>OW121717.1:10815249-12169123 GCA_933228805.2 Hipparchia semele
GCAGGTTATGTTGTTGTTTTTGACAAATTGACATATTGCACCATACTGCTCTTATTTGTAGCTTACGAATTGCCTCAAGCTCAATTTTGTCTATGAGTGCGTAAGTGTTGCAACAACAGAAGTAAAAGAGATAGAATCATATATTTTTTGTTGGAGAGAAGCAAGCGAAGATATTATTTATTCGTTTAGATGTAGTTGTGAAAATTATGTTAGGTCTGCTTACTCTTATATGTTTGTGGTAGGTACGCTAAAATATAGTCTAGTTTAGATGTTTATTTTTAAATTGTGTTAATATTTAATTATTATTGTGAAATAAATTTACTATAGTCTAGTTAACTAGTTTAGGCAATTTATTTAACGCATATTGACTCAACTTTGCCGAATAACTTTTATTTTTTCAGCCATGTCTCCTGACTGCATAACTTACTCAAAAATTCAAAATACAAATATAGTTTTATGGAAATTAAAAAGTATCTAAGTACGAAGTATTAGCTCTATTATATTTAGGTATCATACTGTAATCTTAATAGAATAGAATCATTCAATAAAACGAAGCGAAAGAATTTATTCAAAATCGTTCGTAAAGGAATTCCCGCTAAAGCCGATCCAGTTAAAATACTTGTGTAAAACCCCCAAATCCTTTGAAAATTCCTACGTGAAAATTGGGGTCAAAGTTCGGTGCGCCAATAAATTGCGACCAATTGATTCACGAAATTCGGTGACATTAAGCGGAAAGTATACAATAATCCAGTAAATGATTATCAGAGGAGCGCGAGGCGCGGGCGGCGCGGGCGGCGCAAACACAGTTCCAGGTGCTCGAATCCAGGCGCTTTAAGGCTTTAGCCGAGGATTTGCTTTCAATATTAGCCGTCGGCCGCCGAGGGCAAGCCCATTCCGTTCCGCTCGTACCTTTTTTATTATTTTGTCGCATCGTTTTGGCTCCAAATGGAATCATTCCGCCATCTACATTTTTATTTTTCAATTGCTCCCCGATTAGTGGGATTAGCCGGTATCGCTTTTCGATTCTTTGCTCCTTTTGGTGGCAGCTTTCGCGGACTAGCACCCGACCGCTCTAATGACTTTCCACGGCCCCGGAATTGACGCCGCATGGACGAATTGTTTGTGCTGACTATCAGAGAGTCAATTAGGCTTTATTATTTGCTCGTGTATAATTGGTACGTAGTGTTTGCTCTCGGTTTCGTTAGTGTTACATACGCGAGCACGTGTGTGCAGTGGTCGACCGCAGTTCGTGCGCGTCACAGTTTATCTTTACGACGGCAAACACTAATGTTGTTTTTTATTTTATCAAGGATTGCCTTAGTCACTGAGGTCTGGGGTCTACATGCGTGAGCGTGATACCGTATCATCCCCGAGTTATATTATATTTGTCCTCAGTCAACACGTCGTGAAGGTAGGTAAGCTAGTAACGTAGTAAAAGTAACGTGATTACAGTCATTCTTATTATATTATAAGGTACTCGACCTTAACTTCTAATTGATTCGATGAAATTCTCTTTCCAAGATGTCAGAAAGTTTTTAGCACATTTTAAATAGGTATTAAGGTTTTTTGTTCCATTGCATCCAACGGATTTGTCTCAACGTCGGTTGCCCACTGCTGAACATAAAGTGTCTTATAGCGATCTCCACACTATAATTAATTTTGTTTTGTAACGATTCTTTGAAGATGTCGTTTCATTTAACCACGTATTGGGGGGTCTTAAAGATTCCACGGCAGACGTCTATCGGTCTTTTGAGCTATGAAGAGAATCAATTGCTCACAAGTAAGAAAATATAGCGAAGGTTTCGCGTAGGTAGGTACTTCCTCAAGTAACAAGTCGAAATAATAACGTAGTATGTAGTTACTATGGTTAAAATTAACAAGTTGTCTTGAGGGTAGGTAAATAGCCTCTGAGTATATAATCACTACCTGTATACTCGTATAACCACATTATCGTATGACGTTTTACATGGCTGGCTCTTACTCAAAGCTATGGATTGATCGTGGACTTGTTATTTGCAAAAGCCGCTTCATACCATGAATTATACCTATCTTAGCCATAGGTAGATACCGTAAATGAAGAAGAATCGCAACAAAAACATACAAGCAGGTAGGAACGCATGTCAATAGTTAACTGAGCAACGAGGGCTAGGTTTGGGTGGAAAGGATCAAAACGGGATTAGAGGAACGACAACCAATCAAGGGTAACTGGACTGGTATACCTACGCGAAATAAATGCGCCATATAAAACTTACACCACTACAACAGATATTAAGCTTTAGTAACCTGATTGTAAGGTTAGTTTTTGTTTGAATGGTTGAGTTTATTGATGTTTTGTTTCGGAGGGAGGGTAGATGGATCGGGCGAGGGTACGAGTGCAGCCTCCGCAGACAATCTTACAAGTTAATTGTGTTCCGTGCCTGAAGCCTGACTACAAAATAATATCGCACTCAGGGTGTCGCCTGTGTTGCCTCGAACACCGCCTGTACATCTATGTATGCGCCCAAATTGCGATGTGATTATTTTAGTAGGTAGGTAGATTGACTGAGCAACTGTAATATTAACAAGATATTATTAAGGTTTTATACAACGTTATTTTGTGTTTCTAAGAAAGGTTAAATACTTTAAATCGTTTCATTTAAATAAATGTAATCATATATATGGATGGATGGATGTTTCTTACTCCTTCACGCCATAACGAATGAAACGATTTTTTTTTAAAAAGAATATTAGCCAAGTTGAAGTTGACTAATATTCTCCTATCCCCTCCAAATAAGCGGAAAGCTTGTGCTAGGAGTGGGTATGACAATAGTGCAACGGGTGGGATTTGAACCTGTGACCTTTCAGTTTTCAGTCCGCACCTTTAACCGTTGGGCTATTGAGATTTGGCTGAACTAAAAATTGAGATAGCTCATACCCAGGATTCCTGGGTATGAGCTATCTCAATTTTTAGGATAAACACATTACATTTTACCCCGGAAAAATATAGAGTTCCCGCGGGAGTTAAAAAACCTTTATCCACGCGCACAAAGTCGCGTGCATCATCTAGTAGAATATTTATAACATACATTTATTGTATATTTTATTTATTGAGGCAAACCATCAGCTTATTGTTCTACATAGTCTTAAAATTAGGTAACATAATAGTTACTAATAACTATTATGGTTTGGAAAAACCTGTTATTAGTAACAGGTTTTCCCAAATGTTAGATGCGGGTATATTAAGAGTTACGGTCTTCATCTGTAACGACTTGCGTATATTTTCCCCAAATTGCCCATTTACGATATACTTATTTTAGAAACTATAGCTTTTTATGTAATGTCCTAAACAGTGCCTAAACACAATTCAGACTGTCTTTTTTTCTTTTAATAAATTACCAAAATTCGTCTTGAATCCAAATGTATCTAAACAGTAAACACAGCCTTACGGAGTTGAGGCACAAAACAAAAGCAAGTAAATAAATACGTCTCGGCTTGGATTTATTGCGTCTACTCACGCAGATATAAGGTTATTTTATACATAGCAGAAATATAAAGCTGATCGCATACTGTCGTAACAGCCGCAAATGTGTCCTTTTAGAGAGGGTTATAAGGCCATAGTCCACCTCGCTGGTCAAGAGCTGATTGGCAGACTTCACACACCTTTCATTATAGAGAACTCGTGGGATAAGGATTTACTCATTTTGGTTTTAAAATAAATCGACCTATTTAATAATTTTCATACAAAACGTATGTTATTATTTACAATCAACTCCGACAACGATGCGTACTTATTATCTGTATTTTATTTTTTCTAAACCACATTGTTTTAATTATTGCAACATAGTTATTTTAACTTTAAGATATATTAAAATTGATTTCATTTATTTTATTATCTTGCAAATGCCATGAATTGTATTTTATATACTTAGCATAAAATGGCGTCATGACATTTGTAATCATGTTAATATGCTGAGTATGTAAAATTAATGTAAAACAAAATATTATAGATTCTCCGAGGAGTCGAAGGCAACATATTTCGACAGGTCAGCAGAACTCTTAGTAGTATTTTAGTAGTATTTTAGTACTGAATACTGATATTAGAGACGAGAGTTCGTCTCTTGCGGCTTTTTCACAATATGCGATTAGCCTTATTGCATCTTATTTTATGCAAATTATTTGAATTTTATTTAAATCTAGAATAGACATTATCTAAGTGCATATCCAGTGACTTCCTCATCGATTTTCTAACGATGTGTTGGGATGCTGGGGACCAAAATTAAAGTTACAGTTAGAAAAAAGTTAATGTCCTAATGAAGAAGCTGATATTTTCAGAAAGCAGTTATGTAATATGAAGCTTGCTTTGTGAGAAATAGTCTAATAAATACAGAGTAATAAAACAATTTCCCGATAAAGTTCTAAACAATTCGGAATTAAAGCTCTTTCTCTGCCTAATCAATCTTGCTCTTTTATAAATCATCTAAAAAAATTATAACGTATGATATCAAAGTATTCAAGTGGCGGGATCGGGAACCCTACGAAGGGGGGAAGGGGGACGGGAATGAAGATTTACGATCGAGGCATAACGAGCGCTAGATGAGGCGTAAAGATGCCCAATTCGGGTTACTATACCTACCTATCCCATACTTCCTACTCCGTAATATGAATACGCATATTTTTATAATTTTCCATTAATTTTTTTAATTTAGGTACCAAATGACATGAAACTTAAGTCACTTATCCAAATAACTAAAATTTAAGTATCTGTGTGCTGTGATTTCGAAAATTCAGCCATTTCAGCTCAATAATATATGAATGACGAGGATTTAATTTTAGATCATATTCCAAATTTGCTGGCCAAATACGGACCGCGTACCCACTCCCAACACAACTTTACGTTTTGGAGGGGAAAGGATATGTTAGTAAAAAAAGTTTAGTTTTGGGTTTTCACCCAATCACCCAATTATTCTTGTTAGGTAATAAACGAGGTATTAATTATACTATATCTGTGTGATCCATCGTGAATGTATCCAACCAATATAATTTTGTCAGGTGCTTAGTTTTATGAAGATTGTTAATCCGCATTGATTAAATCAAAGGATTTCTGCGAGCCGCCAAGGACTTAGCTTAGTATTCATATCAATAATTACAAATTTTTGTTCATGACTGATTGAAGGTATAATTAATTGCTAGTACCTACAGATAATATTATCTTTGGTATCGTTTATCTGTCTGTCGACATGTCAAGGTCCTCCTGCTCGGAAATGGCTTGAGGTATCATCAAGCTAACTTAAGAAACAGACTCTAAAAACTGGTGCTCCTCCTTCTTCTTCACTGGACAAAAGTATATTTACTTCCATAGGCCTCTGTCTTAAGTCGCCTATATTCAAGCGATTGTGGACCAACGACTTTAGGGGAGTGGCAGTGAGTGGAGGCCACAAAATACTACAAAACATCTACTACCTGTTCACACCAAGTTGGCCGGTACCTCGCGTTGCGCTTCTCCGCACCGCACCTCAAGCTTTACTCATGTGCCTCAAGTCAGACCCGCTTAGTAGGTATAGAATACCAGATAGCAACTTAACGCTCGCGATTGTCTCTACCGTTAGTAGGTTAGGTAGGTATTCTGTGTTTTTTCAAACTTTTGTTATTGTTACGTAAAAACGACGACGAGTAAAAATTTTTGCATCATGCTATGAAAAGCATTGCCAGAAAAAAGCTTTCTTCACAGTCGTGGTTACTTTTTTGGATCTTCATCAGCTCTTGGGTTTCCGATAGACTCGATGACCTTTTTTGAAAGCTCTTCAAAAAAAGCTCGAGCCCCGGGACCTAAGACCTAAGGTACTAATATGAAGCTTCCATCAAAGTTTTCATATTTGCGCCTCTTAGCCTGTTCGGCGCTAGTAGCCGTTGCGCCTGCCACAGAGGAGGTTGCAGCTGATACTACAGGTTTATTTAAACCCCTTGAAGGCACGCGAACCTGGCCAAAAGTAATATGATTTTTCTTCATCTCATAGTTTATGTTCTTGCCTACCCGTAGGAATAGAGTGGGTAACGCAAACACCGCGCGGTGGGGGCGAGATAGGGGGACAACTAATTCGGGGATTAAGCACATTTGCAAATGTAATTTGTATTCATTTAAACCACACGTACCTACTACCTACCTATCGCTACTGCGTGCTGTTTTTTTAAACCATATTAAAATTCTGTACCACTTTTTTTCGTGAAATGCATTTCAAATGAACCGTCCGCGTCAATATCCAGTTGATACTACCTGTACGTAATATGTATGTATACAGTGAGATTTTTATCGATGGCTATATTAAACCAAAGGAAAAAGCTGCGGAAAAACTGTCTGTCTTTACTCTCTGTATGTTCGTATGATAACATTGTCAGAGAGTTTAATTTAGCGTGATTTTCGACATTCCATAAAATTAATGACTGAATAAAAATGTATTTCGGTGTTTTATAATGCTCTGACGAGTCAATATACGTAATGGAAAAGTGGGTTTGAAGTGTTTTTTTAAAGAATATTAGCCAAGCTGAACTTGACCTATATTCTACTCTCCCCTCCAAATAAGCGGAAAGCTTGTGCTAGGAGTGGGTACGACAATAGTGCAACGGGTGGGGTTCGAACCTGCGACCTTTCAGTTTTCAGTCCGCCACCTTTAACCGTTGGACTGAGGCTGAAGTAGTTTGAACATTATGTTGTTAAATAAAACCTAGAAACCCACTGCCATAACAGATAAAGGCACGCGTTGTATTTCAATAGGTATCTATAGGACAACGCCACAATTTTGAAACAATTACCTTGAGCCCTGTATAGTAAGATTAAGCAAGTCCATGGTCGGAATTAGGATTCGGATCGGCGGATAGCTCCTTACGGCCCGACTCCACAAATTGCCAACCTTAACGAGACCATAAAACTCGACGCGCTCTCCGAAGACGCCACAGATTGTGCTCAGACTTACTCCGGGATTAATGGTGTAGAAAACAGATTATCATTGGCTGGGTTTCTATTAGCCAGACCCCTGCCACCGGCGCGTGAATATACCACTTACTATTTTCCACATAACGGAGCGATGCTCCCAATTTAATTTCATCACGATCTGTCGCGTTCGGGTGACAGGACAATAAACTTGTTCGAGTCGCGACGCCCGCGCCATGCGACGCGCTCGTCGCTCGAGTGACAGGACAATAAACTTGTTCGAGTCGCGACGCCCGCGCCATGCGACGCGCTCGTCGCTCGAGTGACAGGACAATAAACTTGTTCGAGTCGCGACGCCCGCGCCATGCGACGCGCTCGTCGCTCGAGTGACAGGACAATAAACTTGTTCGAGTCGCGACGCCCGCGCCATGCGACGCGCTCGTCGCTCGAGTGACAGGACAATAAACTTGTTCGAGTCGCGACGCCCGCGCCATGCGACGCGCTCGTCGCTCGAGTGACAGGACAATAAACTTGTTCGAGTCGCGACGCCCGCGCCATGCGACGCGCTCGTCGCTCGAGTGACAGGACAATAAACTTGTTCGAGTCGCGACGCCCGCGCCATGCGACGCGCTCGTCGCTCGAGTGACAGGACAATAAACTTGTTCGAGTCGCGACGCCCGCGCCATGCGACGCGCTCGTCGCTCGACGGTGACAGAGGAAATTTTTAGGGTTCCGTACCCAAAGGGTACTATTACTAAGACTCCGCTGTCCGCCCGTCCATCTGTGTGTCATTATGTATATTTTGTCTTGTGAGAGGCTTTGGCCGTGGCTAGTTACCACACTACCGTCAAAAACGTGCCGCCAAGCGATTTACCGTTCCGGCACGATGGCGTGTAGAAACCGATTAGAGGTGTATGGGTTGAATGTACATGCCATATCTCTTCCAAGTTAGTCCGCTACCATCTTAGACTGCATCATCACTTACCATCAGGTAAGATCCCAGTAGAGGACTATCTTGTCAAGATCTTGTCATGATTTTGTCATTGAATAAAAAAAAATGCCAGTGGGCTGTATCTCATGAATAGGTAGACACCTACTTGAAATTTTCACAGAATGTATATATGTAGGTATCTATTTCCGCTATAACAAATAATAAAAATAGAAAAGAGATTTATACAAGAAACGTGATTTTTTTGCTCGACCTTAACAATCGTCGGTTACGATGGATACGGAACTCGTGTGCGAGTTCATCTCGCACTTGGGCGGTTTTTTATCTATTTGTAAAACGAGATTGATGAAATGAAACGAAATTATCAGCCTACTAGCTTTAGCTAGCAACTTCGCCCGATGGAATTAGATTTTTTTAAATTCCGCGGAAACCCGTTGAATTTTCGGAATAAAAACTAAGTAGCCTATCACAAATCTTAATTCTGGTTACGTCACCGATGAAACTAGTTTAAGTTACTCCGTGTGAACCCGCCATTGAACCGCCAATGTATGTGCTAACACGATCGGTTATCGTCAACTCAAAGTTTTATTTCTGTCGCGCCGTGAGAGAATCCCTTCTCTATATATTTTTTTTTTAATAAAAAATATTAGTCAATCTGAAGTTGACTAATATCCTCCTATTCCCTTCAAATAAGCGGAAATCTTGTGCTAGGAGTGGGTACGGCAATAGTGCAACGGATGGGATCCGTACCTGCGACCTTTCAGTTTTGAGTCCGCACCTTTAACCGTTGGGCTTTAAAGCCTCAATGGCTTTAAATGCGAAAGTGTTTGACTGTTGGTTTGGTGGTTTATCGTTTAATCACGCCGCAACAGAGCGACGAGAGATTTGTTTCAAACATGGAGGAATCAAATTTTTTGTGTTTCAAAGTTTTTTTCATAGGTATGAAATTGACGATCTGTGACATAACGTCGTCAAACCAATATCTGCTATGTGCACAATATTCTGGCTGATACACATAGCATATTTTTTTAGCGACCACAGTTCATTGTATAAAGCGAGTCACATAGCAATATTTTATACGAGTAGTTTGCAATCTAATCATAATAGTCAAAATGTCGAAATTTCCAAAAAGTGCAAAGTAGGTGTTAGATACGCCTACTCATTGAGACCATTGTAATTTGTAATGAGCCCAAACCTACTTATCTGCTATAAGTTGCTGAGGAGTTGGGTTCCCGCAAACTAATTGATGATGCCTTGGAAATAATTCTAAATAATAGTACCTACTTACACAAAATTTTAAATCAATCGCACCTGTGAAAGTTTGTAAGATCTTTTCAAGTAAGAAATAAGCTGATAATCTTCAAAAGCCTGAACTGATCCTTATAAATTATAGCTAAGATACATTTCAATCACGTCAGCTTTCCAACAGATAGAACCGCATCAATATCGGACCATTTATTAGGAAGCTACGACGGAACACACAAACACACAGATATACACACGTCAAATTTATAACATCCCTGTTCTGTATTGGGGGTAAAAAAGCTGAATACTTCTATGCAGAACGACGGGGCTTTTGGTATTAGACGAATGAAGACATAACACTCGAATACACTCAACAAAGTATCAATACCCTCTAGAAGCGTGGTCCCATCACCGGGGTATAATAAAAACGAAAGTAATCATGCAAATTGGGAGAAGGAAAGTTGAATTAAAAAGCGGATTGGTGTAGCTTAGTGGGGGGGAAAGGAGGGAGACCTAATGTGTCTTAATGACCGCAACGGATGAGACCGTAATCCTCGCACCAAACCTTTTGGTCTCTCCCTACTTCACCAAACATTTAAAAAAAAAGTGCCTTCGATTTAAGATGATAATAGTTGTCATCGATGCCATAATCTAGTAGAATCTATTTTTCCTTAGCTGTCTTATGCTGAGACCTATAGAGTGTGCTCTGACTTAGATCGAGATAAGAGTTAAAACGAGACACAAAGTACATATATGGTCTGACATAAATCTGTCTCGTTCTATCTTTGTCTTGAGTCTGAATAGGGTTAAAGCGGTCTATAGATTTCAGCCTTAAAAGGTAAATAAGCGGTGTCTTGCAGAAAGACGTAAGCGACGCGCTAAGTACAGCATTCTCACCACGCTGACATTGAAGTCGTGCTACAGGTGAAAAACCATGAAAAACCATACTTAAGAACGTTTTAAGGGCCCGGCTACGTTCGTCGATTTTTCCGAGATTTGTTTAGCTTTTAAGGTAGTCTAAGGAAAAATAGGCTAAAAGTATAGATTTTTGAATTAATAACGTATACGAACCCTTACTTGGTAGTTTCATTAAATTAATTAGCAATTGAATTATACAATTATATTAATAGTCAGTAATTATATTTCGAATATTAGGTATATTATTCCGAATGTAATTGAATCAATAAATAATAATATAATATGCTCATTGGATTTGAATAATTAATACCAGTAAAAGGAGTAAGACGCAGCTTAGGGCCAAAGTACACACGATATTTTTGGCATCGGCAATAAAAGTTAGAGCTTTTGTGGCGGAGGCGCCAAGTGCTCGCCTGGTAATTTCACCATAAATAAACTTATGAGCTCATGACAAGGTGGTCAGTGACGATACAGTCTGATGGAAGTGGGTTACAACTGGAAGGACCTTGTCGTCAACCGCTAGACGTCCACAGCTGAGCATTGATCTTTTGTGGATATTTGTCACGGTCTTGCATCACTTTTATGCAGCGGCTCTCTGCACCTATTCTTATGTAGTTGATCCACCAAGTGGGGGTCTGCCAACACTCTTATATTACTTTAGAACCTCCATTCTTAAACATATTTGACCCTCCACTGCAACTTGAGCTTCGCAACCCAGCGACTTTGATTTATATACGGATCTTCTTATTTCATTAGGTTGAGAAACTCCGAGCACAGCTTTATATACATTTCCCACTGAGTGACTCCTTTATTGTGTTTATTAATCACACACCTCTAATCGATGCTAAAGATGCTACGAGTATGACGTGTGCTTTGACCCTACGAGCGTAGAGCGTCTACGGTCTACGCGTAGAGACGAAAGCGGCACAACATCATCAAATCAACATTTGCAGATTCGCGAAGATTTGGTTGGAGATTTAGAGGTGGAAGGAAAATAAAAAAGTTCGTAGTGGAATCCCAGTTGATCCCTGTTGCCTTTATGGTAATGCCGGGATGCGTGTATTCGACTATTCAATTTATATTTTTTCCCTTCGCCTTATTTCTTTCGCTACGAAATTATCTATCCTTCGAATTTCGTTTCGCACTGTATTGTATACGTATTCGATGTTTGCGAATAAGGTAGGACTCCGAAAATATCACGGATAACCGCGGTGGATTGGCTTTGTTCCCGACTTCAAAGAAGTTTTCTTTGGAAAATATTTGTTTGTTGTTGTGTATATATTTGCCCGGTCGCTACGAACTACGAGTCCCAGAGTCGATGCAAACTTCTCATGTATAATATTGCACTGGCTCGGGGGCTTAGAATACTGCCTGCACTCGTTTGAATATTGCATAGAACTGCAGAGTTGTGCATAATCAGGTTATATCTATTTTTGTTCAAAGAGTGTTTTTCGGGGAACTGTGGGAGCTCCTGGGTTCAATTTCTGGCTGAACCAATTTAGGAGTTTATCATGATCTGGTCAATGGGTGGCTTCTACTGTAGCTATAGTTAACCTTCTATTAGCAAAGACGTTTCGGTACAATATTGCATGCAACAATAATAATTATTTAAGGGCACAGGTTCAAAAACCTGCCACATTATCCAAGTTTAGTTCATTGTTTCTAATTGAGATCGTAATCAAGAGCTAACTTATCAATAAAAAAAAAACAAGTAGGTAGAGATGCCCATTACTTAACAAGAGCTTTTTCAATATAAAGCTGTTTTTCATGAAAAAAATACGTTTTAACATAACAACCTTGAAATTGAAAAGTGTTTTACGTCGTTAAATAAAATTAGTCTTTTAAGTAGTTGCCGATAAATCTTTATGAAAAACAAATTAGGCGCTTAAATTGCTTGACATTTTATACCAAAATGCCCCTGTACAAGTAGGCATGTTCAAATTTAACGTCGTTCTTCCTCATGAATAAATCATAAGAAGTAAGCGGGGCTCGACGCCTTTATAATTCTACATAATACATTAAAACGCCGTACAGATTGCCTTCTGCTTTAATAATACAAACTTAATGGGAATTACCACGCCGAGTGAAGGATGTTGACGTACCTACCTACATATACCACCCAACAGTAAGTTCGTCGATTCCTACATCATTGCAAGTAGGTACATGCAAGTATCTCCATAAAATATTCATGACGATAATTATAATTGAGAATATCAAAGATGTCTAAGCTGTTAAAGATTACTTAACATATAAAAGTCAATGAAGATGTGATTTTTTTGCATCACAATTACAAAAAACCAAAAAACCGCGAAATTTCAACGTTTTGATAGTTTTTGTATTGAAATCTGTCAAAAGTCCAAATTTATTCGTCGATGAAACGTGTAGGTGATGCCATGATGAAAATTGGCCTTTATTTAAGATCGCGGAGAAATAGCAATATTATAGTTGGAATTCTTCTGAGAAAAGAAATTACAACCTACCTAACGTAGGTAAGTGCTGATAACTTAAATGCATGCCGAACATTAAATTAATAAGTACTAAATAAATTGTAAATAATGATTAAGATTTTCGTAGCAGTATATTTTGTTTTGTAATTTTAGTTTTTGAGGATTATGAAAATGACCGTATTAATTCTGCAATAGCGAAGCGCAGAGGGTTTCAGGCTTGAATAATAGTCGCCATTTGTCTTTGCGGCGATCCCGAGAAATTGAACATTTAACATTCATTTAGCTGCAGCTCGCGCAGGGTTTTAAGTTTTTTTAACAGCTCACCAAGAACCGTAGGTAGCGACTTTTTAATTGAAAGTTCATTCCGATCATGGGAAAGAGCAGTTAATAGCTCGATTTACGTCTGTATTTTCTTATTATATATCTGTTTATTTAGCTATTTGAGTAAAATAAAGATTAATTCCAGATTAAAATCACTTATCGTCACTGATGCGAACGATTTCGTCTGATTTACTTGAATAAAATATAGCCTAGAATATTACTCCACGCATGTGAAAATCCTGTCACTTTTTTTAATCCGTTTCGCTGATTAACCCTGATAAACAGACAGACAATCAAAATGTCATGTTCATATTCGGCTTAATAAGATGCAGTTATTTAAAAATCACCAACAGATGCCTAATCAAGTTTTATTTATTTGTATTTGATTAAAATTCCATTCCTTCCCTTTTTATGTAAAAAAGTAATTTCACCGTTTTCGAATAATTCATTTTATCCGAATAGTAAAGACGTTCTGACAGTTTTTGTACTGAAAATCTATCAAACATCACATTTATTCGTCGATTAATCTTTACTCGGTGATGGTCTGTGAATTGTGATGGCACTTAAAATAACAATATTATATCGAAAGAACGTAGAAGAAGAATTAAAGCCCAACGGTTAAAGGTAAACAGTAAGGTCGCAGGTTCGAGTCCCACCCGTTGCACTATTGTCGTGCCCATTCCTAACACAAGCTTTTCGCTTATTTGGAGGGGATAGGAGGATATTAGTCAACTTCAGGTTGCCTAATATTCTTTAAAAAAAAAAAAAAAAAGAAAAACGTGTTCGTTACAGTCGCACTGACTTGGAGCTCAAATCTATTATATTTGTTTAACATCAGTGGGCGGAGGTTTTTCAGAAACTCAAGAATCTTTTTAATATATCGAGTATTTCAGTGCAACGATACAGCGTTGTTTACAGTCGAGGGTTTGGGTGGGTCGGGAGGTTCGGGTGGGCAAGATGGCGGCGTTGCTCAGCAACGCTGCACTCTTCCTTAATCGACCGCCTCGACCCTCCGTTTATGTAAGTATTGTATTGCACTCCGGGATGGATGTTTCCGTTTGTTTAGTATATTAAAATGGGGTATAAGCACCTAGTACGTAAATATCTAGGTAGTTAATTAAATTAGGAAACGAGCACACGTAGAGGCTTCAAATATCACGACCGCAATGAGAACCAAAAGAACCTGGAGCAACTTCGTGTTCACAGACTCGTTGCCAGACTCGTGGTCAAAAGTCACATCTGATGGTCATGAATCTGGTGGTACTAGAAAATTCTGAGTTATTGTGGTCATATTGCCCGACACTACAGAAAATGGCCAATTACAGGTACCTAAGACATTTCCTCTGTCATTCTGACAAATGGACTTCTGAAGTACTTCATATACGTTTGAGCTATTAATATGAGAATGAGAGCTATTCATTTGAGTGAAATAATGACACAGAAGATCCAATAACTACCCAAGACTTCGTATACATAGAGCTAGAAGCTTTTTAAAAATCTGGTGCGTAGACCTTGTTTTTGCGGGCAAAAAGATGAGACCAAAAGCTACGCACTACGCCTAAGTTTAGTAAGTATCTAAAACCATACTTTCACAGTTTAGCTCATCACGACAGTGGTGATTCCATAAGCAAAATAAGGAAAATGAAGCAATGCAATTCGTAGATTTATTTGTTTTTTTATTAGCTTTACCAGAATTTTGAAATCCCTTGGGGATCCTTTATTTGAACCCGGGATGAAGAATAGCCTATATCACTTTCCAGGTCCTCAACTATACCCATGCAAAAATCATGTTCACCCTTTTTTCTGGTGCTGCCAGATTGAAGCATAAACCAACAAACAACACTTTCATATTACTCGTAGTAAGAATGAAGTATACAAATTGTGTCAGTTAATGGCGAAGTAGGTATCTATTAATTCAGGTTAGTAACTGAAAAGAAAATTCGAAGTCGATTGTAACCCGGATAGTTTACGGAGCGATCGGTTAGGCCAGTGGTAATCCAGCGGGCAGCGGTGCAACGGGAAGGCAATAAAAAAGAGTTATAGTTGAGAAGAAAAGGAAAGTCCCGCGTCTAGAGCCGCTCGCTAGTTAGGGATCAAGGGCTCAGCTCGGCGGGCGATAATCATAATTTTTACTTACAAGAAGAGTATAGCATTAGTTGGCGAGCGTGCGACAAATCTTCCCTAACTGCGGGCCAACTTCGCGACTCCTGGACTGCTATATTTTCACGCGAGCACTCCGGATAAAGGTTGGCTGTTCAGATACACATAATATTTTATGATGCACTTGAGAGTGTACAGCTCATTTTTCTGGGAGAGTTTGATTTTAGTTGATTTAAAAAACTAAATTCCGCGGGAACTATTTGATTGTCCGGAATAAAAAGTAGCTCACCAGGTCCTCTACTAATATCCATGCAAAAAATCACGTCGATCCGTAGCTTTGTTTCGGCGTGATTGAAGGACAATCCAACAAAAAAACACTTTCGCATTTATAATTGCATTATTTTAGTATTGTGATAATACAATGAAAGCATGATAAAATTAAAAATGGATTGAGTTTTGTACTTTATGGTTTGCAGTCAAAGTCAAAAAAATACCATTTTCCTGTCCGAATTTCCATAAATCACACCCATCAGTTTCTACCTAAATCTTCGCTTAAAATAAGCTTGTATGTCACAACGTAATCGTCTTACTATGCCACAGGAAATAAAATAATTTCCCAGCACTGTCTTCTTATAGGTGATGCAAGATGTAAACTTAGTGCGCCAGCGAGAATTATTTATGACAAGAGAAAATTATAATATCTATAGTATCTATAATTACTTGAATTTTATTTTGAACCCTTCTCATTCAAGAGGAGACTTGTGCTATAGACTACAAGCGGCACAAGATCGTAATTTCTGACGATCCTTGCAATAGACCTATGGCCAACAGTGGACGTCTATGAGACGAAGTTTACTTGAGTTATAATGCAAGAAAATATAAGAGCAGCAGTAATTTTGTACTCGAATAAAAAGGTCTTAAAGGTGGTGGCTACTGGGGCTAGTGGCAGTCCAGTCACGTGGGTATACAGTATGAGGACAAACAAGGATGTGAGTGCGTTAGGACGCGCCCGCACCATTCAAGTGTTATTCAGAATATGGACATCGCATGTACGTGACCGGCCGTAGAGACTTCATGTGTTGTAAAACTTTTTATTTTTAGCTGTATGTTCTTGGAAATTTTTAGAACAGCAATTTTTTATTCATGACAACATAGTCCGATCTCGCCAGATGGTAAGTGACGAGGCAGTCTAAGAAGGTAGCAGGCTAACTTGGAAGGGGTATGGCAGTGTACATTCAACCCATGTCCCTAATCGGTTTCTACACGCCATCGTGCCGGAACGCTAAATCGCTTGGCGGCACGTCTTTGACGGTAGGGTGGTATCTAGCCAGGACCAAAGCCTCCCTCCAGACATATAATATATACACATATGTAGAATATATGAAAGAAGTTCTTAATTCACCTGGCACGTTTACGTGCTCTCGGAGGCACGGACATGTAACACCGCCAACTTCCCATATCCGGCATGCTACTGAGAATCTTTATATCTTTGTCAACCAGATTGGGCCGAATCAACAAGATTGGGACTCGGGACATCAGAATCTGCAGCTGAATGAGTTAGGCACCTGACAAAGGAGTCATTAGCAGTAGCAGCTTTAGTCAAGTGATTAAAAATTATGGGCATCTTAACATCATTTCTCTGGCATAATAATTAATCTTCTTCACCAACCAATAGACATCCACTGTTGAACAAAGGTCTCTTGCATGGACTTTCGCAAGCGTCGATCTAGCACCGTCTTCATCCAGCAGCTCCACCAACCAAGTGGGGGTCTGCCAATACTGCGCTTCCCGTTGCGAGGTCGCCGCTCCAGCACCTTGGGATCCCAATGATCATCAGCTCTTCGAACTAGGTATGTGCTCTGCTCATTTCCACTTAATTTTCACAAAGGTATTTAATCATGAATTTTTTATCAAACTAAGGCGTCTCCATTGAAGTCTTAGGCGCCGGACGGATTTGTTTTACGGTCAGCAAAGGCATCGAGTTACCGCGCCCGCGCTCGGGGCGTCTTCTTAATTTTATTACAGACCCGGCGCGGACCTCCGGGACCACCTCTAATTGTGTCCCGGAAAAACTCTGGAGATTGCAATTTCGCTACTCTATATTGGACCGTGTCGTATGGTGGTCACTCATGGGCCATGGCCTCTAATAAAATGTTGTACAATTTAAAGATATATTTCTTTATATTCTTATGTAGGTACCTATCACTGTTGTCTTTTTAGGTTGCAACGGGACCTTATTCTTCCGTGTGTCTGTCAGCGGGCTGTATCTCCGGTACTTACCTAATAGGTAGATAGTTGAAATTTTCCCAGAATGCGTATTTCTATTGCCGCTATAAGAAAGAATAATGAAAAAAAAAATTAAAAGTTTAATAGGACTTCATAGGTAAAAAAAAAAACTTTATTACCAATAAACTATTAAATACAATTTTTTGCCGTTGGTCCTCACACTACAATAAACAATAAACTTTTGTTTTTGCTCGATCTTAATAATAATAATAGCTGGTGTTAAATATGGAAACCTTCGTAAGGGGGCAAAACTATACCAGTGCGTTATATCCGTTACATCTTATTAGGTACTAGGTGAGGTACGATTTTGATGTAATTTTAATTGGCAGCTAGAGGATTTAACAAGAAGCGTAAAACTAAAGTGTTTAAAAATTAAAAACTTGATAATACCTAGGTATGCACATAACAATAGGTATCTAAGTACATTTTTATTGCCTACCAGCTGAACTGATTCGAAGGACTACCCGTGCACACGGCATAAAGGTGGCTTGCATCCCGGAAAAGAGCATAGAAATCTTTATCTCAGAAAATTAAATAGTTCCCCCGGTATAACGAAAAACCTTTAACCACCTTGGCTAAGTCTTAGCTTAATCGCTTTGTTATCCTGCTCGAAACCTAATTAGGGTGGCAGACCCAATTATGGGCACTTTAAGAGTTTATCTAACTTCAAATATGTTTTTTGAATAAAAATTTAACCAAATCCTATAAATCACTGTAGTCATAAGGTTACTTGTTTAATAAAATATATAATTAAAGAAGATATTGAAATATTTTCGTTTAAATCAACTAGAATTTTAAATAAGATTGAAAAATGACCCAGTCCCCAATTATTTGCACATTTGTTACCAGTTATGGGCACAAAATTATCCAATTATCAACACTCAGATTTTAATAGAGTTTAAGGGAATTAAAAGGCTAGGCTACCTACCTAAGTCTTTTAGAATATAGATTTTATTACGAAATAATATAAGGAAAGTATTATAGTAACTGTAGGTGACTTAATTTTTTTATATTTATTATATTTAAAACAAACACACTTACATATTTAATAAGAAAAAAAAACATAGTCTTTATCAAACGATAGACGTTTACTGCTGGACAAAGGGTCTCTTGCATGGACTTCCACAGGCCTCGCTCTTACGCCACCTGAATCCAGCGGCTCCCTGCGACTCGTTTGATGTCGTCGTTCCACCTAGCTTCCCGGTACGGGGTCGCTACTCCAGCACCATGGGATCCCATCGACCATCAGCTCTTCGAACTATATGCCCGCCCATTTCCACTTCAGTTTCGCTGAGCTATGTCCGTGACTTTGGTTCTCTTACGGATATCCTTATTTCTGATATGATCTCGCAGGGATACTCCGAGCATAGCTCTCTCCATCGTCCGCTGAATGATTTTTGTTTCGTGATATATAACTGCCCATAGAACTTCTCAATCTCTCTCCATACCTCAGGTGGAGAAGAAACGTGACAGCATTCGTCAGTTTTCAGCTGCGTCAGCTGGCTCTGTCCGATAGATAGATCTCTCACGGACACTTTGGAATGGAACTTCTGTTCCACTAGATGGTATCTTTAATACACTTGGTATTCAAGGCCCGCAGGTCGCGAGTTCTTGCCTTAGAGATCTGCCTATTAACCTACCAGTAGGCATCCGCGTCTGCTGACGACTGAAGTCTCGTCTCTTGTCTGTCTTCCATCAGTTTAAGAATATGGTCAGAGAACTTCTTGGTCCTTTTCGTGTGATGAGTCTTAAAGAATTTAGACTCCACAATATGGACAGTTTACACATACTTGTTAAGATTGTCTACAGACTCCCAGTCTGCTAGGGAATCGAATCGGTTCGGAGTGTTGATAAACAGGAGAATCTCCAAATTTTGTAACCAGATACTGACACCCCTTGTTTTGCAATGAAATAACGGGAAAGTTTCATTTACTTTTTGAATTAGTAACTAATAATACTTAGAAAATCAATTGAAAACTATTATATTATTAAAACTCAGATAAAACTACAGTTAAATCATAATTAAGTAAGTACTGACCCTTAACGTCGATCAGTCAAAATGGCCGAAAATCTTCGGGAACTCCAGAACGATATCTTTCAACTACGATACTGACGTCATTTTAAAATATTCCAGATTAGAAAGGTTGCGATTGTGAAAAATATGAATTCCCCTAAATAATTCTAATCTGAAAATTTAAAAACCACAATCAGAAACTTATATTTTAATGTTTTTTGCCAAGGTGCGAATAAACTGGTGCAGTGCTAGCAATTGGGTTGGTCACCCTACCTACTATTTCAAAAATTGTAAATAAATATAGCTATTAGCGCCATCTATTGTCAAGTAGTGTACCCATACAGATGATCTTGCCATCTGTTGTCGAATAGTCAAACATTTAACTAAAAGTTAAAACGCCATTTTTTGTTCTCGAAGTCCATAAAACTGTAGCCTAATCACGAACTTTTTTAACTTTCGAATAGTAAAGGTGAAGTTAACGTCAAAACGCAGTTTTGTATGAAAACGCACGTAACGCGCTAAAATCGCTAGCACGAAGCAACTGCAACTACGTAAAGTTAAACTTGACGCAGCTGTGACGTCACTCTCCGGTTTCGTCACGTTTTTCTCGAAGAAATTCAAAAATCGGTAGCACAAACCTTTTTTTGACGTTTGGTTTCGAGAATTACGAAAGCTGGCTATCGAGAATTACCGAATTATAGCTCACTGAACTTTTTGAAGTGAGTGAACTTACGTCGTCATCAAATGTGTTGTTTTTGCGGATTTTTCTTACTAAAAACGTTTTAAAATAATGTTGAGTGTGTCTAGGAATCACTTCAAAAATGATTCAAGACTATAAGACGAACAATAAATAATGAAAGAATATAAATGCCTACACGTAATAGTCTAGGCAAGACGGATATTCAATTCATCGACGTCTGCGACTTAAAACTAAAAGTTTTGATCCAGTCAAAGAATAAGACGTGTAGGATTGTAACAAAGCAAGTAAGTACCTACCTAATAAACAAAATAATATTATTAATAATATTATAACTTCATACGTGTTAGCATTTTAGTACTTAAACCTATAACATTTAATATCATTAATATATCATCTTAAATAGTCAATGCTTATGTAAAGATATATTATATTTACTATCATTTTCAATATACACAAGTTTTAACAAAAATAAGAAAATAAACTCAAATCAAATTTGCCGCGTAAAATTTGCCGCGTTTGATTTTTATGTAGGACCAATGGGCAAATAAATGGGCGAATGGCAGTGACAATTGACAATTGATATTAAAAACATATTATTAGCGTAAACAAGTGTTGAGTAAATAAAATTATGTGTTGTTAAAACTTAGATTTACAGTTTATTTAGGACAAAAGTGTTTCGGAGTGCTAAGTAAGATACAAAAAAGAGTTGTTGCATTGCAGCCTTAAAACTTACTCAAAGAATGATACCTAATATCTAAGGAATTAGTTATTTCGAGTGTTTTTCTCTATGAGGATATTATGAGGTTTTTTTCTATGTTAAATAAACATAGCACCTTTGTAATTTCATCATGAAATTAAGTAGGTACCTACATCAATCAGTGAACAATATAATATGTGTACCTACATTGCCATTTTGAGGTTAGAAGTTAGATGCATTGCAAGTGTTAAGTCTTAGTATACCTACCAAGTTTATTGAGCATAACTATAACTATTGATTCCATATTGCCCCCTAAACAGACTAATAACTATTTCCATTCAAACTAATAATACTTTAATTGAACAATTGAATACTTAAGTTTTTAAAAACTTAAGTAAGGACATACTTAAAATACTTACCTAATTTACATTTTAATATTTCAGATGGAGAAAGGTTTTGTAAACTTCAATCATAAATACAAAATGGACTTTCAACAAAAGACCACAAAAATAATAATAGCCCATATTCAAGAATGTGATAAGCACAACTAACCAACTAACTAGTCTCAATCAAGAAGCAGAAAGTTATTATTTCATGGCCCATAGGTATGTACATAAAATTCCTGGAAGATTGTTTTTGAATCATCGTAGGTGTTCATTATCTTCATCAAACAAATCACAATGTATTCACTGTGTATATAGGCCTCTTTTGGGTAGCACCAATGTTGCTTAATAGTTACTAAGTATGTATTATATAAATTTCATTTCATATACCTAATATAAATTCTATTTATTCAAATTCTTTTTTTTAATACATTACTTATAATTACTACTTCCATGTCATTTTGATTTGGTTCAGTGGTTAAGTTCAATTAGATGTTAGTTAGGTGTAAAAGGGTCACAGGGAGAGTTATTTTCATATTTATAATAAGTACCTATTACTGAAAAAATATTTTATTTTCAGATTGACCATGATGCATCATGAATTACATATACAATACATTACAAAAGCAATCCCGGCTTGATAGCAGACTGAACTTCAAATTTATGAAGACCCGGCAAGGAATTGAATTGAATCAAATCATTGCTAATTTAATATTTTATATTAGGAAGTTTCATATCATGTTGAAGTAGCTTTTTGTGGATAAATGATACCTATTGTTAGAGTTAAGACATATTAGAATAATAATATAAAATAAAACCAAGAATAGAAAAATTGCTTTTATTACACTTAGTTTTAAATAAAAATAGGGTTTTTTCTTATAGAATTCTCAAAAAGCCCTGAAGGTCCTAAGTAGTAAGTACACATAGAAAGTCTTGACTTATAGTGGCATTCTTGCCACAGCTTAAATGGGCACTTTTGATTGTAGACCAAGGTCTAGGTTTAGGTAGGTCGTGTTAATTGTGGTGGTAGCCTTCAGACTAGGTCCATGACTCACTGGGGTATAGTGTGTTCCACTCTTGATCATCTAGAAACAAAAATATTAGGTTATCTCAAGTTTTTATACTAAAAAAAATATATATTGGGGTTAATTGATGCCTCTCTTAGGTAGGTACATTACTTTAAAGTACAACTTGATTAGGTGCTGCCTTTCAATATTTTTCAATCACATCAAATAAAGGTATCTATCTACTTATGATTATATCAATGATAAATTATGGTTTATAAGTATGACTATAATTTCATTAATAGTATTTATTTTAGGTTTTAACCCAACTAGTCTTTTACCTATATCAACCTAGCCAGCGCAAAAACAAACACCCGTGGGTCGCGACGCGATCGTCGGCGGACAGCCTATAGGATGTCTAAATTATGTATTCCAACGTTTATTCAACACAACATAGGTTCATTTTAAGATTTTAATTGGATAGAATATTATATTTTATACTTACATTATCCATAAAATAGACCATTGGTATTGCATATTCTTGATGGTAAGTTTGCCTCAGCGCCTGTCTTTACAACAGACAGGCGACCTCAGGAAAACACTAATAAAGCTGCTATTGTATAATATTTATATATATAACGGACACAACTAAAAAATGACGACTAATTAATAAATTAAAATACCTACATAGGTACTTATTTAATGATTTAAAGATAATGGATTATGGAATGTTAGGTTAGACATAATTTTATAAACATGACAGTTCAAAAACATAGGTAGGTACGTTAAAAATACAAATTCAAATTATTTAAATTAAATTCGGTTTTATTGGCTATTTTATTAAAAATCATACATAAAAAGATAAAAATATTAATAATTTAGCTAAAAATATAATTATTATGATGTAGTGTTTGAAAAATTTCGAAATTATTTTTCTATATACGAAATTATACAATTATACAAGTATTTAATTTTTGAACGTGCAGCAGACTGCGTTAAGTAATCGTATCGAGTGACGAGAGTTAATTTTAATGATTCGTGCTACCAAAATTCTGCGTTATCGTATCGTCATCGACACTCGATACGATAACGTAACGCGGAATTCAAAAAGTTCGTGATTAGGCTACTGATACCTATCCAAAATAAAATAAAGTACCTACCTACATATTATAAAACTATTTATTAGGTTCTTTTCTTGTTGCAACAATTCATAAAGAGAGAGAGGTGGTCGCAATCTAACAGTAGCAGCAACACTCTAGCAATCATTTTTCTGATAGGCAATTCTGCGGCTGATGCTGTCAAGTGTCAGTCTTCGATCTATTGTCTATTGTCTATGATTCGTGACTTGACATTTGTTTATCAAATCAATACGCAATAAATTCGTCAACAAAGCGAAAATTAATGGGTATTTTGTTAGTCTCAAAAGCGCTTAGATCGAAAGAGGACTTTTAAAACTAAATTAACGGTGTTAACAATGACAAACACACTTGCTGTTTGTCTCCTCTCTGTAACATTTTTGTGTTCTGCAGGTGGGTAATTATTACTATTTTTTTATTACGAGTAGCTAATTACTACATTGCTAATTTCATTGTTCTTGTCCTTGTAAACGCATTTTCATTTTGTGTGGTAATGTGCGAATTTACTATCTGACTACTGGAACTCACGAATTATACTAGATACCTATGTAACTATAGTTGTTAGTTGCACTGTTTATGGCTTTGTTTTCCTAGTGTTTTGTAGCAGTAACTCTTTAGTAACTACCAATGTAATGTTTTCAAAACACTTTATTTCGTCCAAGGATATTACTACAAAAATTTTGATCAAACTCCTGTTAAGTCAGTCAATATAATTATTTACTTAATCTTAATAGTTAATACAATTCATAAATAAATATGAGGGTAGTTTGAATCTGGATATGTATACAAAAGCATAGATGATCACATAGAGATTAATTTCTTACTCATATTTTAAATTGTTCTACTCTGGTCAAAGAACTACTTGTAAATAAAAAATTTGTATAATAAAGCATTCATATTTTAGCACAGTCTAAAAAATAATCAATTTTTAAACATTATCAGTAGTATTTTAATATTAAATTTTCATGTATTTCACTTATGATTCCATGAGTCATGTACATCATTATTATTAACTAGAAGCCCGCGCCGACTTCGTCCAGGTTGTAAATTAAATATTTGTTCTTGTGAGCTTCTTATAGGAGACGATTGTCAATAAGATCACCACAGGAACCACACGAATATCCCGCACCGATACCCGCCCCCGTGCCCCGCCGCGCCAGCCGGCACCATTTTATTATTTTGTCGCGCGGACATATTAATTTTCCGATAACTCCTAAGATATTTATTTAAATTGTATAATGTAAAGGGCAAATATGTTCTAAATTAAATACTTACGATAATAAACATATTTATTTAGATATAGATTGACATCACATCGGTTAAAGAAGCTTCGAAAATAATACATTATTTTAAATCAAAATTTGAAAGATAGAAATGGTTACTGTAAGTTATCCTTAGAATATAGACATATGCTATCGTGGACTTTGTTTAGAACTCTTTAAGAGGAACAATTCACCCATACATCATTTTCATCCAATAACAGTATATGACCCAGCGCATGCCTTGAAAACGTTTAAGAGTCAAAAAAATTTCCGACTTTAACAAATTTGCACATAATATCTAGCCATAATACATTTATTAACATAATTATAGCCTATAACCATCTGGAATAATGTACCTTTGAAATGGTAAAAGAATTATTGTAATAGGTGCGGTGGTTCCAAAGTTTGCTCCGGACATACATACAAACTCACAAAATTCGCGCTCTCTCTTTATTATAATAGTATAGATATCACATTTCCTGCGATCAGTACAAAGTGCAAACAGGAGGGGATCATATTATTGTAAATAATACCATCCGGTTTACTGTTTCAATTAGATTTGTGACTTATCATATTGGACTGAAAATATGATTTATGCTTGCATAAAACAGAGGAAGAGTTGCGACAGTTTGATATATTATTTAAAATTACAATCGTTGATAAAATACTTCAGACCATCTGACTTAAATTTTCCACTCCCACCATGATAAAATCAGCGTCTCATCTATGGCTAACTAGTCACTACTTATGCTGAGATCTATAGAGTGCTCTGACTCAGCTCAGACTCAAGATAGAGGTTAAAACGAGACACAAATATGCATATAATTTTGAATTTAAATTGAAAAATAATTCTAAAAATTTATGACTTCAAAAAAATAGTTACCTACCATAATATTCATTTTAAAAAAGTCATCCTTTTTTCATAGTGTCTTTATCTGTGGTTGTGCGTGTGTTTTAGGATATTGCTCCCATTAACTATGTTGATAATAAATATTGCCTCAAGTAGATATTATGATATCATGGGGTTCAAATCCTGAGTTGAGCCAAAAAATTCTTAGAATAGGTCAAGAAATTCTTAGAATCAACCCAGTCATATGCTACGCTGCATATGCTACCCTATATATGCTACATATATAGTCAACCTGTGCATTATAATATCTCTTTCATAGTTGGCTAGGCTCCATTAAGATGAGCTGCTATAGCCGAAACATCAGTAGAATGTTGTGCTTCCACAGAACAAAGCTTAAGATCAGTGTGTCGATTCTCTAAAAATGATTGCATCAGTGTAACGATTGCAATGGCCCTTAATTGGCTGAATTTGAAACATGAACATACAATATTTTTCTTCATATTATAAACACATGGTCTTTATAAATCTAGCAGATTTCAACTCCAAACCAAAAGCAACTGTGTAAATAGACAAAAGAACACCTAGCATAAAATTATTGTTATTATTTTTCAGTCTTTTGTTTTATTTCAGGGTTTGTTATATTTTATGTATTCATAAATGTATTCAGTTAATCGTGAATATTGAAACGTGCATTTAACTATTGTTAGTACTTAAAATTTTTATTTGCAAAGTGTTATTATATTAAACTGTACTTTAAACGTAAATATTATCTGGCGTGTTCTTAAAAATTGTTTGAACAAGGTTATTGGCTCGGTGGTCATACAACAGCTGATAAAGAATCCTAATGAGCAACATGCTATAATAATTGCATTGATATTTGCTTAGTTCTATATTTATCACTTTTTGTACTATTCCGCTATAATTATGTTTGTTGCAGATATGGTAAGTAATTTTGAAACAATTTTTTGAACAAGGTTATTGGCTTTTGTCAAACAACAGCTGATAAAGATTCCTATTGAAAAACACACTATAATAATTGCATTTTTTTTATAAAGAATATTAGCCAAGCTGAATTGGACTTATATTCTCCTCTCCCCTCCAAATAAACGAAAAGCTTGTGCTTTTTTTTTTTTTTTTTTTTTAATGTTTATTGCTATTTAATTTCTGTTGTTATTTTATAATACAACATCTTTTTATACTATTTGATTTACATCTATTTGCTATTTTATTTCTATTATTATGTCTATAGGTATATTATCCTAGTATTAGTATATTTTATGATGCGATGGTGGTTTTTTTTTTTCCTTCTCTGCTTTTTTTTAAAAAAAAAAAAAAAAGCTTGTGCTAGGAGTGGGTACGACAATAGTACAACGAGTGGGGCTCGAACCTGCGACCTTTCAGTTCTCAGTCCGTACCTTAAACCGTTGGGCTATTGAGGCTTCAATTTTGCATATCACAATTGCATTGATATTTACTTAGTTCTATATTTATCACTTTTTGTAATATTCGCTATAATTATGTTTGTTACAGATATTTGGCTAATATTTGGTCATAAAACAGCAGATAAAGATTCCTAATGAACAACATACTATAATAATTGCATTATTATTTACCTAGTTCTATATTTATTATTTTTTGTATAATTATGATTATTTAATTCCGCTATAATTATGTTTGTTACGGATATTTGGCTCTGTAGTCATTAAACAGCTGATAAAGATGCCTAATGAATATATCTATATTTATCACTTTTTGTATTATTCCGCTATAATTATGTTTGTTACGGATATGGATAGGAAATTTTAAACAGAATTGAAGCCTTGGTAGCCCAATGGTTAAAGGTGCGGACTGAAAACTGGAAGGTTGCAGGTTCGAGCCCCAACCGTTGGACTATTATCGGACCCAGTCCTAGTGCAAGCTTTCCGCTTATTTGGAGGGGATAGGAGAATGTTAGTCATAAAAAAAATTTGAAGGGTATGCTATTAGTTCAATATGGAAATAAGTTTTAAAATATATTAATATATTGTACCTATTTTGTTCTCAGGTTTGTCTACAGCGAGACAAGCTCCTAAAGAATGTGCAAGAGGACCTAAATATTGGTGTCAAAGCTTGAAGTATGTATTACATTTCCTACAATTTGTACCGTAATGCGCAATTAGTGTAAAATCTAACGATGTTCCGCATACCTACTAACTTGTTTGGTAGGTATGTGAAAATTATTTAATATTATATTGTTCCTAATTGGTACCAGTTTTTATCTTTGTAAAGAAGAAAGAAAGAAAACTATTTGATTCAACCATTTTCGTGTTTGTTACTCTGGCTAAAATTCGAAAACTACTTGACCAATTTAATTTTTTTCATGTTAAATTGCTCCTATTTTATAAATTCAATAAGACAATAAGATATTAAACATCAAAATGTATTATTTGACTTGTATTAATTGAATCGTTCTTAATGAGTAAAGACAACCCTACAATAATAATACCTATTCAACCATAAAGTTGACTCAACAAAACATAACTTCTACGTCAATAGCAGTTGAAACGATTGAACTCGAATAACAGTCTACATTTATGTAATGAATCATAACAAGAAGTTTAGTTTTACTCATATGAATCATATAAGATTCACGAAGCAACAGTAGGGTTAGTATAAGATTTAACTCGATTGATCGTATTCGTATTCGTTGATATTAGCGTCAAAGTAAAATTAACCTTAATTCTATTGAATTAAACTCACAAATTCAGTAAAACCGATTTTAATTTGGAGCTTATATCCGTATAAGAATACATGCACGAAATTGAGCTCTAACTAAATGCTGTTATGTTTAATTTTACTTTGAGCTAATGTCATCGAATAAGAATACGATCAATCGAATTAAATCTTATACTAATCCTACAGGCTAAGGAAAACTTCGGTGCATGGGTCACTATGTAGTGTATGGGTCACTATATGTAGTATGGAAATATTTTGTATACTGCCTTTTCGTGGACTGGAGTTGGGTTTTGGAACCTTGCTTTTGCCAGGAGAAAAGGTTGCTTGTGTCACTGTCCAAGTCCTCAGTTTGAATGTCCCATGTAAAAAATCATGACGAATCGTTGTTCCGTTGCTGCAAGATTGAAGGACAAACCAACAATCAAACACACTTTCGCATTTATATTATTAAGTAAATAAGGATACAGTACGAGTATTAAAGACCACCCTACTCGCGCGATCCTTCATAAACGTATTACGCTGATAACTCGAAGTCATATGCTGAGACTTATAGAGTGTGCTCTGACTCAGCTCGGACTAAAGTTAGAGTTAAAACGAGACACAAATATGCTCTGACATAAATCTGTCTTGTTTTAACTCTTGAATCTGAGCAGAGTGAGAGTGCGGTCTATAGATTTAAGCCTAAGGGCAAAAATATGCCAAAGATGCCTCACTGCAATACCTCGCGGTCGCGGTTTAGCTCGCTACCTCGATGTCACCTCCATGTAAAACAAATGTATGCGAACAGATAAGCACGAACATGTCGAAGGACACCTCACTTCGATACATCGCGGTACAGCGAGGTATTATCCTCGACCTATTCGTGCTCGTCTGTTTGCATACATTTGTTTTAGATGGAGGTGACATCGAGATAGCGAGCTAAACCGCGACCGCGAGATATCGCAGTGAGGCATCTTCGGCATGTTTTCACCCTTGCACTATATCTTTTCATCATTCTATAGCTCACCTACCACAAAAAAAAAATTGTTTTAGAAGTCATGACTCTTCAAACATCAATAAATAAATTCCTAATTATGGATGCGAAACTGTTTGTTTGTTGGTTTGGCCTCCAATCACACGACAATGGAGTAACGAATCGTCATGGTATTATGCAAAAGGTTTCCGGAGGATTAAAAAGAAAACTAATTCTAAGCTAATTTAAATAAAAATGATCCATGAATCATGAATATTACAATCCAATATTATGAACTAGCTTATGCTCGCGACTACGTCCGCGAGGATTTAGTTTTTAAAAATCCCGCGGGAACTATTTGATTTTCCGGGATAACAAGTGTAAATTAAAAATTTAAAACACCCCCGACATGTTACAACATGCTAATCGCTAGTCAGTAACCGTTAAAATAAAAATGTGTAATCCGTCATTTGGTGGCAGCGGCCATCTTGGATCCATTTTACGTATCATACATCGCATGTTTCGTAGCTAAGAACACTCCCGACTAATTCACCTTTCAAATAAAAAAAAAACCAAAATCAAAATCGGTTCATTCGTTCGGCTGCTACGATGCCACAAACAGTCTGACAACGTCTTTTTTTGCGTCGGGGGTTAAAAGTAGCCTATGTCACTCTCCCGGTCCTCAACTATACCCATGCAAAAAATCACGACGATCCGTTGCTTTGCTGCGACGTGATTGAAAGACAAACCGACGAACAAACACACTTTCGCATTTATAATATTGGTAAGGATAGTAAAATAGTAAAATAGTAAGGATAGTGATGCATGAAATGAAATGAAATGAAATTTGATGAAATAAGGTCATTAGTTAAGTACAATGATCCATGTTTTGTTAGGTTGAGACACTGCTGCCTAAGATAAGTTCAGAACTCGTAATATAGGCACCAGTTCTCTCCCCTTACATTATCCTTATGTGCTAACAATACAATTTTCAATACAATTTAACTACCTATATTTAATAATGTGGGTGTGTGAGTGTTTATTTGATGAAATAAACACACACAGATAAATTGAGATGAATCACAACAGGAGCGCGGCAGACTGCGGCGCGGTGGGGCACTGCATCGGCACCGTGTGGGAGCAGCAGAATGATGACGTCACCCACAACGAGGTCTCCGACAAGTTCGTCCAGCTCTTCAGGGAGCTGAAGGATGTCCAGGACATGATCAATGATGTAAATGGCTTTCTTCAATACAATGGCCTATTTGGTATAAGCTTCAATAGCCCAACGGTTACAGGTGCGAACCTTAAAGGTTGCAGGTTCGATCCCCACCCGTTGCACTATTGTCGTATCAACTCCTAACACAAGTTTTCACTTATTTGGAGGGGAGAAGACAACATCAGTCAAGTTCAGCTTGGCTGATATTCTTTGTTAAAAAAAATGGCTTGTTAGATCGATCTTATAACATCGCTGTCAATACAGTAGTCTTTTTTAATTTTTTTTATTCGACGATAAGATAGTTTACTGCTATCTCACCTGATGGTAAATGACGATGCAGTCTAAGATGGTAGCAGGCTACCTTGGAAGGGCTATGGCAATGTACATTCAACCCATACCCCGAATCGGTTTCTACTCGTCATCGTGCCGGAATGCTAAATCGCTTGGCGATACGTCTTTCACGGTAGGGTGGTAACTAACCACGGCCAGAGCCTCCAACCAGACCAGACCAGAGACAATTTAGAAATTATAAACTTCAAATTGCCCCGCCGGGAATTGAACTCGAGACCTCCCAGTTATAACACTACAGCATTCACCACTTCCATTTGTTTGTCAAAATTTTTTATTGTACACTTATCGATATTGAGTATTGTGAACTTTTACTAACATCCCCAGCCTAAAAACTATGTAATTTTCAGGAATATCTTGAATCGCGAATCATCTCAAGATGCCACGATATCCCCTCCAACGCCATCTACCGGATGTGCAAGGACAACACGGCAGAGCTGGGCCAGTACTTGAGCCACGTGCTGCAGTCTTCCACCACGCCAGAGACCATGTGTCGCATCATCGGGATGTGCAATAACGAGAAGTTGAATAGTTTGCTTAGTGTAAGTGGCCCTTTAACCCTCTTTTCCTCTAAAGAAGTTAATTTAACGAAATATAATATATATTTTTTAACTCTCTTGTCAACAGAAAAAGAAGATCGAACAGCCTACAAAACGAAAACGTAAGGTTTATTTTATTTATTACTGGCTTTTACTCGTGGCTTATTTCTATTAAAAGTGATCCAAAGTCGAGATTCCTGTACAAAATTACCAATTTTGATATTTTTTTAATGTTCTTTTGGGTTGTTTCTTTTTTTAACCACTGTATTAGAGTGAACTAAAAAAAATAAGACTTGTTTTTTTAGCATAAAAAAATTTACTCTAGGGAATATATCTTATTGATTCTTTTTCTTTTAGCTGTATTGGGCGGCGTGAAATGTACGTGGGGACCTTCCTATTGGTGCAGTAATTTCAGGTAAACGTTTAGCTTATATTCTTGATTGATTTTATAATAAACTAGCTTTTGCCTGTAGCGAAGCACATTACAATATGGTAAATGATTAATACTTTTTTGGCGTCTCCCTTGAAGTTTGACTTATCCAGGTTCTACTGTATTAACATCTAGATTGCGATACAACTCGTGCTAAGTTTATTGTTATTTCTGACATGCTTCTTCTTTTTCAAAGTTCTTCTTCAAACATCGTCTTATAGGGTGAAGATTCTAATTATCAATATTATTCCCAGTACCGGTCGAGAATGTAACGCGATGCACCACTGCGTGCAAAGAGTGTGGTCCAAGATGACAGTGCCAAAGGATGATGACGGAATTTGCAAGATCTGCAAGGACATGGTGACACAGGCGCGCGACCAGCTGCAGAGCAACGAGACCCAGGTAACACCGGAAATCTGCAGGATGTACTGCAATGAGAGTAGTTAAATGATGATGACGACTCTTGCAAGACCTGCAAGCACATGGTGACGCACATTCATCATTAAGGTGTTTTAACAGGAAACAATTATGACAAACTATTTGAGCGTCAAAAGATATTTAATTGGTCCTCTATGAATCAATACCTCTTTCACGCTTAATTCAAAAGTAAATAAACAACCCTTATCCCTTTAGTTGTGGATTATACAACAAAACCCTTTCAGGTAATTTTTATCGAAAATAGTTATAGATAAATTATATTAAAATGATTGATAACTACTATCTCAGTACTGTTATAAATTAGTTTAGAAGGTCAAACCCATCTTGAAAATTATTAATCCAAACAAACAGAGACGTCATTTGAAATGACGTGTTTTTTTGTAGGTATATAATAATTATTATTGATTATTAAGCTGTAAAGAAGTTTATCTATTATATGCCGATTGTATCACTGCGAAAATTTCTTAAACACCTTTTATATTAGATTTAAAAATAATTTTACAAATACATACAAACAAACAATGATAGGTCATGCTCTTGCTGAGATATCGTATATGAATACAATGTTTTTAATAAAGGCCTGGTTCGCACAAGGCGTTGACCGATAACAGTGCCGATGGACCTTAAGATTTTTATAGTAATATGTACATACCTATTTATTTTTATTACAACAAGTACAAAATATACGATATCTCTTTAGTGTATTCAACTTGTGTTCTTTTTTTAGTATTGGAATAGGTCAAATTCAAATTCAAATTGAAAATCCATTTATTTCATGTAGGCCAACTTGTAGCTCTTATGACACGTCATAAATCTACCACCGGTTCGGAATGCAGATTCTGCTGAGAAGAGCCGGCATGAAACTCAGCAGTTGCTCTTTTAAAAAAAAAAAATATTCATCATTAATATTCCTGCTTCCCCTCCTTGAAATTAGGGGTATGGGTTGAATGTACACTGGCCACTGCCATACCCCTTCCAAGTTAGCCCGCTACCATCTTAGACCCCATCGTCACTTACCATCAGGTGAGATTGCAGACAAGGACTAACTTGTCATTCAATAAAAAAAATGTGCCATAATGTACCATGACGAATATCTATGGCAAATATTAAACTAAACTAAAATACCGTTGTAATACACTGTAACCTCAGATAGTTCTAAAGACAGGATAACGTTTATCCTGTATTTAGAACTATCTGAGGTTGCAGTGTATGACACAGCAATTCGTATTGTAATTATTATTTGTTCTTGAATTTCCTCATTGTGTTTTTACTTCTAATTTACCTTGTATTGTTTTGTAAGAGAATATTCATTTTTAAAATATATTAAATACATTGTCCTATATTTTTCCCACATATATTTATTATGATATGATATGAGGGTAGCGGCTAAATCTCTCAGCAGTATCAAACGCATGGATGGTGCTTTGTACCAGAAGCTGAGTGTTTATGTTCAAATCGCATACGATTCATTTAAGTACAAAAGTTTTTTTTTGCAATGGTCAGACAAGCGACAAACGATTATGAGCACCAAGGAACCAAATAATCCATCAAAATTTAAAAATTATTTATTCGTCAATCAAAGTTTGATTGGGGAATTGAAAAAAACATCCTTTATCCTTTAGTTTTATAAAATGCACTACTACCAAGTCACTTACTACACTTTTACCAAGTCTCCAATACCATAATTATTCGACATATACTGTTGGATTGATTCTGATCGTAACTTATTTTTTTACTAGCTGATGCCCGCGACTTCATCCGCGTGGATTTAATTTTTTAAATCCTGCGGGAACTCTTTGATTTTCCGGGATAAAAAGTAGTCTATGTTACTCTCCAGGGCTTTAACTATATCCATACAAAAAATCACGTCGATCCGTAGCTTTGTTGCAGCGTGATTGAAGGACAAACAAACACACTTTCGCATTTATAATATTAGTAAGGATAGACTTTGAAAAAATTAACACAATTCACACCATAATTTAATTGTTAATCAGTAGGTTTCCTCCCAACCTCAATTTTGTTACAGGAAGAACTGAAAGAAGTCTTCGAAGGAAGCTGCAAGCTGATACCGATCAAGATGGTGACGAAAGAGTGTATCAAGATCGCAGATGACTTTGTCCCCGAACTGGTGGAGACGCTGGCGTCACAAATGAACCCCGACGCCGTATGCTCCGTGGCCGGCCTTTGCAACAACGCTAAAATCGACAAACTCATTGAAGAATATGTAAGTTTATTTATTTTATTAGGGTTCACAAACAACGTCACAATTGTATTACTATAAATTATAAACTAATTATATTATTAGTTGTGGCGTCAACCACGTAAACCACAGGTTACATTTTATTGGCATAAGTGGACATTATGGACAGTATTTTTTTTAAATAGGGGAAAACAATGAAAAAAAAGGAAAAAAGGAAATCAACATTTAGAATTACAAAATATATAGAGTATTAAGTTTCAAGCTTCAATGTATCCACAACCAACATCTTAAATGTGCCTACACGCGTGGAAAAAATATCTATTTTATTAAAGCGCTCATTATATGATTGTGTCATTCGATATAATGGAGATCGCTTGCCTGCATTAGTACATTTTGTAGTGCCAAAGAGCTGATGTATTCGTAAGTTGTATTATTCATGACAAATTCATCGTCACTCAGTCACGTCAGGTGAGATTACAGACATGGGATATCTCTTGCCACGAAAAAAAAATTCTTTTGAAATCACTAGTGGAATCGTGACTTACTGAAAGAGCAATAAAGTCAAAGTGGCCTATATATATATATTTTTTTTTTTTGTGTTTGGCACCCGTAACCATAAAAGTTTTAATGTTACCCTTAACTTTTTTCTGAGTGAAACTGTATTGGAAAGCCATGGCCAAACCCATTCAGAAGCAATTTATAAATGTAAGAGAATTTTTTTTTGTTATTATGTTTCGATTTGTGGTTGATTTATGGTTGTAATTATGTTTCGATTTTATTTCAGAACGCGACGCTGAAACTACACGAAGATTGTACAAACTGTCGCAGAACTGTTGGCATCGCGAGGAAGCGATTCGAAGCAACCCAGTACGATGATTTCCTCTACGGCTTGCTCAATGTAAGAAAACATGGATTTTATAAAGCTGATGCCCCCAACTATCTATAAGATATATTTCGGAGAGTGTGCTCAAGTTCCACTATCACCTTTCTACCACCGAACCGCAAGGCATCGTACGAAACTGCACCGCTACGTGGTCGAAATTCCACGATCGCACGATCATGGTATTACAATCGATTTTTAAATTTAAAAAATGATTAGAATCAAAAATGTCAATTTTACAATCGAAAAAAACAAAACTCGATAAAGCAACGTACCAATAGTACGCAGGTACTTCGCACTACCGCGCGCGGCCGCGTGGTCGTTGATCCACGCACGCACTTATTCTGATAACAAAAACATTTTTATTTTAGGATTTTAACTCTATGTTTCGATAGTACTATTGAGGGCTATCGTTTCGCTTCGGGAATTCAACCATTAAAAATACACGGTGTATATTTAAAAAAAAAACCTGCTCAGTAATGAGCCGTTGATGATCGCTGCTGCTGCTGATGATCTGATGATGATGATGATGATAATAATTGTAGAAATAGAAATAGGAATAGAAATAGAAATATTTTCTATTCAAATAAACTTTTACAAGCACTTTTGAATCGTTCATGAATCTACGACTGGTTCGTAATGCCTTTCCCGCCGAGAAGAGCCAGCAAGAAACTCGGCGGTCGCTCTTTTCAAAAAAAAAAAAAAAAAGACGTGTGGCACTCGGGGACTGCCGCGGTAAAGCTATTGCATAGCATTTTTTATCAACCTCTAGCGCCATCTAGCGGCTCACCGTAGAGGAGTCCCGTGTCAGGTTATTTTCGTTACGGAATTTCTGGATTCGGTCTCCACGCTGGCCCGCGATAGAGCTATGCAATAGCTTAAATTTTTTTACAATAGTTAATGAAACTATGCTATGTATACAGTGCTTCTACGATGAATTGTATTTGTATTGTTATTTGTATTATTTCAGGTGTGCCAAGACATGGGCTCCCTTTCCGACTCGTGCTCGATGCTTGTGTTCAAGTACTACGAGAATATTCTAGAGGGCGTGAGGATGGATTTCACCCCTGACTCTGTCTGCCATCTCAGCGGTCAATGCTCCTACAAATACCACTCGCACGATCTGTACACGTTCCCCGATGAAAATAAGGACTTGAAGGCGACTGAGTAAGTCATTGTATACAATAGTTTTTTTTTTTTTTTTTTTTTTTTTTTTTTTTTTTTTTTTTTTTTTTTTTTTTTTTTTTTTTTTTTTATTCAATGACAAGATAGCCCTTGACTGCGATCTCACCTGATGGTAAGTGACGATGCAGTCTAAGATGGTAGCGGGCTAACTTGGAAGGGGTATAGCAGTGTAAATTCAACCCATACCCCTTATCGGTTTCTACACGCCATCGTGCCGGAACGCTAAATCGCTTGGCGGCACGTCTTTGACGGTAGGGTGGTAACTAGCCACGGCCAAAGCCTCCCACCAGACCAGACCAGAGACAATTTAGAAATTATAAATTCCTAAATTGCCCCCGCCGGGAATCGAACCCGAGACCTCCCAGTTATAAGACCGCAGCGCTCACCACTGCGCCAGGGAGGTCGTCAAAAAGCCGTTTTTTTCAAATAAACTTTTTGAAAGTGCTTTTGAATCGTTAAATGCACCACTGGTTCGGAATGTCGTTCAAGAAGAACTGGCTTCACTTCGTCCGCGTAACTTAGTGGCGTGTGGTTGGGTTTTTAAAAATCACTCGGGAACCCTATATCCCTTTGCGAGATAAATGTTAATGGATAAGTGGAATGTCATTCTCCAAATACTCAGCTATACCCATGCAAAAATTTACGTTAATCCCTTACTTCGTTGCTGCGTTACTGAAGGACAAACCAACATACAAACACTTTCGCTATAATATTAGTAAGCAAATGCAGACATTTCTTTTATATGCTATTGGTCTTTAACTAGTTTTAAGTACTACTTTTTGTAGTAGTTTAGTACATGAATACAAAGCTATTAAAATCTCGTCATAACCAGAAATCAGCTTTAAAGAAATTGTATTAAAATTATTTCTGTGGTATCATCATTTTTATCAATATCATTAAGTATTTTTTAGCTGAAATTCATATTAATTTGTTTTAGCGACATCCCGTGCGAGTTTTGCGAACAAGTGATCAAACATTTGCGCGACACGCTGGTCGCCAACACCACGGAACTAGAGTTCCACAAAGTGCTTATTGGTAAGATTTATTATTATTTCATTTGCAAAATTTAATATAATTTATCTGACTAAGAAATAAAAATAAAAAAAAACATACGCGTCGAATTGAGAACCTCCTCTTTTTTTTGAAGTCGGTTAAAAAGATGAAGATAAAGATAAACACTTTAATATTTCTTTCTATTTATTTCTAAACTAGACGATGCCCGCGACTTCGTCCGCGTGGATCAAGGTTTTTCAATTCCCATGGGAACTCTGTAATTTCCCGAGATAAAATATAGCCTATGTTTTAATCCTGGGTATGAACTATCTCCATTCCAAATTTCAGCCAAATCGGTTCATTCGTTGAGGCGTGAAGGAGTAACAAACATACACACACATACAAACTTTCAGCTTTATAATATTAGTGTGAAGTGTGATTAGTGTGATAATGCTAAGTATAAGTACCTTGTTTTACCTTAATTGTGAAGCTTCAATAGCCCAAAGCGAGTCGCAAAACTGAAGTGGAAATGTTCGGGGCATATAGTTCGAAGAGCTGAAGTCGATGGGGTCCCAAGATGCTGGAGTGGCGACCCCGCAGTGTTGGCAGACCCCCCACTAGATGGACCAAAGACATCAAACGAGTCGCAGAGAGCCGCTGGATTCAGGCGGCGCAAGACCGAGGTTTGAGGAAGTCCATGCATGAGACCTCTGTCCAACAGTGGACGTCTATCGATTGATAATGAAGAAGGAGAAGATTAGCCCAATGGTTAAAGATGCGGACTGAAAACTCGCAAAGGTCGCAGGTTCGAACCCCACCCGTTGCACTATTGTCGTACCCACTCCTAGCACAAGCTTTCCGCTTATTTGAATGAGATAAGAGAATATTAGTCAACTTCAGCTTGGCTAATATTTAAAAAAAAATCTCTGACAATATTTCGATCAAGTTTGTTCGGTGTATAGATGTATGTGTCTATGTTGTGATCACTTTTATTATTTACTTCAACTTAATTTAGTTTAGTCGACATCAGCTTTGCTAAATATTCATTAAAAAAAAAGACGTGTGGCACTCGGGGACTGCCGCGGTAAAGCTATTGCATAGCATTTTTTATCAACGCCATCTAGCGGTGAGAGGAGTCCCGTGTCAGGTTATTTTCGTTACGGAATTTCTGGATTCGGTCTCCACGCTCAAGGCCCGCGATAGAAGCTATGCAATAATATAGCTTAAAAATAATATCGGTGCTAAAATTTGAAAATTAATTTAGTTGAATTTTTTCAAAAAGGTCTCTGCAAACAAACCGGTAGCTTCAAATCCGAGTGCCTGCAACTGGTGGAGGAATACCACTCGTCGATCTACTACTTCCTCGTGTCGGAACTGAAGCCGGCTCAGCTTTGTGGCTACATCGGCATCTGTTCCGACAAGCCCAATGTACCTATTGCGCCACTTCTGCCGAAAGAACTGGCTGTGAAGGCTTTTACCACTTCCTCGAAACTCATCGGACAAGATGAAACCAACAGCTATACTACCCCTAAGGTAAGTGTTCGCGCCAATATGCAATAGCAATCTTTAAAATCTTTGTTTCAAAATATAAATACTAAACGCAAATAAAGATAGAAAATAATAATAATAAAATAATAACAAAATATTACACCAAAATATACAGGGCTTATCTGGCAAAGAACATGAGATTGAGCTTTTTATTAAAAAATTTGATATTGAAATCTTATGCTTCACTGAGCATTGGCTCAATACTCATCAGTTAATTGTACACCTTAATAATTATTCACTGTCAAGTGCGTTCTCAAGAAAGACTGCTATACGCGGGGGATCATTGATAGTAACGCGAAATAACATTAATTATAAAGAGCGAAAAGACGTTGTTAGTCTTTCTATAGAACGCACTATTGAGCTGTCTTGTGTTGAGCTGGACCGATATATTGTAGTTTGCGTGTACCGCCCACCCTCGGGCGACTTTGTTGTTTTTGAGGAGGTAATGGAGGATGCCTTAAGGCGGCTATGTAGGTCATCAAAAAAAATAGTGGTCTGTGGAGACTTTAATATTGATATTTTGCTTCACACTCCTTTTACTGGTAGGCTACTTAACTTATTTAAAAGCTTTAATTTAGAGAATATTTTTGATGAACCTACAAGAGTAACTGCAAACTCAGCTACCTGTATTGACAACATTTTTTGTGATTGTAACATTATTGAAAAATCTGTTATCACTTATCTCAGATCTGATCATTGCGGTCAAATGATATCTATTCCAAGCAGTCAACAGAATATAACAAAAGTAATAAAATACAGGCCAGTTACCACTAAAAAAGTAAAGCATTTTAAACAAAACATCTCAGCTGGATTGCCGACGCTTGACCTTGCACAGGATGATCCGGATGAAATTTATACAAAGTTTTTTGATTTGTTAAGCTCACAATATAACTCTATCTTTAAGGTGATGGAGAAAAGACTGTTTAAAGATCTTAAGTTTAGTGACTGGGCAACTGCCGGCATCTATAAAAGTAGAAATAAGCTGTTTGACTTGTATGCAGAAAAAAAATATAATTATTCCCCCGCGTTTATTGAATATGTAAGAAATTATTCTAAATTGTTTAAAAATGTGTGCATACAAGCAAAGTCACTTCACATAAAACAAAAAATTGTCAATTCTGATAATAAAATTAAAACAACATGGGGCATCATCGGCGATGAAATGAATAACCATAAGGTGCATAATAATAATAAATTGGAGCTTAAAATTGATAATCATGTAATTAACTCCGATATAGAAGTTGTAAATACATTTGAGAACTTTTTCAAAAATATTCCAATTACCACAACCAGTTCTCTAAATTCCTCGCCGGCAGAAGCCTATCGTCTTCTAAGAAGCAATGTCTCTGAGTGCAATAAGTTATTTAGGTTTGAACACGTTACCCCATATGACATAGTCAAAACATTTAAATCTTTACAAAATAAGAAAACAGCAGATCTATGGGGGATATCAGTTAAAATAATTCATAATGTAATTGATATTATTGCGCCGTATCTTGCTTTAATTTTTAATAAATCAGTAGATTCAGGATCTTTTCCAGATCTTATGAAATGTAGTAAGCTAATACCGCTTTTTAAATCGGGCAGCAAAAGTGACCCGAATAACTACAGGCCAATTTCAATTTTGCCAACTCTCAGCAAGATATTCGAAAAAATAATGCTCAACCAACTGCTTTTACACTTTAATTTAAATAAACTCCTACACACTGAGCAGTATGGTTTTACAAAGGGTCGATCAACAACCGATGCAGCCGCAAGGCTATTACAACACATATTCGATGCGTGGGAGAACTCACAGAATGCCATTGGTATTTTCTGTGATTTGTCAAAGGCATTCGACTGCGTTGATCACGAGACTCTTTTGCTTAAACTGAGCCACTATGGCATTAAAGATTTTGCACTTAGTCTCATTGCGTCTTATCTCAGCAACCGAGTCCAAAGAGTATGTGTCAATGATGTAAAATCATCCGGATCAGCCTCAGTAATGGGTGTACCCCAGGGTTCTATTCTAGGTCCATTCATGTTTTTGGTCTACATAAATGATTTACCACATTTTGTCCAAAATACTTGCGATATTGTACTATTTGCTGATGATACGTCTTTAATTTTTAAAGTCGATAGGATGAAAGACAATTTTGACGATGTAAATAGTGCATTATCTCAAGTTTCTGAATGGTTTACGGCAAATAATCTCCTTTTAAATGCTAAAAAAACAAAGTGTGTTGAGTTTTTATTACCTAACACGAGAACTGTCAGTAAAAATTTAAAGATAAATAATGAACCTTTGAAAACTGAGGACTCCACAGTGTTTTTGGGGTTAACCCTGGATTCAAAGCTACAATGGGGCACCCATATAGCAACGCTTGCTGGCAAACTTAGCTCTGCTGCTTACGCTGTTAGGAAGATTCGACAGTTGACTGACATAGAAACTGCAAAAATTGTTTATTTTGCATATTTCCATAGTATTATGTCATACGGAATCTTAGTATGGGGTAAGGCAGCCGATATTGGAAAAATTTTTGTTTTGCAGAAGAGGGCAATCCGCGCAATCTATAATTTGAGGCCGCGGGATTCCCTTCGAGAAAGATTTAAAGAGATAGGCATTCTTACAGTAGCTTCACAATATATTTATAACAACATAATATTTGTCAGACAAAACATTTTGAGTTACAAAAAAAAGAGTGATTTGTCCGATAGACCAAGTAGAAATCCAAATAGGCTCATGTTTCCTGGGCTGCGCCTCAAGAGGGTCCAAAAGACATTTGTGAGAATGGGCGTGACGTTTTACAATAAAATTCCACAGTCAATCTTAGACTTGCCTCTACACAAGTTTAAGAAATCAATTAAATCTGCTCTCATGAAAAAAGCATATTATACAATTGAAGACTATGTAAATGATAAAAAAGCGTGGATATAATTCGCTCCAGTGATTCATAAGACAGTAATAACTATCCTGTGTTCAATAACAATTGTAAATTTTTTATTTTTTTGAAAAGAGCAACCGCCGAGTTTCTTACTGGCTCTTCTCGGCAGGAAAGGCATTCCGAACCAGTGGTAGATTCATTGACGATTCAAAAGTGCTTGTAAAAGTTTATTTGAATAAAAAATATTTCTATTTCTATTTCTATTTCTATTAATCGTCTAATAATGAAGCATTGCACACTTACCCATTATGTAGAACAAAAAACTTGTTCATTCTGTATATAAATTCATCACCGACTTTCGATATTCTTCGTCGCGTCTACAACTTCTTAACCTACCCACTTGTAAACATTGTTAACTTAGTATTTTTCTGTATCTTTCTGTATTGTATTACTTTTTGTTTTTGAGTTATATTTAGGCATAAGTTACGTTAGATCTAATACTCAACAAACATTTAGGCATATGTTACGTTTGATTTAATATTCAACAAACATATTTTGTCGACGGCGCTGTGGTGTACATTAAAACACTTTGGAGTTTATGATTACACCACAGTACTATCAAATAGCAATATAATTTTAGGTACATGTATAAATAAATAAATAAATAAAAATAAAATTAAAATTAGCCATCAAATATTGTTATTTGCAAAAGGAAATTGTTCAGCTACGATAAAGGACAAATATCATCTATACAGTGATTAATATCCAACAGTAAGTATCTAAGACTAAACTCTATAGACCGCACTCTCACTCAGCTCAAACTCAAGACAGAGTTAAAACGAGACAGATTTATGTCAGAGCATATATTGTGTTTCTCATTTTCACATCATTCTCATCATCACACACACACACACACACACACACGCACGCACGCACGCACACACGCACGCACACACACACACACACACACACACACACACACACACACACACACACACACACACACACACACGGCAGCACAGCCGTGATAGGTTCCATAAGCAAAACAAGGAAAATGAAGCAGTGCTGATGGTAGATTTATCTGTTTTATTAGCTTTATTGGGTTTCCCTTGGAAGCCTTTATTTTTTCCGGGATAGAAATTAGTTTATGTAATTCTCCAGGTCCGCGACTATACATATAAAAAATTAAGTGGAACCGTTGCTTCGTCGCTGCGTGATTGAAGGAAGAACCAACAAAAACACTTGCATTTATAATATTAGTGTGGATTCAATGAAGTATAGCCATATAACTTTTTATACGTTTGCTCTAGAAGAACTGAACCCTTGGTTCCTTATCACTGATTTACTTATCTAAATATATAAAAAAAAGTGACTGACTGACTGACTGATCTATCAACTCGATCTGAAACTTGGCATGCAGATAGCTGTTCTGACTTAGGCATCCGCTAAGAAAAGATTTTTAAAAATTCAATCCCTAAGGGGGTAAAATAGGGGTTTAAAGAATCGATCTTAACGTCAGTGAAGGTAGTTTTAAATATTTTGATATTTTTTCAGACTACCCGAGATACCAAGAAGCAAGCTAACGTGCAAATAATGGGCGAGGAGAAGTCAACGATCCCGCCGCCGCTGCCCATCGAGCGCATGTTCGTGGGGGTGCCGCGCCAAAACGGCTGGTGCTCCTTCTGCGAGTACTTCCTGCACTACGTCCAGGAACAGCTGAGTCGCGACGACACTGAGGTAACTTCGCTCATTTGCGACAAGAGTGACACAACTCAAAATTCACCAATTTTAGTGTCGAAAAGGAGGTGGGTTGATAAGGCGCAATATCCGCCCCTCATACACTCGGAAAAAAAAAAGTTCCAGATTCCGACAAATTGTAAATGTATTTATATACTTGAAGATATAAACTTTATTTTAATATAAAGTTTAGGTGATAAAAAGAATAGTAAGTTACAGAAAATATTACCCAAAAAGAGAGTGTTTCGGCTTTTTCATACATTTTAGTCGTTTTTTAACCGACTTCCAAAAAGGAGGAGGTTATTAAGCTTTGATTTAATATTTTAGAATGAAGCGTTCCATGAACCATGGTAAACGTAACTGATAATGATGCTCCTTTTTATAAGCTTTTATATGAGTATTAATTTATTTTGGTTATATATTGGTGTATTTTTTTTAATTCTCGTTTTTATTCTGAACTGTATAAGTGATATTTATTTAATCCTTTAGGAGGAAATCACCAAGCTGGTAGAGGGGGCGTGCGACGTCCTCCCCAAACAGTTGGACGACGAGTGCCGCCAGTTTGTGACGCAATATGGACCGGCCGTTATCGCTCTGTTGGTGCACGAGGTCGATCCTAGCAGCGTAAGTGCATTTATCTACTTTTGTAGCATTTTTATTTATTTATTTATTTTTTATTTTTATTTTTTATGTACATATAAATATTTACAAAAGAACATATATTAGAAGAAGTATACATAGGTGAAGCTTATCTCTAAAAAAGAAATTTCTTCCAGCTTCCCTTGAAAGTGAGTAAGGTGAAATTATAGAGTGGTATAGGTCAAAAATGTACATCACTATATATACTGTAATACCTACTATATAATATAAATAAATAATAAACTACATAAACACGAAGATACATAAATACATATGAATACATAAATAATACATACATAATACATAGTTACATAAATATACATAACTAAGTAACACATAACGAGAGATAGTGCTGCTTCACTCTAAATTTGAATGTGTGTATTGACCGACCTTTTTACCTTTAGGTGTAGGCATGCGTGTTTGACATAGCGTTAGAGACAACATAATCTATGGCATTTGTTCTCTATGACAGTCATTTTATCATGATCGACAGCTGTCAATGTCAATCTATCTCTTGATCTAAAACGTAGAATGATTATCCTCTAGAATCCTACCAAGTGTGGCGCCGAAAGGGATAGGTAATAGAGTACATACAATATTAAAACGCCACCATTGTTTATATTCTAGATCAGTTTTAATAACTTAAAGCACTCTTTATTTCGGGTTAAAGACTTTAGTTAACACCAAAATTATCATAATGCTGTGTAATATCTACTCTTGTACGTCTTGTTGCTCACAATTATCTCACAACGCATTGTGAGCAACAAATCAAATCGGCACTCAGTGAAGGACGGATATAGACATAGCTGTGTCTCATTCTATCTTGTTTGACATCACTATTAAAAAACGAAAAATGACATGGTGTTATAATATTAAAAACCTTTTATTTTAGGTCTATACAAAGAATTGTCAAAATTTTTTATTTTAATTTTACTTTTTCTTTTTTAATATCTATATTAACCAAGTTGAACTTGACATATATTATCCAGCAGTTTGCTTGCTTTGCTATATTTTAATAGTGCACTTGTTCGTCTAGATCTGCCCGGACATCGGCGTATGTCCTAAGGAAGAGGAGGTGCGCGGCGTGTCGATCAACTCGGAGAAGTCCAACTGTCCGCTGTGCCTGTTCGCCGTAGAACAACTCGAGACTGTGCTCAAGAACAACCGTAGCGAGGTATGACCATAGTTACAACAACACAAATAAATCACATCACCCTCATATTTATAAAGGCATATTTATAAATAATGTGTGTGTGTGCGTGCAGGCGTGTGACTCCTTCACGCCACAACGAATGAACCGATTTGACTGAAATTTTGAATGAAGATAGCTCATACCCAGGATTAACATAGTCTTTAACGTTAGGAAGGTAACTAGTTACAAGGCCTCCCACCAGACTAGAACAGACTAGAAACAATTCAGAAATTATAAATTCCCGAATTGCCAGGGCAATTCCCGGCAGGTTGTGAATCGAACTCGAGCCCTCCCACTTATAAGACCACAGCGCTCAACACTGCGTCAGGGAGGTTGTTGTTTTTAACCCTAACTTTAAATTAATAATAAGGAAATACTTATTTATTGAATGTTGTGGAAGAGCGGAGCCGCCCGTTACAAGTACTGGTAGCAATACCAGTCACTTGGGATGGTTCCAATCAATATGTAATATTTTAATATCGTTACTGAAATATTTTTTGAATTTTTGATCTAATTTTGTTATTGCTGTGATTAAAAGTAATGATTATGATATAGTGATTAAAATTTTAAATTTACACTTTCTTCTTTTTTTTAATCTATTTTTTTTTTTGGGCGTTTTGTATCAGCTGGCACGCCAACCCCATCGAAACTTATAAAATATACTTAACCTAAATAACAATAAACTTTCGTACTTAATACTAACTTAACTACGAAGACATCCAACAGTCACTGAGGGCAAGCAGCGACCATATCGCATACCGTTCTGGCTAACTTTGATGTGGGGTTTGCCAGATAAGTCTGACAAAGTCCCACATCAAAACTGTTCAAATCAAAACTTACCATCAGTGACTGTCGTTCGACCTTATTTTTCTTACACTCTAATAAAATATGCACTATAGTCTGATTTTTAATTCCGTGGAATTCTGACGTATCTTAATGTTACCAGAGATTTAAAAAATCCCACAAAAAAGATAATAAATTGAAACTTATACAAATAAAAATCAATGGCCGCACATAGATATATGACAAATGCCTGACAGATAGTTTGGGGTAAAATCGAACTACAAGTGGTAATACTGTTTTTCATACAAATAACTCGCTCTATTTATAAAATGACATCTGTCAGAATTCCACCGAATTAAAAATCAGACTATACATCCATTTTCCCACAACTCAGGAAAACATTCGCCACGCGCTCGACGGTCTCTGCAACCACCTGTCGGCCAAATTGCGCACCGAATGCGTTGACTTTGTCGACACGTACACGAACCAGCTGGTCGAGATGTTAGTCGCCGATCTGAACGCGCAAGAGATCTGCGTCTATCTCAAACTGTGCACCGACGACACCAGGCGCACGGACCCCATGAAAGTTACGCAATCCGCGATCGATATGTACCACGAGAAACCCTGGCTGAGAGGCGATAGGAACAACATAAGACGGCCCATGCTTCCCAAGAACATGTTGGAACCAACCGCCGGAGGCGATATTGGTAAGTTTTTTTTTAATCAAATTAATTACATTACAGATACACGGTACAAAAAACATGTGAAAAATATAATTAATATAAAACATACGGTAGCGGACAGAAAATGTTTATCACCTTAAGATTTATAATTACATGCAATCTGTCAGTCGATATGCTTTCGATATTCTATGGCGTTATAGACCTTACTGCACGCAATGTGATATAGAATCTACTTTGAAAACTGATAAACATTTTCTGTCCGCGGCCATTCAAGAGAAAAGTTAATAAACATACATTTATTTTTTATTTATTTATTCTTGAGACAACACTTTTTCTCACTGAGTGAGCAAAAACTACTTTTGCTCACTGGTTTTAGACGGCAAAGGCGCCCTTTTTGAAATAGTGAGGTAATAGATTCATTGATATATTCCTTTTTGTCTCAGAAACAAACGAGATTCCAGACCACACTAGGAACGGGCGTCCGGTGAACGCGAAGTCCCCGAGCACCGTGTGCGTCGTTTGCGAGTTCGTGCTCAAGGAGATCGACGATCAAATTAGGGACAGACACAATGACGTAAGCATTTTTAAATTGTCCATTCAGATCTAAAGTATGAAATGAAATGAATACACTTTATTGTACACCACATTAAATAGAAACGTAAAAGATAAAATTAACTTAAAATAAATTATATAAATGAGAGCACAAATGGCGGCTTTATCGCTAAGAAGCGATCTCTTCCAGGCAACCATGAGTATCCCAAACGCCATAGAAATTTGGCAATCATAATTGGACCTACTTATTGGACGCAAAATGGAATCAATCCACACAATGTCAGATTTGAGAAAACAACGTTTATGTCAAAATTTTGTGTACCAACATCAAAAAATATACAAAAAAATTCAATTACAAAATTTTGAGTAAAATGGCTTTTTCTCAAAACTATCCTTGTGTAGGTTGATTCCCGTTTGCGTAAGTCTTTATGATCTTACTACTTTTGAAATTATTAATGAATTTTCTTTACGGTGGCCGAGTAGTCCATTTATCGAGGAAGGCTTTAAGCTATATAACATCACGCTGCGAGAAATTGAGGCAGACGAAGTCGCAGGCAACAGCTAGTTAACTTTATTGTTTCTCGTTCGCAGGACGAAATCAAGAAAGTAGTCCACGGGATCTGCAAGCACATGCCGAAGTCAGTGCGGCCCGAGTGCGACCAGTTCGTGGAGAAGTACGCCGACCTGGTCATCAGCCTGCTGGCCCAGGAGCTCAACCCGGACGAGGTCTGCCGCGAACTGAAGCTCTGCGACTCCAAGGCCTTCAACACTTTCAGAGGTATCCATAAAGGGGAAGACTACGAAATGAAATGAAATTACTGTCAATTAGTTCTGTCTTCGGCAATTCAGCCGGGATGTGGCAGGCGCACGCATTCCCCTCTGCCGAAGTACATGTACAAACGTACGTGTCAGCTTGTAAATGTGACAGCTTTTGAGTTAGTGTGCGTTCATAGAGACATTAAGTATTTACAAGAGTGTGCGGAAGTGAGTAAATGTGTGCTGTACGTGATTACCCCACCTCACCGCAGAAAGTGGCAGAATATGTTCAGTACTAAATCTGCGTAAAGGCATGTCCCGGCTGAATTGACGAAGAGTTCTACCTGCAGCATGATTCGAGGGACAGTTATATGAATGTAACTTATTTTATACCATATTCTTACAGTCATTAGGTTCAAATTACGAAAATAGATTTTTTGAATAAGAATACTAATGTGTTATGTAATAATATAATGAACAAGCTTTTGCTCGCGGCTTCGCTCACATTAAGTTCGATTTTTCAAACACCTATTTTACCCCCTTAGGGGTTGAATTTTCAAAAATCCTTTCTTAGCGGATGCCTACGTCATAATAGCTGTCTGAATGCCAAATTTCAGCCCGATCTGTCCTGTAGTTAGAGCTGTGCGTTGATAGATCAGTCAGTCAGTCAGTCAGTCAATCAGTCAGTCACCTTTGACTTTTATATATTTAGATAATAATGTGTGTTATAACACGTATAAACAGAAGAGATCTTGGACTGCGCGGTGTGCGAGACGGTGGTGATGGCGGTGCGGAAGGTGCTCGCCAACGACAAGGTGGACCGCAACATCGTGCACGTCGTGGAGAAGGCCTGCAGCGCGCTGCCCGCCAAGTACTACGACAGGGTGAGTTGCCAACACCACACGTTGGTGCCAATGCTTGTGCCAACGTTGGCCGGTCATTTCGTGAAGCGTCCACATGTTGGCCATTGTACTAGTTCTGTCACGTTGGTACACAAAAAAAAAATGCTTGTACCAACGTTGGCCGGTTACTTCGTGAAGCATCCATATGTTGGCCACTTGTTCGGTCCCGTCAGAGCCAACGTGATGTCCGCTTATGTATAGCTTTAACAGTACCCACTGAGTACATACAATTCGTATTTGTTAATAAAAAAAACACTGCAGAGAAGATGGGGATGACGATTGACGACATATCATAAACGTGTGCCACAAGACAGAAGTCCCATAGAGGCGGCGCTAGTAGTCGTATGTCTAGGCAATTATTGTATGTAAAATCTATTAGTTCCACCTGATGGCCGCGGGACTTCTATCGTGGCGCGTACTATACCTATAATCACTCCGTTTGTTTCGCGGTTCGTCTAGTGACGTCACAAGCTCTTCTTGGCGTTTGCAGTCACGTGACATCAGATAAATATAGCATTTAAAATCATTGTTAATAAATTTATTAAGTTATATTAAATTACAAAAATGTGATTTTCGATATTCTAATCCTACAAACTATCATAAAATTAACACTTAACATTAATTTGTGATTAGTGTTAACATCCCCATTATTGTATCCAGTGCCACACACTGATGGAGGTGTACGGCGAGAGCGTCATCCACCTGATCGAGACGTACGGCACCAAGGGCGTGTGCCAGAAGATAGGCCTCTGCTCCGGCAGCGACGCCGCCTTCGTGCGCATGTACCGGGGACGCGCGCGCAACTAGCGGTGAGTCGGCTCTAGCCCATGTAGCGCCCGTGTGCAATCAATATTTTGGCGCCCGCTAGTAGACACGCGGCCAAAATGGAATACTTACAATACAAGAATACCGTTTGACTTACATATTATCAGTGAAAGGAGATTCAGGTGCAAAAAATGGTTGAATTTTAAATGATGTCGGGAAGCAAGCGAGCGCGGCTCGCCGCGGCGCCCCTTACAACCCTGCGCCCGTGTGCGTTGCACACCCTGCACCATAGTTAAAGCTGGCACTGGGCGGGAGCAACTCTTTTATTATTCGATGACAAGCGAGTCCGTGACTGCGATCTCACCTGAGGGTAAGTGACGATGCAGTCTAAAATGGTAGCGGGCTAACTTGGAAAAGGTATGGCAAGGTACATTCAACCCAGACCCCTAATCTTGTTTGGTAGGGTGGTAACTAGCCCAAGCCTCCCAACAGAAAAATAATACTGTGTAATTTTTTCAGGTCGTCATCTGCAATTCGAAGAAGAATTGAAACGTAATCTCTATTTACTTAAGTCCTGATATTTTTTACCAAATGTTTGTTGTAGTTTACATTTCATTTTCAAAACATAGTGATTAGTTCAATTTGTTTCTCGCATAAGCGTAATTATTAAGTTTTTTCCGCCCCTGTTACACTGATTTAACCCCATCCCTAAACTTATTTAAAATATTCTTTTATCGTTCAATTCTAATTATAATATACGATTTAATTTCTTAAAATAATTAATAATAATATGTAATAATAATTGATAATGATATTATCCGCTCATGTTTTTACACGTTAGCCTGTGATAAATAAATCTTTTGTAACTATGTATATCCTAATAAATTGGGGGAGAATTATTTGCGTTTTATTTTTTATTTTACCCTTCCAAATTATATCAGTTCACAGTATAATATTAGTTAAGTATTAAGCTGAAAAATAAAACAAAAAAGTAGATATAGGTAGTAGGTATAGCCCATTTACACGTTTCCAAAATTGTTTGTCTATTTGTATGGAATTTTTTTCTGAACAGCTGATGCGATTTAGACGGTATCCAATTTTGGTGAAGATCTACTAAATATATTATCGGAGATAGAAGACATAACTTCTCGCGAATAGTAACAAGTCACTCTAAGGCTCGGTTGTTTTAAACCGTTTGTTATCGTTACATACATTTGTTAAAATGGTTTCTTTGACATTTTGTTCTGTGACGCAATGATTCACGATCATATGTTTGTTAAAATTTGCTGAAGCACCCGTGCTTAAACTTTTTCCACATAGACGAAGTCGCGGGAATCAGCTAGTATATAATATATTATCTAAAGTCTGACTTTTAATTCGGTGGAATTCTGACACTTGTCATTTTATAAATCGAGCGAGTTATTTGTATGAAAAACAGTATTACCACCTGTAGTTCGATTTTACCCCAAACTATCTGTCAGGCATTTGTCATAAATATCTATGTGCGGCAATTGATATTTATTTTTCTAAGTTTAAATTTGATATCTTTTTTGTGGGATTTTTTAAATCTCTGGTAACATTAAGATACGTCAGAATTCCACGCAATTAAAAATCAGACATATAGATACAGATAAATAGATAATAGAAAAATATAGGTAGTCGTTAAATAAAATAAAGATTTAAAACAATATTGGCAGCACAGCGAAAACTTTATTTCAAAATCCGCAAGCCTCATCACTAACAATTCACTTGTGGAGCGACTCCTCGGAGGGCAGCGGCGTGTGGCACCTGGCCTCCTCGCGGTGGTCGCGCGGCTGCGGCGCCAGCTCGGGCTCGTTGGGGTTGTGGCGCCGCAGCTGCTCCGCCAGCCACAGCAGCGGCTCGGCCGGCCGCTCGTGCGCGAGCGCGGTCAGCGCCGGCGACAGCGTCGGCGCGATGTGTTTCTGAATGTAGTCGCTGATCTGCCATTGGCGCAGAAGTGGCCCCACCACCACTGAGAATAGAATGAAAGTAAAATGTGAAATGAATGAATAGACCACAGCTAGTCGGCCTCTTTTTTTTGAAAAAAAAAAAAAAAGAATATTTAATTTTTTTTAAAGTCTGCTTTTTTGTGTTTGTGGTGCAATAAAGAATAAATAAATAAATAAGAAATAAATATTAGCTAACTGAACTTACATTCTCCTCTCCCCTTCAAATAAGTGGAATGCTTGTGCTAGGAATGGGTACGACAATAGTGCAACAGATAGGGTTCGAACCTGCGACTTTTCAGTCCGCACCTTTAACCGTTGGGCTATTGAGGCTTTTGTTGGTTCAGTATACAGAACGCGGTGACAGCGGGACGCAGCCAGTATATTTATCTGTTGACCCATGGTTCAGAGCATTCTAAATAATTGGTACTACCTATAACAGCCTATCAGAACTAACGTAAGTAGATACATAGGTACATGCCTACCTATAGCCAAAAAATATAACAAATTGTTAACAAAAGTAGTACCTACCTACTAGTCGACGATGCACGGAACGTACATACGTGGTTTAAAATTTTTTAATTCCCGCGGGAACTTTACTTTTCCGTGATAAAATGGATCCTGGAAACTCAATTTGCAAGAATGTAAGTAACTGACTGTTGGGAAAGAAAAAGTGTATCTCGCGCAGGGCCTCGGCGTGGTCGCCGCTGCCGTGCAGCGCGTTGAAGTAGTCGCCGTACTTGGTGCGGCGCCCGAAGCACGCGCGCAGGCTGTCCGGCCAGTACGCCTGCGCCTCCACCACTCTACACAAGTGACATACAACCACCTCATTGGTCTCTTTCTCTCTCTCTCTCTGTCACTCTCCAAAGTGTAAGTATCTGATAGAAGACCGATAGGCAGGCGACATTGCGTCGGTGTTGAAGACTATTTGTCTGGTGGAAGGCTTTAGCCGTGACTAGTTACCACCCTACCGTCAAAGACGTGCCGCCAAGCGATTTAGCGTTCCGGGCTTCCGGCACGATGGCGTGTAGAAACCGATTAGGGGGTACTGATTGAATCTACACTGGCATACCTATTTCAAGTTAGCCCGCTAGCATCTTAGACTGCATCGTCACTTACCAACAGGTGAGATCGCAGTCAAGGACTATCTTGTCAACATATAAAAAAAGATTGTTGTTTGTATGCGTGGTGCTACCTCGCCGGCCCCATCAGAGTCCGCCACTTGTGTATGCAGTTCCTCGCAGCGAGGACGAGTGCGATGATGGGCCCGCTCGACATGTGCGCCACGAGGTGCGGGAAGTGGTGCTTTCCATAGTGGCTTCGGTACAGCTCCGCCGCTTGCTCCGGTGTCAGGCGGACCTCCCTTCGCTGATTCGATTACAAGGTCTGGTTAGTGTGGCTGAGGCTGAAATCTATAGACCGCACTCTCATTGCTCAGAATTAGACAGAGATAAAACGAGACAGATTTATGTCAGAGTATATTTGTATCTCGTTTTAACTCTTATCTTGAGTCCGAGTTAAGTCAGAGCACGCTCTATAGATCTCAGCATAAGACTTCACGGTCCTGGGTTCGATCCCTACGCTTTTTGATTTGTTTTAGTTAACGGTAAAGGAAAACATATGAAACCCTGCACCCCTGAGGCCTGCCTACAAAAGAAAAGCCAAAGCCAACGATAGCTTATGCAATATTACGTACGAGTAAGTAGGTACTTCATCTGGGAATAAAAGAAGCCACAAAACGTAGATGTGAGTGACAGAGACGACACACTACGATGCCGAAGCCGACCGATTTTCTCCTCTGCGATATTATATTAGTTACTAGGTAGGTAGTATAATTGAATGACTCATAAAAAATTTAAACCTAGTGACTCATTTCATTATAATGATTGCATGATCGTTATCAAACCCTAAAATTTCTAGTAGGTAAGTACTTACCTACTAGAAATTTTAACTAAGTAGATCTGGTAGAGATACGGCATGTATTTTATTAAAAAATATTCGCTTCAAAAGTCATTTTATTTTATAATTTGTAAGCTGGTTGTTAAACGTAAATTGGTTGTGTGTGTGTCGTTTAAGAATATTAGCCAAGCTGAACTTGACTTATATTCTCCTCTCCCCTCCAAATAAGCGGAACGCTTGTGCTAGAAGTGGATACGACAATATTGCAACGGGTGGGACTTGAACCTGCAACCTTTCAGTTTTCAGTCCACACCTTAACCCTTGGGCTATTAAGACTGTGGATGAATTTTGGCTCATAGATGAAGTCGCGGGCAAAAGGTAGTAAATAATATAGATAGGTACCTTTATAGGTATAATATACTCTGACTTTGAAAGGGGTAGGGTATGTCTACATTTTTAAAAGATCAAAGATTAATTAAATTCAAAGTTGTAGTGGACAGTAGTGTACCACTCAAAACGTCAATGAGAATATGTAATTAGTTTTTTTTTATGGTTTCCATAGATAACAGCAGTGACCGCCCCTGCGCACGATGCTGGGGTGCTCAAGATTTAATGCTGTGACAGGGCTGCCAACCAATTATTCAATTATAATTTGTTTTTTAACTATTTTTTTTAATAATGCTTTTTAGAGTTCGGGCCCTTATTATTAATCCTCTGCTTTCCGTCCGTCCGTCCCTAAGAAACTCCGTTCAAGATTGACTAAATGTGAATAAAATCATTATTACTTTTAAAACCTTGCAACTTGTCAAAAATTTCAACTATGTTATGATTAGGTAGGTAGTATCTTTGTATTAATTTGGTTATAATAGATACCCTGCCTCCCGAGTATCTCCTCCTTTTTTTCTTTATTTTAGGAGCTTGGTCCTGATGGACTACGTTTACGTAACGTCACTCTGTTTTACTTCACAATATACAATTCGCTTCCTACACTTTCTATACAGCTGCACCAGTGATCTAGCTCTTCCATTGTCTGATCAGCCTCTCACATTCGTAACAGTTCATACAAGTTCGGCACTGCTAGAAACCTTCGGCTTCGGCCAAAAACTTCAGCCCATTTTGGCCGAAGGTGGTATTCTTGGCCAAAGATGACCAAAGCAGAGGGTTCGGTCGGTCACTAGCACACAATAGAAGTTGTGTGTGAACGCCAAAGGAATTAAAAATGTTATTTCAGGATTTTTTAGGTGAGCTGGCAGCCCTACTCTAACAAGCGCTGTCTATCACTTTAAATAATGAACGCGCCCTCGCTGTCGGCTAACGCGATGTATTTTGCATACGGCCCTTCACAACCCTTGATTTTCGAACACGCGCCCGGCCGCCGCGGACATCGCCTCTGTATCCCTCACTATTACGATCGATGTATGACTTGAAACTTTTTCTCATTTCCCCCGAAAAAGAGCGCGTTTAATGGTAAATCTTCAGATGCAGATTTGATTTTTACAGCAGTAGGTAGATCAAGTTTTAATTATCAGACAAAAAACAGACAAAAATTGCATCTATTTCCAAGGGACGATACACAGTAGTACTATATAGTACAGAAAGTTCGACCAAAAAAAATCGCGAAGTTAGGTCTAATTTTTAACCAATTTGCATTTATTTTCAATATGTTGAACAATGTTGTTCAATGAACATAATAATTTATATATCATGTAAAATTATGGAAGTTCTTCTTAAACATTGGTTAGCCGTGACTTTAAATAATGAGCCCGTTCTCATCTAACGCAATGTATTTTGCATGCCGGCTCCCTCACACGCGGCCGGCCGCCATAGTAACGCATCACCCTCGCAAAATTCGCCTCAATCAATGCAAGATTCCTGCTCTTCAATGCAAGAATTTCCATAACAGAAGATCGGGCTGTAAAATTCACGTATAGATCACCCATGAGATGGAGATCGATAGAGTTATATTTTATCTATTGAAATTGGGTATTTTTTATGAAGATGCATCAATTCTTTTTTCCACATTCAGCTTTTGGATATTTATATTTAAACGAGCTTTGCCCGCGGCTTCGCTCACGTTAAGTTCGATTTTTCAAACCTCTATTTTACATTCTCAGGGGTTGAATTTTTAAAAATCCTTTCTTAGGGGATGTCTACGTCATATTAGCTGATTAAGGTTTTGTGGATTAAGATTTTTTGATTCCCGCGGCTAATCTTTAATTTTCGGAGATAGAATGTAGCCTATGTGTTATTTCAGACTATACTCTATCTCTGTGCCAAATTTCTGCCAAAATGGTTAAGTCGTTGCGGCGTGAATGAGTACAAACATCCACCTATCCATCCAAACTTTCGCATTTATAATAATAGTGTGATGTGATGTGATACATGCATTCAAAATTGAAAGTAGGTACTATAGTATAGATATACTTACGAAATTCAACATGGAAAAATGCGTGCTTCGTCTTAAACATTCAATATTCAAAATTATATAAGTACCCATTTCACGTAAGCCGATTTATGACTCTTATGACAATACTCTATCACCTTCTCGCCGATACGATGAATTTGTGTTCTCTACTATGAATGTCCACTTGAAAATGCATTTAAGGTCGAAGCTGCGTAGTTCATTAGAACCCTAAGAAGAACTAGATAGCTCCTGTTAATATAAATGTCGTAGGTACTAACAGCGAGAATCTGAAATCCATTATTGCGTATGTGACTCTCTATTTCTTCGGAGTCCTCATAAGCCTCAGGCTTTATGATCGCCAACGTTCGCTCGGAGAAGGAATGATATTCCGCATCGGTGTTGGACGACGCTATCGACATTTTTATTTTATTGGCTTTTATAGTTGGTAATTAGTTTAGTTCTATATACCTAATATGGAATTTTCTACAGCCAATTCACAGATGAATATTTTATAATACACAAAGAGAATGTAATCACTCCGTTTTTAATTTATCTATGCAGCCAATTATACATATAATTCCAAGAGAATGTAACACCAAGTAATCACTCTGAATATAAAATTAACCTGACAAGCCTGGTTTATATTTTTTTGGTAAGCCATAAACAATCCTTGTAAACTAGTAAATAAGTAGAACTGAGTGGTTATATACTCAGTGTAAAACTTAAACAACCGAAACGTATTGATAAAGGCATGACGGCATGATCATGGAATATACTACTCTCTTCCGAAAAGTATTAATTATTATAATAATTATACCTTGATTATATACTAAGTGAACAATTGTTGTTTGAAACAGTGAAGTTATTTGAAATAGGCGCATAATATAATCTACGCGGTTTATGGTGTAGTATGGTGAGTTTAAACGCGATATGAACTCAGTGGTTTGAAATAAGTTTGAAATTAAAGTTTGAAATCACTATTCAGGTCACGATTGTGAATTTCTGATCATGTTGTTTTTTAACCGACTTCAAAAAAGGAGGAGGTTCTCAATTTGTCGAAATCTTGTTTTTATATTTTTACGTAGGTATATTGTTCCCCGATTACTCTAAAACGCCTTGATCGATTTGAAAAATTCTTTTTTTGTTTGGAAGGGTTATGATGGTCCCACAGGTCAGGATCCCATCTGATGATGGGATCCTGGAGCTCTTCAAATATGGTGTGCCCATTGATTACTTTGTAGTGGCGTTTGAAGTCAGTTTTTTAAAATAATTTTTACGTTTGGATTATTTTAAGGAGTAGGTATAGGTAGTAGCTGAAAATAAGTTTAGAGCGTTGCCACACGGTGCGTTGCGATATTGATGTATTACTTCTACGCTTTTCTACGGCACCGCTACGTCGTAGAATAATACATAGAAAATAAAAAATAAAAAAAAAAAAACAGCAAAGGACACAAGATTTTGTATAAGAGTCCGATTGAGATTTCATAAAATTACCAATTTTGATTTATTCGATTTTTCAACTGTTCTTTTGGATTTTTTCTATTTATTTGGATTGCGTACCTATCCGAAGGGAATGTGAATAATTTACTAAGCCTCCGCTGTCCGTCCGTCTGTCCGTATATCTGTCAGCGGGCTGTATCTCATGACCTCTCATAGGTAGGTAGATACTTAAAATTTTCACAGAACAATATTATAATAAAAAAAATTAAAAAATAATTAAATATGGTCTTCATATAACAGGGTCTCTCGTTAATTATAATTAAATATTCTAATTTTAACATTTTTTTTTCATAAAGCGATTGTACTACCAAGACATAATTTCCCATTTATCCTAGAAGAAAAACTTCCCACTGTTCGATAAACATAAGCGTCAATTTCATAGCGTAGGTTAGAATGTACCTATCCCATAAAGATACTCGTAGCTTTCCTTACTATACGTAGTAAGAAATACTATGTTTATGACCATTATCCGTAGTTTATACACCAGTCCGTTCGATCAAGCCCATTTGATATAAAGCAACACAATAGAACAAGGCAATCCGCCCCGACATCGAAGCCATTATATAATTATATTTTAATTTTATGACATCAATATCCATTACAAACTTTTGGTCAAAGTTTCATCCGATTAAAGCTATTGGAGTTAGCTATTTCCTATCCGTATCATGTCCTCTAATAAGCAGATTCAATGTTATGTAATCGACTAACAAAGCACTATAGTTAACAAGGTCGGCCTTGACTTGGTTAAGCAAATCCCATCGTTACCGCCCAGAAGGGATTTTTTCAACTCTGAAGTCCTAATCTAGCCAGCTGTAACAATTTTATTATTATGTAAATTAAGCCTATTTCTTGCACCTAACATATAAAACGGAACACCCCACCGCGAGAACATCAAAGCCATATCAAATACATCCTCCATTATTTTCATTACAACATCAATATAAATTAAGACGTCATAATCAATACAATCGGCAATTGCAGACGGGAAAACTGGCACGCATTTTCCGGCGCGTCCGAGCCACCCCCGCGCGTGGCGAGGGCGGGGGGTGTCGCGGGGGTGTCGGGGGGTGCACGGGGGTACAGGGGGTGCAGGGGGGCGCCTCCGCCCGGGAGCGCAGGGCCCAGTGCCCCCCGAACGCAGCGGCGGCGCGACGCCTCCCCGGATCCGCGACATGCGTTGACGTCTCCCGCCACCCGACAACCACCGCCGTATACATGGACAACTCCTGCCTCCTCGACCTCCTCATCAGGTGCTTCGCGATGACCGAGCCCGAGGACCTGAACTTCACTGCGTTCACCGACCTCTGCCGGCTCTGCTCGCTCAAGAGCGGGCCTCGCCTGCACATCTTCGACAAGGAGTCCGAACAGCGCCAGATACTGTTCAAGCTCCGGACCTGCTTGCCCACTATGGTGAGCTCTCAACTCCACTACACTGACCCACCGCGCCTCACTTATTCAATCACTATATATTACATACTAGCTTTTGCCCGATACTTCGTTCGCGAGGATATTTGGAAATTCCGCCGGAACCCTTTTGCTTTCCTGAGATAAAACTGTCCTATGTCAATTTAGTGGTCTTGAAGTATATCCATACAAAAAATGAAGTCGTTCGGTTGCTCCGTTGCTGTGTGGTTAAAGGAAAAACCAACAACCAAACACACTTCCGCATTTATAGTATGAATCCAAGATACGGTATGGCAAATAAATACAGTGTAAAAGCACCAGATAACTGAGAACCTATTTGGTCATTATCGCAAGTTTTTTTACTCGAATTTTTCCTGATAACATGTCGTTAACTACACATTCACAAAATAATATAGAAAAAAGAGTTTTACGGAGTGGAAAATATGAAACTTTTTTCACATTTCATCACCTTTCACCCTTAATAAACACTACGTATACTTACTAACTATTCTTAACTATTCAGGATTGTGTGGTAAATAAGTTTAATGGTAAATAAACATGGTGTTCGAGGCAAGGCTAGTGCAGTTAGTGTTGTAGACTGTAGAGAGACGTAGTGTCGTACGTCGTAGGCGCATGCGCTCTACGAGCTACGAAATACCAACTCCGATTGCGGAACAATATTACTGCTTACACGATACCTGTTGAACTCGGAGAACTAGCAAAATAAATATCTTATTATTTTTTATTTCATGTGTGTTTTAAATAAAGCTTATCATTTTTTTCAAATAGAAACTTAACGAGTTGTTTTAGTAAAGTGAAAAGAACCCTAGATTCGCTACATATATATAAATTTGGATCAAACGTGTGGGACGTTTCACAAAGTTTTCAGGTTTAAGATTTTAAATAAAAATGGCATAAAGACTAATGACCAAAGGTAGTTTTTTGCAACAATTACTTTTAATTGTGAACTGACTTCAACAAAAATGAGAAGGTTATTTATTTATCAGTTCAGCACGTATTGTTTAAGAATAAATAGTAATTATTTATTAAATCTTCCTAAATCTTAAATGATCATTCATATTATGAATCGTTCTTAATAAACTTAATAGAAGAACTATTAATACTAACAATAAATACTCTATTACTACGAAATTCTATTTCTAAATGTATGTGAAGCAAAAAATAACATATATTCTTTATGAGCTCCGTCAATAAACCAACTAACTCTACCAGAAGCAGTCACTTGTAGCGCTCAAAAACAAACCTTATCGTGCGCTTTTTAGGGTCTTTTATTTTTTGTGTGATAAATGGTAACGCTTCGAGAGATTAAGAACAGCACGTGGCATAGACCTAATCCAAACATCTTTCCACTTGCCCTATCCACAAGTGAGTTCGTTCGGATTAACGTCATGTAATGCGCTATAGTTAAACGAGTGTGTAATTTGTTTGTTGTGTAATTGCGTTGTTATTATAAGTACACTGGTGACAGTCTGGAATTTATAGTGCCTACTGGGGGGCGAGGGGGTTAGGGGCTAAGTATAATCTGTAGAAGTAATAAAAAATGTGTATTAGAGGGAAGTAAAGTACTTGATGCTAAGAGAGAACTCGTTGTATTTTATTTCTCTATTACATACGTATTTACAAAATCTGTCAAGCCAATTCTGAATATCGCTCTATATCCAAGAAACCTAAAGATTTTTCATACGAATACGTGTTTTTCAATAACAGGTACACGTTACTTTCGCACTAATTCTGTTATATTTTAATTCGAAATTTGAATAGTGAACACTCTGAATATTTCTGATAAAATATTATATAGTAAACGACACAGATTCTTCTCTAATCTGTGGTAAACGAAATAACTACCCTCGTAAATAATAATAGAAATAGTACATAATTGACCTTAGCTTGTATTTATTTATTATTCAAGTAACGCATTTTGTAGCAAAATAGTGTATGAAATTTTTATGCAGAGTCGATTGGCTCGCGCGCGATTATTGAGTTGCCTCCAGGGAAATATACGTACATATTATGTAGTTTCCAGAATGAAAAATACAACATTTGGCAGTCGGTACAGGCGTTTCGTTTAAACTATGAACTCGTTTGTGCTGGTGTAATATATTATATATAACCTATTTTTAAGATTTTTGCGCTAACGCACGTCATATTTGCTAAATTAAATATTTAGGTATCTGGTCATAACTGCAAAAGAACTTAATTTAGGAAAATCGTCATGATTGGCATCATTTATGAACCTTTTACGTTAATGACTAACTTTAGTAGTCGAAATTACGTTCTCTATCCTCTGTGCAAGAGGGTTTCTTTGCTTGTCTACTGTTTGTTTAGCATTTTCCTGAAAAGCTACTCTACCACTTTGGGATCTTTCATTTCTACCTTATATGCCGAAATATAAATTATATTAAGCAATTATATGCCGTCAAAAAATAACTATACTTATTCGTCTTATAGTAAAAAAAAATAGTTACGAAGTGTAACTATTTTTTTTTACTTCGTCCGCGTGGATTAAGGTTTTTGAAAATCCCACGGGAATTTTTTATTTTTCCGGGATAATAAACAAAACAACGCAGAAATCAGCGTCCGAGAATCGCAGAAATCAGCGTTCAAAAATCGCAAAAACGCGATGCAGACGCGAACGCCATAAAAACTCCGATCGCTGCCGCTAAAACTAGCCAGTCTGCGTTCTCGCAGTAAGGATATCCTCAGCAAGTGACTGCTTACAAATCATTGCCCTCTGTATATCCAGCAGATATCGAAGGACGACTTCCTGCCGAAGAAGATCTGTGAGCGCTGCGTGACGCGGCTCGAACAACTGTACGAATGGCGTCAAAGCTGTCTTAACACCGACTCCGTGCTGAGGAACTACGCCGAGTCAATGAGGATCGTCACTTCGACTATCAACTTTCAGGTCAGTCCTTGTTTTTTTTTACTGAAGGATTTAATTTTAACAGTTCGCAGAATGCCAGAGAAAATCCCAGCGATAGATGAAATAAAGCGTACCCGAAACTTCGCCTCGTGTGAAACGCGACACCTGCTAGCATCGCTATAGTAAGCGCCAAATACATCATGTATTCTAATAACTCGTAAGATATTCATTTTTTTTAATGTCTTTATCATATTATGCATAGGGATTTTATATGAACCATTTCCTTCAACCATTTTATAATGTTTAAGATGGTTTAAGACTGATTTGAGTCATTTATTGACTGAGTTCGGTCATTGTTCCATTACACTAGCTGATGCCCACGACTTCGTCCGCGTTTATTTAGTTTTACAAATCCCGTGTAGTAGTAGTGGGTACCTCTTGATCTTCCGGGATAAAAATCATTTACAGTTCAGAATCAAACAAAAACAAACTGCATGATGGGACTTGAGCAGACCTATGAATGTCTCAGTAGGTATTTTAATGTTGGAATGTCTACTACCAGGATATTTTAACTCAACTACGACAGACCAATGGTTATGTTTTAGAAAATAGTCTATGTATGTATTTCATGTGACTACGAATATTCCACCCTAGCGAATAAGCTACTGAGCCTATTTTGATAAATGGCATAGGCTAAATTTTATACGAACAAAATCAACGCGGATGTTACGTCACACCCAATTTACCGTATTTAGTCGGGTTACAAACTTACAACTTACAGTTAAACTTTATTCTTGCCAGTATCAATTACCAAGTTAACACCATAGACTTAATCTGCATGATAGTTATAGGGTAAGGATGCCGAATATGAGATAGTTGCCAAATATGAGATAGTTAGGTTTTGGCGAAACTAATCGCCGCAGCTATTTGGCGATACTGTCACCAGAAGCCGCGTGGCAACAGACCGAAACATGTGTTGGTGCTTCCCAGTTCGAGGCGAAGTCAGGTTGTGTACGTGCGGATTTTTACGAAACCACAAAACCCGATTTTTGACACCAAATATTAACGAGGTATGTTACAACTTTATAGTCACACTAAATGATTTAAATTTACAGTCATTGTATCAGTTATATGATTAATTTTACAATGCATTTGCAGTTTAGTTGTATTTTCTTCGTCAAGAAACAATAGGCAGCCTAGTTTTTAAATTTGGGTGTTTTCCTAATATGAGACACGTGAGGGCTCCTTAAATGAGATATCTCATATTAGGATATATAGAAATACGACTATTTAAAAACCTCTTTTTCTAGATGCCGTCGATCAAAGAAGTCCTAAGACCACGATGCCATAATACAGGCCGTGAGTGCAGTGCGAAGCAAACAAATATGTTACCTAATAGAGTCAAAACTTTCGATGTTCTTAAGAGTATCCTAGAACGTTATGTCAAAAAAGATGCTAACGCAGAAGTATTTGTCAAGGTTCATGGGATGACCTCCAGCTTTTTCTGACTATTTAGAAGCAAAAATAGAAAAATATTGTAAAGTTGGACTAACGATTTTATGGGTTACATCTACATCTGAAGAACATCAAGCACTTGGCACAAGCACGTGATAATATATTATTAAGTTGTTACTAAAACCTTTTTATTTAGTAGTACGATGTTGTAGATTAATAAATATCGCCAATAAAAAGTTTTTTGAATTGATTTCTTTCCTTTTTCTATGAATCTATACTATCTCATATTAAAAACCCTTGGTATCTCATAATAGGAGACCATTTCCCTGAGACGTAATTTCTGACTTTTCTAATAGGGTAAAGATGCCGAATATGAGATACCATTTACATATTCGGCCATTAAAAATAAATTATTGCACTAATGACTATGAAAATTACTTATATTCGATAAGTATTTAATGAAGTTTATCCTTGAAAGACCGTTTAGTGCTAGGTATAATAGATTTTCTGTTATATCAGATAATATTAGAAAAGTCAGAAATTACGTCTCAGGGAAATGGTCTCCTATTATGAGATACCAAGGGTTTTTAATATGAGATAGTATAGATTTAGAGGAAAAGGAAAGAAATCAATTCAAAAAACTTTTTATTGGCGATATTTATAAATCTACAACATCGTACTATAATAAAAAGGTTTTAGTAACAACATAATAATATATTATCATGTGCTTGTGCCAAGTGCTTGATGTTCTTCAGATGTAGATGTAACCCATAAAATCGTTAGTCCAACTTTACAATATTTTTCTATTTTTGCTTCTAAATAGCCAGAAAAAGTCGGAGGTCTTCCCATGAACCTTGACAAATACTTCTGCATTAGCATCTTTTTTGACATAACGTTCTAGGATACTCTTAGGAACAACGAAAGTTTTGACGCTATTAGGTAACATATTTGTTTGCTTCGCACTGCACTCACGGCCCGTATTATGGCATCGTGGTCCTAGGACTTCTTTGATCGACGGCATCTAGAAAAAGAGGTTTTTAAATAGTCGTATTTCTATACATCCTAATATGAGATATCTCATTTAAGGAACCCCCACGTGTCTCATATTAGGAAAACACCCAAATTTAAAAACTAGGCTGCCTATTATTTCTTGACGAAGAAAATACAACTAAACTGCAAATGCATTGTAAAATTAATCATATAACTGATACAATGACTGTAAATTTAAATCATTTAGAGTGACTATAAAGTTGTAACATACCTCGCTAATATTTGGTGTCAAAAATCGGGTTTTGTGGTTTCGTAAAAATCCGCACGTACACAACCTGTCTTCGCCTCGAACTGGGAAGCACCAACACATGTTTCGGTCTGTTGCCACGTGGCTTCTGGTAACAGTATCGCCAAATAGCTGCGGCGATTAGTTTCGCCAAAACCTAACTATCTCATATTTGGCAACCATCTCATATTCGGCATCCTTACCCTATTATCTGATATAACAAAAAATCTATTATACCTAGCACTAAACAGTCTTTCAAGGATAAACTTCATTAAATACTTATCGAATATAAATAATTTTCATTGTCATTAGTGCAATAATTTATTTTTTATGGCCGAATATGTAAATGGTATCTCATATTCGGCATCTTTACCCTACTATCACTGATAAATCGATATGACTATGAGTGACGCAAATCGATAAAATTCGAAGCTAAATATTGCCAGATAACGAATAAGTAGGGAGTCATATTTTGCAAGTAAGTAATGTTTAAATAATGTCATGTACCTACTATTAATATTTTTCTTTGTGGCCATTTTCCTAAAGTTTTACTTTGTCGACATTCTATTTAAATAGTTTTGTCGTGTGTGCAATCGTAGATATTATACACCTACCTACCTAATCTACGCTCTGTAAGTTTTCACAAAGAAAACCCAAGCAATTTCCCTGTCCCTTATTACCGTGAGATGAATTCTAAAGATCTTCATTCCATTATTCATAACTCTCTCCATTTTATTTGTGAGTGAAATAAAACTAAGATGAAATTATTAACGAATATTAGGTAGGTACATAGCTATTAAATGGGTACTCAGTACTCACTGCTACAAATTGGTTTTTGAGCTATTTTATGAACTCAATAGATCCTTAATCTAAACCTCATAAAAAAGGTGATAACTGTTATTTCAATTGAAACTATCCAATGATAACCTTAGTTAAGTAAAGTTAAGTATTTTTATTCGTAAAGGCACACGCTTGACCACTGTCATACCTGATGGATGATGTCGTCTAAGATGGTATCGCAATTCGCAACCAAGAAGTTTACTTATCACTGGAGTATAAGTGCCTATAAGCTTGATCCCAACATAGTATAGTCTTAGTTGTCTCTATAAAAAGCATCCTATAAATTAAAACTTCAGGGAGTAATTCAGAAAATGTTACCCTTTGAACGGTCCTTCTTTGTTTCCATAACAAAGGTACGCAATAAACATGTAAATCATGGAATCGGCAAAATCGCTCGCTAAACGTCAAAGGCACAATGTTGCTTGTGTATCGGCGCTCGGGCGGCCGCCGGGCGTCGCTGCACGGCCGTCGCGGCGCTAGGCGGCCCCTCTATCGACCGCGCGCGCCCGGCCATATCGACCCAACACCCCACACGCAAACGCAATCAAAACGCAACCTTATCTCCAAACAAATAACACACAATATCCAGCATGCAACTCCTTACAACTCCCAAAACAACGACAAGCCATTTCCAACCCAATAAAACCTGAAGCACGAACCTTTATTGAATACCCCCAGATTCGTCTTCCAAGACCGTGAATTATCCACCCTAATGGGATAGTCATAAGGTTGTCATCGAAACACTATGTTGTATGTTATATGCCACTTGGGAATTCGTGTATTGGATACGCATGTCCGTTTTAACTCTTTGTTTTCGGGCACTTCATTATTGACGACTTTACAGAAACATAATAGATATCTAGCGTCCTCATTTTATGAAAAGATAATGAAGTAGGTACCTATACTTAGGTGTATAGGTACGATGATATTAGCTAAGTATATTGAACTCAAATTCGTTTACAGTCTATTGATTTCTCTGTAACCGTCTCTGTAGCCGAATCACATAATACTTACCTACCTGTTGACGTAAAAACGTAGTTAACGTACCTTTTCTAGTCTCAAAGTAGGTACAATAATTAACAATTAACATTGTAACATTTAACATTTAGCTTCAATAGTCTAACGGCTAAAGGTCTAACTGAAAACGGCTAACTGAAAACTGAAAGGTCGCAGATTCAAGCCCCACCCGTTGCACTATTGTCAAGTTCAGCTTGACTAATATTCTAAAAAAAAAATAGGTAGTATGTAATTATTATCAAGTTTAACAAAATAGAGTACAAAGTTTTTTTGGAAACATAGGTAGGTAGTTTCCTTCGCATTTATCAATACCTATCACCCAAAGTTATCACCCAAAACGTTTGAAAATTTGAAAACTAAGCAAAGCGTCATCTGTACAAGTACTATTGTTTTTATCAATTTTTACGGGTGAATCTTGGGTGAATCATAATACATAATTATTTTGTAACTCGGTTTAGGGGAATCATTTTCAATTGCAACTCAGTTTAGGAATAAAATAAAATAATTAGGACTTCTGTTAAAGTCCCAAGGCCTGTGTAACTTTTCATGTTAATGCGACTTTAGCGAACACAAGAGATGAGGTAGGTAGGTACGTACACCTAATATGTAGGTATAATATGTCATTTAGTATGAAGGGGCAAACTTCGTGATATTGATATTTCCTAGCATATTAAAATTACTCGTGTGTCATGACTTTTAATGTGAAAACTTGGGTTTAGTTCGAACCCTCGTTGTTTCAAGTTAACGTGTACCTAAATCTGTCCAAACACTAGTTTACCCCCACTAGAGGAGATTAAGGGGACAGGGGAGACATCGTTTCACACAAGATATCTCCATACCTAATGACGGTTTCAGGCACATGACTTTCACCTTTTGTAAATCTAGCATTCAATAAGTATTACAGATAACACAGGAACAACGCAACGCCAACACGCAGCGTCATACAAACTCCTTCAAAACACAACCTACCTTCCGCTCCGACACCGAAGTCTCATCAGGAGATGTTGACTCCACAATGCACAATTGCAAAGCAATTTTACATTTCTTTTAATCTTACAGTTATTCTTTTCAATTGTGTTATTCCTGTGTTTCTTCTATTCTGGAGAAGCGACGGTTTACAGCGCGGGCGGCGTGTGTTGCCGGACAGATTTTTTCTGATTTGGCGAATTACAGCAAGCAAGTAATATTTTACTTGCTTGCTTCTATCCAATATTTAATATTTTTTATTACAAACTATATTTTCAACTTTGTAAGCCTAGGGCACGTCGACAATTCCTAGGAAATTAACATACTTATGAAGTTGAAATGTTATATTCCCGGAAACGTCGACGTACTCTAGTCCTGCACCTATAGTTTAAGATATCACTTATAATAAAAAGTTAAAATTAGTTTAAGTAAAAATGTCGCTTACGATAAGTCGGAGGTTACGGCTCGATATACCTATGAGCGTGTTTCGAGAGAGCAAGAACTCTTGAAGTGCAACATACGTGATGCAAGGGCTGTGCAGCGTGCAGTACACGCATAGGAAGCAAGGTCGAAGGTTGGCACCCGGCTCGGGGGCGCCGTTAACCCTGACCTAGCGGGGTGAAGGATATTCCTACTACGCCTCCCGCCTCCACCGGGGGGCTGCACTACACCCTGAGCATCACCGCTTCAACCTTCCCCACTAATGTGATGGATGATCAAAATAGGCTCATTGTACTCGCATGCAGCCTACCTGACTCTTCTGTCACTAGTAACATTGTACACGAATTCTAATACAGATTACTGACATTAAAAAGCTACTATACTTACCGAACATGATAATTTTATCGCAACAATGCAACACGAATCTTCGCACGATTAAGACCTTCGAAGGCATCAATAATATAAATAGTAAAGCTCCAGCTAAGGTGTGAATTTTTGAGAAAGATAACTTTGTTTGTTTTATGTCCCTCACTGGGCTATTTTCGTAAATGTAATTAATCCAATCCAGTGACCAAGCACTGTCTAAGCTTATTTACGTAATTTATTCAACGCCAGTTAGGCCGACGATATAAAAAAAGTTGGCAGAAAGCGGCTGTACGAAGAAGATTGAAGACCTGCAGGGCGATTCAGACCTGCACCCTGATTACGTAAAAATTTGCAACAGCAACAGCAATAGCAACGCGTCACTAAAAATCGTATTACGGAAGCCAATCGCACGTCTATTGCTCACGTGTCGATACTAGCGCCACTCGCGATAGGACGGCAATAGATGTAAACAAAATACACAGTTTTTATCGTCGTTAGTGGTTGAATTGTTATATTTTTTATTTGTTTTGTGTTGTGGTCTGTGGTAAAACCCTCTCGAAGTATTTGACTTCCTTTCTTCTCCATCGAGCATCTCTAAAGAAGAAAAGTAGATTTTGCAATAGGCGAGCAATAGACGTGCGATTGGCTTGCGTAATACGAATTTTAGTGACATTTTGCAACCGATTGCGTAGTGATTGCTGTCGTGTTGCTACTGCTGTCACTACTGAAATTTGACGTTTGAGAAGTGACGTTTGACAGCAGAAGTGACGTTTGACAGCAACGATTGCGCGATTTACGCCTGTCGCGAACCTGTCGCGAGATACGTAATAACCCTGCGGTTCGATAACATACCGTGTCGATACGGTTAGATATCGATCTCTTTTTGTCGTGTGGATTCAGAGCGAGCGAAATATATGTTAACAAACCGAATTGATCGACAAATAAGGGGTCTGAATCGGGGGGCAGGTTCAGCGGCGCTCATTAGGAAAGGTATATGTCCAATCGTGGACGTCACCGCTGATGTGAAGATTTGAATTTGGGATGGGATAAAACCTATCGTATATACTTACAGTTTAAAAATAAATATATATAAATAATACACTCAAATTATGCGAGGTACCTATTTAAAATAATGCAAAAAAAACTCATACTGAATTTTGGAAGATAACAGTCACACAATAATGATTTAATTGTAAATACCATTTAAAAGATGACTGTTTCCTATCAGACAAATAAAAAAAAATCGCAAAAGTAAACCTATCGAAGAGATTCTAGGAGATACCCCATACACCCCAAGAAATTCTAGGAAATACCCCGTAGGTACGGGGTGTATGGGGGGGTACTGAGAAAAAGGGAGAAATTCTCACTTAGGTAAATACAGACACTGCGTTTACCCTTGAATTTTCTGCAGACTTCAGATTAATATAGTGTGAATAAAGAAGGAATGAAGGTTACTCTCGTACCTGAGGTTCTATTTTCAGCTCAAAATAAAAATATAACATATTTTATCGTCTAGATGATCCCGCCAACCCGCCAATCATTTGTTTATTTGTATACGTTAGGGGAAATCTTTCACTATATTCTGATATAGTGAAAGATTTCGCCGTATTAAATCTATGTAGCTCAATTTACTATTTTGTGAAAATGAGACTCTGGATATGTTTACAATCACGTTTAATAATTAACTTGTCCAGTCATAAATTCACATCACAGAGTTACAACGCAACACACTACAGATTTTAGGTTAGTTTCACATTTCCCACTTTATATCCACACGCGCAGACAGACGCCATGATGATTGTAGTCTCGCTGGCGCCGTACATCCACTCACCGCGCCCGCGTGACGTCACACCGTACTCGTGGCGACATCTCTGTCCTTCACGTAACATCGCGTGCTTAACATCGGCCATCCTGAAAAGTGAATACCACCAGGTATTCACACACAGGCATTAGTGGAGAATAAGATTTTCAGATGCAGACCTAAATTGACTGAACCAGATCGGACTGAAGTAGGTTTTTAACTTTCTAGAAAATCTATTATATCCTGTGCGTCAACACTGTCCTTGTCAGAATCAGTTGCCGTAATTTAGTGAACTTCGGTTGCACCCATCAGCAGCAACCACCGCCACAATACTCTACAACCTTTCATTTCTTTACACCGCGAAGTTAAATCGACCATTCGGTAGATCCCGCGTCAATTCGCACAACCCTGCTTACATGCACGCTGCACGTGTCGGCACTGTGCACCTCAACACGCCTTTGATCACTATGTTTACCCTTTCGCCTGCGAGCGAATAACAGTCAGCGCTAATATGTCCACCAGTGTCACAACTGTGCACTCCCAACCAAACATATAACAACTGCATGTATATGCCACAGTGAGCAAGCTAGTATACCTCTTATTAAGCACTCAGCCATTCAACATCATCCCAAAAGCACTTCCACCGGCGCCTGTCCCGGCACAAGGCTTGACACCTGGCGCGCAGAGCAAAGAGGAAACAGACCAGTGTTTTCAACTGTGAGTGGCGTCAATGCCAATACATGGTCCTAACTGGCATCACAATAACCTAATGAGTTCTAGGGCCTTTAAGTAAGAACCTAGGCCATGGCATCGGAAATTTGGGAATACATCAAATCCAGAACCTCCTAGAAAGATGGAACTAAGAGAGCAAAAGCAACCTCAACTTTGAGATAGATGCAGAATAGTTGCAAACTACAGGGGCCTCAACTGTTCGGCCAAAATTGCTGATAAGATGATGAAACAGCAGGTACTACTCATTTAGTCTCAGAACTAAAATCGACACCCAACCCTTCTACGAAGTAATCCAATAGTGACTCTCCTAATATGATAGCGGAAATCACCAAATTTCGTGATAGAATGCGTAGGAATCAAATCATGCAACTGGGAGGAGAACTGGAGGAGAAGAAGCGGAAACTGAATATGGTCACAGGGCCGGAAGTTGTGGCTCTTCAACGAATTACGACCTAAGCTTTTCGGATGTGAGCTGAAACTTAAGTTCTTCTGGTGTGAACGTATCAGTGATTTCACTGTCCAGCAAATATTTTGCTAAGGGATTATAATTACTTGCTGCAAACTGATCGGAGATCAATACTTAAGGTGTCAAATGTATCAGTGTGCTTAATTTATGATTTCGGATGGAACTTAATCGTTGCAGATATAAGGCAACCAATGTTTGGTGCACACTTTTAACTTACTTGGATTTTAGTTGACCCTGAGGCACATAAGATAACAGATCAGTTAACAAATCTTAAGGCGGTAGAGCACACATATCAGAGACGAGCCAAATTTCGGTTTAAGCAGTTGATAGTATTTACCCATATTAAAGTCAAAGTATCTGGAACTTTAAACAATATCACTTAAGGAGGTTCTTATAATATTTTCAACAACAACATAGGAACAAACAGTTCTTCGGGTGCGGCCCCTACATCCGGATAGACATAGTAAAGTTAAGATGAAGAATTTAAAATCAGGTGTGATCTTAATAGCCTCCATTGCTAGGATAATTAAGTGGTAGCACTGTGCTAAGTCTAAACTAGTGTTTGCCGGGTAATTCCTCAACTTAGCATCACCAATGTTTGGCAAAAGGAACCTGTTCTTGACTGTTAAGACATTCAAAGCTCTGTACTCCGCACACAATCTACTATCAACATTTTTCTTTGACTAAAAAAACCGTTAACACTGATCAGCTACGTTCTACAGTCCGCTCTAGTAAAGTCAATTAAAATAAAAAACATTATTAAGTTATACACATAATATGAACACATAATAATTTCGTAGATCAGAATATAATTTAACCATATTGTTCGTAAAAGGTGAACCAGAGTCAAAAGACATATTATTCTGAACCAGAATCGGATTTTGTCATGCACTTAAACAAATAAAATTGTAATTTTTTAAAAAAATATATTTTTATTTTCTCTACCAGGGGCCCCAATCATCAATTTTTAGATCGACGGACCTGCGGAAGTCTGTAAGACCCTTTTATCAAGCAGCAAATGAGCTGATGATATTTAACGCCTGTTCAGATCTTCACTATTGATTAATCGAAAACCATCCTGATCACGTCAGCTTTCAAACAGAAAGTAACCGCGTCAAACCCATAATACTCGTATGAGGGTTAAAAATTATAGGAATAGGACAGAAGTCAGAACAGTCTCTACTTGGGTTCAAAATCAGAACATCATAATCAAAAATAAAAAAAATAAATAAAAAAATAAATAAATAAAAATTTAAACAGATTAAACAGAATAAACAAAATGAACAGAATGAACATAATGAACAGAATAAACAGAATGAACAATATGAACAGAATGAGCAGAATGGACAAATTTAACAGATAAACAGATAAAAGAAATAATACAGATAGTACAGTATCATAGATAAAAGAGATAAAAGAGATAATACAGATAGTACAGATAGTACAGACAGTACAGACAGTACAGACAGTACAGACAGTACAGACAGTACAGACAGTACAGACATTACAGACAGTACAGACAGTACAGACAGTACAGACAGTACAGACAGCACAGACAGTACAGATAGTACAGATAATACAGTTAATAGAGATAAAGCAGTTACAGCAGATAACACAGATTGAACGGATAAAACTGATAAAAGATATAATACAGATAGTACAGATAAAACAGATAATACAAATAATACAGATAATACAGATAGTACAGATAATACAGATAGTACAGGTAATACAGATAAGGCAGTTAATACAGATAATACTGTTGCACAGATGGTATCGCTGTTGATTACAATAAAATAAATAATAAATAAATAAATAAATACAGATAAAACAGATATAGCAGATAACACAGATTAAACGGATAAAACAGAATGAACAGAATGGACAGATTTAACAGATAAAGCAGACAGAACAGACAGGAAGACAGAACAGACAGAACGTACAGAACGCACAGAGCGCACAGAACGCACAGAGCGCACAGAATGGACAGAACGCACAGAGCGCACAGAACGCACAGAGCGCACAGAAAGGACAGAGCGTACAGAACGTACAGAACGCGCAGAACGCGCAGAACGTACAGAACGTACAGAATGCACAGAACGTACAGAACGCGCAGAGCGTACAGAACGTACAGAACGCACAGAACGCACAGAACGCACAGAACGTACAGAACGTACAGAACGTACAGAACGTACAGAACGCACAGAACGCACAGAACGTACAGAACGTGCAGAACGTACAGAACGTACAGAATGTACAGAACGTACAGAACGTACAGAACGTACAGAACGCGCAGAACGTACAGAACGTACAGGACAGGACGTACAGGATGGACAGGACGGACAGAACGGGCAGAATGGATAAAACGGATTAAACGGATAAACAGGAAAAAAAATTTAAACAGTTAATCAAGTAAAACGGATAAAACGGGTGAAACAGGTAAAATGGATAAAACAGATAAACAGATGATATGGGTAAAACGCATAAAACTTAAACAGGTGAAATGGATAAAACGGATAAACGGATAAAACAGGTAAAACGGGTTAAATGGATAAACGGATAAAACAGGTGAAACGGATAAACCGGATAAACTGAAAAAACCGGTAAAACGGGTAAAACGGATAAACGGATAAAACAGGTGAAACAGGTAAACGGTTAAAACATAAACAGGTGAAATGGGTAAAACTGATAACGGATAAAACAGGTAAAACGGATTTAATGGATAAACCAGGTGAAATGGGTAAACGGATAAAACGCGTAAAATAAATAAACAGGTGAAACGGTAAAACGGATAAACCAAAAAACAGGTGAAATGGGCAAAACGGATAAGACGGATAAAATAGGTAAAACGCATTTAACGGATAAATGGATGAAACAGGTGAAACGGATAAAACGGGTAAACGGATAAAACAGGTAAAACAGGTAAAACGGGTAAAACGGATAAACGGATAAAACATAAAACAGGTGAAATGGGTAAAACAGATAAAACATAAAACATGTGACATGGGTAAAACGGATAGACGGATAAAACAGATAACACGGGTAAACAGATAAACGGGTAAAACAGTAAAAACGGATAAAACAAATAAACAAGTGAAACGGGTAAAATGGTTAAACGGATAAAGCATAAAACAGGTGAAATCGGTAAACCGGATAAAATGGATAAAAAGGATAAACGGATTAAACAGATTAACAAATTAACTGAACTGAACAGATCAGACAGAAAACTGAACAGATCAGACAGATAACTGAACAGATCGGTCAGAAAACAGAACAGATCAGACAGAAAATAGATGGTTAAAACCAACAGACAGATAAATAAAAATAAAAACTACGCACCTCAGTAATAACTGTGTCGGAAGAAAAGTCGATTTATCATCATCATCATGATCAGCTGCATTCTCTACGATATTCAGTCCCATAAACTTGATTCTTGTAGTAAAATCCATACGTCCAAGTATAACTCAATTTGCACTTAGTGTCAGACACACGTCAGACAAGTCAGTTTCATGAAAAGCATCTTTTTATAACATCACAGACTTCTGGGTAGCAACTGTTGAGTATCCCTTCGAGCAGATTACAGGTTGACCTGTAGGTATCTTTGTCGAGATCCTTAAAAGACATCCTCTTCAACTCTTACAAAATCGCGTTCACATCGCGTTTTCCATACAAAAGTTTTATCGATAGCGACATTGACTGATTCCACATGAAATGTGCTGGCATTTGTCAGGGAAGCCGGAGTTAATCGGCATTTCTTAGTAGCCGCATGAATGCATTTTCTTTATTAGGCACTGATCTCTCTATATTTGGGTCCAATTTTCGTCGTAAATGCCACTTCTGAATGTGAAAATGAGACTCTGGATATGTTTACAATCACGTTTAATAATTAACTTGTCCAGTCATAAATTCACATCACAGAGTTACAACGCAACACACTACAGATTTTAGGTTAGTTTCACATTTCCCACTTTATATCCACACGCGCAGACAGACGCCATGATGATTGTAGTCTCGCTGGCGCCGTACATCCACTCACCGCGCCCGCGTGACGTCACACCGTACTCGTGGCGACATCTCTGTCCTTCACGTAACATCGCGTGCTTAACAATTTACTATTTCCTCTCTAAACACGATTAAAACTGGTGGTAGGCGTGATACCTATATCAATACTTCACGCACCTTTGAGAACTTATGGAAATCTATGAGGTTTGTGTCATAGATGCGTGCCCGGGATCGAACCTTGGCCCCATCACTGCTTACAAAAGGAGACCGAAGTCTAAGGCTGAAATCCTATACATCGCACTCTCACGCTGCTCAGATTCAAGACCGAGTTAAAAGGAGACAGATTTATGTCAAAGCATATTTGTGTCTCGTTTTAACTCTTTCTTAAGTCCGAGCTAAGTAAGAGCACGCTCTATTGGCAAACATCTATTGGTCACCTTTAATCCGCTGTAAATACAATGCATTTCATACGTGACGACCATCTTGAAAGATTTAATTGTTTGGTGCTTCCAAAATTATAAAAATTACTACGTCTGTAACTAAATAGTTACCTATTTATATTTCCTCCAAGAAAACGGCCTCCTCAGCGCAATTAAGGGTAAAAATGATATCACGTTCCTAGTCCAAACTTACAAGCACGCACAATAATCCCCCTTGCCATCAGAGTTCAGGTGCATTCCGAAGGGAAAGTGTAATCGATCGGCCTAGCGTAGTCTGCACTTAGTAGATAGATACCACAGAGAGTGCCCGTCTTTAACCATGACTTCCATCTTCATGGACATTTCAATATGCACACAGTTTTAACCTTTGACAGTAGCGCAGATATCGAGCAAATGTGTTTAAGGATATTTTTGTGACGTGTTGCTTTTAATTTGCCGCAATGGAGCTTTTGTTTGCAGAAGTTTATTTCGGAGTAAGTTCTTTTTGCCTACCTTATTGTTTTTTGGCTTGATCTTTTCAGCTCTATATATGGGTACTCACTGGCCTCGTATTTTAGTTCAGTGTCTGTTTATAACATAAATACGCAGATATCTTTGGTTATTTTAACTAGTGCCCAGACATTTTGATGTTTGTATATCATTAATAATATATTATTTCCGGAAATATTTAAATTCTTAGATGCTCCGTGCAAAAACATAATATTAAGGAAATCTGCATGTCTGAGTTCTCTGTAAGTTTCAAAGGTGTGTGAAGTCTGTAAATCTGCATTTGGCGAGCGTGTCTAAGGCTGAAATCTATAGACTGCATTCTCACTCAGCTCAGACTCAAGACAGAGTTAAAAAGGGATAAAATGCCTGACCATATTTGTGTCTCGTTTTAACTCTATCTTAAGTCTGAGCTAAGCCAGAGCACGCTCTATGGATCTCAGTATAAGAACAGACCTGGTAGTAGGAAGACTACGGTTTACAACGATGATGATAATGATGACCATAGCTCATAACTTTTTTTGTTACGATTAGTAGGTAATTTAAGGTAGTAGATTAAATATACGTGCGAATTTACCAAAAAGAAATGGAAAAATGATTTTGTATTATTTATTGTTGAACTCATAAAACTCACGTTAATTAAATTGAGAATTAAAGAACAGCACTTGTAAAATTAAAATAGAAATTTTTTAGATTTACTTTGCAACCTTTGCAAACATATTTTTTGTAACTGTTTCATGGAAAAATATTTTTTTTTATCTATCTTCTATCTAAATAATAAAAATATTTCAATTGATGCACCAATATTGGAAATAAGGAAGGACTGAGGAGAGAGTCCATTATCAAAAGAATTATTAAAATGTCCATACGATCGAAAATATTCGGTTTGATATGCAAATTCGAAAGCACTTATTTCACCCCTGTTCCGTTCCCCAGTTTAGGTGAGTTTGTTTTTAATCAGTGCAGAAGTGATAAGGGTCCCCGCGATCGACCCTCGTCCCTTATCTTCGAGGGGCCTTCGACAAACAATGGAAAAGCGAATGCAGATCATTCGAGTGTCTCTGATAATGTGGTGTCACACTTTTGTGGCATCACGAAGGAAATTTTTAATTTCCTTCGTCACGATGCACGTCGATTGATAAACATAAAGCCGAATTTACACTGCGAAATTAATGCATGAAATTAGTTTCATGACATTAATTTCATCAACAATTTCATCAACAATTTCACGTATAAACTTCTAATTTCACAATGCATGCATTAATTTCCTGCATAAAATTAGAAGTTTACACGTTTAACTTGTTGATGAAATTAATGTCATGAAACTAATTTCATGCCACTAATTTCGCAGTGTAAATTCCGCTTAAGAAGCCTCGATAGCCCGATGATTAAAGGTTGACTGAAAACTGAAAGGTCGCAGGTTCGAGCCCCACCCGTTACACTATTGTCGCACCTACCCTTAGCCCAAGCTTTTCGCTTATTTAGAGGCGAGAGGATTATATAAGTCAAGTGCAGTTTGGCTTATATTCTTTAAAATTCTGTAAAATTTAAAAGAAAGCCTAGCGCCTTGTAGTTCCTTGACCGCGATCTCACCTGATGCTAGTGGGCTAACTTGGAAGGGGTATGGCAGTGTAGGTTCAACCCTTACTCCTACTCAGTTTCTACATGCCATCGTTCCGGAAAGCTAAATCGTTTGGCGGCGCGTCTTTGTCGGTAGGGTGGTAGCCACGGCCAAAGCCTCCCACCAGACCAGACCACAGAAAATTCAGAAATTATAAATTCCGAAAATGCTCTCACCGGGAATCGAACCCTTCCTGATATACGACCAAAGCTTTCGGAAAAAAAATCAACTAAAATAAATAGCGGCACGTCTTTGACGGTATAGGGTAACTAGCCATGGCCAAAGCCTCCTACCAGACCAGACCACAGAAAATTCAGAAATTATAAATTCCGAAATTGCTCTCGCCGAGAATCGAACTCGAGACCTCCCAGATATAAGACCATATAGCTTTTGGAAAAAACACCAACGAATAAATAAATAGAGCACTTTTCCACTATTCCACGTGGAAATCCCGAACGTCAACGTCCGTTTCCCTACATCCGGCCGGTCGTTGAACCCACCCCTTGCCGAATTTGGGCAATTAAGCATAGGGTGTTCACATTCGTGTTACGGAATGAAAGTCGACAGAGGGGGACCGATCTCACTTTCCGCGGGGTGAATGCACTAGGGGGCGCCTCCCTTCCCTCGCCGACCGCGTCAAAGACACTCATTGAAGGCGGCGGAAAGTAATCCGCAGTCGAGACTGGCAATTCGCGGAAAAAATTACGCAAGAGACAAAGCTAACACTTTTTTGTCTCAGACTGTTCTTTTCATAAAATCTTCGCCAATTCGCCGAGGAATAATAATAGGTACTTAATATAATACAAAACTAAGTTCTAAAAAACTAAAACGTAAATATCAAAAATAAAAGCTAAATTTAAAAAATATCATCTAAACCACTGGCACGAGGAAAAGTACCCAGAACACTGGCTGCGTTACCCCTCTGAATGGCCAAGGAATCTAAATTTTAGTGTTATATACGGAAAATAACCATGCTGATACCATAATTACTTACTGTGGCAAATTTTTTGTCAAAAGAAACTTCTTGTTTTGAAACTCGAAATAAAATAAAAAGAGGCAGTCTTAACATAAAATGGCACTACCTGCGGATGTAGTTTTAAATACATACTCGTACACATAATCTCATTATTGTTTCTTTATACAGGATGGCACGGTCAACATGGATAAAATGACGGAAGCACAGAAAACTGCGTACCTGGAGGCACACGTGGCTGTACAACAACATATGGCCCAAGCTGCTGCTGCTGCCAGGCGTGAACAGCAGCAGCAGCAGCAGCAGCAACAACAGCAACAGCAACAACAGCAGCAGCAACAACAGCAACAGCAACAACAGCAGCAGCAACAACAGCAACAACAACAACAGCAACAGCAGCAACAACAGCAGCAGCAACAGCAACAGCAGCAACAACAACATCATCAACAGCAACAACAGCAAACTAATAATTCCAATAACAACTCGCGACATCATCAGGAAATGCAAGTTAGTGTTTTACGAGTAAATATCCAGCAACTATTCAAAAATCAATTTAATAAGCATGGAACACAATTCAAAAGGATATTAACCGAGCAAAACTTTCACATTGCAGCAGGCTCAAAGCAATACACATCCAGGGCATCCATCCCCACCCACTGTCAGTTCTACTCAACACCACTACGCAACTATCAATTCTCCAATAAAAGTGCCTCAAGTTAGCTCGAGCACCGGTGGTCCCGACTCTACCTTTACCGTGCCTGATGATGTTGGTATGGGCTTCGAAGGCGGGGTGCGAGTATTGCAAAGTCTTGGTAATTGGTAAGTTCTATACCTTTTGTCATAACTACTTAAGTTATAGGCAGTTTCATAGCTAGGGCTTAGATGTTTGCACCAACGAACTTTCGATATGATTGGTAGGTGTAAGTACGTAGGATTTCTCTCTTAAATTAGATATTATTGCTCTTCCATTACTGGGGCTCTTATAATTTAAAATAATAAAATCGGACTCTGTTTGTGGTAACTTAACGTACCTAGTAGGTAAACTATGGGTAGGTTAGGTTACAAGATAAGAATAGGGAAGAGGTACGCAACATGCCTTAAAAATCTCTTTAAAATGTTGACGTAAATCTGAAAAATTGAAATGTCGTACGTACTTCACATACTATTGCGGATGAAGTAATTCCATGTGGTGCATTATGATTGGCAAAATTCGCTAAATAGGCATATTTTCGTCAACAAAAATTGCAACAGTAGGTATTGGTATACGTACTTTGAAAATCATCTTTTCATTGTAATTTTAATAGGTCACCTGAAGTAACGAACAACATACCGAGACCAAACTTGATACCGTTCACGGAACCGTACGCGGAAGGCGGCTCTATGCACCCTGGGACGCGGCTGAAAGCTCTTCAAGGCACTGCCATCAGGAAACATCCTGCCATCAAACCCACTAGCTCTACTAATGAAGGTATAATATTATGTACTTTTATAACTCTTTCATTCAAAAATGACGTTTTTCTTTACCGTTTTTCTCTGCTAATTCGTGAGGAAACCATGCCTAAGAATTCTACGTAATATTCTCAAAGGTCTAAAAAGTCTGCCAATCCACATCACTTGGCCAGCGTGGTAGACTATGTGTTCGGATGAAGATAACTATTGTAACGACACAATCCAGAAATGGGAATTAAAACTCTAACCTAACAACGCCTTAAGAGATCTGATCTCTTAAAACGCTGAAACCCTACCTAAAGCCACCTCCTCTCACCCCTTTTAGTGGCCCCTGTCCTCGCATCTAATTAATTTAACCACATCACGTCGGACAAACCACCGTCTGACGTGAGGGTAGCTATCAAAAATATCAAAATATTATTTAATCAACAATTAATTACACTCAGCTAAATCTATAGGCAATATTTATTCGATTAGGGCGCGATTGCTATCGCAATCCCTTAATCAAATACAACGACCTAGACGCGGGAGCATCCAATAGCCGTATGAGTCTCTGGGAGAGACTGAATTCCTAACGTTAAATCCGCGATATTTATACCTACAGTTCAAACCGGCCGGCACCAGACCGGCGCCTACGCCGCGCGCCGCACAGCTGCGCCGCACAGCTGCGCCGCTTAGCAACAATGTTTTAATATCAATTTTATCAAACTACCTTCAAATAAAAGATCAATTTAAATATGACCCTACAATAATAATTTTATATTTAGGTTCACGACATTCGGCCATCCGTCATTGTGCAACCTCCCGATGCACAACTAACCACAGCAATAGAATAGAACAAATAAATGAAATAAATCAATAGATAAACACAATACAATACAGTAAATTTAATAGCGGCACACATAACCGCAGTGGCACACTTAACCACATTAACAATAAAATACTTTTACTGGCGGCACACTTAACCGCAGTAAATGAATAAATGGAATAAATCAATAGATAAATACTTTAATAGCGGCACACATAACCGCAGTGGCACACTTAACCACATTAACAATAAAATACTTTTACTGGCGGCACACTTAACCGCAGTAAAAGAATAAATAAATAAATAAATGAAATAAATAAATAGATAAATACTTTAATAGCGGCACACATAACCGCAGTGGCACACTTAACCACATTAACAATAAAATACTTTTACTGGCGGCACACTTAACCGCAGTAAAAGAATAAATAAATAAATAAATAATAAATAAATGCAATAAATCAATAGATAAATACTTTAATAGCGGCACACATAACCGCAGTAAAAGAATAAATAAAAAAAATAAATAAATCAATAAAAAAAATACTTTAAAACTGTGAAGATGACATCGAGCAAATCAGACAACGTGGATCCATCCCACTTCTGAATTGTAACGACACAATCCAGAAATGGGAATTAAAACTCTAACCTAACAACGCCTTAAGAGATCTGATCTCTTAAAACGCTGAAACCCTACCTAAAGCCACCTCCTCTCACCCCTTTTAGTGGCCCCTGTCCTCGCATCTAATTAATTTAACCACATCACGTCGGACAAACCACCGTCTGACGTGAGGGTAGCTATCAAAAATATCAAAATATTATTTAATCAACAATTAATTACACTCAGCTAAATCTATAGGCAATATTTATTCGATTAGGGCGCGATTGCTATCGCAATCCCTTAATCAAATACAACGACCTAGACGCGGGAGCATCCAATAGCCGTATGAGTCTCTGGGAGAGACTGAATTCCTAACGTTAAATCCGCGATATTTATACCTACAGTTCAAACCGGCCGGCACCAGACCGGCGCCTACGCCGCGCGCCGCACAGCTGCGCCGCACAGCTGCGCCGCTTAGCAACAATGTTTTAATATCAATTTTATCAAACTACCTTCAAATAAAAGATCAATTTAAATATGACCCTACAATAATAATTTTATATTTAGGTTCACGACACTATAATGAAACATGGGTGGGACACATAGTTCAAAGAATTGATAGCCGTTCTGGTACCAAGGGACTGAAATGGCGACCTACCGGAAAGCGCAGTATTCTCAGCTTAATGATTGAGTCATGAGATAATCTCAAAATGTATCGACTTGCAGCCGTACATAAGGAAAACGTAATAATTGATTGTATTTTAACTCTACTATCAGTTCCTAGCAGAACTATACCTAACCTAGCAGGAATACCTACGTCAACTTACCAGTAGCTATTTTTAGTTCAGTTTAAGCCTTTAGTGTCATACTACACGGGCGGTTCTCCCGCCGCGGGAAACCGCTTCTGAACCGCTCTAGTCACAATTTAATATGAAAGTTGTATGCTGCATACTACACGGCGCGGTTTCCCGTCGCGGTTTGCAGGCGGGAGAAATACGACCGCCGCATGCAGCGTCAAACCGCCGCTGATAACCGCCGTTTTAAACTACACGGGCGGTTTCCCGCTATTACGTCATTCTGCGCGGGATCTTTGCGCGGTTTACCGCGTAAAAGACAGCGGTAAACCGCGTAAAAGACAGCGGTAAACCGCGTAAAAGACAGCGGAAAACCGCGTCCCGTGTAGTTTGATGGTCTGCGGCAGCTTTGTCGAGCGGATTCCCGCAGCGGGAGAACCGCCCGTGTAGTATGAACCTTAGATGACACAATCGCCCTAAATTAATTAATTCCAACTGAATTTTTTATGTCACTACAAAACGTTGAGTATAAACTATAAACCAACTACAAAATGAACAATATTTCAGGAAACAAAGCATTTGAATGCACCGTATGCGGAAAGGGATTGGCACGCAAAGATAAATTAACCATACATATGAGGATACACACAGGTAATATTAACTATGCCTTACATCGAACTATTATTACGCAAGAAGCGCAATAGTCAACTACGCATATTGCATTAGGTAGTTAGTACGACGAGCTCGGAGAAAATTATTAAGTAAATGACCAATTGTGGGTCAGGCCACGCGAAGTGTGTTCAGTAGTTGCCTATCACAATATTATGCATACTTAGCAGGGTATATAATATGTGTAATTTTTCATCATAAAATGTTTTTTAAAATAACATCACAAAGTAATAATGCGCCTAGTTATAAATTAATAGCAAAAACTCAAGGTACAAATTGCCGTATACCTACTACTGCGCCTCCAGTAGTATATCAAATGTAATCTGTTCTTGATGATATAGGAAAGTGAAAACCGTGTCAATCCATTGCTTGCTTGCTAGTTTAGAAGAACTAAGATACCGATTTTTTCACTACCTATTTATCTTCTATTTATGTACGAGTAACGTTTAACCGATTAGGAAATCTGATAATCTGACAGTTTTTGTATTGAAAAACTGTCAAAACGCCAATTTATTCCTTGGTAGAACATTAATTGGCACTTAGTGCCGATTGCACCAACATCGTCGAGTTTAACTTGCATTTAACCGAGAAGATAATAAATACTTAGTAAAACTGATTTCTTTTATTTTCCAGGAGAAAAGCCATACGTTTGTGAAGTATGTAATAAGGCATTTGCGAGAAGAGACAAACTAGTGCTGCATATGAATAAATTAAAACACATAACGCCGTCAAACATAGCACCTCTTGGTAAACGGACTATTACTATACCTCGTACGTTTTATTTCCTTTCATGTTATTTTATGACCTTCTTTTATCTGCTTTGGACGTTGTTTAAGTACCTTTTGAAAATCGAAATTGTGGTGAAGTCATAGACCTATTATATTACTATGGATCACTATGAATGAAATTTTCTATGTCATCTCTAAAGTAGATCACTAACAGGAGGGTAACCCCCTTCTGTACTGCTAAATAGTCTATGACGATGGCACTAATTTGGATGTTCACAAATCTTGAAACTAACTGAGCTTATGTAATTATAATGTTAATAGAATGTGCGTAATAAAAACGGGTACCATGATATAATATTATGTTTTTGTTGAAACTGTCGATATTTCCATCCAGTTGTATGAACCGTGGTCACGACTTACAACACGTGGACTCTTCTCGGCAAGCTTCTTGAAGCGCTGAACATTGTGAAAAGGATGGCACTAATGTAACCTTTCAAATTAGTTGAGAATAGAGATTTTTTAACAACCGTATTAGCACTAATTGCAAATAATTTTAATGATGTTGTTATAACTTTGACCTAGCGGAAAGTAAACAAATAATAAATTAGATTAAGGTCCTGTTTTACCACCTTCAAGTGACATTAACTGACGAATAAAGACATTCTGACAGTTTTTGTATTGAAAATCTGTTAGAACATGACATTGGTGAAATCAGCGCTAAGTATTGAATAGGTATCACTTAAGGTTATTTCTTTACAGCACTTAAATTAGACGACGTAAAGCCGCAATTAACGAAACAAGAAGACACAAAACCAAGTCAAGCGGAAATAGCGGCAGTGGCGCAGCAGCAGCAACAACAGCAACAGCAGCAGCAGCAACAACAACAGCAGCACTCACATCAGCAGCCGATCCAGGTCTGCCAGGTACCTGGACACAACTTCACGGTAAATACCCTTGACAGACAAGTCACTGCTTTTATTATTGCTTCTGTTTAGTTTTTTACTTCTTTTAAATTTCACTAGTTGATGCCCGCGACTTTGTTCGCGTGGATTGAGGTTTTTTGGACTCTCGCGGGAACTCTTATTTTCCGGGATAAAAAGAAGCCTATGTGCTTATATTTCAGTCTATAATCCATCTCTGTGCCCAGCTAAATCGGTTCAGTCGTTGCAGCGTGATTGAAAAACAAACATACTTCCAAACTTTCGCATGTATAATATTAAAATAGGATAATAATAGAATTGTAGGTGTAAGCGACTTACGTGATTAAAACTAGGAATTGTAATTGCGGCCTTGTACAGAATCTGGTAATGTTTCGTAGAACACAAACCTGGTGCACACGAGCGCAGCGAGCGCGGCGGTAGCGGCCGCGACTGCCGGCATGGTAGTGTCCTGGTCCTGCGAGCTGTGCGGCAGGCTGTTCGCCACCAGGGACGAGTGGAGCGCGCACGCCAAGTCCCACTTGCCCGACAACAAGCTGCTGCAGGACAAGATGCAACAGGCCACGCAACATCAGGTAATTACAATAAAATTTGGCATGACAGTTTTCCGATTATATAATACTAAGTATGTGCATGAAATACCCCATCAGGGTAAGTGGAACGCACATGCAAAGCAATGCCAGATACAAACTACTGCTGACATGCGCATGCGCAAAGCTTGGCAAGATCTTCACCTGAATTTAAAGGATAAAGTAAAATTATTTAAAATAGATATTAAGCCAGAGCCTGCAAGTAACATTTTTTAATAGTTGGACTTGTTAACAATCCCTACCCAATGAAGATATCCCTACGTTTAAGAATAATTCAGATTCCTAAGACTTCATAATACCACAGCCTGTGTATGTCTACTGTTGCATTACACCTTTCCTAATAAGCGCCACCAGACTTATTCCTGAGCCTGCCTCATCCATCATCTTCTCGCCACCCCATTTATATACCTTACTTATATAAATAAATAAATACTTATATATATTTTATCGTCAGTCCAACGTGCTGGAGGGCGCCTCACACTGCGCATACTCTGACTTGTGATCTGAGAATGCCACTGAATGTCATCTCAATTTCCAGCAGGAAAAAGTCCACCTCACCAACCAGGAGAAGCTCCAACTACTTCACCACCACAATCAGAACCAGCAGATACTGAACGGCCACGGTATAGCCACGGCGTCGGTCTCCACGGCGACCGTCGTCAACGAAGGAGGCGGGGCTTACTTCACTCACGGACACACGCACTACGCGCCCGAGAGACAGCACACGCACGCACATCACCTGTGCCTCATGTGCAGACAAGAGTTCGCCGGCAAAGCGGAGTTCATGTTCCACGTCAGGGGCCACTTCGAAGGTAAAGTGAGTGATATAGCGGCCGCGGACGTGTTGGCCCGTTCGCTGGTGGACAACTCTGGCCTGTGCACCTGAGCCTCGCCGACGCCCATCGCATTCCAAGACGCTTGCGGGAAGGGCACGCTGCTACATGACGACACCATCATGTTGAAGTTTTGAGACATAAGTGACATTTGCGACGAGCTCGCAAATCTGTTGGCCGATAAACAATGAAATGTACCGTGATTAAATTCAGCGAATTGAAAATTATAACATTAATGTGAACAAGTACCTCTTATTGTTTTCATTTATGTGTTTAAAATTAATTTATCGTACTGAAGACATAAAATTTAATAATACAGTAGCCATGTTAGTGGTTATATAAATATTAAAATTTTAAAGCAAAGTTAAAACGGATTTATAAAAACTTGAAACGATCGATAAAAGTTACCTATGGGCGGGTTTTTGAATTGATTTTGTAATGGACGTTCAATTTATTTATTTATCATTAAAAAAGCAAATTTTAATGAATATTATTTTGTATTTATCTCACTGCCGGAAACTTTAAAATAGGTAATCTTCAGCAGTAGGTACTTAAGTACCTAACATTTCAACTTTTATAAAAAAGAAAAACAATTTCAAGGGTCCCCTCTTTTATCACATTTGTTTTAAATTTATTATAAAAACTTAACTTAAACTTATTTATGGTTTTATGAAAACAAAAATCGAGCGGAAATATTAGGTACAATCTTCAATTTTTCAGGGCTTGTAGCTATTTCTATTATATATTATATCTGTAAGTAATTATTGGAGTAATTCAAAACTAACTAAGTCATAAACTATTTTTGTAAAATTAAAATTTGTAAATATGTATGTGATTTAATATTATTTTCAAATGGTCCAATTATGTATATTATGTATTTCAATAGTTTTTAATGATATGTACATATAGATAAGAATTTTAGAAGAATCGCTTTATTAAGTAGAAATGCTAGAGTTAAAACGTGAATTTTATCCCAGAGCAATACGAAATCTTACACAAAAATACTTCTAGGTATGTATGAATTTCAGAAGGAAATAGTTATATAGTTACAAAAAGAAAAAATCTGTTTTTGGTATAAGCTTTTATGCATAGTTAGGGCGATTTCACAGTCGTAAAATAACACTTATGCGAGAGTAAATTCGATATTTTCGCATATTTTCAATACCAAAACGGACAAAATATCAAAAGGCTCGGATAAATCTAACTAAAATATACCTACTATATATACTTTTTGTATATTTTGAGTGCCGCATGGCGTGTTTTTTTTTAATCAAAGATTGGCCACCGCTTTACTAAGACCTAAATCTATGGACCGCTCTCTCACTCAGCGCAGACTTAACACAGAGTTTTTGTGTTATTTGTGTTCTGTATCTTGAGGCTGAGCTGAGTCAGAGCACGCTCTATAGATCTCAGCATTAGTGCCGATTTCACCAACGTCAAGTGACGTATAACCAAGGTATAAATTGGGCGTTCTGACAATTTTATATTGAAAATCTGGCATTAAATCAAAACGCTCGAATAATACTTAACTAATCCTGACTAGTCGGCGAATAATATTACCAAATCGACTACATAAAAATTTATTTAAACATTAAAAACTATTAAAATGTTACAAAAAAAAAAAACTTATAGCTAAACTAATCTAATTACTATACAAATCATGCCCGCGTGGAATGGTGCCAAGAATACTGGCTGCATTTCCGCGCTGGATAGCCAGGCTGATCCGTTGCGCAAAAAATGAGCCAGCTCTTTTGTCACCAGAAGAGGCAATCAATCGCGGGGAAATGTCTCGCAAAAATTTTTTTGCACTCAGACTCCATGGCCCCAGGGTCATTGACAATATTGTCGATGTACAAAATAGGTATATCCCTACATATTTTGTAAACGCAGAATATAAGTAATAATATCGGAAACAATAATGGAATATTTCAATTATAAGTAGGCAAAGGCGTTATCAGTCATAAAACACATTAAATATAAATAAGTATTTTTTTACAGTTTTATTTTGTTTTTAAAATTATTTTTTAGTAAGTACCTTCTGATTTTAAGGAATGGATTTTAGAAATGTTCCGTTATGGACTTGCCCGATAACATGCCAATGAAAAACAAGCTAAAATCAATGAACAGAGGCCGCAAAATGCGAACGATCCTCTAAGGGCCTTTGCACACCACGTTTTTTAAAAGCGCCGTTGACGCGCGTTTGTAGCGATTCAAATGCGATGCTAACGCACGTGTGGATCGATACAAAGGACAACAAACTGCTCTGTAGGATAAAAAAGCGCGCAGTCGACGCACGTTTCTAAAACGCGCGTCAACGGCGCGTTTAAAAAACGTGGTGTGCCCTAAAGTAGGTAACCTACTCGTATATTATTACGCGTGTCTTGATCGCCTAAATTTTAACTAAAACTAACTTTAACACTGTATTGTTAGCCTAGGGATAACAAAAAACTGCCAATCGATGTTAATTCCTAGTCATATAATAACTAGTCATTATAAAATATGTACCTAATATGTAATTATATCAATATTACGTACTTAACTCCTTGCACATCTCCACGCGAAATCGTATCAGTGAAATAAATAGGATTCTACAAACAGAAGTGAAACTAGATATAGCCGAACTGACCCATGTGTTCTGTAAACCTGCATCATCATTGCTACAGCCGTAGTGATTGGCTGAATTTATCGCGTTCTTTCTGCAACAATGAGTTTTAACTAATAGCGGGTGGGTACCAGCCAATCAGAAGTCGTTGCGAGTACTGATACAATCAATTTTAGAGTCTATTCTATTTTACTCATGCAAAAACACGTCGATCCGTGCTCCATTGCAGCATGATTGAAGGACAAATTGACAAACAAATACACTTTCGCATTTATAATATTAAGTAAGGATAAAGATGTAAGTATATAATGTAGATTGCTAACTAGAGGGTCTTCCAAAATAAATGTAAATGTTTATGACGTCACAATTCACTATTTCATACAAGCTGTCATACTCTGGGCGCCTTTTGACGTTTCACAAAGAGTTGTGCGTGTGCACCTACTTTGAGTTTTAAACCAACTGTACCTAGTTGGACTTGGAAACATTCCTATTGTATATGAATTTCAAGGCTAAGATTAAGATTATTATGCAAAGCATAATCGCTTTCGTTCCGCTGCTATGCTTTCACGGTGGAGATGTATACAGGTACTCAAGTTCTATGTAAAAAAATAGATAAGTATTTTAGAATAAAATAATCTAGTCATAAAAGCGGATAAGCTTGTAAAACGGATGAGTGCATCTAGTCATTTTCTAGTTTGTAGTAGACTGACTTTAGTGCGGTCGTAAAACATAATTCTAAGCTACATAATTTTTAAGTCTATAATTTTTTGTACTATTTTATACTATAGTAAACAAACAATACCTCATGTCATAAATCAGTATACTTACCTACTAATAGTTCTGGAAGTTCTCATTTTTTAGATGTCTCGTGAGTTATCTAGCAAAGTTTTTCGATTCGTCACTTTCGTCCAACAATGACGTCCAATGCTGGACTAGAGGCCACCAGGGGCTCCCTACCACTCGTCTGATGAAGACGATCCACCTAGTAGGGTTCTGCTTTTTTTTTCACTAGCTATTGCATAGCTTCTATCGCGGGCCTTGAGCGTGGAGACCGAATCCAGAAATTCCGTAACGAAAATAACCTGACACGGGACTCCTCTCACCGCTAGATGGCGTTGATAAAAAATGCTATGCAGCTTTAACGCGGCAGTCCCCGAGTGCCACACGTCTTTTTTTTAAAGAATATTAGCCAAGCTGAACTTAATACTCTCCCCTCCCCTCCAAATAAGCGGGAAGCTTGTGTTAAGAGTGGGCACGACAATAGTGCCAACAAATAGGGATCGAACCTGCGACCTTCCAGTTTTCAGTCCACACCTGTAACCGTTGGGCTATTGAGGCTTATTGTATCGATTCTTTGAAAATAGGTAGGTATATGTGCCCTTATGCGATTATTTTTTACACCCATCAGGTTAAAAAAAAGGTTTCCAAAATCATGATAAAAGTTATCGGATAGAAGCAGGAGTTAGCTTTGCAGAAATGCTTTTAATCCACAAGACACAGCATAGTTTGCGGTAGTCCGTGAAACCAGAAAAATCTGTTTGGTGTCGCGGTACAAACTATGCACAATGCCCGCTCTCCTAGTGAAGATAGAGGAAAAACCAAGCAATTAATATACGCACCACCACCACGCAACGTCACACTAACCTCTAAAAGATAATAAAATACGCACGTTTCTCTCCAACACCGGAGCGTCCTCAGAAGATGTTAACCAGCGTGTTGATTCTCTAAAAATGATTGCAACAATGTAACGATCGCAATGGGCTCTGATTGACTGAATTTATGGCGTTCTTGCTGCATCAATGCATTTTAACCAATAGCGAGAGGGTAGGTACCAGCCAATCAGAGATCATTACGATCGTTACACTGATGCAATCATTTTTAGAGAATTGACACACAGTAAAAAATATACTTTGTGATTTTCCACTGTAACAAGGTATATGATGCACGTTGTACCGTACAGATTTTATGGCTTGACGGATTATCGCAAAATGAGTTTGTTCTTCCTTGTGACGCTTGATATGGAATTTACGGTGATAAGCCTAGTAATAGTTTAATATATTGGTTGTAAACATTGCCTACATAATTTCTGATTTCTTCTTTCTTTTCTTCGGTGAATGGCAATTTCTGATTTATAATGCGATTCAAATGACAATAGTAATGAGAAGCCGCCATTTTCTGTTTCTATCGCACTCAGTGTAAACCTCATATGAGCAGGATAGAAATATAAAATGGCTGTTTGACAGTCCTATTCTCATTTGAATCCTCTCTTCTCCTCATCAGCAACGCTGTAGCAGGTAGATTATTATTAAAACTAAACAACATGTTATTTTCTTATATTACTTGATATCCGCGACATTTCCACGGAAGTTTTTAAAAATCTTTTATTTTCCGGGATAAATGTTTCCTTTCGCTATTCAGAATCCAAACTGACTCCATGCTGTGCTAATAGACAGACAGATAGTTACATTATCGCATTTATTAGTGAGTATGATAAATTATGCAGTGCAGCGAGCAATTTTTTAGGCCGTCTCTATCAAAAAAATGGGTAGATACCAATATTATGGCGTTTACAAGTAACACGTTATTAATACTACTTACATAAAATTATAAGCAATACCCACAAAAACTTACACCTTATTGTGCAATACGTATTCTGATATGATAAGAGCATTGGATAAGAGTCATAAAATTATGAGTTTTATGAAAAATCTTACATCTTGATAAGTTAAAGAACTTAAGACTTTATGTAATCATCAACAGATGATTTTAGATTTTATTCGTGGTTTAATGACATAATTGTTTTAAAATATTACGTGGTACGTACTCGTAATATTTTATAACAATTAAATCAACAGACGGTTCCTATCACGAGGACAGCTAGAGAAAATTTAACCTCCACCATACCGTTCATAATATTTAGCAAGTTTAACCTTGTTAATGTTTACTTGGACAATAGATAAACCGATAAAGTCTTAGGCGAAGCAAAATATTATGTAGTTACTAGTTTTCTTACTAATATTATAATGCGAAAGTGTGTTTGTTTGATGGTTTGTGAGTTTGTTAATCAATCACGCAATAACGCAGCAACGGATCGAAGTTTTACCTGAGAACCTGAGAACCTACTTTTATTCCGGAAAAATAAAGTTGTACCTCAACTTCCTAATATTCATGAACGATAATGGAGGTAATAGGTATATGTATTGCTATGTGACTGGAGGTCAACTTTAGAGGCATTGTAACAAAAACTTAATTTAGCTATAAAATTATAAACATATTTTATTCTTATTTAACCGCAATGATCAATAGATTTATTCATTTGGTTTGGGCGGAATATTTGTTAGGAAATTGGAGTGTTATTTCAAAACGCTAATTCGATGTTACTTATCAAATTGTACGGTATAGTTCGTAAATACATAAATAGAATACCTACGTACCCTGTATTAAATAGTTATTTGGTTAAATTAATCGACCGCCTAAAAAATAATCTGTTTTTATTTGGGGATGCATAATTACTGTGATTTTAACAAACGTACCTATTCTTACAAAGAATATAAATTGTTAATTTAAAAAAAAAAAGGTAGAGATATCGCTTTATAATAATTCTTCTATTTACGTTAACGCTACTTAACTGTACCTAATCATAGCAGATTTTGCGGGAAATAAAGGTAAAAAAAACGGTATAATATAATTTCATGACTCGCACGGTTCTCGCACGTGATAGATTTTACGCTGAGGGAAATCGAGATAACAACTACATATTAATACTTTGTCAGGATGAAAATACTTCAATAATGAAAACTGAATGAAAAGTTATGTTTTCCTGAAATATTGTTTCATGGATCAGCCTTAACTCTTTACTGAAATAATTACTACAAGTATAATAAAAGTAGACCTGAAAGATTCTCTCACATATCAATTTATGAACTGGCTCTATGTCAACAGCTATCATTATAGTAGGGAAAATAATAAAACAGCAGGTTTTAGAACAAAACTCGAAAACGTATATTATGTTCTTTTACTTTAAAATAACTCTACCGCCAGTTCGGAAAATAGCTTTTCTGAGGAGGAAAAGAACTAGCGAAAGAAAAACCCCCTCAGTGGCCGAAGGCTCTTTTTAAATGATTACAAGGTACACACATTATTCATTTAAACTTCAATTATTACAGTTTCTCTTTTACATTACGAACTTTGCCACATTACGATTCATTATTTCGTTACAAACTTACAATACTAGTTACTTACGTTACCAGCAAACTTAACCACAATAATTCTCTACTTTACACATCGAAAAGGGTTACAAAAATATACTTATCTTTTATAACACAATGCACAGTCACCAAAGAACCGATGTAGTGGCTTGCCACGCGGATAATGTCTCGAGAAAGCCTAGCGCCGTCGCTCCGTAAAACCAGTCCAGTTTACATCTATCTCCCTTCCACTTATTAGTGAAATAGGGAAGTCAAGCGGCATCTCTCACAACCAGAAATTAATCTTTTTAAAGATTAGTTAAATAATAAGAGTCAGTATACGTCTATTGTTCCAAAGCCGCCCGTTTTACGAAAACAAAGTAATAAAGCTATAGATCTTCTGTCAGAAAGCGATTTAAAATTAAGTTGAATATTCCCAGGAATTATTGCCAAAATAAATAAGCTAGTTCTCACGGTTTAGTTTAATAGATCTTACAGCCATATTTTTCTATTTTATTTCCTTTATGCAAAGGCATCGTTGGATCCTGTGTTTTATGGAAGTATTTTTAACATTATTGAAGATTTATCTTTCTTAGAAATGATGTAATTCCCCATATACTAACACGGCCAGACTGACTGTACTTCGTTCTCGAAGTACATAGGAAAAATTATTACGAATCGTGTGATAAGCCTTTACATACATCATTATTATCATAACACATAATGAATAAAGTTTAAAAACATTTTACAAAACAAGTACATGAAACATTATCAATCACATCAAGATATAAATAATTCAATACAACTATTTATATTTACATCTCAATATTTTACTATCCGTAACATATTCGAAACACAAACATAACAACGTAGTGACAACAAGAACATATCTTTTACTCAAAGACATCCACACTCTAAGGATAATCATATGAAATTATACATAGATCCATTTAACATCAACACAGTTAAGACGGTTATTTTGTACATATATTATAGTCATAATTATAGTGAAAATTTTCGTCATGGAAAGTAAACGTCGAAGTAGACCACGGGAATTCGATCAACGTGCTATATGTCTTTCAGAGAAAAATCCTTAACCCTAACCTACTTAAGTCATCGTCATTTTAACTAAACTGTTCCACTGTCATAATTACAGGAAGAAGTTAGGTCATGTAAAGTGAAAGTCGAAGTAGACCAAGGAAAACTCGATCAACGTGCAATACGTGACTCAGCAGCATCTTTCGAAGAAAGACCCTGAACCCCAGCCTACTTCAGTCATAGTCATTTTAAACAAAACTGCTCCATCCACCGTCAGTTATTGCAACCAAAACAACACATCAACACTCGCAAGTGTTATCTATTTGATATCCTCCGCACCGTTAGCCATCATCATCAAAAACTATCAACATACAAATAAATAGGTACATAAATAACATCTGCCAGATCTCCTTCACATTACAACGGGCACATTGCCTCCACCAACTCCTTGTACATATTATATCTACTAAGAAGCAATATCTCCTCCCTTTTATATTCTACAATGATAATAACAAACATCCATCTCTTACTTCTAAGAAATCCGTGTACATACTATATCGATTAAGAAGAAATATCTCCTCCCTTCCTCCCTTGTAGGTAGACTCTACAATGATATAACAAACATAACAACGTAACAAACATGAAAACATAACATCTCTTACTTCTAAGAAATTATTCAACCATTCGTCAGCATAGTGAAGCACTATTTACAATTTTTTTGTTTTATAATATTTATAAATAACAATAACAATCTAATATCAATATTAATAACAATTAATATCACACAGTTTTTCATTACTCTAATACAAGATGAGCAAGATCAGACAATTTTCCATCTTACATTATTTTGCAAGAAAGCGCAATCATATGTTTATTTTTTGTTTCTCTTAATGACTATCATGACAGTAGTATAACAATCGCATAAGAACATTGTTAATCTTTCGGCGGTGTATTGACATAGCAAATTAAAAAAAAAAATTTTTTTTTGTTTTTTTTGTTTGTTTTGTTTCTCTGTTATTTTTGGAACATATACTTCTTCCGGCCAAACTGACAAGTACTTCGCTCTCGAAGTACATAGGATTAGTACCACTGACTTACAGTCACTACACCTACAAGACTATTAACCAAGTTCTAGTACCTTCAGTACGAAGTGTCGATCATTACCAACTAATTACCAAGTGTTACTAGTAATAGTTAGTGCCAGCAATTCAAAACTGTGTATCTCAACTACCGCAACCCTTAAAAGTGACCAACATATACAATACATTTGCTATATCAAACACTGCAATCAATAAACCTGACCGATATCAAACTTTATGTCAATACTCACAACTCAACTCTTTCACTTAGAAAAATTAAATATTATACTGTCATGACAACATACCTAGATACAACTATAGAATACAATTAATTAAAATAAAACAGTTAGCGCTAGGACAGTCTACTCAAAAAAAAACTTAAAACCTTCGTGAATAGTTATTAAAATATCACATAAAGGAAAAACATAACATTTTAGATGTTTCACGGCTTTACTGATCGCTGGTTAAACAATACACGGAAATATATGACACTTTTTCAACAGTATTTTCAACTCAAACTGTCCAGCCGATAGGTATAATAAAAGCTATGTATTTTACAAGTTACATTGGAACTGAGACTTGATAAAATTTACTTTTCAATTCAGTGGAAATGAAATACCACTTTGCCTTTGATATTCAAAATATCAGTTTAAAATAAAACCTTCAAAAACTATTTAAAAAAAAAATTTAACTGTCAAAACTAAATGTAATAGGGTCTGTAAGCCGGTTCGCTAGCCACCTTTAGTTTTAGCGTTTTCCGGATTAAATAAAAAAAACTAAAAATAACTTATTAGCTTCAAGCCCAAAACAGTTTATAAAAATAAACTTCATTATATGGGCTTTCATATAACATAGTGAAACTAAATTTATTAAGTCCTAAAGTTGATAGGAGCACTAAGAGGCCGATATCCGGCATATCAACCCTAATCGAAATATTCTGACAAAATCTAATTTTTACTCAACAGCTCTACAAGGAAAATTATTTTAACTTGTCTTGAAAACAAAAACTTTAATCAACTATTTTAAAGTGCAACTTTACTCTCTATATTACATTATTTTATACAAACACACTAAAAAAAAAATATCCAGCGTCCTATGCCACATTTCTTTTGTCTATTATTTATTTTATTATAGAGAAGTTATCAGTTATCACCAAATACCATTCTATTGTTAATCGTATTACAACAAGCAAGCCGACTTATCCGTATAGTACGTGTCTCCGGCCTCTACAATCGCTGACGCTAAATCTTAATTAGCCGCTATTGAGAGTCCTGTACTTTAGTTATATACCAAACAACCACAAAGTGGCCACAAGTGATTGAAAACAATTACATAAGAGACAATGTCAGTATTTTTTTTTTTTCGAAAAAGAAATGTCACATAAGGAATCGAAAATAATAAAATAATAATCGACTCAATAAAAGTTATCTTATATTTTGACAAAATTGATCTTAGAAATGCCACTTATTTCTTTAATCATTCACTTTGTAACTACCTACTTCATTCAACAATAAAAAGACATTATTTTAAGCTACATTAAAAATATTACCGCTCGGCCTACCTGATTTAAAATATTATTATTTACTTATTATACTCTTTATTTGCACCACCCAAAACAACAACAAAAAAATATATTCAAAAGAAACAATGACAAGAATATACTTTCAACCTTTGAAGCTCACTGAATTATTAACATAGAATAAAAATATTTTTTATTCAAATAAACTTTCACAAGTGTTTTTGAATCGTCGACTTAACAATTAACAACTTTAACTCACTTTACTACAAAGTCCTGGCAGCCGAAATGGTATTTACGTGTCACAACGATACCAGATTTTTGGGACATCCGATGGCTCCTCACAAGCCATCCGCGTTGCGTCAGCTGGCTCCTGGTCGTGTAACATCTTGGGTAGCTTTTCACCAAGCCATCACGTCAGCGCTGTGTAGGGTCTCTGCTGAGACTCGTCATGGTAACATCTTTGATGGCTTTTCACAAAGCCATCCATATTGGGCGTTTTCTGAAAATTGTAAGAAAACATATTAGAAAAGGCTCGATCCCACTTCTGATGATAGATTTTACGCTGAGGGAAATCGAGATAACAACTACATATTAATACTTTGTCAGGATGAAAATACTTCAATAATGAAAACTGAATGAAAAGTTATGTTTTCCTGAAATATTGTTTCATGGATCAGCCTTAACTCTTTACTGAAATAATTACTACAAGTATAATAAAAGTAGACCTGAAAGATTCTCTCACATATCAATTTATGAACTGGCTCTATGTCAACAGCTATCATTATAGTAGGGAAAATAATAAAACAGCAGGTTTTAGAACAAAACTCGAAAACGTATATTATGTTCTTTTACTTTAAAATAACTCTACCGCCAGTTCGGAAAATAGCTTTTCTGAGGAGGAAAAGAACTAGCGAAAGAAAAACCCCCTCAGTGGCCGAAGGCTCTTTTTAAATGATTACAAGGTACACACATTATTCATTTAAACTTCAATTATTACAGTTTCTCTTTTACATTACGAACTTTGCCACATTACGATTCATTATTTCGTTACAAACTTACAATACTAGTTACTTACGTTACCAGCAAACTTAACCACAATAATTCTCTACTTTACACATCGAAAAGGGTTACAAAAATATACTTATCTTTTATAACACAATGCACAGTCACCAAAGAACCGATGTAGTGGCTTGCCACGCGGATAATGTCTCGAGAAAGCCTAGCGCCGTCGCTCCGTAAAACCAGTCCAGTTTACATCTATCTCCCTTCCACTTATTAGTGAAATAGGGAAGTCAAGCGGCATCTCTCACAACCAGAAATTAATCTTTTTAAAGATTAGTTAAATAATAAGAGTCAGTATACGTCTATTGTTCCAAAGCCGCCCGTTTTACGAAAACAAAGTAATAAAGCTATAGATCTTCTGTCAGAAAGCGATTTAAAATTAAGTTGAATATTCCCAGGAATTATTGCCAAAATAAATAAGCTAGTTCTCACGGTTTAGTTTAATAGATCTTACAGCCATATTTTTCTATTTTATTTCCTTTATGCAAAGGCATCGTTGGATCCTGTGTTTTATGGAAGTATTTTTAACATTATTGAAGATTTATCTTTCTTAGAAATGATGTAATTCCCCATATACTAACACACGCATATTGCGTATTGTACGTATTTTTTGATTAGTAGCATCGAACTAACAATTTGATTTTTAGGTGTAAGGCAACTCGTGCGTAATTCACTGCTCTATAAATCAAGTTTAAACGAAATTTTCCTCCACGCACATCATAATTAATATCAAGATTTAAAAGTTTTTAAGTTCATAATTAGGTAGACGTTTCAGTTGAAAATTTCGAATTTTATTCAAACAATGAATACAAATATTGATATTAAGACATAATTATGATGAAATATTATATAGTATCTTATCTATATGTTTGCACAACATTATGAAATGATTAAAATTAATATTCCTTACTACGATGATAAAAAAAATTCTCAAGTAACTCGACTTTATTACCATTAATGAAACATAAACAGATGTTCGAAATATCTATTAAATTGTAGCCATCAATGATGGTAGCGAACAGAACACGATTGACCCATAAATTAAAAAAATTAAACAAGCGGCCCTTATTATGATAGCAAAATATTTATTTTAACACATTTTGCGACGTAAATTCCTATCACGCGCTCGTGCGCGATTATCTGTGAGGATTAGTTTTTAGATTGTAATAATAATTGACGATAAGAATTTTTTAGACAAAGATGTAAATATGAGACGTAACATGCATGTATCCATCGATATAAATGTACCAATCATAGAAAAAATAAATAAATCAAGGGAGGAGTTTCGCTGTCACTTATTGCGTTCTAGTCCCTAGGTGCCGACAAAAGGGTTACCAAATTCCACCGTTGCGTTTGCCGCCATTTTTAAGTGCTCATTGTTTATTTCAAAAGCCGATTATTATTTCAACTTTCAATAAAAAGGAAAATGACTTCAAACTAGTGTCCGTTTTAATTTTATTGCAGTTTTATTTTGACCATCGATCACGAGAAGACTTTGAAGTAGCATAGCTAGATTCTAATGTGGATTCTTTGATTTGTAAATTATGAAAATACGAGCTTTTGCTCGCGGGTTTCCTCACGTAAAGTTCGATTTTCAAACCCTGATTTAATAGGGGTTAAATTTTCAAAAATCATTTCTTAACGGATGCCTAGGTACTTTATAATATTTGCACTGTGTTGTTAGATCAGTCATTACTCGTCAGTCAGTAGATAATTCACCATAGTTTTTAACCAGGCTATATCCTCCCTGTTTTTAACCGACTTCCAAAAAGGCTTCCAAAGGCTACCAAAACTTCTATATATTTAGATTGTTTTTAGTAATATCGTTTTGATTTTAGTAGAGAGTGAATTATGCAAGGGTTTTGGTTTTTGCGGAGAGCAAAACAGAGCACGATGGAAGTTACAAATTCGAGTAGGCGTAGGTTCGTACAAGTATAGAGCACGATAGGTGGGACATGTATGCAATACATCAATAGTTTAACTCATACTTAATATGTTTAGTGTAAATTTATTTTAGTAAGTATTAAAATCTACAGTAACTACTAAAACAATCATTTTAGTAATCTACCTATTACTAAAATGATTGTTTTACATATCATAAGATGGACTTTGTTCCAACACAGTCCACATATTTATTAGAAATACGTATGTGTACTTTCGTAAATTGTTGCTTATGTGTACATAAGTATAAGTAAGTAGGTATAAGTAATGTTTCTGTGTTAATTTTCCATTTGTATACCTAACGTTTGAATTTCTTCCATTTATATTTCTTTTATAAGTAATTTTCCCATAGTACCCAAAATAAATAATACATATTTATTTTGAGTACTATGTCGCGCTGCGGTGATATCGATGAGGTTTTAAATTTATTTTAGTTTTAATTTTAGAAATAATAATTATTATTAATAGTTTTTATTTTCTGTATTGACAATAATCATTGGTTCATAGGTACGCTTTTTCAGAATTCTATATCTTTCACTTATAATTAGAAGACTACAAAAATCTTAAGCACACAAATCTGGGTTATAAAATTATTGCTTGCTTTATCATTTGATCTTGCAAATTATTATATGGAGACTAAAAAATGATTGCTTCAACAAACATCATAATAAGTACTCTCCTAACAATGATTAAGTAATAAAATTAATCTCTCTTTGTGTAAAAGCCTTGTGCGTTGCGATTAGATAAACGCAATAATTTTATTAAATAAATCGTGAACACATAACTATGACATAAGATCAAAAACCATCGTCATACTAAAAATATTTTTTTACATTTTTTACTGAATTTTACGTGCAGATAACTCTAAGTATAATAATTATGATTAGTATAAAATTATTATTAAGGAAATGGAATTGGCTTTCATATTGATCTCAACAATCTAGTCGTAGTATGTAAATGGTTTCTAGTCAGTAAAGGACTCCTCACATCTTCCGTCTCCGTGAGATTCACAGGATCTTTCTTAACTCAGAAGGTTGTCCCGCTGACCGCTACGTAGTACTTAATTAATACCTAATACTCCCATTACAACCAAAGCTTCTGACCTTTCTGACAAACCAGCTGAATTGTCAGGTCTTCTGACATAAAAATAAATCTGCCTGCTTTTGATCAATTCTAATTATCTACATAGTTTTGAGAAAACCAACAAAATCTGATCGTTACAGCTGAAACATTCACAAATCGTGTTGAATTCTTGATGTTCATTCGAAAATTGGGGAAAAATAGGCAAAAATTGTGTATAAATCACGATCATATTGAAATTACTGAAAGAGTTTTTTCCCGTTCGCCAGAGGTTTCCTCCTAATAAAAACGCACATTATACCCGTGCGAGTTTTTCACTATCCTTTTTATTATAAGAAATAAGATAATAAGAAGCGGTTTGTAGAAATGTCATTTTTTTTTAAGTTTTTAGTCACAAATTGTGAAGCTTATCTGCTATACGAAGCAGGTAGATTTAGCTCTACTTAATCAGTAGATTAGTACAAATGAAAAACAGGCAACTACTTTTTTTTTACTAGGTCCTGGCCACAGGTCCTGGCAATATTACTGGTTATGGTGGATCGTAAGCTTTGTAGGGATGTAGCGAGTGAGTGATCTTTTGATTTATGACATCCTGCCAATCTGATGAGGCATAAAATAGTGGAGACTTCTTAATGTAAAAAGTATTAAATTAATGTAAATATAAGATTGACTTACGTCCTACCTACCAAATTTTAGATAGGTAAGTTTCCTTGTTTCATTAATTACACAGGTCTACAAAAAATGAAAAACTTTTTTTGCTAGCAATCCTATTATATGATTTGATGAATTACTTGATAATAAGTCAGAAGTTTTTCAAGGTCAAAACTACGTGTAGTTTCTGAACTACCCTCATCCGAAAAAAATACTCATTTTGCTATGTTTAATGTGTTCGTATTCCGTCAATTTGTGTGATTTTCCGATAATATCATTATGTCATCATAAAGGAGGAGTTGATTAAATAATTCGAATACATTTTGTTACATTTTTGGTGAACATGTAGTGACAAAACTCAGAAAACCTATAATGGCCTTCATAAAAAGGGCGTATTTTGACTCTTTTAAGATCGAGATCAAGGGCTTTAACCATCCCTGGGTACAAAATATCATGTGCAAATTGTGTATTGAATATTCGAGTCAGTGCTCGAGTGGTAAACGAGCACAATTGAGGTTCGGTGTACCTATGATTTGATCAAAACCAAAAAACTATTTTGATGATTTTTATTTTTGTTTAATCAAATTGCATGGGGTAAATTGAAAAAAAAAAAAATGACATATCCAGACCTACCGTCTGCTAGACGGCTTTTACCACTCTCATACGATACTATGAGGGCAGCACCATCGGATTCGTCGGAGACAGATATGATGGAGGTCTCTTCAAATGAACGAGACAGTGATCTTGAATCATCAGCGGCACCCGTATTCTTCACTCAGTACTTTACGTATTTACCATTGCTAAGAGAGGTCTGAGACTAGCATCGAGACTTAAAGAAAGGAATTTAATTGCTACAGGCACGAAAGTCTCATTTTGTCGTGAGCGTGACAGAGAAAAAATTTTCAAAAATTTCTTAGGTAATGAAAGGCAAGAAATGACGTGGCATTAGTTCAGGACCTTCTAGATAACTTTAAAAAGGTTGGCTGTAGCATGAGCATAAAAGTGCACTACCTGCACAGCCACTTGGACAAGTTTCATGAAAATCTTGGCTCCTACAACAAAGAACGAGGAGAGCGCTTCCATCAGGATCTAAAACTGACGGAAAATAGGTACCAAGGTCGTTGGGATGAGCATATGATGGCAGATTATTGTTGGAGTATCACATGGGACAATCATAGCAATGAACATTTAAAAAAATCTGAATAAGAAGCTTCCTAGCTGTAAAATAATGCAATTAAATGTTTAAAATTGGCTTATTTTGTCTTTTTTAGACATACCTCGTATCTCGAAAACTACACGTAGCATTAAAAAAATAAGTATGCAGTTGTAGTCCGGGTACCCAATATACTAAAAAACAGTTATAGTTTTGGCTGCAACATTTTCACTGTAGACCTGTGTTATTTATTTATTATATTACGTTAGGAACAGCTTAGATCCTAGACTTTGTGTTGGATAGAAACAGGTGTTACTTTGCGAAACCCCTTGATAGTACTCACACAACAAAATTTTGCTATAATCCGCCAACGCACATTCGCAAAGTTTTGTCATTTTGCGATGTGGAGTCAGTCTCCTGAAGATGCACCGGTATCTGAGTGAAACGTGTATACTAGTGTATTTTAATGAGTTTTTGTGGTGTTGTGTGTTGGTTGTACGGGTTTTTTTACTAGGTTGTTTGTTACTCCTGCGTTTCTAGAGTGGGTGGGCAGGCGGCGCATAACGCGTGCTACGCATTGTATGTCTACCATACAGATTTTTCTAGTTTGGCGGATTATAGCACAATGTTATGACTTTTGAAAATATTTTGGATCAGAAAATATACCACGAAATGAAAGTTGTTGTTAATTTAGTTAGAACAAACGTTAGCTACCAAAACCTATGTATTACATCGGAGTGGAACATAACTAAAATTGATGGTCGACCTTTACTGACCTACTAAACAGTAAGTATATCGGTACCCGAGCATAAGTTATTATGTATTATACCTGTTTAAGATACTATACTTATAGTGTACCTAACGTTTTATGGCTAATAAGAATTATACTATTATAATAGTGGTAAATATAAAAATGAGTCTCAAGTTCACAAAATTGTAGAGGTGTAAATATTAACTAAAATAATTAAGTATATAATTAAGTAATAGGTATAGATATTAATGTATTTCCTGTGTCATAATTTTTTTTAAGATTTACCTAATAAGAAATATTTGTAATATAGAGCCATTTCATTTAAAAAATAATTGTAAACTTCCGTAATGTGTATACTTAATTAAATTATTTTATTAACGTCGTCTTAACGTTAACTTGTGACCAAAAATGTACTTTTTTAATTTAAATATTTTTACTTATAGTAGTTGTCTAATTTGAATAACTAAAACGCTTATGCGTGAACGTAAAGTTTTATTTTATAAACAATGTAATTAGAATTACTTAATAAAAAGTTGTTAAAAAGTACGAAATCAAATGACTGTTATTATTTAGTTATTAGAAATCAAATTGTCGCCATTCCCAAAATTAGGAGCAATAATAAATTAAAAGTGGCATATCGTAAATTGTACATAAAGTTTTACTGAAATGTGGTGATGTAAGTAATGTATAGTAGTGAGAGATATCAAAATAAAAATGGATTATTCACTTGAAGCTTTCCCTTTTATTACAATTCTTACCTTACCTACTGCAGTAGGCCCGGACCACTGCTAGAGAAAGCATTTAAAAGTAAGTATAAAAAATAAAGCTTGCGATTTAGTTGCTTTTTAATAATAAAAGTAATAGTCTTAATAATAAAATTTTAAGTGCAAAGTGGATCTTTGCATGGATACATACTATTACCACAGTATAATTAATAATTACTAATATTCTAAAAAAAGACGTGTGGCACTCGGGGACTGCCGCGGTAAAGCTATTGCTTAGCATTTTTTATCAACGCCATCTAGTGGCTCACCGCTAGATGGCGTTAATAAAAAATGCGCCATCTAGCGGCTCACCGTAGAGGAGTCCCGTGTCAGGTTATTTTCGTTACGGAATTTCTGGATTCGGTCTCCACGCTGGCCCGCGATAGAAGCTATGCAATAGCTTAAAAATTCTTACTATGTGGTAAACAGTGTATTATTTACTAACACGTATTTACTACTCCCATTTACTACTCCCAACAAAACGGCTTAATACTCAAATGCTGCTCAAATAGGTATCTTTGGTAAATCGTTATATACTCATGTGCTCAAAGGGTAAAACGGTTGTGACATGTAATAAAAACTTATTTTAAATTTTTGTAAACATCAAATTACGAAAAACATGAGTCACTACTTGTTTATGATCATTATTTGTTGACATGATGTAACGACATAAGGTAATTATGGGCCAACTTTCAAAATTTTTTGTGAAACAAATTATAAAATAATAGGATAAGTACATAAATAAAAATTAATTAAATTTAAAGGTAAGAAAGTTATATATGGGTGCATTCATAAATAGTATAAGAAGTTATGCAAAGAAGTGCATTAATGTCTTTGATTTAGCTTTGATTATATATAATGTACTTTTTGGTCCAATTTGGGTTTAAGATTGTATATAAGTATATAAGCACTTCAGAGTAAGGTAGATAGAGGTACATAGATTTGCAAATCATTTAAGTAATAATATTTAAGGAATAGTACTTAATAGTATTAGAATGGTCTTAAAGCTTTTAATAAAAACATAAAATAGTTTTTTTTTATTTTTTTTTTCAGAACGTTAGATCTTTTCACACGTTATGGAGAACGTGTGTATCCGAGTCAGGTTTTCACCTCTTATGAAAAATATTTCAAAAAATAATTCTAAATGTTGTCTCGAAATAGTACCTCTAGTAACATGTATTGAAAACATTGATAAAATAAAATGGAAACACAAAAAAGATAAAATCGAATACATAGTCCCAATGAATTACAAAATAATAATAAAAAAATTAAATCCAAACAAAGATGCCATAAAAATGTATTATTCTTGTGTCGACTTGTTACCACCGTCTTCTTTATCTAATGTAAATATAAATGCTGTCGATATTTATAGCGTCACAAGTGACAATATTATAATTAATAAGAAAAAAACTGATTTGATGGAGCTTAAGAACACATCAACTCTTGATACAAAATTAGATAATATTATGCACTTTATAAGTAAATCAAGAAATCCCACCCAAAATCTCAATGAAAGCCTTGTCTTATCAGATTCTTTATTAACATCAATCAATATGTCTCAAAAACATAGAACCGGGTCGGTTCAAAGTCAAACAGAAAAAAATGAAGGTAGCATAAATATTTATATATAAACTTATTTATATTTTTTAAACTGTATTGAGTTGGATTTTTTTATTTTTTTAGCCACAAAGGATATATATTCACGAGATACACAAATCAATACATATTATAAAGATAAAAGCACGAGCACTATACTGCAAAATTGTTTGAAGATCACTAATCATCAAAAATGTATAAAAAATTATCAAAGAAGAAAGTTTTGTATCACTCCAATATATGAGAGCATGCAACTTAAACAACCAATTATTGATTATTCAGTATTTAATATCCATAAAACAAATGAAGAAACTAGTTCAATTGCAAGTGCAAATTATGAACTAGATATTTTAAAAAATTGCAATAATAGACCACCACTATCTTCTCCATACCGCAATACTCATGATTCAGTTGGTGAAGACATGATATTATCCAATATCAGAATTCAACCTGAAGTGCGTGTTGCTAAATTTGTTGAAAAACTGGAAAAGGAAATTATGCCTTTAAAGATAATATTTAATAATATTGTTGCTAAATGTGCTTCTTTAGGCTTAAATAAAAATATATTAAGTAATAAGCCTTTGCTAGATGTAAATGTAATTTTAGGTAGTCATGAAATTATAAAACGTGGAGTTGAAAGAGAAAAAAGTTACAATCGTGTCGTTTATTCTGTTGTTTTTGATGAATAAAGTTTAAGTATCTATTTTTTTTTTGTTTTTCTTTTTTAATTTCATTTATATCGTCTCTTACGTTTTGTACGCTTATGTTATGAAACAAAATATATAATTATAAAATATATATAAAGACAAACAAGTACTTACAAAAGATATTTTCAATTTCAGAAAATCAAATCTAGTGAAGATCTGTTTATTTCGAAAAAAAAAAATTGTTACGGAAAACGGAAACAAAATTCAAAATTATGTTTAATTTGATCGGTTAATCCTTACTATTTAATATATTATTATTTTTTTACATATTATTATATATTTTTTATTTTGAATACAAACATGATGAATCAAAACACTGTTGGACATTCATCATTCGATGTCGTGGCTGTGCCTCAAACTAATATTTCGCAAATATTAGATACGACTACAGACACAAAAGCCAAGCCAGTAAATATTAAAATTAGAATAAGAAATAAAGGAGAAATGACAGAGGGACTTATCTCTGTTCCCAAGTTAACCACAACTGGTCCAAAAAAAGTACGACTTGTTAGTAGCGATCAAACCATAATATCATTTGACATATTCATGGAACGGGAAAATGAGAAAAAGGTTCGGAAAAAACCTAATCATACTTTTTTTAAACTTTTTAAACCCAGTAAGTTAATTTTACAATATGACATTATTTTGAAATTAAGTCCAATTTTAATAAAAAAAAATTTAATATGTTCATAGGTGGATGTTTTAATAACCAAAATGATGATGATATTTATCCTTATGTACCTACTTCCTCTAATGAAACATGTAGAGCAAAGAGTATATGTGACGTAAATGACCTGCAAGATGATAAAATATACGACAAAAAGATTGCTTTGAGAAAAAGCCTTCCACCGATAACATCTAGTAACATTTCATTAAGAACGCCTACTTTTTTGGGTAAATGTAAACCAGGTATAGTATCATAATATTTGTACCTAACTGTAGAATACGATCTTACGATAAATCTTTATAAAAGTGTATATTTCGTAAATACTAGGAAATAAATTATCCCTTCTTTATAGGTGGTTGCTTAGATCCACCTTTCGGTGAAGATAAATATATCTACAAACCAAGAAATAAAATAGCTAATGATAAAAAAAATATTGAAAAACACGGATTTGATGAAAAATATACAGAGGATACAGAAAATACAGATGAAGGTGCAGATAAACCAGACATAGTTTTACATGACTCATCAAGCAAAAGTTCTATTGAAAAAACCTACTCTCATTCACTCATTACTTATCCACTTCCTTTATCTTCGAGTGATATTTTAGAAAAAAATCAAAACAAAAAATCAAAACCGAGAAATTCTTCTGAAAATAAAATAAGAATATCTATAAATGAGTTTTCAGACACTTATTTTATGCCACCTAAAAAGCAAAAAAACACGAATGACGAAAAACTCAGTATAGAATTTTCTGAAACTCGTAACAGAAATAGTAGCTATGAAAAAACAGTGGCCGATTCTTTCACTCAAAAAGAATCTATACCTTTACCTAAAAATGAGCTGTTTAACCAACCTATAAACGATAGTAGTCAAAAAATTACAGAAAAAAACTTTTCTAAATATGATAACGCAACCGGTGGAATTAGTGAATTGTCAAGTACAAATACAAAAATACAAATCTCAAAAAGTAAAAGTTCTATTTCTGAAGTACATGCTGCTGAACTAAAATTAATCGGATTACAAAATCCACAAACAGATATAATAACATTTAAAGGAACTGAAAACCTTACTGCAGTGACGAAAACAGATACAATAATTGCTCAGGAACCAACTACAACAGCCAAAGACTCTCGAATATCAAAAAACAGAAGCAAGTCTATCTTAGATGAGTTAAAGCTCAAGTCTGATAATTTAGTAGATCAAATTTTGCAAACAAGCCGAGACCAAAATAAATCGTTTATAGAAAACCAATCTATAGGATCTAGTTTTTTAGTAAATACTGATGAAAACGAAATAAAATCTGCATATTTGATGCATACAGATAAAGTTACTTTGACAAACTCGAATACTACTATAATTAAGCGTTCATCAGATATAGATAATCTTCATCCGATATCATTTACTGAAAGTGTTGAACAAAAACATAGTAATGGTAAATTAAACCAGACCAAAGAATCTGATCGTCCTAAAATATCCGTTAAAGAAGAAATGCAAGATAAAAAAATACCAGATATGCTCAAGAAAGATTTTCGGCAAAATATGCAATTGCAAGATGTAATTAGCACAACAGTTATCATAAACGAAAAAGAAAGTGACACCATTGATATTATGTCTATAAAAAAAGACCCTGTTAAAACAGAAGATAAGGATGCTGTTACGGATTCTATTAGTGCCCAACCGAATGAAAGAGACAAAGTATCCAACGCTCTTTCTGAAAATTTAAAAACTGGTAGTTATATTTTATCAGATAATATTGATATTAACAACGAGAAGTCAACACCAAGATTGCAAGAGAAGATCAGTTCAACATTTCAAATGCAACAAAATATCAATAATATTAACAACGAATACAAACAATTCAGTTCTGTTACGAAACAAAATGTAGAACTGACATCTTCACTCAATTTATCGACACCACTAGCAATGCCAGAAAAGACCTGTTCATATAAAAGATATTCTATTAAAGACGATCCTGTTAAGTACAATAATAAAAAAAGTTCAGCTCCTGACCGAATTCTATTGCCATCCTTACTTGATTTATCAGATAGAACTTCTACACCCTCAGATAATTTGGAAGTTCATGGGCCAACTGATATTGTACATGATCCTATTAGTAATGTTCCTGTTGAAATTAAAAGTTTGCAAAACATTGAAATTGACGATCGTCATGATTTAACCGTCAAAGATAATTTAACTGAAAAAGAAAGATCAGAATTTGAAATTAAAAACAGTAAGGTAACATTACTACCAGATTATCAAACATCTGTGACTCCTACGGATTACTCGGAGGTTAATAGACAAAGTGATATTCTAGATGGTCTTATTCCTGTTAGTAACGTTCCTGGTGAAATTCAGAGTTTGCAAAATAATGATATTGAAAATATTTATGATTTTCCCATTAAAGATCATACATCTGAAAAAGGAAAATCTAATGAAAAAGAAACCTTAGAAGCGAAAACTAAATTGCAAATTGATAATAGTAAGTTACCATTAATATCAGATTATGAAGCATCTGCTACTCCCACACGTTATCAGGAGGTTCATAGATCAGGTGATATTGTACATGAACTTATTCCTATAAATAACGTTCCTCTTGAAATTCAGAGTTTGCAATATAGTAATACTGAAAATCATCATGATTTATCCACTAAAGATGAAGTAACTGAAAAAGAAGAATTTGATGATAAAGAAACCTTAGAAATAAAAACTGAATTTCAAATTAATAAAAGTGAGGTAATATTACTATCAGATTATAAAATGCCTGCAACACCTAAAAAGTTTTTGGAAGTTCATGAGACAGGTGATATTGCACATAGTCTTATACCTGTCAGTAACGCTTCTGTTGAAATTCACAGTTTGCAAAATATTGATATCAAAAATCGTCATGACTTACCCAGTCAAGATCATTTAATAGAAAAAGAAGAACCTGATCATGAAGGAACTGCAGACACGAAAACTGGATTGCAAATTAATAATAACTTTGTGGAACTATCAGATTATAAAACTTCAAACTATTCTGTGCATGATGCTGCAGGTTCTATTGCCTCTATTAATAAAAAAGTGGAAAATCAATATAAAATTTCAAAAATAAATATAGATTTTAATAGTAAAGCACTGGATTTATATATTCCAAAAGTTATACCTGCACATTTAAAAGAAAATGTGATGAATGATGATGAAATGATTTTGACGAAAGCCAAGGAAAGAAATCTCCTTCAAAATGAAAATTCATCAATACAAATAAATTTAGGTTTTCATTCTTTTGTTAACAATAAAAATGAAACTTTAATTAAAACATTTGATACTTCTAAGGACCTAAGAGTAGATACACAGGATAAAAATGTAACAATTATCAAATCGATACTTAGGAACAATGATAGCGAAATTAGAATTCCAGTCAATTCAGAAATGGACCTTACGTTACAAATTAAGAAAACGTTCAATAAAGGTGAACTAAAAAAAAAACATTTGCATTTTATAATACCTGTTATAAATTTCATAATTTTGACTTTAGTTTCAGGACTCATTTCCAAGAAAGACATTGATAATATTAAAAAAGAATCGACGAATGAGGAAACAATAAATGCATTAAATAAAGACGTTTTATTACAAGAAACTTTGCACTCTGTTTACGAAAATCTGGTTCCTGTTGAAAACATAATACAAAGCTTAAAGAAAGAGACCGATTTTCTAACTCAGCAACAAGTTTTGTTCAGAGAAATTTTAAGCACGATGAAAACAACATCCCAAAGAACTATCAATAAAAACAAAAGCTGTACTTGCAATAAATAATGATAACGAAGGTATGATTTAAATATATTTTTAAGCTATTGCATAGCTTCTATCGCGGGCCAGCGTGGAGACCGAATCTAGAAATTCCGTAACGAAAATAACCATATACGGGACTCCTCTACGGTGAGCCGCTAGATGGCGTTGATAAAAAATGCTATGCAATAGCTTTACCGCGGCAGTCCCCGAGTGCCACACGTCTTTTTTTTATAACTTTTAATAATCTCAGTTATCAATTATGAAATATGGTGTTCTATATTATATGCAGGGGAGCAATTTTTTTTTATCCGACAAGATTGCACGTTTGATTTTTCTGTTTAGGGTTCCGTAACCGAAGGGTTAACCAACAGGACTTATTACTGTCCGGCCGTCCGTCTATGTCTGCGCTCTGTATCTCATGATCCGTAATAGATAGAGAGTAAAAATTTTCAGAGGATGTGTATTTCATAATATTAGTGGGTAGGTTAACCATATGGTTATATATGGAAAGTATATACTTATACCTACTTATAATCCATGAAAGTAGCATTACTTACCGTTATATTAAGATGGTTTGTTATCATTTATTAGTAACTTAAATAGTAACAAAACAATTACTTAAGTTTTTGGCTAATTGTATGATTAACGAATATAGACACGGCTATAGTTGATAAATAAGTATTTCAAGGTTCCTTGTTGTAACTAAAATGGCGGCCTAAAAAGCAAATTAGCTTATCTTCACAACAAAAATTCTGTAATTTACAACTTTTTAAGATAACGGAAGGTAGAGGTTAGCAGAAACTCAGCATCTTAGCTTATCATGGTTTTATTGAGTGTTTGCAGACATTATTTTAGCTATCAGTTGAAGAATAGCTAAGTAGGTATATGTCACGGGATAGATCCGTGCGGTGGCTTGTAAAATCGAGTTGAAAAAACTGCCACCCCTGCCATATTAAAAACGTGTTGTATCTATTCTTTTTCCATGATCGTTATAGCTAACGCTAAGGCAGGGGATACCAATGTTATTTATCACACGTCCTATTTTTTCAGCAGGGAGAGCATGGGCAGGGGATATATCCACGGGGAAAGGATAAGCTCACTCAGTTTTATCCACCCATTGAGCATGGACAAAACGGTGGAAATAATATCAACAGTTGATATACTTACTTACAGGAATATACCTACTTCTCCTTTCCCCTGCTTTAGTATAGGGAGAAGATAATTTGATCTCTTGTCAGTGGATAAAATCGGGGATAAAATTTTTGTCTCCTGCCCTTCTGCAGGGTGAGCAAAGAGCATGCTCTTTGCTCACCCTGCAGAAGGGAAACGTGATAAAACAAACTTTGGGGACCCCTGCTTTACAGCGTTAGCGATCATGGAAAGAGAATAGAAACGACACGTTTATAATATGGCTAGGGCGGCTGGATCGCTACAGCGGCCTGACAATTGTAATTATCTTTGGCTGTGTGAATGTTTGTTATTATTTTTTGTATTTATTTTTAGTACTAATCTAATAAGGCATTTTTGGGATAAAAAAAAATATTTTTTATTGTTTCTGGTGCTCCATATTAGTATGAAAGAACCTCAGTCGTGACTAATTACCACCCTAAGCTCTTATCTTTCGATGATATCGTTATTATATAACGCTCTTGTCAGCAGCGATCTCATCTAGGTAGTAAGATGAGATCGCTGCTGACAAGAGCTAACCTAGTAAAAGAATGAAAAAAAAAAGAGTACCTAAGTACTAGGTACCTACTTACTGAATATATACCTACTTATCCTGATTTCAAGTAGTTTAAATGTAAAAAATCTTTTTACAAAACCGACTTCACAAGCCACTACAAAGTAAATCAATTGTGCCTATATTTGAAGAGTTCCCTCGATTTCTCCGGGATCCCATCATCAGATTCAGATCCTGACCTGATGACATTGGGACCACTTAGGAAGTATACCCTTTCACAAATCATTCACAATCGGGGCACATACATAAACAATTAAAAAAAAAGATTTCGACGGATTGAGAACCTCCTCCATTTTGAGAGTCGGTTAATGGGTAAAATGACACAGCAAATCCGAATTGCCGGAGTTACTGTTGACTCATGTTAGAGTATTAAAGTCCCATTGAAGTGATAAGAGTGATAAGTTTGACTTTCAAAATCTACCTAAATACACTTCACTTTTTTGTAATAGGTCTCACACTAATATTATAGAAAGTTTGGATGTTTGTGTACACACACAAACATCCAAATAATTTAGGTATTAGTATTTTTGAACTCCTTCACGCCACAACGAATGAACCAATTTGGCTGGGAGTGGAGATAGCTCAAATCCAGGATTAACACATAATAGGCTACATTTTGTCACGGAAAATAAAAGAATCTATCGCATAAAATGACCACTCATTAGGGAGTATCCTTCAAAACTATCGACATCGATAAGGAGTGAAACGGTAATGAAGCATTTATGAATACACTGACTTGTGCTTAATTTTGGTTCCCGCGACCTGACTATCTAAAATTTACATAGTCAAAACAAGTCCAGTAATTCAGTTTTTATTTAATAAACACTGAATTACTGGACTTGTTTTTTCCTTTTCAGTTTTTATTAATGCAGTCGGGTTTTTGATATTTTAAATTTAATATTTTATTGCTCAATTCAAGATGCTTTGCGACGAGTCGCTGTCAATGCTCTTTACCTGGTATCGGAAAGGTTGATGACGATTTTAGCATTCTTTCAGGTTGATTACGTCACAAGTCGCTAGGGAAGCTGTTTGGTCAATAAAACCGCAGCGGCACGGCTCGCTGTGCGATTTTGATAGTCAAGTGCCTGTCAAAACATAAGTTAGGGTTCTGTAGTTTCACCTACCATCTGGTTCAGCATGCCTTCTGTTATCTCTGGGAATGCCATTCCAACTGAGAAGAACCAGCGTTGAAGAAACTTGGCGGTTGCTCTTTTTTAAAAATTTAAACTACGATAACAATTATTGCTGACTCATGAATTGCTGCAGTGAGTCTAATCAATGCTTTTTATCATTTCTATATGTATCATTTATGTATATCTATACTTGTAATAAAACTGTTACGGGACGAATTCTGTACATTAAATGTATATTTAATTCGCATAAGAGATTTCAATATACGCATACCATAGATAAATGAGGGTATCGGCCATAACCAATAATTACAAATAGATCATTGAACTCCAGTTCCTCAATCCTGATGCTGTTGGGTGCTGCCCACCTAAAACAGTGGAAATTGAGGAATTGTCGATTGTGAATAAATATTTTAGGTACCAAGTATGAACTAATACACATTATGTCGCAGTGTTCCCGTAAAAAAAGTCCCGGCTTTTAATCCTGATGCTGCTGGGCACTGTTCACCTAAACTGATGGGATTTGAGACTGTCGATTATTTATTCATTGATATTACCAAATATATCATGAACTCCAGGCTCCAGCTGTTTGTACCGTTAGGTTTGTTTTGTAGCTTACTCGTGCGAAGCCAGGGCGGGTCGACTAGTTATTAATATAAAGTCATAGATAGATCTTCTATACAATGTCTAATAATGCGATAAATACCTACAGGTCTAAACGGTTTTCCTTGTTTGACTAAGGAATCCCAAAATGGTTTATACAGTAACTCCCAAAACCTGTATGTAATATACAAGTTTGGCGAATGTATGTGGATATAAAACATTTTTTGTGCAAATCTTTTCGACAATCCTTTAACAGTTGCGATGCGAAGCTACTCGGAGCAATACACATTGTTGTTTAATTGCTAATATCGTTATGTATATTATACATTGCCTTAGGTCAATTTATCTATTGCATCGTCAGTAAAGATATGTTAATATATGTACATTAAGTACCTTTATTATAATGCATTGCATGCGTATCTATTTCATCGTCATTTAAGATATGTGATATATCCCTAATTTAGTGCTATTTCATTCAAATTAATTTTATTTATCAGTAGGTACACTAAGTTGTACGAAGAAGCGAATAGCAAATTGCTTTTTATCGCCGAATGAATAGGTTGTGTGTGAAATTCTAAAAAAATATATACTTACGTACTTTATGTGATGATATAAATAAATACAATGGTGGAGAAAAGTATCAATACAGTTTCGAAAAAAATTGATGACTTTGAAAATAATGAAGTCGATTTGGATCAAGCTCTTAATGTTGCCGGTAAGATAGTGCCAGTGATTTAATTTTATTAATATTTTTAACCAACATTACAGCGTAATGTAAATGAGTGATTATGGGCTCATCAGTCTATGTTTGTTTGTACTTTCCTGTGTTCTCTGAAACTCAAAACTCGTGCCGATTTTGATGATGCTTAAATTGTCTTAATTTCGCAAGTGTCACTAAAGATACTACCTATTTATTCTTTACATATTTTTCTTTCTTTTCTCTTTTTTCTTTTCCATGAAATGTACCATCTCTTTTCACCCTTTCAAGGAAGGAATTCGAAAATTTTCCACCTCCTACTAGGTACCTAATTCAAACAATATTTCCTCCTTTCAAGTCTCTAGGTCTTTTGTGTTTTCTTTCAGACATTCAATTAAAGTAGGTACTATGTTTTAATAATATTGCAAATCGCAATGTCATGATAAACGCATTACTTTCGTGATAACCGAATTACCTAACCCAGACTAGAGTCTGGGTAATTCGGTTATCGGTTCGGTTATAGTAGACTATACAGGCGATTTCATCCGCGTTTTTGGAGTTCGTTTTTTTTTTTTCATTTGACATTCTGTGCCAAATTACATTAAGGTCGCTTGAGCGATTAAATCTGGGATAGGGTAAATAGGGCTACTTTCCATATACACTTAGAGCACACGTACTATACTTATTTTAAAGCAGGTATGGATTAGTAGGTATAAGGAAATTTATATGCAAATATTCCGCTTCGTAACTTCATTGAATGCAATTTTTGTACCTACTGCATGTTATTTGTATTTAAAATATATTACATATTATGTATAGATGCGTAATACGTGGTAGGTAGTTAATACCTGATATTGTTTTTGTTCAATTCACAAAGATAATTCAATGACACGTTTTATTAAGCAAATATAGAAAATTACGTTGTTTTTGTATACAACAAAAATATTTGAAAGAAAGAACCGGTGTCAACCAAAGTCAGTGATGTATTGCAAACTTTGAGCATTAAATGCTCAAAGATCACAAAATGGTTTTCACCGAACTGGTTTTGACGGGTTTCCACACCATAGCCCTACATATAGGTACCATTCCCCAAAACAATTTACCTGCACAAAAAAAGGAGGCAATGACGTGTTTTGGGTATGTAAATTGGGCAATATTTAAACCATATAATGTTACTTATACTTATAAGTAATATTATATGGGTGATAAGTGGGTTAATAGATATTAAAAAAACTCAAAAACGCAAAATGCCTCTCGTTTTACATAGGGGTTATAATAATTACTTTTTACAAAAAAATTGAGCCGACGCACGATAGAAGAAACTAAAAGGGAAAAATAAAATATAAATCTTTTTATTCTTACTAACTAAGCTCCTAAACTAATAGTAAGCGACTAATTTTGAGTCGACGACAAACTTTTTTAAAAGCATAACTACGAGCTGTATTATTAAGCATGGCTGCGAGATACCTTTTAAAAATAGTTGTCCTTTTTTTTCGTCGTTTAAAAAAGGATTTGTAAGAGTTTAATGTGTGTACTGTGTTTGTCCTTCAATCACGTTGCAACGGAGCAACGGACGGGTACAGTTACCTTGAGAGTGACATAGGCTTATTTTTTATCCCGGAAAAACAAAGGGTCCCCGAGAAGTCTCGAGCATCAGCTAGTGAAAAAAAATGCTTTTATTTTTATAGAAAACCTGCAACAACATAGAAGAATTAAGTTAAAACTAAGCTAAACAATTTTCTCAAACATAGCGTAGGTCTTCAGGTGTTCTCATTTAAAATGCATACTAATCTTGTATTTAAATTGTTAAATAAATAAAATTAAATACAAGTTTAAACGTTAAGGTTTATTTTGAGAAGTTTGTAACCTTGTTCTGCCCAGCTTTAAACTAAGCTGTTGCCACTGAGTAGTTATAAATAATCACTTCGTTTTTGCAATTGCATAGTCAGATAGGCCATTCTGGGATTTAAAAAGTATGACAGACTATGGATCTTTTTTTTTTTGAGGAAATCAACGCAATTGTAATAAAAAGTGAACATAATCATGAATAGTTTCACGCTACTTATTACCTACTTTTAGACTGGTGGTAGCAGTGCACCTGTGTTTATGCACACTCGTGTGCACTATAATATCTCCCGTGCAGATGGCTAATCTTTATGGACGTCCTCGTCGGGATCGATGGATTCGGTCGGGAAGATTTTTTAATTTTATTTTACCTACCATTAAATTTTCTAGGTCTTGGCTGGTATAACATAAAATACAGTCTAACACTGGCTACGTTCCTAATATCGGCCATCATAGAACCAGTCGGCTACTCCTTTCTGCTTCCCGCCGCTAAATGTGACCTGCAGATGACGGATGCGCAACGAGGGTTCATCGGCTCCATTCCTTACATAGGTATGATAATTTTTCTACGTCTCTCTCTAGTTTCTACTTGGTTATTAATTTTATATTTTGTACCAATCAACGTATAATAGGCAACAAGATAATTAAAAAAAAAAACACGACTGCAAAGCCAAAAAACGTAAAATATTTTTTGAATCACTGGATATTGAACCATAGTGTTATATATTTTTGGAATCTACTCATCATTTTCTAGATGATGATTACACTTCATTACACGTTGTATACTTAATCTTATTTTAGAAAAATTTCCAAATTGCCCCCGCTGGGAACTTACCCGAGACATCCCAGTTATAAGAATTAAGAACACAGCGCTCACCATTGCGCCAGGGAGATCGTGAAAAACTGGCGTGTTACTTTACCTATGTACTTTTCGTATTGTATTTGTAATCCCTTGTTTATGCTGTAATAAACAAAAAACAATGAACAAAACAATTTTTTTTAATGATTCTATTACCAAAAATTGGGTCGGGGGAAAATTATTTTAATTCAATTTTTCTTTCCATATGTGCAGGTATAGTTTTAACGTCATTCCCATGGGGCTATCTGGTCGATACCCGCGGAAGAAAGTGGATGGTAATTTACAGCTCAGTGGCTGCGGGCATCTTCGGTATACTTGCAGCTTTCATGCCTGATCTCATTAGTTTTACGATATTCAAATTTCTATCTTCTTTATGGTGAGTTTTTTTATTGGTTGGCATGATAGTCCATAGATATGTATCATTAGATAAGCTAAGTCTATCCTATGTCATTCTGCGGAATGCAAAGTATATATCCACCTGCATGGTACAGCATGCAAAGCTGGATTCCGCAGTTGGATCATATGGCCCCTAATATTAAAAGTTTTTATTATTTTACCAAGGAACTCTAATAATGTTCGGGATAATATTTAGCCTGAGTTATTCTTTGTATAGGTTATAAATCCTTCAAACGAATAATCATAAAGAACAGTAATTACAAACTTAAATTTATTATTATAAAAATGTGCGTATACTAACGAAAGGTATTAAATTCAGTACCAAAATGACGGAATGGCTCGACTTTCCGGGTTACTTTCTCGTGTTGATCGGCTGAGAGGAATAAAATTAATACCTACTTAAGCTTTTGTATAATGGTTCAATGTTGGCATGGGCAATTTTAAAACTCGATTTCCGAGTACCTAAATAAGTATTTGAAAATGTATACAATTTTTTCAGCATAGCTTGTCCAGCTGCCGTGCCGTATTCCTTCATCGGTGAAATATTGCCGGCAAGATATAGAGATGTTACACTATCAATCACCAATGCCATGCAAATATCAGGATCGGCACTGGTACCTTGTAAGCAATTTTTCTTTTGTTTGTTGTGGAATCTAGCTAGTAAATCCTTAGGCTGGACGCTATGGGTCACTATCGCCTGAGGTATCGCTTCGTTTCAGTAGGTAGATGAAAGACTATAGTTTTAAAAGCTTAGTATGCTCGTAAGCATCAGTTTTGAATTTCCGCATCCCAAAGCAAGCATTCTCTAACCTCAAGGAGAGTTATGTACATCTCTTAAGGTGGCGGTTCGCGCCGCGACAGAGACAGGAGACCACGACCGGAGACCGCGACCGGCGACCGCGACAAGTGTCTCGGTCTCTTCTGCATGTACTGTAGGTCGAGACCGAGACTGGAGACCGTGAAAAGTATCTCGGTCTCTTCAGTATCGGAGAGTGTGTCGATGGAGTCAGTTGTGTTCTGTGTCATGATGGAAAACCAAGTTGTAGAACTTCTATTGGAGGAAGAAGAAGAAGATTTATTTATGCTTTCAGCTATGCTCATCCAAATATTGTCCTTCAAATTTTCGTCTCTGTAGGAGTCTAGTCGTGCATCGTATATCGGAGGGTGCTGTCTGATCAGTTCAATCAGCGTTTCACAGTCTTCGTCAGAAAAAGTATTCATTTTTAAACACTAAACACACGTCCTTTTCGAACGCGACACGAGACACTACTGGTCCGAGGCAGCGACCGTCTCGCTGTCTCCTGTCTCGCGTCTCTGTCTCCTGTCTCTGTCTCCCTCGCGAACTGTCGCTTATACATTTCCTAACGTCAAGTAACGGTCGCGGTCGCCGGTCGCGGTCTCCGGTCGTGGTCTCCTGTCTCTGTCGCGGCGCGAACCGCCACCTTTAGAGATTAGAGAAGCTTATTGGGCTTCTTCTTTAGACGCTTTGGCTGCTAGAAGAGGCTAGACATTCAGGTGATAGTTTAAAAAATTAATCCTAAGCCTTTGTAGCCTGGGAAATAAAAGAAAATAATTTTATTAAAATGACAAAATGGCTTGACTTTCCGGTTTTATTTTTTACGGGTTTCTAAAGGAAACTCAGTCAACAGAAACACTACTCAAACTCTTTTCTTTCCAGAGGCCTGTGCTTAGTTGTGGGCCGGTGATCGGCTGAGATGCATAACATGAATACCTACTTAATCTTTTGATATTTCAGTGTTGGCGTGGGCGATTTTGCCACTCGATTTCCGAGTCAACTTTGGCTTGTACGAGTTCCGACCATGGAGGTTGCTCGCTATTGCATACTCGGCCATTTTCCTCATAAGTGCCGCTATGATGTCCTTCGGTCCGGAAAGTCCCAAATACCTGGTGTCGCAAGGCAGGCACGATGAATCTCTAGAAGTCTTAAAGAAGATATACTCGGGCAATAAACGAAAACCGGCTGAATACTATCCGGTGAGGGTTTCTGATTGTTTTTTATAGTCTTACAACTTTTAGTTGCTCCTAAGCTGCTGAGCTGCTGAATTTCTTTCCGGCTCTTCTCAGCAGAATCAGTATTCCGAACCGTTTCCGTAGATTCTTGACTTGTCATAAGAGCCACAAGTTGGCCTACATGAAATAAATAATTTTGAGTTTGAACCAAGTTTTGCCCGCATGGAGTGAGGATTTTTTTAATCTTGCGGGACCCTTTGTTTTTCTGGGTTATACGAACGATGTCAGAGCAACCTCTGATGTTGCGTCATTGATGATCAAATCGATAAACACATTTTCAAAATTATATTCATCATCAACGGTTTACTTCTGAGCGTGGGTCTCCTCTCAGAGAAGGGTTAATAACTCTTCTTAGAGAAGGGTTTTAGTAAAGGGTGAGAGGAGACCTGCGCTCAGCAATGAGCCGTTGGTGTACAAGCCATAGTCCACCACGCTGACCCCAGACCCAACGCGGATTGGCGGGCTTCACACACCATTGAGAACATTACGGAAAACTCTCATGTGTGTAGGACGCAGGTTACCTCACGATGTTTACCTTAAGGCTTGAAGTATATGATATTTCATTGCTTAAACGTAATTATACCCTGTGATGACGATGCAGTTTTTATTCTAGGTAAAAAGATTGAAATTGCCGGAGAAAACTCAAAGAGAAAAACCTTCTTTCGTCCAATCTCTAATGAAACAAACAGTACCTTTGCTCAAACCGCCATATTTGAAATGGATGGCGCTAGGCGGCACTTTATTTTTCGGATTATTTTCTAGGTAAGTTATTTTCATGTCTTGGTCTGCCTTCTAAAATCTAGATTTAAAAGACTCAATAGACTAACGGTTAAAGATTGACTGAAAAACTGAAAGGTCGCAGGTTCGAATCCCACCCGCTGCACTATTGTCGTACTCACTCCTAGCACAAGCTTAGCCGCTTATTTGGAGGGGATAGAAGTATATTAGTCAACTTCAACTTGGCTAATGTTCTTTTTAAAAAAAAAGTATTCTGGAAACCATAAAACTACCTTGTTAGTAACCAACATCACAAGAAATCAAACTTTCAAAATTAAGAATTCAAATTATTTAATTGAAAAAAAGAGAAAAAGTGGGAAAAAAGTTTTTTGTACCTGAGAGTAATTACCTACTGGCCAATTAATTATTTATGTATTCCTACGGCATTTAAAGCATGTAAAATAGCTTTACCGCGGCAGTCCCCGAGTGCCACACGTCTTTTTTTTGCAGACTGTTTCTACCTAATTTTCACAAACCACAGATCTCGGAAAGATATTTAAAACATTACTGCATGGCACTCAGCTCATATTCTAACTCAATAAAAACGTACCTACTTAATTAATTATACTTTTTGTTTCTTTTCTTAATAATGTACCTATTAAAAAAAGGATAATATTATCCTTCCGCATGTTATTTCACCTTCATGGGTAATTCTAGTTTTGCCAGATTTTTTACAGGCTTCTTTTTTGTACAACAGAAAATGAAATAGTTCAGTGTTGGTTTTTTCTTACCTTATTAAATAACCTTTTATTTTTTAGTTTGAACGGTCTATACATGTGGTTGCCAGATGTATTGAACAGGGTCTTGACTGGCAACAGCGAGGGTTTGACTGCGTGTGGAGTGATTGCCCAAAGGCTAAACGAGGTAGGTATGTATACCATCATACTTAGTCTATTTTAATTTCACCTATTTTAGTTTTCATCACATCACACTTATATTATAAAGGCGAAAGTTTGTATGTGTACCTATGTGTGTGTGTGTGTATGTTTGTTACTCCTTTACGCCACAACGCATGAACCGATTTGGCTGAAATTTGGAATGGAGATAGCTCATTCCCAGGATTAAAACAGGCTACATTTTTATCCCGAAAAATTAAAGAGTTCCCGCGGGAATCAAAAAACCTTTATCCACACGGACCAAGTCGCGGGCATCATCTAGTCTAGTATTATATAATTGAAACTTACACACGTACAAAGAGACGAGATAGTTAAGAATACGAATGAAAGTCGCCATTTTATATTTCTGTCGTACTCATATTATTAGATATTGTGATCTAGCAAGACTGTGTAGCAAGACTGGAACTACTCCTACTCCTAGAAATGTAACAATATCCTTTGGCCACTTGCACCAACAAAGATTTTGTATTTTGTAAGAGGAGTCGCAGGGAAACGCTGAATAACTACAGGCGGCGCAAGAGGCGAGATCTGTGGAAGTCCATGCAAGAGACCACCAAGAGATCTTTGTTCAACAGTATTAAATAGTTGTCATTTGACAAGTTTATCTTTTCTAGTTTTGACATGAAAGGTATATAGGGGTTCTTTTTTATTTTTTTTTTAAGTTTTATTTTAATTTTGTTTCAGACGGCCGTGGTAAACCCAGAATGCGATGACTCGATCACCACCATAACGTTTATGATAAACTCGATCGCGAACATATCTTGCGCTATCATTGCTCTCGGAATCAGCAGTACAGTTAAAATGTTGGGAAAGAAAACCTTGCTGATTTTGGTCTATTTGGTAATCGGCGTGTTTTGTGTATCGATCAATTTTGTCACACAAGACATACTGTTCGCGATACTGCTGTCTTCGATACCTCTCACGGGTCTTGCGATCGGGCCTGTGAATGCTTATGCTGTGGAGATTTATCCTACGAATTTGAGGTACGGAGACATGATTTTTATTTCGATAGCAGTATAATACAAGCCTCAATAGTCCAACGGTTAAAGGTGCGGACTGAAAACTGAAAGGTCGTAAGTTCAAACCCCACCCGTTGCACTATTGTCGTACCCATTCCTAGCACAAGCTTTCCGCTTATTTGGAGGGGATAGAAGGTTATTAGTCGATTTCGGCTTGGCTAATATTCTTTAAAAAAATTGAAAAAATGTTTAATTTGAATAAACTTTTACAATCATCATGCCCTTAATTTACAACTGGTTCTGTTTTGCTCTTCCTATTGAGAAGAATGATACCTAAGCTTCACTAGTTTGACCTGATGATGACCGTTTTTAAGAAATTAATTATTAGATCTACTTTTTACCAAGTAAAGCCTTCCACCAGAACAGACCAGAGAAAATTTAGAAATTATAAATTCCCAAATTGCCCCCGCCAGGAATCGACCCCGAAACCTCCCAGCTATAAGATCACAGCGCTCACTACTAGCAGTACTAGTGGCGCAGTAGCTAGAGGTAACTAGAGGTCGTCAAAAATACGCATTTATAATACGAAAGTCTGTATGTTTGTTGGTTCAATCTCCAATCACGCAACGACATTAAGGGATTATCGTGATTTTTTTGCTTTAGCTTTAGTTAGGACTGAGATATGAGTATACTATATAGAGAGTAATATGTTGATTTTATCCCGGAAAAACAAAGGTTCTCAAGATATTATCTACTGAAGTATATAATTATTTTGTTACAGGGGAATGGCAATAAGTCTATCAATGATGGTCGGGCGTATGGGTTCCATAGTTAGCACGAATGTCGCCGGGATACTTATTAATGTAGCGTGCGAAGCAACCTTCTATCTCTTTGGAGGGATGTTAATATGTACGTACTCACTTCCTTTATTATCTACTGTCATCGTGTCAAGTGGTAGGCGTCCATAGCTGGACACAGGTCTTACTACTCCCTTCGATGTTCCCACTTCATTTCAACATGGGAGTTATTCAAGGGGTGGACCAACGAATGCCAGAAAAGTCGGCAACGCATTGGTGGTGCTCCTGGTGCTCTAAATGTTCATGGGCGGCGGTTGTCACTATATTAAAATAAGGTCTGCTCATTTTCTCGCTATTTAGATATTATGTATAAGGAAAAAAGGTTAAGAGACTAAGAACAAGGATCACTAAAAATCGCCTAAGATCGAAGAACTGATTAAACAGAACCTGTTACACGATAATTGTTTTAATTGGGACCCAATATGCAATATCACAGTGCAAGAGTTTTCAAACAAAATAAAAAAAATACCTACATAAAATCCCGTCAAAGCAATCGCTTGGAACACCTAACAATATTTTGTACCTAATTAGTATATAGCGTAATATAGGTAAGTACCTATTACGCAATCCTTATGCGTGGTTTTGTCCACTATATGCTCTCATGAATCTATAGTAAACCAGCACTGGGAGCATGGGCAGGATATAAAAGCTTTATCACCCGATTTTATCCACTGACAGGGGATAAACCTATCTTTTCCCTATGCTAGAGCATGGCGACAGGGGAAAGGAGAAGTTTATCCCTATTTGACATTACAAGTGGAGCAACTTCCCCCGGATAGAGCATGGGGACAAGTGAAAGGGATAAACTTTTCCTTTTTTGACTTTTGAAAGGGTCAAACGAAAACAAAAACCACAGACAAAAACCACCTACGAATCACCTATTAACTGTCAAAATCACGAGTATAGATAAAAATAATGACTTTTTGAGATCGTACTGACATAAATTTTGAAGTATTGTGGTATTTGTACCTCCTACTTCCATGATTTTCTTATAATGGCAATAATTGCGGGGATAAATTTTCTCCCATTTTATCCACTGTCAATATTCTTCCACCGCTGAGCCCATGCTCGACGGGTGGATAAGGGGATAAATATTTTATCCTTTTCCCGGGGATAAAACTTCTCCCGCCCATGCTCGCCCTGCAGTGGTGAATGATGAGATAACTAACCATAAGTCTATGATTTCGATATAATACCTATTTTTGTGGTGCCCAATTTGAATACCTACGTAAAATAAGTAGTTACATTTAGGTAAGTAGACACACTTCTAACGATTAAATTGTTCCTCAGTTTGCGCTGCCCTTTCGTTGCTGCTACCAAGATCGAAAGACAAACCTACCGAGAAGATACCGAATGACGTTACTCATCTATAACGTATAAAATAAAATATATTACTAAGTTTAGTTAATTTTTTCACTACCAAAGCCTAAATAGTTACTTAATAAAAGAGTATTCACAAACCTGCCTAATTGTTTCTTTTAATCTACTTGCCTGCCTTTTTTTTGCCCCTTTGGTGGTTAGCATGGGTAGCCTAGGTATAATAACTATGTACTTAGGTACCTGCTAACTTAGATGGTAGCTGGTCGTTGGTCGGGCAAAAGTTGTTTAGAATATTAACTAAGTAGGTATGTAGGTACAGAAACTACCTTTCGAAGGTCGTTGGCATTTTAAAATTTTCCTTGTAGCTACTTACAGCGGTCTAAGTAACTACTTTGAATAGGTATTAAACATGGTACCTATTAATCTTTGGTGATTAATTTTATTAGGTAATAAAATTAATCACCAAAGCTTAGTTCGTACCTACCTACCTGATCATCATTTAGAATTTATTCTGTTCTAACATGGTTCTAACTAGTTTAACATTTTGTTATAGACCCATGAACCAATAAATAGGTTCATGTATAGACCTAAAGTTTGAATGTATGGATGGATATTTGTAACTCAATCACGCCTCAATGACTTAACCGATTTGGCTGAAATTTGGCACAGAGATAGACTATAGTCTGGAATAACACATAGTTCCCACGGCAATTAAAAAACCTTAATCCACGCGAACGAAGTCGCGGGCATAAGCCAGCGTATTCATAAATGCTTGATTACTGTTTCACTTCTTATCGATGTCGACAATTTTGAAGCACACTCTTTAATGGGCGGCCATTTTATGCGACAGCATTCTGTAGGTATGCGCCCTATTTTTGTAGGTAGGCGGCTGCCCCATTTCAAAACCGAAGTACCTAAGTAAGTGTGATTGACAAAATTTTACAGGGGCCAAAAAACATGTTTTGTAGATGGCTTAGCGAAGTAATAAATATATCCAATAAAAGCTTTCAAAGTAGTTTATTTTCGAAACATTAATTACCAACAGATACTGAAGAGTCCGAAGTTCAGAAAGGCTACCACAAATATGTTTTTTGGTCTCCTTTAAAATTTTATCAATCACACTTACTAGGTTTTGAAATGGGGCAGCCGTAGGGCATCTCCATATATTTCCCACCTGCCATGGATGATGGAATTACCCATGAATTACCTACCACATGACTTAGGCCGTCGAGTTACGTCAGATTTGTTTCCGACTGTCTGATCAGACTATCTGATCGTATTTACTCGATACACATCCGATTCTTGCGTCAGGGTTTTTCTGAATTCAGTCGTTCCCAAGCTATCATCGACCAACAATAAAATCGAGTTGGTGCGAGAGGACCAACAATAAAATCGTAGACGCGTACTGTTATTTTCCGAATCCGACGTCCAATCCGACTATCGGATCGCACATTTGTTGAATGTTCGAACATTATAGTGGCTCCAATGCCTTCCGATAGTCGGATCAGAATATCGGACCTGACTATCTGATGAAAATATCTGACGTATAACGACGGCCTTATATGATCACCACATCTATAGTAATCTGTGATTACCACCCTCCGTTGTCCGTGGTTGTCCATTGTCCGTTATTATCTGTCAAGTGACAAGTGTCAAGATTTTTTTTATTAAGTACCTTCTAAACTTCTAAACTATAATTGATGATTAATGGTTTATATTCTCTTGCTTCGGTTCATTTTTATTTATTAAACAATGCACAATGCACTAGACTCAGATAGCGAAGATGAGCTGCCTCCAGGGTGGGAAGAAAAGTCTACTGAAGATGGAAACGTGTACTTCGTAAAGTAAGCAAGTTTTGTCTTTCCAGTCTCAAACAAGATTAGGTATATTTAAAGTTTTACATTAAATTGCACTACAATTTTAAATCATTGCTTTAAATTTTGTAATTATTAAGCATTTATTAAGTGCAAAATTAGCTAACAACAAAAAACATATAATTAAATTATACTAAGTATATTTTATTATCTTAGTATCCTACATAAATTATTTATTATCTTATCTCTATGTATCTTATTTTTATAATTACAGCACTTCTAATAACAAGACACAGTGGACGCATCCACGGACAGGGCATAAAAAAGTGATTCCTAAAGACTTGCCCTTTGGTTGGACGAAAACCATGGATGAAAATGGTAAACCATTGTATATCCAACAAGAAACTGGCAACAAAACCTATGTGGACCCGAGGTTAGCATTCGCAACTGAGGAAAAGAAGCATGTACATGATTTTCGCCAAAGATTTGATGGGTCAACTACAGCTTTTCAAGTGAGCAGTTCTTATTTTGTTTACTAGTTGATTCCCGCGTCTTCATCCGCATGTAAAAAGTTTTTTTTTTATCCGAAATAGGCTTGCGCTTGACGATAATCAATACTGGATAGCACTGATGAGGTCTAGGTTGGAGCACGCTTGCCTAGAAAATGCCTATTCACTCTTGCCTTGAAGGTACTTAAATTAAAAGTGGCAGGCAACACAGATGCTGGAAGAGTGTTCCACACCTTATCGGTTCTTATCAGAAACTTTAAATTGAAGTGTTTCGTATGTTAAGTTTACAGTGACTAGCTACTATCCGTGACAAGTTATGTCCTCTATCTCCGACAATATTTAGTAGATCTTCACCAAATTTAGACAAAATATTTCTTATAGTACACAATTTATAATAAAAAAAGAATTATCAAATTTGGTTTAGATTTGACGAAGTTATGGAGCAAAATCAATAAAAACTTTCATCCCTTATCCCAGATAAACCTTATTGTTTATCAGGATAAAAAGTATTCTACATAATGACCCGGAGTATCAGCTACCACTATAACAAATTTTATTCTTTTTCTATTATTTATTTTTTTCAAAAATTTTTAAATAAATTCTCTGTTTTTCTATAATTTCAGGTTTTACATGGTGTAGATTTGTCAGGTAAATATGCACTTATAACAGGCTGCAATGTTGGCATTGGATATGAAACAGCTAAGTCTCTAGCGAGGCACGGTTGCAGCATATTGATGGCCAACCGCAACATGGAAGCTACACAGGCAGCTATAGAGCAAATTGTCAAGGAAACTAATGCATCCGAGGAGAATTTGAAAGCAATACATTTAGACTTGAGCTCATTGAAAAGTGTAAAACAATGTGCAATGGCTGTCAAGACTGTATTTTCAGAGTAAGTATTTTAATTTGAGGCACATCAACGAAGTAGAGTGTGCCTGAGAAAGCCTGGAATCTTATTTGATAAATAATGTAATCCTAGCTTTATTTGCTTTGACATTTGAAAACAAAACATGATCACTAATTTATGTGTGGTTTAATTTGGCCGTAGCGTAACGGTTAACACACTCAAGGTGCAATTCCCGAGAGATGTGGCTTCGAATCCCGTTGGCCTCTGAATTTTTGATATGTATGTATTTATAAATCTATTCAGATATTTCCTTTAATAATAATAAAAAATAAAAAAAACAACTCATGTTTTGTAATTTTTTTTTTTTGTGCTTTAGCTTGCAGTTTTCATTTTCGTATAGGTACAACAATAGTGCAATGGGTGACTATAATATTTTCTTTCTTAATTCCATTTTTTTTTCAGCCATCTGGACATGTTGATATTGAACGCTGGTGTTTTTGGTCTGCCATATGAAGAGACGGAAGACAAGCTAGATAGAACCTTCCAAGTGAATCATCTATCCCACATGTATCTTGCCCTGTTGCTGGAACCACTGCTGAAGAAGGGCTCGAGGGTTGTGTTTGTTTCATCAGAATCACACAGGTATGCATTTTTGGGCCAAACAAACTCATAAGAATTTTGCTAGTATAACAAAGTTGTGACTGAAAACTGCGAAGTATAGTACGTTTATCTTACGAAGTTACGGGTGCTTTACTTGTGGTTACGTCGTGTACATGCACATTGCGTAAGTGTGCATACCTGTCTAAGGTGGGAGCGGTTAATTTAGTTTAGAGATGTAGAATAGAACATAGCAACATTGTTGTTTACTTCTCTATGGCCTTTTGAACTGTTACCTACTATTACATTAATGTCACATTATCGTTGCTAATCGAAAATCACGCAAGTCGAAAATTGGCGGTTTATTCATTTAACTGTCATTAGATAACTTTTGGATAAGGCTATAGTAGCTTTTCCAAGTAGCCAATTTTCGACTTGTGCGGTGTTGTTCGATAAGCAAAAATGTATGTATTTGATTACAGAACAGCAAGTTTAAAAAATGTATTTGTGAAACAGAACCTGGCACATCCAAAAGATAATTTCAGTGCCATGATAGCTTATAGCAATTCCAAGCTCTACAATGTTATAACAGCTATGGTGAGTACAACACACACACAACCATGAGCCACGCGCCCTCGTGAATTGCAAGAACTATATTAACCGATATAGATTGACATCTTCCGGCAGTGTTGCCAATTTAGACACTTTTCAGTGACAACACTTTTTTGGGAAACCAAAAAAGTACTTAATAAATACTTTTAATTTAATAGATGGATTACTTTTAATGGATGGCAGGAGCAAAGTCGCGGGTAAAAGGTTGTACTTTATACATTTCAGATTTTAAGTGAAGAATGGAAGCATAAAGGCATCTGTGTTAACTCTCTGCATCCTGGTAACATGGTCTCCACAAACCTGCCTAATAGTTGGTGGTTTTACAAATTAATATTCTTTATGGTACGCCCTTTTACGAAATCTCTGGTAAGTGTATTTCTTTTTTACTGCATATATTATAATATAGGCTAGCACTAAACTGCTATCACATCCGATGGTAAATGACGATGCAACCTAAGGCTCGACGCATTCAAGTGGCTTTTAATCATAACTTAATGTTTATTTGAATAAAAAATTATTCTATCTCTAATAACTGCATCTCTGCTCTTAAATTCATCCTGAACCGATTTTGATGTAGGCAATGCAAGTTGGAACCTGTCCATACCTATATTTTTTTAGTAAATAAACTATTTATTTTCCTTTTTAGGATGGTATTCTAGACTATAATTTTATTTAGAGACAATACTATCTATTCACACACAATAAAGTCATTTTCTTTTTCTGTTTCGCTTAGCAACAAGCAGCGTCAACGACAGTTTATGTGGCAACCGCCTCTGAATTGGACGGAGTGACTGGTCTTTACTTCAACAACTGTTTTTACTGTGAACCGGCCAGCTTAGCCCGTGATAAAGAAATAGCTCACGAAGTGTTCTCCATATCCCTAAATATGATACAGGAGAGAATGGGATCAGAATTGATTCAACCGTACATTGACAAATATTGTGTTAAGAAGGAAAACAGTAAATAACATTCGATTTATAATGAAGAACTCTTGCGACAAATCTATATAGAGGAAAATATTACTCAGAGGTATTATGGAGAGTTGGAGAATGTTTATGTACATAAGAATTAAATATGTCACGAACCGGTTTCCGAAACCGAAAGCCGAATCGATGAGAAAGGCCGAATTGATGTGTACGCAACTCCATACAAAATGGCACTTTTGTATGGACAAAATGCGTATCGACGCGCACAGATATGATTCCACCGTAGACAGAGAAGACATAGACCCAGTGACGATTTCTTTCTCACTCACACTAAAAAGAGAGCAGAAATAAAGTTATTAATGTGATAAACAGAGACGCAGCTACCCAATTTTTTTGTCCCTCATCGTGTAACCAGTTTTTTTCAAGGTCGCCACACTTTTGTGCGAAACAAACTTTGACACATAACAAAAATTTAGTATCTATGAGTGTTGCCCGCTTTAGGTACCTATACAATGTCCCGATTTTCCCTATACTACTAATATTATAAAGGTGAAAGTTTGGATCTATGTATTAATGGATGTTTGTTACTCAATCACGCCACACTAAACCAATTTGGCTGAAATTTGGCACGGAGATAGGTTTTTTTAGTCATGTCCTCTGGCATACCATAACGGTGGGTTACTTTGGCTTCTTTTTCCGAGCATTATTAGTATAATATAGTAGCATAAATCCCTCTGGTGTAAAGACTGTGATTGGCGTCTAAGGGTTATTAAGGTTTTATTTGGTAAATAAGGATAGTAGCTAATCATTAATAAATTATTTTCTATGAAAAATATAAGTTTTTTTTTATTCGATGACAAGATCTCACCTGATGTAAGTGACGATGCAGTCTAAGATGGTAGCGGGCTAACTTGGAAGGGGTATAACAGTGTAAATTCAACCCATACCCCTAATCGGTTTCTACACGCTATCGTGCAGGAACGCTAAATCGCTTGGCGGCTTGCTTTGACTGTAGGATGGTAACTAGCCACGGCAAAGCCTCCCACCAGACCAGACTAGAGACAATTTAGAAATTATTAATTCCTAAATCGCCCCCACCGGGAATTGAACCCGAGACCTCCCAGTTATAAGACCACAGCGCTCACCACTACGTCATGGAGGTCGTCAAAAAATTTTATTTGAGCCAAAGTTGTTCCTAGGAGAGGGTTACTTTCGCTCGCCAATTTTTTTGGCGCAGAATCTATACAGACAAAACCAAGCAAAAGGACAAAGTAAAATTTTAAAATGAAAGATAATAAAATAATAAATTATCTAGTGAATTGGTCCTATGAAACTACACTAAAAAAATTTAATATAAAAAAAAAATATATTTAAAGAACCGACTTCAACCGCAATATGTGTACAAACTGAAATTATTTTATACTTTGAAGTGGTGGTCGAAGTCAGTTTTTTAAAATTATTTTTTTTTTAATATTATTATTCTTTATTGCACACAATATTAAGATATATGTAAACAATAGAAGCTTACCCTAATAGGTACAGCGACTTCTCCTAGGCAACCTTATATGTGTAGGTTTGTTGTTTAAAAAATAAAACAATTCAACTTCTTTTTCGTCGTTTTATTTAAAAATCCTGGGAAGAATTTTCCATCTAATTTGGGGTAACAGGGGAGTGCACTTATTGTGGCAACATTAAACTCAAACATTGTCATGTGACGTCATCATTACGTCATGTTCTCTATCTCAATCGCGGTTACACAGTACCTTCGTCTATTGCCTTCTCTGTCTACGGATTCCACCTAGAGTTTATTGAATTTAAAAAATATAATAACATAATTGATGATGCTTAAAGAATATAATGATAGAATTGTATTTTGTTTTTTGAATAAATAAATAAATAAATATTGTTATTTTTTTTGTTAAAATGACAAGGTTACAAGGCGTATCTCCCAGTCAGAAGCACCAACACAGTTTTTGTCACTCGCTTTAGTCTGATAGAGAAATGAAATGATAGGTTTTATCACACGAGTTGGGTTTTTCTTGGGCTTAGGGTTCCTGAACCTTTATTACTTATATCGATTGCGGGGTTTAGCTGTTATAAGAACTTTAAAATAAGGTTATTAAATTTTGCATTAATTTACGCGATTGCAGGTTCTATTACAAACCTATTCAACGAGTATAGCAATGAGCTGGTAACCCTGAATCTCTCTATGGTCTACGGCGTCTGTGGTGTGCATTTGTGTCAAGGTAAATAATTTATTGTCAGTCAAGTGTGAAAAAATCAAAAAAATTATAATTTGTATTCCTAGAAAAATCCTTTTTTTTATTTTAACTCATCAATATTCGCGTTCTTTATGTTCTAATAATGTGATCAGACCTAAAATCTAAATCTCGCTAAATCGACTTTAGGAAAGACTGATGATCAAACAATGCTTGTTCGGACGCTCCAAACGGTAATATAAAATGGTTATTGTAAGGAAATCTCGTCCAGTTCAAGCCTTTGGAAGCTTTTTACATTGTTATTGACACTAAAATGATACAAGTGAGTGTTAACTGTGTTTGGATGTTGGTGATTTCTACTTCATAATGGGTGAAAAAATGAACAGGGAATATTTCCCACCAGGCGCTGCAGCCTTCAACTATAGCAATGTGGTAAGCAATAGTTCAAAACTTTCATTTTATCACTGCTCTACCCATATTATTATATATGCTGTACATATTCTTCATACCAACATGGTTGTGTTTGTCATTAAGTACCTACTATCTCTTTAGGTGTTCTGTTATAAGGTTTTCAAGTATTTTATATTAACTTTACATTGCATGATCTACTCCAGTTCTGAAACTATACCCTGGCTCCACACGTTGGCACCAATCAATTTTTGATGCAAAACTGTCCAAGGTATAAATGGACAAATTAATACAGCCTCCAATATTTAAAAGGATGAGCAGTTTAACATATTTTTAGTTTTGATTAGACTGTACACAAGGAAACCAGGACCTTTATTTTAATTATTATTATTTTTTCTTGTGTAGGCTAATAAAGTCTGCCCTAACGGAGGTGCCACACTCTGTCGTTCGTTATTTGTTCAGATAGAGGCAGAGAAAAGTTATTTTTTGTTGTGAATGCAAAGCTAAAATCTCACAAACAAAAAAACGAGCAAGGATTTTATAATTGACTAGTGTTGGCCTACAGTTTTTGTATGTTAAGTTAGATTTTTCAAACCCCTATTTTATCCCCTTAGGGGTTGAATTTTCAAAAATTCTTAGCATGTACCTACATCCTAATAGCTATCTGTATGCTGAATTTCAGCCTGGTCTGTCCTGTGGTTAGAGCTGTTTGATAGGTCAGTCAGTCAGTCACCTTTTCCTTATATTGATGAATTATATTATAAGATTATAAGACTAGCTTGTGGCTTTCTCTAACTTAAAATCCTGAACATATTGAGGAATACAAAGGTACAAGGAACAAATAACTTTTTTAATAATAAAGAGAGTCTTGTACGTGACGACAACCATGAAAAATCAATAATGAGATCTAGGTTGCAGCTTGCTTGCCTAGAAGGTGTATACTCACTTTTGCCTTGAAAGTACTGAAGTTAGAATTGGCTGGAAATGGTATGGTAAGGATGCCAATGCTCATGATTTCTGGCAATTCTGTGGTAAAATGGTTCCACTGCGTTGTCAAGTTCCTGAGGGCATTCTCTTTGATCTCTTACAAAACATTGGTGGATGGCACAGTGTAGAACTTAGATTGAGATTTTTATTCCACATGTTTTTATGATTTGAATGTTAAAGTAGAACTGCTATGTTTAAAGTGTGTATGATAAAAGTGTATACTTTCTGAGAAGTGCATTTTTGGAAGTACTGTTTATTTGGGGGGAAATGTATTTTTATTTTATTATAATGCATATTTATGATGAATTAATTATTTGGTTTATGGATAAGTATAAGTATGATTAAAGCTGTCTAGAGCCACTTATAGTGGCACTAGATGTGAATTTTTTGTTTTTTCCACCAGACAAATGGTTTTTCTGTCTACTTTTATACACTGAAAATTAAAGAGATCCCGCAGGAGTTAAAAAAACTTTAATCCATGCGCACAAAATTTTGGGCACCATCTAGTACTGACTTAAAATTAGTAGTAGTTTGTAGTCTATGGTAAGAAAAAAAATGAGTAGTGGTCTCTTATAATGAAAAGGTTAAGAACCCCTGATCTGAAGGATAAAGCTTTAAGCAACAGTTAACACAATTTAATTTGGTAGGTGCACTGCTTGCTTGTTTTATCGCGGGAATTAATAAAACCGGCCAAGTGCGAGTCGGAGTGGCACACGAAGGGTTCTGTACCATATAATATATTAGCATAGCTGAACCTTCCTAATATTCTCCTCTGCCTACAAATAAGCGAAAACGAGCGAAAGTGAGTACGACAATAGTGCAACGGGTAGGGATCGAACCTGTGACCTTTCAGCAAAGATCGAGCAAAAAAACGCCGGAAAAATCACGTTTTTTGTATTCATCTATTTTTAATTTTTTTATTATTTGTTATTGTAGCAGTACACATCACACAATTTCTGAAAATTTCAAGTGTCTACCTTTTAGAGTTCTCTGACAGCAGAGGCTTAGTAAGAGGGTTCCAGCACTCCTTGCATACGGAACTCTAAAAACCGGCCATTGTTGTGGATTTTCTATTTTACCGACAATTTGCTCGCTCAATAAACAGTACGAGTAGTGTCTCGACTCTCTATCCCACGCGCACACAATGCTATGTGGGGCAGGCATTTGACACGAATTAATTTGCGCGAAACAACTACCTAGCCGCTCTTTAATGTATTAATTATTACTAGTTTACGTCTGCGTGGAGTTAAGTTTTAATAAAAATCCCGCGGTAATCCTTTGTTTCCTCGGAATAAAAATTATTCCATGTAACTTTCCAGATCTTCATGTTAAAAAAAAAAGATACCGGCCGAATTGATAACCTCCTCCTTTTTGGAAGTCGGTTAAAAATCACGTGGATCCGTTGTTACCTTGCTGCGTGATTGACGGACAAACAATAACCAACAAAATTATTTATTTTACATGTCAGAAAATGATGTAAGTTATCTGTAGACTGTATGCCTTTCAGTCGTATTAAATAAAGTAGATACATATATGGCGGTATGGATTTTTACGTCGTCGGGTACAAAAGCCCGTAAGTTTCGAACAGTTTTATAGCCGTCAAAGGTTGCATGTTCAAGGTTTACCCCGGTACCAGGGTGCCAGGAGCGGCCTGGCGCTCGCGTGTTGTAATATTTAATAGATGACACAAAAATTCTATCGCTGCGGCATCATTTTATTTTAATCATGTCATACTGGTATGTCATATTTTAAGGTACCTGTACACGTCGATACGTCTTACGACACTAGTGTCCCGAATGTCGATGTATGTACACTGTACAGTCGCGGACAGAAAATGTTTACCACCTTAAGATTCATAATTACATGCACACGTCAATGCCTGACAGTCGATTTGCTTTCGATATTCTATGGCGTTATAGACCTTACTGCACGCAATGTGATATAGAATCTACTTTGAAAACTGATAAACATATTCTGTCCTCGACCATACACCAGTGCGACACCGACACCAGGTTCGTGTCCCAAGATGCTGAAGTGGCTACTTCGCACTTGAAAGCGCAGTGTTGGCAGATCCCCACGAGGTGGACAGAATACATCCGACAAATTGCAGAGAGCAGCTGGACACAAGCGATGCAAGACCAAGGCATATCCTTATCCTTACTAATCCTTACTCTTTATCCTTATCTAATACATAAATGCCAAAGTGTGTTTGCTTCTTGGTTTGTCCTTCAATCACACAGCAACGGTGCAATGGATTGACGTAATTTTTTGCATAGATATAGTTGAGGACTTGGACAGTGACATAGGCTACGTTTTATCCCGGAAAATTATACAGTTCCTCCGAGATTTTTGAAAACTAAATCCACGCGGATGAAGTCGCCGGCATCAGCTAGTAGAAGAATATGTACGAGGCATATGTCTGGACGTATGTCCTGACTGAGTGGACGTCTATCAATTGATAGAGAATATTAAAATAATAAACGTAAGTTTTGCTCGATGTCGATGCACAAACTACAAGCAGGTTACTCGATGTTAATGTAGGCAGGTAATTAACAGACCTAAAGCCTATTGTTTCGCGAATATTCGATATTACCTTTATACATAGCTAGTTACGTACGTACAAACTACACGAATCGCGTGTCTGTGGCAAAACCTATCTACCCATTTTGCAATATTCAGAGTTCATGTTAAATCCGTCAGTACATTTTGGTCTTGCGAAACAACAGCTGTTTTGTGACCTTAACTTCTCTCATTCATATTAGTTGCGGAATAATTCGATAGCTAAGTTTAACGTGTTATAGTTAGTGTATTTTTTTTTGCAATGTGGTGGAATAGCCTACCTAACTAAAAAAATTATAGAATAATTTGACATCGTTATTCAATCATTAGTCTGGAAGTGCTTTAGTTCTTGTCTCTATACCGTGGTTAGGTTTTAATAACTCCATTTTTTCTGAAAAGTGGCAACTTTGTCAACATCTCCATATTCAATGGAACGTGCTTTACTTTGCGATAAAATGACTATAAGTGTATTACATAGTAAAAAAAATATTAATGCAATCTGTGTAAAGTACGACAATGGAATTGTTATCTGAAGTATGAAAAAAGCTTGGCGCCCAAAATGGAAAGTTATAAAAATGGTATGTAGTCAAAGGTCATAGAAATAGAATAGTTTAGCATATCCTATGTAAGGTAAGGTTCTCGTTTCATATAAAATGAGATTTTGCATAATGTTTACTCTCTGCAGTGCTTATTGTACGGAACAATTTCGGTATATAATTATTAACTATATATACGTATTATAGTCGCATCTGATTGATCTCGGTAAATAGGTATAGATGTCACTTATTTACTTACGTCATCTGATCGATTTCATGCTGCTCTTCCTACCTGCTTCAGTTGAAAGTAATGTTATATTTGATGATTGTCATATTTTGAGTCTATGATTGTGTAATATGCCATATATCATTGACATATAGGTATTCTATTATATATTATACTAACTTTCTTACTTATTCAAGATTCATCTTAATATTTAACTGAAGATCATCTTAACAAGTCTTTATTTTCAACCGATAGACGGTCACTGCTGGATATATAAGATCTCTTGTACAGACTATGACACACACGCGTTTTTCGCCGCTTTTTTAAAGACCTATCCGCACACATCAGTGCCGGGATGTGATGTGATGAATGCGCGATCATCGCGCGAAGAGCGATGCGAGCGGCCGCGGGTTCCACTGCGCTTCGTTCCATCGCGCGAATGCCTATTAGGACACCTATTCGAGATCCGTATGTTTGATCGCGCGTTCGTACGAGTAAAATTCGCGCGAACTTGCGATGATCGCGCATTCGCGTTGTATTAGGACAACGCCTGACAGTTAATGCATTGCCAGTGCACTGTGAGTCCGTGCTATTCGTCATGTCAGTGCCGCCAGTGCTTGGTACGTTTTCAGTGCACTGATTCAATAAATAATTGGGGATGACCTAAATTCTATCGAATCATGCACACAGTAAAGTCTAGTAAGATAGTTATCCATTTGCAAAAATAATATGTAACATGAATAATATAGGTAGGTACGTTAGGTGCGCGTTAAATCGAGAAGCCTCACCATTTTTCACGTCTGTTATTTAGCTAGAATCTCTTGGTTCTTACATCATCTGTAAGACAATTTTATGTTACATTTGCGACGAAGTATAATAACTTTAATAGCATCTATTAGAGAACCGTCCAATACTCCACTTCCCAGTTTCTTCTGTTTTCTAACCGCAACGGCTTGTTGTTTGTTGCATTGTCGTCATTTTGAGGTTACGTTAACTATATACCAGTTAGATACCTATCATATTTTAGTTTTCGCTATAGTTGTTAGATTTTTAATTTTTATTTTCACAGTTATTGAAAAAAAAAAACAACTTTGAGAACATTATGGAGAACTCTCCGGCATACAGGTTTCCTTACAATGTTTTTCTTCACCTTTTGAAGCATGTGATATTTAATTGTTCAAATGCATAACTCCTAAAGGAGACCGCTGTCCTAACCACTAGGCTTTTACTGTTCCTTCCCCTAAAATAAACTAATGAATAAAGCTTAAACGAATCAAGCAAATAATCATAATATATAACTAAGTATACTGTACTCACATCATATAAAAATAATTTAAAGTGTTACGCTATTACGCAACATACGATATTCACAAAATGTAATTGGATGTTTTGCTTCAGGGATAGTTTCGGATCACATGACTCGCTAATGGGCAATGGTCTACCAATTAGTTCGTATTGAAAGCAATGCTCGATTTATTACTGGAACAACACAATAACGCAAACAAAACGTCCTGAGTAACCTAGGTTCTTTTTTTAACCAAAATAATCAGGTTCCCCGCGTGGTTTAATAAAAACTTATAAATAATATAAATTTTTTTAATTTAACTCTACGCGGACGAAGTTGCGAGCATCTGCTAGTTTAAATGAAGTACCTACAGGAAGATAAAGTGGATGAAAATGTGGTGATAAAAAATATCTACTGTTAAGAAGACAAAATCAAATAGTACCTACTCAGCAGGTAGGTGCAAGCAAACAATATTAACATTGGAAAGAGTAGGTTAATAGAGGCATTCGAATAATAAAAGCTTTGCCAAAGAATCGTTAACGCAAACTTATTAATGTAAATTGATGACCTCCATTTTAAGTATTATAAAATTACCATACAGTGTATGGTCTAATGCTTTGGTAAAATCTATTATAATATATTAAATCTACGTAACGATATGTACCAAAAAACCTTGTTTATTGTTCATATTAATCCGTTTATTTATAATATTATAGCATTGTACAAATAGTTAACCTAGATAATTGAGTATGGGCACTAATACAGCGGCTTTCAAAAAAAACGCGCGGAAATTCTTTTCGTCATTATTTCGCGAGGTTGTGGCGGATTGCATCAAAATTCCCCTAGATTTGTCTCCGAAGTTAAAGAAAAAGGAAGAATTAACTGAAAATTCTCCTAGAAAAAATTCATAAATATTTATTGAGGAATATACTCCATTAAGTATAGTTAATTAAAACTATAACACGAAGAGTTTCATGCTATAAAAGAAAGATTAGGATCTCTAATTGAAATCACCCATCAATTCCGCGTCAGTCTTCCTGATGACTACAATTCATTATTTTCCGCGTTTGTATCACAAATAGGCGAAATCTAACAACCTTGTAACTCCTTACTACTACCCGATAAGCTGGACATGTGTAGGGAACGGATGGCCATCGTTCTCAAAAAGTATGTAAGTGTAAGGACAGGATGGTTATTTTTGTATGAAAATGTCAAGCACTTCTCATTTCCTTTATTAGTGAATTGCATCCATGAGAAGCCGGGGCAGGTGGCAAGTTAATCAAAAAATAAATCGATAGGCGTAAGTTTAGATAAAAGTCATTAAATGAGAATTCGCTTGCCATTGCAGATTTTGTAGGCGATTATGTCATCGTACCTTATATTATCACGAAATACGACTTCTGTTTAAGGCAATCGTGTTCAGCGACGACCTTCAATTTGAAAGCTCGTAGGTTTCAGATATATTCCTCCTACGGATTACATCACGCATAAGTATTTTTCAAAGGCGGCGTTTGAAGAAAAAAAAAACGTGACTACAATAATAAACAAGTATTGTAGAGCCACGAGTTCTAAAGAAACTATAAATAACTGTATAATAATGCCGATAATATAATAATATAGGAGGAAGTCACGCAATTGTCTTATTAACGATAATATGCAAGGCATATGTATAATCATAGCGCATCGCTGATCGCCATCAAGAGATGTTTTTATCTATGACTAAGTGATCATTTAAAATTAATGGTATCATATTAAGACACGTTATTTGGACGGGTCATCAAAGTTAAAAAAGTTTTAACTATCTCTAAGTATGTGATTTTCTGAACGTGAGATTTTATCTTATATGTTTTATGAACTCGACCTCAACCCTTCAAACTCTACAACACATATCCTTGTTGAATTTTTACTCGGAATAATTCTAAACTCAAAACGACGTATCCAGATTCGAGTGTTTATGTTGGTATATCACTACATAGTATAAAACAAAGTCGCTTTCTCTGTCCCTATGTATGCTTAAATCTTTGAAACTACGCAACGGATTTTGATGCGGTTTTTTTTAATAGATAAAGTGATTGAAGAGGAAGGTTTAAATGTATAATAACATCCATTAACAGTGAATGACATAGGCTATATATTTTATACCAGTGCGAAGCCGGAGCGGGCCGCTAGTTAGCTAGTTAATTTAATATAATTAATAGTTTTCGCCAGAATTTGTGCTCTTCGGAAAGTAGGTACTACTGTAAAGCCCGATTTCAATTGTGCCACCAGGCACCACACGTCAACAAGGTGAGACGCAAGACGTCACATAAATCTTATAGACGTCGATAGCATTTAAGTAACCTTTCAACTTAATGATTTGATTTGGATAGTTTAAACCAAATCGTTATTAAGTTTCACCTAATTGGGTCGTTAGGGATTGTCGATGAAAACGGCTGTGAGATTGTCTAAAAACGATTGCTACAGTGTAATGATGGCAATCACCATAAATTGGATGAATTTATGGCATTCTTGCTGCATTTAGCATTTTAACCAATAGCAAGAGTTTAGGTACCAGTCAATCAGAGGTGATTGCAATAATTGTCACAATCCATTTTAGACAGTCCCACAGCGAAGTGAAGTAAATCTTGAGTTTAAAGTCAGACCGCCATCTTAGCCGTCTTTAAAGTTCATACCAGTCACACGCGATTAGTTTTTATCTTCATATTAATCGAAATATCAAAACCTTAATTATTATGTAACAAATTAAAAGTTGCGACTAATGAACCGGTGCATATCCGACAATGCGTTATGGGGATGTTACGCAACTTGCCGATGCATTATCTCGATCAAGAGATTTTATCGCATCCGATGCGCTACTAGATGATACTGTTTTTGTCTTCGCTTCAACAGATGAATTAACTCGGATCGACGTGATGACTCGACCATTTCCGGAGAGAACTTTTACTGCTCTCAATTTTAAGATTATATCTATCTAAAAAAAAACTTTTGTATACTATATCCTACGTGACGAATTTAATTTCGCTCAACTCGATAAATTAATGTCATAATTTATAGAAAGGCACAAACAATAACAGTTTTCCTAAATACAGCAATTAACCACTGCCACTCAAGTTCCACGTATATAATCATACATATAGGTAGGTAATTTTTTTTTTAAATTGCATTGCCGTTAATTGCAAACAAAAATATCTATATTATAAACGGACTTACGATGAAATAGACATTTGTAGCGTTAGCCTCGCCAGTCGTCTCTACTCTTCAACTTTCGCTAAACTACATCTCTTTTACGTTTAACTAACAGAGTTATGTGCGAAATCCAGAGAATACTGAATCCATTGATGCTCAATATGTTATTCTTACATTCATTTTCGCATAAGGCATTGAATAATCTTTATATTCAATTGTTCCTGCTATATAATTTTAATACAAACAAGTATCTTTGTTCGACCATAATCCGTATAATTTATATTTCCATTATTCACTGCAAGTAAGTTACCGTCTGCTGTTTAAGCAGTGACCCACTTTTTCTGCGACGAACCGTCGCACAGTGTTTCGTCACTAACATGCTAGCTGGACAAAAGTCATTGTTGAATTTGCCGAAGTTTTTTACCTGAGCCCCTAACCAATACCCTAAAGGTCCAAATTCCAAGAATTATTTTGCGCTAATGTCTACCACTAATCAGGCAATTAGGGCAGTATTAAAAAAAAGGGTAAGAAAATTACAAATCTGTTGCATTTTTGCGATTACCAAAATAACATTATATGTCAGTGAGTTTAAAGTTTTTGAATCATATTAGTGATGGATCTTCAAGTTAAAGGTATGTACTTTTTAAATATAATTTATATATCAATATACTTTGCCCCAGTTTTTTTGAAATAATTCATTTTTAAAGAATTATGTAAATTTTTTACTATTTTCTGTATTCTTTGGACTAGAAAGTACTTGTACTCGCATGTACCCGGGCTAGAAATTATATATGTGATAGCCACATCAGTTAGCTTTCCACTGATACCCATTTTAGCCAGCGCACTTGAGTACAACTTTATTTTTTTTCTGTTTTTCAGAATACGAATTCTCGGTTTCGAAAATGGAGTTTTTTGATGATTGGCAGAAACATCCCAAAGAGAACCGTAATAGTAGACTGTACGACTTTCTATCAATGAATAATGATTTTGCAAGTATTACGGATGCATTTGAGAGGGAAATTAAAATTAAAATTGGAAGATTATCATCGAAGTAGACAGAAAAATGGGAAAGTTCTGGGAAGCATCGCGATCGCTTCCTTACTAAGAATTCTGAGTGGATGTCTGGTTATTTTACATTCAAAGTATCCGTCCACTACTCAGCACCATCAAAATCAAAAAGCGCTTCGACTCCTGGGCGTCCATCAAAGGAATTCGATGAAGATAAACCAAAACCAAGATTTGGTAATACGAATGATGGGATGCTCGTCGGTTTTTTGAGAATCCTGAACTAGCTTCAGAAATTACAGGTTTAGATATGAATTTAATTAAGAAATTGGGTACTATCCTTTGAACTTTGGCTTCGGGTTACGATATTAATCTTGAAAAATTCAATTCTTTAACACAGGACACAAAAAAATTGTACTTTAGTTTCTATTCTTGGTATAATATGCCTGTGACCGTGCACAAAATTCTTGTACACAGTGTAGATATTGTGAAAGAAGAAGAGCCGACTTCTACCTATCGGGCAGCTTTCTGAGGAAGCTCAGGAAGCTCGCTATAAAGATTGTAGAAGATTCCGAGAGCACAATACTCGAAAATGCTCACGTATTGCCACGAATTGGAATTTACTTAATATGTTAATAGTCAATAGTCAATAGTCAATTTATTGGTAAAGAATTTTTACAAGTCATCAGTTACATTGTATATAAGAATTATATACATTTAATAAATATCTAGTAGTATTATAAGTCTACTATCATTAATATTATTGTTATTAAATATGTAAATTATATTAAATATTAAATAATTTTACAATCTAAGAATTCATTGTAGCTAGACCTCTCGACAAGCCAGGTTTTCAGCTTATTTTTAAAGATCAAAAAACTAGATGCATTTCTGATTATTAGTGTTACTAATCACATCTGATTCTGTAATAAATGGTCTTAAAGAAGTTCTCAGAAAGCCGACGAGTAAACTTCTTTCTGAGGATTTAGAATTAATAATACCACCCACTGTAAATATAAGGTCTAGTGTAAGTCTTAGTAGTTTTCATCAAAACGTCACTACGTCAGATTATGAGGTAGAAGATTCTTCAGAAGAAGAATTTAGCGACGTAGAATAAATAAAAGTTGTAGATATTATTGTACAAATACATTTCTAAGCTGTGTGACCCACTAACTTTATCATTAGTTGTAAATATATTGATTTGGTAAATATTAAGTTAGTTTTATGATCTGCATATTAAGTAAAAAAAAATGTTAATAGGTAAAGTAATGATGTCCCACTTTAATAAAATTAATAGCTACGTCATTAGTTAAGTATTTTACGAATGTTGTTAATCTATTTTCTATTGTTTTTTACGTATTTCAATAATACAAAATATCTATTGTTTTTTTTTGTTTTTTTTTTGGAACCCGTAATCCTACCTTCTTATATTTGGGTGTTTTGGGCTTAAACTGTCACAAAACATCATAAGAAAGCTGTACGAAGCAAACAAACCAAATAAATAATTTTGTCCAGCTAGCATGTTGGTGACGAAACACTGTGCGTCGGCGTGCCTTGGTTTTTTTACTGTGATAGTAATGCAAGAGTACAGTCATTTTAGGATTGCAGACTGCGCAATCCTCGGTAATTATCCTAAGAGCCCAGCTAATCTACGAAGATTTCAGCTATGCAAATTCGAAATAAACGATGTCTCATTTTACTTACACAATAGAAAACTAACTGTACCTCAGATTTCTGTAAATTTAGCATGCTGTGCTATTCATTTATTTCATCGCAAACGATCCGGAAGTCCTACATAGGAGAAAGTGCTCAGATTAAAATCCATTTTATGCAATCTGTAACGAAATGCTCCATAATAACTTAACATCTAACTCTTTATTCATGCCTTTGTTTGTCCTCATCTTCATTGTTTTCTTCATTTTGAAGTGGTCCATTTAAATTATTCTGCGCAGTGCGTAGTATTGGCAGACCGACGACATCAGATGAACGTCCCAGGGTGCCGTTGGTTACAGGCGGCGCAAAGCCTCAGCCTGTAAAAGTCACGCAAAAGGCGTCCGGCCGTGAATTGAAGTCAATTAGTTGATAAAAAAGAAGGTTTAAATTAATCCATCAAGAAATGTCGAAGAAATAGAGCATCAAGGATACTAAAATACTTGTATTTTAGTGCTAGGATATGATTCAAGAATACCATTTTCCAAATTGGCGAGTATTGCACTTTAATATACCTATAAAATATTTAGTCCTGTAGTAATTTGCTTATACGAGTATCAGAGATAGCTAAATATTTCTTTCATTGTTGTGTATTATTTTTATTTCTTCTTATAGAGACCTTCCTAGGGATTTTCCCGGCTTCTCTTCATTCAGGGATTTGTGTCCGCCCGTTTTTCCCCGGATTACGTCAAAGTCTGCATTTTCCCTGCGTTTTTACAGACAATACGGTCTTTAAATCAAACAGGTACAAATGTATCAGATTTCTTGCACTTTTTCCAACGGTCCAAACAGAAAGTGTCACATCAATCTTAGAACGAAACTAGTACGTTTATTTTATCCACAATCTCGTATCTCCCAGTTTATCTCAGCCTGTTACTTGAACTTGCTGTAACAAATATCCAGCGAGGTGTGGTTATGTGGTCCTCGAGCGGTTTCTAATGTGATATCGGTTGGTAAAGTCTAGGTTTCATTTGTTACAAGGCTGTCGCGCCCAGTTTTTTGTAGCCATGGAATCATTTATCTATAGAGCAACTCAGTTTTTAAAGCAGTATTGCTAAGTGGTGAAATCCCGCGTTGAAAATGTGTTTCGTAAAAATCTTGGCACTTTTAGTTCTCATTTTTTAATTTTTTAGATTACCAGAGTATTGACATAGTTTCCTTACTGATTGGGCTATTTGCTTATTACTTACTTACCTATGAGTAATTAATTATGATATCTTTACACTGATTTTGAAAACGACAGTAACTGATTTTTTTCATTTAAGCTTAACCATTGAACCGATTTTAAAAAAATTTGGAAAGTTAATAAGCTTGCATCATGCAGGTCCACGAGATACTTTTTATCAGATTACATTTTACACTCTTTGATTTCTCACAGATTACAGTTAGAAATCAAAGATTTCTTACAGGATCTTTAAACTTTAAATCAGCGCGGACTATATCGTGGACTAGTAGATAGATAGTTTTCAAATAAAACTTCAATTTTAAAATTGTCATAATTATACAGTAATATTTGAAATAATTTTACAATAACTAAGTGTCGTAATAGTGCAATGATCATTACTCGTACTGAAAACCGACAGGTCAAGGGTTCAAATTCCGTCCGCGTCGCACTGTTATCGATCTACTTTAGACTAAGTTGGAAGTGAAAAATAAATATTAATTAGGAATATTTAATGGCCTTAGTTCCAATGAACTAAGAGAGTTGGAAAGTGGTATCGCTACGAGTTTTGCAAGCTCATTAAACTTTATCGATATTAATGCTTCTATAAGTTTACATCCCGAAGCGCAGCTACATTATATTGAGAACTATTTGTCGATACTAGATACTGGTAAAAGTGATATACCTACTTACTCTTCAACAGTGAAAATCTATCCTTTTTTAGCATAATTCGAAGCATATATTACATCATTAAAATACAAATAAATTATTAGTCGAGTAGCTAAAGCAGAAGGTAGGGCACATAGCTCGAAAAAACGAAAGACGTTGGAATCCCAACCTCGCATCACTAAACGCAGCATTGGAAGACACCAAATCAGGTGGACCGACTATATCAAGCCAGTCGCTGGGAGTCGATGGAAACAAGTGGCAATACTTGTAAAAGGCCTATCTCCAGCAGTGGACGACGACGAAGAAAGTACCATTCAAAGAAAAGAACACAAAATTCAGCAAAAAATTTTCGAGATAAAAAAACACGGACCCATCACGCCACGATGAAAGTAATTATATTTATGAAAGAACGAATGACAAGGCATTAACCTATATAACATCGAGCAAAAGACCCCCTCTTGGCATGTTTTATCCATGAACCACACCCTTAGACCAACCCTTTATTGTCACGCAATTATAGCTGTCTGTCATTCCGCCAAAAATTCAATAGTCAAGTCGTTATCGTTATTATGATTATATTTCTTCGCTTCATCCTCAATATAATTATAACAATATAATATCATGGGACAAAGCCTCTCTGCCAAAATTGTCTGTCTGTGCGGCTTGAATGATTTCTTTCTTCTTTCTGAATTTCTTGATTTGGTTGTTTTTTTTTACGGAATAAAAATTATTAGTAGGAAGCAAAATGATAATCTATACTTTGTAAAAGTTCATTTGAATAAAAAATTATTCTATTCTATTCATTCTGTCTGCCCGTAAAATGTAGATTAGTCCTGCTTAAGATGAAAAAAATTGTTACGCTACAAACTAAGATAACAATGCAAAAGATACATAACCGCATTGATTTCCCAAACAACAGTTAGGTAAATTCATAATAAAAAAAAATATCTGCAATAACTTTTATTTCGGATTAGGTAATAAATTGTCTTTCAAAACTTGTACGGCTTTCCTATTCTTGTGGTGCTCACTGTTCTAGAAGAAAAAAACAAGCAAAGTAACCTATTGTGGTAGGTATTGAAAAGGCGTTTTATTTTTGAACATTTCCTACTGCATTACGATTTGCCTCTTTGTTGTTCATCTTCAGTTTTTCATTATTTATTTCAGAATTTCTTCATGTATTGGGTTCGAATAATGTTCAGTTCGAATTTAATTGTAACGAGTTTTCTGAAATTGAGAGATACATCTAGATTCAGACACCATCCTTAACTCGGTGCAAACGTTTGATATTTAAACTTTCGCAACTTCAGAACATTACTACCGTCTTCATATAATTTACATGTTATACAAGACGAAGCTAAAATCGTACAGGAAGTAAAAACTCTTGCTTTACACACGAGTGAATATTATTAGTCACGGCACAACTCGATTCGTACAGTTGAAGTCGCCGTATAACATAAAATGAGTTCATTTTTATATTTATAGCACTGGTTTTTTTATAACTTTAAGTTATAAGTGGTGCTATTTTTGTAATGTGTTAGAAAAAGTAAAACAAACTCACCATTTAGGTTTGATGTCCCCCCTCTGACGTAGTGGTTTTACTGATGGGATGGGTTTAAACTATACCTTCCTAAGAAAAAAAAACATGTCGGTTTGTTGCTAAGTTTGCGTGATTGAAGGACAAACCATCACACTTTCGCATTTATTACATAGGATCGCATTATTTGTAAGTTACAGGCGATTTAAATCCGGCGTCAGCCAAGAAAGTCGATTTCTCAATCTTCCGGTTGCATTTCACCGTGCGGCGAGTACGTTCAATAAATTGTGCGGCCTCCGTGACATGCGCGTGTCAAATTAAAATTTATATATCGCGTCCCTCCGGCGACGATTTGCTCTTTACCGATTGATAAATCGAGTTTTTTCACCTCCGACATATCGGAGAAAGTGAAATTATCGATATCCCATCAGATTCATAATAGTTCACGACGAGGACACCGCATGCTTTGATTCGACGTGCGTCGACCTATACGTCATGGAGGAATCAAAAGGCCTACGTATAGGTATGAAATGATGCCCGGTTGCTACGTTCAATCGATCTCTAATCCGTCAATGAGTTACTTAGCAACGTTCTTATGATCGAAACCAAATTTGAAAAAAGGTGTTATACCTTTGTCAAGTTACTTATCGACACAGTTAGCCATCTATCTAATATGAGGTTTCGTGCTAATGGATAATTATATGTAGTTTTATTAGTTCATCATTATTATGTTCTTCATTAATCACAGGGATAACTGTTTACGACTATTTATAAAAGCTAATGTCTTATGTACTGTTATTTCACTTTAAGTAGTTATACTCTAGAAAATTGTTAGTCTCATATCTTCTTGGTGCGTCATCACACATTTTGAGAGATCTACTTTTTATGTTTAAGTTGATGATATCAAGTTAATGTAAACAGAATCACGGCAGCGCCTAACGGTAAAAATATTAACGTGTCACCGGCTGCCGTTTGTTGTCAATATCGCTTGGAGAAATTAGAGAAAATGGTTGTGGTGATTTTGTACCGCAACCAGTCGGCTCCCGCGCAAACTGAGTTATTTAATAAAACCACTTGATCAAGGACTGAACGTTTTAGAGGCCAACGAACGGGTTGCGGTAATAAGTAGAATAAAATAAAATACTACTAGTGCATAGCCACGTACTAAGACTTCGTGACCGACTAAGAACAATGCTAAAAATAATTACAAGTTTTTGGTGTCAGCATTATCTATCGCCACAATTGTAAAGTTCTAGTTAAGTTTGTGCAAGTAAAAAGTGTAAAAAAACGACCACGGCCACAAAATTAAACAAAAAAATAGTTTTTTTTCTCTTTGAGTTTTTTCAACGTTGTGAAAAAAAAAAGGTTCTATAATGACTAAAATATATAATATTATAATTAATATAATTATAAAATATATAATTATTATGAAAGTGCTGCATGTGATTTAATAAGAAGAAATTAAATCAGAAATTGAAGATTTGATATTTACTATTATATATATTTTTTTAAAGGTTATCAAGTAGTATGAAATATACATATTACGATTCCTTTCAGATTTTTTGAAATAATTAAATAAAACATATATACATATACTTAATAAATACAAAATTAAATAAAAAAATAATCTAAATACATAATTATTCTTAAGCATAATAGTAGGTATGTACCTAAATATAAAATGACAATGAAAAGTATTTATGAGAACTTGGATCATGTTTTAGAACTAATCAAAGAACAACTTATAACGAACAAAGTTGCTAACGATCATAATGAAATCTACAGCAATAGTTAATTAGGTCAGCTATTTTTATTGTAACTAGGTAATATTAAATTTCATAAAACTTTGTGAGGTAGATGCAACTTTTATTTTGTCACAAAGTCACAAAAATACTTCGTTACAAGAGTAATACAAAGTAAATAATGTGAAGAAAGAAATTAAATCAGAAATCAGATAACAGAACCAATTGATGATTCACATGATGAAAGCCGCAACTTGAAAACTTTCATTACTTTCATTCTGAAAAATATATGCTTTTTGGGTTTTTAAGCTAAATTAATTATATAAAAGAAAAAGTATACATGCGTGCTTGTTTCTGTACAAAACCACGCCGATTATTAGAAAATATATTTTTGATGAAAATAAACACTCAGTGAATTAGGTACATCCTTCAAGCAGTGAATGGAAATGCCTCCTTATTGCAAATTGGGTATTGTTGTCAAAATGTGAATATTCTCTAATTACAATCGAAAAAATGCAACATTTGTAAAAACTAAAAATATATGGGTTAAAAAAAAATTATAAGCTGTTTTAGTGCTACTATATCCGTCTCTTTCTAAACCGAAATTTTGTATGGGGAAATGTATGCAGCTACTGAATCGTGACGTCTTATTCTAATCTCTCTTTTTCTAACAGGAAACTTACCTATATAATAAATTCATATTTTCGAGACTAGTAATATTAAAAAAAGAGAAAAATAACTTTGTATTATAATATTTTATTTTAAGTATATAAAAAAAAATCGTCAAATACCCAATTGTTGCGTTGCTTACCCCGCCTACCTTTCCTTTCTGTGTTAATATATTTCTGTGGAGCTGCCAAATTGTCTAATAAATTCGATTATCACGTCACAATTTCGGCTAGACTATGATATTCTATCATAAATTGCTCTCGCGGAGTCATTACTGCATTTACACAATCGATTGTCAGTTCTTGTTGCGAAAGGTACCTCGTGAGGTGAAATTGCTTTTCGTCATGTGACTCGGTAAATACGGTACGAATAAGTGTGAGGAAATGTTGCACGTATTCGTTTACTTGTTTCGATATAAGAAACCGAAGTAACACAACTAATACGATCATTTTTTTCTAATTTGTAACTATTTTTTTCATAATAAACTACGTGTCTAATTTCACCATCGTCGGTGTAACATTCTTATAATTTTAAATATTTCATCGACATGTACTTAGGTATACTGTAATAAAGATGTCCTTTGTAATACGATTCATACAGGATTAATTACGAGGTCTCAGTTGGATATCAGGTAGATACAACCGCATTGATTTATCGCTGTCGATATATTATATAATTATATCTACTCAAGACAAATCTCCGATCACAATGCCAACTCTGTGGTATAACAAAAAGTAAAATTAAGTACCGCATTGTGATTCAAGGACACTTGCCCAAATAAGTTCTAATAGTTGCTTCGGATTAGGGGCTTAGCGCTCTACGTTGCCGTGACTGCAGTCATTAGCCGCAACGTACAGGTAAAGTATCTTAATACAATACGCATAATGTACTTTGCTGTTACGACCAACTGGTTACACGTCGTGCCAAATCAAGTTGTTCGAAGCGAACAGAGTCCAGGCAACTATCTACGGGAAAACGAAGGGAATCTCTGCTGTGGTGTGACGTTTAGCGTCCTGCGTCTGACTATAAAGGGACAAGGACAAGGTAAGAAAATAATTTTGTTGGGAGTCAAGAAGGTACCCAGGTAAGATGCCAAGAGCAAGTACCGGGAGCGCTTCCGAGATTCGTGTTGGTTGGTTGGTGAGGCTATAGAAGGTGGCGTGGTAGCCATATCTAATCGTTGCGACCAAACTGTTTGACCTGTGCTCCGCTTGATCGAATGACGATTGTTGAGCTGTGGTCGAGGCCGAGTATTTCTTAGTTGTTTTCTGTGGCATAGTTTGAACAGACATAAGTCAACCGAGCAATAGCGGAGTGCCACAAACCATGACGGCAATACGGTATGACTGGATATATCACACTAAATACGTATACGATTTGTTACAGGATAAAGAAAGGCCCATAAGGCGTTTATACTGAAGAGCGTCTCGCTACACAGAAAGACGTTTTTATTAGAGTTTCTTTAAATACAAATCGTACACGTGACACAGTAAACATAGGACAGGTTGTACTGATGACGACATTAGAGTTTTGTTTACTGCAAAATGCAATTATGTAGTTGGACGAGTGCGGTAGTTAGATACTAGAGTGCAATCAGCTTAAAAAGTCATCTGGATAATTTGAGGACGACCCTGATAGAATACCTACATAATTATGCTATGCTGTAGTGCCTTCCGTGACTGAAGCCAGTTTATCAGAGCTAATGAATTGAATTTCTACATTTCGTGTAGACAAGCCATGTTGCCATAAATATTATTGTTATCATCTTTCAAGACAGACGGATTTCATTGAAATCTACGCTCTATATATTTTTTATTCGCTGACAACTTAATCATTAACTGCGACCTTGGCGGCTATTACTCGGTGGTCAATGACGATGCAGTCTAAAATGGAAGCGAGCTTATGTGGTTAATTATGGTAGTTTAATTAAACCCATACCCCTTACCTACTCATAGGCCTATAGAGGCCCTAATTGGTTTCTAAATTAACAATAAGAGCTTACAGTGTAGTAGGTATACTTACTTTCTATTGACTTGACGTGCAACATTCACATGTAGTAGGTACATACAAATTCGGCAGATTCTCAAACTCCGGTGTCACTTTTGTATTGAAAATAGAAACTGCCTATGCGAAGCCTAGTTCACTCGGTAATTATTCAAATTTTCCAGAAAAAAAATTAAACTACTAATGAAAACTGGTAGCTAAACAAGGAATATAGGCATCTAAAGGTCATCTGGCCATTTTTTTTCATGGATCTATCAACGTGCTATCCGCATTTACTTGGTGGATGCATACAGGTTTTCGTATCGCTTTCTTCATTCGCCAGTGGTATTGCTACCTCTACAAGAATCAAAACAAGATTTGCATATATTTTACGTCTAATAAAAGCCTTAAAAGCAACGCCAGGCAACGGATCGTCCGTTCTAAAGCTACATATTACCAGCGAAGAAAAGGCATCACAAAATTAAAAATATTAGCGTTTGTGATAAGAACGACAGGTTTTAACTGCAACAAATGGTTTATTGGTATGCTTTTTACGACAAATCAAAATAATCTTTCTTACTACATAATAACATCGAATTTCTCCATATGTGTGCCATTCACTCGACTAGTACAATAGCAGAATCTGTGTTTTCGTCTGCAATTATTTTTACTTGTTTGGCTTTCTTTTGTGTGCTTGAATTGCATTCATTACTCTACACTTGGAATAAAATTAATGCTTTTTATTTAAATAAATATCAGCGACTTAAATCTGAAAGCGATATTAAGAGACATGTATGTAAATGGATGAGGCCCCACTTTCATTTGCAAAATAAAGAAATGACTACTTAATCTCTTGTGAAATCGGAAATCATGTGCGCTCAAAATAATTTAAAAAATAGTTAAAAATGTTAAATGGTTGTGAAAGTTTTCACATCAGCACTTATATCTGCCTGGGTACTCGCGTTTCGTTGCTAAATAATCTGTTTTACAAGTATTAGATGGTTCGAAAAACTGATTGTCGTTTATTATCAGACTACTATCAGTCGATGAAAAAGAAGAAGAAGACGTGTATAATCTCAAAAGAAGCCTTTAAGCCCAACTGCTTCGACCTTGTGCGTTAAGCTTGCGTGTAGACTTGTCTGACTGGCGTCTTGTTTAAAATACATAATCGTATGCCATTAAGCTTTAAGTTATTTAAATTTCAAGTCACGGCAGATGTTTGTATCGAGTAAATAAATAGAGCTTTTACGCCACTTCGTAAAACCTGTACAAGCCAGTTATTTTATGTTCACAGTTCGCTAGTGGATAAGGGCATGCGACAACAAGCTGAATAACTGTACCTTGTGCCTTGACGTTGTCTAAATATAAAAACATTGCCTACTTTAGAATTAGAAATTCGTAGTTCGTAGTGTTTAATATAATTTCAGAGTTAAAAAGGTTTTGCATAATCCGTGAGAATGTATCTATTTGTTGGTTTGTTCTTCAATCACGCAGCAACAGAGCAACTGATCTGCACTGAACTGAGCAACTGTTGAGGAGTTGAAGAGTAACTTTGGTTCCCGCGGGATCATTAAAAAACTATCTCCAAGAGGACGAGGTCGCGAGCAAAATCTAGTTTTTTAGAATAATAAGGAAGTATTAGTAATTATTATTAAATGAGGATATTAACATGTCCTCGTTTGTTTAAGTTATTTTCAACTTTACACTTCTAAAGCAAATCATATTATACTAGTTAGTGACTGGTTTTGATAAGACACCCTTGAAAATTATGAAGACATTGACTTTCATAAAACTGGTCGCTAATCTGAATCCGCTACGAGAAGAGATAGGTAACAATTTTTTCGATAAAAAGTTTTTCCAAAAATGTCCATTAAAACCGAAAACTTGTAAGAGCTAGAATTTATTGAATTAGCATTGGAAATTAAATGAATTTCGGAAATCCTGTGTTTCGATAGTTTACTCTCTAAAATTTAAACAAGCAGAATAATGGATGCAATTAAACTGCATATTTATTACACGAAATATCTAGATTACTAGAGTGATTTTTGGTCATGTTACCGTTTTTATGCATTCAACTAAAAATGATTTTTTTTGCAATAGCCAGGAATTTTTTTAGGACTAGATTTAGTTATCCCGTGGGGACTCTAATTTCCCGGGGTAGTCTCTTTCCTTCTGTGCAAATGCATCCACTGCTGGACATAGGCTTCTTTTAACTGCCAACGTTGGCGCTACCTCTGAAGTTTAGCCCCGACAAATCGATAAAAAAAATTATAAACGTTTTTGTTAAGCAAAATCATTTAAATAATCATGATATTATGAGCATTGGGAAGTATAATGCAATTCAAATCAGAATAAGATTGTCAGCCAGCCATTTTGTATTTCTGTCCTGCTCATGTGCGGTTTACACTGAGTGAAATAGAAGCAGAAAATGGCGGCTCCTCATTCCTATTGTCATTTGAATCGCATTATAGTCATTCCGAAATCACAGACAGAAACATCAATTTAATTCATTTACACTGGTAGTACAGCGGATAGAATGTCGTTGTAATAACTAAGCATGTGTGTCAATGTTAATACTGATTTGTGAACGCCCACTTTGACTTGAGGTCGATGCTTAGGTGTAAACTTATCGCTGACCTTCAGGTTTTCTTGAAAGTACTTGCAGAATTCTCACCCACATGCGATTGTATACGAGATACAGTAAATTCTGTTTAGTAGGTATTTTAGATGATTTTCGTAATCCCTTGCGAAACTTGTAAATCTAACTAGGTACTTCCAAATGATGTAGGTAATGCTTCTAATCGTGTTTCTACGAGTATTGGTTACAAACAAGGAAATGGGATGCCTATGTGGATTTGAAATAAAATTCTGTCCGTCTGTCTCTCTGTCTGTTGATCTAGGCTAATCTTTGGAACGGCTACACTAAGTTGAGAAGCTAGAGAATTAAAGAGGGAGTGATCTAAGCTAATATTACCCTGGGAATATTTTGTGCATCAAAAAAAATCAATATAAGGGACGATGTCAATAATCGTTAAACGGATTTTATCGAAAGGCACAAAGATACCTTGCATCCCGGAGACAGGTAGGTTACATTTTATCCTATAAAATAATCTGAATACGCATGTTTAAAGTCGCAAGCACTAGTTTGTTTATTTATAAAATAGTTTGCTCGCTATTCGTCTTAAAAAAAAATGAAGTGTTATGTTGTCGCCAATTAAAGTCAATTGGGTTGACACTTTTTAATGATTTCTAATAACACAGTAGGTATACCAGAAAACAAAACAAGAGTTAATAATAGTGGAGCTAAACTTTCACATTATTATATCATTGTCCCTGCGAGATTCCCATAAAAACAGGGAAAGTGTATAATCGTCGGTCGACAAGGCCGTCCGAGCCTGGACACGCCCAGCCTGCGATGCAGACAGACAGAAAGTGAAAACGAACGGAGTAACTCTTGAACTGGTGACATTGTTTTTTGTTTTTTTTTTTTTTATTTTTTTATTTTTTTTCTTTTATCATTTAAGAGTCATCTGCGGCAAGCGTGTGAGTAGCCGACGTTATATCGTAAACGGTCTTAGTGCAGCATTGTGCTGGTGTCTGGTACGCTGTATCACTCAGTAGGTACGTAACGGTACGAGTTTTATTTTTTACGGCTCTGAATTTTCTCAGTTCCACACTCCTTTGATAAAATATCATTTTGGACACTGTTTTTAGACAATTGATAAAAATCCATATTTTATCGACATTCTGCACGCGTACTGCAGAGCTCTATAGACATTGAGAAAGTGAAAACTGACTCGTAAATATTCCATTAACTTTACAGGCAATAATAACACGTAACCACGATTTTACACTGTAAACGACAATTGCTTATTTAGGTACATTTGCTTACGACTTACTCGAATAGAGTAAACCTTTTATTGCTTATTGTAACATTTTATGTTACATTCGATTTTCTGTACGATTTCCTATTTGTGTAATGAAAACGTTTATGTGAAAACTAAGTTAACTTAATGCATAGCTACTTAATTTATTACATTTGTTAACTTGTAGCTAAACTAAGTTACTGCATATTTTCATTGTATCGTTTCGTAGTAAAACAAAGAACCCTTATATGTTCGTCCAATCCTTCTGTCTGTCTAGACCACTTTTTTACTAGCAGAAAACTTATGCGTATTCTGAAGTGCACTTGATCCTTTTTTTAACTTGTAAATGTCGCCGTTTGAATTTTCTTGTGGAAAAATCTATTGTACCAGGTACATACCTACCATTACCTTTTTTGTGGAGAAATCTAATGTACCTAGTACCTATTATTATTAAGTGTTTATTTTACCATTAGTACCTACAGTTCATAAGTAAAAAAAAAGAAGGGCGTTTTTCTTGGTAGTTTTTTTTTAATTGGTTGGCTCGTTAGGCCTTCACGGTTGGTGAACTTACACCCTTGGCTGTCGCTCCTTTAAGAAAAACGCGATGTATAGTTGTAGGTTAAAGACCAGTTGAGTCGGTAATTAGTTACTGGCTACAGTTTCACAGAGATATTTCACAATTGAGATTGTGTTGAGTAACAAGTTTGTAAAAACATTGAAATAAAAAATGTGAATTGAACTCGATTTTTCTACATTAATTTCTACCTATGTTACCTAAGTCCAAAAATATAACTTTTAACCTCAAGAGAGACAATTTGCCCGCCATGTTTCGCAGAAAGTCGTCTCTGTCACGCATACCTTTGTGACTTTGTGATCTTCGTGTGAAAGAAGCCAGCCTGTGTGTAATGATTATATCCTTACTTACGTAATATTAAAAATGCGAATATGCGTTTGTTTGTTAGTTTGTTGGTTCGTCCTTCAATCACGCCGAAACGGATCGACGTGGTTTGTTACATGGGTATAATTGAGGACCTGGAAAGTGGCATATGCTACTTTTATCCCGGAAAATCAAAGAGCTCCTGCGGAATTTTAAAAACTAGTCTACGCGGACGAATTCGCGGGTGTCAGCTAGTAGGTAGGTAGGTACTAATTCCTGATTATGAAATAAAAGCAAGCGTAATCGTAATATACAATCAGCAAATTGATTACAAACTGGCATCCACTATTGCAAAGCTGTAAGGCAAAACGAGGAACCAACAGCTATTAATGAAATAGCACTCGTAAATTCCACAAAGTCAATTATCCTTGTAAGTTTCGGTGTTACGTAAAACTTATACTTTTTTGTGATTTATAAATTAGGCTTGACTAAACGCGATGCAGTTTAGATACGCCATGTTTAACTTTCTTTTATACAGCGCAGTTCGGATGTAAAAGAAGATATCTACACATGTAAGAAAGAAAAAGTTTATTTGAGGCAAGTTCTGCACAAAACTTAACCTAACCTTAGTTCCCTAAAACTAAATTTTTTTTAAAGTAACGCAATAGCTAACGCTGATTCGTGTAATCAAAACATCGCTTATCTCGTTGTTGTGTATATCCCATCCGTAATTAATGATGATTGAAATGGCATTCTCTGTCGCTTGATCAAGTGATATTGAAGAGAACACTTGGGTATGAACACGCATTTATAGACCCACCAACTTATCTGTTTATTTCACGGGAGTCGCTAGTGGAGTGGAGTTTAATATTGCTACTTAAGAAAACAAGGAAATCGGTACTGCATTTTTATAACATGGCACTCACTAGAAAGGACTGAAAGCAGCAAAAGCCACGAACACTTGGGCAGCGGAATGACTTTTTATTATAGCGGTCTTAGTGCAAATTTAGTCCACCTGAACAGATAAGTTTATGTCATTAAATATTCTTGACGCTCTATGCTAGATAAAAGGAACTACTAACATACACAGACGTAATTAACAATTTACAAGTATCTAATTACATACAATATTTGCAAGACATTATGTAAATTTAAGTTTGTCGAGAATCGAGATCTACGATTTTTAGTTGTATTTTTTCTTTCTACCTTAGGTTATTGGTCCGAACTCCGAAGTTGTCTGAAAGAAATAACGGATCCTTTACAGCCTACAAATCACAAACAACGTGACCTATAGGTAAAAAAGATTTCTCGTAACGATTCTAAAATACTATAATGTACTACAGAGAAACGTACAACACATTTGCATAATATAGCAAAGGCTATTTAATATAGGTGTTGCAATAACGGTTGGAATTTTACACATTATTTGCATTGCATGTTAGCTAACTCGATATTTGGACTGAAATTTAATAGCTGATGATGTTTCTACACCAATAAATTTTATTTATGAACAAACATTATGAGAAGGTAATTTGTGATGTTAACGTGTTGTGTTACCTCTTCACTCCTCAATCTCTGAATCTATTTCAGCATAATTTGACAACACTGTATTTATTCTGTGGAGCATTAGGATTTAGGATACAAATCCTGAGGAAGAACCCGGGAAATCAAGGAGTTCCTAAAAGCTTTTTGAAAATCATAAATGCACATCGTCTTGGACATTGGTTAGTCTACTCGTACATATTTCGCATCTTTGATTGTTTTCCAAATACTGTGTGCGGATTCTCTAAAAATGATTGGCATCAGTGTAACGATCGCAAATCGATTGACTGATACTCTCCCGCTATTGATTAAAATGCATTGATGCAGCAAGAACGCCATAAATACAGCCAATCAGTGGCCATTACGATCGTTACACTGATGCAATCATTTTTAGAGCATCGACACTCTGGTCATTATTCTTGCTCATGTCAACCGCTTACCTAGACGTTTCTAGATTACGTGAACGTGGAGGATATAACGCAAGCTTTGTCAATAGCGTAAAAATTCACTTTCGGCATTTGTTTGAATCAGCGTCGGCCTTTTGTTTGGCAATGATTTACAAATTTAAATTTATTACGACGATGATTGTTACTCTTTTGCAATCGCTTTAATTCGTTTGCTCGTTAATTGATTGTATAATTTCTTAATTGTAATCCTAAATCTATGATATTCAGGTTGAAGTGTTTCATCTGTGTTTTAATTTTCTTCGCGATGACTTTTTTTATGACTGCTACCAAAGAGCGCTAACTATTACTGCGTACAGTAATTTTAACGAGTATCTACTGCAATTAAGTCATGGTTTTCGCACAATTAAGCAACAGAATATACTTCTCATAGGCAAAAATTCGAGTAATTTAAACATAATTTGGCCGGAAGATATTAGGTTGTTACCCAACGACCTACCGTGTTTAGACCTTGTCGGATTGCAACATGTAACTGCTACTGCCATCCAAAGAGATCAGGATTGCAGTTTGCGGGCGGCTACTTTAATGTGCCTTATAATTAACTAGCTTTACCCCGCGGCTTCGCTCACGTTAAGTTCGATTATTCCAACCCCTATTTTATCCCTTTAGGGGTTGAATTTCCAAAAATCCTTTCTTAGCGGACACCTACATTATAATAACTATCTACATGCAAAATTTCAGCCTGATCCATCCAGTGGTTTCAGCTGTGCGTTGATAGATCAGTCAGTCAGTCAGTCAGTCAGTCAGTCAGTCAGTCAGTCAGTCACCTTTGCCTTTTATATATTTAGATTAATTACTCCAATTTTGTTACTTAATTTTGTATTCTATGTCCAGTTCTCACTTTTTTAAAACCCTTTTGGACTAGAGCCTCTATCGAATAGAAAATACAATGATAATGTACAATGGTGATCTAAAAGTAATCATACCCAGTACATAAGTCTTTGCCAATATAGACGTAAAAGAAATAGTGTGAAGATGGAGAAATAAGTGTACAAAAGCAGAAACATAGAATAAATCTGTAATAGTAAAAGAAATACATGTAGGTATGTAGTATGTAAATAATTATAAAAAAGACTATAATGAAGGATTTGAGCTGCAAACTATTTAGGATTCAATTTTTAATCCAGAAGATATTTATCTGCAATGAATGCTTGAACTTGAGTGGAATGGACGGCAGGGTCATGTATTTTACTTCAGAGTCCAGCTTACTGTAGGTTGTTTCATCTATTTTAATGATACTTAACTACAACATCTAAAAGAGTTATATCCACTTACCGTAACGTAACTCGGCACTTACTCGCACAGTGTTGAAATAAATTGAAATACTGTAACAAACGCTATTAGCAATAGAACTTTGGCAAAAAACTGTAATTCTCATCATTACATAAATGCAAAGTATGACATGACGAGGTGTCTCATAGTACAAAAGGTGTGCCACTTCCATTCCACGATTTGTACTCGTGATATCATTACAGTTCCCTTACAAATTATACAACCTAGATTTGTCATGTTGTATAATCATTTCTTTTTGTGATTACACGTGTGATATGTAATCAGAGCTAGCAAGCGTGATCTTTATAATAGTCCTAGTTCACGTAGGGCACAGGCGTGTTGAGACAAAGCGTTGGACCAACATGTACCCATGACCAAACTACGCTAAATGCCACTTAGTGTGTCCAAACGTGGCAAAACTTTATCCCTTTCGGTTTTAAAACTCTTTCTTTGCTCTTATAATTTAACGACAGTTTTCTATTTTTAGTTTATCAGTATTATGTCGATAAGTTGGAAAGCATCATTAAAAAACGATTGTTAATGACGTCAACAATTGTATGGATGTTTTTGACAGTAAAAAGGTTTCTGAGGTAGGTTTATGTTCTGTATATAAGTCATAAGGCTTCGGAATATCTAAGCTAAGCAAAATTTTTGCCAGGTCCAACATTCAGTTACAATTAATGATTGTGCCCGCTAGCAATACTTAAAAGGGAAATCATTAATTTAAAAAACATTACATTTTTATAGCATCGTACACTATGTAACCCCGCGTCGAGAGAAAGAAGTGTCAAGTACTTGTTAGCTAAGTGAATACTCGATACTTATAAACATTGTACGTAAAGGAACACCTTGAACCATAAGTTTTATGAAAATGTATCCTGTGCAATACCCGGCATGTCAGTGTTCAAAGGGGCGAGGTTCTGTTACTCATTAATAAACATTGTCGTGCATCAAAGGAGCAATTCCTAGGAACGATCGACTGTCTAACGCTACGTTGGAGCTAAAACATGATTGCTTGTTGGAACCTTGTACTTACTAAGTAGGTAAAGAAATAATCGTTTCGGCTTCACCAAATTACTGTCAAGGTTTAGATCCAATCATGTGATCCTTAGATTTACTTCCTCATACAATTGTTAATCGATTTCGATTCTATATGACGCCATTTTTGAGTTAAGACGGCTTGGCTTTTCCAACAAAAAGTTTCATACACTTCTCTGTTCTAGAAAAGAATGTGTTTAATCTACAATTTGAATCACTACAACAATCTAAAAGGGCGCAAGTCTATTTTATTATAAACGATCTCTTTCAAATTCACTTTTTATGAATATTTTTTATTGGCCATGAGAAGTATGACTGATACTCTCTTTTGAGTAAGAACGACAATAATGGCAACGCTCCGGTGGGGTTTGAACCATCGACGCTTTGAATTTCAATTGTTAGTCCGCTTTTTGAGATGCCATGAGCTTAGAAAGCGTTTAGGTCTTCCCTCACTTCGTCCTATTTTATTATATTATACATTAGGCGAAGTCTTTATGGTGAAGCACTGGCTAGCGACAGACTCCATTTATTATTTTCTAGTTCTTCTTCTTCCTAATCCTTAATTAGATTTTCTGTGTAGATTGTGTCATTGTGACAACTATCCAGATTTCCTGCCTTCCCAACATCTTTTTGTTTAGCACCCTTATTACAAACACAAACAAATGCTTCGAAATATAATTGCAATACGTAGTCAATTGTATATCCCACGTCGTAATGAAAGGATGTGTGCAGTTTTGCATTACAAATAAATGTCGTGCGCGTTGAATCGTGCACCTACTGATCGTTGATGCTTCTCATTTTCACCAATATTGCGTAACGCATATTCAGTTCAATATATTCTGTCTTAGGTCACTGCTCGACAACTTTGTGAAGATTTCAATTCTGCTCATAAATTTTTACATAATACGACGATATATTTTACATATAGACGAGCTAAGAATAGGATTTATAAAAATATAGCTTTCTCGCCCCGCGCCGCAAAATCACCATACCCTTATCGAAGTATATCTACAATTTCATTACGTTCTACCATCATATTATGTTCATTACCGTTATTGTTTGCAGTTTGATGGGATACAGATTACTTAATGCTTGGACTATGATCTATGTTCTACTTCATTCGGCTCACTGCTCTTATAGAATTATGCTTGTTTGGTTCAGTCATGCAAACGTTCCTTTCTAAGTTAGTATCATATTGTGCAGTTACATTACTCTGCATTGCAATGATTTTGAAATGGTTTCCGTTAATATTATATTATATTGTGAAGCAGTTAAGAATTTGAGAATCTCGTATCGTATCGTAATAAAATTTTAGCATTATTTTGAAACAGATTATTCGAACGGTCAAGACATCTTCCGCCTTTTTGGGGAGTCCGGAGTTACCTACTCAAGTTACCTATCCCTTTTTTGGTGAAACGAGCAAATCCCATACAGGTTTATTATATTACTCTCACTCTTAATAAAACGTGGCTGAGTAAAATAAATGTTATTTTTATTGATGTCACTAGTATTTTTGTGAAATTTATTCCGTTACAAGCTACTACTATACTTCAACCAAAGTTAAACAAAACAACGGGCGTTCAACACCCACACAAAATCGATTTTACATAGGTACTTACCAATTAACAAAATCCCAACCCTTGTAGAAAATTTAACTTTGTCCTTTGTATGGTTTCATGCCGTGTTATACAATCTTTTAACATGGCAAAGATAGAGTTACACTGAACTGATTCATGATTTAGTATTCGCTCTGACTCAGCTCAGACTCAAGATAGAGGTTAAAACGAGACACAAATATGCTGTGACATAAATCTGTCTCGTTTTAACTCTGTCTTGAGTCTGAGCTGAGTGAGAGTGCGGTCTATAGATTTCAGCCTTAGCGTCGCTCGATAAGTAAGGTATAGCTATTGAATATGGTCAAGTCTAGTTGCACTTGCGACAGTGTACCTAACGATATCAAACGCGAAGAGCATTAAGTAACGCTATCTACAGTTGGTAACCGGAAGGGTTGCCTGATTTTGGTGGTAAATTGAAGCATTACTTTTCCTACAAGCCTTGGAGAGTTGTTGAGACGTTAAGCAATCGAATCCGTTACATATTAAATGCATCTGATAGTTAACTTGAAGACGCAAACCAATCGTTTTGGCCTTCAAGGAACTTTGGCATAGAGGTTTACGATTCGGTTAGCATTAAAAGGTACGTCATTTGACTCTGCCTTTTGGCTTTTACGAGTCTCATAGCTCTACCTATCGATTGTCCTTATTTACCTTTTTTTTTACTAATTGGGAGGGAACAAATAAATCCAAAAATGCCTTTCTTTTCATAGTAAAGAAATAGCCGTGCTAAACTTGACTAATATTGTTTTCTCCACTCTAAATAAACGGAAAGCATGTGTTAGGATTGAGTGCAACAATAGTACTTTAGTCCATAATGTCAATTTAGTAGGTACGAGTATATATTTATATATTTCTAGCTTTTGTCCGCGGCTTCGCTTACATTAAGTCCGATTTTTTCAAACCTCCTATTTACACCCTTAGGGATTTAATTAAAAAAAATTCTTTCTTAGCGGATGCCTACGTCATAATAGCTATCTGTATGCTTTTCATCAGTCAGTCAGTCAGTCACCTTTCCACCAGTCAGAATATAAGTATACCTATTACCTATACAATAGAATTATAGAAGATCTAAATTTAGATTATGATATTATATAAATAATATGATAATATGATAAATAAAAATTATTGATAATCCGAAACTGCTGTTCAATACTTATACACGTATATTATCATATATTACAGAATTGTTTTCAACATAATATTGTTTTTTTAAACCATTTAAAAGCTGTTCAAATATGGCTTCTTCCCTCCTTTGTGATTGTAACTACAGCTTTCGTATTTTAATTTTTCCGTCGAGAAACTAGAATACCTACCGCACGTAGTCTTGTATGCAAATGCAAATCAATTCAACACTGCCATCTCCGCTTATCTGAAATGCATCTTACAAACTGTCACAATGTCCAGAATTCTAACGACTCTACTGCGAATTGCGACTTTCCAAGCGCTTGAACAAGCAACAACTTTCTTTATCGGACGAGTGTTATTATTATAAGTCAAGTAAAGTGTAGCACATTAAATATTTTTACTTAAGTAATGTAATCGTAACGAAGCAATTATTCCGATTTCTTATTTAAATAATTATATTTATGCGATTAGTGTTGCATAAGTTATGAAATTCGTTCGTTATTATTTAATTATTTTAAGGCTTGAAATTAAAATAAATTGTATTTTATTGTTACTTCATTTTCATTATGATTCTGAGTGCAATCAAGACGTAATATCCCTAATGGTTTGCATCTATTTGGAACCACGCAGATTACATCCAAAGCAGACAAGACCAGAAGAATCAAAGACTTCTTCGAACTAGTTAGCGCATCTCGAAAAGGTTGACATTGACACCCATTGAAATTCAAAATCGATAGAACATAATGTTCAACACTCTAACGCTTATGCTGAGATCTATAGAGCGTGCTCTGACTCAGCTCAGACTCAAGATAGAGGTTAAAACAACACACAAATATGCTCCGACATAAATCTGTCTCGTTTTAACTCTGTCTCTAGTCAGAGCATGCTCTATAGATCTCAACATTAGAGTATTGAAAATTAGGTTCTAGTGATTTAATTTTGACCAAGATTCTAAGTGTAACATTTTAAGAAAGCTATAAGTATTTAGTAAATCTGTTATTTAGTATAGAAATAAACTTTTGTGACATGTCATGTCATGATCTGACATCTGCCATACTATTTACGCATAAGCACTAGTCTCTGGTTCCAAATACTGACCGTCAATATCGATGGTGTCGAATGGTCTACCTGTGTAAAATACATGCGGTAGATCTAGTTTCTAAGTCTAGGAGTTAGGAATTATGATAATTCTTACATGAAAATGGGTAAATTGTCTTTATTCCATTTCATTTTTAAAATGTTCATTACAGTCTATTAATTATACCAATTAGTTTTATTCCAATGAGGCGAAAATGATTTTACCTATTTCGGCAAAATGGATGCCACTTGATATTATTTTATCATCAAGAAACACGCTCCACTGGGCAACGGATGCCGCGAGAGAAAACATGAATAATTGTCTACCAGTTCCAAGCTAAGTCAACAATGCAGCATACGCGACCGTCTTGAGATAATCGCTTTCAGATATGCAAAATGATAAATGTTCCGTAAAAGGCTATTTTAATCTACGATGAACATTTTGGAGTAGTTGACACATTTATTTTTATCAGTGACAGGTTCGCACTTGACCAAGATCTTTTCTGATTAAGTATTAACGCAGTTTCAGATATAAACGCTGGAAAGTGTATGGGTATTTTCTTTTATTGACCCTATGCTTTAAACCCAAATTCTAAATTTTTATCTCTTCTTCCCAAACCCTATTAATTCGAATAGCGAATTAATGCTGTAGGTACAATAACATTTCAGGGATATTTTTAGAAATTGTAATGACAGTTTTCCCCAACAAACGGAATTACCTAAGCCGTAGCAACGAGTTGGTTATCATCGACGTTTAAGGTAAACTTAAACGCTACAATACGATTGTGAAACATCTATGTACTCATATTCAGCAAATAAATTTCATTTCATTTACGATGGATGATGTCTATATTACATGCTCCTCAAGACCGAGTTTAAATAAGACAGAGCTATGTCAGAGCACATATGTCTCGTTTTATCTCTACCTTAAGTCCGAGCTAAGTTAGAGCACGCTCTATAGATCTCGTTATAAGACTCGGTTCCTTGTCGCCCTGTAGAAATTCTAGTTTTGGATGGAGCACTTTCATTTTTCTAATAAGTAATTAAAAACATTACCGCAAAATTTATGATATCGTTATCAGGAACTCAAGAGCGAGTTTTCTACTTATGTAACATGACATTTATAAAGAATTAAAGTCAATAAAATTGGTTTCACTTCAAGATTTAAAGGCAAAATAAAAACAAGAGTGGGAGAATAGTATCTCAATATGATCATAATATACTATACGAGTAGGTACATACTTACATCAGAAATAAGCAATAATCGACTTGTAGTTTTGTTGAATCAGGCGTGTGATTTGACGTAAATAAATGCTAAATTGAATGTAAAAGCAATATAAAAATATGATATAGTTATAGACTTGAATCGAGAAAGTTACTGAATTATGTACATTGCACAATTTTTCAGTGAAAAATACAGATGAGAAATTCAGAGCATTTAGTATATTAGTTAAGTAGAAATTGCTACAAAAATCACAACATAACAAATTATCCACAGACTATGTTTTGATTTAGCTTAAAGGGCAATAAACTCTTAAAATAATTCATCAAAGCCTATGTACTCAAAGTTAGTACATAAGGGCTTGTCTAGTCTTTGTAGAACGTGACGTTAGCCGGCCTTGGCGTTCGGTTTCTGATCGTAGTCCGAGTCGGCTGCATTCGCTCTTTGCTGCTATCTCTATCGCACTCAATGAGTACCTTTCAAAACATCTCGAATTTCCACACGCTATGTTCGAGGAAACTAACTCAGCTGTGTTGTTGTAGAAATATCAACGAAGCCAAAACGAGCCTTATTTACAAAGCCTCAAGTTATTTTTCCGGATGGATCTAGCTGGGGAAGTTAATGCTTACAAGCCTTGTATACGTCAGAATATAGTTCTTTCTCTTTTTGTCAGTCTCGCACAGCTGCCTCCGGTCAGTACGTTTGAGGTGTTCTGGAGTTACGGACGATCTTGCGGAATAACGCGCTATACTCGCTGCCGAAAATATCGAACAGTACAGGATATACATCTGTGATTTTCTCGTATCTCGTTACGAAATTGACAGTGATCATATAGGTGCGGTGTATTTCGAAAGGGATACAATCATATCCCTCCCGTTTAAATCGGAATCGGATATAAGGGTATTGTTTCCAAAACATTGAAAGTTTGTATAATGTCACCCGAGGAAACAGTGTCAATCAATCGGCATTCGGAGTAGGGAACGGTAACAATTGCTTGTGAGTGCGTGTGATGCGGTCTCGGCTCAGTGGTTCGATCGTCAGTGTCGCCCAGTGAATTGTTAGCTGCATGTTCTAGCCCAGTGACTGATGGGAAAACTTGTGCTCGGGGTGTGTCGAGGAGGGCGTCATGCAGCCCATTGCAGTTACAACTAGCGAACTTGGATACCAGCAAAACGGCGGGCTCAGATACAGCAACGGTTCTTGCACCACAGGTTCGCTTATTTAGATTCCTGAATGAAAACTGCAAAAGTATCATCTTTTTGAATAGATGAATGCACTCACATAATGGTTCACTTGCCTACGATCTCGCTTATAAGTTACTAGTTAGTTTTTTTAATCCTGTGGGCATTCCTTGTTATTCCTGGATAAATAGTACCCTATGTTCTTTTTCAAGATGCACTTTTTATCCCGGAGTATCAAGGATTTTCGAATTGTCAACTCTTCAGAAAGAGGATACTTGAATGAACTGTCATTTATTCAAGCAAATTATGTCGAACTCGCATAAGTTGAGATGTGATAAGTTGACAGACCAACGGAGATACTTTCGCATTTTCTACTGTGAATAACGAATAATGCAGTCTGCAACAAAAGTCTGAAGCTAATATGCAATGACTAATGGTATGGCAATTACATTAACTTACACCCCTCTTTTATACCCGCATTCTACCGGAACGTTAATTATTTGGGTCAGAACTAGGGACTTTTGTGTGTGCATATCGTTTTCAACTCATTATTGTCATATTGATTTCAAAACCTAAACATTTCTACAATCCATAGAATGCGGGCTGTACCTATTCTATTGCATTTCTTTTTGCAAAAATTTTCAAATCAAAATAATCTTATTGTACGAGTAATAATGAAGTTTTTGTTAGATCCTATTTACATATTTATTTCGGTTGGATTCCGGCATTTACTGGCTTACATTTCTACCTAGGAATTATTCGCGAATTCGATTATTGTATTGCTAAAAAGTCACGTAGGACCTATTGAGGAATTTATCGTTATCTCATAAATATTTAATTTATCTATAGTCCATGAGAATGCCCGCAAAATTACAAATTCAAATGATGAAAATCGGACTTTCTAATATTTGTTGATAATATTGATTATAGTTAATTTAGTATTGTTGAAATGGCGATAATTCTAACGATTTATTTCTTTATAATTATAAATGAAATTGCGCTGGTAAATGAGGAAATAAGATCAATGTTTCTGTCGCAGTAACCAGCTATTGGCACCTTGAAGAATCTTATTAGTTTAAATTTTACGCTTTCTATTATTGATTGTAGTGCTATTTGTTAGGTATAAACCCTAAACGACTAAACACTTGAAATATATTTTATTGAATTTGATTTTGGCATGGATAATATGTATATGTACTTATCATATAAATTACCTCTCCCATATAACTACCTTCGCTTTGCTTGTTAAATTGTTTGGCAAACAAAAAACCAGCAGCAAAAAAGTGCGTTTGCACAAGTCATCAGTATTCGTTCCTTCATGGTCAGATTTAACTTGAATGTTAACTTCAAGTCGGTAAATATGCAACTGACCTAAATATATTCTTAAATTATGAATTTACAAATAGCTTTATATTTATGCCGATCTGTCTGTCTGTTGCTCTTACTCGTCTAAACCACTGAACTGATTTTGACTTTGAAATTGGAGGAAGGACATTAAAAATTTTGAAATCAAAAATTTTTTGATTCCGGAATATGAAAGAGTTCTCATGGGATTTTCGAAAATCCAAATCAACGTAGATGATCTCGCGGGTATCCGCTAAACAATAGTTCGAAAAGCCAATGCATATTTGATTGTTAGTGACGTATAAGATCATTGTGCAAATGCAAAATAAATATTATCATCATGATCTAATGCTTGAACAGGATAGTCAATGGTTTACTCAAAACGATAATTTATGAATGCCACGGAGATGCAAAACATAGGCAGATGTATTAAAACTTGTTTCCTAATTAATATCTTTATAAATGCCGGTGTCAAGGTGTCGGCACAGCGGTAGACTAGTTTGCAGTTGGTATCCCCAGAATGCGTTAGCACATCTAGAAAACGTTTAGAGAAGTTTATCGAACTCGAAAATTAAATATATAAAAGGCAAAGGTGACTGACTGACTGACTGACTGATCTATCAACGCACAGCTCTAACCACTGCACCGATCGAGCTGAAATTTGGCATACAGGTAGCTGTTAGGACGTAGACATCCGCTAAGAAAGGATTTTGGAAAATGTCAACCCCAAGAGGGTTAAATAGGGGTTAAAAAATCGAATCTAACGTGAGCGAAGCCGCGGGTTAAAGCTAGTTTTATATAAATCAATAAAACTCAGTGAAAGTTTTGATCTGGTGGGAGGCTTTGGCCGTGACTCGTTACCACCCTACCGTCAAAGACGTGCCGCCAAGCGTTTCCGGCACGATGGCGTGTAGAAACCGATTAGGGGTATGGGTTGAATCTACACTGCCATACCCCTTCCAAGTTAGCCCGCTACCATCTTATACTGCATCGTCACTTACCATCAGGTGAGATCGCAGTCAAGGACTATCTTGTCATCGAATTAAAAAAAAAGTAGTTATGGTAGCAGTATTCGAAGGCTAAAAAATTACTAATCTTCGAGTAACCTTGAAACCTTGAAACCTTGTTATTAGTAATTTATTGGAGCATGTCTACAAAATTTCATTGAGTGATTGGTTCAGATTACTAATATTATAAATGTGAAAGTTTGAATGTTTATTACTCTACACACCACGACTATACAATTCTATGTTTCACAAAGTTTTTCCATCTGGCTTTGTTCGAAAATTGAAAAAACTCGCACTAATGCATTCATATTGGGTGCGAAGTTTGCGAATACGTCGACAAACTCAATCAATTGAAGGTTAATATAACAATGTGTATATTATGAAATGTGTAATTTTACAGTTGCATTGTATTATTATTTATGGCCGTACTGTGGAAATATTGCTATCTCGTTACAATTTACGTTGACTACTATTATAATGGATTAATTTTATTGTTTAGCTACCTTGCTCTGTTCTCGTATTAACGATGGAACATAAATTAAATATATAAAACCAATATATACTTTGAGTTTTATCTCTTTCATGTTCTGCACCATATGTTGGTCGAACTGTTCGTGCATTTATTTTAATCCCAGGTACCGGAAGGTGTTCGTTTTCTCAGGGCGTCCATTGCCCACCTGTTGGTTTTCAAAGTGATATGTTGAAAAAGAGGTCGAATGGAGTGCTATTATATCATATCTAAAGTAGGTAATAGAGATTGAAATGTAATTTAGGTAACTGCTGTCGATATTCTATGCATAAAATATTTCAGAAACGGTGTTGTAAACTAATTTTATACAAGAAAGCTATGAAGTAACTTGATACTTTCAACACATAGCTATAAAATCTTATTTTAGTGTATTAATTTGTAATTTTTCGTAACAATCAGAATCCGAATCTTCCGTGTTCAAACGATTTCAAGAGGTTATACCTACAAATCTGATTAGTTTAAAAAACATAATATTATGTATTATACAATATATAGTATATTTTTTAATTTAAAAAACTTTATTCTATAGGTACTTAAGTTGTTCTATATTGAACTTTATTCTATATTAAAGTTTTCCAACCTAAGTGTCTGTTACTTTGCTTTTTAAAAGGTCACCTCTAGCACGTCACTTGCACTGTAATCACTAGCAGCAATAACTTGCTATTACAAGTTTTAACTACTCTGTTATTGATTTCTGCAAGAAATTGCGGAAGTTACCAGTGGACACTTCACTTTTAGACGAGGAAAGTTCGCGATTTCAAGTCGGGTTTGACGAGTTACCAGCTTTGACACTGAGCGATCGCCATATTATTACAATCGCCTCAAATGAAATTGGCTGCTGAGTCACCTAAGTTGATTGCACTCGTAACTCAAACGTTACTTCCACTCATCATTTGCACTTCACAGATTTTAAAATACACAACTTTTGCATTATTATTAGTACAAGTCATGAAATTATGCAACTTGCCGAACATAATAATGAGTAATTATTATTATCGGCACGTGTAAGTAATCTCGTGCCTTTTGTTTGAGATAAGAGAATATCGCTTGAAAGGTTATTATACAACTGAACTGCAAGGGACTTATAATTTTAAGTGCATGCATGCACTCCCATTGCATGACATATTATTATCCTGATTTCCAAACCGATTGCTTCCTAAGAACCAATTCTTAGTTCATAATTGCTTGCATTTTCGATGCCCCTTCGATAAAGAGTGTGGGTATCCAAAGATAGATGGAGTATTCAAGGGTATTTTTGGCTCTATCTGTATATATAAAATTCAAAGTCCTGACTGACTGACTGACTGACTGAGATATCAACGCACAGCCTAAACTACTGAAGTTAGAAACTTGAAATTTTTATAGTTGGTTCCTTTTATGGCGTAGGCGCACACTAAGAAAGGATTATTGAAAATTCCACACCTAAGGGGTTTAAATAGGGGATGGAAGTTTTTTTTTCCATCAAAGTTGGTATTTGAGCTTTCAGTTAAAAATAAAAAAGTACGTGTGTCACAGTTTTTGAAAATTCCACCCCAAAATCTAATTCCACGCGGACGAAGTCGCGGGGGCAAAAGCTAGTATTAGATAGATTAGGTGTACTTAGGGATCCTCCTTAACAAATCTGTATCTATTAGGATCACAGGTTAACATTTTGTTAGTTAGTTGTTGAAGTTAGTTGATAGCATAGTGTGTAGTATGTTGGTGCAGTGTGTAGTGTAGACATGCAAGAAGTATGAGTAGACTGTGCAGTGTAGACGTGCAAGCAGAATTGCGAAGGCTTACATCGTGAGCGGCGACCTTGTAATCTCTGACATTGGACGCTGAGATTTCGTGTAGAGCGTTTCGTTTGCTTTTTATACCTCGACGCTTTTGACCTTTGCGCCTGCGAGTCCGTGCCGACTGCAATTTACCGAGCATATTACGATGTAACCCCACTTAAACTTACGGTATGCTTAATACGGAAGTTAATAATTCTAAGACAATGTAAAAATAAAGACCGTTTTAAACGGGTTCAAGGGTCATTACCGCAGTTTTTTTTTATCCGACAAATTTATTCTTTACTAGCTGTGCCCGCGACTTCGTTCGCGTGGAATAGTGACTTTTCGGGCAGCATATTTTGAATTACATATACCGTCGACGCTCAGGCGCGAGGCGTGTAGTACGTACTCTGTACGTTAAAAATGTTCGCCGTGATTCTTTAAATTGACATAACTTTTTTATTTATGAACCGGTTGACATGAAATAAACACTAAATGTTAAGTGAAGCTTACTACAATATATTAGTGAAAACCGCATCTAAATCGAATAAGCCGTTTCTGATATTAGCGTGCACAAACACACAGACAAACAGACAAAAAATTAATTACAATTTCGGGTTCGGCATCGATATAATAACAACCCCTGCTACTTTTTTTTATATATTTCCATTGTACAGACACCACTTTTCTACAATTTTATTATATGTAGGTATATAGATCACGAACTTTATACTTCAACTTGGAATAGGGTTTAAATAGCAGTTTTAATTTAACCCATTTTCTTAAATAGGTTTCTATGTTCAGCATAACCCAAACGCTAATTCGCGTGGCGGCATACCTTTGCGGGTGGAGTGGTGACTAGCCAAGAAGTAACCACAAAAACCCCACCCCATTAGATCCAAAAAATATTTCTTATTTGGTGTTATAAATTTCGTAATTGCCCCTGTCGGAAATCAAACCCGAGACTTTTCACTTAATAAGCTCATTCTATTATACGTTTCATAGATGCATCAAAAAAGACACAAAATATTATGATAAATATGATAGCCGGCTTCTATCCTAAATGTGTATTTAAAAAAACTGTACTAAAAGATTAAGTTTTTTTTGTATTTTAGGTATAATATCTCTCTTTGTTCTTATTCGTTAACAGAGCGAGTTACTTGAAGAGTCTCTGTTTTTGACACGTAACTTGAAACCTTCACGTTTCATTTATTTTTATCTACATTTTTACGGTTAGCTATGAATTCATCCGCAGTACCTACGTACAATTTATATCTAGTATTAATATTATTTTTTTTTTATCAATTTTATGTATGTCGTAATTCTGACAAGGTTTTTTCGCGACTTCGATTGACTGAGTTTTTTAAATCTCGCGGGACTTCTTGTTTTCACGGGATTAAAAAATCTTTTAGATTTTTTAATCCCGTGAAAACAAGCTCTCTCTAGGGCTTTAACGATATTTACTGCACAAGAATCATGATTGAAGTAGGAATAAAATGAATTTTAAATTTCATTCCATACGCACAACCATATATTGATATAATTTATTTCATAGAATTGCAATTTTATCGTCAAATTGCTTACGCGGTCAGCAGTTTGAACTGGTCTGTAGGTATCTACCATATGTGTGCGGGAGTGCAGGTTCTGCTTCTACTCGTAGTTCGCTTAAGTCTCTGTCAGACAAAATGCACGACAACTGCTTTTTAGTGCGCCTCCTATAAAAACGAACACAAGTGAGGGTGTATATCTATTTTTCAAGGTACCTATGCCTAGCGAACCTACCTACCTATGCCTGTATTTTCTTCACGAGGCGAAAGAGTCCGGTAGCGCTCGCGATGATCGTTCACTTATGTGACGTATGTTACATAATATATAGCAAAGATTTCTTTCTGCGACCTAAGCCTCTATATCGGTAACTTATCCTATTGCATATTATGAGTTGAAGAGCGTATCTCGCAGATATGGACGTTTTATCCTCTTGAGAATCAGTAAACATTCATCATCAAAATGCCTCAAATGCCTCAATGGTCAGGGGGACAAGCTGAAAACCTGAAAGGTCGACTGTTTACGCGTAGTTGGAGGAAGAAGGGCAATATTAATCATGTTAAGAATGACTAATATTACTTAAAAAGTAAATCTTTTTCTGCCTCGCGTTTCTTGTGACGCTCCGCCGTGCTAATGGCGCGGTCGCCACGCGTCGCTGCTAGCGCGTGTTGTCTGCTCAGGGCCTTGGAACGCGTAACGCGGTTGGTGTTGTTTCGCTCGCGCTTTCTAACTGTTATCTTGTTATCGCTGGACGCTTTCGTCTCGGCAGCCGATACAAATGCGATTAAGGACTTGTTCTGCTATTTATTTGTACTCTATTAGCTATAGGTAGCTATTGCCTGCGGCTTTGCTGCGGGTTAACTATACTTTTGGACATAACATTCTAATGCGTGTAAATGAGCATGCTATGAATAAGCTTGTGTCACTCTCAAAAGTCTTCAACTATACCTACATAGGTACATACATATTTGTATTGCGATGTAATTAAATGTACAATGCTTGAAAACTGCAGGAATTGTACATATTTTATGTACTTTATGTATTTTATGTGCTTTCATAGGAAGTTATTTAACTCAGATTAATTAATCGAATCGAATGAGTCTTCCTATTCGAAGATTTTAACGATAAATGTTTATCGCCATACTAGTTATTCCCCGAGACTTCATCTGCATGGTGGGTCTGCATTATCCCGTAACAATCATTTTTCCGGAAATTATGCTCTTAAGAAAGTTGCGTCGATTGCGGTTCTTTGTAAAAGAAGGACATACCTACCATACACACTACACACACTTTCACATTTATAATTTTAGGAATGGGTGACATCAATTTGAATTTGTATTTATAAAGAGCGAAAGTTATTTACATGCGTTTAAACAAGTTTCTACATTATAGTCTGATTTACAAGCTCTTTGTATTGGTATCAACCGCAAGCGCGTTTGAAAGCCTGCGGTTGTCAGTAACGAGGCACTGACTTGAACGAGTGTTGACCTTTTTGTAAGGGCTACTTACGTTGGAACATAACAAGACAGAACAGAAAAACGGGCGGGGCACGCGTGCCAATATTTTTATTTTTTTAAAAAAGAACAGTAGCCAAGCTGAAGTTGACAAATATCCTCCTACCCTCTTCAAATAAGCGGAAAGCTTGTGCTAGGAGTGGGTACGACAATAGTGCAACGGATGGGATTCGAACCTGTGACCTTTCAGTTTTCAGTTTTCACCTTTAACCGTTGGGCTATTAAGGCTTGACAATATACTTAGTGCAACAGTTTTGTTTGAGGTTATAAGTTAACGGACGCTTTCTGTGAATTTCGTTTTCACGAACCTTTAGGGAGTACCGAAAAGTGAAAATGACTTTGGGTATGGAATTGTTTATGGGGTAGGCGTTACCTACGTAAAGATACTCCTACTTATTATATTATGAGGCATCCATAGCGCAACGACTAAAATGATAACTTTTATCAAGATCAAAATTCCCTTCAGGCTTCAGGGCCTGTAGAATTATCGCAGACAAAAGACTTTAAATGCAACACAGAGATGGAAAGAAATTCGTGACATATAAGAGGTACAAGCTGATGATACTTCGTTCTTTTGTGGTATGAAATCCGTTTCCAGGATGCCAGTTATTTCTGCTCCAAAATCCAGCTCAATCGGATGAATACGGGAATGCATAAAGGACGTCGACGAGAACTGTTGCCAGGATAAAAACATTTTCTTTTTTAAGGGCAAAAATCAGCCAATACTCCCTCTTGAGGTATGTCTTTGCAAAATATTGTCAAAATTACAGGTACAGTAACTTGGGCGTGACATTGTAAAGGTTAGTAGGAATAATGGTATGGTAATGTACTACAGTCTACAAATCCGTCAAACGTTTTAAATTTTCTAAATAGAATTGATGTGCGTTTGACCAGACCAGTTAGCCATTAATAACATCACTCAATAAAGCACTGAGAGGTGACACCAAGACAAAAATAGAAAGTGTTAAAACGCTTCGCATTGGCGCACCGTTCTGAATACTTGACCAAAGACAATGCCTCTTGATAAATGGTCCCTACTTCAACCGCATAAGTAACTAGGATTCTTTTTTGGATTGTTCAAATAGTTTGCTATTAGTTACTACGTCTGTACTGTCTATTGTTAAATAGGCTGGAGACTTTAACAATTTATTAGAAAGCTCATTATAACTCACTTTAACATTTTATTTTCGCTTCATTATCTTTCTGTTTTTCTATCCATTTACTTCATGGTTTACACTTTACACATACACACATCTGCATTAACTGTTGCTCGATAATGACTTTGCAATTTTACATTGTAGAGTCAACAGTGTTCTTACGGATACTCCGGTGTCGGCGTGAAACATGCTTAGAGTCTATTTTGGAAGGCTTGTATAGTGGCTGTGCGTCTTGCTTGCTATTCGTACATTTTTAGGAGCAGGATTGTGGGCAGTGGATATAGTGATATCCATTATTGGACGTAGACCTTCCCTAAATGAGCACCACCACAACCGGGTCTCAGTCTTATCATCTCTCTTTATGTCGGTGTGTATATTGGGAAAAGCATAGTTGTCATCCTAAAAAGTCTTAGGATGGAATCTATACATAGACAGCACTCTCGCTCAGCTCAGACTCAAGACAGAGTTAAAACAAGACAGGTTTATGTCAGAGCATATTTGTGTCTCGTTTTAACCTCTATCTTGAGTCTGAGCTGAGTCAGAGCACGCTCTATAGATCTCAGCATTAGAGTGGACACCGCGTATCCTACTAATATTATAAATGCGAAAGTCTGAATGTATGGATGGATGGATGTTTGTTACTCAATCACGCCGATTAGGCTGTTTGGTACAGAGATAGATTATAGTCTGGAATAACATATAGATAGATACCTTTATCCCGGAAAATAAGAGAGTTCCCGCGGGAATTGACAAACCTTAATCCACGCGAACGAAGTCGCGAGCATCAACTAGTAACAAAATAAGTTTGCTGTTACCCGTGCTGTTAAATATTCCACTTTAGTCTATTAATATGACAAAGTGGTATAAGGTTGCCATTCGGGACTTGTAAATCATGATATACGAGTACTTTAACTAATTACTTTGTTTACATGCCAACTAATTTTGTACCTGTATTAAAGTTTTAATAATGTCTCACGTAGGTACAGGCTAATAGTTTCGTGGAATCTATATTACATTGTCAGGTACCTTATAGCAGTTTTGTATGTGAGTCATAGACTTATCAGTAGTTTAGGGTTCAACTCTTATCTCTTGTTTTTGTGGCTTTCTTTTGATATCTTTCAGATGATGGATGAATTTTAGTACGATTTCGGCCTTAGTGAAAAGACTATAGTCTGACTCAACATGTTATATCTTAACATTATTATCTGTAGTTGCATTATAAAGTAAGCTTCGCATCTTACAGGACGCGTTGAACGACATTGACAGTGCATGATTAGAAAAAACGCTCCGTTAGAAGTTAATTGGTCTTCATTTCTTATTGTCAAACGGATACCAGTAGGTATGTTAGGAGTAAAAGTTCTGGGTTATGAAAATTAAGCAGTTTTTGTTCCTACATCGTGCGATATAAAACAATATTGCATAACATTAAAATATAAAAGTTGACAACTGTATAGTTACTTACCTGTATATAACATTTTTATAAAGAAAAAATCTAAGTAAATTATGTTAAATGAGACCTCGAAGAAAGGTTAAGTGATTTCTTTAAATATTATATAAATATATTATGCTCTGAATACTTATCAGAGTGTTATAGTCAATACGAAAACATCGCTTATCCTAGATTTTTTTAAGAAAGTCTAGGAGAGATTTACTCAGACAGGCAAAGGAAGTTCTACTCTGCCGTCCACAAGCTATAACGCTGTTAACTACCAAAACCATATTTCCTAATAAAAACCCTTATTTAAATGGTTTTGGATTTATATTAGGAAATATGGTCTTGGTAGTTAATGGCATTATAGCTTGTGGACGGCAGTACTGATGTCTCTAGCTCTACTACTGCTAGTGTCTACTACTTCAGAGTTTGGTAATATACCCTTTGTTTAGGGAGGGCTAGTATCATTACTTCAAACAGGAGACCTCAAATGTCAACGAAACTATACACTACAAGTCTTGTTGACACTGAAGTTTCATATACGTAAGATTGCCTAGGCAAACCTAAGTGTGCCGGTATTAAGCGTTTGACTATAACAATAATGTTATTCAAAGCAGTGATTGGCATCTGACCTCCACAAACCGTTAAGGATGAACCAGAAACATAATATTATGATTAGAATATTTTCAACAAAATATTAAAGGCTTATAATAAAATTATCTAAATATATAAAAGGCAAAGGTGACTGACTGACTGACTGACTGACTGACTGATCTATCAACGCACAGCTCAAACCACTGGACGGATCAGGCTGAAATTTTGCATGTAGATAGCTATTATAACGTAGGTGTCCGCTAAGAAAGGGTTTTTGAAAATTCAACCCCTAAAGGGATAAAATAGGGGTTTGAAAAATGGAACTTAACGTGAGCGAAGCCGCGGGGAAAAGCTAGTTATTTATAAAACTGTTTATAACATTATGAATAACTTTAATATAGACTTGCAACGAATATTCGGTTACTATTCGGTATTCGGCTGCTTTTATTATATTCGGCCGAATACCGAATATCTACATATTATTCGGCCGAATACCGAATACTTAAATAATATTTTTTGTCATACATAAATAATTGGTAAAATGAAAAATTAAAATCGATTGATTACGTATATATTCATATTTTCATTTCTGTTATAATCATTTAAGTAGTCATTGGTGCATAACACAGGTACATAATCATCTTCTGAATTGGAAAAATGGAGGATTACTACTATGTATTTGAATTATTGTGGTAATCAAAATTTAGAAGGGTATGGTTCTCATTTCTTTTATAATTATTTATTAAGTAGTCATTGGTACATAAAACAGGTACATAATTTAATCATTTTCTGTATAAAGCAAGTTAAGAATTTTTCTATGCATTTGAATTATTTTCATAATCAAAATTTAGAAGGGGAATGTTATGGTGCAGAAAGACTAACTTTTCTGCATTTTTAGGAAGTAGTTTACTTCTTTCTTTCTCGTGGACCATCCCAACTTCAGAGAAAAGGCGCTCTGAATAAACACTACTTCCTGGCGCCGACAAATATTTTGCTGCAATCTTAATCAAACACGGAAATTCAAATTTCCTCGCTTGCCACCATGTATACGGGTTGTCATGACGTGATATATTACTAATATTTAAGAAAAGATCCATTTCTGTTGAAACTACATTTTTTTCTGTTCCAATATACTGCGCAGAGCAACAGCGGGCGCGCGGGCAATGAGTAGGTACATTAGAACAAAACAAAGGAGCGCGAAATAATCACGTCTGTACAAGTTTTTGGCGCTAAAATCCAGCCGAATACTTTTGCCTAATATTCGGCTATTCGGTCAGGGGCCTCGCCGAATATTCGGTATTCGGTATACTGCCGAATATACTATTCGTTGCAAGTCTACTTTAATAGATTATGATCTAAATATAAACTACGTAGTTTTTATTACGAATGAAAACGGCAAGCCACATAAATATGTAGGTGGGTGATAAGGTAAAAGGTGGTTCTTTAATACATATTATCTGATAAGAAAATAAAGAGAAATGATAGTTTATTTATTTAGTCCCTCTAGCGACGCAACCACGTCGCTGGGTAGGTAAGGTTTAAAATATTTTACGAGTAGGTGTCATGTTTGTTCCCTATTTGATTTTATAATTTTTTGTAAATAAGTCTCACAAATAATTAATTTAAAAAATACTATGTTTTACAAGTTGAGCGAGCAAAAGAAATGGTTTATATTTGTATTTTTATTAACTTTATGCACTGTACTGATAGTACCGCCATTTGTACTATCATTTATTTCAAGTTAATTTATGTTACTGTATATAATATGTTTCTGTATTTATGTGGTGTACAATAAAGTGTATTCATTTCATTTCATTTCATTCATTACTCTCATGCTCATCATCTCCTTTGTAAATTATTGTCAATTTGTCAAATTATCTGCTTACACTGTCACCAAGTCTGTCTAATTACGTATATGAGGGTCGTCCATATTCCAATGATAAAGTACTCGTACCTATATCTTTTTCGGTAGGCAAGCTGTCATTGATCTTCATTTGTCGTTTGTATTGCTTTTTATGGTCTTCAGCCGCAAAGCGGATTAGGTTTACATGTGAACGGTCCGAATGTCGCGATCCATCGAACCGATTGACATTGTGGCTCCGACGAAGGTCACTTTATAATAGGTGCCTGTCGGTTTTCTAAAGAGAAAAATCCGTGGTTAACTTGCGAACAGTGACCAACATTGCGATTATTAAAGGATTATTATCAGAAAGTTGCTTTTAAATTTTCGTTGGTAAAATTGTCCCTATTACTTCCGTTATAGTTGCTATTCTTGTGGAAAGACAATTGAAGAATTTTATTACTTACCCGTGTTATACTATCATAGAATAAAGTGTAGGAAAAACCCAACCTGTGTATTTGAGCATGGTGGAAAAATCAACCAATTCAATTCTATGTAATTTATTTCATGAAGGCCAACCTGTAGCGTTTATGACAAGTCAATTCTACCACGCACGGGTTCGTAAAGCAGATTCTGCTGAGAAGAGCCGGTAAGAGACAGAAGTTATTCCGTATAAGAGATAATGTGCACCATTTTATCAAATTGTAGTTACTACAACGTAAGAAGTTTTTACACTATCTTGTGAGCTACTAGATGCAAAGCCGATTGTTGCCATCCAATGGTTGTACATACCTTACTATTATATTTTATCGTATTGAGTGAATTCGATCTCTCGATTTTGCTTTGAGTAATTAATATCGACGTATTAAACTATTCACACATCTCGTCTTTCGATGCAGAAAATATAATTCACAATTTAGGTACATATTTATGAATATATATAATTTACAACACTTCTTCAATTTCAATAGGTGATTGTCCGTCTTATTATTGAATACAACTTTTCCATTATTGTTATTATTTTCAGTTCTGATAATACATTAAACATGAATTACGAAAGCAAAGCTGTTTATTTTGTAACCATGAATTACCTACGCGTTTTGCACAATTATGTATTTCTTATTTCATCATAACTGTTTATTAAAAAATATAATTAAGTTTGTGGTTTTATTGTTAAAATTGTTAAGAAATTATAATCGTGTTCATTGGCTGAGTTCCAATATTAGTAATTTATACTGTGTAGTAATTTTATGCTTCAATTTTAGGTCTAGTGCGTGGCGAATCAAGCATAAGGGTAGGGTTTTGTAGTCATTCCTGTAAATTCTTTTAAAACCGACTTCAAAAACGACTAAAAGGCATACCTACTACTAAACAAAATACTAATTGCGTAATTGAACTAAGACTAACTTCCTTAACTATCAAAATTATATGTTTGGCATAGAGTTCGAATATTCTCGTAGTAGAGCAATCTAATTACGTAAATATCGTAAGTACAACTTCTCGTAAACACTGAGTACTACTCAGAACTAAGTTATTAGATTACGCAACCATAGAATATTGTGATTTACTGGTGCTATTAGTTCGCGACCGTACCCCGGTAGTCGTGTTTGTCAAGGAAGGCTGTCGGCATAAAAAGTGATCGCTTTAAAGTTAATCACTTTTTATACCAAAGTCATTAATCGCATTAAAATTAGTCGGTAATGTTTTTCTAGAAATCTTTTACTGCTGTCTTATCAATCTGGGCAGTTATAATTAATTGGATATTTGACTTTTGTTAAAATGTTGATATTTATTAATTAATTTTATTTATTAACGAAAATGTACCATGTATGAATAACTTTTGTAAAAACAGAAAATAAATCTGTCAAAAAACAAATAAGTACAAGCAAGCAAGCTATTTTATTGCTGCGCTAAATGTCATGTCAGCACAGACAATAGGATGGTACCGTCCACAGCTGACAATTTTTTTTAAATTATACATGTCCAAATTTCCCTCGCCGGAAATTGAACCAAGCCCTTCCACTTCTAACAGACTATAGCGCTCATAATTTGGAAGTCGTCAAGGTCTACAAAAGTCAAAACTGAAAATATGTTAAGTTTTATGTGCCTGTAGCGTAATTAGTTTTTCAATTTGATTAGTATTATTACTTAGAAGAAATTGCAGTACAAAGTTAAAGTGTAATCGACAAATAACATGAGGTAACATGGGCGAAGTTTCTAGAGACTCACGTCAAATACTGTCGTTTTAGAGTCCGCCAACAAAGTTGAATGTATACCTAAAGTTGTAAAGTTGCTCTGGATTTTGTGCTTAAAACGCGAAACAACAAGCTATTTATTTTACTTTTTGTTGGTCGACTTTTGCAATCCGGCTGCGTAATCTAATCGTTGATTTTTCTTTTTCCCCAGGTAAGCAATAAAAGCAAAACATTCGTTGGCGGTCATTCCGTTTTGCTACATAAAACTGGATGGTAAGCAAAAATGTTTGTAAAAGCACCTACCGTATGCTATTTATTCCGAATTCCTTTTTTTCAGGTCAAGTAAAACGCGTTAATGTTTTAATTTATAAGTTATAACCGGCAATAAATTGCCGCATAAATAATTTATGCTGCAATAGTTCACTAGGTATTTATCAACTAGTCTTTATTTTGCGGAGTTGCTGCGTGAGTTCCCCTGTCCTCTATGCATAAGCGGAACGAAGCGACGAGCTTAACAACGCATTTTATGGTATTGTTTACGGTCCCATAGTTTAGGAATCATGGACGGGTAAGATTTTTCATAAAAGAATCAACCGAAAGTGTTTCTTTACCGTTTCATAGAGCCATAATAGAGCCATGAAAACCCTCGCCTTTAAAAAATCTCAGAGCCTATTTAGAGGTAGTTACTATATCTATTTAGTTTACCGAGAGGAACTCTTAATTGTATACGGTAGCTGTTGCCTCTTTTTTGGGATGAAAAGTATCCTCATATCATGTTCAGGATATTAAGATATATCTGCCACGTCTCGATCCACGCCACACGGAAAAATAAAGAAACATTAACTTTTATATATTTTATAGACACGCTTTTGCCCGCAATTCAATCCGCGTGGACTTAAGACTTTTAAAAATCCTGCTAATTGTAACTAAGTTTAGGTAATTATACAATTGTATGTATATGAACTGTTCTCACGTAGGTATAGACCATTCAACGTAGCTATTGAGTGTAAATCATAATTTTATCTTCCTCACATAGTTTTGCAGCTGTCGATCTTGTATCAACGAGAACGTATTGTATCTCGCACATTGTACAAGACGAGATATTCTAGTCACATCTCGTATCTATGACATGGACGTAGTAGATGCGATGACGCGTACTATAAACTACTGCGTCCAGCGATAAGTGAATTGAACCTTATCCTAAACCAATAGCGGTCAAATCTAAAAGTAACAGAGATAAAGCTACCGGGGAAGCCGGGTCTCTAACCCATTTATGAGCTGTAGGCGGTAATTGAATTACGCCCCTCTGACGCCACGGACAATTCATTCGTAAAGTGGCTCTTATTGTAATAGTGCACGACGCGTTAGTATACGAGCACCCTTGACTTCACTCCTAATTCTGAATACGAACGATAATAATCCTATTTAAGAAAAACGCTTCTGTCATTATGACTTCTGAGTTCTAATAATGAAGATGCAGTCTAGATGCAGTTCAATTTTTACACGACTACGGCAAAGCTAAATAGAAGGATACTTAAAAGTCTTAACACACAGATGCTACCTACTTCCAATTTTCCTTATTCAGTTTTATATTCTATTTCTTCTAAAAAACAATATTAGCCAAGTTGAACTTGACTTATATTCTCCTCTCCCCTCCAAATAAGCGGAAAGCTTACCTTATATTAGGAGTGAGTAGGACAATAGTGTAACAGGTGGGGCTCGAACCTGCGACGTTTAAGTTTTCAGTCCGCAACTTTAACCGACAGGCTATTGAGATTACTTATACTACTTTAAAAGATTCCAGAGAGATATAGATACTACAGTTAGTACTACAGTAGTTTTACTAGTTTCATCCAAATTCTAGTAAAACTTTAGTATTAGATATAAACAAAGACGATAAGTACGAAAATTTTGGCTCTTTTGTAAAACCATGTCAAGGCTGATAACCAAAGAAACGATGCCAATGAAAACAACTGGGCGGACCAACAAATTCCTAAAAAGCCTGCAACGCATTGGTACTACAAATGTTCATGGGCGATTATAATCACTTAACATCAGGTGACCCGCCTGCTTGTTTGCTCGCTAAAAATATAAAATAAAAACTGCTATAGCGCAGTTCTATGTTCCACGAAGGAATAAAAGGCCGTCAATCATTATCTATTTCTTCTTTTTGTGATTTTCCTTTTGTCATCTCTTATCAGGTTTAGGAGTGCCGACACTTATAAGTATATTTTTTACTTTATCAAAGCACCTTATCCGAAAGAATGTTGATAAGAATCAGAGTATGGCGCGACGGTGTTTATACAAAAAATTCAGTTTGCATGATTTTTACTGCGTTTCAGTAACAGTAATAATAACAATAAACATCGAATGTGCGTCGTAAAAAGTTACTGTTCATCTCCGGGTAGCAGATGAAAGTTGATCATCTATTGTGTAATGGACGTGATATACTCGCAAAATGTCTATTACGTGTCGATTAATTGAGAAATCTTATGCGATCCAATTTGTACTTTGGCGTGACTGCAGCGATTGCGAGGGAGCCATGTCGTGATATGAAATCGATACCACGTGCGTTTATGTCTCTTTCGTAGATAACACGACTTTCTACTTTATATTTTTGACGGTCGTCCTCGCGTTGTGCGGCTAATAGCTGCGTCATGTACTTATAACCAAGTCTTTTTTTATTTATATTCGATGACAAGATAGTTCTTGCAATCTCACCAGATGGTAAGTGACGATGCAGTCTAAGATGGTAGCGGGCTAACTTGGAAGGGTTATGGCAGTGTACCTACTCATACCCCTAATCGGTTTCTACACGCCATCGTGCCGGAACACTAAATCGCTTTGCGGCACACAAAGCCTTCTACCTGACCAAACCAGAGACAATTTAGAAATTATAAATTCCCAAATTACCCCCGCCGGGAATCGAACCCGAGACCTCCCAGTTATAAGACCGCAGCGCTCACCACTGCGCCAGGGAGGTCGTCACAGGGAGGAGTCTCGGATGGCTGAAACAATTTCACAATAGATTTATTTTGTCATGCTCGAGGATTTTTCTTTTGACCAAATTTTCTTGTGACGCGCATATTACTGCAGGTGAAATAAGTTGCCAGATATTCCTCTAAACGAGGCTGTGAACATATTATTTCATTATATATCCTGTCGACTAAGTTTGAAATAGATATTTTTAAAAAAGATATAAAGAAGCCCACATATTATAACTTGTATGTTTTTTTTTATAAAGATTAGAGAGTTTTTGTTATTTCGAAGTAGGTAACAATTGCAATAGGTTACAGAACCATCACTATAATTAAACGTTCTGAACTTCTGAAGCAAAAAGCCTAAACCTGTTCGCAACCGGGAGCCGGCGTTGTGTGTCGTCACAGCGCGCGCCGCCGACCGTGACGCCGCTTCCGTCGCCATTTCCGTCTCCCACCACGAATCATCTCGACTGTTAAATCGAATCCGTAATCTACTTTAGGCCCTAACAATAAACTCTTGGACAATAGGTACCTTCGATTCCCTCGATATTAAGCCGAGCACGATATCTCTTACGGGTAAACGCGCACTGCGTAAAGTAGTGAAATGCGTCAATGTTTCTTAAGAAATACTCGTATTTTATAATTGAAAAAGACATGGGCAGTGAAAAGGACTGCCAAAAAAAGTGAAAACACGTCGTAGGTACTCATAGCGACAGACGTATGTCTGTTACCATTAGCATGTCGGTGACGGGAACCCATAACATTTTCCCCTACCGAAATTCGTTCAACAGGCCTAAACTTTACTTCAAAAACTGCGTGTTATGCGAAGAACATTTTCCCATGTGTTTTACCAGCGTTTGTAAATTTTAATACAATATTTCTTAAGAACCGATCGATTTGGTGAGACTAAATAAAAGTATGCAGTTTATTTCACAAAGGATTAATTATTTATATTCAAATCGTGTAAAAAAGAATAGCGCAGAAATAAAGCGCACCATATTTCGAGTCGCTGTCTATTTGCATTCAACTTAATAAGTAGTGAAACTCAAAATTCACATCCAGGATTACAAATTCTTCAAAACTCTTTTTGATGGTAGTCTTTATACTGATCTAGTGACCGTCGTTAGTGACAGTCGCCAGCGATGCCACTAGGTCGTGTTACAATATTTTAATACAGCGCTAGCAAACTGCGTTTGACTGGAAAGAAAAAATGTTAACACAGCACCACGGCCAGGGCAGGGTTTGTTGCTGTGGACAGCGATCTAATCTACGAAAACCTACAGGCTGGCGATTTTCAATAATCGCGCGGAAAAATTTCGCAGTGCGAGCTAACCTTTATTCCGTCGCGTCGTTGCGAATCAAATTGAAACGATTTGGGTGTGTGCTGCTACATAGTTGAATGGTATTAAGTTAATTCGAGCCTAAATAATCGCTCGCAGCTTTACATGCTTTCTAGTTCACTGTGATTGACTGGACCAGTTACTTTCTTCGGTGTTTTTTTAATTCATCTGCGATTTAGTTGTCCAACTAAGCCTCAATAGCCAAACCGTTAAAGGTGCGGACTGAAAACTGAAAGGTCGCAGGTTCAAACCCCACCCGTTGCATTTTATTATCTATTGTCGTACCCACTCCTTCCACAAGCTTTCCGCTTATTTGGAGGGGATAGGAGGATATCTCCTATCCCCTCCAAATAAGCGGATAGTCAACTTCAGAATAGCTAATATTAAAAAAAAAAAAAAAACTTGAAATTGTAACTCTGCGGGATAATTTTTTAGTTTTATGTGGTTATTCATTCCTGTGCATTGAGGTGTACGAAATTACTGTAGGTACCCAAAGATGCAACTGCTTGTAAATCGAATTCGAATGGACCCCGTCTGTTAATGCGCGTATGGAACTGTCGAAGTGTGGGCGCGCCTTTCGAAATAAAAGTTGTGATTTATTGCGTGCGTGCGATATCATTTCCATTCGAGATTATTTATACACCCATCATGATAGTGATGGAGTTTCACAAGATAGATCATAAAATATCGATAATACGCCACAGGAAATTGGAGTTCCATATTATGTGCTATTGTTGATATACTTTTTTTTATCCGATGACAACTGACAAGCTTGCCCTTGCGCAATCCTTGCGGATGAAGTCGCGGGCATCGTCTAGTTGTCAATCCTATTAATATTATAATTGCGAAAGTTTGGATGTATGTATGGATGGATGTTTGTTACTCAATCACGCCGCAACGACTGGACTGATTTGGGTGTTTGGCACAGAGATAGGTTATGGTCTGGGATAACATATAGGCTGCTCTTTATCCCGGAAAATAAGAGAGTTTCCGTGGGAATTAAAACAGTGGCGCAACAGCAATGTTTCTTTATGCCTCTAATTTAAAGGCGCCCTTAGACAGCATCGTCACTAACCATCAGGTGAAACAAAAACATTCTTGTTTATCGCTGGTAGAAAGAGAGTAGGTAGTAAAAATTAATGTGGTATAGAAGCAGACGTTATACGACATCAGCTAGTTTTGCTATAATGTTGCAACTACAAGTTTCTAAATGCATGAACCGTGGTTCGACCTTTTTGATTTCAGTCCGTCCGCAAAACTATTAATGTCAACTAAACTACGAGGATATTATGTTGGATGGTTGGTGCAGTTTAAATTCGCTCAATTTAACCGCTTTGAAGACTTTCAAGTCTAGATCTGGACGAAATCTGTGACCTAATTTTGTTTCCTGTTTATCTACCAGTCTACCACCTAAGTGAAAGTGTCCTCCAATTTGTTTGTGTTATGTATGACGTATAAAACGCTAAATTATTCAAGTTTTTATGCCTTATTTGAATAAAATATAGTCGTGTAAACTATATAATAAAACAAAAAGCGAATAGATTTATTATGCAAATATCCGACAGAGATGTTAATTGGAGTATGGAGCTAATTAAATGCTTAATTAAGTCTCAGTAACGCAACGGTTTGTGGACTAAAAATAAATGTTTTATGGTTCAAACCCACTGCACCACTGTTGTACCCACCCTTAACTAAAGCTAAACTCTTAAGTTTGACTGCAAAAAGAATATTCTTAGTTTAAAAAGAGTGTTAACTTATTATGTCAATAGCCTACTTACCAATATACTTAATGAGAATCGTCGTACGCCTACACCAGAACCATATTGGAATCAATCAATCTCTACATGCGGTATCGGTTTTTATCTCTATCTTCGAGTATGCTTTCGACCCTTTTTAATGAGATAACCTAAATTGTGAATGACTGCCTGTGCTTATGAAGGTTAAGTTAGTTTTTAGTTTTTGGGGAGGGAATCCGGCAGAAATTCTCGTTGAGTTGATAACTCTGAGATTTGATAGTAAGACCCTTATTAATCCCATATAACCCGATTTCTCCATCAGGTAAAAGGACATTTTAATAATTATATTCTCCCCTTGTAAGAGACACACGGCAAGTTACAAATATTTCTCCTTAACTTCAAAGTTGGATCATGAGGTTTTTGAATTTGAAGTTGAAGAGAACGTAGTCAATTCCAAATAATATCACAGGTAGTTATAATTTTCTGTAGAAAAGCCCTTTTAAACATCAGCGCGTTAATTTAAATGACATGTTACCTCGTTAACCGTCGCGTAGAATAGAAAGTGTTGCCTAATAATGCACTGAGTCTATAAAGACTTTATGCGGCGTGGCGTGAATGCGCACGAGCTTATTATTTTATACCACAGCCTTACATCCCACCGGTCGATAAGGAACTGGATCAGAGGGTTTGTATCAAGCAGTGAAAGTGTCCCACTGAGAACAATCGGCTGGCAACTCTTTAAACTGTACTAAGACCTTATGATAAATGTCACTGTGTGAGAACGTGTCGTAATTTAATGTGTGTGGATAAAAATCAGACAAGCGACGTTCGTAGGTTGGATGACTGTATCTCTGTAGGAAATGAACTTAAATTTTATAAAGGTTTTGCCAGAAATTAAGCGTTTTGATAACCATAAAGTAATGCTGATCGATTGAGAAACAGCTGCATCAATAAATCTCAATTATGATTGGCTGAATTATGGTATTCTTGCTGCTACAACGCATTTTAACCAATAGCAAAAGAGTGTCGACCAATGTCGTTTTTAGACAAAGATTTGGCCGATCCCATCTGCTCGTTTCATCGTTCATCATTAATATCTGTACCTCTTCCGCACATCTAGATGTCTTTTGGCACATATTGACTATATCTTCGGAAGTCTACTGCTTCTTTATCGATAAATAGACATTCAGTCCTGGACATATGCAGCGGCTCCCTGAGATTCTTTCTGGCGTCGTCAGTTCATTAAGTCGGGATTTAATTTCAGAAATCTTTTCAAAAATCTATAGATACTGTTTAAAACGCAGACCATAATCAAGCATAACAGCATTATCAATTTAGAAAAGAAATTGACATTTTAATTTATAACAGGTAATCATCAACATGAGCTCTTTCCAAGCCATTATAGTTTCTCCCGTAAGTTACTTGAAATCTACGACCGGCTCTAAATAAACCATTCGTGTTTACCATAAACGGACTCGGATTAATTCCCATTTGAGGAAATTACACTAGCAGTGCAGGAAGGAGGTGATGGAGTTATCTTAAAATGTTTAATGTCGACCCAGATTTTCCACCCACCGGCGCCCGACGACTTCTTGTTTGTGAGATAGGTAAATTAAATGTGAATAAAAAGTATATAAATAACTAACTTCGTCCGCGTGGAGTTAAGTATTTAAAAATCCCAGGGAAACCGTTTGTTTCAGTGGGACAAAAGTAGCCAAGGTCCCTCTTCCAAGTCCTCGACTATATCCATGCAAAAATCACGTGGATCCGTTGCTCCGGTGCTACGTGATTGAAGGACAAACCAACAATCTTTGGCTTACGCTGATTAGCAGTTTTCGTTATTATGCCTACTTAACTTTACCTATCCATTTTAATTTAATTTATATACGAGTAGGGTTTTGAATTTGTGAAAAATAACGTTTCATCATTTATTGATTTAATGACGATTAGTTAACCGCTGTTATCTGCCAATTATTGGACTAGAGTGGTGGACTATGGCCTAAAACCCCCTTCTCTGAGAGGAGACCTGCGCTTAGGAGTGAGCCGTTTATGGGTTGCTGATGATGAGGAAATACTATAATAATTCGTCTTCGCCTTTTAATATACGTGTAGGCTGTAGGTATTTGTAAGCAGTGAATTTGATCCATTATGTTTAAACAATCTTGATTGAGTGATATAAATGCTAAGTAGGTGCCTTTTGTGTAGTTTTAAGAAACCGTTGTACACTTGACCGAGGAATTTAAAGCCTCGGGGGACTTTCCAGCGTCTTTACACTTGCCTTTGTTTAAAGAATCGTTTGAAAACTCTAAAGAACCTAAAATTTAATTGAAGCTTTTGTATGTAGAAGTATTTTATTGTTATGAAAAGATGTAGAGATCTAGATGTAGATTTATTAGAAAATGCAGTATAATTCATATATGGACTAGTCGTTGTTCATAATATAATAAGCTAAATTGACAGGTTTAAAAGCAATGTTATCTCTTTCCGTAGGGAATATTCTGAAAAGGACAACACCATTTTTTTGACAGAACATCTTGAACTGATAAAATTCATAATAGATATAAGCAAAAACAAGATTTTAAGTAAAAAATCTAACTAGTAAGTAGGTACTCCTCAGATCTGTTATCGAATCACGAATGAATGGCCATTGCCCATTTGAATAACTTAAGACCTCCGGTCGTAGGCCAGACACCTCCGCTATTAACTACTGAGACTACACGTTACGACTTGGTAACAGCGTGATTCATACACGTACACGTATGCTTTGGTGTCGAGTTATTGACGTCTCGTCTCACAAATGCAATATAGAATGCCTACAGCTGAACGTGTTTGTTTTAATTGGCTATATGAGTATGTTGTAGGTATTTTCAGCGTCTCGTCATTGTAAACCCATACGTGGTTGAAATTTAACCTACTCGTACGAAACGCTTCAACGTTTCTGAAACGAACGGCTAAGGTATGGAATGCACTTCCAGCGTCTGTGTTTCCAGCCACGTATAATCTGAGTACCTTCAAGACAAGAGTGAATAGGCATTTTCTAGGCAAGCGCTCTCCAACCTAGACCTCATCAATGCTTTCCATCATTTATGGTAGTCAAGCGCAAGCCTATCTGATAATAGAAAATAAAAAAAGACCGCTGTGAGATTGTCTAAAAATGATTGCTACAGGGTGACGATCGTAAAACCTCTGAGGTCCTCTCACACTATTTCTGAAAATGCGTCGATGCAGCAAGTACGCCATAAATTCATACATTCACAGGTCCCACAGCTGTCGAGAAGATCGTTGATATTTGACATATTTGAATTTTATTTGATACCGCATTGAAACCTCCTGTCCGTTTTCATCAAAATTCATATTCAAATTTAAAATTCTTTTAGTAAGCTAAGTTCGTTAAACTTCGCGACCCGCTCCGCTAGCTATAGGTAGCTTTGGCTCTACGGATTTCATTTCTCGAGCCATAACCGCGCCGACTTATCGTAAGCGACATTTTTAACTAAATTTAGATTTTTATTACAAACGAAACTATAAAGGACTAAGGCATTCTCGAGAATAGAACTTCAAATATAATTACATATGTTATTTTCCTAGGAAATGTCGAAATGTCGTTTGTAATAAAAAACTCAATTAAAGTAAAAATGTCGTTTACGATAAGTCGGCGATTATGGTTCGTTCTGATTTGATCTCACAGGAATACTCCTCTCTCCATCTTTATGAATTTATGATTAGTACATTTACGAGTAAGTATAATATTATTATATTAAAATTTAACACATTTTAATATAATTTAAAATGCGTTAAATAACATTCCCCGCAAAACTGTTGGAACGCGTTGGTATTCACTTTGCAAATAAGAAGGCTATTAATGCCCCTTGTAACTGGTATCGTAAGACACTCTTGTATCATCAATTATTTCAATTGGTCTTATCGGCGCCGAGTGCAGCTGTTGGCGCCTCTCGCAGCACGTATGACGGAAGCATTGAAAGTGTTACTAATATTAATCCTAATAGTAATAATACCAGATAACTGCCATGTTGAATGTTGATTCAAGGATTGGTAGTTGTCCCATTGTCGTTACGGTCAATGGTCTTATAGCGAAAAGTTTCGATCAACACCTTAAGAAACTTTCGCTTAATACTTAGATCAAGGGCAGGATACAGAAGGCGGTAACTCCTTGAGACGGCATGCATTGTGAGGAGGTTCCTCACTCTGGAGCCCTGACCACTGGCTGCTTGGGTCTCACCCCGCAGCAAGTGGGACCCATTTAATTGTATTATTTTTGAGGATGTTATATATTGTATTTTTATAAACATTCTTTTAAAATAATATAATGTAAATGTGTGTAAAAATAAATGATAGAATAATAATAAGCAACCTGTTGATTTTATTCCGTCTACAAATATAAGCTTTTGTTATTTAGTTGGATTTACGTTTGAAATTTAGAAAGTCATCAAGAGACATCAATTTTCTCTCAATCTTACTAATTTAGTAGTCGTTTTTAATTTTACAAATTTTATCGATTTGGGATATATGCATTTCGAAATTGAGGTTAATATATTATTTGCAATACATAATTAGGTATATTTTATTTTGGAAATCAGATCCTAATTAGAATTCTTAAATTTGTGAACGTGTGATTTATTCGGCACAGTCACTTTCTCGCTATTACTGGAATTCATAAAATACTAACTGGTGTCCGTGACTTCGGCCGAGTGCATGTAGGTTTTTGAAACTCTACTTATATTTTTCGAGATAAGGTTCTATGTTCGTGTTTCTACTATAAATCATTTGTTAAACGAAATACTTCATGTAAGTTAAAACTTTCCGTGTTCCTTGATCTGGTATTTCATTTTAAAATAAAACAACACAAATTGTACCTACTAAGCTTTCGTCTGAAAACTTTTGCTGTACGAGGGCTTCAGTTTCACAAGAAACTTTTTCGGCATTGTTCCATGTCAGCAATTCATTTTCTAAGCAAATAATAAATTATTTTATCTTCTATACCTACTGACTGTACAGTGTCTTACTGACTGACGTTTGTGCACACCTTTTTGCGCTATAATAATATCTCCCGCGAAAATAGTTAATCTTTAAAGCTGTAGGGATTTGGGGTCTTAGAATAACAGCAATAAACTGCAAACCTCGTTATTTTGTAACTTGAAATATTAAACTTTTTGCCTAACCGATTATAATATACATAAGGCTATGTTCACATGTAACGCGCGTTAACGCGCGTCAACGCGCGATCAAATTTGAAGAGAGTTCAGATGATGAGCGCTAATGCGCGTTACGAGAGCTTCTACTCCATCGATTCGTTGCTTTTTTCTACTTCATCGATTAGTAAGTCGATGTCAATATCTTCAATTTCACTCATTTTAAATGCGAAAACAAAATATAATTACGAAAATTAACAAAATTACATGCGATCGCGATGAAAGCGCGCGCTCAACTGAACAGAAAACGGACATTACATTAATATCAAAGCGCGAGTCAACGCGCGATTGTCTGCGTCTAGAAACTTTTTCTCTGAGCGCCGCGTTGACGCTCGCTGACGCGCGTTAACGCGCGCGCATGTGAACGGTTGCTAGGTATATATTAGGATGTCTAAGCGCGCGATTTGAAAACGCGCGTCGCAATTCAGCCATCTGAACATAGCCTAATACGTATGAAGTATTTATTTATTTATTTAAATAAATAAATAAATATTAATATCTTATGCTATCCTTAAGCTTACCTTTTCCGAAAGGAATAGCACCATTTCACAATCTTAGGACTTGTCGATTTTATTTAGTTAAGCAAAATGTATTATGATGTTTTTATTCAAAAATATTTCAAAGTTAACAATACATAGAAACTTTATGTTCATTCATACATTTTGATTTTATTTTTGCAATTCACCGTGTCAATTTTTTCTTTGTATTGACGCCCTCTTGACATAATCTTTTGCGGGTCACAGAATAGATAATGCTGTGTGGGGTCATAACCTAATAGACATCCGCCATTATTGTAAAGTCGAAATGTAAAATGTTGTACGCGATGGTTTCAGGCAACAATGTCACTTTGTTAAGTACAAAGTAAATATTATATTTCAAAATATTTTCAGAGGAATACAATAGGTAGAATTTTTCGTAATTTGTATCGACCTATTTGCATCATTATACATACACATTTTATACTGAATGTTGCCTGGGGCGTAATCTCAACGTTCGTTGGGTAACGCCGTTGCATCATAATATATTTCCTTCTTTTATTGCGTTGTCTGACTGCGTTGTCTAGTATGTTTCAAGATTAATTGTGTGCACGCGTAAACATTCATTACTGGAACTAGATATCTGTTAGTTACTAGGTAATAGATATCAAGTTAAAGTAAGACTGCAAAACTCCAAATAAATAGGTAAAGTAGGTTCCCTTAATCAATAAATGCTTACCAATTTCAAAATTGACAATCTATAGTTTGTGAAGTCCAGTCATTCCTACTCCTTGTAGATTGTTTATTGTAAGTAATCCAGAATGAAATTTGCTCACCCCGACTCCACACAGTATTGTATATCTTGCTCCTAGAGAGGTTTTGCAAAGCGCGAAGTTGGAAACTCGCGTAAGTAGTCTTAACTGCGGGTTCGCGACGTCAAATGGAACAAAGGGAAGAGCAAACGAGCGAAGCGAGCCGCCGATATTCGTAGCGATATGAAGCTGAATAATGGGACAAATAAATAATCATAATATTTTGTATGAATCATATAAAATATTTGGTTTGAAATTGACTAGTCCAAGTTAATTATTATTATTATATTAAAGCACAAAGATACCTTAATTTGATGAAAAATTATTCGTTTAGGCATCGATTTGGAATTTGTTGGTAAGTAGTAGGTAGATGGGTGGGTACTTTCTGATGAGCGTTCAAATACGTTTCTTGCTGCTGATTCGGTACATGTGCAGATATTAATTACTTATTTTAAATTAAAATTCTTAATTTCGCAAAACTAGGAGGTATAAAGGATACCAGGAAAGTGGATAGAAAATCTAGACTGGACTAGATTCTGTATCTATATTTAGTGTTAGCGTGTAGATTGTTCATGCACTAAATTGTAGCGAGTTCTTCGCAGCGCGACCAACGACCGTTATAGCATCCTTATTTATCGTTGTTAAGATAAATCTTAACTAAGTGGAGTGGAATAGTTGATTGCATTTATTTATAATAATAAAGTTGTCCTACATAATCCTGCAGACAAGGATTATGAACTTAGCGAGGGATATTTTATCCGACTGCCAGAGGAGGGTAGTAATGTTTTTTGAGCATATGTATGTAAATTTTTATTTTTTGGTACGCTGTGTATTTTACTCGATTGGACTGATTTTAACGTATATAGGGTCTCAGTAGATTCGTCTTCAAATTTAAAAAAAAAATTGGAATACAGGAAAAATACTTTCAAATCTATTTGAATTCTCAGTTGATGTGTTTTAACGCAACGAAGGGTCATAGTAAGGACGAATATATAACTTATTGTTAAAAATTTTAGCTACGCTTTTGATAGTAAAATCAAACAGCAGATCATTCGCCATTCGTGATTTAAACGTGGAAAGCGGTGTAAGCGATCGGCTGTTAGAAGTAGCTAGAGTGTCAGAGTTCTCTTTGATTTCATCGTCGGCATTCGGTGTTATTGATATTATTTTTTATGCTTTATAGTCCATTTAAAACCAGGTCATTGTCCGAAATATATAGTTGGTGACCTTGTATTGCTATGTAGCTGTATAAGTATACGAGTATTTCAAGAATCCTTTGCATTGAGTCAGTGACTGAAATTACTTCGGTGTCAGGCCAATACTGACTTGATACTGCTATAAGCTATCTTACTACAGCGCTAAAATGTCAGTCGCCAGTGCCGACTTGTACATTCTAGCTGTTTTTATGTGAACATGTTACATTGACACACAATTACAGTTTTTTTTTTCTGTTCTGTTTTGTAAATTTCTAAATTACTGTCTTATATACTAAGATATTGTCCAACGACGCATCTTAGTCTTTTCTTTATAATAGTCTTTAGAGACACTTTGTTCATGTGTTCTTTCAGGCAGCACTTTCACTACACTATCACTATAATACACAATTACAGTGATTATTTTGTTTTTAAACCATCACAACAAACATCGGCAAACAAAACAAAAAAGTTTCAGAATAACGAATACAATAAATATAGATAACTAGCTTTAACCCGCGGCTTCGCTCACGTTAGGTTCGATTTTTTAACCCCCTATTTAACCCTCTTGGGGTTGAAATTTTCCAAAATCCTTTCTTAGCGGATGTCTACGTCCTAACAGCTACCTGTATACCAAATTTCAGCTCGATCGGTCCAGTGGTTAGAGCTGTGCGTTGATAGATCAGTCAGTCAGTCAGTCAGTCAGTCAGTCAGTCACCTTTGCCTTTTATATATTTAGATGATTTAAACTTGTAGCTACTAGTGGAATAATAAGCCGAACATGTATCTACCTACCAACCTCATTCAATAGAAAAATGCGTGCCTCCGTAGGTACTAGGTAGGTACACGACGCTCTGGCGTGAATTTGTATAATTAATGAATTCAAAGTTTTTGCTGCTCTTATAAAATCAAAGCAGTTGTTACGATGATAGTCTATTATGTTTTCGTAACTACCAAGAGCACTGTACAATATCGTACGAATATTTTAGACCTTAGTAAACGTAATCGAAAATCATACCTACATCATACGTATTTCACAATCGCTAAGTAATCTTTACTGACGACATTGGCAATACATTTCACGTTTTAAAAAATTTGAACATATTAATATAGGTAAACATAAAAATTCTTTTTACAAAACCTGATGAAAAACCCTTTCAAACAAAAAAAAAAAGAATTTTCCAAATCGGTCCAGGCGTCTTTCGAATTGAGGATGAGGTCAGGATTCTGACGAATTGAGAGCCTCCTCCTTTTTTTGGAAGTCGGTTAAAAACTGTCAGGACGTCAAAATTCCTCGGTGAACACCTAAAGACACCAAAGGTTAACATTACCGGCGATCGTGAAATAGTTCTATCATGGCATAAAAGAAGGTAATATCTATTAGGCGACAGTGCAACATTTGAGTTTTTAATTCGGTTACCACATCGATTTCCTACGGAACGGCTGCTTCCGGAAGTATTAAACACGCAAAAGAAAATCATTTTTATACCAAGCAATTACCACAAAGTATGAGCATATACAATGTACATTGTATCTACGTAATCAGTAATTTTAAGCAATTAAATATAACTAACTAGCTTTAACATTGAAGGAAAGCATCGTGAGGAAACCTGCATACCTGAGAGTTTTCCATAATGTTATTGAAGGTGTGTAACTGTACACTGTACAGTCTGCCATATCCATGCTTGATATATGGCCAGCGTGGTGGACTAAGGGCGTAGTAGCAAGTCACTCTAAACTTTTTCCGCGCGGACGAAGTCGCGGGAATCAGCTAGTTTCAAATAAAAAAGAATTATCAATTTCAGTTAAGATTTGACGAAGTAATCGAGTAAAATTAACAAAAAAAATCATTTCCTAAAAGGCACAGAGATAGCTTGCATTCTAGAGACATTCAGAGGAAATTTCCCGAGAAATCAAAGATTAAGAAACCTAAAATACGCAAGAAGTTGCGGGCACCATTTAGATTATCACCGTGTAGATTATACAATATAAATAGTTTCCTAGTTACTTGTGTCTTTTGGAAGTGGGTTGATTTAAGATAGCGTTCAATTTATTTATTATTTTTTATTTAGCTTCAGTGTTGAAACCGGTATGGCGGGACTGAAAAAAGAGTACATGGTATGCTAATTGCTAATGCAGTTATAACAATATTGCATAAGAACTAAGAACAAACCTAGCTAGGTAAATAAATAACTACACATTATGTAAGTAGGGATTATAAATGAACTACAATAATAGCGTAATAGGCTTTATTCCTCACTTGCAGTTTAGTGGACATTGTCAAAGGCAAGTACGAGTAGGAAGTATAATATATAATATATTAAAACCTTTGACTTGATTGTATTAAAATTCTAAGAAATTTATTTACTAAGTATTACGTGTTTTTTTTTTGTGGCTAATAGTTCTTAGAAGAGATAATATTCTTACTTATGATACTATTTAAAAATTTTATTTACCTTCAGAGAAAATAACCGCATAACTGAGGACTGATTTATTATTATTTCATATATTTACATAGGTACATAATATTACGACGATAATAATTTTATGGGTTTCTATTATCGGGCTCAGTCTTGGCTCAGTGTATTCAGTAGTTATACAAAGACCAAAAGAAAAACATAGGTGTGACTTATTACCTATCTTATATTGTACCTACCTTGTTATAAGAGATGCTTATAAACCCAATGAAAGTTTGTGCTATATCTATTGTCTAGTAGGTCTAGGTATTGTCTAGACTCCTAGACATGGCTGGAACTTATCAACTTTTTTAATGTTAGACTATATTTTATCGCTGCTAGAAACGTTCACAGCGATATGCTATTTTTCTAACCGAGTTTACGAGTCACTTTATTTATATAAGAATAAAGAAATACATTTATAGCCGTGCCTGTGACTAATCCAGCTAGATACTGTTGATCAGCGAAACTTGTGGGTGCAACAATCACGCCCACGTAACACTTGGAACAATAGCCGGCAATGGAATAAACGATCACTACTAGATGTAACTGCAAAGCAATATTTTGATGACACAAAATTCAATCCAATTGAGCTTTGAGTGGCCTTGTGACACACACAGAACAGATCAATTCAAATCGTTTATTTGCCAGATTTGGCACGAGCAAGGTGATAATAAAACTGCCGAAAAATCCTGGAACATCTATCTTAACAAATAAAAATTACTAATTAGTTGTTCGATATCTCTACCTATATCCAAAATGCGAAAGCGTTTTTGCTTGGTCCGTCAATCGCGCAGCAAAGAAGCAACTTGCTTGCATGAGTGTAGTTGGGTACCTAGAGAATTATCCCGAAAAAAAAATACCCGTGAAATTTTAAGAAACCTAACTCTACAAGGACAAAGTCGCGCTCAAAACTATAGATATGTACTAGGTATAAGTTCTAATGAGGACAAATTAAATTATGCCTCTTAGCTTCAGAAACATTAATATTGTTATTATTAAACCTCACTAACTTTGAGTAAATAACTTAGGAATCAGAAAATTGCCAAAGCTACCTAATAGTTTTCGAGAAACCATGGAGATATGAATTTTGATCCAACATAGGTTCAAGTTATGTCTAAGTCAAGATTTATAAAGACGAGAATTTCATAACATAGTGGCAACTAAGTGATATCCATGTATGTCAGATACTAGAGAACGGAATAAAACCCCAAGATAATGCGCAGCTGGTTAGACTTCTTAGAATCGGTTCGACTTTAGCTGAGTTAGTTTAATTGTGATTAATATTATGTCTAGTTGCAATTTATCAGCGAAACTTGTGGGCGCGACAATCACTATTACATTAGATAATAGTATCTAATGTAGTAGCCTGTTGGTACAATAATTTGAGACCAAAATAAAGTTAGAATAACAATTTATATCTTTCTCTTCTATAAAATAGAATCATTTTTTATTATTAATATTTTAGCTAAGTGCTTTCGAATCATCAATTGAATCTATTAGAATATACTGATAGTCTTTTAAAGTAGATAAACAATTTACAATAGTTAGCAGTACATGATTTAAACTATTAAAATATATTAATAAGGAATGCAGTTTTTGCAATTTCATACATTTCTGGACATTCTTGAATGTCATGAAATCTTTATAACTGCAATCGATGGTAGAAACGGAATCTTGAGAACGTTTTTCAATATCTATAAAGCCGTTAGCTCCTATCCGCCGCGAAACGAAAACATGCAGTTTCGCTATAATTTCGCTTCCGTTTGAGAGCGAAACCAATGCGAAACTCCCTGTTCGTTTCTTGTTTGTTTTGCGACATCGTGCTAACAACCTAATAATTTGGTTAATTCCTACAAACAACCTAATAATTTGGCTTTTTGACAAAAAAAAATACTACTTGTACTTATATAATAAAAACTAGCTCTATATTATGAGCTCTATAAATATTATGATAACTCTGGTCATTCTACTGAGTTTATTACAGTTATCAAATACCAGTTACATACAGGATAACAGTAGAGGTACAAAAACGAGAACTTGAACAAACTCCAAATAAAGGGACAGGTGGTAGTGGCATTATAAACGTTTAAAAACTGACCAGGTGCATTTTTAAAATGGGATGGTCAAATAAATAGCCATTCAACATCTTGTTATAAGCACTCACTATTTTAACAACTCACTTGTGTACATACATTCATCGATTCGCAATCAGGCAGCTGTATTGCGGAGCCTGTAATTATTAGTTTGCAATCATAACTTTTTTGTTATGTTATTGGTAATACTGCGTGTTGATTTTAATACCGAGTTTTGTATTCGATAGAGTAAGACTGGCAGCTGCACATGAAAGAGACTAGTACTTTGTATCTATTTTACTATATTTACTCTTTGTTCAATTACCTATCTTTACGCATTAATTCAGCACCAATGGATTGCTATTTCTTTTTACATATTCTCGGTATATTCTGACTTCCTCTATCATCTACCTGGACTATTTACCGTAATTAAGCAGGTTGTTGATTCAGAGGTTGATTATATTAGAACAGGTACATAAATGTTTGGTCACATAATCTTCTTCTTCTTTCTTCTTTATCTCCCATAAACATTGATATCATTATTAGTTGATATGAAATTAGAACCGTGACCACTAAGAACGCGTATTTCCTTTTTCTCTTTTTTATCAAGTTTTTTATTTAATTGAGATTTTCTCTTTGACCAAGGCTCAGGCAATTCGTCCATTGGGTGCGGGAAATTGTCCATGTGTGTTCTCTACCGTGACGGCTGCACGTTGTACGCAGGAGGCCGAGCGTTACTATTGTCTATTTAGTTTTGTTAATGGCTTTTTGTTCCGTTTTTAATGTCTATGTATTTACCTTAATCGATAACTAAACGTTCTTTATTATATTTCTTCAAATTCTTCGACTTCAATTCCTTCCTATAATATTCACCCTCACTTCACTGTTATCACTTCACATTGCTGTTAGAGTAATATTATATAGTTTTGTATGTTAGTCTAGTTGAAAAGTACGAACCTGTTCTAAGCCAAGAAAATTCTTCCAACAATTAATGTATATTTTGACTTACCTAAGCCAGACTTCTGACCTCGTCTACCAAGGGCGTGCCACAAGGAAATATGCTGGGCCTACATTTATTCATAATCAAGTTTTTATTTAGATTCTATGTTTTTTGTGTTGATGCAGTCGTGTCTTAACGTTAAGTGGCTTGAAGGCAAGGCTTTGACGCAAGACTTCCTCTTCATGAGATGAATAGGTAGTACTTGCATACGATCGCTCATGGCGGATAATAATAAGCAAACAGAAGTCCATTTTAAGTGATGCATTTTTGATTTTTTTCTCATAAAAAGCTCTTGAAAAGAACTGACGTCATCGGAAACAGGTAAAGTGCAATTAACCTTTCAAATGTCATTCAAAAGGATACTAATTGCAAAATGTTGAATTAGGTTGCTACTGCACTTTTTATTATTTCAAAACTTATTGCTTTTCTCTTAAAGTATGTTTTTGCTTGATTTAACTAGCAGTCGGTTCAGGGCATTCGGGTCCGCTATGCAGCTGCCATTTTTAGGGTCATACAAAAAGGTAAAATAATAAATATAAACGAGTAATAGCATTATTCATTCTGCAGATGCACTAAAAATGAGGACTAAGCTTAGCTGAAAATAAAAGGATTCGAAATACCTACCTAATGGATCCTATGCTAATTCTATTTTGCAACTTAAAAGGCAGTCTCGTCTACTATTTTTCACAGCGAGTGCAACATCCACTTGCTTAAGTATTTACTTAATTATTTTATGATTAATTTCAAGTTTCAGTTTTAATTGAATTATTTATTTTTTGTTCAGTACAAGATAGCCCATGACTGCGATTTATCTGATGTTAAAAGTGACGACTCGCGGTCTAACTTGGAAGGGGTGTGGCAGTGTAAGTTAAATACCCTTAATTAGTTTCTAGTTTCTACATCTCATCGTACCGGATCACTAAATCGCTTAGCGGTAAGTTTTGCCGATAGGATGGTTAAGTGGTAACTAACCATAGCCAAAGCTTCCCACCAGAAAAATGCTGATGGACTATTTAGTGTGAATAAAACCATACTGAAAGGAGAGTTAACGTTGCTATTGACACAATACTCACTACTTTCAAGTAGGTATAATTACAAATCGAATTAAATAAATAATTTACGGTCCAACCGCATCGCCAATACCGCCGTTGTGCACGAAATTGGTAATAGATAGTGTCCTGCTGATTCTAATATGCGTGTTTCTGTGAACACGAACGTGAGAAATCGTGAGTAGACATTGTACACCTATATGTACAGCCGATGTGGTTTTAGATTCGGATTGATAGCCAGACCGAACTGAAAATTGATTTAATCAAAAACTGTACCCTTTCATTTGTGAATTGACTAGCGACGCCCGCGACTTTATTCGCGTGGATTGAGGTTTTGAATTTCTTAAAAAGATACTGCAACAGCTAGTCTCCTGACTCCTATAGACATATTATAATAATTATATAAACATTAGCTGACGGCCATAGCAACGCCCGCGTCAAAATTCAAAATTATTTATTTCATGTAGGCCAACCTGTGGCGCTTATGACACGTCGAGACTCTACCACCGGTTCGGAATGAAGATATCTATTCGTCTATTTAAGTGTTAAAAAAAAATGTTTTTATTATTTATGGATTGCCACGATTTTGTGCGGTCTGTGTCCAGCGACAGCTAGTCAGTAAGTCAGACAGGACACGAACTTGACAAGTCCCATGCTCATCAAGTGTACCGAGTGATTTGGTTCATATTGATAGGCGATGGCTTGTTGTTATGTCAAACTGAACATTACTTCGTAACAAATCTCTGCAGTCTATTTATTTGTAAGTATTCAAGATCCTGATCATCATATACTATGCCTTACGGAATTAATGCAATGTCATTTCCTGTTACACGCAGATCGTTATGTATAGGTGTTTTGGCTCGATGTGATTTACGTTATGAGTATGTATATTATGTATTTGTACACTTATCATGTACTCGTATATACTCGCGTGCTGTTATTATAGGTAATTACACTGATTGCAGTTTGGTTAGTTTTTGTATAGTTAACTTGTATCAATGTTTCGAATATTAATTACCTATTGTTATAATATTGAGACATTTTTTAATAAAATACCTCTAAAAACTAACTTCGCTTCACTAAGATTTAAACATTTACCTGCTTAGTATTTAGTAGGTAGGTACCTACCTGATGTCTAAAATTAGTAGACATCAGTGTTTAATTTATAGGTAGATTTAATTTATCTGTTTGTCAGTCTGTTTGTTACCTTTTCACGGATCAGCAACAAATGAATTTGCCACGAGGTAGAGACAGCCACAGAATACTTTTTTTCTGAAAAATCAAAAAGTTCCATGAGATTTCCAAGGTTATCAGTTATCACTAATCAGTTGCGGCGGGTGAATATTTTCAGATCTAAACATACATATATGAAAAAATCCCAAATGAGAACTATATTGATAAGGAGGCCAATGGTATTAGGTCATATAATTTCGCAAGGGTGATCCAAAATGCGAGGAAGCGAAAGTGAAAGCACTAAACGGTTGGTTGAGTTGACCGCTGTCTTCGCCTTTTTACTTTTTAATCAACTGTTAGCCAACAACAAATTTCGCGACGGTGCTTGTTAATCTTTTGCGCCTGTCAAATTTCTACGCCTTCTCTATTTCTTTCTTTTTCTTATTTACCTACTATCATTTTCTTCAGGTATTTACGTAAGTTCTTTTTTTTATTATTAAGACTATCGCCGAGACGACGTAGGATCATCTAACAATACGGATAACAATATCCGTAATCTAACAATACCCTCCATCGATAAAAAAAATTACGTAAATCGGTCAGAATGAAAACGGTTCAAAACAAATCTCGGGACAATCAGAGTATATAAATTGAATAAATTATACATGCCCAATTGAGAACTTCCTCTTTTTTAATGTCGGTTAATAACATTACAGAAGCGCATACAACAAAGTATATGCTCTAAGTTGAAAATAGATTGAACATTTGCTGCTCTAGTAATTTCATCACAAAAAGAGGACCCCAGTTTCTAGAATTCAGGTCGAAGAAAAAACGATTATGCGTCAACTCGGATGTAACTTGTAACTATTATCGTAGTAACGAGTAAAAACGACTTTGGGAATTGGAAATCGACGAGTACGGCGAGTTGTGGGTTAAAAAATCTGAAATAATGTCCAGGTCCACAACTCATTTGCTCGTGCGTGAATAAAGGACAAACCAAAAACACGCTTCCGCTTTTATTATTATTTTGTATAACTACTTTATTATTATTCACTAATCAACCTCTGGATTTGGACGTGACCCAGTTATAATATGTTAGTGTTACTTTGAAACTACACCATTTCTACGAAAAATTTACAAAGCACTATATTTATTACTTTGTAGAGCGTTTCAACAAACATTGAACTTCATTGAAAAAAAAAATAGAAATCTAATAATTACATACAAACTGTATGCGGCACCCTCGGGAGCTCTTGGGAGTGACTTCTCTTATGTTTAGCGTTAGTCAACATTGAAAATCAACAAACTGGGCTTGCTAATTACTCAAGAGTTATCGTTTTTGGAAGCTTCGCAACAGAACCGCACGCGTCAAAAGGCTTTCACTTATAGACAGTCTTGAGTCTAGTCCGGCGAGTTTTCTCCATTTCTCTAGATACAATTTTCAATAGGAGCCTGTGTCGGTAAATACCTGCAATGTAAGATCATTAGGCAGGTATATCTGATGCTAAGATAAGCGATTTCGTAGCCCTTTTGAGATCTATAGTTTTAGTTTACATACTTATGAAAATTGAAAATAATATAATTATTGACAAAAAAATTAATCTACGTTGTAAGCTACGCTGTTTTGAATGTTTACAATTATTTTATTAAAAACACGTATAAGTCGAAAAATTTGAGGTTTTTTTTTTCAAAAATTTTGTATAAGTATAGTTTTTACTTACAATAACAACAAATCTCACTTACTTTCCGCGTAACTACATCTTACAGAATTTAATTCTATAACGGAAATACTGTACAAGTAGGTATCTATTAAAATTTTTGTGCAGAATGTCCGTTCGAGGAATAACAATTATTGAGAAATGATGACCAAATGCTGCGTTAGTAACAAAACACCAAACGAGCTGTGGCATTATTACCCGTAGGTGTATTTTGAAAACGGATATACCTAATTGAGTTTTAATATGTCGTTTTGTTAAGGTGAAATTGGCCATACATAGAACTGTGACGACTTGACTTTAGTTGTTTAAATTACACTGATGTCTATCAGGCCAATTTTGTTAAGAAACCGTGGGCTCGAATTCACAAAGAGCCTAATAAATATTGGCTTGACATGGACTAATGTCATAGAACAACTAAATGAGTGTTTGTCGGTCGTATCACCGTATTTTTCCTCACATCGGTCGATTGGTCGTATGCGGCCCCAAGTTAATAGACTAAATTGCACGAGAAAATTACCGTCCGTTTTTTGCGTTTGGTCTTTTTAGAGTTCTGTACCAAAATATTTTTTTTTAAATTATGAGATACGCTTGCGCTTGACGACAATCAATGGTGGAAAGCATCGATGAGGTCTAGGTTGGAGCGCGCTTGCCTAGAAAATGCCTATTCATTCTTGTCTTGAAGGTACTCAGATTATGCGCGGTCGAAAACTCAGAAGTACGAGTAGGTTGAATTTCAACCACGTATGGGTGCCAGTTAAAAAGAATGGTGTGACTTCTTCCCTCTGTCCGCTTTTCACATTTTCTTATTTTGGTATCCACCATCCTATCCTATCCTACTTATATGTGAATGCGAAAGTGTTTGTTGGTTTATCCTTTCAATCACGCCACAACAGAGCTACGGATTGACTTGATATTTTATCAATCAAAGCCTTCAATTAAAAATAAAAATAAAAAACCATTTCAAAAGGGATAGGAAAATTGGAGGAGCGAGGCTATCAAAATATTGAAGTGGGTTACTAGGTACTAGGTAGGTACAGTTGGTTGGTTACGGTTGGTTTCATTTGGGCTTAATTTGTGCGGTTGCAAACAAAAGGTATTACTTTGTTTTTGAGGCGGTCGAATAGTAAAACTATTTACATACTTTGCCTTATCATGCACAGAACCCTCGGTGCGCCAGTCTGACTCGTACTTGGCCAAGTTTATTTCTTTGTACCGACACGTAGCCAAATATAATAATAGCCTTAATTCTGATTTTTTCTGATTTGATGACGACATGCTGTTATTATTGTATGAGTTATGACTCATATTTCTGGTTCAATGAATTAAGTATAAGACCTCAACTCACTTACGAATTGTCTCTTGACAAGAAGTTGAACGCCCGTTTACAGCGAAACGTTCTCGTATGTAGTATCCATTTCTGCTTATGAAATTTCCAGTCGCTTTACTTACAAAGTTAGATGTTCGGAACAAATGAGGACATTGTAGTGTATTTGACCGGTTGCCGCCCTTTGACCTGTTTAATAGCTTATTATAACTGGAGCGGAGTGGGTGTTGTCTTTGTTTGCATTCAAAGGAACGTAATGGATGGTTCCAACGCAAAGTCATTTTACTAATTGCCCGAGAATATTCCGGATGTAAGAAGGTAGTGGAGGAGTTTGGAAAAACATTTGATTAATGCTAGATGTTTTTCGAAGAAGATAAGGTAAAGTTGGGAATTAAGAGTTTTTTGACTAAGCAACGGAACTTCTAAAACAAGTAAATTTAAAATTTAAAATACCCCCGACATGTTACAACGAATCGCTAGTCAGTAATCGTTCAAATAAAAATTTGTAATCCGCCATTTTGTGGCGGCGGCCATCTTGGACCGATTTTCATCAAACATAGCTAAGAACACTCCCGACTAATTCACCTTTCCAACAAAAAAAGAAACAAAATCAAAATCGGTTCATCCCTTCCGGAGCTAGATGCCACAGACAGACACACACACACACACACGTCAAACTTATAGCACCCCATCGTTTTTGCGTCAGGAGTTAAAAATAATACCGAACGAAAATTCTAAGGGAATCATTTGTTTGGGATAAACCTGCAATGGTTTATGAATGCCGCAATTCAATTATGAATCTAAACTAACTACTAAGTAGATATACTTAATAAATTAAGTCGAAGTAAAGATATACCTTGATAAACTTTGATATTATTGTGGGGGAAAAAGAAACAAAGAAAAGAATATGAAAAGGATCACACCGAAGTTTTAACACGATTACATTTCCGGAGAGCAAAGCTGGCGTGATCGTTATCAAAGCCTTTTGTGCGAGTAAACGTTTCCACACAATTGTTCTGCGACGCAGGCAGTTTCCTGTTAGCGCAGCGAGAGTAAGGACGAGCTTGTCGCAATGAAGAGTCACTCGTAAAAGAAATGGGTCACTCTGCGATGGATGGATTCATCGTTTCAAAATATCTGTTTGAAACTACAATAACTTTTGAAATGTTCCAACCAAAAATGCATGACAGAGAATCTCTATCATAGATTCGAACATTTCAAAAATTGTTGTAGAATCCTAAAGAATTTTGAATATTTTTCAGGTGAATCCTACTTTCCGTCTAACATTATAAATTCGAAAGTTTGGATGTACGGATAGATCGATGGATGTTTGTTTGTTACTCAAGCCTAATGGTTCAGTACCTGAACCATTGTCATATGGTGCACATACTGACTAATCAAGCCTGGCAAGGCTTTAGCCTTATCTAAGACATAAATTTCTTAGGATTAGATAGTTAAGGGTTACCCTTATGGTCGAAATAAATGATTCTTATTATTTTTTTATTTCACCAACGCATAAAGCCTTTGGATTGTTTGGTAGAGCTCATTTAAATTGTATGTAAGTAATGAAACTGTAAAATTGGCATGTATTAGTAGCCTTGAAGATGTTGATACCTATACAAGAAATTCAAGACGACTAATAGAGCATATCGGCCAATCGATTCAGTTTCAATTTTTTGTCGCTGCTTCATGTCTTACAACAATGCGGTTATTTGAGAAGTGCGAAGTATTTTGGTGCCAACCTGCCAGATATTTTCATAATATTCTATTGGCTTTTGCCCGTGTTTTCGTCCGCGTCAAGGTAGTGGCGGACAAACTGTGACATGTATTCCTTCAATTCATTTTCAATTATCAATTGTCATAGTTGAAAAAAAAAGACGTGTGGCACTCGGGGACTGCCGCGGTAAAGCTATTGCATAGCATTTTTTATCAACGCCATCTAGCGGTGAGAGGAGTCCCGTGTCAGGTTATTTTCGTTACGGAATTTCTGGATTCGGTCTCCACGCTCAAGGCCCGCGATAGAAGCTATGCAATACCTTAAAAAAATAACGAATCTTTTCCCGCCGTGATAATTATTAAACTCTTGTAAATTGTGTGTAAAAAATATTGAATCTTTATATTAGTGAAGTAAGATATTTTATTAACGGTAAATTCAGCTATCGAAGTGTTCTGGTAGGTACTTAAAAATCCCGCGGGAATTGTTTGTTGTTCAGTAGCCTAAGCACGAACATTTTAACTTTCGAATAGTAAAGGTAAAGTTAACGCCAGTGTATGAAAATGACAGCAGCGCTCCTGTCATTTTCGTACAAAATTTCTTGCTGAGTTAACTACTGAAACTTTAAACTCTTAGATTACCTACTTTTGAAACTATTCTCGGAAAATTTAACAGTACCTACCTACCCGCAAACGCGCGAACGAGGTAGCGGGCATCAGCTAGTAAACTTTATTAATAAAATATAATGTAATTTTTGAAGGCTGAGTATAAATTAATTATTTATTAATAAGTAATCTAATTATACGAGTAATTCAGTTGACATGACAAAGGCGTGGGTTTATTGAAATGAGGCGGCCACTGGCCAGCGAAAGTGGCCAGGGGTTACAGAGAGCGAGTTCAAGGGGACAAATATTCGCCAATAAATAAACTGTGGAACGACTGTTTCCTAATGTGTTTCGTAACGTAACCAAAATCACAAAGACGTTTTTGATTAGGTAATTTAAAGGGCCTTCTACACATTGGCCGATTGCTCTAAGCCAGCATGTTTCACACTTTACAGTACCAGGCAGCGTTAGTATACACATCGAGCCCCGAAAAGATACAGCCAGCCCACCTCTACTTCATAGATGGTCGTCTCTGTCATGTGTCATGTCACGCTTATTTATCCCGTTCCCGTGGGAAACAAAAAACCTTAAGCCACGTGAACGAAGTCGCGGGCATAGCCTAGTATTCTTAAAAAAAATACGGCTTGGAACTGTCTATGGGCCCAAAATAAATTAAGTTGCCCGGTACCCGTTGACCTCACACTTTGAGCATACTGAATGCTCTAAGACCTCACACGTATTGTGAAGCCGTATGTTTTCTACGTCATTTGGCAATGACATTTCCGATTAATCCACATTTCTGAGCTCCTTTGGAATTAAAATATTGGAATGTCAAGTTTAACTTCATAATATAGCTAAACTGAGCTAAATTATATTATCTAGCGTATCGGGAAATGTCCGCGACTTCGTCCGCGTTTAGTTTTTAAAATCCCGCGGGAACTTTTTGATTTTTCGGTATAAAAGACGAGACTAGCCTATGTCACTCTCCAGGTCCTCAACTAAACCCATGCAAAAAATCACGTCGATCCGTAGCTCTGTTGCAGCGTTATTGAAACCAACAACACAACAAACAAACACACTTTCGCATTTATAATATTAGTAAGGATGTAGTAGGGGTATTATGCATTTATTGTTTTTTTTTAATTGCACTTTTACAGTGGTTGTTTAACATTTTCCGCGCGCTACTCTTCGCCAAAAATATAGTGCGTCTCGCAAGCGAGTTCACCGTAGTGGCATGCAATCTCTTAACAATATAACCAATTAGCAGCTTCCAGCAGCGCAACCGACGCACTGAGAAGTGGGAACAACTATCCAAGTGATAATGTCTCTTTCACAATAATTAACGTTTCAATCTTCGTTCGGAGCGAATTAGTATCTTTTTTATTGTACTTTCTTCCTTACGTTCTACGATTTAATTGTTTATCGGACCAGGCCACTGACACTGAAATATCTTTGCCAAGTTGTGAATGAATTCAGCTTTGTTCGAATAGTCTTCATATATCTTTCATTATTTACTTATTGTTTCGATAGAGGCTAAAGACTAAATATGTATCTTACCTATGACCTTAAATATGTATCTTAAAGTTTAGAGACTGGTATTCAGTAGGTACATTAATATTTTATCCTATATTAATTATTTACTATTTTTTTTCATTCCACGTCTGCGGTTACACTTAGACGTCAATAACTATTGTGCGGTTACATTATTACTCATACAATATCAGTTTCATGAATGTTGTAATACGTAAATGCTTAATGTACTTTTAAAAGGTATTGTATCCGGATTTCTAGGAAATCTATCTATCATTAACATGTCTCATTCTACAACGTATTTCTTTTTGACTGTTAATATATACCCGTATAAATTGGCTTTTTTTTGGTCAATTACAATGAAGATCCCTCTACGAGTTTACACTGTTAATCCTTGAAGGCGAGCTAGTTTAAGAAACATACCTAGAGGACAAGTAAAAAGTTGTTCAACGACATACGAGTACGAGTATAGCCGGCACACTCTCGTCATCTTGAAAGAAAGGAAATACTCTGAAATTATGAAGAAAACACGACCGTTTCAGCTTGAAGATGGCACCACAATATGTTGAACTGTTTTACATTTACACTCTGCGTAGTGGCTCAGTAAGTATGCAATGAGAGCGTAAAATATAGACACTTTACTCGTGTGCTAAGTGCATTGGCCGAGTACGTTAGTTCTTATTGCGAAAGAAATACGATTGAGAAGCAGATATGTACCTGAGTTCAACTATTTTGTTCCAGTCGTTCAACTGTTAAAGGATTTAGACGCTGTTGTGCTACTGGGAAAAAAGAGGCGGTGTGTGGAATTTTAAAATCGCGGAAATACATTCGTAACATTTACTATAGAACCATGGGTTTCTGCCTAGCGAATTTTTAGTCCTTGTATCCTAAAGTAGTCCATTAGTAGTAACTTTTCAATTAAATATAGCACTTAATTTTAGAACATCTCAAATAGTATTTTAATTACATAAATTATGCGGCCATGGACCACAAGAAAGATGTGGGTTCCATGACCTACATCTAACTATAGCGATGTTAATGATTGAGTGATCGTGGCGAAGTTACACTCACTGATTTGAGGCACCGTGTAATTACAATTAGAATCAACTGTTAATTTTACTAAACACAGACTTCGCGCTTGAGTCGAGGTCTTTTCTAATCTTTACTAATGAGCGTTGTGAATAATTTAATCTACCTGAGTGCGTCGTATACATTAAAATAGCATTGCTTACTACTACGGTAGCAAGGAATATTATGTTTATGATCGTATACAGCTGATCTAATCTGAAAAAATTTGGAAGGTCGTAATGATTGGTTCCCACCCATTGCACTATTGTTGTGCCCACTCCTAACACAAGCTTTTTGCTTATTTGGATATTCTTGTCAAAAAAAGAAATGCTGTAAGTACTTACCTCTTTCAAAGCGTTCGGCAAGTAGGTGACAAGTTGACTACCATTTTGAAATTACACTTATTACTATAACTTATTTGTTTTAGACAATAGATTTAGATTACCTTCTACGCATTAGATCTGGCCTTGTCAGATTCATTAACATACAATTTCAAAGTTTTTTTTTGCGCGCTGTAATTGCGGTCTCATTGCTATCAAAGTATGCAATTCAAAAATTGCAGGTACATTTGACTTAAAGTAAATTACACTCCTAAGTTGCGAGTGGTTATCAACTGTTGATAATAACCGGAATCCGCAGCTTAGCGTGCTTCCGACGTAAAAATATAATTTTAATAAAATACTGGTTATTTACAGTAACCGGTGATCGCCTTGAAAATGTAACTAACGCACGTAAACGGTTTGTAACAACTTACAACCTATCACTAGTTACAACTAGTGATAGGTTAGTAGCTCAAAATCTTATAGATAACAAAATTTCCTTCTCGTCTACGACTAAAGTACAAAAAAAACTGGCACAGTAAGTGCTGTAGAATATTTTAAAAAAGAGACTTGTATCTATACTCTATAGTCTATGTTTATGTATAAGTAACTAAAATTGCAGTGTCAGTTTATGATTTAGGATTTAGGAATAATTGCTCTTTACGTAGCTTTACTAACCGAAAAACACATTTTTCATTTGTTTTCGGACAAAATCAGTAATCAAATAAGTAGTAGTATATTATTTAAAATGCCATTAATTTTTTATCGTGCAATTGCAAACCTCGTCCTCAATAACACAAGATTTTTTCCTTTTTCTCCAACCTTAAGGTAAACACGGTTATCTCAAGATATAAAGTTATCTACTCGTACATGCATACCACTGCTCTCTGTATTTCTTTTATCAAATAGATTGACATGATAATTTGCCTCTTGACGCCGCGGTATTTTCGGTAGGACGGCGTTTATTTTGCCAGAATCATGAAAACCCTTCTTTCTTCGGAAAGCTGGACACTAAGAGTGCCCGCAGACTTACAATTTCAAGTTTGACACCTAAATCGCAGAGAATACTATAGGCATACCGCATAGTGACTTAGTTGGATAAGATGTGCGGGCTACCATAAGTAAGTAGAATACTTTGCGATTTAGTTCTCCAACTGACAACAAAACTGCAAGTGGCACAATGCGCAATGGAACGAGACATGCTTGGTATACCTATCGCTCACACCACAATACGTAAAGGCACTGGAATGACTGATATTGTTTTGAAAGTGACCAGGTCAAAGTGGAGATTGGCAAGGCATGACAGACAGATGGACTCGCTTAGTTCTTGAATGGAGACCACGTACCGCAAGAGAGAAATGTGGGAAGGCAACCATTTCGTGTATATTATACACGAAATATCCGGGTTTCGTTAATTTCATCTACGAGTATATAGATACTCGTAGATGAAATACGCCATAAGAACTGACATACTAAAGTGGAAGTGGAATTAAAAGGTCCCCTTGCCCTTTGGGTAGACAACTCTAAAAATTGTGCGTGCGGTCCGAACCCATAGCAATGTTTCCGAACAGTTTTATGTGGAATCGCAATTATCCTTAACTGTAAAGCACTGTGCTACATTTCCTTAACAAGAGTGTATTGTAAAACTGAATGCCACCTTTTATTGCTAAGCTTTAAGGAAGGAAGTATCTAATATCTATCGAGGTGAAACAGATATCGTGGTCTGTAAATAGCCATTTTCTACAAGTATTATGTTTGTCCTTGTAGGACTCTGTGTTCTAACTTTACAACTCCACCTATTTGACCATAAAATATGATATGCAATCGAGACAGCTTCGATAGATTATTTATGATTTTAAATAAAAAGGATCTTTCCCTGTGGTTTATTTTCTGTAGACTTAATTTCATTTTTCTCTGAAAACTATGGAGAGATTTTCACTCAATTTTCACCACACATACGTGCATTCATTATTCAGTCAACTTTTTATATGTTCGAGAATATATAAAGGTATCTAAGCAAGACCCCCTTTTATTATTGTAGTAAGTACATATTATTATACATATATGTGGGTTACGAAAGCGACCAATTAAAAAAGCGTAACACATGCAAGTTACGTCTGGTCGTGTGAAAATGAGCAATTGTCTGAAATTCTCTAGTTCCGTTTTATATGAATGAACGAATGCTGGGCTTAATGTCGGATCGCAATTGTAAATTATTATAATAATGCAGTCGGCACTGCGACTGTGGCGCAACGAAAGTGAAACTACTAAATTGCTGTCAACAAGCGAACGAGTGTCGCCGGTCTTGTTTGGTTCGTTGACATTAAGGGACTTCGCGCACTGAACGCCTGCGTCTGAATGACTGGTCGAGGGCGTGGCCGCAACGTTGGTCGCAGAAGATTAAAACCAAACAGTAGATAGCAGTATACAAAGTTTTTTCGCGATACACAAAGAAACTATATAACGCTCATTGCTGCAACAAAGTTTTATCTTGGAAAAGTGATAGTGATTCTAACTGGTAATGTAAAAGACTTGCCATTTCATGCTTTATGAAAACGGCGTCAAAAAAGTACACTCACAGAAGCCTACTATAAAATCAAAAACATTTTGACTTAGAAATCTTTAGACAGATTTTTTGAAAGGCGGCATTTTGACATAAAGCAACGTGAGCGATAACCGGGCTGCGATTTATAGAGCGTGCCTTGACTTGGCTCAGACATGAGACAAACTTGAAGCATAAACCTAACTCGCTATTGGTCTTGAGTTTGAGCAAATTGGGAGTGCAATCTATAGATATGTTTGACGTTGCGGCCAAGTGCGCGATGCGTATTGAGTTATGAATTACGTTACTCTACCTGAATGCGGTCGTGGTCTTGTAGTGCGCGAGGTCCCTAGGACCATTTGTAAGTCAAGTTTTAATTCCCCGTCACAAAGTTCCCCGTATGCGGAAGGGTTATGATTTTCGTTTATGCGTTCGTAATTTTTAAGACGCATTGTACTGAATCGATTTGACTGCATAAGAAATCCAAATCAATTTTACTCCTGAGACAACATTTTTATTTGTTTTCATTTGGTTTCCACCGCTGCGACTTTCGTAGACTTTCGCTAAATACAATAACAGAACTTAAACAAAATCAAAAGAAAAAAAAGAGAATGTGTCACAAGCAATTTAGTGTTAGACCAAACCACAGTCTGCTTTTAGATTATTGTAACAATTTTGTAAAAATTAATCTACTATGGAAGTAGCAAGTACATAACTACTTGCCTAAGTCTGTTCAACAAATTTACTTAATCAATGTCAAGGTTTTTAATGGCTGTAGGTACACGTAATTACCCAAAACAAGAACAAGGAAATTGTCAACAACATTTGCCTTGGGAATTTAGTATCAATCGATTCTAATCAGTACGTTCGTACTCATCGCATATATATATTATATGATCGTATCACATGATGAGTCGATCATGTATTTCGAAATAACAAAAATAAAGTAAGTAGGTAAATATCAGGTAAGATACAAACGAGAGTTTATCATCAAAACTGACAGCGCTAATGTTATCGCTATCACCACTTAAGTGACATCGACATTTGTCAGCCACATTATCAATGATATCGGTTCTTGGGTTATTTATAGTTTAATTCTATTTGAAGTTTGATATCGCTACTTCTCTGAAACTCTATGCTCTGATACGTAGCAGTACTCTCATAGTTTTGTTGTTGTCTTCCTTTAATTTTTTTCTGTAAGTTTTATTGTCCATTATCAATGTCTTAACATTTATGTTCACAGTATCGTCTCCCCTAGGTTACTCTCGTTGAGTTAAAGCCTATTTAACTTTTATGGACTTATAGTATTTTTGCTACTATTTAAAGGCTTGTTATTTCCACTGAGTTAAAGCCTACTTAGACTTATAGTATTTTTGCTACTTCCTATTTAAAGGTCATATCGTTATCATCTGAGTTATTACAGAAACGCATTGATAACATCAAAGCCTTACGGCTCGGAAGGTCCAATTCCCCGAATGTCCAATATAATAATATCTCTTATACGTTCTATTTCTACAAAGTCCTATTTCTATTAGTTTTTGATTAGGTACATCAAAGCACGTGTTTGCAGTCCTACCTAATGCATCAACGTTAAAATGTATCAACTCCTTTCTAAATGTATGTACTTAAACATTTATGGTACTAAAAACCGCTTTAAACTCCATTCGCCGAACATCTTTTTTATGGCCAGACATTTAAATGTCTTCAACTTAGTAAACAACATATTTTTGTGTACATTTCATCCGACTGTAGTTCAATTTCTGTATCTATTGGCTCTAGATTTCATCCAAAATTTGACTGACGAATGATGTTAATGATACAGTTGCAAGTCGATCGCATTGTCTAAGATATCTGAGAGTCTTTGATAAAAACAATCTTAGTTTACAACCGCAAAAGCCATCAGGCTTGCATCAGGTGACGCGTCAACAACAGCAATATCAGTAACAAAGGTTACGGAATCATAATGATTGAAATTTAATAGTGTAGGTACATATTATATACCAGACACCTATTTTGTTTTGTAACTGATACTAAACTTTTAACCGATGGCCCCTGTAACACTGCACTCGATAAACGGAATTCATTTTACGAATAGTACTCAAAATTAGAGTAACGCGTTCTTAGCCCCTACTAAAATGGATTCAAGCTAATCTATAAAAGTGAAGCAATTCTATTTCTAAGTTTGACACACCTTCATATAACGTATATACGTGAAAGGCTGCCATAAATAAACTTCGTCACATGTGTCTGATTTTTTTAAATATGTCTTTTAAAGTATGCCATATCTACTCTACTGTACCTACCAATATTATAAATGCGAATTGTGTGTTTGTTTATTGCTTTCTCCTTCGATTTCACGGAGCAGCGGATCGACATTTTGCATGGGTATAGTTGAGGACGTGGAGAGTGACATGGGCTACTTTTTATCGCAGAAAAACAGCCCCGGATCTCCGTGGGATTTTCAAAAACCTAACTCCACAGGGATGAAGTCGCCAAAAAGTGCAAAATTTTGTATTAATTGAAATTCTGCTTTTGTTACCAAGTTCAGTATATTATGCTTAATTACATATTTGATTAGAAACGTACGTTCCTACGGAAACGAGTCATTTATTCCTTCTGCTAAGAAACAAGACATGATCGTTCATTTCGCACACCAAATGCATTAAAATTCCGTTCGAAGCCTTGAGTTTGTCTAACTTGTTGTTTAATTCATGGAATGTTAAAAGGTGTAATGTAAGGACCCTTAATTTGTATTAAACAAATCTAACGTAACCACTGATTGGTAATCACGAGCCTCGGCCGTCTAATGGACAATCGTGAACTGCCACTTGAACAAGGCACGCGTTCGGGTTATTGAAGACAGTTGGCTCTAACGCGTGACTGTCTTGCAGTAATAACTCGTGGTGGCCTTAATCTATGTTGTTTTGCTACTGAATTTGTTTCATAACTTACATTTCCAGCGCCAGTATTCAAAACACTGTCCTAAATATTTGTGTATTTCAGATTTATGAAATTCGAATTCAAAAGAATAGCTTTTAAATCGCTATCCGTATCTACTGACTTATTTTCGCAGACATTCTTCTGTTTTAGGATATTGCTTAACTAAGGTGCATAGCCAGCCGTCATATCTATTAAGATCAGGTTTATCATGGAACAATGTTATCGTTGTGGTTTATGATAGTTTCATTTATAATTTATTTTATATCATAAGTAACAAAATAAGAAAAAAAATTAAAAACTCCGTTTATGTAATCGTACACACTTTCTAATAAAGAAAGAATTATTTAAATTTGTTTGACAAAGTTACGCAGTAAAATCGACCAAAAAATCATCCCCTATTTCATCTCTTCAAGTTTTATTATTACGACTAAAAGAAGCCCAAGTCCTTTCTCAAGATCTAATCTATCTTGTTATACCAAAATTCATAAAAATTGCAACTTCGCCCCCGCGGATTAAGATTTTTTGATTTAACTTTTTTGTTAATCCAGGGTAACCTATCTCCATTCCAAACCAAATCCGTCCAATAGTTTTTGCGTGAAAAAGTAACAGACATACACCCACACACACACAAACATTCGCCTTTATAATTTTAGTGTGATGTGATAGTGTGACAGTATGATTAGTCTGATGTGATGGATTCACAATGCATGTTTGTCGTTTCAGACGGGCGGTGCGGACAGCGCGAGCGGCGGTTCCGGCGGCTCGGGCATGGAGTGCCTGCAACTGCGCTCGCCGCCAGGACCCTTCCACTACCTCATCTCGGAGCAGGCTAAGTCCCTCGTCGCGCTTCAGGTGAGTGGCATAACCTCTCCATCAAAGCTATAAACTCCCGAAGCGTGTAAGTGTGTCTAAAACAACTGCTTGACGAGAATCTATGACGAGAAATGTAAATACATATTCATTTTTTAGGATCACATCACATTTGTCACTATTGATATCTAGCAGAGTGGTTTAAGACATATTTACACTCATCGTCAGTTTAAATGATGAGAAATGTTTTACCCCTAGCAAAACCCCGTAACGCCGTAAGTCGTTATCAAGATAGCTATTGTTCGATTTAGGTAATTCCAGCTTTGATCAGGGATGTTGGAAATCCGATAGAAATAATATTGGTTTTAACACCATGACGTGACATGATTACTAAATAAATATGCTATGCGCATCAGCTAGAATATTGTGCACAGAGCAGGTATTGGTTATGCTTTTTGCATCAGCTAGAATATTGTGCACATAACAGATATTGGTTTGACAACGACGATTAGTTGGTGCTCGCCTCATAGACTAGTCGAGACAATAAATATGTCACTTTTCACCCACTTTGTAAGTTTATACCGCAACAATACAAGTAGGTACATTGAGCAAAAAATACTTTGTGTATTTATGCGAGAATTCTATTGATGTTTCGTCACCGGCCCGCATTCAAACGTAACATGAATGCGATCGGGGTCAATAAGCTCGTACAGAATAATGTCGAACCGTTCCAGTAGGTTTTTTAGACGAGGCTGGATGCTTACAAGTCACTTTAGGTCAAGAAACTAACTTAGGAAAAGGCGGGTCTTTTATATTAGAAGCCGATCTAGTATCTACTATGCCATAGAAAAATCCTTTAGCCGCATCTAAAGTTTAGTAGAGGTACGCTCGTCGCTCACGTCTTCTAAACTTTGGATGTGGCTAGGATTTGATAAATCGTGAATCTTATGTGGTATTGGTCGGGTTACATAGCTCGAAGAACCGATTTGGAGTGCCAAGGTTCTCGAGTGGTGACTCGATATCGGTAGCGTTAGAAAACCCCCCACTAGGTCAATGAACGATGTACAACAATGTGACACAAACGGCACAAGATCGTATTCTACACATAGCAATCCATGTAAGAGTTAATGAGTACGTACGTTTTAAACACTGAATTTCCCTTTGTGATCGACATTTATACATTAAATTAAAAAATGTTAAATCTGCAGGAACTCCAGAATGAAGTCGGGGCATTGCTCGAGTTCCGCGATCTCGTCATCGAGACATTCCCGAACCTTCGATCCAAAATGGCGCCGTCCACGCCGGCCAGCGAGACACGTCGAGACTGGGAGCCCGGCGTGCGAGTGCGCCGCAAACTGGCCGGAGGGAGTGGCGACGCCGCGAGGACGAAACCGCAGCCCTCCGTGCAGGACTCGGGCTTCAGCACGGAAACGTCTTGCGGGAAAGACGCTCACTCGTCCGCCTCCGCGTCGACGTCCGCTACTCGATCTCGACCCTTGGAGGATGAGTTGTGGGCTCTTCTCGACGTTATCCAACGCAAAGGCGTGCGTCTACGAGACGAAGCGGAATTATTGCGGGGAGAACTCGATGAAAGACCCTCGGAAACAGCGGAGGAGTCCTTCGCCAGAGCATTGTCCGCCGGATGCGGGGACTGCACGGATGTCGTGCGGTTACGCAGCGAGAGGGACGCCCTGCTCGCCCGCGCCGCTCAACTGGAAGCTGCGGCCGCGGTCACCCCTCCTCCCCCGCCCTCTAGCCCCCTGGGTAGGCTGGACTCGGCCTTGGACACGCCGTCGCGGCCTCCGCGCGTCTCCACGCCCGACTCGAAGAAGTTCGCTGCGATTCTCCTCGAGAGCAGTCCCGTCGAGCTTCAACGACAACTACTTATTTCCACCGTTCAGAATCAGGTTAGTGTATTGTTTTAGTAATGCCTACCGAAACGTACATCATACGAGTAGATATGGCCTCTCCGAGAGCGCAACATCGTACACGTTCCATTCAGTAACTTCCCACTACCCTCTTAGAGTCTTCGCTCCAGCGGGTTGGAAGTTGTCCTACACAGCCTTTGCCGATACGCAGTCGGCAACTGTAGTCTAGAATCCATTGCGTCCTCTGATATTATAATCTTCTTCGATACTAACGGGATAAATGTATATGCAAAGATATAAAATAAAGCATCGCTAAATTGTCGACCGATAAATTAGCCAATTATTTCTACCTACTGCTAATTTCTAATCGATGATTTCAAATTTGACTCTAATCATTTATTTGTTTAAGTGAGTAAGTTAACTGAGCTGTTGTCGTTATGTAATAGGTACAGTACGGTAATTTTTGTTGTTTCGCAAGTCACCGTTTATTACCGTAATGAAACATTTATTTGAAACTTAAAAGCTGTCTGTATACGGTAATGATTAGTCACCGACGCGGACGATAGGTGAAAAGGAGTTGCACAATTTTATCGTTAACGACTTTCTCTGCTATAGCCTGAGGTGGATAGTTGATTTCTAGTCAGCTAAAAATAGTTGCTGCGATCAAATCATAAGTGAAGTTTAAATTAGGTTGCAATAAATGTAAACTGAAAGGTATAATATTATAACTACTTAGTTAGAATCACAACCAAAATATGGAATTAATGGCAATCATGCTCCATATAAGGCATAAGGTAATCAGGCAGTTTTTGTAATATATTATTGTGAAAAATTTTTTTTTCACAACAAAAACCACTTTGAAACCTCGATTTGACTCACCCCATTATGAGAAAGTACATGTCAGATTGATATTTAACTTTGCATGACATGTACTTTCTTTATTATAGCAAAACAACTTTGTTTGTTGTATGGAAACTCGAGTTAGGAACTCAATCTTGCGGGAGACCTAACGACTTAAAAAAAATTCTTCAAAAATGGTTCGACCATTTTGGTTTTGTAACAAAAATATAAGAACACACAGACCTATTCAGCTGTTTATTTTGCAACCATCATCAGACAGCTCCCTGTAGCTATAATAGGTGCATTATTATTATAATAGCTATGCAGTAATTTGCTATGGCTACATGTAGACATAACAAATTACTGGCATTTCTACACTAACTACCACTATATAACTTAATATAATTGCGGAACAAAATAAATGTAACAACACTTTGTCACCGACAAAGCTGTTGTTTCACTAACGAGGCCTCGTTGCGTCACACAGATTTCGGCTAAATTTTCGGACGATAAAACTAATGGAGTGGTAACTAGGACACCATTAAATGTCTACTTAGCGCTTATTTGGGGTTTTTTACCTAGTAAAAATAAATTATTATAAAATAATATTTGAAAAAAAAAATATACGCGATGAATTGAGAACCTCCTTTTTTTTCGTCGGTTGAAAAACCGATTTCAAACGCCACTACAAAGTATAAAATAATTTTAGTTTGTACACGTATGTTGAAATCTGGCGGGCCTAAAATAAATAGGATTGAACTCAGGACTTTTGATTTTCATTTTATAACTAGCCAGATTAGTATTTCTTAATATACGAACCGTGTTTTGAAATCAATTTCGAAACTCAAGGCTTCCTGTTGATGCCCTTTCAATAGATGCGCGCTTTGCATAACATCTACTACCTACTATGTATAAGGTATCGTCGTCAAGAGGTCATTCGGATTAATATTGAAATCAATATGCTTGGTCTTTGACCTCCGCTTTGATAGATTGAAATATCGTTAATATCGTATCGTCAATACATAATCTGTACAAATAAGTAATATACAAGTGTCTATGATTATGAAATATACATAACAAAATGCCTTTTATCATGCTTTTTACTATATGAGCATAAAATTGAACGGAATACAGGATTTTTTAATTCACAAGTTTAACAAATTCTAGCTAGTTCTTTATTCAAATGTAAATATTTTATTTAATGATTAATTTTTCAAGTGCTTGTTCGTGGTGTGAAAATTGGGCCTCCCATTTATTGCAGTGGTCCTCCATTTCTTAAATAGCATTAGAATAAGCAGAAAATGGTACTTTTAACACCAAGTGAAATACGGTCATGATAGCGTATTGTGTTGTGGTCATTGCAGGTGCTGAGTTCTCAGCTGCGGCGCGCGGCGGCGCAGAGGACGCTGCTGCTGGAGAAGCTGGAGCGGGTGCGCGACCACAACGAGGACCTCAAGTTCAGGGTACGGAGCTGTCATTCGATACCTACCTAAAGAAAAAAGAACCTGGTGTCCGCACATATACTTCTAAGCTGTAGCCGTCTTTCCAGCAACTTCTAAAGTGGGGCTGGGAATCTCAGGTGCTTTTATGTGCAACGTTTTTCGACGTAGATTGCTGATATCAGCTGTTAATCTTAAAAAATATATAGGCATATATTTAATTTAAAGATTTCAGATTTGATTCGTGGTTTAATGACATAATTGAGATAAAACTATACGAGTACATACCATGGTAATTGTTTTAGTTGGAATTGTCTATATTTTGATCCAGTTGTCCAGTTTCGATCCATTATATATTATGTATTTAATTTGGACTCAAAAGTTTATAAAAAATAATATTATAAAGTTTATAATAAGTAAAATTATAGCTATTGTAATTTGCTATTAAAGATGGGATTAAAAGAAAATCAATAGTAGCACATTTTTTAACCAATAAACAATTCACGAATTACAGCTAGAAGAGAAAAGCATAGAGGTAGAGGGTGCCAAAGCTCGGCTGCGACAGATCGAGAAGTGCCAGAAGAGCGGCGACAGCCTCGAGCGCCGCGACCACAGCAGCATGCGCGACATGGAGCACGTGCCCATCCCCGACGACGACGAGCCGCGCATCAGCGAGACGCCGCGCGCCAAGCCCAGCCGCATCCCGCGCCACACGGCGCACAAGGGCACCGCGCCCCGGCCGCCCGCGCGCTCGCCGGCCCCCGGCGCCCCGCCCAGGCCCCCCTCCGCGCACTCGGTGCGGTCCACGCGCTCGGTGGCCTCGGGCCGCAGCCGCGCGTCCCGGGACGCGTCCGGCGCCACGGGCACCTCGACCGGGGCCTCCGCGGGGGCCTCGCGCAAGGACAAGTCCGCCGTGCCCGTGCGGCGCTCGCCCTCCGCAGACAAGGTGCGCCCCCGCTCCTTCTGGAACACCTGGTTCACCACGTTCAAAGACTCGTCGTAGTGCCGACTAACCGTGTTCACGTCTAGTGCTAATACAAACCCCACCGTGTGACAGTGCACCTCAGTGACTCACCCGTTCTTACCCGTTAACTGTTGCATCCCCGGTCGTGATCGGTCGGTCGAGGAGCGGAGCTATACATGCCATTATGTCGATCGTAAGTTTGCGTTCCATTCTTTTATTTCGTTCAGTTAAAGCTGATCGCGCATTGAAGCACTCGCCGCGTACGACGCATTCGTCAGTACTGGAAATGCAAATGCGTACGGCACGCATATGAAAAATGCAGGTTTTTATTGATGTTTTGACTGTCAACAGTGTCAGTTTTCTATCAGTCTGACGATAGCGTTCACTGGCAACTGTGAATTTTGACAGTTCCTACATTAGTAAAAACCTACCTAAAGCTAGGCAGTTCCGTGCCTGTGCTGTAAAACAAGTAGAACCGCGCTTTGCCGTTATTTAAATTTTCGTGACTGAATATTGCGTGCGACGTTTGCTTTAATGTGTGTTTAGCTTAAGTTTTCTTCCTTTTCTTTATTTATTTGATTAATTAGTTATTATTATTGATTTAGTAATTTTAGTTGTCGAGTAATTCCTACTCTACTTATATTGTGACGGACAGAATGGTAGTGTAGACGGCATGTCACTAAACTATCCCACTAACATCACTGCGGCAAGCATCAAGAGAAGTTCCTCTCGTGGAACCCATACAAACGATATTTGATTGTTATCTGACTATTAATTATTAGTAATTAATAATTAATTAATTATTAGTAATTTTGTAGCTTCGTTCTAGAAACTGATATAAGCTGTGTCTGTGGTTTATCAAATATCTGTAAACATAAAATGTAGCTTGAAAAAAAAAAAACAGGGGTGCCACTATTGCTAATTTAACTTGAATCTTACCTAACAATCAAGAGTACCTAACAAATCAAAATAGTAACCCGAAAATCAATTCTCGGTATCAGTATTTTAGAAAATAAATATTTATGAATATTCCCAAACTACTGACACTTCAGCAATGACACTTTACAACATAATAGAGTGTTGCCATAAAAGTTCCGTTTCTAGACATATGACAACTAAATAAGTTTAGTGACAAACCATAGACACAGATATGTTCCTAGAGCGAATCTACAAAATATGATTGATTAATATTCAATTAAGATTCAAAGTTCATTTGAATGGGGTAACCAGATAACCTCTTTTTGAGAAGGATACACACTTGCAACACGCCACTCCACCTCAAACTCTAAATCAAATCATTGTATTCTCTATGATGAGTTGGTAACACAGCAAAAGCATCCGACGTCTCGTCAAAGAATAGAAAATACTAGGATTTTTCTTGCCTAACCTCCCGTGACGGGCGTGTTGCTAGTGTGTTTAGTTCATTATTACAAATAACTAGAAATGGATTCATAAGTCATTATTCTATTAACTGGTTGTTGTAGGTAGTTTATTAAACAAAATCTAATTTGTATTGTTCAGATTTCATGTTTAAATTTTTTGAAAACTTTGGATTTCAATAATATGAAAATTCTACACTGTCACCAGTTATATGTGATTATCTACTATATGTACCTAAAGTGTTTGATTTTTTAAATTTTAATTAATAGCAATATCAGAACGAAAATACGTTTTAGTTAGGCATATAATAATTATAATTAAATTGCATGACATCGTCTGGAAAATTTTAACTATGTGTTTTATGTCTGCCAGTGTTAATACCTAAGGGGTTTATTCCATTTCTTTCCGTTATAATACTTACATATGTTTGGCAGTTAGTTAAGACATATATCTGGTGGCATTATAATGTTAACGCATTGGAATAATTTCATTTGGTTTGTCGCTGGTCCATAAAGAAATTGATTCTTCCAGTACCATGATAATAGTATCTCATTGTAAAAGTTGCTGTTGGGGGGCTGTCGTACTAACATCGTTATATAACTTTTGTTTTCAGCTCCGTCCCCTGAGCAACAACTTTATGTGGTATGGGTTCTTATTATTTTTATTTAACCCTTGTAGTTTTGAGCGCTCTTTAACGTTGATCTTCATGCAAAACTCTTTCTATGGGTACGATTAGACCTCAGAACTTTTATGGGTATTTTTAGAACCACAAAATTCAGTTCAGCCAAACTCATTGATCAGTATTGAAGTACATTTTCTTGCCAAGAGCCTATTGCACTTGCAAGGAGTCTAAACGTACCTTCTAAAAGAGCTGTGTATTGAGAGCAATCTAAAAAACAGAAAAATCAGAGCACGTGGAAAACTTCTTGAGAATTTCGCTCACGGATATTTAAATATAGATGCTTATTTGATTTGTGCATAGTCTAATAGGCCCTATACCATTACTAACTGACAGAACTGGTATTAGTGCAATCGTTTACACAATTATTCTTGTAGAAAGAGGTATCACGTCTTGTAGTCACACACGTACATCAGTTTAGAGATTTTCGAATAACTTGCCATCTTCTACTGACTTCAAAAAGAATGTTGGTATCAAGTTGTGTGTAAGGCTTTCAAGTGAAATAAAACCGCACCTATTAGTTTTTGAAGATGGTAAGATCTGAAGGAGTTAACTGAATAGGCTTAACCATTCTTATTATCTTCTAAAGATAGATATTGCATTATTGTATCGGATCCCTCAAAGTCTACCTTAAAATAGTGGAATGTATAAAAGCAAACTGCGTGCTAAGTACCTAGTACAGACTTACAGCTTCTATATAATAATTTAGTTCCAGCTATTTCAATTAAATATGTAAGAGATTTCGTTATCCGTGACAAAAATTCTCAATTAATTTTCTGTGTGTCTGCTTTTACTCTTATAGGCTCTATAACAAGCACGATCCATGGATTCAAACGTATCGTATTGTGCATAGGGTCCTTAGTTTGGAGTGTTTGATAAGTATTTTGTATTGTATTTAGTTTTGAATTTAAACATGTATTATTATATTTTATGTACACAAAATGCATTTTACATACAAATTTATACACATTTGAGTTGGTTTCTCATTTTCAATCTGCATGACAAATACTTCGGGAATGGGTTTTTTTCTAACTTTGTTGAGATGAAAATTATATCTGTTACAGATACACTTCATTGTTTGATCAGTAACATTTACTTAATCAAAAATAATTAAGTGAAGCTTAAGTAACTTTATGTAAGATTAAAAACCTACTCTTTTTTAAAGTTGGGTAATGACAAAAAGCTAAATTAATCCACGCCTTAAGATCCATGCTTGCTTATAATATGTAATTCTAGAAACTTATCTTGCCATAATCAAACAAGTATAAAATGTTTAAAATTAGTAGGTACAAAATGAGGTAAGTATTACTAATAAATTATACCTTTTATAATTTGAAATAATTTGTTACACTCTACACGGAAGTACTTGGTAAGTGATGTGGTATGACAAAATCTTCAAAAAAATAACCACCTCTTTATATGGAAAATTCACTTCACAACTTTGCAATTTATGATTAAAAAATCACTACAAAACTTTGCAACTTATGATAGAAAATTCACATCACAATTTCTTTGCAAACAATTAACAAAAAAAGCACTACAAAACTTTGCCAACTTATGATAGAAAAATCACATCACAATTTCTTTGCAAACAATGACAGAAAAAGCGCTTTAAAACTTTGCCACTTAACACAGTAGTGAATTTACTTAACACTTTTGTTTTTGTAAATTAATTTGATTATTTTTGATTTATTTATTAATTATTATGTTATTTTGAGCAGTAATTGACATAGTGGCATACAGACGGTCGGTTCGTTGCAGCTTAGAAATGCTCCTATTTGAATGAAATGCACTGTTTACTTATGTTACTGAACACAATAAATGTAGACTATGATCGATAACATAGCACTATGACACAATATACGTTTTGAGGCGACAAAATTAAGCTGGAAACATACTTAGGCTTAAGCTGAGCAACCACATGTGACGATGTGGCATGCTACAATAATGTCTTCTTGTACAGTGCTGCAAATGAAATATTATGCGGTTTTTAACGCAGACTGCAATGAAGAAGTTTCTTGGTGATGATATTATAATTATACATAATTATAAAAAAAACAACACGTCGTGTACCTATATCTGGTCATAGAAAATACTTCAATTTTACGTGACTGAGAACAATTTGTATGATTTTTTATGAGTATGCTTCCAGTCTTATATTTATATAATATCATTGCAGCTACTGCTCGATTGGTAAGAATTTTCTTCAGGCGAGGGTTCGAATCCCTATTTGAGGTATATATTTGAGGATTTGACTTCTTTAACTACTGACAGTGGAATACAAAAACTGTACCTATAATGATATGTATTTGTATGATTAATATTATGCGTACCTATTCTATATATTATAACTTTATCAATATGTTTTTATTATGTATACAATTATACATGTATGATATTAAACTGAGTAAATTATGTATTTATTTATATCTATATGTCGAGAGTTTCTGTGGCTTGTGTGAGTTTGTATGATCATATTTCTTGTGTTTACTCACATGGTTGATTAAATTAGAGTCAGTTGCACTTCAGATACACATATTTAAGCAACTTGCATTTGAGTTAGTTGTTTTAACTCCTTGTTCAAGGTTGAGTCTTTTGTTAACAACAATACAACATTTTAGGTTTAGTTACAAACGATAGTTACTGACTATAAATATAAAATATATATACTAATTTTGTTCTTATATTCTAATAAAGAAGGGGCTTTACTAACGCTGGCAACTCAGGTTGCCACGGTGATTCCCTTGCTTAGCTATTCCTTTTGCATGGCGTTTATACATACAAAGGTAGTAGAGAAAATGATTTAGCATCAAGTCGAAATTTTGTTCTACGATGTGCGATAAAGTGAAAATAAAATAAAATAGTCCTTTGAGGCCCTATTATCCAATCCAATACCTTAGTTGTTGTTCAACAAAAAATTAAAATGTTGTTCAACAAAAAATTAAAAGTGAATTTGAATGAACGTCTGTTCAGACGAGGGGAATACCTTCACTAGGTTAAACATGGCCCTGACCGCCCTGCTACCTCAGGGACATTCAAACTTAACCACGAGGTTTATAATTTAACCAAGTATAGTATTTAAATGTAGATAAATAATTTCTTTTTATTCTTATAGAAACCTCAAACGAATGCGGACGAGCGAACGAACACTGACATAGCCCGATGCGCCTCGCTCGTGGCTGAATACGTCGCGCGCGCCGAACGACTCGCGCCTCTATTCCCGAAGCTCCACGCAGTGCGGGCCCGTCCCCTACCACAGGAGCTGTTAAACGAGTGCCGCCTCGCCTACGAAACCCCGGGGAACCTAGCTCTAGAACTATCCAAGTCGATCCTCTACGAAAACGCCGATTCCATTGACATAGAGACGCTAAAGTCTCTGAACTCTCACGAAGATTCGCTGTGGAACGGGAAACCTCAGCAATACTTTGAGAGTTTGAACGCTCGCGACGCCGATTGTATCGACATCAAGGATTTCGAAGACGACTCGTTGACGTGAATGGTTGGAAATTGTGAATCGGGGTAGCTTTGCTTTTCCGTGCAACTTTGGCAGTTGAAAAGGATTAAAAATCTTTATTTATTAAGGATTTGAAATCTTATGTATTGAAGCTTTTAATTTTTGTGTAGAGACTGTACGAACTTAAAGCCTAAAAGCGTGCGCATTCATACGCGATTGAGAAACTATTCATATTTTTATGGATTTGATGTAAGAATGTTTTGCTATCGCAAGCAAAATTCATTGGTGTCCTTAAGATGTTAATGCTAGGTATTTTCTGCTAGCTAACGTTTAGACGTAAATAAAAAAATTCTTGAATACGTGATCCAATTCACTATCAGTAAAAAAAATACTTATCTCTTCCTTCTTATTTCTACTGTCAAAATACAGATAAGCAAAGTTACCCCGATTTAGTATTATAGGTGGATTCACACGTAACTGCAAATTAGACAAACCTAGGAACCGTTTTGTGTAATTTTCATAGAGATGCGCATGCAGCTAAATTTTTAAAGTTATCTGCATACACTAATTTCCTATTAAAATCACTAATAAAAGTTCCTTCAATCTTCATGCTGCTTTGCACAACCATCGATGCTTGCAGTTTTGTGTGTATCTAATCTATTATTTTTATTGCGACCCATAGTTTCGAGCAAAATATAATGAAGTTAGAGGATCTTGCGTAGCTCTAATTTTGCTTGGAATTTAAATATTCAAAAATTATAACAAATGAATTTTTTTATGTGAAGGTAGGTTTTTATTGTCTGACTGTAGAGAGTTACTGTCGCTAGTGAACGATCCAGTGACAACTGGATGGACTATTCAGTGCTGGCAGCCAGCGGCACTGTCGACTGTCAATGGATCACTAGAAACCTGCCTTTATGTTTGATTAATTTGAGCGAAAGCGGAATTTTTGTACCAAATAAAAAGTCTTTTGTAAAAACTTGTTTCTAGAGCAACTGTGATAATTTCACGTTTTCAATAAGTAATTTTTCTTTCGCATTCGTTTGAAAGATTTTACATGTTCCAAAAAATATCCTCATCTATTAATTAAGTTTAGTGAACGAATTCCTATTGTACAGTCTACTCTAGTTACTATTTACGTAATATTAAGAATGAAAAATACGAATTATTAAAAATGTAATTAATATCTTAATGAAATTTATTAATTTATCCTCTACAAATTATAGTGATGTTAGCTTATGGTTTTATTTAAATTTATTAAAAAAAATCCACTAGGTATTCAATGTTATTTTCTATTAGTAACTACATAAATATAATAATGGTGCTAATTCGGTTGTACCCTGCCTCCAATCTAATTTGACAGGTCTTAAAGATGCTCTTGAAATATTTCCTCAATATTTTGTTTACATCTATTTAGTTACTAATGAAGAGATTCTGTACAGTCGAATGAGCACCATTTGTATGCCTAAATCTTTACACTCCTAACTGTCTAAAGATGTATGTGTAAGTATAGTGAATGTAATTATGTATTAATGCATGTGCCGTTGAATGAATTTTGTGTAAAAGGTAGCTATTTACATTATAAATTGTCATTCCTAAGCCGTTGGCTAAACTGTAACTATGAAATTGAGTGAGAGCTTGAACGACTGTAGCAAGGCTGTGAAACGTGATGGGTGACCGGCGTTCCTTCCAACACATGAGTTAAATGTAAAGACACTGTCCAATGCAAGGTTGATATTTTTTTCTATGACAAGATAGTCCTTGACTGCGATCTCACCTGATGATAATTGACGATGCAGTCTACGAAGTAGCGGGCTAACTAACTTGGAAGGGGTATGACAGTGTACAATCAACCTATACCCCTAATTGAAAGATATGTACACATTAGACCCGCGTGTGCAACGTACGCTTTGTGTGCCAGTCGCGGACGTTTTCTTTTGAATAGGGAATATGCATGGGGTTATTAGGTTAAAAAAATTTTTTTTTTCTGAAATATCGGCATGAAATCATATCTATTTTAAAATTGAGTACTTCATATAAGTACATTATTTAATGAACTAAAGTCCAAAATATGCGCTGGATATTATTCAAAATTAAACACATCATTGAATTGATTAGAATGAACATATTTCATTCACGTCATATACGTCAAAAAACATATTCATAGTTATTTTGAAAGCGCGGCATAATTGCGATGTTCAAGTCGGATAGGACGGTAGTTTAAAATAAAAAATTATAGTAAAAATCATGGAAAACACGAAATAATGAAGTTATAGTAATAATTTTTCGGCCAAGTGTAGTAATCAAAGTTGTCCATTTGTATAAAGTTTTATATTCTTGCAACATATTAACGGTAACGTTTTTGCATTTAAAGTAGGTAATTAAAAAATGTAACTTGGCAGTATAGCGATCCCGTGCATATTTATATGTGAACAAACGTCTAGTGTGAAACGTCCCGAACTGCCGACGCTCGCTCGAATTCTTAGGTTGCTATTCTCTCCAAATAAGTGAAAAGATTGTGTTGGAAGTGGATCAAATTTACTGCAACGGGTGGGGATCGAACCGTCGACCTTTCAGTATTCAGTCTGCACCGTTAACCGTTGGGCTATAGAGGCGTTTTTCACATTACATCCCAGCTAAGCTGAATGTAGCGATTTTTCCTCACTGTATCTGCCAAAATATTGCCGATGACGTCAGCAGCGCATATTTACCCACTAATATGAAGGTTGCCTGCGGTTTGTTTCATGTAAACTATCAGCTTGTTATTTTATTGTACGGAGATGGGCTACAAAATATAGTAGGAGACTGATTTTGTATAAAGACATAGTGATATATGTTTACCAGATAGGGAAATATTTTCTTTCTATTATTATTTTACATGGTTATTTTTAAAATACTGACATGTGAAAATGAAAACTCTTTTTTGAACTTGGTAATTTGAGAAGAATATCTACATCTTTTAATAAAAAAATAAAAATAAAAATAAATGAAGTCGTTGGCTAAGCGATTTAGAGAATCATATTTTAAAAATAATCATGCTATTAAATGTTATTGCCTATTTCGGATTGACCACAAAGTCTGTTTCAATAGAAACTCAACAAGTGTACAAGACATATTGGCAAGTTATACCGATAATAATATAAATAATATGAAATTATGCACTGTGTATTATAAAGTAGTTAAATGCGGTTAAATAGTATTAAGTACTTACAACAAAGATCAGAGATTTGTTTGCCTATTTCTATTGAAACAGAACATATAATTTAAGAATTCCAATTCTATTATGTATGGACTGTATTTTATTGTAAATTAATAAGTACTATAGAAATGTAATGATTAAGTCAACTGTTTTATGTACAGCTTCCTTCACGCTGCTATATTAATGTAAATAAATTATTAAGCCACAACCTAATTGCTTTTAAGATACCTACTCATAAAATTATCTAGTTGACTTGAATCTAGCTGATGACTTGTGTAAAGATGTACAGAAATCATATCATTATATATTATACAAATTACTCAAATAAATTGTTCATATCTGTTTTGAGTTTTTTTTTTTATAAATTTTTTTAAACCCCTGCCAAGCCTGGCTTGATAAATGTAAGTTACAAAATGACATCTCCCGTTCGATATCGGATTGTACCCGCGATGTCGCACGACTATTCAGGCTACAAAATATGTCTCGCGACTTGTCTCCAACGTTCACGGTAAATTTCTAATTAGGTATACGAAAAATGAAACAAATATTTTAAGAAATAAGTCATTTAATAAATAATACAATTATATTGTTCCTCTTACTATTTAGTTACTTGTTAATTATAAAACAATACTAAAAATTCTAAGAAAATTACCATGGAGGTAGTAGATATACCTAAGTAGGTACCTTCCACTTCCATGACAATAAAGTTTAATAAAAAATTACCATGGAGTGGGAAATACATATTATAACATATCTGTTATCACCTAAGTAGGTATTTCCTATTTGCACTTTATTAAACATCTATAAAAGTTACCATTTAGGTACAACATCATTAAGTAAAAAATTACAAAATAAAAAAATAAAATTAAAAATAATTTCATGAACAATATCAGTGGTAATCATTTATTACCATATTTTGTTAATCTAGGGCCCAGTTCAATGTGCTGTATAGCCAATGTTTCCTGCACCTTAATAATCTTGATGAAGCCGTGGGTTTTCAGTTCTAAAAAAAAGACAACCCAGGTTTTAATCTTCGATTAGGTAACAATGTACAAGACAATATTATATAGTCATACATCCAATACAAAAAGTATCCGAGAAATGCATTTTCCTTCAAACCTTAATCATCATAAGTAATCCAATATGCCTCAATAGCCCAACGGTTAAAGTTGCGGACTGAAAACTGAAAGGTCGCAGGTTCGAACCCCATCCGCTGCACTTTTGTCGTACCCTCTGCTAGCACAAGCTTTCCGCTTATTTGGAGGGGATAGGAGGATATTATTTAACTTTGGCTTGGCTAATATTCTTCATTTCTTATAACTGGAAAAACTCGGGTTCGATTCCCGGCAGGAGTACTTGGGGAATTCATAATTTCTGCATTGTCAGATTCTGAGTTGTGGGACTGGGAGGCATTGACTGGTGGTTGAATATACACGTGAAATTTTATTTGCTGTAAACGCTGAAGGAGGTGAATGTGCTCATGAAACTGAACAACTTTCCCCAAGAAACATAGGTCAAAAAAAATAAAAAAAAATTGGACCCTCCATACAAAATTGACGATCAGCTGATTGATTTACTATGGGAGGTCCAAAATTTTTTCAAGGTCGAAACAAAAATCTGGCGGAACGAAAATCCAACGTAACAAAAATCTGTCGAAACGATAACAAAGCATGCGATAGCATGCATGCAAAGCTGCCGCAGTCGATCAAACTACACGGGACGCGGTTTACCGCTGTCTTTTGTTCATTTCAACATGGATCCGCCAACTGACGCGACACTAGCCACACATAGCCACACAAGCGCACGAACGAAGAGCGAGCACCAAGGTATCGCGCAGAATGACGTAAAAGCGGGAATCCGCCCGTGTAGTTTAAAACGCCGGTTATCAGCGGCGGTTTGACGCTGCATGCGGCGGTCGTATTTCTCCCGCCTGTAAACCGCGACGGGAAACCGCGCAGTGTAGTATGCAGCATACAACTTTCATATTAAATTGTGACTAGTGCGGTTCAAAAGCGGATTCCCGCAGCGGGAGAACCGCTCGTGTAGTATGACCCTTACTCAGGATGGAGTCGAAGCAGCGTGCCATGACGATGTTGCGCTGGTCTGCGAGGACCGGTCCCCGCTGCACCAGCGTCTCCACCGTGATGCGCGGGAGGCGCTTCACGACGCAGCGGAATATCTTCAGCATCGTCCCCTGAACACCCCACTCCTCACTGCAACCAATATTTAGATGAATGAATGAATGAATATACTTTTATTGTACACCACACATAATATTAGAGACACAATGAGCTTAATAAAGAGCATACAATTTGGCGGCCTTATCGCTACATAGCGATTTCTTCCAGGCAACCAATGGTGTTAAAGGACATAGCTACAGATACCAGAGGTAGGTTGTGCAAATAATAATATACAAACTTATATAGTTTACATAATAATATCATAAATATATAGATTATTACATACATAAATATATAACTTCATCTAATATATTATACCCTGTGAAACCTTTATGTTTGTGACAGATAGATCTTTGACAAGTCTCTTAAAGATATTAATAGACCGAGCCTCCCTAATATCAAGGGGCAAGGCATTCCACAGTTTAACAGCTAGAACCAATATTTAGATGTTAGTAAAAATTATTTAAAAAGACTGCTCCTCAAACTCAAACTTATTTATTTCATGTAGGTCAACTCTTATGACAAGTCGAGAATCTACCACCGGTACCACTACGTGCTAACGCTGAGATCTAGAGCGTGCTTTGACTCAGTTCAGACTCGAGGTAGGGGTTAAAACGAGACAAATCGCTCATTTGCAACAAGGGTGACATAATAATCTAAGCCTCAATAGCCCAATGGTTAAAGGTGCGGACTGAAAACTGAAAGGTCGCAGGTTCGAACCCCACCCGTTGCACTATTGACGTACCCACTCCTAGCACAAGCTTTCCGCCTATTTGGAGGGGAGAGGAGGATATTAGTCAACTTCAGCTTGGCTAATGTTTTTTTTAAAATAAATTAAAAAAAAAAAAATTCAAAATCGTCGATGAGAGAATTCTCTCGTTAGAGAGTAATGTGTTGTGGATGCTGCGGTCTCGAAACAACACAGCGGCCAACAAAGCGACAGAGCATTAATTCATCTCTCTCGCTCTTATTTTTTTGTGCTTAGCGTAATGTTGTTTTTATAGCAAAAATTATACATTTTCGACACAAAAATTGGTGAATTTTGAATTATGTCACCCTTGTCGCAAATGAGCGAAATATAGACATAAATCGGTCTCATTATAACTCTATTTTGAGTCTGAGCTGAGTGAGAGTGCGGTCTATAGATTTTAAGCTCAAAGGATTGGTAATATTAAGAATGTCCTTCCGACAGAAATCGGTCACGGTTGCCGATCTCCACAGAGATTAGCCATCTGCGTGGACGTTATAGTGCACAAGTTTGGTGCACAAGTGCAAACATAAGCGCACTCTCTATTCTCTCACTCTCAAGGTGCAATGAGACGGAAATCTGACGCAGTCCGACATACTATATTGACCAACGAAGCAGTTAAGGTCCAAGACACGGGTCTGCCCGCGAAATTCAAATTTAATTTGGTTTTTCGCAATTTGTAAACTAATACGACAAAGTAGGCTTATGGTATTCAAATTGCGGCAATGGCAGTATCATCTTCACAGGCTTCTTAAGAATTGAATGAGTTTGACGTGAGCTACTCACAAATTAATCATTATTTTGACCAATTTCTTAAACTGGATACTTTCACGTAAAGATTAGTATATAAACCTGTGAAGATGATACTGCCATTGGCGCAATTTGAATACCATAAGCCTACTTTGTCGTATTCGTTTATAAATGGCGAAAAACCAAATTAAATTTGAATTTCGCGGGCAGCTCCGTGTCTTAAAAAACACTAACTCCAAAAATCTCTTCGAATCTGTTGTCTTCACAGAGTCGCCCAAAGAAACTTTGGTCCGATCCAAGCTGCCCAACGGCGTTTCTGACCCTTCACTGACGTTGGTCGTCTTCCTTTGTGTGAGGGTCGCAGGTTCGGTGTCCGCTGGCTTATCGCGCGTGTCCACCAGCCCCGCCTCTCCAAGCATGGAGTTCAACTGACCAACGACGTTGGAGCTCACAGGCTCGTCCGTTGGGAGGACTATGGAAGGGATATTCGCTGAAAGAATAATTATCACACTAATCACACTTCACACTAATATTATAAAGGCGAAAGTTTGTATGTATGTATGTGTGTATGTGTGTGTGTGTGTGTGTTTGTTACTCCTTTACGCCACAACGCATGAACCGATTTGGCTGAAATTTGGAACGAAGATAGCTCATTCCCAGGATTAAACCATAGGCTACTTTTTATCCCGAAAAATTAAAGAGTTCCCTTGGGAATCAAAAATCCTTTATCCACGCGGACGAAGTCGCGGGCATCATCTAGTTAAACAATATAAAATATATCACATCACACTAATATTATAAAGCCGAAAGTTTGTATGTGTGTGTGTGTATGTTAGTTACTCCTTTACGCCACAACGCATGAACCGATTTGGCTGAAATTTGGAACGAAGATAGCTCATTCCCAGGATTAAACCATAGGCTACTTTTTATCCCGGAAACTTAAAGAGTTCCCTCGGGAATCAAAAATCCTTTATCCACGCGGACGAAGTCGCGGGCATCATCTAGTTAAACAATATAAAATATATTCTGGATGAGACTAGATGGAGAGAACTATGCTCGGAGTATTCCTGCGAGATCAAATGAAAAGAAAAGAAATGAGATTCGTAGCAGAACTAAAGTCTCGGTGACTTTGGTTCGGTTCGGTGGTGAAACTTGCTACATAAATAAAAAAAGGGGTTTTTTAGTGTAAAATAAACAAATAAATCGAAAAAAAAACGCCGTACCGTATATTTGTTCCTGAACGGGTATATTTTCAGCACCAGGAATATTTTCCTTGTTCACTTCTGCAAAAAAATCAAAATCAAATTATACAAAACATTGCCAGAGCATGTAATCTTTCTTCTTGTCAGATCTGTCCATCAGACTATAAGAGTGACGAAATAGACGAGTTGCGTTTGCACACACACACATTTGTTATATTGTTGCTGTGCTATTTGACTAGTCTCTAGCAAAATTAGCTGTTACTGCTGACTTATTAAGCTATTGCATAGCTTCTATCGCGGGCCTTGAGCGTGGAGACTGAACCCAGAAATTCCGTAACGAAAATAACCTGACACGGGACTCCTCTCACCGCTAGATGGCGTTGATAAAGAATGCTATGCAATAGCTTTACCGCGGCAGTCCCCGAGTGCCACACGTCTTTTTTTTTTCGTTGTTGTCTATCCTGCATGTTTAGCAATTCTCTAACAAAATAAGTTGTTGCTGATTTATTACTGTTGTTGTTGTTGTGTGTAATGCTGCATATTTGACTAATGTCTAGCGAGATTAGCTGTTGCCGACTTATTTTTTGTTGTTGTTGTGTATATTCTGCATGTTTGGCAATTCCCTAGCTTAGATTAGCTACTGTTGACTTATTGTTGTTGCTGTGTATTCTGCATGTTTGGAAGTTCTCTAGCAAGATTAGCTATTGTCGAGTTATTGTTGTTGTATCCTTTATATGTAGTTGTAGCTATTAGCGATTGCTAACATATTGTTGTTGTATATTATAGTCAAATCAAAATAGTCAAATATGGAGAATATTTGACTAGTTTCTAGCGGGATTAGCTGTTGTGTCTGGAATTCCGTCCAGAAAACTATTAAAAAAATGTTTGCAAACCTCTTTCTTTCTCGTTCAAAGTAGATGATCGCAGTGTGCACTTTCTTTTGGCCTGAGGACAAAAAATACTTTGCTGCATAAACTTCACAATATTTTACATGGATATAACAATACATAATTTTGCATTTTAGAAGAGCAACCACTGAGAATCTATTTTCCACACTAGTGATAGATGATTTGAAGACTCAAAAGTTGGTCTCTATCGGTACGGAGAAACTTAAGTACACACAAACAGACATACATAGGCCATAGACTACTGAAATCACAACCCTTTCTCTTTATCTCGGAAAATTAGAGACCCCACGGGATTTTAAAATCCCTCAAAATGGCCTCAAAAGCCAAACGGTTAAAGGTCTCAAAAGGACTCAAAACTAAAAGGTCGCAGGTTCGAATCCCACCCGGTGCACTACACAAGTTTACCGCTTATTTGGAGGGGATAGGAGGATATTAGTCAAATTCAGCTTGGTTAAAATCTTAATATATAAAAGGCAAAGGTGACTGACTGACTGATCTATCAACGCACAGCTCAAACCACTGGATGGATCGGGCTAAAATTTGGCATACAGATAGCTATTATGACGTATGCATCCGCTAAGAAAAAAATTTTTGAAAATGCATCCCCTAAGAGGATCAAATAGGGGTTGGAAAAATCGAACTTAACGTGAGCGAAGCCGCGGGAAAAAGCTAGTTCTTTTATAAAAAAAAATGCATAACTTTACCGGTCTCTCAAGTGCGCTGGCCCGTTTTTCCTGTGTGGCGGTTAAGACTTTCTGTGTGGGCAAATCCGCCATCTCGATAGCCTCCTGCGCGTACGGCACGACCTCTGCTTCGGTCGCGTTGCGCACGCTAACATCTCTGTTCGAAATGTCTTGTAACACTTGATCTTGTACGTCTGGTTCTTGAACAGTTTGGTTCTGTGTCTTGTCGACCGCTTGTATATCTTCTTCGACTGGTTCTCGACTGGGTCTAGGAACCAATGCTTCCTGGAATAGAGCAGTAGAATGTTAAGGCCCAAGACACGGAGCTGCCCGCTAAATTCAAATTTAATTTGGTTTTTCGCCATTTATAAACGAATACGACAAAGTAGGCTTATGGTATTCAAATCGCGATAATGGCAGTATCATCTTCACAGGTTTATATACTAATCTTTACGTAAAAGTACCCAGTTTAGGAAATTATTCAAAATAATGACTAATTTGTGAGTAACTCACGTCGAACTCATTATTTTGACTAATTTCTTAAACTGGATACTTTCACGTTAAGATTAGTATATAAACCTGTGAAGATGATACTGCCATTATCGCAATTTGAATACCATAAGCCTACTTTGTCGTATTAGTTTACAAATTGCGAAAAACCAAATTAAATTTGAATTTCGCGGGCAGACCCGTCTCTTGGGCCTTAAGACTTTCCTCTGGTGGGAGGCTTTGGCCGTGGCTAGCTGCCAGCCTAAGGGGCCGTTCAAGTATTACGTAAGCACTATAGGAGGGTGGGGGGTCTTTGTTTTGCTTATTTTGGATGACATGGGGGGTAGGGGAGTCTAGATGATGATTACGTCATCGGTAGTTATTTACTTTTTTCCTCACATTGTCTATGCTTGAAAACGAAACGCATTTTCGGGGATTCCCGCAAATAATGATATAAATAAATTATAATATTTAAAAAAAAAATACATCTATAATTGAAAAATGTTTACGTAAGCATGGGGGGAGGGGGTAAGAGCTTTGCATACTTTTGCTGACAAGGGGGATGGGGGGGTAATTAATTGTAATAAATTGGCTTACGTAATATTTAGCATTTCGGTCCGATGGTGTAGCGATTAGGGCTACAAGTTTAATTGACGCTGTAAAGGGGAGCAAAAGCTAGCCCGCTGCCAACATATTCTGCATGGCCACTTACCATCAGATGAGATGGTATTACAGTCAAGGGCTATCGCGATCGACCCATTGGTCAGTTTTTGCTGTGGTCTTATAACTGGGAGGTCCCGTGTTCGATTCCCGGCGGGGGCAATTTGGGAATTTATAATTTCTCTTTTCAAATTATCTCCGATTTGGTCTGGCGGGAGGCTTTTTCCCGTGGCTAGTTACCACCCAGCCGCCAAACGATTTAGCGTTCCGGCACGATGGCGTGTAGTAATAGATTAGGGGTATGGGTTGAATGTACACTGCCATACCCCTTCAAAGTTAGCCCGCTACCAGCTTAGACTGCATCGTCACTTACCATCAGGTGAGATCGCAGTAAGACTATCTTGTCATCGAATAAAAAATAATAAATATTTACCTCCACGTTGTCCTCATAGTAGCCGCGCGTGAACATGCAACTCAACGCGTGGCCGAGCTTGGCCGAAGCCCACTGGCGACTTAGCAACGTGGCGGCGCTTACCCTTTTCACATCTATTGTGTCTGCTTTTGCGCTCTACGAACCGAAAATAAACTAGCCTATACCCGCAACTTTATCCGCAGGAAGTTGGGTTTCAAAAATCCCACGGGTACCCTCCGTTTTTCCAGGATAAAAGGTAGTTTAAGTTCTAAAACCACATAAGTCAAAAGAGTCAACTTTCCAGGAGAGCCTATCTAGGTGATGACGTGTCTTGCTCAATACAACTATTTCTTGACTTCCGTGGTGTTAGAACTTAAGCGACATACCCACTGTCACTTTCCAATTCTTCGATCTTGCTACGTGATTGACGGACAAACACACTTTCACATTAATAATATTAGTAAGGATTGTATGCCGAACGATTATTGGGGTTTCATGCATTTTCGTGCAAACAAATCGACCGTTCCGTAGAACAAAGTATCATGTGCTAAATTCATAACTTGAGATTTGAGCCTTGCAGATGTGACTTTTAAGGCTCAAATTTCAAGTTGTGAATTTAGCAGAACAAAGTCTTAGCACTTTGTTCTACGGAACAGTCGCTCCGTTGCTACGTGATTGAAGGACAAACACACTTTCACATTAATAATATTAGTAAGGGTTGTATGCCGAACGATTAGTGGGGTTTCATGCATTTTCGTGCAAACAAAATTATCGCGTTGCGGTGACACCAAAGAGTTTTCTGAGAGAGGTGGCGCCGGGTGGCCGCGCTTACCTCGCAGCGCTGTTCGACGTCCTCGTTGGCGATTCGCACGGCGAACTCGTCGCCTCTTATTTTGATAGTCTGATCCACTATGAGTCCTCTCCTCAATCTACGTCTCTTCGGCTGCGGCTCCGATTCCAAGTCCTAAAAGCGACGCAAAACATTTTGTTAATATCTCTCTATAGGAAGAAATAGTTGTTTATGTTATATGGGGCCAAAGAAATTTTTTGTTCCCCGAGGGTGTTATTTTAATTTTATAGTATATTTTTTTTTATTCGATGACAAGATAGCCCTTGACTGCGATCTCACCTGATGGTAAGTGACGATGCAGTCTAAGATGGTAGCGGGCTAACTTGGAAGGGGTATAGCAGTGTAAATTCAACCCATACCCCTAATCGGTTTCTGCACGCCATCGTGCCGGAACGCTAAATCGCTTGGCGGCACGTCTTTGACGGTAGGGTGGTAACTAGCCACGGCCAAAGCCTCCCACCAGACCAGACCAGAGACAATTTAGAAATTATATAATTATAGTAGAATCTTGAGCGTAGCGAGGAATTCAATATGCGCCGCCCGAGAACGAAATACTTTGGCCCCGAGTGAAACACACCTTTTTTTCATCAATACCTATGAGAAAAAGCTAGGAGTATTCCTTTTTTTCCACGTACTACCAAATTGTGGAATCATTTCCCTTCGACAGTGTTCCCACTTAATTACAATATGGGGTTATTCAAGGGGCGCACCAATATGTTCCTGAAAAGCCGGCAACGCATCGGTGGTGCCTCTGGTACTACAAGTGTTCATGGACGACGGTAATCACTTTATATCAGGTGACCCGCTAGCTCGTTTGCCCGCTATTCATATATAAAAAAAAAGTATCGAACCTATCGACAGACTTGCTACCGATACTATCGATACTATTAATACTATTGAGCTTGAGCAATAGTATTTACTCTTTTTTAAAAATCGATAGAATCGATAGTATTGTCACGTGCAAATAGTATCGATAGAACTATCGATTGTATGACTGATTTTCGAGGTCACGATACTATCGACAGACTATTACTATCGCAACATCACTGCGCAGTAGTAATAAACACAAACTAAAGCACGAACGCGGACATCGAATCATATTCGCTTTCATAAAAGTCTCAACTCTTACGCATGATTTTTATTTTTTACTAGCTTTTGCCCCCGCGACTTCGTTCGCGTGGAATTAGATTTTGGGGTGGAATTTTCAAAAACTGCGACACACGTACTTCTTTATTTTTAACTGAAAGCTCAAATACCAACTTTGATGGAAACAGCTTGAAAAATGACGGAGTTTCATATAAACTTCCATCCCCTATTGAAACCCCTTAGGGGTGGAATTTCCAATAATCCTTTCTTAGTGTGCGCCTACGTCATAAAAGGAACCAACTGTAAAAATTTCAAGTTTCTAACTTCAGTAGTTTAGGCTGTGCGTTGATATCTCAGTCAGTCAGTCAGTCAGGACTTTGAATTAATATATATATAGCTACTCGTGCTGATTCACTGATTCACTCACTCACTCACTCACTGACTCATTGATCACCTCTCCTGTAAAATTTTGTATGAAAAAAATTTTTTTCACTCACGGTTTCGTATAGAGGACAAAAATTCATTCGGAGGAAAAATATGGAGAGAGCTGATGATTGAGGATTTCGGAGACGGGTGAGGAGCACCGGCCAGGGTATCGAAGATAGGTGGGGGGTGTTCAACCAAATGTCACTCGAAACCTCATCCAATTGGCAGAGAGCCGAAAAAAAACTCCAAAATGGCGGATTCAAGATGGCGGCCATACAAATTTCGTCGGTGTCTATCTCGGAGACTATAAGAGATGGAAGAGTGGTTTCTTGGAAAAGGATGATCAGGACTCGAAGGTCTACTTGATGAATAGAAAAAAAATTCAAGATGGCGGAATTTATTTTTTTCCATACAAAATCTATGCAAGACTTTAATAGGTTCCTGTTCAAAATTTCTAATGGTTTCGTATAGAGGACAGAAATTCATTTGGAGAAAAAATATGGAGAGAGCTGATGGTTGAGGATTTTGGAGACGGGTGAGGAGCACGGCCAGGCTATTGAAGATAGGTGGAGGGTGTTCAAACAAAAGTCACTCGAAATTTCATGCAATTGGCAGAGAGCCAAAAAAAATCCAAAATGGCGGATTCAAGATGGCGGCCATACAAATTTCGTCATTGTCTATCTCGGAGACTATAAAAGATGGAGGACTGGTTTCTTTGATAAAGATGATCAGTTCCCATTAGTCTACGTGATGAATAGAAAAAAATTCAAGATGGCGGATTTTTTTTTTTCATATACAAAATATATGCAAGACTTTGATACGTTCCTTTCCGCTGAAGGTTTCGTATAGAGGACAAAAATTCATTTGGATGAAAAATATGGAAGGAGCTGATGATTGATGATTTCGGAGACGGAGGAGGAGCACGGTCAGGGTGTTAAGATAGGTTGAGGGTACCCAAACAAAAATCACTCGAAACCTCATCCAATTGGCAGGAAGCTGAAAAAAATTCAAAATGGCGGATTCAAGATGGTGGCCATACAAATTTCGACGGTGTCTATCTCGGAGAGTATAAAAGATGGAAGAGTGGTTTTTTAGAAAAAGATAATCAAGACCCGAAGGTCTACTTGGTGGCCAGAAAAACCGCGGTTCGCTTTAGCGAGCCGCGCACCCACGCGCCCTACTAGTTTTATATATATAGATTCTACCTACCTTAGAAATTTGACTCGTAGTGCAAGCACAGCATTGTTGTCTCGAGCCTATAGACTTTGAGCTTGTAGGGATCTTGTCTAAGTCCGACTTGGAATGAATTTGATATCGGGAACCATCTTCCGCGATTACCCATACAGCACCATCGCGGAACTCGAACTGAGCGTAACCACAGCGCCTAGCCTCAAGCAACAACAGTTCCTTCTCAACCAACTCAATTCTGTTCGATAACCCGGTCAACATAGACTCATAGTGTTCTTTCAATTCGTAACACACCGCATAGTGACTGATTTGTAATTTACAGAGCTCATGTCTCAGAGAGCTCATCTTTCCGTCAATAAAGGTGTACATCGTGTCATACGACTGTTTTAGGGACTCTACAGTTGTTGGCACGCACATCGGTAACGTGAAAGTGGTCTGTAGCTTTTGTCTAAACGAGTCCAACTGTCCTTTAATACAGGACTCTTTCGAATCATAAAACTCTAAAATAGACCCTTCACTTGACGCCGTACACGTAACTGATAAGTGAAGCTTCAGTGCTAGTCTAAACTGCTTAAGTTTTGCTTTAATTTGCAGGTTCATAGAGTCATAGCATTCTTGTATGTACGCTACACTTGCAGATACATATCTGACGTCGGTCCGGACGTCCGTCGGTGATACAAACTCGTCCAGCAATTCCTGTCTAAACATGTCCAGCCTTCCTCTTATTATTGCGAACATCGACCCGAAAGATACTTGTATAGCCATCGAGACACTATCACAACTCACGACACACTATACGAAGCAGATTTTTCAATAATTACCACGGGTACACTTAAATTCGTTTATTTTTTATCACTTGAAAATTAAACACACGCACACGGCACTAAAACAAACTTTCTTCTTCTTCTTCTTTCTTGGATTTATTTCAATAACTACCCACATAATAAAAAAATCAATGTTCAATATCCTACTGTTTCATTAAAAATCACTTTTTTCTACAACATAGAGTATAAACTACCCGCAGAAAATGTAAAGAACTTTTTGCACTTTCTTGAATGTTGGACACATTGTACAATTTCTTAATTAATTATAATAACAACTTGATTGTAATTAAGAAAATATTATTCTGGTTCAGACTAATAATACCCGAATATTTTTTTCTTAATTTATGACTTATTGAATATCGTAAATTAACAAAGATGATGCGGTATAGAATACAGACTTATTTTAGTACTTTTGGTGCAACAGGTGAAGAGCACGGCCAGGATATTGAAAATAGGTGGGAGGTGTTCAAACAAAAGTCACACTAGGCATTTTCTAGGCAAGCGCGCTCCAACCTAGACCTCGTCAATGCTTTCCATCATTGATTGTCATCAAGCGCAAGCCTATCTAATAATGAAAATATAAAAAAAATCTCAAGAATTTACCTCGAGTATAATTTCTTCAAGTTCGTTCTGTCTGGCCTTTTCTATGGCTGCTTGACCTCTAGGTTCTTCATTCTGGGCTTCTTTCAAAGTTTGTTCAGTTACTTGCCTGTTATTGCGAATACGTTTTTTGTTACAAAAATATTCAAAATTGAAATTGTGTGCATTTTATAAAAGTTGTAGAACAAAACACATTAATGAAGGACAATTTAGCACATCACGCTGATTTTGGAAGATCGAGTATCAAACTTGTACTAGAACATTACTGAATAATGGACCTTCGCTTGAACTATAACCAGCGCGTGATAGATTAGCGGTTAAAACTGCCGTCTCCTGTTCATAAGATCGCGGATTCGATTCCGGGCATGCACCTGACTTTTTAAATTATGTGCGTTTTGCAATGAAATATCACAACGTAGGAAAACATCGTGAGGAAACCTGCACGCCTGAGATATGGTACGCCTCTATGTTTATGTAAGTCCAGTTAAGCGATTGCATAGCTTCTATCGCGGGCCTTGAGCGTGGAGACCGGATCCAGAAATTTTCGTAACGAAAATAGCCTGACACCCCACGGACACGGACTCCTCTCACCGCTAGATGGCGTTGATAAAAAATGCTATGCAATAGCTTTACCGCGGCAGTCCCCGAGTGCCACACGTCTTTTTTAAGCTATTGCATAGCTTCTATTGCGGGCCAGCGTGGAGACCGAATCCAGAAATTCCGTAACGAAAATAACCTGACACGGGACTCCTCTCACCGCTAGATGGCGTTGATAAAAAATGCTATGCAATAGCTTTACCGCGGCAGTCCCCGAGTGCCACACGTCTTTTTTAAGCTATTGCATAGCTTCTATTGCGGGCCAGCGTGGAGACCGAATCCAGAAATTCCGTAACGAAAATAACCTGACACAGGACTCCTCTCATCGCTAGATGGCGTTGATAAAAAATGCTATGCAATAGCTTTACCGCGGCAGTCCCCGGGTGCCACACGTTCTTTTTTTAATCCTAGATTAAATATAGATGTCTGGGTTTGCTGATGATGGTGCGTTTCAGCAAATATTGTCTAACTAGCTTTTGCTCGCGGCTTCGCTCACGTTAAATTCGATTTTTTAAACCCCTATTTTACCCCCTTAGGGGTTGAATTTTCAAAAATCCTTTCTTAGCGGATGCCTACGTCATAATAGCTGTCTGGATGCCAAATTTCAGCCCGATCCGTCCAGTGGTTAGGGCTGTGCGTTGATAGATCAGTCAGTCAGTCAGTCAATCAGTCAGTCAATCAGTCACCTTTGCCTTTTATATATTTAGATTTTGTGTTGCCGTGTACGCAGTTCCCACTCATTGCGGCCTTAAGGCTTAGAAGAAAGGAAAGGAAATAAAGGAATATAATGAGACAACAAAGAAAAATGAGATATCAAGGGTAAAGGAAAAACTTTATTCGTAATTTGTCCCAAGTGATCGCACTTGGAAGAACTAGATTTTGCGGAAAAAACTTCTACATTTTACTTTCGTTACCAAAACAAGCTTCTTAGTATTTATTACAAAGTTGCAGAAAAAAGCTTCTATATAATTACCATCGTTACAGAAAAAAGCTTCTATATAATTACCAACGTTACAGAAAAAAGCTTCTATATAATTACCAACGTTACAGAAAAAAGGTTCTCAATAATATTGCCAACGTTACAAAAAAAGCTTGTACATAATTTATTAATTACCAACGTTACAGATAAAAGATTTTTTACATTATTACCAACGTTGCAAAAAAAAGCTTCTATAAAATCAAAATCAAAATTTATTTATTTCATGTAGGCCAACTTGTAGCTCTTATGAAACGTCAAAAATCTACCACCGGTTCGGAATGCAGATTCTGCTGAGAAGAGCCGGCAAGAAACTCAGCAGTTGCTCTTTTCAAAAAAAATTTTTTTTTTTTTTACAATTGTTAAAAAGAACTAGGCTATGCACACAATGTTTCCACACAGAAGTTTCAAAAATGTACGCCTACCGCAACCAAAGACATGTTAACATATAAATTACCAAACTTACGTCTTCGCTATTTACGGCGAATAGGAAGCGTCGTGTCTGCAATGTCGCTTACGCGTTTGTGCGAAAAACGGCATTTACTACGTTCGTTGGTAATAAATGGTGGTTGGATGATAGTAAGTACTAAGGAAAACCAGATTGAATATCTACCGTGATTAAATTAATTACCAACGGTCACAGAAATACCAACTAACTTTTGTGGTTCAGGAGCGGGCAATTCGTTTAGCGGGATTTCGGATATTTCGGGGATCTCTGCAGGAAAACACGGATTAAAATGGCGGGACAAACATACTATTAGACAGAAATAATTAGGCGAATGACAAATATGTTTTCACAAGCAAAAAAATAATAATTTAATCAGTGAAAACGAATTTTAAAATATATCATAAGTAATTTAAAACATTTTAAGCATGATTTTAAGTACCTTTTTCGAAATCTGTAAGTGTTGGCGCTTCAACCGCAGCTGTAACAATGAAAATGTATGAATAAATAAAAAAATAATCCTATTATTACCACCCTACCGTCAAAGACGTGCCGCCAAGCGATTTAGCGTTCCGGCACGATGGCGTGCAAAACCGATTAGGGGTATGAGTACACTGCCATACCTACCCCTTCCAAGTTAGCCCGTTACCATCTTAGACTGCATCGTCACTTACCATCAGGTGAGATTGCAGTCAAGGACTATCTTGCCATCGAATACAAAAAAAGATAGTACATTTTCTGAACACTGATATATCGTGTTCGGATATCCTCTCCATCTGCGCGGCATCGTGCGGCGCGAGTCTGGATTTTTCGTGCGACTTGTCGTTGGAGAAGTCGAGCAACTGGTCGAGAGCGCGCTACTGTGCACTGAGAGTCTGGATTTGTCTTGTAACTTGTCGGTGGAGTAGCCATCTGTACGGCTCTATCTACAGGGATAGTACTTACATTTTCTGAACACTGATATATCGTGTTCGGATATCCTCTCCATCTGCGCGGCATCGTGCGGCGCGAGTCTGGATTTTTCGTGCGACTTGTCGTTGGAGAAGTCGAGCAACTGGTCGAGAGCGCTCTGCTGCGCCACCGAGGCCTCGTGAGCCAACATCATCTCAACCGGGTCTTGATTGAGTTCTCCGAAGCCATCCTGAAATATTTTTTTTCCTGATACGAACTGCTATTTGGAATGCCCTTCCGGCTTCCGTTTTTTCCTATAACTACAATTTGGGTACCTTCAAATCAAGAGTGAATATGAATAGGCATTTTCTAGGCAAGCGCGTTTCATCTAAGGCTGAATCTTCACTTACCGTCAGGTGTGATCGCAGCGAAGCGCTAGTCTATATTATATACTAGCTGTGCCCGCGACTTCGTTCGCGTGGAATAGTGACTTTTCGGGGCGCGGCTCTCAGCGCGCTTTATATAGCCACGGACGCTCAGGCGCGAGGCGTGTAGTACGTACTCTGTACGTTAAAAATGTTCGCCGTGATTCTTTAAATTGACATAACTTTTTTATTTACGAACCGATTGACATGAAATAAATAAATCTAAATGTTAATAATCTAAATGTTAAGTGAAGCTTACTACAATATATTAGTGAAAACCGTATCTAAATCGAATAAGCCGTTTCTGATATTAGCGTGCACAGACAAACAGACAAAAAAAAATTAATTACAATTTCGGGTTCGGCATCGATATAATAACAACCCCTGCTACTTTTTTTTTATATATTTCCATTGTACAGACAACACTTTTCTACAATTTTATTATATGTATAGATTTAAAAAAAAGTGAAGACGTCTACAGCACCGACGCATTATCGCTTGTCTATCGGTCTTCTATCGGATATACTTTGGAGAGTGCGTTCAGAAACTTCACAACCTAGTACCCTCTTAGACCTTTTTACCACAGAACCTCGAGGAGTCGTGAGCGTTGGCATCCTTATGTGGTAGAAATCCAACCTACTCGAACGAAACGCTTTAATTCAACGTTCCAGCATCCGTGTTCCCGCCACCTTTAATTTGAGTATTTTCAAGGCAAGAGTGAACAGGCATCTTCTAGGCAAGCGCGCTCCAACCTAGACCTCATCAGTGATATCCGCAATTTTGCATATACTTACACACACAAAATGTTTTGTTTTCAATATTTTATACTTACTTACACACACAAAATGTTTTGTTTTCAATATTTTATACTTACTTCTCTTAATCGCACTTCTGGCAGATTCGGCTCTCTCAGCGTGATGTCTTCAACTCGTGCAACCATGTTATTAGCATTCTGTAAGAGCAAGCAATTTATTTCATTTTAAAGTTGTTATAGGTTAAGCATTATTCCTAATGCTACTGCTCCATCTGCATTAACGTTAGTGTTCAAATGGATTAGGGCTTAGCGTCTAACGTCATTAGTAATGTTTCAACACATTTAACGCGGTAAAATATTGGCCCCATCTGTGTAATGCCTAATTGCGTGCACAGGATGTACTACAGGGTAAGCAGATGATGCAAAATGGAAAAAATCTTCAGTGCGAATTATAAAAAACTTAAGGGTAGGCATTGCACAAATTATAAAAAGCCTACCCTTAAGTTTTTATAACTCGTACTGGCGATTTTCTCCATTTTATATAATTTTGCCGCGTTATGCCTACGCTGTGTGCACGCCACTGATTTATGCCTTTATTATCGTTAAAATATTGGCCCCAGCTGTGTAATGCCTTTATTATCGTTAAAATATTGGCCCCATCTGCGTAATGCCTTTATTATCGTGTTAATTTACGCGTTACGACGCAGGTGGAGCAGGGGCATAAAAAGTTGTTATTGGTTTAGGAATAATGCATTCTTAAAAAAAAAGGTTGAAAACCTAGGGCAAAAGTTAAATCTAATCCAAGTCGAAATATTTAACTCATCACTGATCATCATCACTCATCACTCATCTCTACAATTAATCTATGATTGTTATTAACATAGAGGTATCAAATTGAAACTCATTTTAATTTTGATATAAACCACCCTCCTGAACCGAGGTCATCTATAGTACATTGTTACCTTAGGGATGAAAGTAACATATTTAGTCCCGAGACGGGGTTTGGCGCCCGAGCGTAGCGAGGGGGCCTATAGTTCGAGGGACTAAATAAGTCTTTATCCCGAGGTAAACACTGTGCTTTTCATTACGAATATAAGGAAAGTCAAAATAAAAATAGAAATTAGCTAAAGAAAATTGAGTGAACTTTATTTTACATAAATCAACAACTTTGGTGAGATATTTATTTTTCATTACTCATACACGGAAAGTAGGTCTTCTATCTTTCTTCTTGTCTATGGATGCACTCGGGTATGTCGTGTTTCATTTGAATTCCAATAAAAATGTGACAACTAGTTTTTTTTAATTATTTGACAGCTGTCAGTTGAAAACGATTCTCCCTAGGGCTGAAAAGTATTACTTTCAACCCGCTTCTCAGGCAACTTCAGACCTACTTTCCGTGTATGAGTAATGAAAAATTTTTTATGATTAAGCCTGAATAGCCCAATGCTTAAAGATGTGGACTGAAAACTGAAAGGTCCCAGGTTCAAACCCCACCTGTAGCATTATTGTCGTAACCACTCCTAGCACAAGCTTTCCGCTTATTTGGAGGGGATAGGAGGATAATCGTCAACTTCAGCTTGGCTAATATTCTTAAAAAAAAAAAAAATAACTTGATGGTAAGTGACATTTAATTTGGAGTTGAAAGGGGAGTATAAGCCGAATTTTTTCAAAAGTATCAACAGGTGAGAACAAGTTGTAATAGAGAAAGATAAATAATAATTCATACCTGCTGAATTCTTTCCACATTCTCTTCTTCAGGCGGCAGTTCCTCAATGACAAGTCGGGATATATCTTGGACAGGGCGTCTTCTGGGCGCTGCTGCACGCTCAGTAGGTTCGGACCTTCAAAAATAATTACATTTTCTATTTCAACTAGCTAATACTCCCTCCTTCATCTGCGTGGATTTAGTTTTTAAAAATCTCACGAGAACTCTTTGATTTTCCGGGATAGGAAGCAGCCTATGTCCCTCCCAGGCCCTCAACTATACCCATGCAAAAAAATCACATTGATCCATAGCTATGGATAAAAGAACAGAGCTCTGTTGCATTACAATTGAAGGACAAACCAACATACTTTCACATTTATACTATTAGGGATTAATTATCTGGACTGGGCAGTGCCCTGGAAACTGAAGTGTTCTCGTCGAAAATCCCACAGTGCTTGAAAACCAAACTCCTTAGTTGCTGAAAGAGTGAAGACATGGATCCAAAACATGATGGGCCTCATAACATGGCTCCAGGTTGCAGGCTATTGAAGATTTTATTTATTGTATGCCTGCTTTTTTTTATTCAATGACAAGATAGTCCTTGACTGCAATCTCACCTGATGGTAAGTGATGATGCAGTCTAAGATGGTACAGACTAACATGGAAGGGATATGGCAAACCCATACACCCCTAATCGGTTTCTACACACCACTGTGCCGCAACGCTAAATCGCTTAGTGGCACATTTTTGACAGTAGGTTGGTAACTAGCCACGGCCAAAGCCTCTCACCAGACATTAGTATAGCACTGTATGCCATAAAATGATGCTCTGTATGAAACTCACCTGACCCTTGGATTTCTAATCATAGTTTGAATCTTCCACATTTCACCTGAAATTTCAAATTTTAGAACATGATTTTTTATTTATATAAAGAGTTGAATTGACAAAATCTAACTCAACAAGAAGTATGGCAAATTGAATATATCATCCATGATAAATTGATTTTGTCCTTAATTATATTTATTGTAATTGTAATCTGGTATGCCTTGACATTGTTAATTCCTATTAATTAATTAATGTATATAATATTTACCTAAGTATGTATGTATTTTTGCATCGATGTACTTTTGGCAATTATTGTGTACACTTATAAGTGGCATTTCACACTGTACAAGAATTTATATACATATAGTTTCTAATTAGCATAGTTTTGTGTACTTGCTGTGGGTATACCTCAATAAATAAATAAAAAAACTCAATGGATTGCAAAGCCCAAAAGACCCTGCAAGTCATTTGATGACCATCTATGTTGGAAGGAGCCGCTGGATATAGGCGGCGCAAGACCCAGACCTGAGGTAGTCCATGCGAGAGACTTTTGTTCAGCAATTAATGTCTTTCAGTTGATGAAGGAGAATCCATCTATGGTTCAATGTCCATTACTTGACGAGGAATCACTAACTGAAATAGGCTCCTTAATCAGACTGATTATAACTAAAGCTGAGATCTATAGAAACCAAAAACTAAATAATTATGTCCTGACATAAACCTGTCTCACTATGTCTTGAATCTGAGCACAGTAAGTGTGCAGTCTATGATAAGGTTATACTTACGAATAAAAAGATCAACTTTTTTCTGATAAACTCTTACAAGTCCTCTCATCAGTTGAGAACTGAGGCGTAGGGAGAACCTACGTGTCGGACGACCCGACTCACTGTTCATTAGTTCCCGCAAATAGTCACTGAAACAAGTACAGTGCAACCTTAATATAACGTACCTCAATATAACGACTTCCTCGATTTAACAAATTCTTCGTAATCCCCTTGAATTGTCCATAAGAGTCAATATAAAATATACCTTTACATTGCGAACATTCTTTGCGTACAACCTCTTAATAACGAATTTTCAACTATCAAGAAAAAGTATTCATACCTCTAATTAACGAATTTTGCCAACCCAAAACCTTTATATAAAGTTTCCACCAATATTATAACTCTTAATCTTATAATGTGATTCATGTCTCGACATGTTTCGACACGCAAATACATATAGTAATTTGATAAAAATGTGTTATCATTTATTAGTAGAAGTTGTTCGCTATAACAAGATAATTACGTAATATTGAGGTGAATAAAACTATTCTTTTACCTCTTTATAACGAATTTTAGACCAATCTAACCTCAACATAACAAACCTCAGTTCAACGAATTACTTGATATTACGAATATTTTCTTGTTCCCCTCCGATTTGTTATATCGAGGTTGCACTGTATCTACCTATTATTAAGATCATAGACAATTTCAGCTGGGCTTATAGCTTCATGACTTGGTTCATATTACAGTTCACACTGAGAATTACTACTATACTAAAAAACCAAACACCGAGTAGTTGACACCAGTTACCTGTGTCCAAACAGGGACCAATTTACTAATTCCTTATTAGTAAATTGGTCCCGACATAGGACTTAACTGCCTGGCATCGGCAGGTGTTTTAAAACACATACAATTGAACCAAGAGAAATGTGGGTAAGCTTTACCCAACAATTCCACCAAGTAAACTAATTTCGTAAAGTAAACATTTCCTGTTAATTTCATTTTCACAATCCTGTAGGAAACACCTAAAGGTGGAAATGATGTTGGGCCAGGGATTGTATTTAGGAGCTGCCTACATAAAGGAACTCTTGGATGATTTCAGTATGCTTGGTGAACACTGACAAGACTCAGATTATCTGACAGTTCGTCCCTATTTCAACTAAAAGTTTGGTCTAAATCTACATATTAGCATGGCTTACATAAATTAGCCCTTGGTTGTAAGCTAATCTAGGTGACCTAAGCTGTCATTTCGTAGATAGCTTGCGCATTATACAGATATTTATGTATTTATTTATACAACTTTATTGCATGAAAACAAGAACAAAATACGTAAGTAAATAAACAGTGTAACACAAAAGGTATCTTAACTTTGATCTCAACATACACTATCAATTTATTAACACTGAATTAAAAAACGACTCTAGTCTAGTACAGAAAAACATTCTTTATAATGTTTAAATAACAACAAACCCTATAGGACTCGCAAAGCAATAACTATAAAATGGCGGGAAGCGGCTGGTTAGGGAATGCCCTCAGGAGGCAGGAGCCATCTTGTTGGTATTCCTCATCCAGCAGGAATGATGTACTTATACCAGCAGAAGACAACGATGGTCAATTATTGATCAATAAAATTGCACTTAATAAAAGTTATTTAGGTATTTACCATGTTTGGCGAATATCTTGAGACCAAATCCGTTGGTTTCGGTGGGTTAATTTGTCGAAGCATAAGGGCCATGAATCTGCGACCCAGCACAAATAAAATCTACCACCTTTCCTCAGTGCGTCCGCGGGATAAAACATTTTTGCTTTTGGTTCACAAACAAACAAAGGTATTAAAATAACAAAAATAATTATTGAGATTCACAGTAAAGACTCTCTGAAAAAATTACGAAAAAAAATGACGCCACGAGCGCGAAAACAACGTGAAAAATATTAATTTTCGCGCTAAAATAATTTTTTCCCAAGAGAATATAACCAAATATAACTTTTTTATAAGTAACGCCTGGATTCTAGACCTCTAAGGCTTAAATAAAATCCATGGTAAGTACGAAAATAAGGTGTATACCGGTGTATACCTACAGAACGCTGTCGCATAAAATGGTGTGGGGAGTGTAAGCACAATGTTCACAACTATCGATATCGATAAGGAATGAAACGGTAATCAAGCATATGCTCGCAACTTCGTTCGCGAGGATTAAAGTTTTTTAATGCTAATTAAGTTGTTCGACAGAATGGTTTATCTAAGAGAATATAATCACTTCGATTCTCTTGGTAATAGTTTGCACATTCTTGGTAATAATTTGAATCACTTCGATTCTCTTGGTAATAGTTTGTAGTTGTTTGGGTGATCACCGAAGAATCAACGGTGATTCTCCAGAGAAAGTAATCGGTGAAAACACCGGAGAAAAACCGGTGTTTCACCAATTACGCTCCGGTGCAAACCTCTACCTCTATATATATATAACTTTCTACCCTTTCTACCGAGATTTTAGAGCTCAGGTTGGGTCATAGAGCAACGTAATACATTGGAAATAGAGAGCTCTCTGGCAAGCATAAAATGTCACCCGAACTTCTAAAGCGAGCCTAACGCCATCTACTAGTTGTTCACCTAAAACTTTGCACTAGTCTACCTACATAATACCTATACAATACATAGTATGTATATTTAATAAGTATGTATTACATACATACTACATACATTAGATAGGTAAATCAAAACCACATACCTAGACCTTTGACTTTTCAATGTTTTATTCAGTTTCACTGATAATTAATTAGCTCTAACTGTATTTAAATACAGAAATGATATCAGTGAAAATGAATAGAACACTGAAAAATCGAAGATCTAAGTATGTGGTTTTGATTTACCTATCTAATGCACGTAGTATTAGTATTTAAAATCTTCCTTGTTATTACTACAATGTTACCGTAATAGGGATATTAACACTAATCACAAATTAATGTTGTTTAGTGCTAATTTTATGATAGTTTGTAGGATTAGAATATCGAAAATCACATTTTTGTAATTTAATGTAACTTAATTTTATTAAAAATAATTTTAATTGCTATATTTATAATCTGATGTCACGTGACTGCAAACGCCAAGAAGAACTTGTGACGTCACTAACCTAACCGCGAAACAAACGGAGTGATTATAGGTATAGTACGCGCCATGAAAGAAGTCCCAGGTGGAACTAATAGATTTTACATACAATAATTGCCTAGACATACGACTACTAGCGCCGCCTTTATGGGACTTCTTTCGTGGCGCGGACGGACCGATGACGTCATGTCAGTCAAGTGACAGTTGTAGAGTGTTTTAGTGGGAAAATTCAAAATTACTCTATTTTTGTATATTTTCTCATCGAAAATACTAATATTTTTAAATAATATATATTTTTTTATGGTAAACAACAGTCAATCTTCAAAATAAAAGCAATTCCGAAAAATTGTTAACATCCCTATTAAAAGTCGTAGCAGCGACATCTATCAGGTAAGCATTCAAAATTATCTTTGGAAAACGTGTACAAGATGTCGCTAGTAAAAACTACAATACGTGGCTACTTTCCAGCCGTCGCGTCGGTTGGGTGTTCGTCTTCGTGGTCTATGGTACCCAGGATTGAAGAGTTTGAGGATTTCAATATGAAAATCAAATGAAACTACTAAGTATAAAATAAAACACAAAGGAATATTAATAATTTATTATGTAAGAGTAATACTAAAATATTCACAACTAAATCTTACGGAACCAATAGATTTGAATTATAAGAGGGCCATAATATATCCCACTTAACAGGGAATGACAGTAACCACGCAACGCAGTATCAAGAACTTAAGAGTGCGTTTCCGCATATCGGGTGACTTTCGGTACATATTGTGACTAAGTTAAACCAAATAAGATGGAAATAAAAATTGCTACACATAGATTGGTCCTTAATCTCCAAATCTTGGGAGTTGATTTTGTTCAAAATCTCAATTTTTAGTACTATAAAAATTATTTCCCGTCACCTCTTCACACAAAATTCACGATTTTGGGGCGACTTTAGGTACATTTCTTGTATATAATATACCGGTTTTATGTAATTAAAAAATACTATCTGTTAGCAGATATGTTCAACTCAAAATCTTGGAGAGAAAAATATAAAAAATAGTACAAATAGTATAAAAAAAAAAATATAGCATCGCGTGTAATTTTTTCACAAATTTTGGTTTAAACCGAATCTTAAAATAATGTGCAATAAGGCTTATTTTGATTTTACTCGGTCACTGGTTTGATTCCATTTCAAAATTCAAAATTCAAATATCAATCAGTCGGCGTTTGACCGCCTTTCTGAGTGGAAGCTGCGCTGGTTGCAAGCAGATGCTGGTATCGAAAAACATCGCTGTACGAACACGAAATAGTTCATAGCAAACCAAATTGATACTTTATATATTTTGAAAAGAAAGGTAAGAAACTAAGTACTAGGTACCTATGGTACCTTCAATATAATAGCATTATTTTATTATTTGATAGAATTTCGAAATTTCTTGTAAAGTTATATTCCCCGAATGTATTACTGACCTGCATGTATACCTCGAAAACTTCTATTGGAACTCCTAGATCTTGAGAGTTAGTTGTATCGAGTTTGGGCTCGTTTTGTAAGTTATGATGAGATCTTACCACTGGACTTGTTAGAGTGACCTGATGGTATACTTCGAAGACTACTACTGGATCTTCTAGACGGCTACAGCTAGTTATATCGAGTTTGGGCTCGTTTTGTAAGTAATGATGAGATCTTACCACTGGACTTGTTGGAGTGACTTGGTGGTATACCTCGAAGACTTCTATTGGAACTCCTAGATCTTTACAGCTAGTTATATCGAGTTTGGGCTCGTTTTGTAAGTAATGATGATATCTTACCACTGGACTTGTTGGAGTGACTTGGTGGTATACCTCGAAGACTTCTATTGGAACTCCTAGATCTTTAGAGTTAGTTATATCGAGTTTGGGCTCGTTTTGTAAGTTATGATGAGATCTTACCACTGAACTTGTTGGAGTGATCTGATGGTATACTTCGAAGACTACTACTGGATCTTCTAGACGGCTACAGCTAGTTATATCGTGTTTGGGCTCGTTTTGTAAGTTATGATGAGATCTTACCACTGGACTTATGGGAGTGACCTGATGGTATACTTCGAAGACTACTACTGGATCTTCTAGACGGTTACAGCTAGTTATATCGAGTTTGGGCTCGTTTTGTAAGTAATGATGAGATTTTACAACTGGACTAGTTGGAGTGACCTGATGGTATACTTCGAAGACTACTACTGGATCTTCTAGACGGCTACAGCTAGTTATATCGAGTTTGGGCTCGTTTTGTAAGTTATAATGAGATCTTACCACTGGACTTGTTGGAGTGACCTGATGGTATACTTCGAAGACTACTACTGGATCTTCTAGACGGCTACAGCTAGTTATATCGAGTTTGGGCTCGTTTTGTAAGTAATGATGAGATCTTACCGCTGGACTTGTGGGAGTGACCTGATGGTATACTTCGAAGACTACTACTGGATCTTCTAGACGGCTACAGCTAGTTATATCGAATTTGGGCTCGTTTTGTAAGTAACGATGAGATCTTACCACTGGACTTGTTGGAGTGACTTGGTGGTATACCTCGAAGACTTCTATTGGAACTCCTAAATCTTTAGAGTTAGTTATATCGAGTTTGGGCTCGTTTTGTAAGTTATGATGAGATCTTACCACTGAACTTGTTGGAGTGACCTGATGGTATACTTCGAAGACTACTACTGGATCTTCTAGACGGCTACAGCTAGTTATATCGAGTTTGGGCTCGTTTTGTAAGTAATGATGAGATATTACCACTGGACTTGTTGGAGTGACTTGGTGGTATACCTCGAAGACTTCTATTGGAACTCCTAGATCTTTACAGCTAGTTATATCGAATTTGGGCTCGTTTTGTAAGTTATGATGAGATCTTACCACTGGACTTGTTGGAGTGACCTGATGGTATACTTCGAAGACTACTACTGGATCTTCTAGACGGCTACAGCTAGTTATATCGAGTTTGGGCTCGTTTTGTAAGTAACGATGAGATCTTACCACTGGACTTGTTGGAGTGACTTGGTGGTATACCTCGAAGACTTCTATTGGAACTCCTAGATCTTTACAGCTAGTTATATCGAGTTTGGGCTCGTTTTGTAAGTAATGATGATATCTTACCACTGGACTTGTTGGAGTGACTTGGTGGTATACCTCGAAGACTTCTATTGGAACTCCTAAATCTTTAGAGTTAGTTATATCGAGTTTGGGCTCGTTTTGTAAGTTATGATGAGATCTTACCACTGAACTTGTTGGAGTGACCTGATGGTATACTTCGAAGACTACTACTGGATCTTCTAGACGGCTACAGCTAGTTATATCGAGTTTGGGCTCGTTTTGTAAGTAACGATGAGATCTTACCACTGGACTTGTTGGAGTGACTTGGTGGTATACCTCGAAGACTTCTATTGGAACTCCTAGATCTTTACAGCTAGTTATATCGAGTTTGGGCTCGTTTTGTAAGTTATGATGAGATCTTACCACTGGACTTGTTGGAGTGACCTGATGGTATACCTCGAAGAGTTCTATTGGAACTCCTAGATCCTTAGAGTTAGTTGTATTGAGTTTGGGCTCGTTTTGTAAGTTATGATGATTAGATCTAGGAGTTCCAATAGAAGTCTTCGAGGTATACCATCAGGTCACTCCAACAAGTCCAGTGGTAAGATCTCATCATTACTTACAAAACGAGCCCAAACTCGATATAACTAGCTGTAGCCGTCTAGAAGATCCAGTAGTAGTCTTTGAAGTATACCATCAGGTCACTCCAACAAGTCCAGTGGTAAGATCTCATCATAACTTACAAAACGAGCCCAAACTCGATATAACTAGCTGTAGCCGTCTAGAAGATCCAGTAGTAGTCTTTGAAGTATACCATCAGGTCACTCCAACAAGTCCAGTGCTAAGATCTCATCATAACTTACAAAACGAGCCCAAACTCGATATAACTAGCTGTAGCCGTCTAGAAGATCCAGTAGTAGTCTTCGAAATATACCATCAGGTCACTCCAACAAGTCCAGTGGTAAGATCTCATCATTACTTACAAAACGAGCCCAAACTCGATATAACTAGCTGTAGCTGTCTAGAAGATCCAGTAGTATAGTCTTCGAAGTATACCATCAGGTCACTCCAACAAGTCCAGTGGTAAGATCTCATCATTACTTACAAAACGAGCCCAAACTCGATATAACTAGCTGTAGCTGTCTAGAAGATCCAGTAGTAGTCTTCGAAGTATACCATCAGGTCACTCCAACAAGTCCAGTGGTAAGATCTCATCATTACTTACAAAACGAGCCCAAACTCGATATAACTAGCTGTAGCCGTCTAGAAGATCCAGTAGTAGTCTTCGAAATATACCATCAGGTCACTCCAACAAGTCCAGTGGTAAGATCTCATCATTACTTACAAAACGAGCCCAAACTCGATATAACTAGCTGTAGCCGTCTAGAAGATCCAGTAGTAGTCTTTGAAGTATACCATCAGGTCACTCCAACAAGTCCAGTGGTAAGATCTCATCATAACTTACAAAACGAGCCCAAACTCGATATAACTAGCTGTAAAGATCTAGGAGTTCCAATAGAAGTCTTCGAGGTATACCACCAAGTCACTTCAACAAGTCCAGTGGTAAGATCTCATCATTACTTACAAAACGAGCCCAAATTCGATATAACTAGCTGTAAAGATCTAGGAGTTCCAATAGAAGTCTTCGAGGTATACCACCAAGTCACTCCAACAAGTCCAGTGGTAATATCTCATCATTACTTACAAAACGAGCCCAAACTCGATATTACTAGCTGTAGCCGTCTAGAAGATCCAGTAGTAGTCTTTGAAGTATACCATCAGGTCACTCCAACAAGTCCAGTGGTAAGATCTCATCATAACTTACAAAACGAGCCCAAACTCGATATAACTAGCTGTAAAGATCTAGGAGTTCCAATAGAAGTCTTCGAGGTATACCACCAAGTCACTCCAACAAGTCCAGTGGTAAGATCTTATCATTACTTACAAAACGAGCCCAAACTCGATATAACTAGCTGTAGCCGTCTAGAAGATCCAGTAGTAGTCTTCGAAGTATATCATCAGGTCACTCTAACAAGTCCAGTGGTAAGATCTCATCATAACTTACAAAACGAGCCCAAACTCGATACAACTAACTCTAAAGATCTAGGAGTTCCAATAGAAGTTTTCGAGGTATACATGCAGGTCAGTACTACATTCGGGGAATGTAACTTTGCAAGAAATTTCGAAATTCTATCAAATATTAAAATAATGCTATTATATTGAAGGTACCATAGGTACCTAGTACTTAGTTTCTTCTTTTCAATATATTATCAATTTGGTTTGCTCAACTTAGACTTAGATTAAGAATTAAACTTAGACTTAGACTAAGTCTGAGTTCAAATCTAAGCCTAAGTCTAACACTAAGACTAAGTCTTAGACTAAGACTAAGTCTAAGTCTTAGTCTTAGTCTTAGTGTTAGACTTAGGCTTAGACTTAAAGAGACTTAGTCTTAGTCTAATGCATTTCCCAGTGGCTTAAAAAAGTCTAAATCGAAGTCTAAGACTAAGACTAAATCTAAGTCTAACTTAGTTTACAGCAAGTCCGGACGAAAATAAAAAATAAAAAAATAAAACATAAAAAATTTATATCGAAGTATCAAAACAAGTTAATTCACTCATTTTTAACGCAGCTTGCCCGCGCCTGTGTGTGCGTGTGAACGGTGCATGTGTAGAAGTGCGTTTTTATACCTACTCTTTGCGAAATCCCGTCCTTAATTTTATTTGAACAAAATACAACTTTGGTGCTAATTCTGTTGTACAACAACTATAAACTAAGTTGAAAGTTCAACTTCTAATGTCATTCTACCTTCTTTCGCAAGGAAAAGGATAAAACTTTAGATGAATCAACTTAATTTAGAGGTTGTGTAGAGTACCCAGCAGCAGCAAATGTTTTCATTCGCTGCCCAGCAGTAAATATCAAACCCCAGACAATAGGCAAGCCTTGGCTTCGTAGAACGTGGTCTCTACAATCGGTTACTACAATCAGTTCGGTGACGAAGCTGAAGCAAATGGAACTTCGAGACCTTCCAAAGCTCAACGTTTAATATAAAATAATAAACTACCTGTCGTAGTTTTAGCTAGCTCTGAACACAATCCACTTACTTTAAGTTTTAATCCGAAACTGTAATTAATTTTCGTTTTTTTTTTGTCTAAATAATTACAATTTCTAAATTTTTTTTGTTTATGAAGTACTTAAAACGAAAATAAAATTGGATTTTTTGCTCATTGTGCAGCCTTTTTTATTATTAGTCCATCTCTTTCACTACTACGCGGCTTTCGCCGCGTTGTTCAGAGCAGGCAATCATGACTATGCCACTACATAATTTACACAGTATATTCGAACGTCTTTCCATTCGCTTCCAACGCTTCTTTCAACCTCTTAACACTTGTCTTATTTAGATTTTCGCTTTTGACTCCACTCTCGAAGGCGCGATCCAATACTTTTTTTGCCTCATCGAGTTGATTCTCAACAATATAGAAATTAATCAATCTAGAGTAGGCATTACCAATAGATGCAGGAGAAATTTGTTTATTTGTTTTGAGGATTTCGATTAATTTCTCTATTGTCTGTGGTTCCCTCTTTGTATGGCTCTCTTGAAGTAATCTTCTGAACACTACAACGCTGGCATTTTGTAAACATGTCTTCCATAGAGAATCGGCTTCATTGTCTTTGCCCGCTAACAGATATTCCATCCATAGTAAGTTAGCGGGTAAGACGTGGCCTTTTGACGCCGCCAGTTCTGCTACTTTGTGGCCTGTAAGTCGGTAAATAAAATTGCTTAAATCTTTTCTCAAATGAAATATACTTTAAAGAACTTATTTTTTTTTATTCATAACAAAATAGACCTTGACTCTGGTCACACACTATGGTAAGTGACGATGCAGTCTAAGATGTTAGTGGGCTAACTTGGGAGGGGCTTACTCTTCTCATTCTGAAACGAGATCCGATGGATTGGGATGAAGTGAATTTATTATATTATTACCCTTTATTATGTATACTATCGGATTTATGGTTCTTTATTGTCATTAAATATTATTATTAACTTACGCCAATATTGTAGGCATTTTCGCTTCTGTATTTTGTAATAAGTTTTAGTTTTTCTGTATTGTATGCTGTGGTCATTTCCAGAAGGTTGCAAAAGGAAGATTTGTCTGGTGGGAGGCTTTGGCCGTGGCTAGTTACCACCCTACCGTCAAAAACGTGCCGCCAAGCGATTTAGCGTTCCGGCACGATGGCGTGTAGAAACCGATTAGGGGTATGGGTTGAATTTACACTGCTACTATACCCCTTCCAAGTTAGCCCGCTACCATCTTAGACTGCATCGTCACTTACCATCAGGTGAAATCGCAGTCAAGGGCTATCTTGTCATAGAATAAAAAAGAAAAAAAAGAAATCATAGGATGTATTTTGTGAAACTTGTTGTGATGCATATAAAATTGCAAACCAGTTTAACCATCCAAACAAAAAAAAAAAAAAAAATTAAACAATCCTTACATTTAGTGGCCAAATCGTCGTCCTGTACCGCCCTGGCGAGCGCGTTGCTTCGAGGGAACTTCCTTAGGGCAGATTCCAAGTGTTCGTCCGTCTGAGCGGATTCCACCGCTTGCAGCACTTTGTCCACATGTTGGGCGCCATTACCCCGCGTGAAAATGGCCAATGTTAGCTTGTCATCGTACGTCACGGCGCGACGCATAGTTTCGTTCAGATGTTTACCTGCGAAAGGACGATAGACATATAGAGAACAAACCTGGCATACGTTAAAAACATTTAAATGATATAATATCACTACCTAGTATAAAACAAAGTCGCTTTCTCTGTCCCTATGTATGCTTAAATCTTTTAAACTACGCAACGGATTTTGATGCGGTTTTTTTAATAGATAGAGTGATTGAAGAGGAAGGTTTATATGTATAATAACATCCATTAACAGTGAATGACATAGGCTATATATTTTATACCCGTGCAAAGCCGGAGCGGGCCGCTAGTATAATATATAATAAACATTTAATTTAACTCACACACGCACAATCTGAGCACATGGTGAATATTCGTTTTGATGTCTCAAATTTTTTATGTGTGTGTGTTTTATACATTACAAGGATAAAAATTAGTATTCAACTAGAGGTAATATTTTTCGAGCGTAAGTGTATATAGACATGTACATGTTTTATCTATTTCTTTGGCACACTTGTTAGTCTAACCATTTTTTTTTTCTTTCTAACCATAATCATATTCTTTGTTGTGGAAGTGACATCGGTTTCTAGCCAGCTTGTCTCAGCAGAATCTGCTTTCCGAAATGGCGATATACTTGTCATAAAAGCTACAATAATTTTCAACTTGAAGGCTAAGCAAAGAGATTGCCAAAACATATATTTTAAGAAAAAAGAAATACTGCCAGCTCCAGTATTTCTGGGAGGTGAACTGTCCAACATAACACTAAAGGGAACCTTGAGGATATTTATTGAAATACCTCCTTAAATGAACAATAGTCTGAAATATCTGATAATGGCTGGAGAAGCCGATGGCAAATGGACATAATAGAAAAAAAAAACAAAAAAAAGGTTACCCAGTGCTTCAATCTTTTCCGCGTCGCCCTGCTCAGCTAAATTTTTCAATAGAAATTTAAGGACATTCGCCTTGGGAAAAACACCCCCTTCGATCGATCTCAACGCACAATCCATAGCCTGCGCAGTTTTACCTTCCTGCGTCAATATCTCTATTTGTGCTGTCACATCCCTTTTCACCGGTTTGGGTGGTTCATTCTCGGCTCTTTTAATAACTGGTGGGGTTTTGGGCTTTTCTGGTTGCGCTGGTTTCTGTTCCACTTGCTGTTCCGGTATAACGAATGGAACTTGTCTATTCTTTGATTTCAAATGGTTTCCGAGAAGTGTCAGGAACTGTTCGCTCGGCACCTCGCCTTCCTCTTGCAAGACCGTCCACAATCCTAACGCTTTATCGGTTTCGTCGGCCTTGCAATACGATACTAGTAAATGGTAGAAGATATTTGAACGGTCGATGTGCGAGAGCTCCTTTGTAGCTTCGAGGAGTCCTTCGAGATATTCAGATTTGCCCTCCTAAAAATAGAAACCATATTAACATGTTCATTCCGTACTAATAGTAATTGGACGCACATAATATGCAATAACGTTTCAACCCACAAAACTCTGTCAAATTAAATACATACATAATGTAAAGGAATAAAGTTGACTTTTCAATTGATAAGTTGTGTGGGTTGACACTTTATTGCATATGTGCGTCATATTATAAATGCAAGTGTGTATTTTGGTTTTCCTTCAATCACGTCACAATGGAACTATGAATCGATGTGATTCTTTGCACAAGTGTAATTTAGGACCTGGAGGGTGACACGGGTTATCTTGAAAAATCAAATATTTTAAAACGCCAGCAAAAACTAAAACCGTTTAAAAAACTTTAAATTCTACGAAATAACGTTAAACTTTGCAGCGGTTTTTTAATCTCGTGGCAATTGGGTAAGTTTTAATGGTTGCATACCTCAACATATCGCTGGCAAGCGTCGGTCAGACGTTTGTGTCGCGTCTGCAGCCCCGGTGTCTCCAAGATGCGTCGCGCTTGTCGCAAGCGGCCGCACTCCACAAAAGCCAATACGAGGTCGTGGAGAATGTTCACTTCGCCGTGGATCTACACAATTAATTCAATCCGAATTACATGATAATATATTAGAGCTCTATTGTAATATGGGGTCTTCGAAAGTAGTAGTCTATATATACATATAATAAAATTGTAGAAAATATATATTATATATATACATATAATAAAATTGTAGAAAATATATATACATATAATAAAATTGTAGAAAAGTGGTGTCTGTACAATGAAATATATAAAAAAAAGTAGCAGGGGTTGTTATTATATCGATGCCGAACCCGAAATTGTAATTAATTTTTTTTTGTCTGTTTGTCTGTGTGTTTGTGCACGCTAATATCAGAAACGGCTTATTCGATTTAGATACGGTTTTCACTAATATATTGTAGTAAGCTTCACTTAACATTTAGTGTTTATTTCATGTCAATTGGTTCATAAATAAAAAAGTTATGTCAATTTAAAGAATCACGGCGAACATTTTTAACGTACAGAGTACGTACTACACGCCTCGCGCCTGAGCGTCCGTGGCTATATAAAGCGCGCTGAGAGCCGCGCCCCGAAAAGTCACTATTCCACGCGAACGAAGTCGCGGGCACAGCTAGTTATAAACTAAAAACGGTAATAATTAGGTACCTGTGTGCTCAGGTCAGCAAGCCACTGCAATTTAGTTGCGTCCTCCTTTAATATAAGAGCTTTCATTAACTCTCCCTTCCACGGCGTGCTTCTGTACTGCTGGCAGCAATGTTCGAACTCTTTCAGGGCACTCTCTATGTCATCCTTTTGTAGGTGCACCTTTATTAATGGTCCCAGAATCACGTTAGAGGGCTCTATGTATCCGTTGTCTAAGAGCGCTGCGGTCATTTCTTTTACCTACAATCAGATGGCATGATTAAATCAAAAACACATGTTTAAAACAGTTTGAATTTAAACCGAGTTTTTTATAACATGTAGTAAGAAATTAACACCCTGTATGTTGTCATCGTCTTACCTTAGCCTCGTCCTTAAGTTCAGCCAAACTATTCAACATCTGCCAACATTTAGAATTTAGTATGAAACTCGAATTCTCAACATCGCTCGAAGACTTGTTGTCCTTAAGAAATTGCACAGCTTCGTCAAACCTATTTGCTCGCACTAATGCATATGCCATTTGAACAGTTTTGAACTTGTTCAACATAAATTCTGGGTCCTTGGCAGTTATCTGAGCTTTAACTTCCATTGCTTTATCAACTAAATCGTTACTGCAATAAAATTCGAATAACTGCGCCAATGTGTACAAAGTTAGTTCAAAGTCTTGCTGAGATTTGAAGTCTTCCACAAGACTGTCCACTTTTTCAACATTATTCTCTTTGATGTATGCTTGAAGCACTTGTTTTCGTAATCGATTTAGATTGTTACCATCTTTGCTTTGGACTTGTTCTAATAGTTTTTCCAACTGTGCCGCCGTTCGTTGACCTTGTACACGTCGAGAACTCCCTAAAGGTGCAATCTCTAAATCTGGAGATGTTAACTTTGTAAGAAGTTCAGATATATCAGTTGTCATATTGTTACCAAGATATTGTTGTATGTCTTCAGCTGCTGCAGTACTTATTTTAAGTCCTTTAGCCAATGCTTTCGTTAAGAGTGCTTCAGTCATATTTTCTTTCGCAACAATTTTGATAGCACTTTTAAGTGTACGCCCTATTTCATTTGTAATAACGTTTTCATCAGCTGCTATGTCATCATTTGAGACATCTTCTAGTGGAGAGGCTGGACTAGTGCTTATAACATGCAGTATGTTAATGAATGAGTTGATATCCTTCGTTTTATTCAACGCGTTTAAAAGTGGGCGTCTTATTAAAGAATATTGCCCTCTTGGGCGATAGTTAAATGCTATATTTGCAGCCTTTTGTATTTCCCCTGCGTGCAATAATTCAACCATTACATTTCGTGCACTATGGAATGTTGGTACATTTGCTAGCTGCAATTTCGTGATTATATTTTGGGGGGTATCAGTTTCCATCATATAAGGAATTATGAAATCTCTTAGAGCTTCTCCTGTTGGTGTTAAACCTTCGTTGGTCATGTCGCGAACGATTTGCAAAAGACCTTCTTCATCATGTTCTTTGCCTTTTTGTACTAAGAGGGGCCAATAGTAATGTTGTCTAATTTCCATACCATCTTTTTGTAGTTCTTTAAAAAGTTTTTGAGCTAATTCAGAGCGTCCTAGGTTTAAAGATGCTTCTGTCGCGATGTACAATGCATTTGGTACTAGACCTTCGTTTTGAAGCTCCCTACAGGATTCGATTATTTCATCAGCAGATTTCTTCACTTTTAGCAAATGTTTTACATAGAATGCTCCTTTGAACATTGTGTCCTCTTGGTTTGACGATTTGGGCATTGTTTTCATAATTTTTTTTGCAATATCTTCATGGCCTTTATTTAACAGCTTGAGTATGAGATTGCATACTTCTTGATTGTACCCGACAGATTTGTTCAAGTGTGGGAATATCTGCTCAACTTTATCGCCGTGACCACCTAGAGCTAGTTGTTCTACAATATCTAATAAATCCTGAAACAAATCGTTTATTTTTAGTACTGTTTCAGTTAAACGATTATTTAACTGTTAATTAACTAATCTATTAAAATCTTCACTATTTTTTAAGACTTCTACTCATATACCAAATGAAGACTCCTCGGGAAAAATAATGAATGTCACTTTTTTCGTGAAACTGAGCCTTTAATGCCATCTGTTACTAAAATATAGAACTAAACTATATTTTTTGATAAAGTCAAAGAACATGTTTAAATAGTAATATGTTATTTCAATATTTATACAAAATGAGCATAAAATGAAAGAAATATAGACTTTGAAACTATAAAAAGTTGTTTTTCTCTTTTTAATCATCTTTTGACATCCATTGTTTTTCCTGAGGAGTCTTCAAATACAAAAACAATTAATAAAAAATAAACAAAACAGAGTAGTAACAGTACAGAGCCTTAATCACACATAATAAAACTTTGTGAATGGAAAACTTGAAGTAAATTAGTCAATTGTCAAGTGTTTTAGACTGTAAGTACCATAGTTAAAGATTAGTTTTGTTCCCATATGTGGTATCTGATTCTATTTTAATATGTAATATACTAATAAAATAAAAAAATAGAATTGATTTCAAAAATATACCTTATCAGTCAAATGATTATCTTGATCTTTTGCAGCTGTAATAATATTTTCTACGTTGACAATATCACCCTGTTTTGCGTATCCGCACGCCAATAAAGCATATGTACGATTAGACGGTTTCAAACCGGCACCAGCCATGGTATCTAATACTGCCTTTGCACCATCAGTGTCTCCATGAAACGCATGGCCCATGATAAGGGCATTCAGGACTGGTTCAGACACTGGCATGTTAAGTTCCCTCATTTTTTCCAGGACTTTAGTGGCGCCATCTACGTCGCCTTCTTGACAGTAACGCCACATTAGTCTTTGGTATGTGACTCTGTATTGAAAATATAATGCATAATTCAGTTACTTGAAGAAGCGTATTGAGTAGAATTTCTTAACGAAGAATGGTAAATAACTTACACAGTTATGGGAATTAATAAAAACAATTTTGATTTTACAAAATACTGTGTTCGATGGCACAATACTTTGTAGTAAAATTCCAACTATGCAAGGCAGTGCACAAATGTATGCATAGATAATCTGTCTGATAATAAGTCTGATAACATGACAATCCAACACGACTGGGGAAAGATCAGGCATAGGACTGACGGCTTTAAGTGCTTTCTGAGCATAACCTGAATTTACTGTCAAAAACTCAATAACTTTTTGGCTATTGGCGTAGTTCTATTAAATAAACCATCACCTCTATATATTGCACACTATTAAGTTAATGTTGTGGACTCTGTATTCTTTGCTACCATCATATTGTACAAACATTCTATATAATATTCTTATTATCTAAAAAATTTTAGAATCAATACCTATTTGGCTGCAGCCCTTTCTTTTCCATCTCTTCAAGGAACTTAGCTGGAGAAAAGGGATGTTCATTCTCAATATAAACTCTGAGTAGAGCGTTATAATGGGAGACATCCATCGGTATACCCCTCTCAGTCAAAACATTCCAAATTTTCTGGACAAGCAGGGTCCTTTGTTCTGGCAACTCTTCTGGCACAAGGTCACCTAAAAATTATCAGCTATAAAGTTTCAGATAAAATAATAAATGTAAACATTCTTTTTACAAAACTGACTTCAAATGCCACTACAAAGTAATCAATTGTGCCTATAAAATCTGAAGAGTCCTCTCGATTTCTCCAGGGTCCCATCATCAGATCTTGACCTAATGACAATCGGATCACCTGGACCTCAAAATGTAGAAGCATCACAAGTACTGGTGCTAAAGAACATCTACACAGGCTAATTCCAAACAATGGCTTGGCATACGCATTTTGGTGGCAATACCATTTTGGTAATCCACATATTATACAAACAGTATTAGAGCTAACTTTGGGGTCAGTGTGTGGAGCTGGAGTAAGAATAAAGATTTAAAGAACCTACCACAGCATCTTATAACCAACAAGGACTGTGAGCTTGTGATGTCATGATTAGCTCGTAGCTCATCAAATACTTCATCAATATCCTTCTTCGTTATTCTCCCAAATTTCCTCACCTCCAAGTCCAACTTCTGTAGTAACGGGTCAAGGCTCTCACTTTTCTTAGTGGCATAATCTCGTAGAAGGACACTAAAAAAATTATATGTGATATATTATTATCTATATTATGTTGAAGCGAGGAAAAAATATTTTTCAACACACTTGCTCATAAAATGGCTCCCGGTTCACCGCAATTAGGCACACAATGACACCTTTAACTCAAACTGTGACTTTTTATTACCATTATTCACAATGTGAGTTATAGAATTTTTTTTTTTATTTTATTGGTTGAGTTGCTTTGTTTTAACTTTTGTTTTTTCTGTAATAAAGAAAACTGGAAATTCCCCATTTTGTACGTGGCTATAAGAGAAAAGCCAAAAAAAAAAAAGAAACCTCATTCTTTTAGTCTATGGCCATTAAATGTGTAAAAATAAACCCCTGAATAGGCTGTATGGTCTCTTTGCCTGCCCTCAAGAGCATCTCAAGAGGGCGAACAAAAAAACAACATTAATTTTTCCCGCCATTGCGAAAAAATTTTCACAACTCGTTTTCACTGTTTTGTACCATAATGTACTATTTTAGTATTATTTTCTTCACAAGTGTGTTGAAAAACGTCGTATGATACACGTGTATATTGATGATTACCGTCCTCGGCTACCTTAAGACCCTCACCTGACGGCTCGGGTCTCAATAGCGCCTCAGCGGTAATCACCAACTTTTACACTTGTACCATAATGTACTATTGTCAAGTGCATAAAAGAACTAGCTTATGGTCGGTTGTTAAAAAGAGTCTTAATGTAAACCTAAAACAAGAATTTTAATAATTCTAAAGCGTTAATGAGATTCTTAAGTATGAAGATTTTCTTTTTATCAGAAATTAAGAACCCCGTATTTCCGAAAGGGAAGCCGAAGTCTAAACCAGACCAGACTATTTCTGGTTCTTAGGGAAGTACATTAGATGAACTATTAATTACACAACATTACTGCTTATGCTTATAGGTTACTTCCTTAATTGTGCAGTTTTTTAGCATTATAGTATTAAATCTGGTGAAACTTACTTGCTTGATGCACTTAAAGCCTTTGGGTTGATTAAAAGATTAGCATCGGCAGTCTTAGCTGAGTTTAATATCAAAGTTCTCGCCGCACCCGTAAAATATCGCAATAGTTTTGTTGATCGCAAAAGAGACGACATTTTAATACACAATCAAGAGTTCTAAATACAACTGTTTTTTTTTTGCCCTTTATATGTTTTATAATTTAATCGACCATTTAAACAATTTTGCGGTAAGAAGGAAATTATTAATAATTATAGGTAACTGTAGCGATTTCTAGGTTATCTTGTTATGTCATTTCTTTCACTTTTTCGTCTGTGGCGGTCTGTGGGCTATGATCACAGCTATGATTTGGTTTGGATCACTAAGGTATTAAAATCATGGATTAAATATAGAGGTCAGTGGTTTCAATCCATAGTGTTAATAAAGCCGTGAATACACTGACCTCCATATACACTTGAATTTGTGTATATAGGTATCGTATGTACCTACTGTTTTTATAAACCAAAATGTAAATGTCGGATACAGTAGGGAAAATTTTGTGCCGCAACATGACGCGCAACACTCAATATACTTGACGCTGCAACGTTGTATGGTGTCCCGCAACATTGTACGTGACGCGAAGCATGTTGCTTGCTCCCGCCTCGAGAGCGAGGCGCGCCATTTGTCATTAGTTAATTTTTTATTAACACTGACTAGTGTGGCCTACACAATGTTCCACGACATTTTCTCAGCATGCTTTACATATTAGTTGTTGAGGAACATGTCAGAGGGCCCGTACACGGTCAAACGTGTTTGTCAAACACGTAACATTTTTACGTGTATTTGATAGTCTGTGGTCGTGTTTGTCAAACAAACTACGTGTTTGATAAACAAACTACGTGTTTGACAAACAGAAACGGAGGTGTTTGATTGGGTGCGCTGGTGTTTGATGACCTTGTTCAAATAAAACCGTAACAAAAACACGTAAAAATTTTACGTTTTTCACAAACGTTTGGCCCGTACCTACACGGTTAAACGTGCCGTGAACAGGCCCTTTTACGCAACATGTTGCTTCATTTGTCCCCTAGTGTATCCGACACTTTAACTTGACAAGTTGACAGGATGTACCTACAATTTGCAAACTTGTCACTTGGTAGTTATTAAAATATACATTTATAGTACCTCTTCCTATGTACCTACAGTGAATATTATTTTATGAATAGGTACCTACCTATAGGATAGGAATTTTACTCTTCTCAGTTCTCGTAAACTATGTGTTGTGAAGTTTGAAAACTCCAGTAGGAAGCAGGAAAGTTACGCAAAGGAAAAAACCAGTTGAAATTGAAAACGTGGTGTTCTTTTTAGAGCCCTTAAATATTGCTATCAGTGAACCGGCAATCCGGGGATAATTAGCTAACAACTTCTTTTAATTTAATAATCTAACAGTACAAAATGGTAAGTTATTGAAATTTTTATTTAGAGTGACATTGGGTTGACCTTTATTAAATTACAGAAAAATTTGCGCTGGAGTTACGTCAACTAAATAATAAATAAAGCATGTTCGAAACAATTGAATGTTATTATCAGAATCTGAATCTACAGTGGGGATTATCTTATGTGGAATGATTATGAACAAATAATTAGTAGGATACCGTAGGACACAGTTATTTATTTAGAGGTGGAAGAATTACTATAGATTTTAAAATGTCTTTTTTATGTTGTGGATCATCTGATTCAAAGGATCTAGATACAACTTCTGTTAATGTCACTAAATCAGTTAATACTGTAAAAAGAAATAATATATTATTTAGGGTATGTATTTTTTATATAGAAGGACAAATTTTGCTCCTGAAATATGCTAAAAAGAAGCTATTCTTGCCCACAGGGAATGTTATGAAAAGAATAGCACTATTTTTAAAACAGACAATTTAGTTTGTATGTTGTAAATTGTGTGTATTTATTATAGAACTTATACAACATAACTTTTTTTTTTTTTCAAATTACAGGCGGCACCAATCAAAGTTGTTGTTACGGGAGCAGCTGGTCAGATTGCCTATTCCCTGCTGTACCAGGTTGCTTCGGGTGCTGTATTTGGCCCTGAACAGCCTGTATACCTGCATCTTTTGGATATTGCTCCCATGATGGGAGTTCTAGAAGGTGTTGTTATGGAACTTGCGGATTGCGCTTTACCACTTCTCGCTGGTGTCTTACCCACTGCCAATCCAGAAGAAGCATTTAAAGATGTAGCTGCTGCTTTCCTTGTTGGTGCCATGCCAAGAAGGGAAGGTATGGAGAGGAAGGACCTCCTTTCTGCCAATGTACGCATTTTCAAAGAGCAAGGTCAAGCTCTAGATAAAGTTGCCCGTAAGGATGTGAAAGTCCTTGTAGTCGGTAACCCTGCTAACACAAACGCATTAATCTGCTCTAAATATGCTCCATCAATCCCTAAGGAAAACTTTACTGCTATGACCCGTCTCGACCAAAACCGTGCCCAATCTCAACTTGCTGCAAAAATTGGTGTGCCTGTCCAGGATGTTAAGAACGTAATTATTTGGGGAAATCACTCATCTACACAGTTCCCCGATGCGTCGAATGCTGTTGTTAAAGTCGGTGGAGCTGAAAAGCCTGTGCCAGCAGCGATAAATGACGATGCTTACTTGAAGACCACCTTCGTTTCTACGGTACAGAAGCGCGGTGCTGCTGTTATTGCTGCAAGGAAAATGTCATCAGCGTTGTCTGCAGCGAAAGCAGCATCTGATCACATGCGAGATTGGTTCCTAGGTTCTGGTGACCGCTGGGTGAGCATGGGTGTGATATCGGATGGATCGTATGGAACACCCAGAGATGTTGTTTACTCCTTCCCTGTTACTACTAGCAATGGAAAGTGGAAGATTGTCGAGGGTCTTACTATTTCTGACTTTGCCCGAGAGAAACTCGATTTAACAGGTAAGGAATTGGTTGAAGAGAAACAAGATGCTTTAGATGTCTGCAAAGATTGATTATTTACATTTAAGAGCAAATTTTATATATGTAGCTGTAAATTTTATATATGTATACTGAATAGATATACTGCACTGCGCGTCACAATGATATTATCAGCAATAACTATTTTTGTTATCTAAAAATATTTCTTATAAGTTCAAACAATAGATTATATTTTATAGACATAAATTGTTAGGTTTTTGGTGATGTAATCAGTCGATATAATTTATGGTTCTTATATTAAATATTTTTTAACTTTTCATGCTATTTTATTATAGGTATATAATCTATTAAGTAGGTGAAATAGAATCAGCCTGTTTCATAATCAAGTTATATGGCACCTACCTACATATTATGCCAATAACATAGTTTGTGATAAGAGAGTGATTGGATGGTAATCTCATTTACCTACTTGAGTATCACAGTTTGTCTTCATTTATTAAATGAAAAATCTTATCATTTTCGCTTTGTGATAGTGATAAAATAATATTGAACTGATGATAATTCAAACATAGTCCTATTAAAAATTACTAATATGATAAGTAATATGTATATGAAATTATCTAGACAAACTTCAGGAAAATAAAAGGGTATCATTACCAATCATTTTTAAAATGAAACAAAAAAATAATTTCAGGTTTTAATTTCACTCACCATTAACTTAATTTTTTGCATTTATCTATACCTAATTTTTGTGACAAAATTATACTCACACGTTTTAAGTGTGAGAAATAATTAACGTGAAACGCGCATAATATTTTCCTATTAGTCAGTTAAAATCTATACTTATTTATTTTAATATCTGTCATACATTTATTACAATATGATACTTAAAAATAATTATTACATTAATTTAAAAAATCCTATTCATCTCAACATTATAATATTAAACTCGATACATTATTGTCACCTTTTCAGGTATAAAGCTTAACAAAAAATCACAGATATATTTAATTATTGTATTCTACATCTATCTACCTACCCATTTGTGATAATTCGGTTGTACACAATCTGTATCTAAACAAAACGAAATTGGCAAGTCTTAAAGTACCTAAATGCCTACTGTTTAAGTATAAGTTTAAGTGATAGCACATAATAATTCTAAGACTGTAATTTGTGGTGCATATTCTGTTGTTCAAAATCTCTAAACCATGACAAATCTGAATGTAGGTAAGTACCTATATTAGTTATAGAGATTAAGTACTATAGAATTAGGCTAATTTTGTATATCTACAACCAAATCAACACCAGTATCACCTATTTTCCAAGCTCGCTTAGGTATATCTATCTAATTATTTAATATTATAGGTAATAACTAATTCTAAGGTGGTAACATTAAAATTCTATTAAATTAACTTAATTATAACTTAACTAGCTTTAACCCGCGGCTTCGCTCACGTTAGGTTCGATTTTTTAACCCCCTATTTAACCCTCTTGGGGTTGAAATTTTCCAAAATCCTTTCTTAGCGGATGTCTACGTCCTAACAGCTACCTGTATACCAAATTTCAGCTCGATCGGTCCAGTGGTTAGAGCTGTGCGTTGATAGATCAGTCAGTCAGTCAGTCAGTCAGTCAGTCACCTTTGCCTTTTATATATTTAGATAATAACTCATAAAACCAGCTACGAGGTCAGACGTTAGTAATCTTTGTATTATTTTTTCTTTTCTTTCTGTCATAATTGTATTTTAAAATTTTTGTCTATCTACCCGCGTTTTTATAATCTAGCCAGTCGGGCGGGATTTGTTCTAATATTGATTTATTGGCTGGCGCCCGTTTTCTATATATCGCTATGTTATATTTGTCAAAATATTAATTTTCTCAATGCAAGTTACATGGAGCCAATGAGCTTTACTTACAGCTGCCCATAAGATGGCATATGCCGAGTTTCTGATTCCAGCAGAATCTGCTTTCCGAATCGTTGGTAGAGCCTTGACTTGTCACTTGTTACAAGAGCCAGAATTTGACCGACATAATTTATAATTTTGCATTGAATATTAACTTTGCAGATTGCTAAGAAATGCATCTAGGTATAGATTACACATAGAAAACAGAGCGATGCCTCATGGTGCACCGAAAATTACCATTTTTACCTGTGCTTCAAAAATTTGCTTACGTAGGTCATGAATCTGCTCTTATATTCAGTCGTTAAACGATATCTCAGCATAAAGTAAGCAACTGATCTGTATATTACTGCAAACCCAAGTAGGCCAGCTACTTGGGTTCCATAGTTGTCACTCGCCATACCCAAATCTCTCAAGAGGATTGTCGTGTCGGAATACAGGCAGAATTCAGTGTTGCAGTCCATTAGCGGTCGTTTATGGTAAAGTGCGAGGCAGAAGCCAGTCAGCCCGTAGCGTAGGTACGATAAAGACATGAATAGCTTCATGAACCACTCGATGTATGGTCCGAAGCCCATACCGTAGCAACACAGAGCTAGGAGTGGCGCTGCGGTCGCGGGACCGACGATTGAGCCGTTCTGGAAGAAATATGGGACTAGGTAAGTAAGTTGACGGAGAAGTTTCATAAAGTAGGTACCTACTGTGGGTAAGATCAAGAAACTCACGGTAACACTGAAAGTGGAGCCGACGAGTAGACCCAGTCCCTCGGAACAGATGCCGGTCAGCAAACCGCTGATCGTGAACAGGACGAAGCGATCCCACTCAAGCAGCTGTCCCGACATCAGGTAGCCGATGACGATGAACAGCGTTCCCAGCGTGAACTACACAATATGGGGAAATCACACTTCACACTAATCACACTTCACACTAATATTATAAAAGCGAAAGTTTGTATGTGTATGTGTGTGTGTGTGTGTGTATGTTTGTTACTCCTTCACGCCACAACGAATGAACCGATTTGGCTGAAATTTGGAATGGAGATAGCTCATACCCAGGATTAAAACATAGGCTACATTTTATCCCGGAACATTACAGAGTTCCCACTGGAATTGAACAAACCTTGATCCACGCGGACGAAGTCATCGTCTAGTGTATATTAATAATTATCTCTTTCCTGAGTTGCCTTAAAAGGTAAAAAACAATTGTACAAAACACAATTGACATCATAGTAGATGATAGAATTGATATTCTGTTATATATCTTTAAACTTGCAGCCTTTGATGCTTTGGGTCAAGTACCTATACTAAGAGACCTGCAATACTCCGAATACAGTAGGTATACCAATACCAAAGGTGATAGATTTATGACGTGTCATAAGAGCTACAAGGTAGCCTACATGAAATAAATACTTAAATTTTGAATTTGAAACACCTTCAAGATGCTGTTGGGGCTCCCCCAGCATTGCAGCGCATCGACGATGTTTGCATATGCGTACACGAACGACTTTTATGCATCTTTTATGCGTAAACGAGTCGCATCGCTGATGCGCAGGAGGAGCACCAACACTATGCTGATGGTGGGTGTTGATAAACCTGACTGTCCCATGCGGAGGCACTGGACACACATGTTCATGTATAGCTAGTTCCTCAGTATGCTACGTTGTGACTATAGTGAATTGCCTACCCTTAGGTACCTATTTCTCCCACTTTGAGTTAACGAATATTTTTTAATTATTTCAGAACAAAAAAATATATATTTTAAGTGTAACGAGGTATACCTAATAAATGTTCTGATAGTAAGTATTAACGAGGACAAATCGTTCTGACTCGGTAAAACAACCATTTAAACACGCTGTATAATAACGAGGCAATTCTAAGCGCACAAAGTGTCCTGTACCACTTTTTCAAATAAAATAATAATCTAATAGGATAAGAAATAAGAAGGCAAAGTCACTTTTGTATCACAACAACGAAACGCCTGACATACACGTATAGGTATGTCAGGCGTTTAGGTACAAGGTAATCTCCTGCAACGCACATCTAGCTAAATTACCTCCATTTGAGACTGCCGCCCTAGCCGACCGCAGTCCTGACCACACGATTTGCAACTGTTTCGGTTATTTGGCCTTAATATGCTACTTACAACTCGGTCCTGGCAGCACTTGCCAACTTAAAATTGGACATAGGAATTGCATGTGACTAGGTAGGGACCCACAATACTACATGTTTACTTTGTACCTACTGTCGACTTTGTATAGTGCCGCCACAAACAATCTGTTCACGTTGACAAAGAACTAAGGCCGTCATTTTAAAATATCAATTCGCCTAAAAAATAAAAGTAGGTAGCCTATGTCACTGTCTAGGTCCTCAACTAGGTATATCCATGCAAAAAATCACGTCGATCCGCAGCTCTGTTGCAGCGTGATTGAAAGACAAACAAACACACTTTTGCATTTATAATATTAATGAATATCAGCCGGTAAGGTTTGTCTTTTTTTAATTGGATGACAAGATAGCCCTTGACTGCGATCTCACCTGATGGTAAGTGACGATGCAGTCTAAGATGGTAGCGGGCTAACTTGGAAGGGGTATAGCAGTGTAAATTCAACCCATACCCCTAATCGGTTTCTACACGCCATCGTGCCGGAACGCTAAATCGCTTGGCGGCACGTCTTTGACGGTAGGGTGGTAACTAGCCACGGCCAAAGCCTCCCACCAGACAAAGCTGCAATAGCAATCTAAATATACTTCTTTAAATAATCTCTCTTTACTGTAAATGCGAAACCTATTAAACGTACCATGAAGGGTAAAGTAGAAAGTGTTAGCGCTGCATAATACGCCTTCAAGCTGTACCATCGGTTGAAGTACTCCCGACGCAGCATCCGTAACTCCATCGGAACTGAAAGGAAACACAGACTTAGCTATCTACGGTTGTATTTTAATAACTATAAACCAATAATAATAAAAATAACCGGTCAAGTGCGAGTCATACTCGCGCACTGAGGGTTCCGAAACTATTGACCAATTAGGTACCTACTAATGACCTTCTAAACGTCAAAAAGAATCAAACGAGTCGAAACTCGATGGGGTTACGTCGTTTCATTACAGAGTTCCCATAAACGCCTTTCGGCTTCATCATCAGAACCTGCATATCATTTAGGACTAGAGAATTTGTCAAGACAAATTAAAAAGCCCAAACTCGATGGGGTTGTGTAGTTTTCTCACAGAGTCCCCAATCTCCATCTTTCATCACATTATTTGTCTCGTTGGTCTAGTGGATGTTCTACTGCAGATGACAAGGTTCCATTATATCTGTACCTCAGAGAGCATATAAAGACGTTGGCTTTACACCTATTCTCTCTCTCTGATTTCCGTATCATTGAACTATGAATTGCCTATTACTACTATATTATTTTGGGGTTGATACAGTATTTTGATAATACAAAATTATAAAAACAATTTAATTTATTCATTAAGTTTATCTTACCTATAAAAAATGTGAGTAGGAGATACAAACTTTGGAATTAAAGTGACCTAACTCAAAAATTGCAATTTGTGGGAAATGAGCAAGACTTCAAAAAAGTAGTGTTGAGTAAAATTGAATGTATCTCTGCCAATAAAACTATTAAAAAAGTTAATTATCTTAATACTTAATCATCTTATACGTATGGATTGGTAATACATATTATATTAAATGTTAAATACATTTTACAACAACAGAAGTTACAGGAATTTTGAGTTAAATCACATTAATTCTAAAGGTGATATATAAACATAGCAAAGGTTGACATTGAGCTTACCACACAGTGATTTGAAAATAATGCCTCAGCATATCAGTTTAATAACATTTCTTTGACTGCAATTGGCACCAATAGGCATTCAACATTTTATCCTAAAAATATATAATGTCTCAAGGTAAACACAGATTGTATATGAGCTTGTGACACAATCCTAAAAGTTGTAGGTTCTCTGGGTTGTGTGGAGGTACAGATATATGTATGGATTCTTCATAATCAATATTATCCATACTCAAGGAACCAAATATCAACAACAAAAAATTGACATTGTGCTGCATTTACTTCTGAATATATTATCTCTTCTAGCAGCAATCCAACATGCAGTGCAAACTCTAGTAATAGTCTGGTATTCTGGTAACCTGAAATAAAAATAATTATTGTTAAAATAATATAAGTAACTGGTAAATTGGCAAGCTAAGATTAAACTCTTAACAAATCCTACATCAAACCTTTCAACGAGACAAGTCAGGACATGTTAACTTGTCATCGTACTAAAGTCTCCTATAAGTGTGGGGAGCGCACTTGCAATTAGCTGGCAGCAAAAGTAGAATGTGCTTCTATTTTTTCTATTGTCAAATGATTATTTAACTGGCCTGTCCAAAAAATTATAATGCACGCCAGTTTTGCAAGTTACTTAACAAATGCCTTTGCATAAATTATGCTTATCTCTGATTATATTATTATATATTGTTGTACAACACATAAATTATCTATACTTCTATATAATATTGACATGAAGAATACTTATTTAAATAAACTTGTTGAAGGAATTATTATAATGGTATGGGACAAAATTTAGGTTAGCATTATTAATAATTAAAACAGTAACAATAATAAGCTAGTTTTAACTCGGTCTTAAGTCTGAGACTGTCTTCTATAGATAGGCATTTCTATAGTTAGATAACTGCATGAATTTGGGAGTTGTAGTTTGAGTTTCCCTTTCTAATGCTTCTTTGCGAGAGATTAAAATAAATAAGTAATAGGTACTCACCGACATTGGTGATGACGTATTATCCATTGGCGATGGAGTATTGTCCATTTTGATAATGGGTTTAATTCACAAAGTTAAGTATATGCATTAAGTCTCTGTCTCGAATACGAAGTTCACCTCCATACAAAGTTAAAAGAAAACACTGATTCAGTACTAATATTGTAAAATGTAATGTAACTATCCCACATATAAAACAAGAAATCAAATGTTATTTGTCTCCAAGAGAATACAAACCATTTAGTATGCTTATTTGTGCAAACTACTATTGAACTTTTGTTTACTAGTATATAGTGATCTGTGTTTTGTTTGTTTGAATTTGGCTTTGAAAGTTTGAATTTTGAACCAACTTTGAACACCGTAGACAGCTGTCTACGCCTCTATGAAATCTATGCTATGATTAATACCTACTGGACTGGCTGTCTCTGCAGGTACCTACCTACCTACCTAGACCTACCTACCAATGATTAGATACCTTAATAGTTATGAATCAATTTGAAGCACCACATTTGACATACGAGTGTCTCTGGAACTAATAATATTGCAAATGGTGCACCGACCGCCATAATTTTATTAACTAATATAAATAGTGAATAAATAAAAATGAATAAGTAATAGTGGAGAAATAAATTAAAAGTAATTGCATTTATCAATGCAGTGTCGCTAACTTTGTTATACCTATACAAAAGTTAGCAACAAATCAATACTTTCATAGATTAATTCTAGAGGTCAGTGTAAAAAAGTTGTAATAATAATCTGTAGTAGAAAAAAAATTCTATTAGTGTTCTGTGAAATTGTAGTTGTGACAAGTGACATGTGGACGTGACGCGTAAAAAGTTAAGCTTTGAACAAACTAACGGACACGTAAGCCGCGGCTGGATAGTAAATTCCATTGAACTTTAGACACTATATCGGGCGTAGTCGCGAACGTAACCTTTGACGATCCTTGAGCGTTCGGATGTCCGATAGAAATATGGGCCTGCTGATCTCAAACGACTGTGCACACTTATCAGTCGCAGCTATAGTCGCGGCATCCGATAGTTTGTTTTAGCCTTAGCGTTGCAATTAATTTAAAAGCCATAGTAAGTTATCGTTTTTTTTTTTGTTTTTTTTACTGTTTTAGGTACTATTATATGGTTTAGAGGTATCAAAATCTCCGTAATTTGCAAGATTTTAATACTGGTGTTTGTAAAATATAACGGGACTTACTATGAAACTAAGAATTAGGTGTGGAAAGAAACGATTTTTGGAAGATGTCCCTTAATTTGTTTTAATAGTGAGAAAGCCGTGGTTTTCAAGCTGTAACTTTTTACTGAGTTAAGCTATAAGCTTGATATTCTTAAAACACTACGAGACCATTGAACTTTACATTCAGTATAAATTTCGACTTCAGATCATAAGCCGTTTTCGAGAAAAACGGTGGTGACACACTGACAGACAGACGGACAACGGAGTGATCCTATAAGGGTTCCGAAGTTTTTTTCGGAACCCTAAAAATGAATTCAGTGAGGAAGCGCTCTATAGTTTTTTCTTTGTCTCTCTCCCTCTAATTAAACGGCAAGCTTGTTAGGAGTATGTAAGTACGACAATAGGGATTGAACCTGAGACCATTCAGTTTTCAGTCCGCACCTTTAACCGTCGGGCTATTGAGGCTTATAAAGAAAAGGTAATATTTGTAATTATGTAATTGCAAGTTAAGTTAAAGCGCACGAAATGTTTTTCGACTGAGCGCTATTCTACCTACCTAACCCCCATTTCGCCCCCTTAGGGGTGGTTTTTTTCAAAACCGTTTCTTAGTTGATGTCTACGCCATAGAAAGAACCTACCTTCCAAACTTCAAGTTTGTAGTTGCTGACATTTTTGTTGTGATTAATGAGTGAGTGGTAACTTTCTTTTTTTTTTTTTAAAAAAAAGAATATCAGCCAAGCTTCATGAAACTTCACTTCACTTCCAAATAAGTGAAAACTTGTGTTAGGAGTGACTACGACAATAGTGCAACGGGTGGGATTCGAACCTGCGACCTTTCAGTTTTCAGTCCGCACCTTTAACCATTGGGCTATTGAGGCTTATATACCTAGATAGAAGAAGGTATCAGTTGTATGTAGGTCAGTAGCATACTTGATACCCAGAGTTATTAAAGCTTCAAAATGTAGTCCATTAGGATAACATGAGTTGTGGAACGCGGTATAAAGAGATCCTTCTTATTGACCCCTTATGTAAATTATCCCTAAAGCCTTCTTAAGGTTATTATGACGGAGAGGATGGATAGGGAAAACTTTTTGTCATGTATATTTTGTTATGGAGATTTTCCGCGATGCGAAAAGACGTTTTTCGTAAACCGTGACATACTTAGGTAATAATATTCATATTTATCCGAATTTGTCGCTCACTTTTGGAAATTATGGAGATTTCTATCTAATCAAATAAAATATAGGTACCTACTTAATCTTTAAGTTGTTTTTAAGCTATTGCATAGCTTCTATCGCGGGCCTTGAGCGTGGAGACCGAATCCAGAAATTCCCTAACGAAAATAACCTGACACGGGACTCCTTTCACCGCTAGATGGCGTTGATAAAAATGCTTTACCGCGGCAGTCCCCGCGTGCCACACGTCTTTTTTTTTTGCCAAAACATCAAGGTAGGTAATGATACCTACGTATGTATTATTTCTGCTGAATTATTGCACTAGTTAAACCTTAGTTAAACTGAATTGACGCGTCTAAAAATAGTGCTGCATTTTCACTACAAAAAATTGAAAACCTGTGAAAGTGACAGAACTGAAATAAATAACTTTGAAAAAGTGCTATAGGCACGAGGTTTGTTGTATGGGTATGTACATAGATTTTTATTTATTTTTTAAATATATGCCGTGATGGCCATATTGATACGTAGGTATTCTGAAAATTCTGAGAAGTCATGAGAATTTCAATTGGCTTCCTAATACGACAGAAGTTGTGTGAAACAGCCAGATGGATGAACAGACATTGGATGTAATAAAAACGCTAAGAGAAAGAAATGAGAGAAAGGGAGAGGGAGAAAAAGTAAGAAAGAAAGGGAAAGAGACGAGGGGAAAGGAGAGAGAAATAGCTAGACCAGGACCAGGAGGTTAGTATAAAAAATACATACACAGCAAGACAGGTATCATGATATAGGTGTACATGAAGAAGACGACGCAGCTGAGACAGAACTTGAAGTTGGCAATGGGCACGTTTCCGTCATTGCCGATGAGGAAGAATATGCCGCCGAGGAGAACCGCGGCGCTCACGTGGTGCAGTAGTTGAATCCATAGACTTAGCTGTAACAAATAAAAGAAAGGCTGTAGAAGATTTAGTACATTCCTCTAGCACGCTCGCGAAGGTGATCGAAGTTGGGCGAGTTAGCTTGCATTTTGAAGGCTTTGTATTCCGGAAAGAAGTTTCTACTGGTTATTTTTAGAGCCAGCGCGCATCAGCTACTGAAATTCAAATTCAAAATTTATTTATTTCATGTAGGCTAACTTGTAGCTCTTATGACACGTCATAAATCTACCACCGGTTCGGAATGCAGATTCTGCTGAGAAGAGCCGGCAAGAAACTCAGCAGTTGCTCTTTTCAAAAAAAATTTTTTTTTTTCAAAGCTATGCTATGTATACAGTACTTCCACAATAAAGCTTCAAAAATGCAAAAATGCATACGTAGGTACACCAATCCAACGCATGTCAAGACGGGCAGTCAAAGCAGACCCATTCCCGTTGGTGGCACCCGTTCACGAGCATGACGCATGATCCAGCCATTGCTTCGCTCAACCATATTTGAGGGAACGTAACAACCCGCACCACACTGACACTGAAAATACTGACTGAAATACTGACATTGAAAATATAATTAGCAAAAATAAGTTGGAATACGAAATTAATTTCATACATATTCTTAATACTAATTTGAATAAACTTCCTTGAAGACTCCGTTTTATTTATTTTAATTTATAATTTTAACCACGGTGGATTTAACTGAGCACTTAGTGTCATCATCATTATCACTATCAATCCATCAACAGCATCATTACTGAGCGCAGATCTACCTACTTTCAGAGATGGGTTATAACTAGGGTTGCCAGATTTTTTTTCAGTCTACAAGGGACAAATGGGTAAATGGGCAAAAAATACGGGATTTCAGTTTTTACCCGGGACAAATAAAAAGCAAAATTATTTACTTAGTGTCATTTTTTATTTTTCTTTGATATTTTTCCGAGGATCAGTCAGTCAGTTTCCGAGGAGTCAGTTTTAAAATATTTTTATTCGTTTTAACATAATATATGTAAAAATCAATACAATTATAATAGTAATTAAAAACGGTGATCAACTCGCTTTTTTACGAATGTGTGAATACTTGGATCGATTTCATAATGAAAGACGAAGTAGGTATATACGGTTGAAATATGGGACAGAATCAGTCCCGCCGGGACATTTTAAACTATGTCTAAAATACGGGATGTCCCGGGAAATACGGGACGTCTGGCAACGCTAGTTATAGCCCTGATAGTCCACCACGCTGGTGGAATGCGAATTGGCAGACTTCACGCACCTTTGAGAATAATATAGAGTTATCTCAGACGTGCAGGGTTCCTCACGATATTTTCTTTCATCGGTGCAGAATTTTGATACTTAATTGCATACATATTAACTCCGAAAAGTCAGAAGTGAGTGCCCGGGATCGAAACCGCGACCCCCCGAATCCCGCAGTCCTAACCGCTAGGCTATCACTGCTACTTAGTACTTGTGTGTCTAAACCTAAATGACTCACCGAATTTCTGATAGTCTGTGTGAACATTCGCTTGATCAATATGCTGAACTGTGTCATAAAGGTGGTGGGAAACTCCATCTTCTGCATTTGTTCTTTGGCGACGTGCTCAACGAATATCCTCTGGATGGACTCGTCCGAATGTAATACTGGTTTCCTGTAATAAATTCAAAAGCGATTAACCAAAAGAAAAGACAAAATCAAAATGATTTACCTATTTAATTTAGATTATTAAGAATGATTTGATGTAAGAGTTGTGGCTCTTATTTATTAGTGTCTTGCCGGCTCTTCTCAGAAGACCCTGCCCTCAAGAAACTCAAGCAGAATAAAAGTACATACGTGACCGTCATAATCTTGTTTTTAGATATTTTTTGTATTTTTATTATGCATCATGCTTTTGGTAGTTCGGAGGAAGGCGACGACACTCGTAACTAGAGTTGCCAGATTTTTTTTCAGCCTATAAGGGACAAATGGTTAAATGGGCAAAAAAATACGAGATTTTAGTTTTTTACCCGGGACAAATAAAAAACAAAATTATTTAGTGTAATCTATAATTATATAAAAAGGCTTGTCCTGACTGACTGACTGACTGACTGACTGACTGACGATCAACGCACAGCCTAAACCACTGAAGTTAGAAACTTGAAATTTTGACAGTAGGTTCCTTTTATGACGTAGGCGAGCACTAAGAAAGGATTTTTCGAAATTCGCCCCCCAAGGGGGTAAAAAGGGGGGTTAAAGTTTGTATGAAACTCCGTCATTTTTCGAGTTATACTCATGAAATTCGGTATTTAGGCTTTAAATTGAAAACAAAAAAGTACGTGTTTCACAGTTTTTAAAAATTCTACCCCCTAAGGGGTTAAATAGGGGTTGAATGTTTGTATAATAGTCCTTCGTTCTTCAAGTTATTTTTCAAGTTACGTTTATGAAACTTGATATTTTGGCTCTTGATCAAAAATAAAGAATTACGTATTTTACATATTTCGAAAATTCTCCCCCCAAGGGGGTAAAAAGGGGGGTTAAAGTTTGTATGAAACTCCGTTATTTTTCAAGCTATACCCATAAAATTCGGTACTTAGGCTTTAAATTGAAAACAAAAAAGTAGGTGTTTCACAGTTTTTAAAAATTCTACCCCCTAAGGGATTAAATAGGGGTTGAATGTTTGTATGATAGTCCTTCGTTCTTCAAGTTATTTTTCAAGTTATGTTTATGAAACTTGATATTTTGGCTCTTGATCAAAAATAAAAAGAATTACGTATTTTACATTTTTTGAAAATTCTCTCCCCAAGGGGGTAAAAAGGGGAGTTTCAATATTCATAGTTAAGACAGGACAACGTCTGTCGGGTCCGCTAGTTTTTTATATTTTTCCGAGGATCGAGTCAGTTTTAACATTGTCATTCTGACACAAACACTGTCATTGGTCGATGTGGGCTGCTAGTGCAAGTTAGTATCGAGACGAGTACGTTTTACGAACGTTGCGTATGTGAATACTTAGATCGATTTCATAATGAAAAACGACGTACGGTTCAAAAACGGGACATAGACAGTCCCGCCGGGAAATTTTAAACTATGCCTAAAATACGGGATGTCCCGGGAAATACGGGACGTCTGGCAACCCTACTCGTAACACAAGTCGCTCAGCTAGTACGAGTGTGTACGAGTTTTAAGCACACTACGTATAATACCATAAAGTGAAATTGTACTTATGAATAGTTTGTTTAATTTTTGTTGTGTATAAGGAATTTTTGCATTGTGATTTATTCACAATTTTGAAATAAATACATAAAATTTAATTTAAAAAAATTTAGCTTGTGCATGGATTATTAAATTTTACTAACCGTCCGCCTCTCACAGTCAACCTATCAAGCTTCCTGCACAGCTTCCCGTTCTGACACAGCTCCGACATTTGCGCAGATGCTTCCATGTCACCCAGCAGAGTCTCCAGCACGAAATCGGCCGGGTTGTGCGTCGTTGGACACACGTGACCGATTTCCGATAAGAACGGAACCAGGAGAGGAGCTGCTCCCTGTTAAATGGTAAAAGAATTAAATAAGTTTTTACTGACCACAGTTACAGTAATACAGTGGCTGCGGGATCGTATAAAAATGATTGCTGCAGAGTTAAGATCGCAATCACCTCTCATTGGCCAACACTTTCTCGCTATTGGCTAAAATGCATTGTTGCCTTACATTGCATGTGATTCAGCCAATCATCACAGTTGAGATTGTAGCAATGGTTGATGTACTGATCGATTGTGGGAGATCTAGATCATAATTGCGGGATAAAATCAATATATATCGTGGTTTTGCTGTAACAATTCTAGAAAATTTCTATCTCTGAAAACTTGTTATTACCTTTTATTTAATAGTTCTTATCGATTTACTTTCTCTGATTAGTTGTAGATAAGTTTTCCTTATAAAATAAAATAAAATTACATTAATACGAGTACATACCTAAACAATCCCGCGGTTGTTCCAAAGACAATAATATTATTTCAAATAGAATAATATACACAACATAAAAAATAGAGTACCTACCTACCAACCAAAGATCCCCTTTGCTTAAAGAATTCAACACTTAAATTTACTTTCTTGCAGTAAATTTAAGGTGACGTAAATCGAATTGCGTTTTAAGCAAATACACCTTTACTGGGAGATCTACCCGTAGAAGAACATAAAGGGGCAAAATTCCGACACCGTTACTGTTCCTATATATTATAGTAATTTCAATTTTATCGTTTCCTTGTGAAATATACGACTAATCGTAAATACAGGATGGAGAAAGCTTTTAAGCACGGAATACTTGAAATGTTTCGAGCGGGAACGCTATTTTATGGCATTTTAAATGAATATATTTTCGTGGAATTACCTACCTACCGTTTCATTTTGTAGAATAGGTCAAAATTTGAATTAAGTTTTAGTAGCCATTTTAATAAATACTTACTACAAAAAATATAATCTTTTCTTTCTTGTATAATATTTATTACTAGATGATTCCCGCGACTTCATCCACTTATATTAAAGTTTTTGTAATTCCCGCGTGAACTCTTTAATTTTCCGGGATATATAAGCTACTTACTTGTTATTGCTGGGTATGAGCTATCACCATACCCAAACAGCCAAATCGGTTCATTCGTTGTAGCGTGAAGGAGTAACAAACATCCATCCATCCATCCATCCATACATCTAAACTTTCACATTTATAATATTATTAACAGCATTGCTCAAAAGAGGATTTCGTCTTCTTAATTAAAGTATAAAAGCCATTGTGTAAATAACAACAAAGCACGTTTGCAGTCCAGTTAAGGCTGTCTTTTTTTTAAATTCAATGACAAGATAGTCATTGACTGCGATCTCACCTGATGGTAAGTGACGATGCAGTCTAAGATGGTAGCGGACTAACTTGGAAGGGGTATGGCACTGTAAATTAAAGCCATACTCCTAATCTGTTTCTACACGCCATCACACCGGAACGCTAAATCGCTTGGCGGCACGTCTTTGAAGGTAGGGTGGTAACTAGCTATGGCCAAAGCCTACCAGACAAAATAATCTAGTGAGTATAATTTTTAGCATAATTTGATTTATACAAAGCGTTAGCAATCCATTTCTTCCTATTAATCTCTGGTACCTATGAAGAAACGCAATTTAAAAAGTTTCAAATAGGTAAGGTGGATATACCGCTGAATTCATCGAGAGTGAGTACTATTTCAGCGAAGTTGTGAAAGCTTTATCCCTCCCGGGGATGCGGACCTAATAATAAAAGTCACAAACAAGATATAGTGTCGGCGAAAGAAATATGAAAATTGCAAGAAGTTCAGCGGAACAGTTTGTGAGGCGATAGTTTTATTTCACGGACGAGGTAGTCGAAGGTGTGTATGGAATGCAAATGACTTTGCAAACGGCATTGAATAGGGTAAGGACTGGGTAAGGACAGTTAAATCTATACTAATATTATAAAGCTGAAGAGTTTGTTTGTTTGAACGCGCTAATCTTAGGAACTACTGGTTCGAATTGAAAAATTATTTTTGTGTTGGATAGTCCATTCAACGAGGAAGGCTTTAGGCTATATAACATCTCGCTGACCATAATAACAGAAATTGACGCGGACGAAGTCGCAGGCAAGAGCTAGTCTTTCATATAGGCTTCATAGAAGAGATAATTGATGATAAGGCCGCCTTTAGACCTTAACTTACTTGATTGCTTACGTTTTGTGGTGCTTGTGTTAATACTAATATTTATAATAATTTAACAAGTATAAATTGAAAATTTAAAACACCCCCGACTTGTGAAATATGTAATTCGCCATTTTGTGGTGGCGGCCATCTTGGATTTGAAATTTATCATAATGTATTCTACTGGTCAAGCTTTTCGATTTGATACCCATATTGAGGTAGTTGTGGAAAAATATGTAATCCGCCATTTCGTGGCGGCGGCCATCTTGGACCGATTTTCATCAAACAAAGGAAAGAACACTACTTCACCTAACGACTAATTCACCTTTCAAACAAAAAAAAATCAAAATCAAAATCGGTTCATCCGTTCGGGAGCTACGATGCCACTGCACACGCACGCACACACACACACACACACACAGACGTCAAACTTATAACACCCGTCGTTTTTGAATCGGAGGTTAAAAATAAAGTCTAAATAGAGACACTTCATTCATAAAAATCGGCCCAGTAGTTAGGGCGCTACAGTCGAACATATGTAGATACATATAGGTTCATACACACAAAGGCTGCTAAAACCATAATCCTTCCTTCGTTTCCACTTCACTTCATTTGAATCACTTTCGACTGTTGGTCAGTCTCTTTGTCCTCTCAGTACAATTAATGATGGCACAAAGCCTTCTAATTTGCGTTACTGACAGTTATAATGCTCCAAGAGCCGGCAACACTGAAAGCTCCGTCATGCGTAATCGAAATTTCTTTATATTTCAGAAAAAATTGTCTCTCTTTCAAAATAAGATTAAATAGGTATTATAAGGTAGAATTGTATTAACAAAGTATAGTATAATATAGTAGGTATGTGTAACCCTAACGTAATGTTTTTCTAAAAGAGTACGAAATTTTCTAGGCTACACTGCAAATGATTTGCAATAAATTTTTGTATTTATATACAAATATTTTATTATAATAACAAAAAAATTTAATAGCCGAAAAATTTTAGCTTTTAAAATTAACTCATACCAAACTTTTTGTGTTCGTATAATTTTTAACTATTGATTCACAAACAAAAATTAATTACGCAATGATAGGACTTTCAGTGTCACCGGCTCCCCCGCTATTTGCTCCCCTTCGTTACGTTTACGTTTGTGGTAGACAAAGGTTAGTGAGTCGTTACAGTCCCTGCCTTTTCAATTCAAAGACTACTGCTTGTCCTTTTGATTGAAAGATCCAAAGATATCGATTCTGATAATATATTAATAAAGATTTTTTTTATTCGATGACAGGTTAGTTCTTGACTATGATCTCAACTGATGGTAAGTGACAATACAGTCTAAGATGGCAGCGGGCGGATGGAAGGGGTATGGCAGTATACAATCAACCCATACCCCTAATCTGTTTTTACACGCCATCGTGCCGGAACGCTAAATCGCTTGGCAGCATGTGTTTGACGGTAGAGTGGTAAATAGCCACGGCCAAATTATAAATTCGCAAATTGACCCCCCCCCCCCCTCCCCCCCTCCCCAAAAAGAGAAGAAAAGAGGTCTTCAAAAAAAGATAAAAGTGGCAACACTATTTAAAATTTTTTGTTCGATTCCTTTTCTGTTTCATTTTCAGGGTTCGGTAGTAAAACAGGGAACCCTTATATTACTGGTTAGTGTATAGTTAATATGATGCTTTTAGCAGTGGCGATCGGTGCTTCAGCGATTTTTAGTTACTTTTCGGAAGCTCGATGCTGCGTCCGAACGAACACAAAAAGCAGCAGTTGCTAAAAGCATCGTGTCTACCCCAGCCCCAAATGTCTATTTCAATACCTCCTACGTAAATTGTTGTATCCTCAAAACGCTTTCGTGACGCGTTAATTGTTTTGAAGGTCAATACAATGGTTTACGCCTTCGTTTTAATAACGACACAACTTTATGCGTCTTGAAAGTACCTATGGGTCGTTCTACTTTTCTACCGACAATAGTCGGTCTTTCTTCTTATTATGGCATCTCGTTGGAGTATTAATATAAACGGTTTTTTATTCGGTTCGAATAAACGTCCATATTTTTCTTATCTATTAATATTATGTCATTTTTCACGTTCTCTAACCAGCATATTTTATACGTTCGTTTTCCGTATAATGCCGTGACAGAGTGGTAAACTGAAATGTGGTCTCTACAGAAAAAGGCCACTCTGTCACATTATTTTTTCAAAAACCAACATTAAAAAAGAATCAATATTAGCTAGGAAGGAAACTTTAATTAGTACTAATGAAAACACAGATGCAGTTTTTTTTAAATCCCACACATAAAACACAATTATAGATAGTTCAAAAACCAAAAAAACAGAAAAACGTCGTTTCATTGTCGGTAGAAAAGTAGAACGACCCCTATGCTTAAAAAATGCTGTTTTTTACTTTTTTTTTTAAACGATCACATAAAATAGATAAAAACAAACGATATAATGCACAAAATCTAAAATGCCAATTTTGTGGGATACTACAACTTACGTAGGAGATATCGATTTGTTGAATGCGAGATATAAAATTAATTACCTGATAACAGCAAAGTCCTCTCGACAGAACGTAGACACGGTCGAAGAGCGAGAACAAGGAAGCTGACGGCTGGTGGATGGTGCATATAATGGTTCTGCCCTGGCGAGACAGCAGTCGAAGAAGCACTACTAGATGCCGTATTGACACTATATCCAAGCCTCTGAAAGTCACACACAAAAAATATAACGGTGCATTCCTCCATTGATTCCCGCGGGAACTGTTTGATTTTCCGGGATAAAAAGTAGCCAATGCGTTAGTCCAGGGTATAATCTATCTCTATTCCAAATTTCAACCTAATCCGTCCAGTAGTTTTTGCGTGAAAGAGTAACAAACACATATACACACACATTCAAAATTTCGCCTTTATAATATTACTAGAAGCCCGCGCCGACTTCGTCCGGGTTGAAAATTTAAATACATATTTGTTTTTACGGGACTGATCGCACAGAGCTTCTTATAGGAGACGATTGTAAATAAAATCACCGCAGGAACCAGAGGAATCTCCCGCGCCGAAACCCGCCGCCGTGCACCGCCCCCGCGCCGGCCGACACATATTAATTTAATTTTCCGACAACTCCTATGATATTTATTTAAATTGTATAGTGTAAAGGGCAAATATGTTCTAAACTAAATACTTACGATAATAAACATATTTATTTAGATATACATTGACATCGCATCGGTTAAAGAACCTTCGAACGAAAATAATTCATTATTTTTAATCAAAATTTGAAAGATAGAAATGGTCACTGTAAGTTATTCTTAGAAGATAGACATATGCTATCACGGACTTTTTTTTAGAACTTTTTAAGAGGAACAATTCACCCATACATCATTTTCATCCAATAGCAGTATATGACCCAGCGCACGCCTTGAAAACATTTAAGATTCAAAAAATTTTCCGACTTCCTTAACAAATTTGCACATAATATCTAGCCATAATACTTTATGTGCATAATATATAGCCTATAACCATCTGGAATAATGTACCTTTGAATTAGTAAAAGAATTTTTGAAATAGGTGCGGTGGTTCCAAAGTTTGCTCCGGACATACATACAAACTCACAAAATTCGCGCTCCCTCTTTATTATAATAGTATAGATTAGTGTGATAGTGTGATAGTATCAAGTATGATGATATGATGTGATGTGATAGTGTGATGCGTTAGTAATTAATCACCATTAAATCTCTTGATGAGCTGTCATTTATATTTACCAATAAATCTTGAAATTGATTCTGAGTGATTTTTTAAAATCTAGGTATACTTTAGGAGATTAAGTAACGACTAGCGACTCTGAGTGTGGCTGGTAATATGTATATGTATAATATATGTAATACCTATTTGGTACATCATTCCTAAGCTATATACCATTTCCCAATTAACTATATCTACTTTTGGAATCTTAATTAAGTAAAGGAAACAGATTAGATGCGTGAGGCAATGTTCTTCTCAAACCGGACTTGCTCGACTCACGAGGTTTTCGGAACAACCACGTAGCTAAAAAGGTTAAAAGTGCTTAATCTAATGAATTGCTTCGTATTTTCAGAATAAAGTCTGAGAGTCCGTGGTTTTTGAGGTGGAGCTTGACGGAAGATGAAAGTTTGTAAGGTGAACCACCGTCTAACTTTGAACTCCAACTTGGATGAATAATATTATGAAGCCGGATAGTTAGGTTGTGCAAGTTACAAAGTTAAACGCTTGACAAAACTGAAATAATTTTAGAAAAACAACATGTATTATATAAACGTAAAAATTCTTTTTACAAAACCGACTTCAAACGCCACTACGAAGTATATCAATTGTGCCCATAAAATTTGAAGAGTTCCCTCGATTTCTCCAGGATCCCATCATCAAATCCTGATCTGGTGACAATTAGACCACCTAAGAAGTATACTTTCAAACCAAAAAATAATTTTCCAAATCGGTCCAGGCGTCTTTGAGTAATCTCGGAACATTTTGGACTTCGGTTAAAAATCCATGCCTCAATGCATGAATTTACTTTTATAAAGTATTTTTTAATTAAGTATTGTAATTATTTTGATTATTCATTAGTAGCACTTAGAAGTAAGTTTTTGCATCTATGAATCAGAAAAAAAAAACAATACAAAGGGATAAAATAGAACAGAAGTTAAAAATTTAGATTGGTGAGCGATTAAATTATAGGTTTTGTTTAATCAAATACCTAATCAAAATGGCCTGTGGTCTCTCAGACAAATAGGGCCTTTTCTGTGCGCATGTTTCAATTTCTAAACACGGCTCGGGTTTATGTGCAATAAAATGTTACTGCTGGTGTGATTAAGTAAGTACAATTACTTTGTACTGTGCACAAGAGTTTCCGAGATCGATCAGCGGAAAATTGTACTGGTTATGCATTGTTGGTTGCCATCAATTTGGTCGATGGATGGTAGAACTTTGGTATTTGGACAATATTAATTTCATTCAATTTGAAATACGTCTGTCACTTTTTGTCTCACCGAGTGTTTTGGAACTAAATTACCAATTTCCCAATGCATTTTATCACAATTCTCTTTTTAAACCCCGACGCAAAAACGACGGGGTGTTATAAGTTGAGTAAGTCTGTTTGTTTGTGTGTGTGTGTGTGTCTGTCTGTGGCATCGTAGCTTCCGGAAGGATGAACCGATTTTGATTTTGTTATTGTTTGTTTGAAAGGTCAATTAGTTATGTTTGATGAAAATCGGTCCAAGATGGCCGCCGCCACAAAATGGCGGATTGCATATTTTTCACAACTCCCTCAATAAGGGTATCAAATGTTACCTGATTAGATCCTAAACCTGTTAGATCTGCTGCAAAAAAAACTGGTGGGTCTATAAAGATCTTCAACTTACGTTGTAGGTTCGTCCAAGAATATGATGGGTGGGTTATTGACCAGTTCTAATGCTACCGAAAGGCGTTTGGATTGGCCTCCCGATAGTTTATGGGACATGGTATTCTGATGGTCCCATAGTCCGAGGGTTTGAAGTATTTCTTCTACCTGAAAATAATAACGAAAGTTTTAATTAACAGCTACCTTACCTAAGATTCCAATAAACGTCAGGGTCTCTACTCTCTACATAGATCGATCGAGCCAGTAAATAATATGGGAGAAAAATTCCCATTCTACACTTGAAGCAGTTAGTAGTAACACACGCAAAAAAATTACCCGTTTAACTTGAGTAACGTATGGATACAAAGCTTATCTTATGAATGCCTATAGTGTCTATAATTTTTCGCCTTTCACGTTCAAGTTACCTAAACAGATAAGGTACCTAGTCAGATTTGAGCTTAGAGTGTCTCTAAGGAGTTGAGTTTGGATTGGATCTGATCTGTTTATTCTTCTTGGTCATGTTAAAAACTTTTAAAAGTAATTAAACATTTTTCTTATACAAAGTTTACCTAAAAAACTAATTTAATCTAAAACTGTTTGATCAATATACAAATCAAAATTTAAGAGAAACGTTATTAATTAGTTTAGAATAGAAAATTGGATAGATATGCCTTACGATGATTTTCCGGGGAAGTTTGATTAACTTTGTATTTGCAAGCTTGTTTGGCTATGGATAAGGAAGCCCCGGTGAAGATTATTGAGGAGTTCATATCTGCCGCGTATTATATTTCAATATTGTACAGAAAATCGCTTTTGAGGGAAATAACAAACTGAGTTATAGATATAATATATATGTTAAAGACAGCAACGGCAACCTCTGGTACTACAAGTGTTCATGGGCGGCGCGTGCTCGTTTGCCCGCAATTTATATATAAAAAAAATATGTATAAATAATTATAGATACATTATACATAAATAAAATCTACAAATAATAGGAAAGCACTGGTGAGGTCTAGTTTGGAGCGCTTGCCTGGAAAATGCCCGAATTTGTAAATAAACTTTAAATTGTCATCATGCTACCGGATAGACGTCCACAGCTGGACATACGAGTAGATCTCTTGAAAGAATCGCCACAGTACATTATAATCTTGTACCTGCGCCTTTAGCCACTGCCAGAGACTCTTCCAACACTGAACTTCCCTATGCAAGGACGCATTTTGAGCACTTTAGGAGTTGCGTGGATGGTGGTGGTAACTCTGTTTCACTTCACGATTAATTTTATCCCACAGGGATTCTCTGACCATAGCTCTCTCCATTTCACACTGAGCCTTGTGCCTTACCCTGCTTTTGTGCCCAGAATGCAGGCTGCATATCTACGTAAATTTTATGAAAATCGATTAAGCGGTTACGCCATGAAAAGGTAATAAACAGACTGTTTTCTGCTCGGGTCGGCCAAAGTAGCTGAGAACATCAAATAGCTAGTATAATAAAACTTTCTGAAAAGTTTGTGTGGAAGAGCGTACTTTCATCTTCGTTATCTTTATTATCCTTATCATAGCGAAAGACATAAAAAATAAGAAAACAGTTTTTCTAGTAATTTTTCCTCGATAATTTTGATATCTATATATATAAAATTCAAAGTCCTGACTGACTGACTGACTGACTGACTGACTGACTGAGATATCAACGCACAGCCTAAACTACTGAAGTTAGAAACTTGAAATTTTTACAGTTGGTTCCTTTTATGACGTAGGCGCACAATAAGAAAGGATTATTGGAAATTCCACCCCTAAGGGGTTTAAATATGAAGTTTATATGAAACTCCGTCATTTTTCAAGCTGTTTCCATCAAAGTTGGTATTTGAGCTTTCAGTTAAAAATAAAGAAGTACGTGTGTCACAGTTTTTGAAAATTCCACCCCGAAACCTAATTTCACGCGGACGAAGTCGCGGGGGCAAAAGCTAGTCTCTAATAAAAATTGATTGCCGGACTCGTTAACTTCTTACATAACAACAATAACATGGTTGACCTCAAGCCATTGGAAAGAAACGACCTTTTATCTGTCCTATAAATAAGAGTGAACAGCTATGATCTGATTTTAACACATTATGTAAATAAACTTGTTTCAAAGGTATTTGCTTAAGGTTTATGACTTCGATCCATAATGTACCTACTCGTATAAAATATAATCGAAAAAGAGTCCATGGAAAAATGAACTCACGCCTTACTACTTAGATTGTAGGACTGTACTTACAAGTGCATAAAACCATAAGCCATTTTATTCGAGACTCTTATCCGTATCATATTTTAATGTTTCATGTATGAGTTATACGTAGTAGAATAGTGGTCCGTATTCTCCGTAAAAGTGAAATTCGATCAATTTCGTGTTTCATGCTTGTTTCATGTAATAGGTACTACACGGCTGTGTCTCTTTCTTTTGTCATCAAATTATGGTTCCCCTTTATAAAGATTTACACACAAGAATATAAAAAGCAATTTTCTGCCGCTTACACTTATCATAAACAAGAGAATTGTAAAATGTATTCTCCTTAAACTTTTTTAAACCTTATGCGTAAAGCCTAGCATAAATAAGAGAAATGTAAAATATATTGTCCTTCTCTTCTCTTCGTCTTCTTAGTGGTCTTATAGCAGCTGTCAAACTGAAATGTTGCAAAATCAGCTGTGAAACATTAAATTTTAATTTTTAATTTATTTCTTAGTGAATTAATGTTTTAAAATAAGTGTTAAAGTTTATCTTGTGATAGATTTCCTTATAATTCTCATACATAAGCTCCACTGTCGTCGAAAAGTACCTGATTTATACCCAAGGCAGTTGTCGGACGGACGGCGTGATTCAAATCTCAACGACATCTGGATAAACCGGGGGAGTATTTCCTTTATCTTCTTAAAAATATTATAATAAATACTTAGTGCAGTTAGTTTATTGAATAAATACGTTATCCGCGCACATTAGGTACATTCTCGAGTCTCGAGACACGTCCTTCCTCACATTGAAAGGCAAAATTTTTCTCTGTTCACTTGACAATAGTGGAAGTGAAGTAGAAGAATAACTTGTACTGCCTCAGACATTTCACGACACGAGCATAGCACTTCAATAGAAGTGACAATAGTCATAAATAACTCAAATAGGTTAATACCTACCTATTAACAGCTGCTTATTTTCAAAAATAAGTGTGGGCTCTATAAATCTTGTTTTTGAAAGTAATACAAACACACTAAATAGTACTATCTTTCTTTCTACTCATTTTGTAAATCTATTCTATATATCTCAGACTCTCTTCTCTGTAACCCACCCACTTTTCTTTTTCTTCCTTCACTTACACATTATTTGGTGTTTCAGGTGCATTATTGTATAACAACAATCATCACAATGCAAACAAGACGGGCAGCAGCGTTAGAAGAACAGCTGAAACTTAAAACTGCCCTCAATGAACTGAAATCACTGCGACAACTTAATGATCAATTGCTGAGGGAGCAAGAAGAAAGTGAGGTTGAAGTAAAAGCTGTGATTGCCAAAAATTCACAGTTAAAAGCTGAACTCGCTGCCCTGAACAGCTCACATACTTTAGTGTCAGAGGAACGTGACCGACTCCAGGAGGCAGTCAGCTCTTTTAATGTGTGCATTCAGACTTATGAAGAGGCTCTAGGAAAGATATCTGTGCTAGAGGATGAATTGAGTGGGGCTCACAGAACAATTGATGACCTTCAGTCTCAATTAAAAAGCTATGAAGCTCAAGCAACCAACACATTGTATGATGAACTGCTTACTTCATCCTCAATTGTGCCGGTCATAGATCTGACATGTGACAGCCCTTATACTAGAAATAGTAAGACAATACAGAACCATGATAAGATACAACTAAATAGTCATAATAAAATTAAAAAATACATTAAAATTGGCAAAATAATTAAAAAAACCAAAAATTTAATTAAATTACAAAGGACTCACACTAAAAATGTTGCATTAAGGAAGGAACGGTCACATTTATTACATAAGCTTGAAACATACTGCTCATCTTTGACAGAAATGAGCACTAAATATGATGTTGACGTTAAAAACCTTAATAATGAGATTTGTAAATTGAATGATTCCCTAAAAAAAGTTACTATGGAGTACGAGCGGTCACAAAATCAGATCTGTGAACAGTTACAGGCAGCTGACGAGTTGTTAGCCCTAGGCAACTACAATATGGCTCGCTTTGAATCACTGACAAGTAAATGCCAATGTAACCTCTCACCTATACCTATGGCTAGCAACGATCACAGTAGTAGTACATTGCTCCCAGTCAAATTGCCTTCCCATCCCACGCAGTGTAGTGTAAATACAAAAAGTTCTTCATCCTCAAACATAAATCTCTCTGTGAATGCCAGTAAAAAAACTGTAATTATCTCTGACCAGTTAGGTAAAGACTTTGGTGCCTATATGAACAAGTATATGCAGCATCCAGTGATTAATAAATGTTCACCAGGGGCTAGTTTTGACTATTTAATTAATAACTTGAATGAAGAAAGCTTGGATATAAATACTAATGTTATCATATTGATTGGGGACAGTTTATTGATAAAAAAGCACAAGATCCTAAAATGTTTTGAAAAATTATTGTATTTGCATAATAAAACCAAATGTAAATTTACTTTATGTGCCTTCCCTTACTCTAGTACACTAAGTAAGGAGCAAAACCAGCGCATAAATAAATTAAATTTGCATATGTTTAATTTGTCAAGCCATCATGACAGTGCTATCTCCTTTTTTGACTTGAATAAATTTATTTATAAATTTAAATTGACCGCAGATAATATGTACCTGCCTAGAAAATGTAAAATACATATAGCTTCATTGCTAGCATATAATTTAATGAATGATACAGTTACAAGTGTTGTAACAAAGTCTTTTGACAAATTTACAAACTGTACTTCTAGTACAAATATTTCTGTTTTTGACTCAAGTACTTTAAGTACTAATATTTCTGTTGTTGAACCAAGTAATAGTAAGCCTATTACTTGTTTAAACTAGATACTAAGACAACGGAGAGGCTCTGCAAACTGAACATTGTACATCAAAATATACAGAGCCTATCCGGCAGTATGGTGAATTTGGACTCAAGTAAAAATAATACTTGTAAAAAATTTAAACTAAGCAGTAAGACAACAGATAAGCAATATAAAATTAATCTTGTACACCAAAATATACAGGGCTTATCTGGCAAAGAACATGAGATTGAGCTTTTTATTAAAAAATTTGATATTGAAATCTTATGCTTCACTGAGCATTGGCTCAATACTCATCAGTTAATTGTACACCTTAATAATTATTCACTGTCAAGTGCGTTCTCAAGAAAGACTGCTATACGCGGGGGATCATTGATAGTAACGCGAAATAACATTAATTACAAAGAGCGAAAAGACATTGTTAGCCTTTCTATAGAACGCATTATTGAGCTGTCTTGTGTTGAGCTGGACCGATACATTATAGTTTGTGTGTACCGACCGCCCTCAGGCGACTTTGTTCTTTTTGAGGAGGTTATGGAGGATGCCCTAAGGCGGCTATGTAGGTCATCAAAAAAAATAGTGGTCTGTGGAGACTTTAATATTGATATTTTGCTTCACACTCTTTTTACTGGTAGGCTGCTTAACTTATTTAAAAGCTTTAATCTAGAGAATATTTTTATTGAACCTACAAGAATAACTGCAAACTCAGCTACTTGTATTGACAACATTTTTTGTGATTGTAACATTATCGAAAAATCTATTATCACTTATCTCAGATCTGATCATTGCGGTCAAATGATATCTATTCCAGGCAGTGAACAGACTTTAACAAAAGTAATAAAATACAGGCCAATTACCACTAAAAAAGTAAAGCATTTTAAACAAAACATCTCAGCTGGATTGCCGACGCTTGACCTTGCACAGGATGATCCGGATGAAATTTATACAAAGTTTTTTGATTTGTTAAGCTCACAATATAACTCTATCTTTAAGGTGATGGAGAAAAGACTGTTTAAAGATCTTAAGTTTAGTGACTGGGCAACTGCCGGCATCTATAAAAGTAGAAATAAGCTGTTTGACTTGTATGCAGAAAAAAAATATAATTATTCCCCCGCGTTTATTGAATATGTAAGAAATTATTCTAAATTGTTTAAAAATGTGTGCATACAAGCAAAGTCACTTCACATAAAACAAAAAATTGTCAATTCTGATAATAAAATTAAAACAACATGGGGCATCATTGGTGATGAAATGAATAACCATAAGGTGCATAATAATAATAAATTTGAGCTTAAAATTGATAATCATGTAATTAACTCCGATATAGAAGTTGTAAATACATTTGAGAACTTTTTCAAAAATATTCCAATTACCACAACCAGTTCTCTAAATTCCTCGCCGGCAGAAGCCTATCGTCTTCTAAGAAGTAATGTCTCTGAGTGCAATAAGTTATTTAGGTTTGAACACGTTACCCCATATGACATAGTCAAAACATTTAAATCTTTACAAAATAAGAAAACAGCAGATCTATGGGGGATATCAGTTAAAATAATTCATAATGTAATTGATATTATTGCGCCGTATCTTGCTTTAATTTTTAATAAATCAGTAGATTCTGGATCTTTTCCAGATCTTATGAAATGTAGTAAGCTAATACCGCTTTTTAAATCGGGCAGCAAAAGTGACCCGAATAACTACAGGCCAATTTCAATTTTGCCAACTCTCAGCAAGATATTCGAAAAAATAATGCTAAACCAACTGCTTTTACACTTTAATTTAAATAAACTCCTACACACTGAGCAGTATGGTTTTACAAAGGGTCGATCAACAACCGATGCAGCCGCAAGGCTATTACAACACATATTCGATGCGTGGGAGAACTCACAGAATGCCATTGGTATTTTCTGTGATTTGTCAAAGGCATTCGACTGCGTTGATCACGAGACTCTTTTGCTTAAACTGAGCCACTATGGCATTAAAGATTTTGCACTTAGTCTCATTGCGTCTTATCTCAGCAACCGAGTCCAAAGAGTATGTGTCAATGATGTAAAATCATCCGGATCAGCCTCAGTAATGGGTGTACCACAGGGTTCTATTCTAGGTCCATTCATGTTTTTGGTCTACATAAATGATTTACCACATTTTGCCCAAAATACTTGCGATATTGTACTATTTGCTGATGATACGTCTTTAATTTTTAAAGTCGATAGGATGAAAGACAATTTTGACGATGTAAATAATGCATTATCTCAAGTTTCTGAATGGTTTACGGCAAATAATCTCCTTTTAAATGCTAAAAAAACAAAGTGTGTTGAGTTTTTATTACCTAACACGAGAACTGTCAGTAAAAATTTAAAGATAAATAATGAACCTTTGAAAACTGAGGACTCCACAGTGTTTTTGGGGTTAACCCTGGATTCAAAGCTACAATGGGGCACCCATATAGCAACGCTTGCTGGCAAACTTAGCTCTGCTGCTTACGCTGTTAGGAAGATTCGACAGTTGACTGACATAGAAACTGCAAAAATTGTTTATTTTGCATATTTCCATAGTATTATGTCATACGGAATCTTAGTATGGGGTAAGGCAGCCGATATTGGAAAAATTTTTGTTTTGCAGAAGAGGGCAATCCGCGCAATCTATAATTTGAGGCCGCGGGATTCCCTTCGAGAAAGATTTAAAGAGATAGGCATTCTTACAGTAGCTTCACAATATATTTATAACAACATAATATTTGTCAGACAAAACATTTTGAGTTACAAAAAAAAGAGTGATTTGTCCGATAGACCAAGTAGAAATCCAAATAGGCTCATGTTTCCTGGGCTGCGCCTCAAGAGGGTCCAAAAGACATTTGTGAGAATGGGCGTGACGTTTTACAATAAAATTCCACAGTCAATCTTAGACTTGCCTCTACACAAGTTTAAGAAATCAATTAAATCTGCTCTCATGAAAAAAGCATATTATACAATTGAAGACTATGTAAATGATAAAAAAGCGTGGATATAATTCGCTCCAGTGATTCATAAGACAGTAATAACTATCCTGTGTTCAATAAAAATTGTAAATTTTTTATTTTTTTTGAAAAGAGCAACCGCCGAGTTTCTTACTGGCTCTTCTCGGCAGGAAAGGCATTCCGAACCAGTGGTAGATTCATTGACGATTCAAAAGTGCTTGTAAAAGTTTATTTGAATAAAAAATATTTCTATTTCTATTTCTATTTCTATTTAATATTCTTACAACTTTTTTGTACTTACATAATCTAAGCACAAAAACATTTACTTCTAGCGAAAAGCCGAATAGTGGTGGTAAACATGACTAACGTCCTCTTTAAAAAAAGATTGCAGCGTATATCACTGCTAAGTGTATGCCATAAATCATGTGAGTTTTCAGAAAATGTATTATTCATTTAGTACTGCTTAGATTTCCATCGATGTGCCATGATTTATGGCAGTTTGGCCTGCTTGTCTGGAGAAACTGGAGAACAATATAATATGTAATGCATACATATATACTTATATAGCTTGAACATCGTACCTATCGCTAATGATTGTTTGAGAATTGTTGATTTGGAATGGATATCCTGAACATTAAAATTTCCGTAAATAGTTGTATTTTTAAATGATGAATAGATTTTTGAATGATACCTTTTTGGGGATTTTACATATAGTAGGTAATCTAAGAATTAATTACTGATTAGTTGATACTGATAGCCAGTTTTAAAATTGTACTAATAACAATAGTCCTCCCAATCCGGCCACGCGCGGCGGCCAATCTCCACAGAGATTAGCCTTCTGCTCGTGAGATATTACAGTGCACAAGTGTGTGCGCAAACACAGGTGCACTTTCTATTCTCTCAATCTCATAGTCCAACTGGACGGAAATCCGACGCGAGCAGAGAGAGATCAGAGAGAAATTAATAAGTCTAGTTGTAATTATTATTTTGTGAATTATTTTATTAAAGTTTAGTAAGTTTTAATTAACAAAATGACTATACTTTTAAACATTAATCCAATATTTCATTTTACGCATAAAAAGGAACGATAAGAAAGTCGCAACATCACTTCGCCCGGTATGCCCATAAGGCTTTCATAAGGTAAGTGCAAGGAAGCGCGCAATATACCTACACTACCCCGTTCCGACGTCTATGACTTTGCGTGCTACGAAGGATTGTATAGAGCAGAGATTCCCAAACTTCTTGTTCTCATAGACCCCTTTCAGAATTTTGCTGGTTCCGGTGGACCCCCTGCAGCCCTGCAGCTGTAGCAGGTTGCGTTGCGGCTGAGTTCTAACCACGAATTAACAGTTTTTGAAAAAAAAAGTGAGAATTGATTGGTAATTCGATTGCCGGCGGGTTAATTTAGGAATTTATTATTTCTAAATTGTCTCTAGTCTGGTCTGGTGGCTTTGGCCGAGGCTAGTTACCACCCTACGTGTCAAAGACGTGCCCCCGAGCGATTTAGCGTTCTGGCAAGATGACGTGTAGAAACCGATTAGGGGTATGGGTTGAACTTATACTGTTGTACCCCTTCCAAGTTAGCCCGCTACCATCTTAGACTGCATCGTCACTTACTATCAGGTGTGATCGCAATCAAGGGCTATCTTGTCATCGAATAAAAAAAAAAGGTCGAGTGAACTCACAATAAGTTCTTTCTCCGGCCTTCCCAACTCCTTCCCCAGCTTGAGGTCGGCGGCTATGATCATGGACTCCTTGACGGTGAGGCGCGGCTGCAGCAGGTCGTCCTGCATGATGTAGCTGCTGAGCTTCTTGAACACGCGCATGTCACGCGCATGCCCGTTCACCGTGATGCGACCGTTCACCGCTATTGAACTGTGGGAAGAAAGAACAGAATAAAAAAAGCAAAGCTTTTTTTTTTTAAAAAAAAAAAAGAACATTAACCAAGCTGAAGTTGACTAATATCCTCCTATCCCCTCCAAATAAGCGAAAAGCTTGTGCCAGGAGTGGGTACGACAATAGTGCAACGGTGCAATAGTGTAGTTATTATACGTATTTACAAAGTTATTACAAGTTTTACACGGGGTTATTCAAGGGGCGGACCAACGAATTCCTGAAAAGCCGGCAACGCATTGGTGGTGCCTCAGGTGCTACAAATGTTCATGGGCGGTGGTAATCACTTAACATCATGTGATCCGCCGGCTCGTTTGCTCGCTAAAAGTGATTTTGAAGCGTCAATTGAATCTACCACTGGATACATTTGCAACCTAAGTAGGTACCTATTATAAAAATTATGGCTACGTTATGCGGGCGAATTTTCATAGTTCATACGAACATATTACGTGGACTGTCTACCTTTTATTACTCTACATCAATTTAGCTCGATAGCGATTTAGCTTACCGCGTATACCTTAGCTTAGACTTTTTGACGACCTCCCTGGCGCAGTGCTGAGTGCTGTGGTCTGATAACTGGGAGGTCTCAGGCTCGATTCCCGGCGAGGGGCAATTTAGGAATTTATAATTTCTAAATTGTCTCTGGTCTGATCTGGTTGGAGGCTTTGGCCGTGGCTAGTTACCACCCTACCGTCAAAGACGTGCCGCCAAGCGCTTTAGCGTTCCGGCACGATGGTGTGTAGAAACCGATTAGGGGTATGGGTTGAATTTACTATTATACCCCTTCCAAGTTAGCCCGCTACCATTTTAGACTGCATCGTCACTTACCATCGGGTGAGATCGCAGTCAAGGGCTATATCTTGTCATCGAATAATAATAAAAAAAGACTAGTGGCTGCGGTCTATGCGAAAACCCGTACGCCTAAGAGTTATACATAGCTAATGTTCTCAAAGGTGTATGAAAACTATCAATTTGCATTCCTCTTTAGAGGAGACTGCACTCAGTAGTGAGCCGTTGATAAGTTAATTATGATGAAAGCGTTAACGTTAGTAGAAAAAGCAGAATTAATGACAACGATCATACGTGTAGCCTGCAAGAATGTTCAATAGCGTGGATTTGCCAGCGCCAGAGGGTCCAAGGATGCACGTCAACTCTCCAGAGCGAAACTCCCCCGACACGTTGTGGAGAATCCGACGCTCTCCTGTTAACAAGAAAACGATGTTTTATTATACAAAAGACAGAGAAGAAACCTTCTCGCTGTTAATCTATACAAATAAATAAAATTGTAGTGTCTGTTTGTAATATCAAAAGAACAGCTTTTTACTAACTGCATACGAAAGTAAATACGGTACTTATAACAAGAAAATAATTTTTAAAATTTTTGTCTGTCTGTCTGTCCGTCTGTCTTTCTGTCTGTCTGTCTGTCTGTTGCCGCTAATCTCGGGAACGGTTGGACCGATTTTAACGGGACTTTCACTGGTAGATAGCTGATATTATCGGGCAAAATATAGGCTACTTTTTTACCGACTTTCGAAAAAAGAGGAGAAGGAGTTGTGTTTTTCTACCTCTGTATATCGATATCTCCGTGATTTCTTAATCGATTTGTGTGAATCTTTTTTTAATTAAAACAAAAACTTTGCAAGATGCTCCCATAAAAATTTTGGGTTCCAACTCTTCAATCCTGATGCTACAGGGGTACTGTCCTCCTAAACTGTGGGGATTTAGGAACTGTCGATTATAAATAGTTATTGTAGGTACCAAGTAAAGACTACATCGTTGAATTCCAGGACCCAACTCCTCAATCCTGATGCTGTAGGGTTTCTGCCCACCTAAACTGACGTCGCGTCAACGCGACGTTGGCGCTGCGCAGACGTTGAAGAAACGCTAACGCTCGTATAACGCCAGTGGGATAGGGGCCTACCACCACGTTTTATTTTATTTTCTAGGTAAGGAATTTATATCCATTTTTAGGATAGAATGTTAATGGTTTTTGTATTGAATTTTTTTGATAAAATATTTGAAATTTTTTAACCTTAGACCGCCATGGGTGGTTGTTATAAATTTTAAAAGATTTTTAAGCTATTGCATAGCTTCTATCGCGGGCCTTGAGCGTGGAGACCGAATCCAGAAATTCCGTTACGAAAATAACCTGACACGGGACTTCTCTCACCGCTAGATGGCGTTGATAAAAATGCTATGCAATAGATTTACCGCGGCAGTCCCCGAGTGCCACACGTCTTTTTTTATTCTTTACTTACTTATTTATATTTATTAAGGAGGGTTCAGATGGTTTTTGGTGATAATTGTAATACCATGACAATGTTGTAAAGTCATGTTTAATAGGTATAAAATATAAATAATAATTTTTTGTCGCTATATGGGACGGTTGAAGCCTTGAATCTTACAGAGGTTTGAATAATAAAAATACTATTATTGAATGAGGTTTTAATGAGGTAAACTTTAAAGAAAAATAACTTTAAGTAAATCGCGTGCGACAATAATTGATAAAAGTGATGAATGATGACGCTTCAAGGAAAAGGATGATTGCAGATAATATTTCATTTATTCTGTTAACGGCGCTATAATGTTTTCTTATAAGAATTGTTAGGTTAAAAAAACAAACAGCAGGTTACAACAGTTTTTTTCCATAATATCAGTATTTTTAAACTTAAAGGTTTTCATAATTACCTATTGATGTTAACATATTGACGTTTATACTACCATCACCAGATGTAACATTGTAGGTAAATAAGTTTAAAGTTGGACGATGTTCGTTTAGTTTATTTTATCCATAACAATAATGCCTAAACATAGCTGAAATTTCTCCATTACAATTACATAAAAATGCTATTAAGTTAAGCTTTTATATCTTTAATTAAGGGGAGAGGTACTAAAACGTTTTGAGTTATTGAGCGTTTAGCTTGGGAGCTGGTGTCAATTTTGACGTTACAAGCTCGTCCTTACACGTGATAGGTGAGGTGAACTTCTGAACACGGTAACCTAGTTGGAAAGATGTCAAAGACTTACTCAAATAGTCCAAATAATAAAAATTTCAACAAAATAAAAGAGTAGGCTCAAAATATTGTGGCATTTAGTTAAGTAGGTTTCAACTATAGGCATGAAAAAATTCTTTTTTTTTCTAGTTTTTGCATAATGCGGCCCAAAAACTTTCATTAATGCAATTGAATTATCTTGGTTACGGATGAGATTCATTTGAAACTTAAGTAAAGTTGAAGTTGTTAAGGACCATTAGGCTGAAAAAAGCACCGCACGCGAATTAGATTTTACTTTTATTCTAAACCTAATATCATATATTATTTATTTATTTATTGGTAATCAACAGCGTTTACAACACAATTTTACAAGATTATTATAGTCCTTAAATAAAGCCAAAAATAATTACGTCAAAATAAATAAATAATAATTTGAATTAAAAAAATATATATATAAAGTTTAACATAATGGTTTGTTAAAAGACTTCACTGACTGGTTTTAAATCTGCCATACGAGCTTGTTATTTAAAAACTACCACCAACTCTCTAGCTAACAGTAGGTACAGTTTCAAGCGTTTTATTGAAATACATCAGAATAAGTGTTTATTTATACAAAAGAGTAAAATGTTTACGATCCATTCTGTCCTGGGTGGCCGTTGGTCAGTATCAATTTAGAACAAATTGAGGCATTAAATTTTATTTTTATAGACTTTTGTTGATGACTGAGGCGGTATTGATTTTATACTACGTCCGATTTTTATTTACATAATCCATTTTTGTGCTCGTATTGGCTTTAACTTTTATGTTATGGAAGTTTATGTGAAAAATCTTAATAGCAAAATCAATCAAAAAATATGTAATAAGCTCAGTAAGATTACAAGCGTAAATTGAAAATTTAAAACACCCCCGACGCGACATCTGAAATAAATAAAAAATTAAATATAAAAAGAGTGGAAACCCCATGGCATATCCCTCAAATAAGTATAAATATGTTTTTATTCAAATGCAAATTTAATATTTTCAATAATTTCTGAATACAGTTGAAAATTAAAATAACAAATAATAATGATTTGTTTTATATCAAAACAAAATCTGACATCTCTTAATTAATTTTAAATTAATTAGTCATACAGTCAAGTATTTATGTATGTTATTGGTGTGAGCTATAATTATTGCTTATAAACATCGAGAACGTCATGCTCGTGTTAGTTGCAAATAAACTACACAATAATAAGTATTGTACAATGTATAATTGTTTTATTGCCCCTATAAAGGTTTGATGTCACAGAATGAAGAAGTCAGTCAGGTTTCTTTTTTAACCGACTTCCAAAAAGGCGGATGTTCTTCGGAATCTTTTTATTTTTTATGTAGGTATGTTCCCCGATTATTCGAAGACGCCTGGACCGATTTGATTTTTTTGTTTGAAAGGGTATTCTTCCCAGGTGGTCCCATAGTCATCAGATCAAGATCTGATGATGTAATCCTGGAGAAATCAAGGGAATTGTTCAAATTTTATAGGCACAGTTGATATACTTTGTAGTGGCGTTTGAAGTCGGTTTTGTAAAAAGATTTTTTACGTTATCTTTATCAACCGCTAGCTATCCAGAGCTGGGCATAGCTCTTTTCTAAGGACTTCCACCCGCCTCGAGCTTGAGCCATCCGTATCTAAAGCTCTGCAACTCATCTGATTTCGTTCGTTCATCTAGTAGGTCATCAACATTGGCCTCGCGAGTTCACCATTCCAGTGCCCTGAAACTCCAACGACCCTCGGACCTTTACAACCATGTGGCCTGCTCTTTGTCACTCCAGCTTTAGAATTCAATAAGCTATGTCGGTAACTTTGGTTCTCCTACCGGTCACATCATTTCTGATTTGATCAAACAGGAATAGTCCAAGCATGGCTCTCTCTATCTTGCTGAGTGACAATATTTTGATGCGGCCTTTTTGTCTTATATTTCTTGCAGCCCCCAATGCAGTTTACGTAGTTTACCTACTCAAACTCTAAGTAACTCTGAGTGTACGTGAGTAAAACGTACAGTTTAGCCGGCATTAGTATACAAGTAAAGCTCGCTGCATACGTAACGTGCACGGGACGTGGACGGGACGTGGCCCGGACGTGGTTAGTAAACACGGACGGGAATTTTTAATGCATACGCAACGTGGCAATAACTCAGAACTAACGTGCTAGTGATGTGAACAAGGAAAGATGGATTTTTCTAAGATTGTAGCGAGCTAACTTGGAAGGGGTATAGCAGTGTAAATACAACCCATACCCCTAATCGGTTTCTACACGCCATCGTGTCGAAACGTTAAATCGCTTGGCGGCACGTCTTTGACGGTAGGGTGGTAACTAGCCACGGCCAAAGCCTCCCACCAGGCCAGACCAGAGACAATTATAAATTCCTAAATTGCCCCCGCCGGGAATCGAACCCGAGACCTCTCAGTTATAAGACCACAGCGCTCACCACTGCGCCAGGGAGGACGTCAAAGGTTGATACTATATACCTATTGATTTGAGCATAAAAAGTTCAACTGTAATTATTATTACATATTAAAATATAAGTAGAGATACCAATGCAATAAATTAATAAAATAAATCTGACCGTTTTCAGTGAGTGATAGTTCGACTGCAATTTTACGCCACAGATAATTTTTATATTTGGTGTCTAAATACTTTCAATGATCGTACACACTCAATTAGTTTTTCCATTCGTCCATTTTTGCTTCGTAGGTAAATACACAAACATCACTACTTAGCTCTCCGGAGCGAACGGGGCGACTGTGAATACGCAGCGGAATCACGGACGGGACGGGGCACGCGCGGGACGGGACGTGCTAAACATCGTCGCCGACGATATTTTTCCCGCTCCGTGCGTATCACGTTCCCGTCCCGTCCGTGCTCCGTGACGTATGCACAGTCGCTTACATTTTCTATGAAACGATGTTTCCAAAACTCCACATCCCGTCCCGTCCACGTCCCGTCCCGTCCCGTGCACGTTATGTATGCAGCGGCCTTAAGTGTACTGATATTTGTAGGCTACGTACTAAGTTTATAGTGCTATCAATCCGATCTTAAACAATGATCATAAATACATAAGGTATTTACTTATGGTCATTAACAATAGAATAAAATACTTACTATACTAAACCAAAGGAACAGACCATAGATGGGTTGCATTTGAAATACAAATGACATCCGACTGCAGAATTGTAGTTATCATTCAATAAAAAACTGCATCCATACTTTAATAGTGCAGTTTACCTACTAAGTTTTGATTTCTTTAAAGTCATACTGTTTTGAGTAAGATTTTTCAGTGATTTTTTGTTCCATGGTTCATTTTTTTGTGTTAAGTCCTGATCTACAGCCTCTACAGGTGCATGTATACTGTGACACTTCAACAAAAGGTTTCTAGTGTGGTACGCGTAAGAAGCAGTGGGCATCAGCTAGTAAGCTATAAATTACGAATCTAGTTAGGCACAAGCCATTACCTCAAATCTGTGCCAATACGTGCCGGCACATCTCCATAGCAATGGCAATATACTCGCGACTCGAGGAAATATACTACGGGCATTACTGGCCGTGTCTCGGAAGACACATCGCCGGCCTACACCCACTCCATCTATCTCTTTTTAGCTCCTTTTATACAAAGCCTTTGACTTCCAACTGATTTTCCAAGGGAATATTTCAGGAATTTTGCGTTTCAAATTAAACAATAGCTAGAAAATTATACTGTGATAGAAGACAAATGCAGAGCGGTGAAGAGATTTGATAGGGGATATTTCTTTAGCACCTATACAACCTATCCGAAAAGATAAGCTGCTGTAAGGATTATAAATACACCTCGAAAATTTCGTAACAACCAAGCTAGGCTTGTGCAAGCATGATTACAAACGAAGTATGCACACGGTATGCCAGTAAGAAGCTTGTGCCAGCTCATCATTTGCATGCGCATATCTACTTTTAATATTAAAACAAAATTAAATCTAGAACCTCACCGATGACACCACAGCGCAATAATTAATTATTATTATAAATAGCCTCAGATTGCTTTAGTACTACTTCCATACTCAGATTAAATGAGTTATTGCATTCCATAATGTTAGGTAATATATCACTTATCTTCACTAATATCATAAATGTGAAAGTGTGTTTGTTTGTAGGTTTGTTAGTTTGTCCTACAATCACGCCGCAACAAAGCTACTGATCGACGTAATTTTTTGTAAGAGTATAGTTAAGGACTGGAGAGTGACGTAGGCTACTTTTTATTCCGGAAAACTAAAGAGTTCCCACGAGATTTTAAAAACTAAATCCACGCGAGCGAAGCATCGAATAGTCCATTAATATGAAAGTAGCCTCAATAGGCTAAAGTTTAAAGGTCCTGAGTGCTGACTGAAAACTGAAAGGTCAACGGTTCGATTCTACTCGTTACATTATTGTACCCACTTAATACAAGCTTCCAACTTATTATTTGGAAGAGAGATGAGAATATTCTGCGTGGATACTCCCATGAATAACGGATGGCTTGAAACTATCCGGGCATACTGCAACGTACATGAGTCTGGCCGTATATAATCCGTATGGATTGGGTAATCATAGGGGTGAAACGAAAATAGTGGGAACATCGAATAATGGAAATCAGTGTAATTTGTTGTGGCCAATACGCGGAACTACAATTTCCTGTCTCGGCTATTTGCAATAATGGCTCTACGCGCTTTGGGCTTAGTCAGCGTTAAAACTCCGTCGCAGCTCAATTCAAATCAAAATTTATTTATTTCATGTAGGCCAACTTGTAGCTCTTCACCTTCATTTCCTGGGAATCTTTTCCGCAAGTAGGCGTCAATTCGCCCGTTTTGCGTGGTTTCGCTGGTACGGCTCCCCGCCGGATCACTCCAGCCAGCCGAGCTCCCTCCAAAATCCGAGCAGGCCACCCAGGTCGGCGAGGACTTCAGGAAGTGTAGCTGGAGAGCCAATGTATTCGTGCCGTTGGTCGGATACACCCCTGTACTTAAGCAGTACGTGTTCCGGTGTTCTTGTAGCTCTTATGACACGTCATAAATCTACCACCGGTTCGGAATGCAGATTCTGCTGAGAAGAGCCGGCAAGATACTCAGCAGTTGCTCTTTAAAAAAAAAAAATTTTTACAATTGGTAACAAAACTATGCTATGTATTCAGTGTTTCAGCCATGAAATTTCAAGAATGCCTGCGTAGGTACATACAATCCTATACATGTTTAAACGGGCAGACAAAGTAGACCCATTCCCGTTAGTGGCACCCGTTCACGAGCATGACGCATGCCGTTGCTTCGCTCAACCATATTTGAGGGAACGTAACAACCCGCACCACACGACACCACCACAGAAATGTTTAAAGAGAGTAAAGCTCGTTGGTTGTTTATTCTTGAAGAGTACTCAATAGTAAAACTCGCTCGTTGTTTATTCTTAACTAGCGGCCCGCTCCGGCTTCGCACGGGTATAAAATATATAGCCTATGTCATTCACTGTTAATGGATGTTATTATACATATAAACCTTCCTCTTCAATCACTCTATCTATTAAAAAAAACCGCATCAAAATCCGTTGCGTAGTTTTAAAGATTTAAGCGTACATAGGGAAATAGGGACAGAAAAAGCGACTTTGTTTTATACTATGTAGTGAAGATCACGCAGTTCTATTGGTGTAATCAATGTTACGAGAGTGCAACGGATGAGCTATCAACCGCCATCTTTTTTTGGCGATGTTACTCCATAACTCCGTCAAATCTAATGGAAGAGGAGTTCCGCCTCAATGAATAAGAGCAAATCGCTCGCAGAGAATGTGTAGATTGATCTTACGCAGTTACAAAAAAAAGCTTAAATTAAAAATAAATAAAAATTCTTTTTAAAAAACAGAATTAGTACTACAAACTACAAAGTATAAAATAATTTTAGTTTGTACTGAAGTCGGGCTAGCGTCGCAGCTCGCGCATCGTTTTCATCCTTTTTATTGAGGCCCGTCCGACATCAACACAACATATACCTAATGTTTAGTGGCGTTGAATGATATATAGTGGCGTTTGAAGTAAGTATTTTAAAAATATTTTTTTAATTATCTATGCACATATAAATAGTTAAATGAACACATTATTAGAAGAAGTGGACACAGCTGAAGCTTATCTCTAAGAAATAAATTTCTTCCAGCTTCCCTTGAGAATGATTAAGGTGAAGTTATAGATTAGTATAAGTCTAAAATATACATACTTACACTACTTATACCACATATTATAATACTTATAATAATCTACATAAATAATAAACTTCTTATTCTTAGTTGCATGATCATGATTGAGGGTCGTGATCCACTATGTCAGTTTATTAATTAAGGTTCGCCAGCTATTTATAAACAACATAAAAATACATAAATAATATAAAATAATGTAATACATACATAAAAATATACAGTCATATAACTAGACAATCTAAATATATAAAAGGCAAGCGTGACTGACTGATTGACTGACTGATCTATCAACGCACAGCTCAAACCACTGGACGGATCAGGCTGAAATTTTGCATGTAGATAGCTATTATAACGTAGGTGTCCGCTAAGAAAGGATTTTTGAAAATTCAACCCCTAAAGGGATAAAATAGGGGTTTGAAAAATCGAACTTAACGTGAGCGAAGCCGCGGGGAAAAGCTAGTACATAAATAAAGATAGTGCTGCTTCACTCTAAATTGAGTATTTTTCAACTTTGTGTGTGTTTGTGTGTTATTTTATGGTCGTATAATTAACCCATCATCACATAATTACTGTGTCTAGCCTTAATAGGTAATTATAACATTTTACGATCAATATATTAGTTTTATGGCAAAATTAACAACCGTGACTATACAGTTGTAGGTTAAACATTGAATGTGAACTGTGGACAATAATTACAAGAGGTCTTTGTCCAGCATTAGATGTATAGTCACAGAATACCTTATACGATACAGAAGATTCACTCCGCAAAATGATTTAAATAAATAGCGACTCTTTTTTTTTTTTAATCTTTATTTAAGGAGTTTGGTCCTTATGGACCATCCATTTGACCTCCAATAAAAATAAATTTAAACAATTCGCCTCATGTACTTCCTATACAGCTGCACGAGCGCTCTAGCCTCATCCAACAGAGGATGAGCCAGAACGCTGTTACAGCCGCCGATCTGCCGGAGCATGGGAAAATAGCAACTCTTGTTACCACACAATAAATTATGTTTGTGGTGCAATAAAGAATAAATAAATAAAATGAAATTTAGGTTGACACAGTGCTACTTGCCTACCGTCTTTTTCACATAGACTTTTTTCTCTTTCTATCTCGTAACTCTTATCCCTTCGTACTCTCTGAATTTAGGCTCTTGGAAGAGGTACGCCATAAACTTGTAGCTCCGCAGTTTACTGCGGAGTGCGCCAGGTCTGGTATAATGTAGTATTTGCTTCATTTATTACTTTGGTTATATCCTCCAAGCTCAGAATACAGAACAAATTGGAGGCTCAGAATATAGGTTTGTTCTGTATTCTGAGCCTTCAAATTTATTACAGACAGCGCGCGGTAAAACGTGGCATTATTTTAAGTCAGGTGAGATAAAGTTTTGATACCTACTCATATTATTAAAGTTAATTTTAAGCACAATGAAATAGGTGTCTTGGACTAAGCTTACTGATTGTTAATGATACTATTTATACTACAAGAGATGACTGTGAGAACTCAGTGAGACATTAAGAAGCTTTCTTTTTCTATCAATAGGATTTCAAGTAAAAATAATTGTGTTGCTGCTATTAATTATCACGCTCGTGTTGGTAAGTTTATTTCCAATATGTATTATTCCAGACTATAATCTATCTCTTTGCCGAATTACAGCCAAATCGGTTCAGTCGTTGCAGCGTGATTGAGTAACAAACATCCATCCATCCATATATCCAAACTTTCGCATTTATAGTACTATATAATAGGATTTGTATTCAAACTGCACCTATTTCGGGTACTACTCAACTGAAGTTTATTAAAAGCTCAACTTTTGAGCCCAACTTGATTTTATGGTTCTGAGTTGGCAACCAATATCTATGTTACGGTAAATGTGATTAATTGAAAATTATTAATAATTACCGAAAATTATTAATAATTACCAAAACTGATGATGATAAAAGTGATAAATTATTCACTTTTTTCGGTGATTATTAATAATAACCGACAAAAGTGATGAATTTCATAGTATTTATCACATTTACCAAATCATACGAAAATTATTAATAATTACCGAAAATTATTAATAATTATCACATTTACCGTAACATCTATACTAACTAGGTTCACAGATGACATCAAACGAGTCGCAGGGACTCGTGAGGATGTCCTAAAAGATGTTTATATTGAGCTGAGGACGTTTATTAGTTGAAAATAATAATGAGCTTGCTACTGCTTCCAGAAGAATAATGTACTGCGATTCAAGGCTTGCACAGTAGAGTAGCGACAAAAATAGTCTTTGTTGTTGTTTGTTTGTTGTTTCACGATACCGTCTCCCTGACTATGAGACATTTACCGCGGGTCTTATCTAGTGAATTTGTCCCAAGAGCCGAAGTTTGTTTCGAAGCTAACCAAGAATTACAATAGAACTTGGTAGTCCGTAGCATTGTTCTAAAGAAACTTTTATTCTCCCGCAAGGCACGTTAACGACATGTCTATTAACCCTTTAAAACCAAAGGTACATGCGTACTTTAAAAGTTGATGGAAGTTAGTTGAAGCTAAGGGGACCATTAAGGTACATACAGTACAGTTTTATGGTCCCTTAAGTAATATAGACATAATTGGGTCCGGGATGAAACAATAAGAAACCCGAGTTACTCAGCGGGCGATGGGAAAACCTACCTACTCGTACCTACCTCGATTTTTCTGTACATGATCGAAACAGAAATTAGGAGATCTGTGTAACCAGAAGAAATGATAGCATTGAGATTCAATGGTGATTTGGTGAATGGTGGAATGGTGGAATGGTGGTTGGTGAATGGTGGAATTCAGTGATGAAGTGATTCAATGGTGATTCAATTGAGATTTAATGGTGAATGGTCCATTGTGTATAATCCTATGGTATAATCTATATAAAAAAAACTGGCATCTACGAAATTAAATATCTTGATGGTTTGGTATAGAGATTCATCCTAGAGACATTCTGGAGACGGAAATAGGATTTTATATCCGAAAATCAAAGAGTTTCCATGAGATTTTATCAACCACTATTTTCTCCATAATTTCTTCAGTTATTTGTATGGATGTCTTTTATTCATTTAAAGCTGCGAAAACACAGTTGTAACTAATTGTTCTTTAAAACAAGTGGCCCTTAATTCTAAAGTTTGTTTAAAACTTTCCCATAAATTTTAGAAAACTGGAAGCGTTAGGTACCATGCAAAATTTGATGACTTATCCAAGGACAAATAAAAACTTTTTTATCTTTCATACAAAGGCATTAATGAAATCTAACTAATATTATTATAGTCTGCGAAGATTTAATTAGGTGCCGCCTACTTTTTTGATTATTTTAATAATTTATATTTAAATTAAGTAAAATAAAATGCAGTTTTTTTAAGTAACATAGAATTTATATTTTTGAATTCAAACAAAATGCAAAACTAAAGTGATTAACATGTTACGACAGTTAGGGGTGGCAAATTGTATTCTGAATTCTGCGCTGAATAAATTAAAATAAATTGCACTTTTTGCAAACGTTTCAATGGGTTTTGAAGTTTACCTACAATTTGATGTAAATAAAAATACACGATAGGTAGTAGGATATTTTTGGAAAATATTTGATTCTAGCTTTTGTCCGCAACTATAGGTAGGTACCTACCTACGTTCGCGTGGAGTTCGAAAATCCTCCGTGAACTTCTTATTTTTCTGCGAAAATGTGTAGGCTTTGGCAAAAAATCATTTCAATCCGTAGCTCTATTTCAGTGTGATTGAAGAACAAAAAATCTTTCGCATTTATAATATTAGTAAAGATTTTGATCATAGTCCGAGTAGTCAGTTAGTACCGAGATCTATGGATCTCAGTAGTGGACAGAATCTAAGAAGTAAGAAGTATGCCTATTTACCTTCTGGTTCTGCCCATTTCCAGTTACCAGTGGCTCTAATAATGAGTTAAGAATGTAGTAGGTACATATCGCAAAAGCATCAGGTATTCTGTAGCAAAATCAGATGCTGAGAAGAACCGGCAAGAAACTCAAAAGCTGTTCTCTTTTTAAATCTCAATGTGTTTAAATATTTAGCTACAAATAAAATAAAAATTTAAACCCTCCTAGGCCAGATCAATGCAAATTCTCTTCTTCAAGAAAATATACTACCTATAACCTTGACTTAATGAATTTCGTGTTTTTACACATTCAATTTTTTTGTTGATCTTTGTTATTTTTTTTATTGATTTTTGGGCATTGACACTAATTACTTACCTTTAGTTAGGCATGACTGCATTATTTTATATTTTGAAGAAGTCTTAAATCATTTTATTTAATTTTAAATACAATGCAAAAAAACTGTGTGTGTGTGTGTTTTTTAGAATTTTTTACGTAAACACGTTTAGCATAGGTATACTTCTCAGACCATCATATCCTGTGCACAGTGCATTGGTTTCCTGGCTGAAATCACTTCTAAACGATAAGGGTACCGATTTTTTATAAGATTATTAATTTTGGTTACGTACAATAAAGTGTATTTATTTCATTCCAAACTCTGACAAGTCATTTTGGTGTCGGGGCTTTTTTTAAATTATGAGATAGGCTTGCGCTTGACGGCAAGCAATGATGGAACGCATTGATGAGGTCTAGATTGGAGCGCACTTGCCTAGAAAATACCTATTCACTCTTGTCTTGAAGGTTTGTCTCAGATTATACGTGGCCGGAAACACAGACGCTGGAAGCGAAGTGAAGTCTTACGGTATATTTTCCATTAAGTTTTTTGACTAAGCATGAATCGAACCTTTTACCGAAGAGAATGACATCACAAGGGTAAGACCCTGATTGGGTCGAAGGCGGTAAAGAACACGATAAAGATTCCAAGGGAGGGTTGCCTGTATTGATTGTCTACATTCAGATTACCGCTGTTGATTTCAGGGTGTGAGAGGGGTGGTCCTTCGGTCACTTTGTACGTACCTAATCTACTAAAAGCTTCGAGTTAGCTTGGCCTTATTTATGTACCGTAAAGGTTGTAAAATATGTTAAGGTACACCTCTACGCTAGAGATTAGAGTGGCATCCGCTGATTAAACAAAAATTGTATCTCTAACCGAGTATTGAAACATACATTGCCAGCAAAAACATTATGAAATTTTTCCTTTTCAGCCGGTATTTTTTAAAGTTACTGTTAGCCTAGTGTAAGATTTCGGGTTTACGTTAACTGAATACCAATGGAATCCTACCTTCCTACCAATATCCTACTAATGTTATAAATGAGAAAGTTTGTGAGGATGGATGTATGGATGGATGGATGGATGTTTGTTATTCCTTCATGCCAAAACGAATGAACCGATTCGGCTGTTTGGAATCAGTTGGCTCATACCTTGGATTAACACATGGGCTACATTTTATACCGAAAAATTAAAGAGTTCTTGCAGTAATTAATACTTTAATCCACGCGGACGAAGTCGCGGGCATAATCTAGTATAAAAATAAATTCCCTTGATAAAAACATAATATTTCAAGGTACTAACCTTTAGCATATTACGTTTAAGTTAGTACAACTTTCTTATCTCAAACAAAATTTGTTTGAACGTCGAAAAGGAATGTTATAAAGGGAAGGAAAGGGAATGCCCTCGTACGAGTTAGATAAGGCTTGTGCGAACCTAAAAGGCTACATAACACTAAAAGGGCAGGAAATGTATTAGACGAGCGGACGTGCCGGCAAGAATTTGTAGACACCCTTTCTAAACTAGACCAATCCCTAGCGAATATCATGAGGTCTTTTTTTATTCTTATTCGATGGAAGTTAGCCCTCGACTGGGATCGCTACGTTATGCTAAGTTGGAAAGGTTTATCGTACTTTTCTTAAAAAAATATATAAAAGGTGACCGACTGATCTATCAACGCACGTAAGCATCCGCTAAGCAAGAATTTTTGAAAATTAAACCCCTAAGGGGGTAAATTAGGGGTTTAGCATAACGAAGCCGCGGTCAAAAGCTAGTTGTATTATACGTACGTTTCAACCGATAGGTATCTTTCGTCCACTGCTGGATGCAAGTATCTCCGCTAGGTATCCAAAAGCTGGCAGCTACCTTCACCAAATAATTAGTTTGACCATCCAAATGGGCACTTTGGGTACTTAGTATGACGTGTTGCGGTGATATCGATGAGGTATTAGGTTTATTTTATTTTTAACTAGTTGATGCCCGCGACTTCGTTCGCGTATCCACGCGTTAAAGGTTTTGTGATTCCCGCGGGAACTCTTTAATTTTCCGGGATAAAAAGCCTAGCCTATGTTTTAATCCTGGGAATGAGCTGTCTCCATTCCAAATTTCAGCCAAATTGGTTCATGCGTTGTGGCGTAAAAGCGTAACACACACACACACACACACACACACACACATACAAACTTTCGCCTTTATAATATTGTTAGTGTGATTGTAATTCTTATTTATTTGTTTCTTGATTCCACCACTTATATCTCAACTCAATAGCCCAATAGGCAATCAGCCAGCCTCGGTTTCATAAAGCGTCGATTCTGTCCCTCATACCTACCTAATATACCTAATGTGTTTTCATGCGAGAGAGACTACGTTCTACGAAGCCGTCTCTTTCCAAAGTCAGATGTGTAGGTAATATTTACCTACACGTAGTTAACGTGTAACCTAAACGAAATATTTACACAAGTACTTAAAACTGCCATTAGCTATTAAAAGTTTGTTACAACTAAGATTTATGCTAGAGTAGGGCATTGCGGATTGTAGTAGAGGATTATGCATAATTTATACTAATTTAAGTCACGAATTTGTGGACAAAGTTTAGAGTTAGACAGAAAAGAACAATTTGTTACAACTGTGCGCAGCCGTTCTTTGTAAAGCTAAAATGTATTTCAGTGAAAGGCAAAACGGACTGGCTGACATATCAATTCATAGTATATTTAACCCGATGGGGTCTAGAAACTTAAAATTTGACGTAGGTAAGTATAAGTTTTCTTTGTAACGTATATAACCCATTATAAAATGGTTTTCAGAAACCAGAAGATTTTTTAATGGATATTCGTGGTCTGTGAGAAGCCTATGCCCTCTATAGCCCAACGGTTAAAATGTACTAATACTACTACTGCTACTACTAATCCTATTAATAACGTATTATAAATGCGAAAGTTTGGATGTATGCATGTTTGTTACTCAATCACACTGTAACGACTAACGACTGAACCAATTTGGCTGAAATTTGGCATAGAGATAGATTACAGTCAAAATATTGAAGTTTCATCAAAATTCGTTGAGTAATTTTTACGCGAAAGAGTAACAAATATTCGTTCAGCCATCCACCTTCACAAACTTTGCATTATAATATTAGTAAGTAATTATAGTTATTCAAAAGTTGGATTCATCCAAATAAATAAAATTCAGAGCAACATTTTGCAAGGCAAAAATATAGCAATTTGAGCAATAGGAAGATGTCTTGGCACTCTCCAGCTATCCTCTAAATCTGGATTTGTAACGTTTTCAGATTTAGACTTGTCATTCGAAGAAATATGCTGCATAATGCATATATTACGAGAGAGTTTCGCAAGCGAGAAACCTGGAAGACAAATCTACCGCCAGTGTAGAATCCGTTTATTTTATACCTGCCTGTGGGAGGGCTAACAAACATACATCCATCCATCCATAAATCCAAAGTTTCGCATTTAACTACAATATTACTAGTTGATGCCCGCGACCTCGCGTGGATTAAGGTTTTTAAGCTATTGCATAGCTTCTATCGCGGGCCAGCGTGGAGACCGAATCCAGAAATTCCGTAACGAAAATAACCTGACACGGGACTCCTCTACGGTGAGCCGCCAGATGGCGCATTTTTTATCAACGCCATCTAGCAGTGAGCCGCTAGATGGCGTTGATAAAAAATGCTATGCAGTAGCTTTACCGCGGCAGTCCCCGAGTGCCACACGTCTTTTTAATTCCCGCGGGAACTCTTATTTTCGGGGTTAAAAAGTAGCATATGTGTTATTCCTGACTATAATCTATCTCTGTGATTCAGTAACAAACATCCATCCGTCCATCCATACATCCTAACTTTCGCATTTATAATATGATAATATGATATAGTATAATAGTATACTATATAGCAGATTAGTATTAAGATAAGTACCTACTTACTACTTATTTGGAGGACATTATTGACAATACAGAAATTGGACTTACTCGTAAGTCGTAACTACGTCATAATACCTAATTATAATTTATGATTTGTAAATTTATGACTATTGTCATTATTCATGAATATTCAGGTATTCCCGATTATTATCACAACGAATTAACCCATGAACTTCATTGTATTCAAATAATATCTCGTAATATAAATAAAACCCAAAAAAATAATAATAAGGAAAACTCACAGGCCAATTCCTTTCAATTAACGTTCGGATGAAATATCTAATAGCCAATTAGAGGTATAATAACATGTCTATTACTGCTGTACCTAACCTACTTTTTTGGGGTTACTGCGTTTCATCTACATATCTAAATATATAAAAGGAAAAGGCGACTCACTGACTGATCTACCAACGCACAGCTCAAACCACTGCATGGATGGATCGGGCAGAAAGGAATACGAATAGCTATTATGACGTAGGCATCCGCTAAGAAAGGATTTTTGAAAATTCAGCCCTTAAGGGTGTAAAATAAGGGTTTAAAAAAACGAATTTAACGTGAGCGAAGCTGCGGGCAAAAGCTAGTTTATTTATAAAAATGAATGAATTTTCGTTTGGTTAAATTGGTTAAAAATTAAATGCTTGACAGATTTGATTAATTATTTATTTTTTGTTTTGTTCGCTCTGATCACCTTTATGTAAATAAATAAAATAAACAAATAAATTCATGTATGTTCATTTCAGATTGATTAGATAAGATGTTTAATACCATGAAATATGTTACATAATGAAAACTTACTTAAAAACAAACAAGAATTTTAACCTCTAAAAATATGTTAATGCAAAGAATTTTTTCCGGCGCCTTCCGATCACCATTTAATGCAATGTAAACGACTTCATCCATTATTTAATTAAGGGCAATCTTCTAAAGTTCTGACCGCTTCTAAAACTATTTAAATCAATTAGTGGCACCCTTTTCCTTATAATTTATTAGTTTCATTCCGAGTTATCATATAAAATTATTTTTTATTCAAAGTTATTAATTATTTTTATAGTTCTTGCAATTCACGACGGCACGTGGCTCATGGTTGTGTGTGTGTCGTATCTGTATAAGTGTGAACGAGAGCTTGCTCGCGCCTGACCGCTCCCACCTAGGCTCCTGCCTGGCACACACACTTACGCAATGCACGTTACACGACGTAACCACAAGTCACGCGTCCTCGTGAATTGAAAGAACCTAGATGATGCCCGCAACGCGCAGAATACATTTTATGAAAAATTCCCCAAAATTCTTTGACATCTTAGGTTGAAAGTAGTCCAAACCATCTTCGAGCTATCTCTGCTTGGATCTTAGGCTAAAATCTATAGACCGCACTTTCACTCAGCTCAGACTCAAAACAGAGTTAAAACGAGACAGATTTATGTCAGAGCATATTTGTGTCTCACTTTAACCTCTATCTTGAGTCTGAGCTGAGTCAGAGTACGCTTTATAGATCTCAGCGTTAGTGTGAGCTTGGATGATTGGAGCGATATAGTGGGGAGCCGTGTCAGTGGACTCACGTATTTGTGAAAACAATTCCGTTAAAGAAGCCAGAAGAGAAAGAACAAGAGAGGTAACCAGCAGTGGTAGCATGGGCAGGAGATAAAAGTTTTATCCCTCGATTTTATCCACTGACAGGGGATAAAATTATCTTTTCCTTATGCTAAAGCATGGCGACCGAGGAGATGGCGATGTATATTTCTATAAGAATATCCACTGAGTGTTATTTCCACCGCTGTGCCCATGCTCGACGGGAGGATAAAGCTAAGCGAGGGGATAAGCGTTTTATCCTTTTCCCGGGGATAAAATTTCTTCCGCCCATGCTACCAGTGCTGTAGTAATTTTAATAATTTAAATAATAGCTGGCAAATAATCGTTTTTTTTCGCGATTCTGACTCTCCTTGGGTAGGTTTAAGGCAAGTTAACAGCGCGCTCCAACCTAGACCTCAACATTGTTGCTAGCTACTTTCCATCAGGCATGATTGTCATTAAGTGCAAGCCTATCATGCCTGGCCATCACCAAAATTGTTGATCGAACTATCCAGATGCAATGTCTGGCCATCACCAAAATTGTTGATCGAACTATCCAGATGCAAAAAAATTAAAGGACTTCATAGGTATTATATTGGGTATTATGCTACCTCTGTTTGCGTCATTCACTTACGGTTTCCTTACGCTAATCTGGCTTAATGTCAAGCTATTTGCATCGCGTGTTAAATAAGTAGGTGTAATTATTAGCCTATTCATATCCTAAACGCAGGAAACCTTGCCTTAAGATAATATTCTATAACTTAATGGATTTAACCTGTCTTTTAATTACCTCTATTATTATAATAGTCGTTGACTATTTCAATTCATGTCTTGCAGCATTTATTCATACAACTATAAGTTTCAGTGCTTTATAGAAAGAAGCTTTACTTACTGTAAAAAATAAGAAGGTACATAACCGTTCATCTGAAGGGTATCAATCATCTTAAGTAAGTCTCATATAAACTTATCACTTTAAAAATTCATTTTGGAGGGTTTGTTTGTAGTATTGGTTACCTTTCAATTTGTTTCATCCAAAGCGAACCCTCAGAATGAACTATAAATCATAGAACCCCAATAATCTCTTGATGAAAGACTCGTTTACCTACCAATGGATGATACAGATTAAAAGTGTAGAAGTTAACAGCAAGTGGCTTATAGTGCAATGTGCGTGAAAGGTGAAACCACAGAACTGGGTGAAAATCAATATAGATTCTGGATATCGTACCTTTAGAATTATAGTGTCCTAACTAAAAATTCATGATGTAACTTCGGTTTAAAATCATTTAAATTTAATATAAAATAATATATAATATTACCAATCCGTATATAAAATATCAATATATAAAAATCTGCAAAAAAATAAGTTATAAACGGCAGAGATACATTTAAAGTTACATAGATGGATCAACCAAAATTATTTGATTCATTGACGAAAATAAAACCAGCAATGAACAGTGCGATACTGGCTTTCATCGAAAGCTGTAGATTTTCTTATATACAACAAGTATACAACATTATAAATTATGAAACTTCTTTGTTTACCATACGCCTCCTTTAACGCAAAGTTAATTTGCTAGACTTTAAACATAATGTCTATGACCTCGACATGGTTCAACTTCGAACTTTGTATTAGTTGTTATGAATAAGTTTTGTTTAAATAAAATATTTTACTTTGAAGTTAAAGATCAATATTTAGTTTTTGCGCTTAAATATATAGCGTTTAACTTAGCCTTCACTTGAAGTTAGGAATTTGTTTAAAAAAACATAGGTTGAGAACCTACCACACCTACACAAAGTGAGATTAGATTTAAAATCACTTTTAACAAAAGTTTCAGTTAAGGAATAGAGGTATAAGACATTGTACAAAAATGTTTATATAAAATATTATGAATATTTTTTCAATTTAGGGATCCGTTTGCTTTGAAATGGATGGAAGGCTTTGAAACTATATAGGTAAATCTCTTGAAGATTGTACAATGTACATGCATTTAACTTAAACTAGCGCTTTCCGGACTCGATTCATGTATAAATTGTTATGTGATAACAATCATCAACAAATTGCTTGAAAATTATACCTACTTATCTCAATTTGTAGAACTTGTGCGGAAATAATAAAAAGGTTTTGAATTACATAAAAATATAGTTGTTGAAGATTTTTTTTTCTAACATTTATTTATTGATGCTCACTATCACAATAATCTTCTCACGTACCTAACATTTTTTTGATACGTGCAGAAGATAATAAAATCGATTTTTCTAATAGGTCATCGTTTTCACAACTAATAGATGTCCACTGTTGGACTTGCATTCCACAGTTACGTTCAGGCTTATGTATGGTACTATCTCAATACTCCTATAAAGATAGGTAGGTACTTACTACAATACAAAAAAAGTTTTACTTGTTCTATAAGATCACAAAAATATTGATAACATTGTGATAGCTTAGTGGTTAGGTCTATCTTTCCTATTCGGGGGGTCGCAGGTTGGATCCCGGACCTCTGACTTCTTGGAGCTTTGTATGTGTAAGCAGTTCATCTCTGAAGTATATATGATTCAACGGTGAAGGACCACATTGTGAGGTAACCTGCACACCTGAGAGTTTTCCATAATGATCCCAAAGGTGTGTGAAGTCTTCCAATTCGCAATGAGCCGGCATGGTGGACTATGGCCTATAATGCTTTTTTTTATTCGATGACAAGATAGCCCTTGACTGCGATCTCACCTGATGGTAAGTGACGATGCAGTCTAAGATGGTAGCGGGCTAACTTGGAAGGGGTAAAGCAGTGTAAATTCAACCCATACCCTAATCGGTTTCTACACGCCATCGTGCCGTAACGCTAAATCACTTGGCGGCACGTCTTTGACGGTAGGGTGGTAACTAGCCACGGCCAAAGCCTCTCATCAGACCAGACCAGAGACAATTTAACCCGAGACCACCCAGTTATAATACCACAGCGCTCACCACTGCGCCAGGGAGATCGTGCTTCTCTAAGAGGAGACCTTCCCTTCCTTGGATGCTAGTGGTAACAGTTTCACCTTAAAAGCACTATTGGCTAACTCTCTCTCTTTTCAATTTATAGACGCCCAATGCTGGACATAGGTCTTTTGCATGGATCCCCACATGCTTCAATCTTGAGCCGCCTGAATCCAGCGGCTCCCTGCGACTCGTTTGATGTCGTCGGTCCACCTAGTTGGGGGTCTGCCAACACTGCGCTTCCCGGTGTGGGATTGCCACTCCAGCACCTTGGGACTCCATCGACCATCAGCTCTTCGAACTATGTGCCTCGCCCATTTCCATTTCAGTATTGGCTAACATAGTAGCATAATAAACCACAATAGACTCTACACTATCATGGAATGTCACGTCAATGGATGTGCAAAGCCTAACATTCGATTAAAGAACCCCAGATCTGCTCATAGTTCGTGGACTGATCGCGATAGAAGAGAGGACAAAAGAAAAAAAAGAGGATACTTGCGCTCAGTAGTGAGTCGTTGATGGGTTGCTAATGATGACAAAAAATTCCGTCGACAACGTCTTTTTTAAAGATATTTGCCTTCATAAGTTCATACTAAAACGTAAATACTTGGGAAACAATGAATGAACTCCACAGAGCAGTTATTAAAATTCTTATCCGCAGCTACAGAGTTCCATAAAAACAAATGCACGACAAACTTCGCAAAGGTGCTAACATGTTTTTCGGAGATGAGGAAAAGTTTCATCAAGTTAATTCTCTTCCGAGTTTCTTCGCAAGTAAACATCTCTATAGTTAATTTTATTTTTCAGATGAAAGTCCGTTCTCAGTCTGTTTACTATCTGTTGTAATGAAAATAATATGAAAAACTTTTTGGGAATTTGAAAAGTTTGGGATAATTGAAAAAGAATTGTTTGAGTATCGATATCTTTTAATATTAAGCGATTTTTTTGTAACATAAAAATATCTGAATTTTCCGTAAAATCTTTGCTTGTAAGCTATACCTACCTAGTATAATTTAATTCATTTGTTATGATGGAACAGGTATAAATAATTTTAAAGGGTAAAATAATTTGTTAGGAGGTTAAAAGAATGAATTGCAATATAAATGTTTAGTCAGCAATATTTATCCCCCATTTTATAATCAGACTAGCTTTAACCCACGGCTTCGCTCACGTTAGGTTCGATTTTTTAACCCCCTATTTAACCCTCTTGGGATTGAAATTTTCCAAAATCCTTTCTTAGCGGATGTCTACGTCCTAAAAGCTACCTGTATACCAAATTTCAGCTCGATCGGTCCAGTGGTTAGAGCTGTGCGTTGATAGGTCAGTCAGTCAGTCAGTCACCTTTGCCTTTTATATATTTAGACTAGCTTTTGCTCGCGGCTTCGCTCACGCTAAATTAGATTTTTTAAACCCCTATTTTACCCCCTTAGGGGTTGAATTTTCAAAAATCCTTTCTTAGCGGATGCCTACGTCATAATAGCTGTCTGGATGCCAAATTTCAGCCCGATCCGTCCAGTGGTTAGGGCTGTGCGTTGATAGATCAGTCAGTCAGTCAGTCAGTCAATCAGTCACCTTTGCCTTTTATATATTTAGATTAGGTATGATAATTTATGTTTCTGTCAGCAACAAAAAATACCAGCCAAGTGCGAGTTATGGGGGGAGAGGGGGGGGGGTATGGGACCATACAAGAAACGTGATTTTTTGGCCATTTTTTGCTCGAACTTTACAATCGCTGTTATGATGGTACGGAACCCTTCGTGTGCGAGCCCGACTCGCACTTGGCTTGTTGTATTTCTTACTAATTTCCGTAAATAAGTATTACGACACAAAATAAGTCGAGTTTTATTAAACAAAATTGAAATTAAAATCACGATGTACTTAACGACATTGCTCATTAATCATCTTGAAGGAAATCGAATGAACATAATATTTACTTTACGGCTTACCGCTAATGAGACCTGCGGAATTTATGGAAATTTTATTCAATTTCTTACGCACATACGAAAACAAATACTTATCGATGTTTAATTTTCTTATTTGATATTAATGACAATCAATTTGGCTGTTTAAAACTTCTAAATATTGTCTCTGGTCTGGCGGGAGACTTAGGCCACGTTAAGGCCATTATCACTGCCATCAAAGACGTGCTGCCAAGCGATAACAATACGCTACGCTGTAACAACAATTACGCTGCCATACCCATTCCTTTTTTTAATTCCAACAATCAAAAATCTAGATAGCGCGGATGAACGGATGAAGTTGTAGGCAAAAGCTAGTAAAAATAAGGACTCTACGTAAACGATGTTTTTAATTCTATTCACTTTGTAATTTAAAGGTACCCAAGATTCCAACAGTGCGCATTGCGAAAACCTATGGTTAGCGGTCGTGACCCGTAGTGCGCGAGATCCCGCACTGGAACTTGTTTATTGCAGAATCCTAGCCTTGCAAACGATTCTAAGTAATTTCTAAGTAAAGTCCTAGATGGCAATCCCCTCTTACCTTAAGAGGAAGTTAATAAATACTATTTGATCTTTCGTAAGGCTAAAATTACGGTCAATGACGCAGGCGTACGTTGATCTAGTTATAGTACCTACCTACTCTATATAGATGCATAGCATCATGTCAAACCATCGTCGGTCCCACTACTGGGCACGGGGTTCCTCTCAGAAAAATAAGGGCTCAGGTCATAGACTATTTATTTAAATGCTTAGTAAGAGTCTGCAGGGTGAGCACGGGCAGGGGACATATTATCCATGGGGAAAGGATAAAATGTTTATCCCTTCGCTCAGTTTTATCCACCCGTCGAGCATGGGCACAATGGTGGAAATAATATCCACAGTGTAATGTCAAATACGGATATACCTACTTCTCCTTTCCCCGTTTGTGATACTTTGGCATAGGAAGAAGATAATTTTATCTCTTGACAGTGGACAAAATTGGAGGATAAAATTTTTGTCTGCTGCCCATGCTAACCCTGCAGGTGGACAAAATCACTGGTGGTCGGAAACGTATAGCAAGCATCGATGTATGCGAAGACATACCTATACGTACATCTCATACATCGATGATTGCAAGTCAACGGAGCCTAAAAGAAGTAAGACCCTTCTAAAGTGCAAATCTCATAGAATGGACTTCGGGCATGTACCTACTAATGTTGTAAAAACAGCATTCGAGTTTTAAGCACTGTGAAAGGCCGTAACGACTAGCTGAGAATTTGCAACATAGATTACATTTTGCAACATGGAGTAGGTAGGTACATTGAGGTTTTTTAGGGTTCCGTAGCCAAATGGCAAAAAACGGAACCCTTATAGATTCGTCATGTCTGTCTGTCTGTCCGTCCGTATGTCACAGCCACTTTTTTCCGAAACTATAAGGACTATACTGTTGAAACTTGGTAAGTAGATGTATTCTGTGAACCGCATTAAGATTTTCATACAAGAATAGAACAATAACAATAAATTTTAGGGTTCCCCATACTTAGAATTGAAACTCAAAAATTTTTTTTTTCATCAAACCCATTCGTGTGTGGTATTTTTGGATAGGTCTTCAAAAATGATATTGAGGTTTCTAATATCATTTTTTTCTAAACGGTAATAGTAAAATGTGTGTCCCCCCCCTTCTAACTTCTAAAATCAGAGAAAATTGGTTTGAACGAGATCTAGTGAGTAGTTTTTTTTTAATACGTCATAAATCGTAAACCGCAATTGCTACTACGGAACCCTTCATGGGCGAGTCCGACTCGCTCTTGGCCGCTTTTATATAATAATCATTCATCTGCAATCCGGAATCTCAATCTACTCATACTTTGCACTAATGAGTCTTCATTTCGCAAGTTAAATAAAAGTAGCGGAAATAAATTCGACGATCTCTAAGTGGGTAGGTACCTAAAATCTCTTTGACCTCTTATCTTGTGGATTTATGTAATTAATTCATTTTTACAGTCATTGTTTATTTTCTGACTTTAACCTCATTAAAAAAAGCCTTTTTAGCTTTCAAAGCTCATTTTCTTTTTTTGTATTTTTAGTGAGCAAACGAGCAGGCGGGTCACCTGATGTTAAGTGATTACCGACGCCCATGAATATTTGTTGCACCTGAGGCACCACCAATGAGTTGCCGGCTTTTCAGGAATTTGTTGGTCCGTCCCTTGGATCCCCATGTTGTATTTCAGTGCTCATAATATCAACCTTCGATATGATGATAAAAAGTTCAAGCAAATAAAAGAACAATAGAAGATTAAAAGCGTTCTGGTAAAAAACAAAAAATACGCATATATATAATTGAATCCTCGTTTTTATCAAGTTGGTTTAAAAATAATGCGAATTTCTCTAAAGTTAATTAAAAACTAGATAAAGCGTCAAAACGAGTTAAACAAAGGTTCTGTCTGTAATGGTCTAGCAAAAGACATTTCTCAGATATTTATCAGCAGTGTCAGCTAGCACTTTTCTTGAGAATTTATTGTCTTCCCTAGTGTACTCTTTAAATTATACTTGTCTGATTATACAGGAAGAGCTTTTGCCTTAATGTCACAAAAGGAAGAAATTCAAAGGCAATTATGAAAGGAGTAATCAGCCAATTTTTACTGTCAAGGGACTGTTTTTATTTCCTCGATGCTTATTATAGATTACTGACTTGTAGTTTTATTATTTAACAGTTTAAAAAGTTTAAACACTTGAATACTAATAACACAGGCGAAGAAAATATACTTAGAATCCTTTCCTATTAATCCTACTAAATACTAATATTATAAATGTGAATGTTTGGATGTATGGATGTTTGTTACTCAATCACGTCGCAACGACTGAACCGATTTGGCTGAAAAGCACAGAGATAGATTATAGTCTAGATCTAGAATAACATAAAGGCTACTTTTTAACCCGGGAAATAAGAGAGTTTCCGTGGGAACAGAAAACCTTAATCCACGCGAACGAAGTCGCGGGGATAAACTAGTTTCGAATAAAACAAGCTATAATTATTTTTCTTTCTATAAAATTTTTAAGTGCTGACTTTCTTCAGGTATTCTCTTGTATATAGGGATATTATGTTTTTTTAAATTTTGGTACCTTTGAAAACACTAATGAGAACTCTCAACTGCTATCCTATGCGAAAGTGTGTTTGTTTGTTGGTTTGTTCTCCAATCAAGCAGCAATGGAGTAACAAATCGATGTTATTTCTGGCATGGTTGAGAACCTACAGAGAGACACGAGCTACTTAAAAGAGCCCGGAATTTTAAAAACTTATTTCCGAGCGGACGAAGTCGGGGGCAAAAGCTACTTAATAATAAATTCAGAAAAACCATAAACACGTATTACGTGTCACGACTATAGATGTAAAGCCGGTATTTTACCAAAAATGCAAAACGGTAAAATACGAAAAATACCGTATTTTTCGGTATTATTCCATTTCTCATGGTATTTTTGGTATTTAACGATTATCTTATGTTTTTCAATGTAGATACGTTTTGTTTGTAAAAATATCAGCAAGGAATATAAAAAACGTGGTTCTGCGTTTAATTTTATTTCATTAAAATGATTTATAAACGAATTAGACCATAATGATTCAAACATAAATTATTAAAAAATCTTATACTTAAAATTTCAATGATTTAATCATAATCATAGAGCGTGCGAGCTCACCACCGCTCACCACCACTCATCACCACTCATCACCACCCATCACCACCCACTCATCACCACCCATTCATCACCACCCACTCATCACTACCCACTCATCACCACCCATCACCACTCACCACGCACTCATCACCACCACTCATCACCACCCATCACCACCCACTCACCACCACTCATCACTACTCATCACCACCCACTCATCACCACCCATACATCACCACTCATCACCACCCACTCATCACCACTCATCACCACCCATCACCACTCACCACAACTCATCACCGCCCATCACCACCCATCACCACCCACTCACCACCACTCACCACCATCACCACTCATCACCACCCATCACCACCACTCATCACCACTCACCTACTCACTAGTTATTCATAATATACCTATTATACATTTTATTAAAATCCAACTATAATTTTGTATGAAAAAATAAAATACCAAAAATACCAAAAATACGGTAATCTATTGAATTATACCGGAAAAATTCATAGCCATTTGGTATTATACCGTATTTTTACATCTATAGTCACGACGTCTCGTCGTAAACAATGAGATTATATAATACCTAAGTATACGTGAATCATGTGTTCCCGTCAGATTATAATCACATAAATTATCGCAGCATCTCTATGCTTAGTGGGAGCACCTCGTGTACATTATTTACTAACGTTTATTATAACCTTGATTTCACTAGGCCACTACTGGGCTTAGGTCTTGTTTCGAATGAGAAGGGTTTAGGCCACTGACTTCTATATTTCATCTATGATACACTGGACTTGTTGCTGTGATTCCTTTTTTAGACCTACCTACTTAATTGAGGCCATTTTTAATTTCATTGACGCCATTTTGGCGCTGTAAGCACCAAGCACGTAGAGAGAGAAGACATAGAGCCAGTGACGATTTCTTTCTCACTCACACTAAAAAGAGAGCAGAAATAAAGTTATTAATGTGATAAACAGAGACGCAGCTACCCAATTTTTTGTCCCTCATCGTGTAACCAGTTTTTTTCAAGGTCGACACACTTTTGTGCGAAACAAACTGACAGTTAATAAGAAAATTTAGTATCTATGTGTGTTGCCAGCTTTAGGTACCTATACAATGTCCCGATTTTCCCTATCCTACTTATATTATAAATGTGAAAGTTTGAATGTATGTAGGGCCATCCATACATACATCCAAATTTCAGCCATATCGGTTTAGTGTGGCGTGATTGAGTAACAAACATATGGATGTTTGTTACTCAATACGCCACACTAAACCGATATGGCTGAAATTTGGCACGGAGATAGGTTTTTTTAGTAATGTCCTCTGACATACCGTAACGGCGGGTTACTTTGGCTACTTTTTCAATTTTTTTTTTAATTTTTGTTGAAACAAAATAAAGTCGTGATGGAAGAAATGAATATTATGAGAAAAGAAAAGAAAGATGATGGATACTAGAATATAATATATGTCGGCGATGATTAAAGTGTATTCAGTTAGATAGTGTCGGTTACTGTTCTGAATCATCCTGAAGTTTCGTTTGAATGTCCAACAACCAGTCGAGAACTGTTGGCGATCTTAAGAATTATTTTATTTACAAAGTTCTTAATTTTTAAAGCCATTTTTAAATAGCTAGAGGCAGACTTTTAATGTTTTTTTTTAAATAATTATTAACTTAAACTATGAAGACTTGCAGTTTTATACGACTGCCTGAAAAAAGGAATATACTGTTAATTTCATTAATGATGATTTTGATGACTAAATATACAATTTTTGTTGCTTTTAATTCAATAGCATTACTCGATCGAAGGAAAATTTTAACTGTTCATTACAAATTATTTTGTGTAACATTCTTACTAGTAACGAAAAAAAATTTTCCTTTGTGTTACATACATCTTTTTTCAAAGTGACTCACATATGCTAAATTTCTATTCGGCATTTCAATATTTTTTTAAGGAGCAAATAATTATCTAGTGAATTGGTCCTATGAAAGTACATTAAAAAACTTTAGTATAAAAAAAAATATTTTCAAAAAACCGACTTACGTGTACAAACTAAAATTATTTTATACTTTTAAGTGGTGGTTGAAGTTAATATTGTGTGCAATAAAGAATAATAAATTCTTTATTGCACACAATATTAAGATATATGTAAAAAATAGAAGCTTACCCTAATAGGTATGTCTCTCCCGGACAACCTTATATGTGTAGGTATGTTATTTAAAAAATAAAACAGTTCAGCATCTGTTTTGTCGTTTTATTTAAAAATCCTGGGAAGAATTTTCCATCTAATTTGGGGTACTAGGGGAGTGCAGTTATTGTGGCAACATTAAACTCGAACTTGTCATGTGACGTCATCGTTACGTCATGTTATCTCTATTTCAGTCGCGGTTACACAGTACCTTGGTCTATTGCCTTCTCTGTCTACGACCAAGCAGATACGAGTGTCTCTGGAACTAATAGGTAATAATGCAAATGGCGCTCTAGTTAGTCTATGGTTTCATTGTTGTTGTTTTATGATTTCATAGATTAATTATAGAGGTAGGTGCGTCAATTCCTGGTAGGCACGCACACTTACGCAATGTGTATTTACACAGAGTAACCACAAGTAAAGCGCCCGTAACTTCGTGAGATAAACGTTCTATACAAGTAAACGCATAATACCAGCAGTGTAAAAAGGGAAAAATAAGATAAAATAAAGTTGCCCTTATTAGGGTTGAATGTCATATTTTTCATAATATTTATTTTATCAAATGATCTTTGGCGTATTAAGCGAACATTTGTATGAAATCAAAAAGGTGCATTTAATTTAATTTATTTATTTATACAACTTTATTAAGAACTCACACAATAAAGCATGCAATATGGCTAGTAAAAATTATACCTACCAACGCAGCACACGACAATTTCGAGTCCCATGGATAGATAGTAATATTAATAGACTTTGTAATGAAAGGGATAAATTATTTAGTTTATGGAAGAAAGAGCCTAATGACGCTAAATTAAGATTAGCTTATGTTAAGTCACGTAATAAAGCTTGTAAAGTTCTTGATGAAAGGAGGAACTCATATTACTTAAATCATATTGAGGCCAATTTCAGTAACTCCAAGAAAATATTTAAAATAATTAATGAGATGCTAGGTCGAGTTATACCATCTATCGATGATGCAATTCTAAAAGCTTTTGAGTCGCAGGGATTGTCAAATAAGAACATCGCAGATGGCTTTGCAAGCGGATTCGATGAAGCAATTAAATCTATTATTCCGACCTGTACCAATAAACTGCTAGACTCAAGTTCATATACAAAACCTGTGAACTCGAGTATATTTTTCCAGAAGGCGTCCAGTAGTAAAATGTTTAAAATTATAAAGAATCTGAACTCCAGCAAAGCGCCAGGGGCAGATAATATTAAAGTTAGTCATATTAAAATGATTGGGAAAAAAATTTCTGAGGCCATAGCAAATTTAATAAATTGCAGTATTACAAGTGGTATTTACCCTGACAGTTTAAAAAAAGGGTGCGTTAGACCAATCTTTAAAAAAGGGAAACGCAATGACTTCTCTAACTATCGGCCTATTACACTACTGTCGTCGATAGATAAAATAGTTGAGAAGTATGTTTGCGAACAAATCCACGCATTTTACAGGAAGAACGATGTAATTTATCACAATCAATTTGGGTTCCAACAAGGGAAAGGTACAACTAATCTTCTTTCTAAATTTTCTGACGAAATCAATGGATACCTAAATCAAAAAAAACATGTACTAGCACTTTTTATTGACTTCTCACGCGCTTTCGATACGTTAAATCACACTCAACTACAAAATAAGTTAGATACCTGTGGAATACGTGGACCCTTGCTCGCCTGGTGTGCAGACTATCTTCGCAATCGCACATTTCAAGTAAGAATTGGTAATACTAACAGCGAAACCGTAGTAGCTAATGAAGGTACAGCCCAGGGTTCCGTCCTCGGCCCGTTGCACTTCTTATCTTACGTCAACGAAATGAGTAATTGTATCAAGTACTGTACGTGTTATCAGTTTGCGGACGATACGTGCATCATGTTTGCGGATCGCGATATTAATAAGATATGTGATGCAATACAGTCTGACTTTAACACACTGACCATGTGGTGTCACGATGTAGGTTTAGTATTGAACGCCAAAAAAACAAAACTAATTCATATAAGATCACCCTACTTAAAATATCTACCATTTAAAACAGTAACTGCCTACAATCACGTATGCTTACACACTCTGAACCGCAACGTGTGCAACTGCCCATCAATTGAATTGGTTGATAGTTATACTTATCTCGGACTAACCATAGACAGCAAATTTAACTGGAGTCTACACGTCGACTACGTTTGCAATAGGCTGAGACAATTCCTTGCTAATATAATAATTTTAAACCGACGCATTCCTTATAAAGTAAAATTAATGTTATATAACTCCTTCGCACATTCCTATGTACAATACGGTCTCAGTAGCTACGGTCGTACCTATAATTCCTACCTCAATAGCATATATAAATTACAATTAAAAATTTTAAAAACAATCGTCTCGGATCCAGTTAAGCGAAAATACAACAGTAACGAACTGGGGTTATTTAAACACTGCAAAACTTTACCTGTACAAATACAATTTAAATACACACTAATCAAAGAAGAATTCTTTAATGATAAGCTACAGCGAAAAATAGAACACCCTGTACAGACCCGGGCGATGTCGGCTAACCGGTTGCAGGTCGAGCGAGCCAACAATACGTACGGCGAGAGAACAACGGGCTATCTAGTTCCACGTTTTATTAATGAACTACCTACTACTTTGATACAAAAAATCAATAACAAAAATATTAAACGTAAACTAAAACTTACCTACTCATATATTTTATTAACCTGTCTTTTAACTTCTTCTAATGTAATTAAAAGTATACCTACCTATTTAAATGAATGACACCGTATGTTTAGGTATATATTGTTTTGTACATACTTACTCATTTTAAATGCTATGTTGCAGAGTGCCATCGAGGACAAACCTCTGTGGTTTTTTCGATGTGCATTATCGTGTAAATGTATATATATCTTTGTAAATGGTAATAAATAAATAATAATAATAATAATAATGAAAAAACAAGAACAAAATACATAATTACATAAGTAAAAAAACAGTGTAACACTAAAGGTGACCTTATCACCAAAAGTGATCTCTTCCAGGCAATTATGTATTATTATAGATATAATTTTTTTATTTTTAAGGTAACATAAGGTCAGGGGGAGTAAGAGAAACGGTGGGGTAAGAGAAACACAAAGCCATATCTAACAAACTATGCAGTTTATCGATATTTGCTCTCAGTCGATAAAAGAGTATTGACGAAATGGTATCAATTTTTTAACATAGATGTTGCTGCGATAATTCTACAAGGTAATATTTAGGAAAGAAATTTGACATTTTTCAAAACTCAAAACACGAGTTAGACGCGGTTATATTTATTGCTTGTTTTAAAGTGATTTTATAGAGTTTTCAAAAGTTTTTTGCTGTAAGTACCTTGAATAAGGTATAGATTTAATGTTCCAATTGTATTTTTTGTCTAAAACGTTCAGATTATTAATTTAAGACATGGTAAAGATTCTAGTCACTAAAAGTTTCGAGTGGGAAAGTGAAACAGAGATGAGCGGGGTAAGAGAAACATATGTTTCACTTACCCCATGTCAGAGATTACCAACCTTTTTTAAAATAATCTATATATATAAAATTCAAAGTCCTGACTGACTGATTGACTGACTGAGATATCAACGCACAGCCTAAACTACTGAAGTTAGAAATTTGAATTTTTTACAGTTGGTTCCTTTTATGACGTAAGCGCACACTAAGAAAGGATTATTGGGAATTCCACCCCTAAGGGGTTTAAATAGGGGATGGAAGTTTATATGAAACTCCGTCATTTTTCAAGCTGTTTCCATCAAAGTTGGTATTTGAGCTTTAAAAATAAAAAAGTACGTGTTTCACAGTTTTTGAAAATTCCACCCCAAAATCTAATTCCACGCGGACGAAGTCGCGGGGGCAAAAGCTAGTCTTATTTAAAAAAAAACTAATATTTGATTATAGGCCGTCTTGTGTCTGACACACCAGTCATTCTGTTTGTTCGAGCGTCAATCAAAAACTACTCGACTGATTTTGATGAAACTTATCACACATATAGAATCATCTGTACATAATATTATATTCGTTGTATAGAATAAATTTATGTTTTTATTGACAGTAAGACTTAGTATATTTAATTTTATTCCCATAATTATTTTGATAAAATTTGAGGGAGCTGCTAGTTATAAAAAAGTTAATCTATTAAATATATATAAGGAAAAGGTGACTGACACTGGCTGACTGATCTATCAACGCACAGCTCAAACTACTGTACGGATCGGGTTGAAATTTTGCCTACAGATAGCTATTATGACGCAGGCATCCACTAAGAAAGCAAGAATAGAAGAAGACGTAAAAATATTGTAAACATGGTGTTAGCTAACTAATAAAAATTTATAACGTACCAATTTTTGTTTTGGTTTACTACCCCTGACTGCTTGACTATGTTTCTCTTACCCCATTTTCAGTTTTTTCCTTTTATTTAAGAAACTAGACCACGTAGCCATGCACTGAGACTCGTATTCGATTGAAGCAATTAAAGGTGTCATTTTAGTCCTTGAAATAGTTCTGTAGACCTTATATTAGCAGCGTACTGATCATTGTTTCACTTACCCCATTTTGAGGGTAAGTGAAACGAAACCATGGTCTACTTTTACTTAGTAATTTTATCGTTATTTGCACTAATAGAGGACCTAAAGATCATGTCATAGAAAGCCCATTTAAGGAAGAGTACTTTGCATTGATCGTTATTTAAATTGTCATTTTTTTTATTGATTTAGAGGTCATTTTGTAGAAAAAACAGAAAAGTATGTTTCACTTACTCCCCCTGACCTTACAGTGTTATAAAATATAATGCAACAGAGATTATTATCTCGTCTTCATATAAGTATCTTAAATGAAAATGCTCATTGTAAAAGTCCAAAGTTTAAACAGATTTTGTAAAACTTCAAACCAATTTTGGCTTTTACAAAAGAGAAATTCATGGCTGTTTCGCAAACGCTAGTGTTGTTTGTATAGAAGATAATATCTGAGAGAATGAACATCGAATGATCAACAACTGGCAAACACATTGTTAGTTCGCAAAGATCGGCTTGCGATAGGGTTCGGCGGAATTCAATGTAGTTTCGCGAAGTGATTCTGAAATCTGACAAGGGAAGAGTGTAAACAAGTTGAATTTATTTCTATACTAAATGATGACCGCGACTTCGTCCGCGTGGATTGAGGTTTTTTAATTCCCGCGAGAACTCTTAATTTTTCGAGATCAAATTTAACCATGTGTTAATCCTGGGTATGAGCTATCTCCATTTCAAACAGCCAAATTGGTTCATTGGTTGTGGATGTGGCGTGAAGGAGTAAAAAAAATCCATCCTTCCATCCCTACATCCATCCATCCCTATATTATCCATCCATTCTTACAAAATTTTGCATTTATTAATATTAGTTTTTAGTTTAGTAGGATTAGTTTTAGTAAGATAGCAGGAAGTGCTGAATTATAATCGGTTATTGTTTTAACATGTAAACATTCCAAATGGCGCCTTCTTCTTCACCTTCTACTCTATCTTACATCTATTGTGATATATATATATATATATATATTAAAATATACGGTCTAGATGATGCCTGCGGCATCGTCCACGTGAATTAAATTTTTAGAAATTCCGCGGGAACTCTTTGTTTTTCCGTGATAAAAAGTAGCCTATGCCACTCTCAGGGTTTTCAAGTATACACATATAAAAAAACATGTTGAACTGTTGCTCCTTTACTGCATTATTGAAGGACAAACCAACAAACAAACAAACTTTCGCAGTTATAATATGAGTAAGGTTTGTAATAAGAGTAAAAAGGTGATGCAAGTATTTCACCTTACTAGCTCAAATATCACTCCTTTACTACCTGACGTTGGTATTAGATCTGCATCTCTATGGTCTCCACTCAATGTTTGACGCTATTTAAAATAAGTTTGACCCGACCGGACCGGATTCAAAAACGGGCAGTTCGGCTTGTGGGCAATCCCAAATTAACCAACCCGCTGGAAAGCCTGGAGCACCGCAGAGATGTTAGCTCTCTTTGCGTCTTCTATCGGCTTTATAATGGGGAGTGTTCTGAAGAGCTTTTTGACCTTATTCCACCGTCTCTCTTTTACAACCGCACCGCTCGCCACCGAACACAATTTCACACTCACCACCTGGGTGCCTGGAGCACTTCGACCATCCGATGTTCCAGATCTTTTTTTCCACGCACTTTGAAACTGTGGAACCAACTTCCTGCGACGGTGTTTCCACTGAATTACAACATGGGGTTATTCAAGGGGCGGACCAACAAATTCCTGAAAGGCCGGCAACGCACTGGTGGTGCCTCTGGTGCTACAAGTGTTCATGGGCGGCGGTAATCACTTAACATCAGGTGACCCGCCTGCTCGTTTGCTCGCTAAAAATAAAAAAAAAAAAAAAAGTCTAATGTAATAATCCTAATTTACATTACAAAGACAGTCTCAGTGGCAAATTCCTCTGCCACTTGTCAATATTAATTATCATTATGACCGTCGTCCTGCGTTGGTTACCTCGGGTGTAATATTAGAATAGATTACAATAATAATTGAATATTCTCAGTTAGTAGTTACCTACTTAATTAGTGTTTGTCTTTTATGTACCTACTGAATACAAAAACCCATTAAATATTTGGATATGTATTCTAAGCCATAATATTATAATCCATACTAATATTATAAATGCTAAAGTATGTTTGTTTGTTAGTTTGTCCTTCAATAATGCATCAACGGAACAAAGCATCTTTAGAGTATGTATTCCTTATGTAAACTTTAGGTATACAATTCTTATTAGAACGGATCGAAGTGATTTCTTGTATGAGCATGGGACATGGGCTACTTTTTAACCACGAATGTATCTACTGGTTCCTGCGGGATTTTTTAAAAATCTAACTCCATGTGGACTTCATCGTGGGCATCAGCTAATATTATCATACGACGGGAAGCACAGACGCAACGTATCGACGTATACGATTGAATTTTTTGAATAGGTTTTAGTTGAGGACTTGGAGAGGCTGTCTTTCTTCCCTAAGAACTGAGAGCTCCCGCTGGATTTTTAAATACCTATCTCAAAGCGGAGAAAATCGCGGGTATCAGCCATTAGCTATTAAGAACTATTTTCGCACAATCTAAATCGAGTCAAATTTTTTTTGGAATAAATACAAGTTACAATCGAGTTGTGGTTGTGTAAAATTTATTTTAATTTCATAATTTAACTAATAAGTGAATCATTGTGGTAAATTCCTCTGTCACTAATTATTATTTATCAATAAAATTATTATGACGTCATGCAATGCAGCTTATAGTCTGATTTTTAATTCGGTGGAATTCTGACAGATGTCATTTTATAAATAGAGCGAGTTATTTGTATGAAAAACAGTATTACCACCTGTAGTTCGTATTTACCCCAAACTATCTGTCAGGCATTTGTCATATATCTGTGTGCGGCCATTGATTTTTATTTGTATAAATTTCAATTTATTATCTTTTTTGTGGGATTTTTTAAATCTCTGGTAACATTAAGATACGTCAGAATTCCACGGAATTAAAAATCAGACTATAGTGGCATAATATTACAATTAATAGTCAAAGTTATGCGTTTTACCTAAGTGCCTACAGTTACTAATTGTTTGCTACTTACTATAAATGTATAGCTAATATTAAAGTTCATTGATAACATTTTATCTAATGGTGTGTAAGGAATCTTTTGAGTAAATATACACAATAATTATCTATCTTATTATATTTTGTTCTGTGTAGGTACAATAAAATAGTATTTTTTAAAACGTATTATATAAAATGGACATAATATTCGGGAAAGCTGAATTTTGGAAATTAACCCTGATGATGTTGTTCACAAAATTAAAAAAAAAAATGAACGTAATAATGGAGGAATTCAATCAAAGCCAGATTCGTGCGGCAAAAAAAGTGGCCCAAAATCATTTTCTGAAAAAGTAACCCAGTAGGATCTATTTTTTTATTTTTAAATCCACGCATATTAAAAGCTTATTTTACTTGTATGATTTTTAACTATAAAAATTGTATCTACACCTAGTGGTTTTATAATAGGTAAGTAATACATATTTAACTCGAAGCCACCTTCAATAAAAAATAACTACATAGGTACGTGGCTCCGTTGGTCTGGTGGTTAGCATGTTCAATAGCGGGTGACATGGTCCCGGGTTAAATTTACGCGGTGGGCCAAGAAATGTATTTAGCTTATCTATCAAGAAATTCTCAGTATTAGCACAAATTCAAAATTTATTTATTTCATGTAGGCTAGGTAGCCTACATGAAATAAATAAATTTTGAACCTTGTAGCTCTTATGACACGTCATAAATCTACCACCGGTTGGGAATGCAGATTCTGCTGAGAAGAACCGGCAAGGAACTCAGCAGTTGCTCTTTTCAAAAAAAAAAAAATTACAATAAGTAACCAAACTAAGCTATATATACAGTGCTTCCACAGTGAAGCTTCAAAAATGCAATACATATAATCCAACACATGTCAACATGGGAAGACAAAGCAGACCCATTCCCGTTGGTGGCACCCGTTCACGAGCACGACGCACGATCCAGCCATTGCTTCGCTCAACCATATTTGATAAGGGACACAGAGTATAATAAGGATGTTGGTACTAGTCCGGAGTTTGGAAAATGGAGGTGTTGTCTCCGTGCGTCAGAGAGCGAGTAAAGCCCGACGTCCTGCGCCTGGTCTCTCTCTCTCTCCGTTCGTGTCGGATTTTTGTCCCATCAGACTATGAAAGTGAGGAAATAGAGAGTGCTCACTATTGTACTATAATATTTCCCGCGCAGATGGCTAATCTCGGTGGAGGTTGGCCGCCGCGCCGTGACCAGTTTCGATCGTGAGGACATTATTATTTATGGTACCACGAATGCTATTCTGTCTCGGAATAATTGAACCCGAATCTGACCTTGTACCCTCGTGCCCTTTGACATCGGAACGGAAACACGAAACGTGATCACACGTGACTTTAACATTGAATGATGAGCCGATGACGTAGCCATTGTCATCCCAATGTCAACGACTCCGAAAAAAGCATGGAAAATAACAAATCGAACGTAAAGGTTCGTACACAATGATATCCAAACCTTTTTTTTTGTTAACGGAGAGGAAATCTTCCTAAGTATCTTAAGGAGAAATCGGGTTATGTAGGATTTTTACCTACTAAAACCCCCTCGGTGGCCACCCTCAGTGCATATTGGAGGACTCCTAGGAACACATACCGGTGCCTTCCTTGCACGCCATTGGGCTCATCTCAGAGAGAATACTAAGGTTTCCCCATCTTCATCAACCATCTTCAAGTAAACTTTAACCGGCGGCGAATAAACGTGACATTTTGACAGTTTAGTATGAAGAAATTTTGTATGGGCAATCTGTCAAAACTTCAAAATTCGTCGGTTAAAGTTTACTTGAAGGTGGTGACAGAGGGCCTAAATATTATAAATGCGAAAGTTTGACAGGCTGTTTGGAATGGAGATAGCTCTTACCCAGGATTAACACACAGGCTACATTTTATCCCGGAAAATTTGAGTTCACGCGGGAATTAAAAAAAAATCATTAATTCACGCGGATGAAGTTGCGCACATCATCTAGTTGAAACTGAACGTAAAGGCTCATCCACAATGATATTGTCAAATAAGTAAATCGTTCTCCTTTACTTTTTTTTTCTATCGAAACAATGCTTCTGATCCATGATGTTCAAAAAATGATTTCAAATATCAACCAATAGACGTCCACAGCTGGACATATGTCCTTTGCATGGGGAAGTCCATCTTGCAGGAATCTGCGACTCGTATAGATAGTTCAACTCATCTTGACGCGCGGCGTTATATGTGCGTGTGCTTGTAAACATGCAGTTTTAATTTGTGTGGCAATGACGCGGCGGCCGCCTATTCGTCTTTCTGTCACGCACACACAGTTACTGACTGTACACAGGCTTTACGCACACATGGCGCCGCGCGCCATGATCAGTTGAACTATCTATACAAAGGTGTGTGAAGTCTATCAATCCGCACTTGGCCAGCTTGTTGGACTAAGGCCTGAGCCCTAATCATTCTGAGATGAGAACTGAGCCCAGCAGTGCGCCGGCGATGGGTTGAGATGAAGAGCCTTTATTGAGTCAGTAATACCTTTGTATCTATTAGAATACAAGCTACAATAGAAGCCTTTGACTATCAAAGACGGGCAACCACAAAGACTTGTATTAATAAATGTTCGGAATCCTTTGAATAGGAAGGTACAATCTTGGTACAATAAATTTACTAACACCTAAGCCAGACAAAGCTAGGAGCATAATACGTGTGTAGGTAAAGGGGAAACTAGACCAATATCCTAAAAACCATAATATTGCATTTAATATCTACATTTTGGCTGTTAGTGGACTATCATGTACGCTTTTGAGAAAGATACGCGACTGACTGACTGACTGATCTATCAACACACAGTTCAAAATACAGGACGGATCAGGCTGAAATCTGGCATACAGATAGCTCTAGAAAGAATTTTTGAAGCAACCTTAGGGGTTAAAATAGGGGTTTTAAAAATCGAACTTCGAATGGCAAAAGCTAACACTAATACATATTATAAAGGCGAAAGTTTGTATATGTGTATATGCAGTGGCGTGCACAGGATGTACTACAGGGTAGGCAGATGATACAAAATGGAAAAAATCTTCGATGCGAATTTAAAAAAACTTAAGGGTAGGCATTGTACAAATTATAAAAAGCCTACCCTTAAGTTTTTATAAATCGTACTGGCGATTTTCTCCATTTTATATCACTTTTCCGCATTATGCCTACCCTCTGTGCACGCCACTGTGTATATGTGTGTGTGTGTGTATACGTGCGTACATGCGTGCGTGCGAGCGTGCTGCGTGCGTGCTGCGTGCGTGCGTGGGTGCGTGGGTGCGTGGGTGCGTGCGTGCGTGTGGGTGTGTATAGTATCATCATCTAGTATATCATAATTGTTTCGGTAAACCGCAAAATTCAATTTTCCAGCTCCATAAAAGTAGGTATTATTAATCATACTCAGCTACTAAGGGGTGTTTGTATTTCTCAAGTAGCCCATTAGAAATGGGGGCACCTTTCCACATAACTAATGAATAAAGTTTCTCCATTCAACCAACTCTTTTAAGCCGTATTGTTTAACTTCACAGGCCTAGTGTGGTTTATGAATATAGGTACAAACCTACTTATTCCCTTAATAATGTTTCAAAACAAGCGCCTATTTGTTTTTGTTTAACTCTTAGGTTAGTAATTAGAACATACGTCTCTGTAGAATAGTTATTTGTTCAACAAAATAGCAAAGTTCATTTTTGTTGCGCGTGCCTAGTTTGAACCCCGAGCGGTCGAAGGATTCTAGAATCCTGAGTGTAGTGAGGGATTCAAAGGCAAGGAGGTGAAAATATATTTTTTTATATATTTATTACTACATAGTCATGCCACACGGCGCATTGCGGCGTCGCTGCGGCATTCCACATAGGAAAATCCTGTTGTTTTATGCCAAAAAAGTGTTTATTTTTTTGTTTCTCTTTAAGATGTTTTGCTTCACCTTTGAAACAAGTGATTGCTTGAAAGTGACACCAACCATATACAAACTCACATACTTGCCTAACTCTGAAAAGCTACATGTACATCCCAGGAATTGGGCATTTAACAATTTTTTATATATGTTATGTACTTAAAATAAAGGTAATACCTAGTTATGATGACTCGGCCGTCCGCACTAGATTAACATGTACTTCTGAGAAATCTAAGCCAACGTTGCAGTTTTGACCGTCGAGACATCATCTTTCCCGTGGGACCGTTTTACCATGATTAAATCCAGGGCCTCCGAATCGGCCAGACGTAAAAAGGTTTTTTATTTTTTATTTATTACGCTCCCGAAATCAAAAGTGGCGCAGCCTAGGAGGATAATTTTTTAATTATTATCCTGAACCAAATAAATAACTTTTTTTTTGGAGTGAGTAAAATAATAATAAAAAAAGGAGTATGGTGGCAGCGGTTCGGTGAGTAAATCTTTTCGCCATTCCTTTGTCCATCCTCCCTATACCTTTAATTATTTAATAAGTAAAGTGTTACAAGTGAGATTAAACTTAGCTCTGTGTAACTTTTAGATATAAGTGATAGGAGCCATATGAAATTATATGGGCTTATCTATATTAGATTCTAAGAATTTTTATAATAGAGTAATGAAGAACTAGAAACATTTATTAATTGAACAAAAAAAAATATATTTAAATAATTGAAAAATTAAAAAAAAAATTCTTTTAATCTCTAAATTGATTATAGAATTTTTTAATTACAAACTTATATTTTATTAAAATTAAAATTAAATAATAATTGTAAATTCAATTCTTTTAATCTATAAATTGATTAAAGAATTATTTTATTAAAATTAAGTAATAAATGTGAATTAAATTCATTTAATCTATAAATTGATTAAATAATTATTTGCTTAAACATAATTATATTGCGATAAATTTTCGTATTATAAAAAAAAAATTTTTTTATTTCTCTACATTTTACAACTTTTATTCACAAATTTTCTTTTTCATTTTACATTTTATTTTATATTTTACATTGTGCTTTTATTCTTTATTTTATTGTCTTTGTGTTTTATGTGTGTGTTTTTAAGTGTTTTATACTAAAGCCAGTTGCATCCTCTGTGCATTTCATTACTCTATCATCATGACAACTACAACCGTTGAATCGATACCTAAGGAAGTTATACAATTAATTCCTCTATATAGTGGTGATAAAAGACAGTTAAATCTTTATTTGCGAAAATGTCAGTATGTGATTGATCGGTTTAAGGGTAATGATGAACAAAATCTTTACGTTTTTAATGTTTTAACGAGTCGATTAAGAGATGATGCAGCTGCGCTCTTGTCTGAACGAGAAGACGTTGTTACATGGTCCACATTGAAAGAATTGTTAATCCAACATTTCGGAGATCCTCGCAGTGAGGCGTGCATAAATATCGAATTGGAATCTTTGAAAATTCATCACGGGGAAAGTTACCTAGATTTTTGTAACAGAATCCAATGTGTGCGTTCGTTGCTAATGTCCAAAGTAAATGCAATTGACGACCCACAATTAAAACATGCAAAGTCGGTTATTTATACGAATACAGCTTTAAATGTATTTTTGTATAACCTCCCTGAGAGTATGGTCCGCATCGTAAGGCTGAAATCACCCACGACTTTGGAAGCGGCTTTAAGTATCGTACTCGAAGAAGTAAATTTCTTAGATCAATATAATATGCGAAATCGTGTACATGGTAATAGCCAAACTATGGGTTTAGGTTCAAGGCCGTCGATGAACCAGCCGTTTGGGTACAAACCCAACTTGCCAACTATACATCCTAAATTTAATTTTAATAATTCACAAAGTAGGATGCCTCAAATTCAGGGTCAGGTTCAACCACCAAAACCAATGTTCGGGTACAGGCCCCCACAACCATTAGGGTACAGGCCCCCGCAACAGTTCGGGTACAGGCCCCCTCAACAATTCGGGTATAGGCCCCCTCAACAATTCGGGTATAGGCCCCCTCAACAATTCGGGTATAGGCCCCCGCAACAATTTGGATACAGGCCCCCTCAACAATTCGGGTACAGGCCCCCTCAACAATTCGGGTATAGGCCCCCGCAACCATTTGGTTACAAGCCACCACAGGTTGGACTTAATCCAACTCAAAGGCCCCAACAACATACTGATGTATCCATGAGGACAGCACAACCTAAGATGCAACAAGGTTTTAAGTTAAACGAACTGACTATGACCGATTATGAAGACAATACCCTCTATGACAATTGTTACTATGATGAAAATGACTACTCGAATGACATTAACTACTGTTATGACGCTGACGTAAATTATATGGAAACCCCTAACGAACCCTGTAACGAATTGGAACCAGCAAATGATAGTCAAAACCCACTTCCGGATTTTCAGGAAATAGCCTCGAGTATAGACAAGAAATCTTAGAAATAAATTGCGATCCTAATCTAAAACTGCCTTACATTTATTTGGAAGAGATAGACGCAAAAATGATGATCGATACAGGCAGTATGCGATCATTCCTCAGTCCTCGAAAAGCTTATGAGTATTTTAGAGACTCTATCAGGAAAGAGCAATTTCAGGTAGTCAGCACACATGCTTCTAGTATACACGATGAGGTGATAGAGATTCCACTTTTACCTTCTTTTGTTAGCGAAAATTGGCATAAATTCTATTTATATGACGTGGACGCCCGTTATGACGGACTTATCGGTAATGACCTATTACAACAATTAGGTGCAGTTATAGATTTAAAAGAACGATTATTAAGAACAAGCTCCACTTGTATTCCGATTATTAATAACAACCTAAATTATACAATTAATATACCCGCTAGGTCAGAACAACGAGTTAGATTACCCATCGATCAATATTCAGGAGATGCTATACTTAATTTTCAAGAATTTGAGACTGGATTGCGTATGCCTACCGCTATCGTAAATTGCGTGAATGGATATGCATATACAGTAGTCCAGAATATTACAGATAGCCCAAAACAACTTACTATTAGACACCCATTTACAGTGACTGAGTACAGGAATGTAGAATGCGATATAAATCTTACGAAAGATGATACTGACATAGAGACTGACAAACTACTGGAAGAAAATTTAAATAAACTCAGACTTGACCATACCAATGACGAAGAGCGAGAAAAAATTTACAGACTTTGTCACGAATATAGAGACATATTTTACTGTGACCAAATACCTTTGACGTTTACCAATTTAGTTAAACATCAGATCAGGACTAAAAATGAAGACCCAATATATGTTAAACCTTATAGACAGTCACCTTTCGTTCAAAATGAAATTAATAGACAAGTTGACAAATTAATGAAAGATAATGTAATACAGGAATCCCATTCTCCTTGGTGTGCCCCCGTACACCTCGTACCAAAAAAGATGGATGCTTCAGCAGAAGTCAAATATAGAATGGTCGTTGATTACAGAAAACTTAATGATATTACTTTTGATGATAAATACCCCTTGCCAAACATAAATGATCTTTTCGACAAATTGGGGAAGAGCACTTATTTCACTACACTTGATTTAGCAAGCGGATACCATCAGATAGAAGTAGACGAGAAAGATAGACAGAAAACAGCGTTTTCCACGCAAAATGGACACTTTGAATTTCTGAGAATGCCGTTTGGGCTTAAAACCGCCCCAGCTACATTCCAGAGAACTATGGATAACGTTTTACGTGGATTACATGGATTGCACTGTATGGTATACTTAGATGATATCATAATTTTCGGGAAAAGCCTCGACGATATGATACATAACTTACGAACTGTGTTTGATAGAATTAGGGCAAGTAACATGAAAATTCAATTAGACAAATCAGAATTTTTGAGGAAAGAAGTTCTCTACCTTGGACATACGATTACAAAAGACGGACTCAAACCTAATGATGACAAAATTACTGCTATACTTAATTACCCACTACCAAAAACTACGACTGAGATTAAAAGTTTCCTAGGTCTCGTAGGTTACTACCGACGTTTCATCAAAGATTTTGCTAAAATCACCCAACCAATGACAAATTGTTTGAAAAAGCGTAACCGAATTATAATAGATCAGAAATACATTGACGCATTTAACCAGTGTAAGGAGCTCTTGACGCATGCCCCTCTTTTACAATATCCTGACTATGACAAACCTTTTATACTTACGACTGATGCTTCAAACGTAGCTCTAGGCGCAGTTCTATCGCAAGGACAGATCGGAAGCGACAAACCTGTCGCTTATGCTAGCCGTACCCTCAGCGATACGGAATCACGTTATAGCACAATTGAACGAGAATTGCTCGCCATCATCTGGTCTGTAAAGCACTTTAGACCATACTTGTATGGTCGCAAATTTTACATATACACTGATCATCGTCCTTTAGTGTGGCTTCAATCATTGAAAGACCCTAGCAGTAAACTTACCCGTTGGAGATTACGATTACAAGATTATGACTTTGAATTAATTTATAAAAAGGGCAAACAGAATACCAATGCTGACGCTCTGTCGCGAATTAAAATTAACGCTTTAGACTCTGATGACGAAAATCCATCAGCATCACTGATAGTTAATATTGATGAAAATGAAGGAAATTGTAAGAAAGATCTAAATAGTAAGGTTATCGATACAGAAAAGGTAGGAACTAGGAAATTAAATCGTAGTGACTCATCGACTATAACTATATCAGATTCGAGTCGAACTGCAACTGCTAGTTCTATAGAGTTTATCGATAAAAATATTGATGATTTCCCTATACCATCGGAATCTAGTAAAACAAATACAATCCAGTCAGCTCTAAATCCAGAGTCGACGGGAATACCAATTTTGAATGAGGCTATAGACACCAAGCCTAATCAAATTTTAGTTTTTTCATGGTTCAAAAACGAAATACAAGTAAGAGATCTCTCGCGAGATAAACAGAAAGTATTAGAAGTTTTCTTACCAGTAGATAATCCTGAATTGATAAAAGAATTTTTAAAACAGCATATAAAACCAAAAATTAAATATTTCATTTATTTTGAAGAGCAGGAACATCGCATATTATTCAATAATATAATAATTCAGCTTTTTAAGGAAGGCGTGGTTAATTTTTATGAATGCACGGAACGAGTAGTATATGTAGAAGATGAAGGAGAACAGAAAGCTCTAATAAAGAAATATCATACAGGAAAGACATGCCATCGCGGCATTAAAGAGACATTAGTTAGGATTCGTAGAAATTATTATTGGGATAGGATGCAAGAAACGGTCACAGCAGTTATAAATAGTTGCGAAGCATGCCAGCAAATGAAGTATGATAGAAAACCCATAAAACCTGTCTTACAGTTGACACAAACCCAGAATGCCCCGTTCCAGGAATTATTTATAGATCTTTTTAGCATTGAAGGGAAAACTTACTTAACTCTCATTGATGCGTTTAGCAAACTAGGTCAGGCTATCGAAATTCAAAACAAGTCAACCCCAGAGGTTGTCCGTGCCTTGATGAAATACTTTTCATATTACGGCATACCTAAAAAAATAAGCGCTGACTCAGGTACTGAGTTTAACAACGAATTGATTAAAGAATTTCTAAGTTTACATAAGGTTGAACTTCATATTGGCACCCCCAATAACCCGAACTCAATGGGTCTAATAGAGCGTTTTCACTCTACAATAATCGAAATATACAGATTGGCCAAGTATGAACAGCGATGTACCGATGCGGCATCCGTAATGACCTATTCGGTTATGGCATACAATCATTCCATTCACTCTGTTACCGAACTTACCCCATTTGAAGTTGTTTTTGGACATACGGACACAAGTAGCCCATATAGTGTAGAGTTAGGAAAGCAATATTTTCAGAAAATGGTTAAGGATCATGCAAAACGAATCGGAGTATTATATAAACACTTGACTGACAAGATGGTAGCGATAAAAGAAAAGATTAGGAAAAAGAGAGGTGGTGAAGCTGATATTAGGTTTCCAGAAGGAAAAGTTATTTTTGCAAAAGATGTTAACAAGCGTAAAAGTAAAGACAAACCAAGATATGTCAAAGCAAAAGTCATAGGCCGACCTGAAAGAAATGTTTTACCCATGCAAGTAGGTGAGAGAAACACCAAAACTCCTATTAAAAATGTAAAACGCCCTCCGCAGGTTGTTCTGCGTGCTGCTAGTAGCGATGCAGTCGCAGGCCCTTCATCTGCAAAAACTTGAAGAAAACCCAGGTATCTTCCCTGTAAAAGAAGGTCACGCATACATTCAAACCGATCATTGGACTATAATTAAGCTCATAAGTTTGGAACAAATTCATAATGATATTAATTATGTTCTCACGACCTACCAGCAAATGTGTAGAATGATCGATTGGAATGCATCATACTCTCAAGAATTAATAAGTACTAAAATGCATACAGAGTTTATACGTGATATAACCTTAGAAAAATACACTCAGCTAGTTCCACAGAAACGTTCTAAGAGAGGTCTTATAAATCCATTGGGTTCAGTTATAAAAATAATAACTGGTAACCTGGATCACAACGACGCGGTTAAGTACGATAAACTTATTTCTAACTTAGATCATAATCAAGTTATTATTTCAAAGAAATTGACGATCGTCTCCAAAATGTTTGATAGTTTTATTAATGCAACTGAAACGATGTATCAGAACTCTGTTCATTTTCATAATCGTCTAACAAAGGTTGAAATATTACTAAAAGATTTAGCTTCCAAGCAAAATAATTGGATTTTCTTAACTTATCTTACAGGATTGTTTAGTGTATTTACAAGTAGTTTTCGTACTATCTTTGTTAGACTGAGTGAAATCGAAACAGCACTAGCCTTAAGTAGAGTCTCTATTTTACATCAGTCAATTGTAAACTCTACAGAATTATTATATCATTTAGAATTAATTTCTAAATCTGAAAGCCTGGTGTATCCACCAACAGGTACAAATTTATTAAAAATAGAAGAGACTATTTGTGTAAAATCATTTATTAAGAATAATCAGATAACATTTGTAATGGAAATACCACTTACTGACAATTCCACTTATAACTATTTTAAGATATATTCCCTGCCAATTTTCCATGAATCTGTAAATAAAACCTTAGCCATTATCCCAAAATATCCTTACCTTCTGGCGAAAGGAGTAAAATACTTACCGCTTGTAAAACCATGTCGTTCGATCTCTACCGGCGATCAGTTCCTGTGTACTGCAGAAAATCAAGCCTTATATTATGAACTTACATGTATAGAGCAGCTTATGAAATTTGAGGATGATCTTACTCCTTGTAAGCAGCATGAAGTCCAGGTTGAAAAGGTCAAGGTCCAGCAAGTCAACGCAGATAGCTGGCTCCTCTACAGTAGACTGAGGTCCACACTGACGAAACAATGTGGTCACGAGGTCAGTAAGCAGCTTGTATTTGGTACTTACCTGATGACGATCGACGAACCTTGTGAACTCCAAATTCACGGAATTCGCCTCAACCACCGCACCTTCATAGAATCAGATGACGTAAAGAAAATTCCAGTTATTACACTACCCCAATTAAAGGCAAATGCGACTCCCGGTGCAAGTGTAGTTAATTTGAAAGGAATAAGCTTAGATGAAGTGAAATACATGGCCTTTTCGTTGAAACACAGTGCGATTGTTGAAAGTGTTTTTAAAGATAAGAAAGACTATAACTTCAGTGAAACTTTAGGTTACGTAACATTAGGATTAATAATTTTGTGTAATTTCATGTTTTTATTTTATGTAATCTGGCTAAAATCGCCAAAATGTTTAAAGGTTAAGCAAAATTATCGGAACACGTCTCAAATTGATTCTTCCGATAATTTTCCTCTTAGGGATGGAGGAGTTATGATGACTCGGCCGTCCGCACTAGATTAACATGTACTTCTGAGAAATCTAAGCCAACGTTGCAGTTTTGACCGTCGAGACATCATCTTTCCCGTGGGACCGTTTTACCATGATTAAATCCAGGGCCTCCGAATCGGCCAGACGTAAAAAGGTTTTTTATTTTTTATTTATTACGCTCCCGAAATCAAAAGTACCTACATACAGATACAGTTACAGTAAAACAGCTTTTATTTGTTTTTAAACGATTTATTTTCTGTTTTTCCAAATGTTATTCTTAAAACTTACATGTTACATTTTCGATTCTAATTTGTAATTAATGAAAATATTTAACATTTTAACATCCGTAAAATACCCAATTATTGTTACGTACTTTTCTTTACCCTTTTACCAGTGCACTATCACGCTTAAGAGAGTAGGCACTATTATGAAAAATTTATTAGTTGCATTACAGTATAATCATAACCAGTCAGTTAATGCCTCGCTGAGTTTTATGCAACTTAAATTATAATTACGTAATTAGTTTCGCACTAATCTAACTATTTCTGAGTTTCGTTTAGTATTAATTTCATAATTAATACACTAACGAGAACTTTCACATTTCCCGCTATAAAAAAATAAGATGGTCTTTGTGAAAGAGGTGTTGCAAGGCGAAAGAAGTCGTGACTAAAACATGAGGGAGAAGGTAAATGAATGTCAGTCGAAATTTAAAACCTGACCTTCAAAGTCTTCAGTAATGGCATAGAGAAAAGAACTTTTCTCATTGGTAATGGAAAGCCAAACCAAGAAAAGGGATTTGAACGTTGTTCTCTCACTTTATTCCAACTTACAGTACTCTATATTCAAAGTTTACCTAGATCAACTTCATATTCTCTTGGTCAACTATATAATGGAGGCATGCAGGTATCCTCACGATTTTTCTGGACGGTGTAACGGTTATGAAATGGCAGGGACCACCTGGGAAGTATACCCTTTCAAACAAAAAAAGAATTTTCCGAATCAGTCCACGTGTCTTCGGGTAATCGGGGAACATACATAAAAACTTAAAAAATAAAAAAATAAAAATAAATAAAACACAAAGATCTCGATGAATTGAGAACCTTTTTTAAAGTAGGTTAACAAACTATAATTAAAAATATTAAAAACCCGACTACCCAGCCAAAAAACGAACTAAAAGTAACCTTTGGAATCTTATTCACATTTTTAAATGATATTTTTTTTGTGAATAACTGGATGGATTTTGAACTATAGTGTTATATATTTTTGGAATCTACTCATCATTTTCTAGATGATCATTATATACTTAATGTTATTTTCGATTTTTTTTTAATTTAGTCTTTAATGCAGGACTATAGTCACCCCATCATTTTTTTTTAATTTACTAGCCTATGTCACCCGGAATAAGCTAAGGATTCTAACGATACCCCATTCATCAAAATCGGTTCAGGCGTATAGAAGTTGTGGTGGAATATAGAAACTCACATACGTACATACATACATACATGAACCCTGAAAACAATATACTCCTTTTTTCAGTCGTATAAAAAAATACGCTGCTCCTCGGCGCCCTTAGTATGTGCGCCCACTATAAGTATAGTTGAATAAGATTAGTCCAATTCCCGCGCAATCGGGCGCGGCTCGTCAATGCCAGGTGTCACGATCAGCACCTTTCATACAATGCAAATAGCAAACTATAGTAATTGTCATGTTGTATACGCCTGCCGTCGCCAGCATAGCTAGCATGGGCGGGAGAAATTTTATCCCCGAGAAAATGATAAAATGTTAATCCCCTCGCTCTGTTTTATCCACCTGTCGAGTATGAGCAAAACGGTGGAAATAATATCCACAGTGGATATTCTTATAGGCATATACTTTTCTTTTCCTCTGTCGCCATGCTTTAGCATAGGGAGAAGATAATTTTATCCCCTGTTGGCTGTCAGTGGATAAAATCGGGCGATAATTTTTTTATCTCCTGCCTATGCTAGCTATGCAGGTGAGTAAACACTAAACACCCGTTAGTGATGCAAATAATTGTGACCGGAAAGAATTTATGGTTAGGTTGCGATACGATATCTTTATTAGTAAACATTCTGGGGAAGATATTTGAACTAGTTTACATGTGGTAGTAGTAGTACTATAAAGAAGTCAATGACATTATGTAAAATTACGGATTGTTTGGTATTTTTAGGGTTCCGTACTTCATAGTGGATAACGATAAGTTCACTTTGATAATGTCAAACGATCTATTTGTTCGCGTGTCAAGACTCAAGACTCTTGTCGAGTTGGTGACATCAACGTCGATACTTTAAAGTAATGTTACTAGGTTAAGTGGGTATGATAATACGAGTATTATGAAAGGATTCAATTAGCATATTTAGAATCAGTATAATAATAGAAAATACTACAAGTCTAGTATATTCCCCCTTATTTTCGAAGTATGCAATATTTTGAATATGTAACCATTATTGGTTCCATCCACGTTGGTAACTATTTTTCGTAACCAGCTACCAAATAAGAAAAATACTTCGTCGTTTCGTAACCGGTTATTAATCAAGAATATTTTATCCGGGTTCGTAACTGTTTCGTAACCGGCTACGAAATAAGATTATTTGTTCTTGGTTCATAACTTTAGGGGCTTTTGGAAATATTACAGAAAAAAATATGACGCTCTAAAACCAATAAAGCGAACAAATTGTTTAGTTGTAAAGTTATGTGGTCGAAGAAATTAACAAAGGATGTAAGCAATTAATTCGGTTTCTGCCTACAGCTCGTGGTACGGAACCGTTGTTGCGCTAATCTGAGTAGCGCTTGGTCAGTTCTATTTCCATTTAAGTGGCGCTTATTTTGGTTCTCGAACGAAAAATAGCTAAGCTTAAAAATAGAAACATATCCGCATAACATATTTTTAGTATTCATTCAATAATATAATTTCAACCTCGTTGAAATGATTCATTGGTTGGGCCATTGCACTATTATATGTTATGCTCATCCCTAACATAACTTAACACGACTTAGGTACTATAAGTTATCCTATATAAGTAAAGTTCTGGATTTTTAATGCAAAAGTGCGTCGAGTTTCTTGCTGTTTTCTCTCGGTGGGTACCGATATAATATATTTGTATAAAAAAACTAGACGATGCCCGCGACTTCGTTCGCGTGGAATGAGGTTTTCAATCCCCACGGAAACTGTGGATAAAAAGCCTAGCTACCTCCATTTCACAGCAAAATGGTTCATTCGTTGTGGCGTGAGTAAAAAACACACACATACACACACCATACTTAACACATAGGTTACATTTTATCCCGAAAAATTAAGTTATTAGTTAATTAGTTCCCGTAGGGATCGAATAATCTAAGGACGAAGTTGCGGGCATCATCTACCTAGCAGGTAATAATACAAAAATCTTTCGTAAATTAAACTTACTTTAACGGGTTGCTGTAAAGACATTAAATAAACACGTCATTTCATCGAACGATAATAACCTACAGGTATTTAATGATTTCTGAAAATCGTCGAAATGTACTCATCCTAGTTGTTTGCAACGTAGGTCATGGTTATTTGAACACGTCGATAAACCTTGGCTTTGTTTTTTAAGTAGGTATAGTAGGCTGTATGGGTTTAATCCTTTACTGATTGCATTCGCAAGCTACAATTCATCAGTAATACATAACGGAATAAAGACAAGTTATCCTCGAATGCTCCCGAGCGCAATACATGCAAACACAGTTTGATATGCGCAGTGATCTGTCTGGTGGGAGGCTTTGGCCGTGGCTAGTTACCATCCTCCCGTTAAAAACGTGCCGTCAAGCGATTTAGCGGTCCGGCACGATGGCGTGGGGTGTATGGGTTGAATGAACATTGCCATATCCCTTCCAAGTTAGTCCGCTACCATCTTAGACTACATCATCACTTACTATCAGGTGAGATCGCAGTCAAGGACTATCTTGTAATTGAATAAAAAAAAAGTGATATTGAAAGTGCAACAGGTGGAGTACAAACCTGCGACCTTTCAGTTTACAGTTTAACACCTAACAGTTGGGCTATTGAGGTTTGTATGGCATTCGTATTAACGAACTCTCTGATCTGAGCTCCTCTGTGATTACACAGAGGAGCTGCTGTATTAAGCGTGATGAAATTTGGCACTGAGATAGTTTATATTCCGTGGACAGACTCTATAGGATGCATATAAAAAATACGAAGTGATTTTTTTTAAAGAAATTTTTTTGCTCTTCTGAAAAATCATAAAAAACATCCGACCTATTACTAATGCGTCTCCCGTCGAGATATAGAAATAAACACTTAATAAAATATAATATTAAAATGATTACTACACGCAATAAATTTTAATAACTCAATCACAACTAAGTTTTGTTTGTTCGTGTTTGATTTATTATCTGAATATTAATTTTCCTGTCGTCAGATTAGCATTGCAATAAATATAAATTTATTATAAGAAATAATCTTTTAGTAGGCATAAAACATTCTTAAATGACAAAATGATTACGCAGGGACTGAATCTTCAATCTTATGATATCATCTAGGTTTTAATTATTATTTATTCGATTTCGCATAGTTGGTTTATATCTTGCTACCACAATCACAGGATATTAGGAATCAAGCTGATCTAAACTGCAAAGGGTGAGGATTTGCCAATGAATTGATACTGAAGCAAGAAAGTAGGTGTAATAAATATATTTTGTCATTGAAATAAAGAAATACAATATCACGAATCGAACGTTAAAGAAAAAAAAAAGAACTCTTACCCATAAGGATTAAAATGAAATTAATACTTAATTTGTGAATCGATCTTTTGTTTTTGATTGTAACGGATCCAGCATTAGAAATCTGTGCTTGCTTTATAATATACTAGCGACCCGCTCCGGCTTCGCACGGGTATAAAATATATAGCCTATGTCATTCACTGATAAAATGATTAAAATCGATCCAGTAGTTTTGATTCATTCATTACTGCCCGTGGCCCGCACGTGTTTAGAGTAAAACAATTCTTCTTTCCCTAAACTATGAAGATTTCCTGCTATCTTTGGAATATCTAAATTCATACACTACATTTTTACTTTTTACATTTTTACATATTTTTTCTATTTTTACGACAATTAATATATTACAAAATGTCTTTATATACAACGTTCACAGATTCTTGTCATCCCTACTAATATTATAAATGCGAAAGTGTGTTTGTTGGTTTGTTGGTTTGTTGGTTTGTTGGTTTGTCCTTCAATCACGCAGCAACAGAGCAACGGCTTGCTGTGATTTTTTGCATAGGGGTAATTTACGGGCCGGAGAGTGACATAGGCTACTTTTTATCCCGAAAAATCAAAGAGTTCCCGCAGGATTTAAAAAACTAAATCTACGCGGACGAAGTCGCGGGTATCAGCTAGTCTATACAAATAAATAAAATTGAAGTGTCTGTTTGTACTATCAAAAGAACAGCTTTTTACTAACTGCATACGAAAGTAAATATGATACTTATACCTAGAAAACAATTTTTAAAATTTTTGTCTGTCTGTCTGTCTGTCCGTCTGTCTGTCTGTTTGTTACCGCTAATCTCGGGAACGGCTGGACCGATTTTGACGGGACTTTCACTGGTAGATAGCTGATATTATCGGGCAACGTATAGGCTACTTTTTTAACCGACTTTCGAAAAAGGAGGAGAAGGAGTTGTGTTTTTCTACCACTGCTATCAATATCTCCGTGATTTCTTAACCGATTTGCGTGAATCTTTTTTTAATCAACATAAAAACTTTGCGAGATGGTCCCATAAAAAGTTCGGGTTCCAACTCCTCAATCCTGATGCTGCAGGGGTACTGCTCCCCTAAACTGTGGGGATTTAGAAACTGTTGATTATGAATAGTTATTTTAGGGACCAAATAAAGACTACATCGTTAAATTCCAGGACCCAACTCCTCAATCCTGATGCTGAAGGGGTTCTGCCAACCTAAACTGTGGTGATTTAGGAACGCGGACGAAGTCGCGGGCGTCCGCTAGTTAGACAATATGTTTTGTAGGCACGCTCTCGCCGCCCCGGCCGGTTGGAACCGCCGCAAGCGCTACGTCCCGCAATTTTTAAATCTGTAATATCTTCGAAAATATTCATATAAATCATATGCTGTAAAGGGCCATATAGATCTACATTCAATCAACAATGTATTTAAGGTATTTAATTAGATAAGGATTAATGCTGTATTGGTTAAAATCGCTTCGAAAATTAGCCATTATTTGTCGTAAAAAGTAAATGACAAAAAAACGTTAATGTGGGATATCTATAAGAGATAGACATATACCATCGCGGAGTTTTCTGTAGACCTTTTTAATGTGTACAATACTTAGTACATTATTTTGATAAATCTCGTAGGGTTCAGCCTGCGTTTGCAATGTAAGCGGAAAAAATGTAATTATTTACGACATCACTTTAGAAACCTCAAAAATAACAGTATTTCTCCACTATTTAATGGATGTTATTATACATATAAACCTTCCTCTTTAATCACTCTATCTATTAAAAAAAACCGCATCAAAATCCGTTGTTTAGTTTTAAAGATTTAAGCGACCAAGGGGATATGGGGACAGAAAAAGCGACTTTGTTTTATACTATGTAGTGAAACAACACTCAGTCGGTCCAGTGCAAGTCAAGGTTTTATTCAAATTAAACAAACAAAAATGACATTATTAGTAAGCAATTAAGATCAATGACTTCTTTAATTGATTTGATATCAGTAATTAATTATATAATAATAGAATTTTTTTATCAGTTAGGTTAATAACTTATTTGAAATTCTAATGGTTTTACCCTTGTTTTACCTGTTAAAAGTATGTTATAGTACGTTTATCTCACGAAGTTACGGGCGTTTTACTTGTGGTTACATCGTGTACATGCACAGCACATTGCGTAAGTGTGCGTGCCTGTCAGAGTCTAGGTGGGAGCGGTTAGGTTATACAGATACGACACACACACAACCATGAGCCACGTGCCCTCGTGAATTGAAAGAACTATATTTCAATAGATTGGTACCTACCTAACTAGCTGTAGTTTGATGACCTCTTCATGATTAGAACTAATAGGTAAGTGGGTAGGTACTTAAGTTACAACATAACTTTAAAGACATGCGGTGGACATAAAATCAACAAAAACGTTGAGTAAATAGTTAAGTAAATGTAAATAGTTAGTGAGCCATAACACTAAATTTTTTTGCGAATTCTATTTATGTGTCTGTGCCAATGTACGAGTAGGTAGGTTTACTTGTCTGAAAAGATATCAACTCTAAGGAAAAAGATTTCGACTTCGAAGTAGGTATGTATTAATTATTGTCAAAAAACACTTAGGACGAGCAAGGTTAACCTTGATTGCCCTAAACAACAAGCAAAGTAATAAATAAATAAAAATATTTAAGTTAAGGTTTAAGATATGGTTCCTTGATCTTGATAAAAAATAGTTTATTATAAATTGTGTACTATTAGAAATATTTTGTTAAATTTTGATGAAGATGTAATAAATATTATCGGAGATAGAGGACATAACTTCTCGCGGATAGTAGGAAGTCACTCAGTTCACTCTAAACTTTTTCCACACGGACGAAGTCGCGGGAATCAGCTAGTACATAATATTATTGTAATTATTACCTAAGTATGGTATAATATTATTACAGTAATAGATCGGTAGGTACAAAGTTACTATCGATTAACAGCTATACCTGTTAAATGATAGTAATTAAAATAATCTTACACAAATTACCTCATTCCTTTAATTTCATAAAAAGAGCCAAGCTGTCATCGCATGTCACAATAATTTATTGTTGCGTCCGTTGAATTGCTCGTACCTACCTAATATACAAGAATTAAAATATAATTCTCTGAAATAGAAAATATAATTACAACAATTATATTTTCAATTTTTAACAATTTATTGTTTAAAAATATACCTATATTCGCGATTTTTTTTCCTCAGTAGGTATTTAATATTATTTTTACTCACTATCGTCCGTTGGAAATATGATGTAATTTTTGTTTGTTTTTGTCGGGTACTTAAAACTTGTCCACCGCTGTCAAAATCAAATCTGCATCAGAAGATAAAATCAAATCTGCATCGGAAGATAAAATCAAATCTGCATCGGAAGATATAAAATTACACGCGCTGAACGGGCAGTAGGTAGGTACCTTAGCGGTACGAAACATGTAGACCATTTTCTGGTTACATTGGATTTAGTGATACGTCCAAGGGTTTGTAAGATAAGCCCTTCAAACCCGTGTCAATAGAAGACACGCGTCCTCTGGAATGGTAACGCAAGGGTTTTTGCAATTTACGTTTTCGTGCCCATTAGGAGGCAGATTAGAGAATAGACATACCAGCCCCGTCGCGTCGTAACTCAACTCGCAAGTTGCGGGTCGTAACAAAATATAATCTATTTGACTTTTTTTTTTCTACTGTTAAATCGGTAATTTTGGTTATAAAGGTAGAGAAATTTTGGATTTTTCTTTTGGTAAAATTTCGAACACTGCAAACGTTATAACTTTTAATTTTTTGGCTATTATTAGTACATCTATGAACTAGAGTTCCATAATTTATTATTTATTTATTTACTTAGTACCAGAAAACAAAAAATAAAACAAACATTTAAAGGACGTGCACAAGCTTATCTATGTAATCTGCGGAAACAACTTCGATAAGTTATAAGCACATTTTTAATAATGAAGGTAGGAAGGAGTTTTGAGTTTTGCTGGAACCATTTTTGGATGTTCTAAAAAAATTTAATATTAAATGTTGTGTTATTTTTAAGTATATCATGCTATGACAAAAATTCTTACCTTTTCTCGAACTAACGGTGAATCCAACATCTTCAAAAAGTATGTGCACTGGTGGTCTCTTCGCCATGCGGTTTAAAGCTTTCAAAGTTGAGCCGGCTCTTTCCAACGCGGCGGGGGTCCATTGGTTACCTTCATCGGGACTCATATCCAACGGGACCACATCGTTGGTTCCAGAAGTATGGGCCAAAGCTGCCCCCGCGATCGCACGACGTACCAACGGGATGTTAGACATTTTGTTTTTTCACCACCGGTAATTTTAATCTTTTCAACACATTTCACAATTTTAACGTCTAATTTCTATGTAGGTCCAAGTTTTTTCTCTTTTTCGATGTCAAATAAGATGAATTTAGTCTGTTTAGTCAATGGTTAATCTATTTCTTCGATGTTAAATACGATTTTGCATAGCTGCGCCTGCGATAATCAACACGCGCATTCTACGTAAACGGTACCGGCTAACTAACTTCAGTTCGGCAGGTAACCGCATTAACCGCAGCCATCTGTTTCGACATCGGCCACCGACGCGACGGTTACTTACTTAAAACAAGCTTAAAACTGTATTTTTATTATTTAATGTTAATTTGCTAAAGCCAAACGCATAATGTTACACTAAAAATAAATATAACCGAAAATTAAATAAATAGGTAAAAAGTTAAAAAGCAGTTAAACTTTCTAATACATAAAATAATTGACGCAAGTTGAGCTGTTATTATTCACTAGCTGATGCCCGCGACTTCGTCCGCGTGGATTTAGTTTTCCCGCGGAACCTCTTGATTTTCCGAGATAAAAAGTAGCCAATGACACTCTCTAGGTCTTCAATTCACTATGTATATTGCACCGCCCTGGCCAAGTTCGTATTGGTCGACTTCGCACAACTCTCAGCTTGCGTATTTCCTCATCATATTTTCCTTCACCGTTAAAGCAAGTGATACTCATTTTCCAATTTTTGAAGGTGGTCTTTCTTTGTTTTTCAATATATGTAATACTAGTTGTTAACTCGCGACTTCGTTCGCGTGGATTGAGGTTTTTTATTCCCGCGGGAACTCTCTTATTTCCCGGCATAAAAAGTAGCCTATGTCCTTTTCCAGACTGTGCTATCTATCTTTGTGCCAGATTTCAGCCAAATCGGTTCAGTCCTGGTGACGAGATTGAGGAAAAAATAAACCAACTTTTGCATTTATATTAGGATATAATAATTAATAGGATTTTTTTCGTCTTATTTGCTAATCATAGTATTATGCGCCACATTTGATATTTTATGGCGTCATAAACCTTTTTTTGCTACTTCGTTTGTATTGTAGTAAAATACAACATTGAAATAGTTTTTTCCTCGTTCCATCGTGACACAACTTTTTCAAGTCCAATAATCCGTGACATTTTTAGGGTATTGTGTTTTTGCGCACGTCGCGTCGCGTATTCCGCCATCGAATCAGTCCGTCAATGGGCTGGGGTTTTGTTCACAGTTTGCACTTTTTTCCATTAGTTCTATTGTTGTCGCGAACTGTTTTTAGAGTTAACGATTTTGCAGGCAAAAACGGATCCCTCCCGGATCTGCCTTTTCGTCGCGATCGGTTCAGTGGTTGAGCCGTGAATAGTATAAATAACAACAGCAGATAGACATTCATTGATGGACTATGGATGACCTACTTTTAGACAGTGTTTGAATTCCACTGTGCACTACGTTTCCACAAAAATATTAAATTGGCATTGATAACATTTTTTCAGCTAGTTATATGACATTTTTCATTCTATAAAAACTACATTTTTTGTTATTTTTGCACCTTTTAATAGTTTTTTAAAAAAAAACTTGGAGGTAAAATGACCAATCTTAGATTGCCCTTAGCACATTATACCTATTGCTTTCTAGACCTTCGATATTACGAATATATTGCTTGCTAGCAATCCTAAGTGATATATAATAATATAAAAAAATATTTAAAAAAACCGACTTCAAACGCCACTTAAAAGTATAAAATAATTTTAGTTTTTACACGTATGTTGAAGTCGGATGGGCTAACGATGATACCGTTGCGCGACGCTGGCCCGACTTCAACATACGTGTACAAACTAAAATTATTTTATACTTTTAAGTGGCGCTTGAAGTCGGTTTTTTTTAAATATTTTTTTATATTATTAGTTTAAGCTTTTTAGTGTAGTTTCATAGGAATAATTCACTAGACCATTTGTTTTGCTCCTTAAAAAAATATTGAAATATATTATTCCGAATAAAAATTTAGTATATGTATGTATGCTATGAAGTTTGCATGATTAAAATCCTACACACACTCTGATCACGAGCGATTTGCTCTTATTCATTGAGGAGTTCCGTCCTCCATCTCCGAAGATATTCATCAGATTTTTACTAAACTTAAATGTGGTCCCATTTAAGTTTAGTGAAAATCTGATTTTATTAAGTTTAGTCTGACCTGACGATACGTCCTTTGAAATAAAAAAAAAATTATTGAAATCGGTTCATATTTGACGGAGTTAACAATATTGAAATGCCTAATGGAGCATATGTATGTATGCTATGAAGTATGCATGGTTAAAATCCTATACACACTCTGATTACGAGCGATTTGCTCTTATCCATTGAGGAGTTTTGTTCTCCATATCCGAAGATATTTATCAAATCTTTATCTTTAAATGGGACCAACCTGACGATACGTCCTTTCAAATAAAAAAAATATATTGAAAACGGTGCAGATTTGACGGAGTTATGGAGTAACATCGCCAAAAAATAAAAAACTAAAAAAAAAAATATACGCGTCGAATTGAGAACCTCCTCTTTTTTTTTTGAAGTCGGTTAAAAAGTATATACCTACTCAGTGCTAAGTGATAGCACGGTCAAATCAAAAAATAAACTCAGAGCGTTTAACAAACTGTATGCCCTAAGAAAGTGCCTGATTTTTACTGACGGAACCCTGAAAGTGTTCCTACGAATCATACTTCTCTTTTTTTCAGCGACGATTATGGTCGACTGTCAATCTAACGATAGATCACGCAACGATAACGTTTTGTAGGTTGCATCGTTGCGACGAATGCATTTATACTTTTTATTTGAGCTGAGTTTGAAGCCTTTGCACAGGCTACAGTAGTGGGTATGCTGGATTCGGCTATTTTTTTTAAAATATACTTTTAGCAAGCAAACGAGCAGACGGGTCACCTGATATTAAGTGTTTACCGCCGCCCATGAACATTTGCTGCACCTCAGGCACCACCAATGCGTTGCCGGCTTCGATCACAGAAGAATTTTTCTATGATCGAAGGTTGCCGGCGTTTTAGGACTTTGTTGATCCGCACTCCGCGCCTTGAATAACCCCATGTTGTAATTTAGTGTTGTAATTTTAATTCTGGTGGACACATTTTTATTATCATACAAATTATAAATGCATACGGTTTGTTTCTTTGTTTCATTGTCCTTCAGTCATGCAAAATAGTTCGAGAAAGGCAGGATTCTTACTTTTTTAACTACGTGGAATAAGTCGAGAGCAAAAGCTATGTATTCAAAAGATTTCTGTAGTCTGAAACCTAAACTAATCGGGGTCTCTATTGATTTTAACTAAATATACTAAACTAAAAAAAACTCGATTGCTATGGGGTTAGCTCTCCGTATTTCTGTTTACCTACTCGTATATTCAAACACAAACGTATATTTTCGCCTCCACTGATTTGATAATTTACGGTGTTTGCCTTCTGCTACAGCAGTAAATCAAGCTGGGTTTGGCGTGAAAATTTATTTTTCCCGGACAACCTTATACTGCAAAACGCATTAATGTGCAAAAAAGTGCTACCTACATTATCTTTAAAAAGACGTGTGGCACTCGGGGACTGCCGCGGTAAAGCTATTGCATAGCATTTTTTATCAACGCCATCTAGCGGCTTACCGTTAGATGGCGTTGATAAAAAATGCGCCATCTAGCGGCTCACCGTAGAGGAGTCCTGTGTCAGGCTATTTTCGTTACGGAATTTCTGGATTCGGTCTCCACGCTGGCCCGCGATAGAAGCTATGCAATAGCTTAAAAATTTCTGGGATAAAAAGTAGTCTATGTCACTTTCAAGGTCTCCAACTATACCCGTGCAAGGAATCATGTCGATCCGTATCTCTGTTGCGGCGTGATTGAAGGACAAACAAACCAATAAACATACACGCTTTCGCATTTATAATATTAGTAACGAAGTAAGGATATTAGTGTGAGCGTATAGATTTGCGTCGGAGTTGTATGAAAATTCTCTTGTGCTAAAAACTTTGATCTCGCCATTTTCTGAAATTGTCTTAATTATTCTGCCGTCCTAAAGCTAAAATAAATTGCAGACCAATGGAGCTCCGTTGTGAGTGGGTGCCTGTAGTTTTGCGAGGGTTTCGCCTCGCAAACCATGTGCCTGACTTAAAAAAATAAGTTTTTGACTTTTGTTTAATTTTTGAGATTATTTTTGGCTTAGGTACGTCTGTTTTTGATTGTATTAATTAGTGTAATTGGAGGTATCCGTACTAATAAATAAATAAATAAAATGTCGTAAAAAAAGTACCAAAACGCGGGAATCCAAAAAGCAGGCATTGAAATGAACAAAAAAAGAAAAATGACGCCATTTGATAACTAATTAACGGCGTTTTTCATATTGATCGATCGAGAATTTTTTTCTAAATAAAAATTAAGCATTTGGCCAAATATTGCTTGAGGAGGGCAGTATTATGTAGAAATTACGTCAACCCATGGAAGTAGGCATCCATGCGTAACCCACATTACCTGGCAATTTAGTCTAACAAAATAATTTATACGTGTGAGTACGATAATGGGGTACATTACCGTTTCGCGGCACTGACAGTGTCGGTCGCTCGTAGGACGTAACTTCGGTAATTGCCCAGTTTACTCAGTATTGTCTGTTATTACGCGAAGGACAAGCTGTCACACCATTAACTTTATCACCGAGACGGAACGCGTGTAGCTATAAAGGCCCAGTCAGACTAACAGCAACTGTACTTTTTTAAGGGTTCCGTACCCAAAGGGTGCCAAAGGGACACTATTACTAAGCCTCCGTCCGTCCGTCCACCAGTGGGCTGTATCTCATGAACTGTGATAGCTAGAAACTTACCCAAAATTACACATCTATTGCCGCTATAACAACAAATAATATTTTTTTTTTTTTAATTTTTTTATTCGATGACCAGATAGCCCATGACTGCGATCTCACCTGATGGTAAGTGACGATGCAGTCTAAGATGGTAGCGTGCTAACTTGGAAGGACCATAGCAGTGTAAATTCTACCCATACCCCTAATCGGTTTCTACACGCCATTGTGCCGGAACGCTAAATCGCTTGGCGGCACGTCTTTAACGGTAGGGTGGTAACTAGCCACGGCCAAAGCCTCCCACCAGACCAGACCAGAGACAATTTAGAAATAATAAATTCCTAAATTGCTCCCGCCGGGAATCGAAACCGAAACCTCTCAGTTATAAGAACACAGCGCTCACCACTGCGCCAGGGAGGTCGTTTAAATATTAAAGAGGGCTCACCTCCTAGAAACGTGTTTATTTCGGCGTTTTTTGGTACGGAATCCTTCATATTCGTTGGAAAAACGGTTTCCGTTTGTCCGGCACATTGAGACTGAATATCTATCCAGTGTCCCTGGATTACTGCGCTGGATCCAAATTTTTTGAAGCCTCAATAGCCCAACGGTTCGAATCCCACCCGTTGCACTATTGTCGTACCCACTCCTAGCAAAAGTTTTCCACTTATTTGAAGGGGATAGGAGGATATTAGTCAACTTCAACTTGGCTAATATTCTTAAAAAAAAAAAAGACGTGTGGCACTCGGGGATTGCCGTGGTCAAGCTATTGCATAGCTTTTTTTATCAACGCCATCTAGCGGTGAGAGGAGTCCGCGTCCGTGGGGTGTCATGTTATTTTCGTTACGGAATTTCTGGATTCGGTCTCCACGCTCAAGGCCCGCGATAGAAGCTATGCAATAGCTTAAAAACAATGAAAACCGACTTTAAGAGTGTTGCAACATTAGCTTTGCCTGAGAAAGATATTGAAGGATCTATGCAGTGAACTGCTGATTGCTTGACACTTCATCCGTCTAATCACTTATAATAATATATGCAATAAGCATACAAGCAATGACCTTCTATTACACGATGTATGCAGATTCACATACCGATGCCAATATTAGTTCAAATACTCTTAGTTCAATTTCAGCGTTGATATATGAATAAATATGCTTTATCACATCATATCACACTAATATTATTAAGGCGAAATTTTGTATATGTGTGTGTGTGTGTGTGTGTGTGTGTATGTTTGTTACTCCTTCACGCCAAAACGAAAATTTGGCTGAAATTTGGAATAGAGATATCTCATTTCAGGATTAACATATACGCTACATTTAATCCCAGAAAATGTGACGACCTCCCTGGCGCAGTGTGAGCGCTGTGATCTATAACTGGGAGGTCTCGGGTTCGATTCCCGGCGGGGAAATTTGGGAATTTATAATTTCTGAATTGTCTCAGCCTGGTCTGGTAGGAGGCTTTGGTCGTGGCTAGTTACCACCCGTCAAAGACGTGCTGCCGAGCGATGCGTGTAGAAACAGATTATGGTATGAGTTGTATGTACACTGCCATAACCACTTGGTTAGTCAGGTACTAAGGAGTTCCAACCTTTAACTATTAGGTGTTATATATCTATGGTCAGTCAATTAAACTGTGGTAATTAACATGGCAAAACAAAGACTAACTATTTCATTCCAACGATTCATACAGCTGGCACATTTAATTAGAAACCACACACTAAAATTCAAACTCGCACAACTAGTTAATAAAATCACGCAGCCTAGACCAAAGTATCATATTTATTCCCACCGCTAATGGCTCAATTAATTCACTAACAAACTAATTTTGCGCACGTCATTACTTACGACTTACGAGTCGTAATATTACGGTTATAACGAAATACTTAAGTACTACTTGTTATCCTATTAATCCTATTACTATATTATACTAGACGATGCCCGCGACTTCGTACGCGTGGATAAAGGTTTTTTGATTCCCGCGGGAACTCTGTAATTTTCCGGGATAAAAAGTAGCCTATGTTTTAATCCTGGGTATGAGCTATCTCCATTTCAAATTTCATCCAAATCGGTTCATTCGTTGTGGCGTGAAGGAGTAACAAACATACACACATACACACACACATACACATACAAACTTTCGGCTTTATAATATCAGTGTGATATATTATTATATATTATTATATCATATTATCCCATTAGAACATTACAAATGCGAAAGTTTGGATGTACGTTTATAACTCAATCACGCCGCAATGGCTGAACCGATTTGGCTGAAATTTGGCACCGAGATAGCTTATAGTCTGGAATAACACATAGGCTAATTTTGTCCCGGAAAGAGTTCCCGCGGGAACTAAGAACCTCAATCCACGCGAACGAAGTCGCGGACATCAACTAGTACTTTATATGGGGAAAAAACGAAGGGGGTATTCGCGCAGGGTTTAAAAAATCTTATAATCATTGAATAATTATGTACATGACCTATATCATATCAACAACATGAATTCATTTCAAAATCTATACATTTTATTGAAAAAAAAAAACGTACATACAAAAACAAAACTCCCTATTAAATTTTAATTATTATGGATTGACGAATGCTCGCACTTCATTAAAATTTCCTTTAGCATTATAGTGAAGTTCATTATTTCAACATTCGTACAGAGAATTAATAATTATTTATTAACTAGATGATGTCAGCGACTTCGTCCGAGTGGATAAAGGTTTTTTGATTCCCGCGGGAACTCTTAAACTTTCCGGGATAAAAAGTAGCCTATGTTTTAATCCTGGGAATGAGCTATCTCCATTCCAAATTTCAGCCAAATCGATTCATGCGTTGTGGCGTAAAGGAGTAACAAACATACACACACACACACACACATACACATACAAACTTTCACCTTTATAATATTAGTGTGATGTGATGTGATTTACTAGTTACAGAACTCACACCAATTTTGCACAGATGAAATGTAGAAGAAACATTGCTACATTTTTACATTGATAGTTAGCAACACCCAGAGTATCTGGTGAGCTTCTTCCAGCACTGGTAGCATGGGCACTAGATAAAAGTTTTATCCACTGACAGGGGATAAAATTATCTTTTCCCTATGCTAAAGCATGGCGACAGAGGAGAAGGCGATGTATATTTCTATAAGTATATCCACTAAGTGTTATTTCCACCGCTGTGCCCATGCTCGACGGGTGGATAAAGCTAAGCGAGGGGATAAATGTTTTATCCTTTTCCCGGGGATAAAATTTCTCCCGCCCAGGCTACCAGGGCTGGTTCTTGGTTTGAAGTACCAGTGTAGGTACAACCACTTGATGGTTTATAAGCATTTTGCATACTATAAAACTTTTGTACTATGCTATTCTATTTTTAAATGACTTCCAAAAAAGGAGGAGGTTCTCCATTCGTCGGAATCTTCTTTTTTTATTATATTATGTTCCCCGATTACTCGAAGACCTGCCTGGATCGTTTGTAAAATTCTTTTTTTTTTGTTTGAAAGGGTATACTTCCCAGGTGGTTCCATTGCCATTGTCAGGATCTGATGATGGGCTCCTAGAGAAATCGAGGGAACTCTTCAAATTTTATAAGCACAAATATACTTTTAGATATACTTTTGTTGGGTTTGAAGTCGGTTTTGTAAAAAGAATTTTTATAATCCCGTTACTTTTTCACCTTGCTGTACCTAAGGCTTTCAGTATTTTGTGCCACAGCAAGCTACAGTCTTCAAGAATTTCAAACTGATTTAGATTGGAATAATGTGAACCAGGCATTAAAAATAGATACAGAAAAATTCTGTAAGTATAAGTATTTTCTAAAAAAATAAATAACCGGTCAAGTGCGAGTCATACTCGCGCACTGAGGGTTCCGAAACTATTGACCAATGTATTAATTAGGTACCTATTAATGACCTTCTAAACGTCAAAAAGAATCAAACGAGTCGAAACTCGATGGGGTTACGTCGTTTCATTACAGAGTTCCCATAAACGCCTTTCGGCTTCATCATCAGAACCTGCATATCATTTAGGACTAGAGAACTTGTCAAGACGAATTAAAAAGCCCAAATTCGATGGGGTTGTGTAGTTTTCTCACAGAGTCCCCAATCTCCATCTTTCATCACATTATTTGTCTCGTTGGTCTAGTGGATGTTCTACTGCAGATGACAAGGTTCCATTATATCTGTACCGTACCTCAGAGAGCATATAAAGACGTCAGCTTTACACCTAATTGAACTATGAATTGCCTATTACTACTATATTATTTTGGGGTTGACACAGTATTTTGATAATACAAAATTATAAAAACAATTTAATTTATTCATTATGTTTATATTAACTATAAAAGATGTGAGTAGGAGATACAAACTTTGGAATTAAAGTGACCTAACTAAAAAATTGCAATTTGTGGGAAATGAGCAAGACTTGAAAAAAGTAGTGTTGAGTAAAATTGAATGTATCTCTGCCAATAAAACTATTAAAAAAGTTAATCATCTTAATACTTAATCATCTTATACGTATGGACTGGTAATACATATTATATTAAATGTTAAATACATTTTACAACAACAGAAGTTACAGGAATTTTGAGTTAAATCACTTTAATTCTAAAGGTGATATATAAACATAGCAAAGTTTGACATTGAGCCACACAGTGATTTGAAAATAATGCCTCAGCATATCAGTTTAATTACATTTCTTTGACTGCAATTGGCACCAATAGGCATTCAACATTTTATCCTAAAAATATATAATGTCTCAAGGTAAACACAGAATGTATATGAGCTTCTGACACAATCCTAAAAGTTGTAGGTTCTCTGGGTTGTGTGGAGGTACAGATATATGTATGGATTCTTCATAATCAATATTATCCATACTCAAGGAACCAAATATCAACAACAAAAACATTGTGCTGCATTTACTTCTGAATATATTATCTCTTCTAGCAGCAATCCAACATGCAGTGCAAACTCTAGTAATAGTCTGGTATTCTGGTAACCTGAAATAAAAATAATTATTGTTAAAATAATATAAGTAACTGGTAAATTGGCAAGCTAAGATTAAACTCTTAACAAATCCTACATCAAACCTTTCAACGAGACAAGTCAGGACATGTTAACTTGTCATCGTACTTAAGTCTCCTATAAGTGTGCGGAGTGCACTTGCAATTAGCTGGCAGCAAAAATAGAATGTGCTTCTATTTTTTCTATTGTCAAATGATTATTTAACTGGCCTGTCCAAAAAATTATAATGCACGCCAGTTTTGCAAGTTACTTAACAAATGCCTTTGCATAAATTAGGCTTATCTCTGATTATATTATGATATATTGTTGTACAACACATAAATTATCTATACTTCTATATAATATTGACATGAAGAATACCTATTTAAATAAACTTGTTGAAGGAATTATTATAATGGTATGGGACAAAATTTAGGTTAGCATTATTACTAATTAAAACAGTAACAATAACAAGCTAGTTTTAACTCGGTCTTAAATCTGAGACTGTCTTCTATAGATAGGCATTTCTATAGATAGATAACTGCATGAATTTGGGAGTTGTAGTCTGAGTTTCCCTTTCTAATGCTTCTTTGCGAGATTAAAATAAATAATTAGGTACTCACCGACATTGGTGATGACGTATTATCCATTGGCGATGGAGTATTGTCCATTTTGATAATGGTTTTAATTCACAAAGTTAGTTATATGCATTAAGTCTCTGTCTCGAATACGAAGTTCACCTCCATACAAAGTTAAAAGAAAACACTGATTCAGTACTGATATTGTAAAATGTAATGTAACTATCCCACATATAAAACAAGAAATCAAATGTTATTTGTCTCCAAGAGAATATAAACCATTTAGTATGCATATTTGTGCAAACTACTATTGAACTTTTATTTGTTTGAATTTGGCTTTGAAAGTTTGAATTTTGAACCAACTTTGAACACCGTAGACAGCTGTCTACGCCTCTATGAAATCTATGCTATGATTAATACCTACTGGACTGGCTGTCTCTGCAGGTACCTACCTACCTAGACCTACCAATGAGTAGATACCTTAATAGTTATGAATCAATTTGAAGCACCACATTTGACATACGAGTGTCTCTGGAACTAATAATATTGCAAATGGTGCACCGACCGCCATAATTTTATTAACTAATATAAATAGTGAATAAATAAAAATGAATAAGTAATGGTGGAGAAATAAATTAAAATTAATTGCATTTATCAATCCAGTGTCGCTAACTTTGTTATACCTATACAAAAGTTAGCAACAAATCAATACTTTCAACTTGAAATTTTATAATTTTTGAGTAGGATTTTATTTTGATTTTAGTAGTAGTGAGTAATATTTTATTTATTAGAATGACATACTTAAATCTGTAACATAAAAAGTAAAATCAAAGTTTATGGGTAGGGAATGCGTGTATGTACTACTGTACTAATAGAACTTACTAAATGACATACAGCATTACAGCACAGCACAGACAGCAGCCTGTCCACTGTTAATCATAGATTAATTCTAGAGGTCAGTGTAAAAAAGTTGTAATAATAATCTGTAGTAGAAAAAAAATTTCTTTTAGTGTTCTGTGAATCTGTAGTTGTGACAAGTGACATGTGGACGTGACGCGTTAAAAAGTTAAGCTTTGAACAAACTAACGGACACGTAAGCCGCGGCTGGATAGTAAATTCCATTGAACTTTAGACACTATATCGGGCGTAGTCGCGAACGTAACCTTTGGCGATCCTTGAGCGTTCGGATGTCCGATAGAAATATGGGCCTGCTGATCTGAAACGACTGTGCACACTTATCAGTCGCAGCTATAGTCGCGGCTTACGGACGCATCCGATAGTTTGCTTTAGCTTTAGCGTTGCAATTAATTTAAAAGCCATAGTAAGTTATCGTTTTTTTTTTTGTTTTTTTGACTGTTTTAGGTAATATTATATAGTTTAGAGGTATCAAAATCTCCGTAATTTGCAAGATTTTAATACTGGTATTTGTAAAATATAACGGGACTTACTATGAAACTAAGAATTAGGTGTGGAAAGAAACGATTTTTGGAAGATGTCCCTTAATTTGTTTTAATAGTGAGAAAGCCGTGGTTTTAAAGCTGTAACTTTTCACTGAGTTAAGCTATAAGCTTGATATTCTTAAAACACTACGAGACCATTGAACTTTATATTCAGTATAAATTTCGACTTAGTATCATAAGCCGTTTTCGAGAAAAACGGTGGTGACACACTGACAGACAGACGGACAACGAAGTGATCCTATAAGGGTTCCGAAGTTTTTTTTCGGAACCCTAAAAACGTTGTTTTTTCGTTAATAATTTGTGAGGGTAGGTCGTAAAGTCTTGTGTTTTATAGCGTCATGGACGGTGACATTAGCCTCGCAATATAAAGGACATGCGGGTACTATCTGAGGGACATAAATCGTCGTGGCGCCGATCAACCCTACTATGTTCAATTTAACATCTTTACAGGGTAATAAATACTTTTTATTTCTTTAAATAAGTAAGTAGGTATAGTTTTCCAAATTGGTTTGCAATTCTGTTTTAAAAGTTGTATTTGATAACTGCTTATAAATCAATTTTTAAAAAATATAGAAAAATGTCTCGCAAATCCCGCAAAGTACTTTCGGCTTCCGTTTTTCCCTCTGACTATAATTTGGGTACCTTCAAATCAAGAGTGAATAGGCATCTTCTAGGCAAGCGCGTTCCATCTTAGGCCGCATCTTCACTTACCATCAGGTGTGATCGCAGCCAAGCGCTAGTCTATATATTTTTTTTAAAAAGTTTTGTTATTTTATGCTACCTATTCTATATCTAATAATAACGATAGGCACGATTTATTTATAAAATAAATACTTACCTCAACTATAAAAATTCATTTTACTGGCCTGAAACGTGAGGTAAATAGAAGATAATGCCTGATACTGTATAATAAAGTCCGTTTATACCAACGTATCCGTATTATACAAAACAACACCGAGCTCGCTATGTGTATAAATGACACGCGGGAACGCGTACATGATCCTCTGGGAAATAAATCTGTATTAACTTTGCTTTTTTACGAACACTTTATTTGGCGTAAAATAGTAACTTCGTTTTCTGTATATACGATAAAAAAGATATATAAATAGTTTTATTTGCTTGTTTTAAAGATAAAGATAGTTTTATTAAATAAAGGAACATGTTCCTTAAAGAATAGAGTACTCGTATGTCCCATTTAGTGACACTTGAAGTAGAATATTCTTGACGTGTAAGCCTTTAGCATATCCTCGGCAAATTCACTTTTGACTTCACCAAAAGCCTGTCAGAGTACAAGGTATTTCAACTGGATTTGCAGCTTGCTAATACTTTGAAAGAAGCTCGAGTACATTGCGTCGACTTTGAGTACACTTGTTATCACAATAAAAGCTAAATAGCAGTTTTCTTCTAACATATTCCGGAGTAAGGGCAATAAATTCAGTTTTATTTCTTACAATGCGACATGATTTTGCTATGTAAATGACATACGGGCGCGTCTCCCGGGAAATAATCTGTATAGCTATCAGTAGGTGGTATACCAACATCCAACAACATCGCATCGTTATTACTTTGAATAATGTCTGCAGTTTTATTCTGTATTCTGTGGTAATACTTCGACTGCCATGTTGCCACTATAACAAACGAATGTATAAATAAAATATTGGAGGAAATTAAAAAATATATTATATTAATGAAAAAATGCAAGAAGTTAAAGTACTTACATTTCTTTGTGATTTTTGTGCACATGATGTGGTTTCCAGAAACTCCACTTTAAATAAAAGTGAAAGGTGACTGTCTTAAATTGTTATTATAATACAAAGTTAAACAATATAAGCAATACTTATATGAAGGCGCTGAGGTAATTATTATTGTTTTGTCATCCATCCTAACATGCATATTGGAAAGTATGTTATGACGAGATCTGGCACAGAGATACAATTTTTAAGCGGAAATTTTTCATAAATAGCAGAGAAATATATTATAATAATGTAGAATTTTTAATAGCTACCTTATTACAAATCCCACGCAAACATAGCATTAACTAGTGTTTTATAAATAAAAATGTAAACTACAAGAAAAAATAGTTTAATGTCCAACTTTTATATACAATTTCAATAACAGAAACAAAATAAGTTAGAAATCTAATAACACGTTTCGTAGCCAAAGTTCCGTAAACGAAACAAACTGATACAGCGAATTAAATTACCATTCTGTCTACGAACTATGTACCTACTACTTAACTTTTCAAATAGGTACATACATGAGGGTTAAGTTCGAAAGTCCGTCAACTTTAGCCTATTTCTAACTCAATTTATTTAGTTGTTCGGGTAATATTAAATGTTTTTGATTTCCAAAATTTTTTTTCAATTTCTTTATTTGATCTCATATTTATTTTATTTACATACATGAGGCCTGATCAAGGTGTAGTGAGTGTAACAGTTGTCATTTATCTTAAGTTATAATTAAAGTAACTAATGCACGAGGCTGAAATCCACTCACGTTAATTTCGTTTTTTCAAACCCCTATTTTACTCCCTTAGGGGTTTCCTTTCTTAGCGGACGCTTACTTCATAATAGTTATCTGTGTGCCAAATTTCAGCCCGATCCGTCAAGTGGTTTAAGCTGTGCGTTGATGGATCTGTCAGTTAGTCAGTCAGTAAGTCAGTCACATTTTCTTTAAATATATTTAGAATAGAAGAAGATTAAATAATTGGTCACTTTATAATTATCTACTTGTTTAAGTAATAGCTTTTTTTTTTTCTGCAACCAAAAGTAGCCTATTTTATCAGGTCCTCAATCAAAATCATGTTTTAGCTTCTCAAACAAATACGACATAAACGACTACCTAAATATCTGATGCAAATGAAAGAAATTCTGAATCCATTTTATTTTATTCAAATCCGATTTACAAATAGGGCACTCGTAACTTGAACAGTGAAGTGGGAATGAAAATATTTGAGATATCCGTCAATTAATTTCACCCAACTGATCGCAGGTGTCAAAGCCAGAAAATCTTGCTTCAAGAATTAATACGGCCTTAGAAAAGATAACGAAAATATCCAGCGATACGGTAAGAGTTGACATCAGCTTCATCCAAGGAGTACAAAGAGTTCAGACATTTTATGTGATGCGAAATGTCAATCTGGAATTAGTTCCTTTAGTTAGGATTGTTGTACTTGTGGAAAGTTGGTTAAATAGTGAAAAACTGGAAATGACCGATTGACCGAGGTTGAAGCCAAAAATAAAATGTATTAGATTCTTTGGGATCTGATTAATGAATCGATACACATATCTCACAGTAAATCTTACATAAATCTTAATCACGATTGAAAAGATGCTAGATTCAACGTAATGGTTGCTTAAAATATTATGAAGTTCTAACAAAAATAGACTAAACTTTTATAAACACACTCTATGTACATTCCGCTACCTCTGTTTTAGGGGCTTTTTCGAAAGGTTGGTCCACGCTCCGCTTATCAGTACTCTATCTTCACTTCAGAAATCGTCTGCCTCAGCAGTTGTCGGCTCTGTGACAGGCTACAACCTTCGACCGTGTTGCCACTGAATTTCAACATGGAATTTCAACAAGGGGAAGACCAATGAATTCCTGAAAAACCGGTAAGGCATTGGTGGTGCCTCTGATGCTGCAAATGTTCATGGGCGGCGGTAATCACTTAACAGTAGCTGACCCATTTGAACGCTATTAAACTTACTTGTTGACCAAGTGCTCCGTATTTTGACAAAAAGAACGTTGTTTATAGTTCCTCCCCTCAGGAGGGAAGCGATCAAGACTTTTGGGACAAAGGGTCGTTCGGCTCTTATATTTTAATTAGAGAAGCGCCGGTATTTAAATTAGCAAAGGGTGGGAAGCGGCAAGCTGTTTTGCCACAAGTGAGAAATTTTCAACAGAATTACTAAATTAAATTCTTATTAACGACGTCGTTTTCTTAATTCAGAGTCCGAAATTAAGATTAAAAGGGATTTTTTAAATTGACACGGATTTATTGTGAATTATTTCTGTATTTTAAAATGAGCGGTAGATTTGAGGTCTGATTTAATTATTTCAAACTGTTTCTTTTTCTGAGTCTTGAAGCTTAATGTTCAATGATAGAAGAATGAATCAGAAATTTCATAGGTTTGTAAACCGATAGGTAGGTACATTTAGATTACTCAAGCTTACTACAGCAAACTGGCTATATTGAAATCCTACTATCCTACTTAATATTATAAATGTGAAAGTGTGGATGTTTGGATGTTTGGATGTTTGTTACTCAATCACGTCGCAACGACTTAACCGATTTGGCTGAAATTTGGCACAGAGGTAGATTATAGTCTGGAATAACACAAAGGCTACTTTTTATTCCGGAAAAATAACAGAGTTCCCGCGGGAATTAAAAAACCTTAATCAACGCGAGCGAAGTCGCGGGTATCAACTAGTAAGGACATAAAAATACATTTATTAAGAGGTTTTTACAATTAATTAATGAATTTCCCATGACCAAGGCGCATTGAAACAATTGGATTTGTATATCATTTGCATTCAGCTGTTTACAACACATTATATGACTTGATACCTAAACCTTTATTAGGGAAACATAAGATACCTACTCCCCCTGTCATGTTAATACAAATTGCTATTGTTGCTAAAAAAACAGGTTATTTTTTAACATTATATAAATTTTTGACATACATATATGTATAACTAAAGTAATACTATCGTTTATTGTATTTTAATTACCTATTATTTCTTAATATTCATACGCCATAATCCTATTAATATTATAAATGCGAAAGTTTGTTACTCAATCACGCTGCAACGACTGAACCAAATTATTTATTTGAAAGGCACAGAGATAGATTATAGTCTGGAATAGCACATAGGGTACTTTTTCATAGGGTACATTAGGGTACTTTCGGTTATGATGATGAATGAAAGACGGCCAGACAGTCCTCAATGGGGATCACGAAAAAGAATCCTTTAAAAACTATGGAATCAAATCCGCAAACTTCTGCTTGCCTGGCAAATAATTACACAGCAGGGAGTATTTGTACAGAGGTAGTAAAAATGGTACAAGAAAATTCTAGGTCAAAGAATGTCGCGTGTGAAACTAGGGCAAATAAAGCTATTCTGAAAACAAAAACTCAGCAGTGAAAAACTTCTAGAAAGCTTATCTGCACGAGCTCTTTGAAACAAAATCTGTCTCGAGGACTCATTGAAAAAAGTAGGCAAGCGTTTTGTATTGGAGTTATGCAGTCGTGTAAATGTAGGTAAGTACATACAATACATAAAGCTCCAATGTAAACATTTATTACTTTTGCCGAGTATTTTATTTAAGTGCGTGTAATTTTAAATATTAATAGGGATGGAAAATTATGTTCGTAAATAGTTGAGAGCCTCCAGAGTGTAATACTACTTGTTACTTGGCTATTTTTTATTTCGAAAAAATAATACAAACGGGAAAATAAAGGCATCCTACTCTGCATCCTAGTCAATCTGCATGTTACGGCTAAATGCTGTAGCCTCATCCATAAATTAAAAGTCACTTAGTTTGCATTTGAGTGTCTCTCCGAGGGATAATCGAAGTGAAAAAAAAAAATCTTAGAAAATGACTGATATAGCTCAAAGAATAAGTTAGCTGAAGCGACAGGCTGTGGTTAGGTTGTTGTTCTGTGACACTCCTATTATCGACCAGGTGCCGAAGCCTAGTGTAGGAGAACTTTTTGGCTCAGTAACACAAGGAGAGTTTCTCAAATGCGAGCAAAATTTTCGGCACTCATATTCGAGCATTGCTTAACTGATACGAGTTTTTGTCGTAATGTATAATAATGGAATGTATAATCGTGGGCGAAAATTGTATGGAAGTTTTCACATCTAAGGTTAAAATCGCAAACTATTTCTTGTCGCTCGCATTCGAGAAACTTTTCTCCGATTAGAGGTATGGGTTGAATCTACATGCCATACCCCTTCCAAGTTAGCCCGCAACCATATTAGACTGCATCGTCACTTAACATCAGGTGAGATCACAGTCAAGGTCTATCTTGTCATCGCGTAAAAAATAGTCTGCTGCGCTGGATCATGACTTCAACAAGGTGACAGCGGCAGATAGAACAATGCTGGGAAAGCCTATGTTCAGCAGTGGACGGCTACAAACTGAATAGAATGGAACATAACTTAAGGTAAAACAAACACGCTTAGTATGAAATATTTTGGTACACTGGTTTTTGTAAACAGAACAAGTAATTTACAAGACAATATGCGCTAGGGTGGCCTCTAAGCAAGAAATAAGGAAATAAGGGGAAATTTACACGGCGTGTTAACGTGAGAATTATGTTCGGGGTAATAAGATGTCAGGTGCTTCTTTCGGGCCCTTTTCTTAGAAAAAGGCATTATGTTTTAAAAGGTTTCTTCTACTAAATTAAAATACTGGAGGAATAACATTTTGTGATTGAAATATGGGGTAACATTATGTACGGTAAGTGTACTTTTGTTTTAAAATCACGTCATGTTTTTTTTCTATCCCCTCCACAATATAAGCGGAAAGCTTGTGTTAGGAATGGGTACGACAATATAATGCAATGGACGGGTATCGAAACGTCGACCTTTCAGTTTTCAGAGTGTTGGATGATCAGCAAAAAAAGAAGCCCTTTTTATCTATTCGAAAGAAGATTTTGGAGATCTATATTAATGGTGCGATTCAAGATAATAACAACTTTGAGCCTTATGACATCTTTATGGAGCCAAATGTTGTACAGCATTTTAAAATTGCAAGATTGCAATGGACTGGACATGTACAGCAAATAGATGATCACCGGCCTCCAAAAAAATTAATGTCGTCACACCCAGACGGTCGCAAAAGTATTGGCCGGTCAAAACTTGGATGAGGTTTAATTTATTGGTTTAAGAAGTTGGGAGAGCGAGCGCGGATGTTCAAAATGGATGGAGAAAGCTTCTGGACCAGGCCCGGGCTCATAAAGGGTTGTAGCACCGCTGATGGTAATACGTATGTAAATCAATCGGGATTTATAGGGCTTGCGACCAATTTATTTAGGGTAATATTTCACCGGAAAACGTCATTCGCGTCCTAAACTGCGTTTTAGTTCCGACAGACTTGTCGTTTGTCGGTATAAACGTCGGCTTTACGATTTATCAAAAACTAACAACAGTACACTCAATTTTGGAAATAAACTACAGTTACCCGTTGACGAGATAAAAATATATTTTGAAAGCTCAAAGCTAAATAGCTGAATGTGTTATGGATATATGGGATACATAAACAAAATACTTACGGATGATTACGATGCCTTGCTCGACCACGATCTCGCAACTCCGCGACCTCAAGTGTGAAGAGTGGAGGTCCCGTTGTCTCTATGTGGTGTACGATGTCGTGTTTCGTAGGTTGTTTCAGAGACATCGGGATATACATCATTCTTCGTATACATCATACTTTTTAAGCTCAAGCCATTTTCAAAATTTAAACTTACCCTACTCTTACAAGTAGTGCTTCACAAAGCTAAGCTTAGTCCCAAGCTTAACGTTATTAGAATTAGTTAGAATGTAGGTAGGTGAATATCTAAATTAATACTCTGGAACTTAGTATAGCTTAAGGCTTTTCAAGTTAACCGTCGATGGACAGTGTAGGATGATCAGCAAAAAAGATAAAGAATATCCACTGTAGATATTATTTCCACCATTTTTCTCATGCTCGACAGGTGGATAAAACTGAGCGAGGGGACATTTTATCCTTTCCTCGGGGATTAAATTTCTCCCGCCCATGCTAGCTATGCAGATGAGAAGAGCCAGCACGAAACTTTTCAAAAATAAAATGTTCCAAAGTCTTCTCTTTATTTCTCCAACTTTGTAACTACGAAATTTATTGACAGGTACTGTTGATTTGTGATATTTTACAAAATTTTCAAATTTCCCATAGCAAAGCTAATTTTTATTTTATTAAAGCATACACTCAATCCCATAGAGGATTGATTTTTTCTTTAATCCAGTTTACTAGTTTAATGAATGGATAGGTTACAGTTTAAAACTGTAACATATCCATTCATTTAAAAATACGTCAATACGTTATAATAATGTTATTTAAGGTTTTATAATAAGGTTAGGTTGTTTAATAAGGTTTTATGGATAAACTTTCTACTCCATGAAAGTTGAAACCAATATAAATAATAATAGTTTCTCGTTGGAAAATTTTATTAAAATCACAAATCAACAGTATCAATTCAAATATTTCAGAAATTAAATACGATCTCACACCGATTTAAATTGTTAGCACCATTAGCACTTTGAAAGGGTACTTAATTACGATTACACTTAATTACTTTGAAATTAACTCGCTTCAAATAAGTGCTTGTTACTTACAATCTATTTTGTATTTAATTAAAGTAGCCAAGCGTTCCGATGTTCATGGAATTTTCCTGGCTTTTAGGGACAGAACATTCAATTTTTATAGTTTCACCGAATTCGTTTGTCTGTTCGTCTGCCTGTCTTTGGACCACAGCCATTTTATTCAGGACCTAGTAAAAGTGAAAGTTGAATGTAGTAGAAGTAGAACCTATTTTCCGGATTTAGTGTTTCGGATTACGATCGGCATGTGAACCGATTAAAGATGTGTCTAATTTACACTTATACCTCTTCCTAATTAGCCCTCTACTATCTTAGAGTAGGTTCATTGTCACTTACCATCATGTGAGATCGCAGTCAAGGTGTGAAATGTCGTCGAAGAATTAGTTATGGCTACTAGTTAGGTAACTGACTTCTTAGTTCGGAATGGGTCTCCTTTCAAAAATATGGACAATGGTCACTGTATATTTAATACAGGTATATAGTAGGTACATTGTGTCATATTTATAGTGGACAGTAAAATTTAATAACTGTTGAATAGGACAGAAAGGAGACTACAAAGGGTATACTCGCAGTACTTTCAACCCGTTCAGAGTTAGTGCAATAAAATGCTGTGTTTATATGCTAGCGACATCTGTGGACGATCGATGGAATATAATAAGGGACTACAATATCATAACCGAATGTTTATTGTTTAACAAACTCCCTGGTAGAGTAACGCTGTAGGTATCTAATCTCACCCATCATTTCAGAGATGAGTGGAATTTGTAATTTCATTATAGGCATTAATAAATAATTGTACCCTATTCACAAGTTTTCGTTAGGCTGTAAACTAGTGGTTCGCCCCGAACTGAGACCTCGCGATATCCCATAATTCCCAAAAGTTTTAATTATATATTGTAATAATTAACTTTTAACATTAGACGCAATAAAAAAAATAATAGTTGACATAAAACTGTTTTACTGACACAGCGCCATCTATTAGCATTATAGTGAAGCTATTAGCATCATAATAATGCTAATAGATGGCGCATTAAAATTAAATAATTTCGTTTCTTTATAACATTTATCTAATTTTAGTATTTGTTGTTCAAGTACAGGATATAACTGAATTTTCAACCAAGTTTCACGTTCTAATATTCAGTAATTCAGAAGTTATAGGGCTCTGACAGACATTTAGACGGACACACTTCTCTATCTAGTAGGCAAGCGCCCTAGTTGACTCAGAGAACTCGCTTCGCTCGTTCAACTAAATACTTTAAGTAAATATTGAAAAAAAAAAAGTATTTTCAGTCAATTGAATTTAATGTTAACCCCACAGAAGATTCATTAATCTCTTTATGAGTACTAATACATTATGAAGGATATCTTGTAAGCAACTTTTCGTAAATACTTTTTTTTGCTTTACGTACTTACTTCTATTTTTCAGTAAATCTACTACAATTGAATTTTATGATAGGAATGAAGCACGCAAAGGTCTCGTATCGATGGAAACGGTCTCCTCCAGACAACCTTTCTGTGAACAACAAAAAAGCTTTTTTTATAATGTGTATGTGCTATTTTTGGCATTATTTTGGCCTTCGCCATTATGATTGGAAAGTTTTTTACAGCTGACTTGGCTTCCCTTTTTAGCAGATCATTATGTATATTGCGTTATTAAAAAATTATATTGTAAATAATACAAGCTATTGAATTATTTTGTTATGAAAAGAGCAACTGAAGAGTTTCTTGCAGACTCTTTTCAGCAGAATCAGCTTTCCGCTCTGCAACGGTGCAGTGGTAGTCTTGACTTGTCAAAAAAGCCTTTTTTTATACTTAAACTAGCGGCCCGCTCCGGCTTCGCACGGGTATAAAATATATTTATAGCCTATGTCATTAACTGAAAAAATTATTAAAATCGATCCAGTAGTTTTGATTTATTCATTCCTGCCCGTGGCCCGCACGCGTTTTTAGAGTAAAATAATTCTTCTTTCCCTAAACTATGAAGATTTCCTGCTAAACGCCGCAAACGCTACGTCCCGCAATTTTTAAATCTGTAATATCTTCAAAAATATTCATTAGATTTTCTAATGCCTTTCTTAACTTAGATTCTCTATGGCTTTTCTCGTTATTTCTTGAAAAACACATAAAATACTTGACTTAAAGCCTTACAACAATTTATTGTGAGTTCACATTTCATACAATACAACAAAATATTACTTTATTATGGGATAAAATTTAATCCTATACTCCTACAAAAACCTAAATGGTGCATACGATGTGTTCAAAAACTCTTCAAACAGTCGTGAGGATAAACTTGGAGCAAATATACAAAGTTGTCGAATATGGAGCAATGTTGATTTCTTTACTCTCAAAGTGTTCTCCAGACGCTTTCTTTGTTCGTGAAGCTTTCGCATATGAGTATTTCATATTTATTTATTTATTCATTATTGCACAACAAACAGAAAAAAAGTAAACTTATAGGTACTTTAATTAACTTAACAAAATATATTATTGAATTTTTCCTGCTGTGTTTTTGAAAGCAAGTTTGCATTGTTCCAAATTCCAATCATTTCTTATTTTTGACTAAGTTTTATTAAGGTAAGGTAGAGAAGCATACTTTAAGAAAGAACTAACTGTCTTTATTATTTTCTAGTTGCCCCATAAATAGTTCCTAGCACAAAGTATATAAACTTTTCAAGTTAATGAAACAGTAGGTAATACAATAAGTATCTAAGTATTAAGTAAGTAGATATGTCGAAATTTGAGAAAATGTGTAATATGAGATATTAATAAAAAAATAGATGCACATTTAACGATAACTTGAGAATCCCTGAAGACATAATTGTTCTGGCAAAACTTCTTTAAAGTTTCCTTGAAAGAAGTTTTGCTAGGTTTATTGTGTGTAGATTAGTTTTAAAGTTGCAAAAGAAAGTTCTAAAAAGTTGTCCTTATTCTTTCTCATTAATTATACCATAGCAAAAATATGGTATGGTTGGTGAAAACGTACATCAATTATTATTAATTATCGTAATTTAAAATTATGATTATTACATCAATGTCTCAGTCAAACATTTTCCTGTAGTAAAATTGCACATGGTAAAACTGCACTAAATATGCCTGCCATATAAATAGCTGGAAGACCACAGAAATAGTCCGCGCATTTGGTGGCCAAAGTGCTCTAGATAACGGGTCCTAACTCGGCACCAAGCGACGTAAATAAAAGATCTTATCATTCTCCACTCTACGGAAAAGTAGTTATTTGGCAACGCTATAGAAACTTACCTATAGTAACGGTATCCGTTATGGACAGTATACCTAAGGTTCAGTCACTATTTTAATTAATAAAAATTTCAAATACAGAACGGTCCGGGTGCCGTCTGAAAACCAAAAGATCGACGGTTCAAACCTTTTCAAACTCTTTATTATTTATTTGAAGAGTTATATTATGGAACTAGCGGACGCCCGCGACTTCGTCACTCGTTCGCCACAGTTTAGGTGGGCAAAACCCCTGCAGTATCAGGATTGAGGAGTTGGGTAGTTGCTTCATTTAATGATAGAAGGGTAAGGCATTTTTGTGCAATCGGTCAGCCTAGCTGTTCAGCGCTAACAGCCTATTTTCTTGGCTCCATTTCACGCACGCATGGTTATCAGAATAGGTTAACTAGCAATAAGTGTTACTGTAAAATTTTAGTTTAAACAGGTCGTGTATGGAGTACTGCAGTCACCTTTTCGATGGCTCCGCTAAATACCAACTTGCAGCACTAGATGCTGTAAATCGTCGGGCTAGGAGACTCATTGGCAATGACTCACCACTTTTAAGTAAACTCCAGAGTCTCGATCACCACCGTAAAGTTGCCGGCTTGTCGGTGTTTTATAGGATATATTTCGGTGAGTGTGCTCAGGAGCTCTTCGATCTTGTCCCCCCTTCACCTTTTTACCACCGCACTGCAAGACATAGGAGAGCTTCCATCCCTACGTCGTTGATATTCCACCTACGCGCACCAAGCGCTTTAAGTCTTCATTCCTGATTCGCACGGCTAGGGTCTGGAATGCTCTTCCAAGATCTGTGTTTCCTAACACGTACAATTTGAGTATCTTTAAAATAAAAGAGGCATCTTCTAGGCAAACGCGTTACACCTTAGACCACATCATCACTTTCCATCAGGTGTGGTAGTGGTCAAGCGTGTGCCTATAATGTATAAAAAAAAGGTTTTTTTTTCATTTCAAAGAAACGTTTAATTCGATAAAATAATTGTTTGAGGCAGGCATTTAATTAATTCGACAACTGTAAACAGTAGCCCGTATGCGCACGGTTCGTTGGCCATAAAATTGCAACACTCCACACAGTGTTGAAGCAGTTGTAAATGTTTTAAAATTAATGGATGAAAGTAGTCAGAGCTTTCCACTGGCTGTGACATGCCGCAAAAATGTTTTTAATTTATAAGCGGTTTGTCCAACTACGGCAAAGGGGTGGAAGGGCAATGTGTTTAACAACCCTCAATAGCTCAACGTACACGGTGTGGACTGAAATCTAAGAGAGCAAAGGTTCAAACCTCAACCTCACTGCATTAATAGCAAAATTTTTTTTTTTTTTTAAATTAGCTGGTGTACATACATCAATTGTTGGAGGGGAAAGGAAGTACAAGATTAGCCCGTCTAATGTTCTTTATTCACAGTTATTTATTTTGTAGAGAGTTAGGATGGATGGAAATCGTTACGTACTGACTGACTAAATTGAAAAAACGTGTGTGTATGAAAATCTAACGTAACTGCAGGCAAAAGCTGGTTAGGTATATAAACTGCCCAAGTCGCTCAAACTGAAAATTGAACCTCTTATGGAACTCACGAACGCTGTGATTGCCCAGTGTAAAAGATTCAATTTGGCGCCAAATAAGCAACAAAAGCGCCACTAAAACACCACTTTGTCGTAAAATAGAACGAGTGATAACATCTTTTATTTACGCGGCACTTTGGTCAGAGACGTAGACAGAGAAGGCAATAGACCAAGGTACTGTGTAACCGCGACTGAAATAGAGATAACATGACGTAACGATGACGTCACATGACAAGTTCGAGTTTAATGTTGCCACAATAACTGCACTCCCCTAGTACCCCAAATTAGATGGAAAATTCTTCCCAGGATTTTTAAATAAAACGACAAAACAGATGCTGAACTGTTTTATTTTTTAAATAACATACCTACACATATAAGGTTGTCTGGGAGAGACATACCTATTAGGGTAAGCTTCTATTTTTTACATATATCTTAATATTGTGTGCAATAAAGAATTTATTATTCTTTATTGCACACAATATTAACTTCAACCACCACTTAAAAGTATAAAATAATTTTAGTTTGTACACGTAAGTCGGTTTTTTAAAAATATTTTTTTTTATACTAAAGTTTTTTAATGTACTTTCATAGGACAAATTCACTAGATAATTATTTGCTCCTTAAAAAAAATATTGAAATGCCGAATAGAAATTTAGCATATGTGAGTCACTTTGAAAAAAGATGTATGTAACACAAAGGAAAATTTTTTTTCGTTACTAGTAAGAATGTTACACAAAATAATTTGTAATGAACAGTTAAAATTTTCCTTCGATCGAGTAATGCTATTGAATTAAAAGCAACAAAAATTGTATATTTAGTCATCAAAATCATCATTAATGAAATTAACAGTATATTCCTTTTTTCAGGCAGTCGTATAAAACTGCAACTCTTCATAGTTTAAGTTAATAATTATTTAAAAAAAAACATTAAAAGTCTGCCTCTAGCTATTTAAAAATGGCTTTAAAAATTAAGAACTTTGTAAATAAAATAATTCTTAAGATCGCCAACAGTTCTCGACTGGTTGTTGGACATTCGAACGAAACTTCAGGATGATTCAGAACAGTAACCGACACTATCTAACTGAATACACTTTAATCATCGCCGACATATATTATATTCTAGTATCCATCATCTTTCTTTTCTTTTCTCATAATATTCATTTCTTCCATCACGACTTTATTTTGTTTCAACAAAAATTAAAAAAAAAAATTGAAAAAGTAGCCAAAGTAACCCGCCGTTACGGTATGTCAGAGGACATTACTAAAAAAAACCTATCTCCGTGCCAAATTTCAGCCATATCGGTTTAGTGTGGCGTATTGAGTAACAAACATCCATATGTTTGTTACTCAATCACGCCACACTAAACCGATATGGCTGAAATTTGGATGTATGTATGGATGGCCCTACATACATTCAAAATTTCACATTTATAATATAAGTAGGATAGGGAAAATCGGGACATTGTATAGGTACCTAAAGCTGGCAACACACATAGATACTAAATTTTCTTATTAACTGTCAGTTTGTTTCGCACAAAAGTGTGTCGACCTTGAAAAAAACTGGTTACACGATGAGGGACAAAAAATTGGGTAGCTGCGTCTCTGTTTATCACATTAATAACTTTATTTCTGCTCTCTTTTTAGTGTGAGTGAGAAAGAAATCGTCACTGGCTCTATGTCTTCTCTCTCTACGGTCAGAGACTATCGCCGCGGTTTCCTTACTGCAAATAGAACGAGCCAGTTACTCTTAGACTTATTGAGACTTTAAGAAACGAAAAAAAAATCGATGCAAGTATTTTCAAATTCATCTAAATAAATAAAAGGCAAGGACTGATTGACTGACTGATCTATCAACACACAGCTCAAACGACTGGACAGATCAGGCTGAAATTTTGCATGTGGATAGGTATTATAACGTAGGTGTCCGCTAAGAAAGGATTTTTAAAAATTCAACCCCTAAAGGGATAAAATAGGGGTTTGAAAAATCGAACTTAACATGAGCGAAGCCGCGGGAAAAAGCTAGTATAATGTAAATACACTCGTAAGTCACGTAACAACAAACACATTTAAGTAGCGGTTATTACACTGAATTTCTTACTGTCAAAGTTACATGAATTAAACTCATATTGTATCATAGGAAATCAATCGTACCTATTTGTTTTATATTATAACTAGCTTTTGCTCGCGGCTTCGCTCGAACGTTAAATTCGATTTTTTAAACCCCTATTTTACCCCCTTAGGGGTTGAATTTTCAAAAATCCTTTCTTAGCGGATGCCTACGTCATAATAGCTGTCTGGATGCCAAATTTCAGCCCGATCCGTCCAGTGGTTAGGGCTGTGCGTTGATAGATCAGTCAGTCAGTCAGTCAGTCAGTCAATCAATCAGTCACCTTTGCCTTTTATATATTTAGATAATCTATAACTGCTCAGTATCTTGCCGGCTCTTAGCAGAATCTCCTTTCCGTCATAAGTCTTGTCATTCCGAACCAGTGGTATCTTCACTTGGCGATTCGAAAGCGCATTTAAAATGCGCACGCTTTAAAACGGCATGTGCATTTGGGATATTTGCTTTGAGCATGCTTATTCAAGAGCATACTTAAAACTAACATGCCTATTGCTAGCAAATGTAAACTGTTCACAAGCATGCTCACTAGCATGCTATTTTAGAGCATGTGTAACAGTAGCTTTAGAGTCGCCTTGATTAAATAAATAATTTTGAATTAAAAACATAAAATAAATCTTAATTGTATTACACAACTATAAGAGAGGTGTTTACTTAACTACTTTGTCGTAAAATAGCACATATCTTTTATGTACGGCCGGGTGCTTCGGAACTGTTATCTCAATCTAGAGCAGTTTGATCAGAGAAAGTGGCTACGCGGTTTCCTTACTGCAAATAGAATGAGCCCGTTATACTTGAGCTAGATACATAGAAATAGTTATTTGTACAACAAGAGAGCAAAGTTCGTTTTTGCGGTTAGTGCTAAAGAGTTAAATACAAGCCAATGTGCAAGCCAAGGATTCTATGAACTAATCGTGAGTGTAGTAGTTAAGGGGTCTTGTGTGGCTCTTCAATGGTCTAGTTATGAGCATAGTAAAGTCACAAGAAACAAATAACTTTGCTCTCGTATGACATAATATGCAGTTCACTAGCAAGAATTTTGTCATAAATTTTGTTGTTTGTTTGAGGTGTTAGTTTACCGGAAAGTTTTTAGTGATGCAGATGTAATCCGTCATTTTGTGGCGGCGGCCATCTTGGACCGATTTACATGAAACATAGCGTAGAACACTCCCGATTAATTCACCTTTAAAAAAAAAAAAAAGACGTGTGGCACTCGGGCACTGCCGCGGTAAAGCTATTGCATAGCATTTTTTATCAACGCCATCTAGCGGTGAGAGGAGTCCCGTGTCAGGTTATTTTCGTTACGGAATTTCTGGATTCGGTTTCCACGCTCAAGGCCCGCGATAGAAGCTATGCAATAGCTTAAAAAAAACAAAATCAAAATGGGTATATCCGTTCGGGAGCTACGATGCCACAAACAGACACACACACACGCGCGCGCACGCATGCATGCACGCACGCACACACACACACGCACACACAAAAATATTCTTGGCAGCCTTCTATATTCCTCTATTATTGTGTTCAAAGTCCCAGCATCAATACGATACGAGTTTGTACGATATTCCTACAATCGGTTCGATACAGTAACAGCTGCCATGTGTAAACAACACGTTTTATGAGCGCGCTATACGTCGTCTGGGCGAAACGACTCACGATTTTATTGAGAATCGGAAAGAGTCTGTGAAAGAACCAAAGATAATACAAGTTTTCAAAATAAACTCTACAAGTTATTTCTTTATTATATCTGTGTATTTTTTCAAATAATTTTCTTTAGCAGCACTTTAGTTTATTTCTTAGAATGTTGCTACAGATTTTGCCAAGATACTTTATAAACTTTTACTGCGGAATTAAGTAACTATCTACGGGATTTCTCACACGAATTTTATTTTTATGACAATTCAATCATGGTTTTGACTCCTCAATATTCACACTAGAGTAAGAAAAAATAGAAACTCAATTTAATTAATTATATTAAAAGTTGGATTACTTATCTATCAAGGCAGTCCCAATTTTTCGCAAACAGTTTGTTTAAAGGAGATCCTCCACGATCCATACACTTTTGGGCTAAATCTGAAAGTGCCGGCCAAAAAAAAATTTTGCTGTATTTCGTTAGAACTTGTCCCCCTAAACATTTTTTATTATGACACCAAAGCTGTAGAACCATTGACCTTGGTTTTATTTAAGTTTAAAAATCTGTATTTTTTCGAATATATGAAGAGTTTATAAGGCAATTTTTTTACTTTTTTGGAGTTTTGTTAAGTGCTCCCTATCCAATCCTGACCACACACCTAAAAATACCACATTGTGCATCTTGGCTGGAACTACCACGGAACCCCAGATGGTGGAATGGATAAAACACCATCTCAGATGGTGATTAAGGCTGACTGGGATCAACTCATTTGCAGAAATGATGATTGGTATGGTTTCAGTGGACTCCACTTGCCACATGCCGCAAACCTCGTGAGCCAGATCTAGATACTTTCGTTTTTCTCTGTCTCCACTCTCACAAGGTTTTCGCCATGTTCGATGGTAATGGCCACTAAAAACACCCTCGACTGTGCCCTATCCATCAGCAAGATATCAAGCTTATTAACCAGAATCATCTTGTCCGTGATGAAAGACCGGTCCCAGTAGAGCCGTACCCCATCACGCTTAAGTTTTGGCACCGGTGTGTACTTATAGTCTTTCATCCAGGAAACCGTACTTCAGAGCTTCAAGCTCTTGGTGAAGGATTTTGGCTGCTTGGTTGTGCCTGTGGAAATACTCAGTGTTAGCAAGAGCCGAAAATCCCGATTGCACATGCCTAAGTGACTCACTGGGATGGCGACAAGCTCAACAAATGTTGATAGTGCCATCCTTTAGGATGTACTTTCGGTAGTTCCGCGTCTTAACTACCTGATCTTGTACCTTCGGTTTCCCTAAAGAGGTCAACGAAACGCAACCATTGCACGGACGCTTCTTTATCCACGTGAGGCTCATTAAGAGAGACAAAACCATAGTAGACTCAGACAATCGCCCTGGAAGATACTCCACCGTATCCTTATCCGATCAACGGCAGCTGTCAACCGCTCATCATGAAGACAAAGGATCGTGCTCCATTGCCCCATACATTCTCCGAGGAAGTTTCGAACTGTACTATCGACTTTGTACAGCTCAAGGATCCTCAAGAACCATGAATGGGGCACCGAGTCGAATGCCTTCATGCATTGTTAATCCAGGCTGTGGGGAAATTCCGGCAAGTTAGTTTGACCAGTTGGCTCGCGACGAAGTCGATGAGAAGGTGCTTCTTAGTACCGCGACTATTGTACCGACATCCGTTCTGAGCCCCAAACATTATACTATTCTCGCCTACATGACGGGAAATCTTTAGGCTCAAAACGGATGTCAATGTCTTATAGATGCTAGTAAGATATGTGATGGGGCGGTACTTGTCAGCGGCATCGGTGGACTTTGGAGCTAAATGAGTGATTCCGTTGGTGAAAAGGCTCGGGAGTGCCCTTTGCTCGAGAGCTTCTTGGAATTGTTTAGCCAGATAGCATGGCAGAACGAAAAACCAGAAGTGATGCAGTCCAACATCCATCCAGGACTTTTCCAGTTCGTGGCCCGGCGCACAGCACCAAGTACATCCTCTGGAGAGATGGAGACTGGGTTCATCGGCTATATTGAGGCACATGCTTCCTCTACCGCCGCAATCCAAGAGCCCTCCTCAAGAATCCATCCATCCATCTCTCATCTTCCATCTCTCTTGACCACACTCTTCGCCAAAAGGCGATGAGGTAAGCCGGGCTCGGCTGCTGAGAGGTAGAACAGACTGCTGGGTACTCCAGTTTTTATTATTATTATTAGAAACATTTCATTTGGTAGGAAAAAATACACATTTTTAAACTTAAATAAAACCAAGGTCAATGGTTCTACAGCTTGGGTGTCATAATAAAAAATGTTTAGGCGGACAAGTTCTAACGAAATACATCAAATTTTTTTTTTTGGCCGGCACTTTCAGATTAAGCCCAAAATGGATGATGTCCTTTTTTTATGTGTTTTAAAAAACATTTCTTTAGTATCACTTTTCGGTATTTCTTTCGAATTCAAGGCAAGCTTCTACTGAGAAGTTAATTATGTGATTTCTCCCTCGAGTTTTATTTTTATGACAATGCAGTATGTAAATCCTTCTCATTCAACAGATCTTTGCTTAATATACCACTGTATTGTGATGAGGTATATCCCGGTGATGCAGTATATAAACTGTAATTTCACATTCCTCAATATTCTCACACTAGAATATTATATTTTTAATAGAAGAAGAAGAAAAATACACAATTTAATAATTATTAATAGTTGGATTATCTTCAATAGATTATAATCGCAGTCAGTATATATAATGAGATACTACAAGAGATTAAAACAAATTTGTATATTTCAGCAAACTGCTTTGCAGCAAAAGGACTGTCATCAACTGAACTGTAATACCGAAGAGTATTCAGGGAATGTCAATTAAAGTCGCTCAAAGGAAATAAAAAAGCTCCTCAACTGAACTTTCAGCAATAAATGCGAGAGCTGTCAGGAGAGGAATAAAGCCATCTACAAAAATATACCAACAATTTTGTTTTAAATTCGATTCCATGTTTATATTTTGTTGCGTACCATTTTTGTTGTATAATAATTGTTGGCGTATGTTGTTCATTTTTATTTTAAACTTTCTTTGCTTTTTTTTATTTTTATTTAACTTAAAAGGAAATAATTTTATTGTTCGTTTATTTTTTATTCGTTTAAGTGTAGGATTTTTTATTTAAATTTTAAATGTGTTAGCGATATATTGAGATAGTAAAGATTAATGTAGGTATTGAAGGTGGTTTGATAAAATTAGTAGTAGGTAGTTTGACTTTGTTGACGACGTAGGCGCCGGTCTGGTGCCGCGCCGTTAGTATAAATACAGCGCTTTAGACGTTATTAATTCAGTCTCTTCCAGAGACTCATACGGCTATTGGATGCTCCCGCGTCTAGGTCGTTGTATTTGATTGACGGGCGGTGATAGCAATCACGCCCTAGTCGAATATATATTACCCGTAGGTTTAGATGAGTGTATTTGATTAAATACCTACTTAGATATGTTTGATAGTTACCCTCACGTACAGATGGTGGTTTGTCTGACGTGTTGTGGTTAAATAGGTTAGATGTGAGGACAGGGGCCGTTATAAGGGGCGGTTGGAGACGGCTTTAGGTAGGGTTTAAGCGTTTTTCTTTGTAGTTTATATCAGAAGTGGGATATGCCTGCGTGTTCCGCTGGTGTTTGGATTTATAGCTAAGCACGTGTTGGCCACGTTGACGTACCCAGTTCTAGTATTTTTGACCAAATTAAAGTTTTGTCAGTTTAAAATCTCTCAAATTAAAACGTAAGAAATTGCTTATTTGGATCGTTAGATAAAGTCAGGTTAGACCGAGCAGGGATAAGAAAAAGGGTTGATGGGGAATATTGCATCATGGACATGTGCAAGTGGTTTTCAATATGACACATCTGTCTCCTAAGTTTGGCAAGTTCCCTTAGGTGGGATGGTCATTTTGAATGAGTTCCGGGGTCGCATGATGGACAGTTTTCACCAACTTTCAACGATGACACATCTGTCTCCTAAGTTTGGCTAGTTCCCTTAGGTGGGATGGTCATGTTGATTGAATTCTGGGGTCGCATGATGAAATATTCCGATGAGTGTAGAATGATTGATGAGACTCGTGGGGTGCCCGGGGCGGTCACCATGTAGGATGGCCGTGTTAGCGATATATTGAGATAGTAAAGATTAATGTAGGTATTGAAGGTGGTTTGATAAAATTAGTAGTAGGTAGTTTGACTTTGTTGACGACGTAGGCGCCGGTCTGGTGCCGCGCCGTTAGTATAAATACAGCGCTTTAGACGTTATTAATTCAGTCTCTTCCAGAGACTCATACGGCTATTGGATGCTCCCGCGTCTAGGTCGTTGTATTTGATTGACGGGCGGTGATAGCAATCACGCCCTAGTCGAATATATATTACCCGTAGGTTTAGATGAGTGTATTTGATTAAATACCTACTTAGATATGTTTGATAGTTACCCTCACGTACAGATGGTGGTTTGTCTGACGTGTTGTGGTTAAATAGGTTAGATGTGAGGACAGGGGCCGCTATAAGGGGCGGTTGGAGACGGCTTTAGGTAGGGTTTAAGCGTTTTTCTTTGTAGTTTATAAATGCAAATCAAAAATGTGAGGATCTAACCCATATTTCTCGGGAATTGTGCCTGTGTGTGTCAACCACGCGTGACTGAATAACCGGTCAAATGCGAGTCGGACTCGCATAAGAAGGTTTCCGTACCAAAAACGCCGAAAAAACACTAGAAGGGGAGTCCCCTTTTTTTTTCTACTTTTATTATTTGTTGTTATAGCGGCAACGGAAAAACACATTACACATTCTGTGAAAATTTCAACTGTCTACCTATTACGAATCATGAGGTACAGCCCGCTGACGGACAGACGGGTGGATGGATGGACAGCAGAGGCTTAGTAATGGGGTTCCGTTGGTTATCCTTCGGGTACGTAGCCCTAAAAAGTAGATGCTCAGGTATCATTAATTTCGCTAAAGATGGGTAGTTCGACCGTGCCCGTAGTGTAAACTGGTCAACACACTCACGCACGATTCCCGAGAGGTGTAGCTTCGATCCCCACCGGCCCTGCAGTTCTCTTTACAAATAATAATTAATGTTTACACTAGGGAGAACTATTGCATGTATGGATAAATATTATGCTTTGCTCCCAAATGTATGTTTTACTTCATATTTATTATTTGGGCTACATTATATTATACTACAGAGTCCACTCTGTTTACTCGAACTGATAGGTCTGTATTGTGACGCTTTCAGTTGTTATACTTCGTTTACATGCTTGCCGAGGCTTGACAAGCGTCCACAAGCTCCAAGCCTCTACAAACGCCCGGCATTAGCGACAAGCTCACGCAAGCCAAGCCAAATGGGGTGAATACACGCTTGTGTTTGTGGACGCTTGTCGAGACTTGCCAAGCGTGTAATGTAGCATTATAAATGCGAGTTTCTTGCCGGTTTTTTTCAGCAGAGCCTGCTTCTGTTAAAGTACTTTCTGTAAAACTTACCACGTTGTCCTATAATTCTGAATTTGCATTGGAATTTAAACAATTCTCAGAAATGAAGCCAAAATTATTAATTTAAGGTGGGCGGAGGTAATAAAGGAATGTAATCTATAATTTTGGACTGAAAATAGCGCCTCTCCGTCATAAATATCCTTCGTACATACTACGCCAGACGCCTCTGTAAGTGATTTCATATTTCACAGATTATGAACTCAATATTAAAGCCCGTGCCGAAATTGTAGGTAGAATTAGTAGGTATAGGAACCCTTTTGGTAAATTTAAGCTATTGTGTAGAACTTAAGTTACGAATATTATGGAACAAGATTGGAGCTTATTGCTACCAAAATATTATATTGCTACGATGTTTTGCATATGTTACGTCAATGAACAACCTTCTTCCTAGCCCTGGATTCCACGGGTGGGCTTTTTTGTAGCTCTTTGTTCCCTTCAAATAGTCACACTAATATTATAAAGGTGTATATATGTGTATGGGTGTGTGTGTGTGTATGTGGTGTGTGTGTGTGTGTTTGTTACTCCTTCACGCCACAACGAATGAACCGATTTGGCTGAAATTTGAAATGGAGATAGCTCATACCCAGGAATAAAACATGGCTACATTTTATCCCGGAAAATTACAGAGTTCCCATGGGAATTGCAAAATCTTGATCCACGCGGATGAAGTCGCGGACATCGTCTAGTTAAAAATAAATCTAAAGATCTGTAAGTTTCACTTCTAAGATTTTTAATATATGTATTATACCTACTAGCTTTTGTCCGCGTTCGGGTGGTTATAACTTTTGAGTGTTAATTGGATGCAATATTCGACACCACCCAGTTCGTATTTCTGCTGACTTAATCGGCAATTATCATCATAGATGACGGGATATCTTTTTAAAAGTTAGCTCAGCATTTTCTAGCTAAAAATAACACTCACTTTATAGTACCTATCTAAATATTCGAGTACATGCTATTCTTGTAAAACAGTTATTACAAATTTCCCTTGGGCGCTGTGCAATAAAAATTTGCATAAAACAATGCGATATGGGAATCGACTGGGAATTCCTAGTTACAAAGGAAGCACTAACTTTACCTTGTCACCACTCAGCTCTATTTATGTTGGCGCTCCACTATTTTCAATTCAGCAGTTGGATGCGAATATTGGAAGCTTTGATATTATTATTCAAACTAGTCAAGTTTCTTGGCACTAACTTAAAATCTTCACTTCTGATCATCATGTATTTTTTGCGTACGTAGAAAAACAACAACGCTTTTTTTAGGGTTCCGTACCCGAAGGGTTACCAACAGGACCCTTATACTAAGCCTTCGTTGTCCGTCCGTCCGTCCGTCCGACCAACTGATTGTTAGCGGGCTGTATCTCATGATCCGTAATAGCTGAAATTCTCACAGAATGTATTTCTGTTGCTGCTATAACAAGAAATAATAATAATAATTAAAAATTATATGGGGTTCGGTTTCCCTACACTGCCCTACAAGAAACGTGTTTTTTCCCTATTTTTTTTTGACCGGTTATCTTTCGAGTTTTGTTCTATCATCAACCACCCTTTCGTAAGCTTGAAAAGTGTCACAAGACCCACTGAATAAGTGTAATAGTTAGGAAATTATAATATCAAACTAGTTGATGCCCGCAACTCCGTTCGCGTGGATTAATGTTTGTTCATTCCCACAAGAACTCTCTTATTTTCCGGGATAAAAAGTAGGCTATGTATAATTCCAGACTATAATCTATCTCTGTGCCAGATTTCAGCCAAATCGGTTCTGTCGTTGCAGCATGATTAAGTAACAAACATCCATCCATCCAAACTTTCGCATTTACAATATTAATAGGATAATAGGACTAATTCGTCAAGATTCTCTCTCGCATAAAATTAATTGATCACGGTTAAACTAACATAAAAAGCATTTTTTTTATTTTTTTATTTTTCTATTCTACCACAATATGGACCACGTCAATATTTTATGTCATTCATTTAGGTACTAATTTTATGTTATAATTTTCTGACTCGTTAGTTAATTTATTCAATCATGCTGTGTACACATATTAAGGGTTGTTACTTGGTTCTCGATAAGCTGTATGTATTTATATTTTGTGCAATTTTTAGTCTCAACCTGTTTTGCGTGCCTCTTTAATAAATAAATAAATGACGCTAATGTAATATTACGTCCAAAATTTAATTTACCTACTTAAATTAAGGTTAAATGTCACTCAATATCTACTGGCTAAAATCACTCAATCAAATAATCTACAATAGCTTCAAAACGCCTGGAAGGGTTCAAACAATGTCATGAAGGACCTGTGAAATATGAAATTACGTTCAAAGGCAGGTGATAACGTAAGTGAATAAAGGGAAGGTTTGTTTATAGAGGGAAGGTGGCAGTATTAGTGTGGGAGATTATCCCTTTGCCCATTCACCAGTTATTGTGCGCCAAAGTAAACTATTGCTCTACTTAACGTTGCCTTTGAGAGTAAGATTCATAACTTTAACAGCTCATTATATTTTGACGACCTCCCTGGCGCTGTGTGTTAGTGGTGAGCGTTGTGGTCTTATAACTGGGAGGTCTCGGGTTCGATTCCCGGCGGGGACAATTTAGGAATTTATAATTTCTAAATTGTCTCTGGTCTGGTCTGGTGGGAGGCTTTGGCCGTGGCTCGTTACCACCCTACCGTCAAAGACGTGCCGCCAAGCGATTTAGCGTTCCGGGACGATGTCGTGTAGAAACCAATTAGGGGTATGGGTTGAATTTACACTGCTATATCCCTTCCAGGTTAGTCCGCTACCATCTTAGACTGCATCGTCATTTACCATCAGGTGAGATCGCAGTCAAGGGCTTTTGTCATCGAAAAAAAAAAAGCGTCTGTTTAAAAAGAGAACCGCTGTGGGATGGGAGGGTGCTGCTATGCTTAATCACCTTTTTAGGGTTACGTACAAGAAGTACCCGAAGGGTAACCAACGGGACCCTATTACTAAGCCTCTTTTTTAATATATAGACTAGCGCTTGACTGCGATCTCACCTTATGGTAAATGAACATGCAGCCTAAGGGTGGGAACAAGCCAAGGATGCCTCACTGCGATACCTCGCGGTCGCGGTTTAGCTCGCTGCCTCGATGCCACCTCCATTTAAAACAAATGTATGCAAACAGACGAGCGCGAACATGCCGAGAAACATCGATGTGAACCGCGATGTATCGCAGTGAGGTATCCTTCGGCATGTTCGCGCTCGTCTGTTTGCATACATTTGTTTTACATGGAGGTGGCATCGAGGTAGCGAGCTAAACCGCGACCGCGAGGTATCGCAGTGAGGCATCCTTGGCTTGTTCGCGCCCTAAGATGGTACGCGCTTGTCTAGAAGATGCCTATTTAATCTTGATTTAAAGACACACACTTTATAGTTAGTTGGAAAAACGGAGCCGGAAGGGCATTCCAAATTTTTGCGGTGCGTATTAGGAACGAGGAAGCAAAGCGGTCCGCTGCCTGTCTGTCCGTCTGTCTGTCCATCTATCTGTCAGCGGGCTGTATCTCGTGATTCGTAATAAATAAAATAAATGAATAAATAAATAATCGTTTAATTCAGAATAAATTCCATATCATTACAATAAAAATAATAGTACTTACCGTTGAAATTTTCTGAGAATGTGTATTTCTGATGTCGCAATAACAACAAATAAAAAAACACACACACACACACCCTGCGATTAATTTGATGTCGTCGGTCTACCTAGTGGGGCGTCAATAAAATAACACAACGCCAACACTGCGCTTCCCGGTGCGTGGTCGCCACTCCAGCACCTTGGGACCCCAACGACCATCAGCTCATTTCCACTTCACTTTCACGAGTCGCTGAGCTACGACGGTGACTTTCGTTCTCCTCCGGATCTCCTCAAATCGCGAATTGTTAAAAGTCATCAAATCCAAGCCCAAGGTCGTTGGAAACTACATCAAAAAAGTCTGAGAATATCCTAAATACCCCTTAACAACTCCCCGAGCGACCTGTGAAATATGAAATAATTTCCCAACTTCACTGAGATAATGCGGGGCGAAGTTTGCTTATAAAGGAAAGGTGCGTTTATTAGTCCAACAGATTATGCTCTCCCTATTCGCTCGTTGTGTACAGATATAGCAGATATAGACCCAACTCGCTATTGTCTCCCACGAACAATCTTATCGTCATTTTAACTTATTAACAAGTACATAATATTAGCCATATTATCCATAAAAATCGGTATTTGGACTTGCGAACAAAAACAAAGAAGACGTGTTTTATCATTTTTGGGAATTCCACCCCAAAGGGCGATGAAGTAGGGGGCCAAAATTTGTTTGAAAGTTCGTCATTTTTAGGGGTTCAAAGGGTGTAGTATTTCTAGCCTCCGCTGTCCATCTGTTGTTCATCTGTCAGCAGGCTGTATCTCAAGAACTGTAAAGAGGTCTCATTACAATAAACTTTTGTTTTTGCTCGTCGTTGTTGTTAATAATAGGTGGTGTTAAATCTTGTACAATGGTACGGAACTCTTCGTGCCCGACTCGCACTGGATCAGTTTGTACAATGGTATGGAACTCTTCGTGCCCAACTCGGACTGGATCAGTTTGTACAATGGTATGGAACTCTTCGTGCCCGACTCGCACTGGATCAGTTTGTACATTGGTATGGAACTCTTCGTGCCGGACTTGCAATGGATCGGTTTGTACAATGGTACGGAACTCTTCGTGCCCAACTCGGACTGGATCAGTTTGTACAATGGTACGGAATTCTTCGTGCCCGACTCGCACATGGACAGTTTTTCAAGGTATATCCATATGAGCATAGGTTAAAAATGAATATCCATCAATAAAAGACAAAGATTACTTGAATTTCATCACGAACTAAACCAAAAGAAAATTTTCTTCGCACTTTTTCTCGTAAAAAGCGATTGTTTGATTTAAAGAATCAATCTCCTGAGGATGCGACGGCGGCAATGGTAAAACGTGCGTCGACTGTGCGATTTTCTAAGAAAAACGCCTTTCTAGCGCACTCTCTACAAAGTTTTTTTTAGTTAGATAACAAGATAGCCCTTGAGTGCGATCTCACCTGATGGTAAGTGACCATGCAGTCTAAGATGGTAGCGGCCTAACTTGGAAGGTGTATAACAGTGTAAATTCAAGCCATACCTCTAATCGGTTTCTACACGCTATCGTGCCGGAACGCTAAATCATTTGGCGACACGTCTTTGACGGTAGGATTGTAACTAGCCACGGCCAAAGCCTCCCACCAGACCAGAGACAATTCAGAAATTATAAATTCCCAAATTTCCCTCGCCGGGAATAGAACCCGAGACCTCCCAGTTATAAGACCGCAGCGCTCACCACTGCGCCAAGAAGATCGTCAAACAAAGTTTAATATTAATTTTTTGTGCGTAACTTCATCCGCGATGAGCTAGGTTTTGAAGACCCCGTGGGGACCTTCTGGTTTTCCAGGATAAAACGTGCCTATGTCACCTTCAAGTAAAGGTAACATCCATAATTATCATAAAGGTAACAACCGTGCTTGTGCAATCAAAGTTGCTAAAGTAATTTGAAGGGTGATGGATATTAGCAGTTTACAAAGTAGTTAATTCAGTCAATATGAATTTCACATGAAAGTTGGATTCAAGTGAAATAGGGTTTAAGTCAAGTTTTGTAATAATGAATATTTCACAATTTCTAGGAACTGAACTGTTATGAGTGTGTTTATTAATATGCTTTATAAAGTTTGAGGAAACGATGAGTGGGTACAAGTGATTCTTTGATGTTTGGGGGCTTGCTTATATAAGATATTAAAAAGAAGTAAAATAAAAATAATAATAATTAATCTCCTCCCGAAAGAAATCATCTCTTAGAATCTTAAAAGGTATCTCGCTGACATGCTCAAAAATATAGCTCTTAGTTAAAAAAGCTTTTAAAAAAAAGTTTGTCGTCGATTCCAAATTAGTTAAGTATATATATATTCGTAGATACTTACATTAGTTTAGGAGCTTAGTTAGTAAGGCTAAAAAGATTTATATTTTATTTTTCTCTTTTTAGTTTCTTCTATCGTCGGTTCAATTTTTGGTAAAAATGAATTATTGCAGGACGTCTGCATTTCAATATTGCAATCTGTATGTTTCATTTTTTGTCGACAAAAAGTCGGTCACCGATTGTCGGACATGGGTGCTTAGGACTTAAAAAAAAACGGAACGAAGTTGGCAAGTCAAAAATAGTAATAACAATGAAAATTCGGGTCATTCCCACTAGACGGATCAGTTCAACCGTTGAACCAGTGGGATTTTTGTTCCTAGAAGTACTCTGAAGTACAAACATCTAGGAACAAAAAACCCACTGGTTCAACGGAATTCAGTGATGTATTCGTCGATATAAAACTTTATAATCTGGATCTGTGCGGTGATGTCATTTTTGTCCGTAAAATACTCGCAGGAATTGACATAATCCCAAATAAATATTCAACGTGAAATTCTTCTCTTCCGGTATTTCATGGGTTATTCATTTTTAATTAGTAAATGTAAATGGCGAATTGGATATCTGTGCGCTCGACCAAATTGTTAAAGCCAGATTATGTAAACACTGTTTTATAGAAATAGTCTGTTTATAAAATAATAATATCATAAATATTCAGATATAAACTAGCTAAAGGCCGCGACTTCGTCCTCGTGATTAAATTACATTTATTAAATTAAATGATAAAATAAATCCATTCTAAGTACACCTTTACTCAAGGAATATTCATCCTTAACTAAGCTAGGAAGATCAAAACAGAACTTATATATCTGTAATCCTCAAACTACGTTTCACTCGCTTTATATGACGTATTACATTAGTTTTTAAATAAACTGACTAATTTTTAAAGAAAATTAGTTTGGCCTCTTTCGGGAGAGACATAGTATACAATCGGTTTTGGCGGTTTAGCCTTAAAAAAGTAACAGACAGACATATGTACTATCGCATTATTAATATTAGGAAGGATTTATAAATATGAAAAATTTTGAATATAAACAAGAAATTCTCTCTAAGCCTTTTTTTTCAAAGCACAATTTTATTTGTACAAATTGTGTTATTAAAAGCGTATGAAAATACGATCGCACGTCGTACCACGTTTTTGTAACCGAATAAATTATGATCTTACACGATAATCATCAACCATTAAAGAGATATAACTTACGAGTAGAGTGCCTTTTGTCATTATAATATACTAGGGTGAATATTCAGTTTGGACGATATTTGCGCATTTTTTTAGGAACAAGCATAATTTCATTTTTTTAAATATTTGATATTATTATAATGTTTGGTGCTATTTCATTAAATACACAAGTGAAAGGCACGTATATATTTCAAATATTCAAAGAGTTATTGCCACTAGAAATTTATGTCAAGCTACGGTAATGAACCCTGTATACGGTAATGAATTTTTATGTATACTTTTGGCAGAATTTCTTATGAATTCTCTATTTGAATAAACTTGTACGAATAAAAGCAAGTGCCCAGCCGTGCACAGGGAATTGGTAATTCACTCGTCGACCGAGAACCTTGTTGGGCCCGTCACTGCTTGGAGTAAGATCGTTTCAAATAACAAAATATCAAGCAGTTCTTCCATAACTTAATAGACTCCCTCTATATTGGACCTCTTCCTTACCACTCACCCTACCGGCTACCAGGTAACAGTCGATGCTCCCCTAGGAACATTTAACCCCTGCCTAGTACAGACTTCCGTGCCACTTCCATCCTCTGTTCGCACGCGTAATACCGGTAGCCTCATATCCGTGGGCACAGCTTTGTTTTTCAACAAACGACCTTAACACCTGTGCTGAAGCAATTGCTGATGCCATACTCCAAGGTATGGACTGCTATATTCCAAACTCCCTCATACCTTTTGGGAAGCGCGCGCAGAAATGGTTCAACGGGATCTGTAATAAGGCTGCTATACTTAAACAAAACTCCTACCAGTCCTGGCTCTCTGCACATTGCACCAATGATCCCAATGCTGCAAATGTTAAGAAAATCTTTAACATTGCGTCCAGAGCCTACAAAAATGCCATTGCCAGGGCAAAATTTGAGCACATCGACAGAATTGGGCAGACACTAGTCTCACTGCCTTCTGGTTCCCGTGCTTTCTGATTTCTGTTGAAAGCCATGTAAGGCAACTTCTGTCGTTCCTCGTTTCCACCTTTAAGCAAACCGGATGATACACTGGCCTACACTGCCAAAGAGAAAGCCGAAATTCTGGGCACTCTCTTTGCTGCCAACTCTACGCTTGATGATGGTGGGAAAACACCGCTGACCATCCCGCGGTTTCAAAACTCCTTGCGTGATATACGGGGTACATTGGGGATATATTGACAGTAAGGGGGAAGCCCTAGCGGTCAGCCTCGACATCGCTAAAGCCTTTGATCGGGTTTGGCATAGGGCTTGGCTATCGAAGCTGCTATCTTATGGACTTCCTGCGAAGCTGTGCCATTGGGTCGCTAGCTTTCTTCATGGGCGCAGCATCAAGGTCGCTGTCGACGGTTTTTGCTCTCAATCTAAGCCCATCAATGCTGGCATTCCACAGGGCTCAGTGCTATCGCCTACTTTGTTCATTCTGCATATCAATGATATGTTGCATAACAGCAGCATATATTGTTATGCGGATGACAGTACTTCTGATGCCCTTTACAAAGGCCATGCACAGTTCTCTCGCGCAGTGCTGGAAGAGAATAGAGCCAAACTTGTGTCGGACATTGAGACTTCTCTCTAGAAAGTGTCCGTATGGGGTTCACAAAATCTTGTTCAATTTAACCCTTCAAAAACACAAGTTTGTGCGTTTACCGCAAAAAAGGCCCCTTTTACCACGCCTCTTCTCTTTCAGAACACTTTCCTTACTCCTACCAACAGCATTGGGATTCAAAAGAGGGCACTTCGGCTTGTGGACAATCCCAAATTAACCTACTCGCTGGAAAGCTTGGAACACCGCAGATGTAAGCTCGCTTTGTGTGCTCTATCGGCTATATAACGGGGAGCCCTCTAACTTCTACAACCGCACCGCACGCCACCGAACGCAATTTCACCCCCACCACCTGGGTGCCTGGAGCACTTCGACCATCAGGTGCTCCAGATCTTTTTTTCCATGTACTACCAAATTGTAGAATCATCTCCCTTCGAAAGTATTCCTGTATATAATGTAGTTTCAGTAAAAATCATCAAATGAACTTCAAAAAGGTTACGGTAAACGACGGTAATGAAGGACACGGTAATGACAAATATGCACTTTTAATTTATTATTAATTTTTCTATAAGCAGTATATGCTATCTAATCATTTAAAAATTAAACTAGACGAGAACTTGATGTATTGTTATCGCAATAAAATTCCAATTTTAAATATTTATCAAAATATAAGCGGACTGGTAATGAAACATAAACTGTGACAAAACATTATAATACACTTTCAGTTGTAATTTTTTGCGCGAGTTCGTGCGTACGTCTTCCTTCTGCTACGTTTTCCGGTCGACTGAGGTCTGAGGTGCGGGACGCCGAGAGCTCACTATGTAGCGGCAAGATTTTGTCACGTAAAAACATGTTTCCCGTGATGATTCCGGAGGGTTCCGGTAATGAACTTTGCATCGTGACAAAACTTTAAAAACATATTTGCCCATATATTTCTTTGTAAACTAAATTTTAAATTATGAAGAAGTAATAAAAAATTATTTAATTATTCGACACAGTAGCCAAATTAACATTATTTTTGTGCTAGGTTTACTAAATATTATTAAATATATAATATCTAGTAGTAAAACAGGTGCCGGTAATGAATTTTAATGTTATTTTCACTAAAAATCTAAGTGATTTACATAGAAATTTCAATAAACACACCATGTGCACGATAAAGTATGTAGGTGTGCATGATAAACGTATATTAAATGGAGTCTAAACTTAAGTTTCAATTTTTTATTCACTGAAATACGTAATTTTCATTACTTTGAATATTCACCCACTAACTACAAAAAAAAAAACGACTGTATCTTATATTTTTGGAATAATTTTTATTTTATATTTATTTTGTATATTTATTAAAAGCAGTGTTGGCCCAAAGTTAATCTGATTAACGATTAAAAATTAATGATTAAAATCATAATCAAAAATTTGATTAACGATTAATTTAATCATTAATCAAAAATTTGATTAACGATTAGATAATCATAATCATTAATCGTTAAACTATCTATTAACTACTTATTTATTTATTTTCCGATTTTGCAGTAATTTATTGTTAATTTTGACCGCTCACTACTCACCACCACTCACCAGCACTCAACACACTAAGCAGTCAGCACACTCACCACCACTGACCACCACTCACCACCACTGACCACCACTCATCACCACTCATCGCCACTCATCACCACCCACTCATCACCATCCATCACCCCCCATCACCACCACTCACCACCACTCACCACCACTCATCACCACTCATTACCACTCATCACCACACATCACCACTCATCACCACCCACTCATCACCACCCACTCATCACCACCCACTCATCACCACCCACTCATCACCACTTGTCACCACCCAATATACTCAATATCATATTGGTATTGTCTTCGAATTATAAAGGATTTTTCTCTGCCTGTGGTCATTGCTCGTTCTCGCCATTTCTTTTTCGTTGAAATTAAACAGCTATTTGCAAACACAATTTTTGACGACCTCCCTGGCGCAGTGGTGAGCGCTGTGGTCTTATAACTGGGAGGTCTCGGGTTCGATTCCCGGCGGGGGCAATTTAGTAATTTATTATTTCTAAATTGTCTCTGGTCTGGTCTGGTGGGAGGCTTTGGCCGTGGCTAGTTACCACCCTACCGTCAAAAACGTGCCGCCAAGCGCTTTAGCGTTCCGGCACGATGGCGTGTTGAAACCGATTAGGGGTATGGGTTGAATTGACACTGCTATACCCCTTCCAATTTAGCCCGCTACCATCTTAGACTGCATCGTCACTTACCATCAGGTGAGATCGCAATCAAGGGCTATCTTGTCAACGACTAAAAAAAACACAAGAAAAAAAGTAGTTCAAATAGTATAAAAAATAAAATATAGCATCGCGTGTACTTTTTGACATATTTTGGTTTAAACTGAATCTTAAAATAGTGTACAATAAGGGTTATTTTAATTTTACTCGGTCACTGGTTTGATTTCATTTCAAAATTCAAATTTCAAATAAAATCAAATATCAATCAGTCGGCGTTTGACCGCCTTTATGAGTGGAAGCTGCTCCGGTTGCAAACAAATTCTGTCGTCAAAAAGATCGTAGGAACACGAAATAGTTGAGCAAACGAAATTAACACTTTATACCTATAACAGAATCTGCATTTCGACGGTGGTAGATTTATGACGTGTCATAAGACCTACAAGGTAGCCTACATGAAATAAATAAAATTTGAATTTGAATATATTTTGATGAAAAGAATGGTAACAAACTAAGTACTTCAATATAACACACACACACACACGCACACACACACACGCACACACACGCACGCACACACACACACACACACACACACACACACACAAAAACTTTCGGCTTTATAATATTAGTCTGACTAGCTGATGCCCGCGACTTCATCCGCGTGGATTTAGTTTTTAAAATCTCGCGGGAACTCTTTGTTTTTCCGGGATAAAAAGTAGCCTATGTCACTCTCCCGGTCCTCAACTATACCCTTGCAAAAATCACGTCAGTCCGTTGCACCGTTGCTACGTGATTGAAGGACAAACCAACAAACAAACACACGTTCGAATTTAAAATATTAGTAAGGATTACTTGGGATAAGGAAGTAAACTAAACTGACAGTCTCTAAATCCTCACAGTTTAGGTAGGCACTACCCTGCAGCATCAGGATTGAAGAGCCAGGACCTAGAGCTCCATGACGTAGTCTATGCTTGATACGTACAATATGAATTCTCAAGCGAAATACTAGTCGTAGGTGCAATATAATTATATTCAATTCTAATTGTTTAGGTACATAATATGATACGCGCCGAGCGCGGACTTCGCTTTACATCGATGCGTAGGGATGATGAAATCGCACTGCCTGCCGGCGCCGATGATCGAGCTATAGCGATTTGTTCGAGCGTTTCGGTGCCGTATAGAGCGCGCGCGCGCGGGGCGAGGCACACCGCCGCGCCACGCCGCGCGCGCTGGCTTCTCTCTTGAATCCACCATTTTGAATTTTTTTTCAGCTTCCTACCAATTTGATGAGGTTTCGAATGACTTTTGATTGAATACTCCCCCTCTGTCTTCGATACCCTGGCCGTGCTCCTCACCCGTCTCCGAAATCCTCAATCATCAGCTCTCTACATATTTTTGCACCAAATGAATTTTTGTCCTCCATACGAAACCATGAGTGAAAAAAATTTTTTTTCATACAAAATTTTACAGGAGAGGTGATCAATGAGTCAGACAGTGAGCGAGTCAGTCAGCGAATCAGCACGGGTAGCTATAAATATATAGTAAAAACATTGATGGATGTATTAGTTTATAATCAAGTTAATCAAGTTAAAAAAGTTAATCAATTAACGATTAATGATTAATGATTAAATTCATTAATCATGATTAAGATTACTTTTTTAATCATGATTATTTTAATCATGATTAATTTAATCTGATTAAAATTAATCAGATTAATTAATTGATTAAAAAATTAATCGATTAATGCCAACACTGATTAAAAGGCAAAAATATATGACAGGTATAAAAACACAATGTGAATCCTCATTTTCAAATAAATTTTCCTCGAAATCGTAATTTTTATTTGTGGCAAATAAAAATGTTTCAAACATTTTTGAGCATAATTTATGTTACCATGGAGCCCGAAGGTGCCATCGATTATGAATACAATTTTATCTAGAGTAAATGAAAATAAAATTACCTATTTATTAATTAATACTAAAGACTAACAAGCTTGGAAAAGAATTTACAATTTGGTAGGTAAAACGCGAATGTACAAAATGGACAATGTACTGCACGGCCATCTGTTACAACACTTATTCGTCGGAAAAGGAAAATGCGAGCAAAATACTTACATCTACATTGCAGTCGAAAGAAATAGTTAAAACATTTTATTTTCTCACATCGATCGTAGACTGTATATGTTTACTTTATTTTTTTACGCTTTTTTCCGTTCTTCTTGTTCTTTTTCCAAAATTGTAATTAGGTGCATTAAGTTTTAATCATCAACCATTAGGTGCATTAAGTTTTAATTTCGTGTATAAGAGCGCCTGGATCGCCATAAAAACTGGCTGTCCAGTGGTGAGATATTAATTTTAAGAAAAAATTAATAAATTAATTTAAAATTAATAATTTACACAAATTAAAATTAATAAATTGCAAAATAAAGGAAAATCAATGATATGTGCTATGAAAACTATATTTGGCCATTAATGCAGAGATTTAATTTTATAGATGCAGCTCATACAAAATTCACTTACAGGCTGCAGACGTGTCTGCATGAAAAGTAGCTAAATGGCCTATCAATTATATTAACTTCAGCTTGTCCCATCTGTCACTAATGAGATATTTGAAATTCTCCGTCCACCACCATCGGACTGCGAGCTGTAACAATAACAAATTGTAATTTCATATCTGAATTATTCATATCCTATTTGAACAAATCGACGCCGCGTCCCAATTCGGAATATCTCCCGCGGTATCTACGGCTCGGTGATTTTCGTGTACGTGTACGCGGTTTTATGAATAAGGTGATATCACATCACACTGATAATATAATTTAACACTAATATTATAAAGCCGAAAGTTTGTATGTGTATGTGTGTGTGTGTGTTTGTTACTACTTCACGCCACAACGAATGTACCAATTTGGCTGAAATTTGGAATGGAGATAGCTCATACCCAGGATTAAAACATAGGCTACATTTTATCCCGGAAAATTACAGAGTTTCCATGGGAATTGAAAAACCTTGATCCACGCGGACGAAGTCGCGGGCATCGTCTAGTTGTACTATATAGGTAACTTCATTATAGGATACATGCTACTAGTTTCTTCTTTTTCTTCTTCTTTATCTTTTTTATTCGATGACAAGATAGTCATGACAGCGATCGCACCTGATGGTAAGTGACGATGCAGTCTAAGATGGTAGCGGACTAAGTTGGAAGGGGTATGGCAGTACATATACATTCAATGGGTGGTGGGGTATGGCATATAGGTACAGTAACAATTTCTAGACTAATAAATAATTTATTATACTTGCATTTTTAATTAAGCGAAGTATTCACAAAATCTGCTCGAACATGTTTGCAAAGTAAGTTTGTTAACACAAAATCTGAGTTGCTCCAGGTTACGTACTGTTCCGGTGAATACAAAAGTTTTAGAAGCTAATAGCTTAGAAAACCGCACGTATGCTCTCACCTTCAATTTGTTCAGGTATCCACTTTATTTAGATTTTTTTTTTTCGCTCGACTGCGATTTCTACTTTCATCTTCTATCTGCTTTTTACCGCTGAAAAATGCATTGTGTTCCGCACATGTGGCATTTGCGTATAGTATATGTATCCCCAAACATAATAGGTACAATCTTTTAATTTTTTTAAATGTTTTATTAAAGTGGCTCATAAGGGATTCCCGAAGCAACAGAGTCTGATCGACGCACTAATAAACGATTTCCGTTTGAATCCGAAACAACCCATGGATCGACAAAGGGGTGTCGACCAGTTCCATCATTTTATAGGGGCTGAGAGTGAGTTTATGAAAAACTAATCCGGAACTTTATTGTCATCTTTTTTTTATTGGTTGACAAGTTAGTCCTTGACTGCGATCTCACCTGACTTTGACGGTAGCTAGTTACCACCCTACCGTCAAAGACGTGCCGTCAAGCGATTTAACGTTCCGGCACGATCGCGTGTAGAAACCAACTAGAGGTATGGGTTGAATATACACTGCACTACCCCTTCCAAGTAGCTCACTACCATCTTAGACTGTATCGTCACTTACCATTGGGTGAGATCGCAACCAAGGGCTATCTTGTCATCGAAATTCGATGACAAGATAGCCCTTGACTGCGATCTTAAAAAGAGTACGAGTAAATACCTACAGCAGGTGGAAATTGATTGACTGATTAATTACTTGACTGACTGACCGACTGATTTATCAACGCACAACCCAAACTGCTGCATAGATCGGGCAATTTGGCATATTAGGCAATACAGATAGCTATGATGACGTAGGCATCCGCTAAGAAAGGAATAGGGGTTTGAAAATTCGGACTTTTAACATGAGCGAAGCCGCGGGCAATAGCTAGTAAAGAATAAAATTTTAGCAATCCAGTTTAGGGTAGTTTATAAGCCATAGTTGCTTCAGACAGAAACAGATTTCAGCAATATGTCATTCGCGAGATTTCCACCTTCCTCGTACTTAACACGAATGCTTCGCAAAATCTCTAGCAACGGACGACCGTGTTTGTTTTGCCACGCCATTCGTACGACTTTCCTACATGACGTGAGCTAAGAGCTGAGCTACGTCTGTGGGAGACAATACAAAGTGTGACATATGCGAAGCCGAATTATCTCTGATGGACGTTTATTTTGCCTCGTCCCCTTGGTTTAAAGGGAAGAGGCAAAATGTTGAGCTTAATTTGTGAAACGGTGCTGACATTGACTATGATCTAGTTTAAGTTTACTCTTGGAACGGCATTCCGAACTAGTGCTAGATTCATTTGACGATTCGAAAGTACTTTGTAAAAGTTTATTTGAATAAAAAAAATATATTCCATTCTATTCTTATATGTAACTAGCTGATGCCCGCGATTTCTTTCGAGGTAATCTATCTCTTTGTCAAATTTCAGCCAAATCGGCTCAGTCGTTGCGGCGTGATTGAGTAGGTCACAAATATCCATCCATCCATACATCCAAACTTTCGCATTTATAATATTAGTAGGACTAGCTTTTTCCCGCGGCTTTGCTCACATTAAGCCCGATTTTTTAAGCCCCCTTTACCCCCTTTGCGGTTGAAATTTCGAAAGTCCTTCCTTAGTGGATGCCTACTAGGGTGGAGCGAAAACGGCAAAAAAAATTTTTTTTTCGAATTTCCTTTCTCCTGTGTCGTCAATTGTTGATCCTATATTAGCATATCATCCATGTAAAAAATCAAGGACCTGAGACTTTATCTTCAGGTGGCGCACGTAGGGTAGATTTAAAAAAAATATCAATTTATACTATTTACTTTCCTCCTCAATACAGAAGTGATATTAATACAGTTTTGACCATATAATGTTATTATCGCTTTCTATAAAGTCCTGTCTTGCCTTTAAAATTATTACTTACCGTAAATTCAATCTAAATTTGTTGCATTAAGGCAAAAACTTTGAGCTAATTTCATAAAATCAACCCGATAATAAGTGTTTTTGTGGCAAACTAAAACTATTAATATGCCTAAAACTCGGAGAGATTTGCGTTGCCCTATATTTGGTGAACCAAATAAACTAAGTGATAATATGTTGCCGACCTATTGTGATGTTATTAGATATTATTTATGGATAAGAAATGATTTGATTGTGTTGAATAATGGAAAAGACCCTTCAATACAGGAGATATGCGAATTAGTTTCTACTGACATCGAGAAATTATGGAATAAATCATCGATTCCTACCATCAGTCATCAACAAGTTCTTGCCAGGTTGATATCATATTATAATAAGTACAAAAACATAAAGAAATTACGCAGTCAAACGAAAAAGCAAGAGTTTTACAAAGATTCTTTGAAGTTATTCGATATTGCTTTATGTAAATGTACTACAAGAGAAATATGTAAATGTGTGGTTAAAATACCTATTGAAGAAGAAGACTTTTTAAAAGACCAACGAGGAGATCGTAAAATGTACATTGGATCTGTGGATCAAGTGATAACAAAATCTATCTATCGTAAAGAACTCAGGAAAAGACAGTACGAAGAATTTCTGAAAACTACAGCTAATATTCCAAGCACTTCTACTTCTTCTTCAATCGTAGAATATTCTGCTAATAGTTCCTCTACTGAAACATCAGACACTGATAAGCATGAGCTACGTATTCAAAATCCTTGTCAAAGATTTAAAAAACGAAAAGGAATGCAACAAATGAGAGACAAGTTATCGAATCTAGCTACAGCTTGTGATAGGACTGGGGTTTCTGATCGATCTGCAGCAATTATCGTCAATGCTGCAATGCTTGATTTAAATCTGATCAGTAGTGGCAACTCATCAAAAGTGATAGATCGAAGTAAATTACGTCAAGAGCGTCAAAAAGTCCGACAGGAATTGCAATGTAAAGGTGGCAAAAAACCTATACGCGCGCTTTATTTTGATGGCCGTAAAGACAAAACTTTAATAATGATTAAGTCTGAAAATACCTCACATCGGAAGACTATTATTGAAGAGCATATTTCATTAAAATCTGAGCCAGATTCTGAATACATTGGACATCTTTCAGTTGATTCTGGGCAGGCAGTTACGATTAAAAATCATATAGTTGATTTTCTCGATCAAAGTTTTGAATTTCGTACATCTCTAGTAGTAATTGGATGCGATGGCACCGCTGTGAATACAGGCTATAAAAATGGTGTCATTGTTTTATTGGAAAAACATCTGAATAGGCCCTTACAATGGTTTGTGTGCTTACTACATGCAAATGAATTACCACTTCGTCATCTGTTCACCAATCTTGATGGTACTACAACAGGTCCTAATAGTTTTTCCGGAAGCATTGGAAAAAGGCTTGAAAAGTGCCTAGACCATAAAGTGGTGGCTTTTGAGGCCATTAACACCGAATTGCCAGATCTGAATGCTGATTTGTTAAGTACAGATCAAAAATATTTGTATAAAATGTGTTTAGCTGTTTCTCGAGGCATAATCTCACCTGATTTAGCTAGCAAAGATCCAGGAAAGCTAGCACACTCGCGATGGTTGACTTTTGCAAATAGAATTCTTCGTTTATATGTAGGAACAGAGAAACCATCAGTTAACCTCAAGGAACTGGTCATTTTCATTATGAAAGTGTACGCACCAACCTGGTTTGATATCAAGACTAAGCCTTCCTGTATGTATGGTCCGATTCATGTTTTTAACATGGTTAGAAGGTCGTTGTACTTACGAGATGACTTGAAGAATATCGTCTTAAAAACTATTCAACGAAATTCATTTTTTATACACCCAGAAAATTTGTTACTGGCTATGTTACAAGACAGTGATTCACACGTAAGGGAACAAGCGCTTCAAAGAATAATAAAAGCAAGGAAACAGGCCAAAGGAAAAAAAGTACGGGAGTTTAAGATTCCTCAACTTCAAATCGGAGCATCGCATTATTTTGATTTAATAGATTGGTCAAAAGAAAAAATTATTGAACCCCCAATGACGATGAAATACAGTGATATAGAAATAACAAACATGATTTCGTCAGGAGAAAATTTGCTGTATTTTCAGAAGTTTCCTTGCCACACTCAGGCAGTGGAACGATGTGTTAAGCTTGTAACAGAGGCTGCATCATCTGTCTGTGGGTCAAAAGCAAGAGATGGTTACATAAGAGCCAAAATAAAAGGTAGGCAAGACTTACCAATTTTTTTAGACAAAAATTAGACAAAATCTCAATATTTTCATCAAAAAGAAAATCCAGAAAATCCTGATAGTGACACTTAAAACTTTATTATGATACTTTTATTACATTAATGTTTCCTGCTTTAATATATTTATTACTAGCGGACCCGACAGACGTTGTCCTGTCTTAAATTTTTTTACATCCTCTTTGACGAAATTGGCAGCACGCATTCTGTCAATGTTATGTCAAACGCCATAAGGTTACATCAAAAAAGTTTGAATTGTAAAAGCGGTTACATTAGAAATAATTTAATATGGTGGCTAATATTTCTTAAATTTTCTAATTTTCCGCGCAATTTTCTTAATTTTTTCTTTCATAAGGACCTTCTCCTAACAATAACAAACACAATAAAAAAAGAATTAGCGAAATCGGTCTAGCCGTTCACGCGTGATGCGCTTACCAACACATTAAGCGATTCATTTTTATATATTAGATTAAAATATGAAAAAAACAGGTTTATAATATATTTTATTACCTCATGTTTGCAACCCTTTTTTTATTTAATTTTCGAAACTTCAAGTGAAGTGCGCCACCTGAAGATATTGACGTAGAAGTCTGAAATTTAGGATTTATACATCTTCGGCCATGAGTCAACAATTGATAATACAGGACTAAAAAAATTCGAAAAATTTTTTTTTCACTCCACCCTAATGCCTACGTCACAATAGCTATTTGTATGCCTTTCAGCCCAATTCCTCCAGTGGATTGAGCTGTGCGTTGATTGATCAGTCAGTCAGTAAGTCATCTTTTTCTTTAGCACCAGTGTTTTGGGCACCATGCCCATAAACGACCACTTGGACGGCGTGTATTTTTTGTAAATATAAGTAGTGGTAGTTTTAATTTATTTAAGTTATTTATTTGTTTTATTTTGATGTATGTTCTGTATTTATACACCTTTTTCTTTTATATATTTAGAAGATTAAGACAATAATATTATGAAAGAGTAAAAAATAAAGCGTCATCACTGTCTTGTAAAAATAGCTTACAATATTTCCTATAACACAATATTTAACACAAGAAACGCAAATAAAGTTGTTCAGAAGAGTTTGCCCCCAAAATATAATCAACAAATATTAACATCAAAACGTAAGGTAATTTCATGCATTAGAGAAGCAGAAAATAAGTTCACACACGTTGTCGGAGCGTTTTTTATACAATATCACTGCTTCATTTCCTCACAATCGAAGTGAAAAGCAGAGTGAGAGCTTTAGATAACTCGGTTATAAATTCCATTTTATCTTCGATTTAAATATTTGATATTGAATTAAATCTCGGAATCTTCGAATTAAATCTTGGATAAAATGATATGTGTTATTCACATCTACTATTATACTAGATACATCACATAAAAAATACAAGAGAAAAATATAAAGCAAGTAAATTTAGCTACAATACGGCGATTTTTTCCTGCATACGAGTAGAGGTGGAAATATATAAACATATATATGTGGAAATATATCTCCAAATGCATATATAATATTATTGATTGAGTAACAACCATCCATACATGCAAACTTTCGCATAAATAATAATAGTAGGATTCTGTTTCGACTGACGCTGTCTGAGTGTAGGTAATCCTGAATTGAAGTGCATTCAATTTAAACCAATAAATGTTACAAGCCAAATTGGAATGTTCCATTTGCGGTTGACGATTATAGGAATTGCGTTATATTGCCATAGATTATGTGTAATACGCTGACCTATATGTTTAATCTATGATTAACACTGGACTTGCTGAGTGCTGACACGATCGATACGAAATATGACAGTACAATAAATTATTTATCGATCAATTTGAAGCGCCACATTTGATATACGAGAGTCTCTGGAACTAATATTATTCCAAATGACGCATCAACCTCTACAATTAATTAATAAAAAAAATATCAAGATGACGTCAATCAAATCCAAAATGGCGTCAGTCAATCAGGTCCAAATAAGAAAATATTACTGTACAGGAAGTGAATTTGTCTGCGTTTTTTTTTCCAAATCCCGATCTCATAGTATTCTTGAAATAAAAATATTAATATGTCTGCAGAATATAATCTTTCTTTGTGTCGGATTTCGTGAAAATTGGTTCACTAGTTGAGCTATAATGTACCTAACAGACAGACAGACGGATAGACAGACACACTTTCGTAATAAGCAGTGTAATTTGCAAAACCTTGTAATACGTTTCTTTGCACGTTTTCTAAATTGAATATGAAATATGGATTCGACGAAGGTGCGAAGAAATAAATTCCAAGGTTTTACACAACAAATAATAAATTTCCCGACTCAGCTTAGACACAGTAAGTTCTGCAAAATAAAAGCTTCGTAGAAAGAACAAAATAATATTATGTAGTTTTACGGCACAGACTCAGGGCAAAATATGGATCTATTGCGACTTATATATGTTTTTATAAAAGCGTGTCTTTCGTCAACTTTTATAGTATTTATTTTTGGGCCTGACAAAAAACTGTTGGTTTTACAATTAACGTGTTAATTGCTATTGTAGTTACTTTTATCAGCAATCATGAACGTGTTGGCACCACTGGGTGTTCGCGCCAGTTGACGCCAGCGCCACCTCGGCAGCTGTCAGACGTCGAGAAGGCGGGAAAGATGGCGGCTTTTGTCTCGGTGTGGGCATCGGGCCGCGACTGACTTTTGGCAGACTCCGGGTACGACACAACGATTTTGCTAAAGCTGTACTATGGGTTTTGCTAAAGTTGTACTATCTTAGAAAAATAAATGTGTAATTGTGTGTGTGTTTGAGTCTCACAAACGGCTCACTACTGAGCTCAGGTATGAGACCAACCTCTCAGAGAATGATTTTAGGCCATAATCCACCACGCAGCTCTAATGTAGATTACAGATTAATTTTTTTTTAATATTTTTAGCGAGTAAACGAGCAAGTGGGTCACCTGATGTTAAGTGATTACCGCCGCCCATGAAATTTGTAGCACCTGAGGCACCACCAATGTGTTGCCGACTTTTCAGGAATTTATTGGTCCGCCTCTTGAATAACCCCATTTTGTAATTAAGAAGGAATACCGCTTGCTGCATTGCTGCAGATAACTCACTATTATATTATAAATATTATTATTATTATAAATGTAAAAGTGTGTTTGTTTGTTTGCTGGTTCATCCTTTAATCACGCAGCAACGGAACAGCCAATCACGTCGAACAGTTGCTTATCCGGTCGACGTGACCACCTGTATGTATCTTATGACACTTGGCCTTCGCGCTTCAGGCAGTCAGTCAGACTAATTTCTCATGAAGAGCTCAAGCTTTTTTGTGGCCGTGAGGTTACAGTATTTTATGTCATAGTAGTAGTGAAATAACGACCAATTTGCTACTATGTGTCATGCACATTAAAAGCTAGTGTACAGGTTATACTGCAGGTCTCTTTCTGGAAATGTTTTATTTCTTGCTGTTTCTATCATTTTCTCCGGACTGTGATTTAGGAAAGAATATTCTTAAGATGCGCTTGTAGAATGCCATCCTGTAGCGTCCAGTCCACGATGTTTTGCTTTCTTAGCGGGTTTTCTTTTCATTTTAAAACTGTATTTTGTAGCCAAGTTTTCTCAACACTTCTATAATCGCCCTGAAAATTTAAAAGTGTATATTTTTATTCGTTTCTTGATAGCATTGTACCTATTTGCAATATCTTATTATAAAGTCACCTGAAAAGGTAATCTAATAATGCATTTAATACTTCCCCGATATTCACATTGTGTAAAAAAAGTTACCAAACTATTTGAAAAGTTTCCCTGAGAATTGTTTTAAAAGGAAACAAAAGTTCTATGCCGAACAAGTGCTCAGCTATTGAGCTAGAAATTTTTGGAGCGACTTTATTATTTTATCATTATTTTTAAGCTATTGAATAGCTTCTATCACGGGCCAGCGTGGAGACCGAATCCAGAAATTCCGTAACGAAAATAACCTGACACGGGACTCCTCTACGGTGAGCCGCTAGATGGCGCATTTTTTATCAACGCCATCTAGCGGCTCATCGCTAGATGGCGTGGATAAAAAATGCTATGCAATAGCTTAACCGCGGCAGTCCCCGAGTGCCACATGTCTTTTTTTTATTTATTTATTTCTAACTAGATGATGCCTGTGACTTCGACCACGGGGGTTCGATTCCCGCAAGAACTCTATAATTTTCCGGGATAAAATGTAGCCAAAATTTCAGCCAAATCGGTTCATTTGTTCTGGTGTGAAGGAGTAACAAACACACACACACACACCCTCACACACACGCACACACACACGCACACGCACACACACACACTGTGATAATAACACACTAAACACTTACTTAGTTTTCACAGTCAAACTGCAAAACAGTTTTAAATAAAAAATGTCTGCGCGTTTTAGGTCAGTGCAAGTTAAATTATAATTATTGTTCTGATAAAAGCCACGCGCGTCGGGTTTTAATGATCTGTGTCACGTCTTAACAACTTAAAAAGCAGAAAACAGAAAAGCAATTCAAATAAAAAACCCCCGAAGCCTTATACAAAAGGCAGGGCCCACATGAACAAGATTAGTTCCGAAGAAGTTTATTTATAAGCTTGAGAAAATTCAATCTCCCTATCTCGCCGAGCAAAGTAAAGACCCTCTAGTTGAAATGAACGTACAAAGTCCCTCTCAATAACTTAGGGGGGATATTAACGCGGATGCGGACTGTTTCAGTGCCGTCCACAGTTTCGCAATCATACATTTCGTTTATATATATTTACCAACTAGCTTTTTCCCGCGGTTTCACTCACGTTAAGTTCAATTTTTCATACCCCAATTTTATCTTCTTAGGGGTTGAATTCTCAAAAATTCTTTCTTAGCGAATGCGTACGTCACAGTAGCTATCTGTATGCTGAATTTCAGCCCGATCCGTCCAATGGTTTGAGCTGTGCGTTGATAGATCAGTCAGTCAGTCAGTCTATCAGGCAGTTACCTTTCCCTTTTATATATTTAGAAAATAGATAGAAAACAAAACCGGCACGCAAGACTAAGGCTGAAATTTATAGACCGCACTCTCACTCTGCTCAGGCTCAAGACAGAGATAAAACGAAACAGACTTATGTCCAAGCATATTTGTGTCTTGTTTTAACTCTTATCTCCTGTCCGAGTTAAGTCAGAGCACGCTCTATAGATCTCAGCATAAGTCCTATGGAAATGCACTCAAGAGAACTTTGTTCAATAGTGGACGTCTGATAATGGAACGGAGATGGTAAACCACTGTGTGATTTTGCATTTTTTTTTCATAACCGTGAAATTTCCTTGTTACCATTCGCATTTTCCTGAAAAATCGATGTACATGCGTAATAGAAATAGAAATAGAAATATTTTTTATTCAAATAAACTTTTACAAGCACTTTTGAATTGTCAATGAATCTACCACTGGTTCGGAATGCCATTCCTGCCGGGAAGAGCCAGAAAGAAACTCGGCGGTTGCTCTTTTCAAAAAAAATAAAATTTTTACAATCGTTAATGAAACTATGCTATGTATACAGTGCTTCCACGATGAAGTTTCCTAAGTCAAATACAATACAAATACAACTAAATACAATACAAATACAAATAAATACAATCCAATGCATGTTAAGACGAGCAGACAGAAAGCAGACCCATTCCCGTTGGTGGCACCCGTTCACGAGCATGACGCATGATCCAGCCATTGCTTTGCTCAACCATATTTGAGGGAACGTAACAACCCGCACCACCACACCGCAACACCGTACTAGGTAAGTACATCGATGTGTACATCGATACTTAAAAAATATTTTTTGACGATTCCAACTCAAGGGGCGATTTCAACTCACGTTTTTTCCAACCTCGTTCCCTAAATATCCCCACTCTCTCGCCTCGAACGACGTGGCAATCGCTCACCATAATAAGCGTAATCCAACTGTGTGATTGTCAAACGGTGGTATATGCAGAGGTATTATGCAAATAAAATGTGCACAGGCGAGACCGTGGGATTTAGTAACGTTATGCTAATCGTATAGCTTGAGTCTGTAACTTGAGGACGTATACACAATTTCACATTATATTTCATTGCCTCTTGACACTCTTAGAGGATTAAGAGAGTTTATCTGTAGCGCCTCCCATACATGCAATCAAACTCTATTGTTGGTTATATTATCTGTGTTAATAGAATCTAAATATATAAAACGAAAAGGTCACTGACTGACTGACTCTGACTGACTGACTGGCTGATCTATCAACGCACAGCTCAAACCACTGGACGGATCGGGCTGGGCATACAGATAGCTATTATGCCGTAGGCATCCGCTAAGAAAGAATTTTTGAAAATTAAGCCCCTAAGGGGGTAAAATAGACATTTGAAAAATCGAACTTAAGCCGCGAGCGAAGCCGCAAGCAAAAGCTAGTTTACATATAAATCAGCAAGCGTTTACTCGCGGTTTCGCTTCCGGAATCTATTAAAAATTAAAATTGATCCGAAATGGTGATTCCCATACAAAATTACCAATTTTGATTTGTTAGATTTTTTAGCTGTTCTATTTAGAGTTCCGTACCCGAAGGGTAACCAATGGGACCTTATTACTAAGCCTCCGCTGTCCGTACGTCCGTCCGTCTGTCCGTTAGCGTAGATCTCATGATCCGTAAAAGGTAGACAGTTGAAATTTTCACAGAATGTTCTGTTTGCCGCTATAACAACAAATAATTAATAAAAATAAATTAAAAATTAAAGAGTAGAAACCCCTACTAGAAATATGTTTTTTCGGCATTTTTTTGGTACGGAACCCTTCGTATGCGAGTCTGACTCGCACTGACCGGTTATTTATTATTTTCAAACTACCCCTGTATACGAAAAATTGATGAGTGCCGGGGATGGAACCCCGGACCTCCTAAAAAGCAAGCCCGAGTATTATTTATCTACCACCTATCGTCACTATAGATATACCTATTATGTTAATCGGTGAAAAATGTCGAAATCCTGCCCAAGGGGAATTAGATATATTATGTGTTCAGCGTCAGCAAAAACTTGATTCAGGGACAAAAAGGGACTTTTTCGAATAAAGATTTTGCGTGGAATTTTCTCTTGTGTTATTCAGGGTGTGATTTTGAGACGGGTCAGTGAGGTCAACTGAGATAGAGTAATGTTTCGTTTAATGTAACACCAATATAACTTAATTGGTATGGTTGGTGAAAACGGCAATAGAACACCTTCATCTCATCTTATCCTTTTTCCACTCGACGATGCCAAGAAAATATCCTTTGACTGCGATTTCACTCGATGGTAGTTTTTGTATGGAGAGTCTATGGAGCTACTGAGTGATGACGTCATATTGCAATAGCGCTGTCTTTTTCTAACAAGAATCTTAAACAATCTATATTTTCGAGCGTTTTTAGATATATTTTGACAGTTCAAATTTTATATTTTGACAATACGAAGTTCTCGGATAAGACCATGGAAGTAGGGCTGATAAGACTTATTTTACGAGGGTGAAATCGGACCTCGGTGACCTTTGTTTCTCGAATAGTGTGAAAATTAAGAATAGAGTGAAAAACTCTACAAGTGTTAACTGTAGAGTTAATACTTCTAGAGTTTGTTTAATTAACAGTGGCACAAAATTTCTGTAACACTTAAAAAGGGTGCATAATATTAAAAGTGTCTCTTAATGTGACATTATATTAAAAATAACTTTCATAATATTGCCCCGGATTCCGCCAAAATGAGGTCACGATGTTTTAATTTAATATTTAATGTAGGTTGCTTCCGCGCGACGCCCAAACGTATCTACTTTTCAAATAATGTTTCACTTCTAAATAAATAGAATAGAATATTTTTTTATTTAAATAAACTTTTACAAAGTGCTTTTGAATCGTCAAATGAATCTATCACTGGTTTGGCATGCCTTTCCAACCGAGAAGAACCAGCGAGAAACTCGGCGGTTGCTCTTAAATGTTAACAGGACTATCTATTCATACATCTGCATTTGTCCATTGCTGGACATAATATTCTCTCCATAAATATCGTTTTAGCTGTGTTTTGAGTCTGAGCAGTGAGAGTACGGTCTATGGATTTCAGCCTAAATGTGAATTTTTTATACTAATGAGATCCTATGAGATCCTTGAGTAAGACTAGACTAGACATTCATATTATTAGATATTGGAGATTTATGAAGCAATATGAAGACCTTTTATTACACAAAAACTGGAATCGGAGAAAAAATCATTTTGCGCAATTGTAACTTTATGAAAGCCAGTAGTCATGACGAAAACGTTATATTTCCGCGATTTCGGCTGCCTTGAGATGATAACGGTATGAAACCATAAAATCAACGCACAAATTTTGAGAATAGACGTCGTTCGCGGGAAGATTCACAGTAATTCCAGATCTGAAAGGGAAATCATTTCGTTTTATGAATGCAATGAGAGCACCTTTAATAATATTCTTTGATATATTTTTATGGAACGCAAATTAAATAACTTGATATTGGATACATTTCCTTAAATATTTAAGTAAATAAATAATACTTCCGTATATCGTCGTCAGTAATATCTTTGTAAAATTCCTACATAATCCTACTTCCTGCTATCCTATCAATATGAAAGTGTAAAATTGGCACAATAAAATTCAAATTCAAATTCAAAATTAATTTATTTCATGTAGGCTAACTTGTAGCTCTTATGACACGTCATAAATCTACCACCGGTTCGGAATGCAGATTCTGCTGAGAAGAGCCGGTAAGAAACTCAGCAGTTGCTCTTTTCAAAATTTTTTTTTTTACAAAGCTATGCTATGTATACAGTGCTTCCACAATAAAGCTTCAAAATGCAAAATGCATACGTAGTTAAAAAAAATACTTCAATTTCTACATCTTCCAATGTGAAGGGAAAATTAGATTATTACTTTCGATGTAGGTAAATTTGATGAAACACCTATTCCGGGAATAAAGATATGAAGTGTTGATTCAGGAAATAACTGTGTACAGAGCGAGGGAGGCGGATGTTTGAACATCCATACCTAGACGCGTTTAATGTTATTCAAGGTGCGTGGAGAGCTTACACCGATGTGGTGAACTTATTGGCATACTAGCTTTTGCCTGCGACTTCGTCCAGATGGAGTTAGGGTGTCATAATAGTTCCTTTTCACACACCTTCGAGAACGTTATGGAGGTACTAGTTGACGCCTGCAACTTCGTTCGCGTGGATGAAGGTTTTGTATTTACCGCGGGAACTCTTACTAGTTGATGCCCGCAACTTTGTTCGCGTTTATTAAGGTTTTGTAATTTCCGCGGGAACTCTCTTATTTTCCGGGATAAAAAGTATTACTCTATGCCGAATTTCAGCCAAATCGGTTCAGTTGTTTTTACGTGAAAGAGTAACAAATATCCATCCGAATAGAAGACTGTAGGTATCACTTCTTCATTGATTAGGCTACTTTTTATCCCGGAAAATAAGAGAATTCCCGCGGATAAAAACGTTAGTCCACGCACGAAGTCGCGGGCCTCAACTAGTAATATCATAAATATATTATGAACCATGAACCACTTCTCAGAAACTGAACCCCTTGTACTTTTCTTCTCTGATTTCTTTTCCATTAAACACAGTATTATACATTGACTTAAAGCTTTAATTATAACACTAAAAACTAAAATGTTCTATTGCTTTTGATGTTTTACTTAATACTTTTAAAAGGGTATTTTTTAGTTCATCATGATTTTAATTGGTGCGCAAAGAACCCTCTGCTCTCAACCAGCCTCTGGATTAATGATGTCGTCTACGCTCTGACAGCTGTAAACTAACGAAACTTCATCACAAAGAACGCTTTTGAGGCGTTTTGTTTTTTTAAAAGCGAGATGTTTCTATTAATTTAAATCGTTGGAATTTTTTATGACGTTTAATGTATAAGTTACCTTTACAAAAGCATGAATAAGAAACCTTCTAGCCAAGTGCTTTCCAAGCTTCCCTTTGATAAGGTACCTATAGGAGCTAGATCTAACCGATGGACATGTTCACCGCAGGAAAATAGGTCTCTTGAGCGTTGCCACAGAACACAAAGCGACTTACTATACACGGATAGCTCATGATTGTGTGTGTGTCGCATCTGTATAAGTGTGATCGGAAGCTTGCTCGCGCCTGACCACTCTCACCTAGGCTCCTGACACGCACGCACACTCACGCAATGTGCATGTACACGACGTAACCACAAGTAAAGCTCACGCGCCCTCGTGAATTTCAAGAACTATGCAGTATACATGCAGTAAACTGACGTTTCATGTGTAGCCACTTTTTGATGAAAAAAATAGGGATGTTAAATGAAATGTGCCACCTATCACATCACTGTTGACATTAGGTCAGCAACATTATTTTACGGCATGACATTTCGAAAGGTCAGTTCCTGCATTAAAAGTCCGAGTATAGTCTATCTACATAATGAGGTATCTTCCAACGATGTGTCATTTTTTATTCGATGACAAGTTAGTCCTTGATTAGCATCTCACCTGATGGTAAGTGACGATACAGTCTAAGATGGTAGGGGGCTAACTTGGAAGGGTTTTTTTTTGTAAAATTTCTCTACTTTAGAGACCTTTGTCCTCTGATATATATAACTTGGAAGGGTTATAGTAGTGTACATTCAAACATGCCTCTGGTGTAGGGTCGTCATTCTAGAAAACTGGGAACATAACGTCTATCAGCGTTAGCTCAGACTTAAGAAAACTTAAAACGAGACACAAACCTCAAGATAGAGGTTAAAACGAGACACAAACTTCAAGATAGAGGTTAAAACGAGACACATACCTGCTCTGACATAAATCTGTCTCGTTTTAACCCTGTCTTAAGTCTGAGCTAAGAGAGTGCGGTTTATAGATTTCAGCCTCAGTCTATCAACTCTTTGAGCTATGTGCTCTGCTCATTGCCACTTTTTTCCCGTCTGGACGATATCTTTGTTGATACTAAAAGGATTTTTCACCTACAAAAGTTAGGAGATAATCAGCAAAAATGTAGCCAGGTTTTTGGCGTAGCTCCAAACGTGCTCATATTTAAGACATGCTAAGTAGGTTCTAATTACTATACTTAACCGTACTTAGCGTAGTTGGGGAAGCTTATAAATAGATTAGCTCGTGGGAACAAGCTCACTGTATTTAAAGGATTGCGAAAATAATAAAATGCAAAAATTTCATTTGGTATTATTTTAGGTAAAAAACACAGAATAGGTAGGTACATAATAGTAAAGGTGCAAAAGAAAACATTTACCTAAACAGCGACTCTTGCTACCACACAATAAGTGCAATCCAGGTCGCACAGGTTTAACTTACCCAATGTTATATTCACCTAGAAGTTTCCTCTCTTTCTATCGCGTAACTCTTCGGACTACATTAGCCATTGATTAGGCCTAGGATTAGGATAAGCAAGAATGGAGCATGTAATGAAAGTACGTGGCGTCAAAGCAACGAACGAATATGCATGCATAGAACAGTTCTCGAGAATTCGACTTGCTCTCGACGCTTACCTATCGGCCTTGTAACGAACACAAAGAAGAGAAAGAAAAAGACTTTGGAAGAGTGGCCAGAGAAAAAAAGTTGTTTTAAGTTGATAGTAATTTATCAAAATAATAGGATGTGTTGTTAATATGTTGATCTATGATAATCTACTGGTAGATTATTTATCATAGATCAACTTTTATATACCTAGGTTACTTTTTATGTCTAAAAAAACGGATTCCAGTGAGATTTTAATAAAACTATTAATAAAATTACCGGTTAAATGCGAGTCAGACTCGCGTGCGAAGGGTTCCTTCCTTACCAAAAAACCGCTGAAAATGCACGTTTCTAGTCTCCTTTAATTCTAAATTTATTTTTATTATTTGTTATTGTAGCGGCAACAGAAATACACACTCTGTGTAATAAGGTCCCGTTGGTTTTCCTTCGCGTATGGAACCCTAAAAATTGGCTTTGCAATAAGCACCTCAGTCAAATTTCTGGTATCCTCGCTAAGCCAAATGAATTCCCTATATGATATGCAATAAACGTTAGACGTCTCCCGAAATAATTTAGACGGATACGAGCGTGAATGCAAACTGTTTCGGCGCCGTGCGAGGGTATTATGCAAATAAAATGTGCACAGCTAAGCGGGTGGATTTACTAACCTTATGCAAATCGCACAGGCAACATTTACTGACTTAGATAGGTACTCAGTTTTAAATTATATGGAATGTGCTTTTGGCCGCGACTTTCAGTGCGTGTAAATATTTTTTTTTTAATCCAACAGCAAGTTTTTATTAACCGACTTCAAAAAAAGGAGGACTCTTTTTTTAAGTATGTTCCCGATTGCTCAAGGACGCCTAGACCAAAAATTAAGAGTACTTAATCCATGCGGACGATGTCGCGGGTATCGTCTAGTATAAAATACAATACGCACAAACAATAATATTATTATAAAGATTTTGTATGTCGTTAGCGTTTCGCTCTATCGTTTTTTGTCGATGTCAGATAAATCCTTTCTGCGCAATTTTAATACAGTAGCAACGATTAAAAAATATTTGGAGTAGGTATCTCTTTTAATCTCAATCCCAGAGCTATAGATTATGAAATTATCTTGCGAAAAAGTTATAATTAAAAGAGATGAGCTTTAAAGTCACGCAAAACGGGCGAATCGAGGCCTAATTGCGGAGATTCCCAGGAGAATAAGAGCTTAAAAGTCGTCGCAGAACTTTCATGTATTTGTTCGCACAAAAAATGGGCTAAAAGGCACTAAAAACCATTCCGACTTCAGTTTTAGCACACCGCAATTCATACTAATTGACGTGCAAAGGATCCTCGGATTCTCAACAAGTCGTTGATATTAATGATCGTTAGCCCCCGTTAGCCGCTCTGACAGCTGTAAACTAACCGACTTATACAACTTTTCAGAATTTTTGCGTGGGTTAAGGGAAAATCATTAATGGCTAGTTACCACTCCATCGTCAAAGACGTGCCGCCAACCGATTTAGCATTCCGGCACGATGGCGTGTAGAAAGTTTACTACTTACTAATCATTATAATCTATGTCATAGGCTACGAATAAATAATAAGTAGGGAAGTCTAACTGCGTTAAAAAAAAGACCCCAACAAAAATTGTGCCAAAGTGGGCAGAGATTAAAATTGAGTCGTTGGAGGCGGGGATTAAAAACAAAAATAGCACGTCAACAGTTGGACATTTTTCTTGCACGTCAAATTTTCGTAACATCGTCCAATGACTCAGCAGTAATAGCAAACATAGCAGTACGAGCGCGGACCATTCCCTGCTTTCGTTCTGAATTTGAACCAATCACCAAGCATATCTATCTGTAACCTAGGAAGTGATTCGTATTTTGAATCATACGTCATTGGTCACGTCATTGGTTTGAAATAGGGCCATTTTTTTAGTGGATTTTGTTCTGAATTAGACTTCCTTACTTATTATTTATTCGTAGATCATAGGTAAGAATCTAAGACGAATCGAATCATATCTGCTTTAACAAAAAATGAGTAGATGAGGAATAAACATACACTCTTCCATCTAAATTATTTCTGTCAATAAAGAATAACACATCAACAAATTCTTATAAAATATTATACGTCGGCTATGAAATGTCAGTAAACGTCCGGAACTCCGAAATATATCGAGGGTACTACGATACAAAATTATAATAAAAAGCGTCCCTTATTTCACACAACATTGAACCGCCTTCCGCTGACCGGATCTAATGGGGAACTACTTTGAAAATCACTCGGGTGATTGGAGTCGCAAGGGCTTTATTAATTTTGCTTTAATCCGCTTCGGGTTTGGTCTCATGGCTCGTAAGAGTCGTAAGTTAATGAAATACTGAAGACTAGCGGTCCGCTTCGAAATATAGGCTTAGTATAAGATTTAATTCGATGTCTAGTAGACAATACAACATTGTAAAGTTGACATCTCCTGAGGATGCTCCGGTGTCGGGGCGAAACGTGCGTCGAGAGTAGTATTAAGGTCTTGTGTGGTGGTGCATGTGAGTGGTGGTGGCATTGCTTGCTTGGCTTTCTTGCTTGGTTGGGGAGGTAAGCGGTGCTTAGCATGTTGGACCATACAGATTTTTTCTGTTGGCGGATTATAGCAAAATAATTCTAACCTTTTCTTGCTCGACTGATCGTATTCGTATTCGATGACATTAGCGTCAAAAAAAATTGAACCATAAACACGTTAAATTAGAGCTCAATTTCTTGAATGCATTCTTATACGTTTACGTATACAAATACTCTCGAAATTAAAATTGGTTCTACTTAATTTGTGACTTTAAACCAATACAGTTAAGTTTTATTTTACAGTGACGCTAAAGTCATCGAATACGAATACGATCAATCGAATTAAATCTTATACTAACTGTACTGTAACTAGTTTATTCCGCTAAAACCTTTGCGTATAAGCGGTTATTGAAAACGTAAGAAATACTTTAGCATAGGATTTTTTTTGCAAGAAATAATTGTATTCGTTGCTTCTTCGTCTTGAAGAATGTAATAAATATCGTCCACTATTGGGCAAAGGATTCTGACATGGATTTCCTCAGGCCTCGCTCTTAATTGACTAATATTTTCAATTAATTATACATGATATTATTTCTTTTCATAAGTTTCAGCTTTTAATGCTAAATCGTTACGGTGTCTTATGTAAAAAACTTGTCGTATACCACAGTCTACATCCACACAATGCGCTACGGTCCCGTAGCACTAATTTGTTTATGCGTAAGCATACGATGCAGCACCTGCTGCGTGGTATAGCATGATTTTATACTTACTTTCGCTGGTTCAGTGACCCAAAGAGGATCTTGGCCTCCGACACCAGAAGCTGCCACTCATGCCTGTCCTGCACCTCGTCACGCCAATCGAGTGTATTGTATGGCTTGCAGGTCTTCTGTCACTTCGTCTACCCAGCGACACCTGGGTCGTCCAACGGGGAATTTTCCTATTGGGCGACCCAAGTATGCTCTCCTTACAGCACGATCCTCTCCCATTCTCTCTAGGTGCACGAGCCAGAGGAGCAGAGCGGATGATTTTATGCCATAATTTTATTATTTATAAAAAGATAGACAGCTACTGTCTGTTTGTAAGCTTTTCACGCTTAAACCGCTAAACCTATTTCGACATTTGGCAAGGAGATAGTCTCTATCTTGAATTAGAATACAGGTAATATTTTTATCAGAAAATCAAAAAAGTGATATTTTAAAAAACATAAATCATGTGACATCAATCCAGACATAAAGTTACCAACATATTATTATTACGTAACATACCTACCTACTACATCGCTGTATAGCAGATTTGAGTCCATTTAGTTTTATTTGGACTTAAGCAGTAGAAACTAACACTCACCATTGCCTTGTTTTATGTGCCATTAGAGTACGGGAGCAGCATTCAGTTCTCAGTAACTGTGTCTTCTGCAAGCTGTTTATAAACGCTTCATTGAATTTAGCTGCAATGTAAACTTTGCTTCTAGGGTGAAACGGTTCTCTTTGAAAGCAGTTCCTATAATAAAGTTGTTCAAAATTGTGTTCCATTTAACTGTATTGTTGTTCATTTGAACCAAAGATTTGAACACTTATTTACATGTTGATTTGACTGAATTGAAACTGCGACACTCAATCTCAATAGAGACTAGCCAACTACGCAGAAGATATTAGAGTGCACATGTGTGTACAAAGATGTGTACTACTGTCCCGATACTCACGTAGCTCGATGAAATTCGAAACGTCTGCAGAGAGATCAGCACTGGTAGCATGGGCAGGAGATAAAAGTTTTATCCCCCGATTTTATCCACTGACAGGCGATAAAATTATCTTTTCCCTATGCTAAAGCATGGCGACAGAGGAGAAGGCGATGTATATTTCTATAAGTATATCCACTTAGTGTTATTTCCACCGCTGTGCCCATGCTCGACGGGTGGATAAAGCTAAACGAGGGGATAAACATTTTATCCTTTTCCCGGGGATAAAATTTCTCCCGCCCATGCTACCAGGGCAGGTGTAGGACCGATGGCTTTAGGTGCTCTCAACAACATCTATAAGATACTCATAAGCGACCTAATACTGACCACAGCGCCTATAATACCATGTATAGTTCTTGCAATTCAGGAGGGCGCGTGAGCTTTACTTGTTGTTGCATCGTGTACATGCACATTGCGTAAGTGTGAGTGCCTGTCAGGTCACAGGAGCCTAGGTGGGAGCGGTCAGGCGCGAGCAAGCTCTTGCTCACACTTATGCAGATACGACACGCACACAACCATGAGTCACGCGCCCTAGTGAGTTGAAAGAACTACCTATACCAAAGCTTAACGCAGTAATATTTCAATTTTGTTTTGAGATTCATATCATGACATATTGTTTTGATATTGTATGACAGGTCAAAACAATATTGAAACAATACTGTTTTAAGGATTGGTGGTAGGCTTCCAGATCTCCTCTCAAAAATAAGTTTAGACCATAGTCCGCCACGTTACCCCAATGCAAATTGACAGACTTCACACATTGGAAACGTTATGGGGAACGCTCAGGCATACAGATTTTCTCACGATATTTTGCTTTGCCGTTGAAGCATGTGATAATTAGTTGAACTTTAAGCGTCCTAAGAAATAAAAAAGAGGTCACGTCTGGCTTGAACTGAGTAAATGTTCCCAGCAACGTTATTTCTGCAAGTTGTAGCTGGCCTGATGACGTCTTCTGCAAGAAACTGCGGAACATTACTTGCCAGTGAATACTTACTAGGTATTAACTATAAATTATTAAACTTGCTGACCACATGCTTAAATCCTTTGCAAAACTTGCCCCAGATGAGTTTAGTTTAAGGGCTCATTTTACGACTCTCAATGTTATCTTGGACACTTGTAATCCTTAGTAAGGGTTCACGGTTAATAGAACTTGGGTTAATTATGTTGTAGGGAGTTAGCGGTGCTCCATTAAGCTAAGAAGGATGGTTTTGATGTATGTTTTTTTTAATTTTCCAGTACCTCTTTTTTAATTTAGTAAACACTAGCTGATCTGACTGTCTTCACACGGGTGGGTTTTTATCAGTTTAGGCAGCTTTCGGGTTTCGGCAACTTTTCTATTCGCTCTAAGGAAATAAGGAAATACGTACTGCATAGATTTTAGTAAATTAGTCATTTTATGAAAAATGTGTGTGTGTGTGTGTGTGTGTGTGTGTGTGCGTGTGTGTGTGTGTGTGTGTGTGTGTGTGTGTGTGTGTGTGTGTGTGTGTGTGTATTCTTATTATTTGTTGTTATTGTGACATCCAACATATACATTTCAAAGAATTCGCTGAAAATTTCAAGGATTTTCATTTAGGATTAGTAGGATTAACACATAGACTACATTTTATCCCAGAAAATAAAAGAGTTCCCGCGGGAATATAAAAAACCTTAATCCACACGGACGAAGTCGCGGGCATCATCTAGTATTGTATAAGTTTAGTTTACTATTCAACCATCTCACCAATTGTCAGAATGGCCAACACGTAATATGTGCGCAATTGGAAAGGAATTTTGATTCTAGCTAATATTCTTTTAAAAAAAACTGCGATTTAGTTGTCCAACTCGAAATTATAAGTCTGCGAATACTCTTAGCTGTGAGCCAGTTGTTTGAAACCTCGTCACGTTGTTTCACCGGAAACGAGAATATAACTAAAATACCAAGTGATGTTTAAATCAATAAATTATCACAGTTTTGGTGTTTACGTTATTTTTTATTTAATGCTACAATTTTCCGCCTACTACCCGCGATGATGGAAGCTCCGATTTGTTGTTGATTCCGTTTGGTACGAGTATATAATGCGATTCCAACCTTGTTCGATGTAGTTTTTATTTGCACGTCGGTTATAATGCATCGTTTGGTCGTTGTATTGATCGGTGTGGTCGTTTTGGTAAGCAAAAATATTTCTTCTTCTTCTTTTTAAGCTATTGCATAGCTTCTATCGCGGGCCTTGAGCATGGAGACCGAATCCAGAAATTCCGTAACAAAAATAACCTGACATGGGACTCCTCTCACCGCTAGATGGCGTTGATAAAAAATGCTATGCAATAGCTTTACCGCGGCAGTCCCCGAGTGCCACACGTCTTTTTTTTAATCGTTTCTTCATGAGTCATGACTGAGGGTTGTAACCCACTTGCTTATAAAAGCGTCTCAGGCGGTGAGATCAAAGTCATTCGAAGAGAAACCTGGATGTTGGGGCAAGTTATTAAAAAAAAGACGTGTGGCACTCGGGGACTGCCGCGGTAAAGCTATTTGCATAGCATTTTTTATCAACGTCATCTAGCGGTGAGAGGAGTCCCGTGTCAGGTTATTTTCGTTATGGAATTTCTGGATTTGGTCTCCACGCTCACGGCCCGCGATAGAAGCTATGCAATAGCTTAAAAAATATTGTTTGTCCATCGGAATAGCACTTTTCCTCTACTTCTCTTCTCAAAGTAAGTTGGTTACAAAGAAGCGTAGATCAATACGGTTAAACATATTTGTGTATATGTATCGAGAGTAAAATCCATCAATAGGTTGTAATACTTCAGGTTTTGTTCTGTATTCTGAGGATGTGGGTAATGAGCACTCACACGAATTTAAAGAACGTTCGTGCATTTAGTGTGGGTAGGTACACACTTTACACTTGCCTAAAATATCACCCCAAAGCAGGATATCGAGGTTACATGTACAACACATTGGAACGATGGCCGAGTGTCTTGCTGGTTCTTTTCGGTTGGTGTTCCAACTTTTACAAAATGCTTTTTAAATTTGAAAAAATCTTAATTGACCTTAATAAAAAACAAGTTGCGTGGAACCAATCTGCTTTACTTCAGCTGTCCACAAGATAGACAGGCTACATATTGTAACATTTTTTGTTTTGAAACGAGCAACTGCTGAGTTTCTTCTCAGCAGAATCAGCATTCCGAACCGGCGGTAGATTCTCGACTTGTCATAAGAGCCACAAGTTGGCCTACATGAGATAAATAATTTTGAGTTTGAGTTTAAAAAATTAATTTGAATAAAAAACCATTCTATTCTATTCCATTATAAGAAGATACTGCTCTGACATCAATTTTTTTCTCTTTTCAGGTCAAAACAGACGTTGATGTACGACATTGCTTTGAAACAGCTGCGGTGAGTCTCGTTTCTGTTTTATCTGAATGAAGTAAACATTTCATATAAATACAGACTAACTTTTGCCCCCGCGACTTCGTCCGCGTGGAATTAGGTTTTGGGGTGGAATTTTCAAAAACTGTGACACACGTACTTCTTTATTTTTAACTGATAGCTCAAATACCAACTTTGATGGAAACAGCTTGAAAAATGACGGAGTTTCATATAAACTTCCATCCCCTATTTAAACCCCTTAGGGGTGGAATTTCCAATAATCCTTTCTTAGTGTGCGCTTATGTCATAAAAGGAACCAACTGTAAAAATTTCTAGTTTCTAACTTCAGTAGTTTAGGCTGTGCGTTGATATCTCAGTCAGTCAGTCAGGACTTTGAATTTTATATATATATAGATTGTCTCTTTCCAGTTCAATACAGACTGTTGCCGGTTGAACGCCACGGAAGAGGAGATTACAATGATAAGGGAATGCACTGAAAAGTCTAAACGTGATCCTCAGCCCGTGAGGGATTTTTATTTATTTATTTATTTACAAGCTGATTCCCACGACTTCGTCCGCGTGGAAAAAGTTTAGAGTGACTTGCTACTATCCGCGAGAAGTTATGTCCTCTCTCTCCGATAATATATATAGTAGATCTTCACCAAAATTATATTTTTAATAGTACACAATTTATTTATTTATCAGGATAAAAAGTATCTTATATGTTGACCCTTAGTATCAGCTACCACTACACCAAATTTCATTTAAATCCGTTCAGAAGTTTTCCCGTGATGCGCGCACAGACAGACAAAAAAAATAATTTTGGGCTCAGTATCGATATTAAAGCATCCTCCGACTAAAATTATCAAAATATATTTAATGTACAGATTTATTTTGTTTTGATAATTTTTATACATATAAATAGTGTTAAAAATATTATTAGAAGAAGTGGATAATCTGAGAGAACCTCATGAACCTCAAGAAATACATAGGATTGTAACTATATTATTATTATTACATAATTATACAAATATATTTACTACAATAAATACATAATATATTTTTAGTGCGCTGTCGAAACTTGTTGGGGACAAACAACCGGATTTCTCTTATCAAATGGAACTATTGATAAAGCCTCGTTGGAAGCAATTATAGAGCACGACTTTGAGAACCACACCGATATAATGGAGACAGTCAAGCAGAAATGTTTGATTGATGATCTGGGCTTCTATGGACCTCCGCACATGTGCCATGTGAAGAAAATTGGACATTGCTTAAGTGTAGTTACTGTATTGGTAAATATCGTCGGCTTATTGCAAGAACTCACTAAGTGCAAATAATCATCAAGTACAGTTAAGAACAGCTTTAAACTCCTCTTGACGAATTCTATATAATGCAAAAACACACTTACTTCTAGCTATTCAAATTTAGAAGTTATGACTAAGCATATTATTGTAGTTACTAAACAAAAATTAAGGCGGCTATTTACTAAAGTGTGTTCAGTAAACTAATCTGAGAACCTACTAGGTACCAACACTTAGTGCTGGTTTCACCAACGTAAAATAAGACTTATTTTACGTTGGTGAAACTTATTTTAAGTCGGACCTTAAAGTAATATGTATTACATTTGTAACCTCAATAGGCAAATGGTTAAAGGTTAAAGAAGCGGACTGAAAACCGAAAGGTTCAAAGCTTCAAGGGTTCAATCGCTGCACGTTGTACTATTTGCCATATCTACTCTTTAAGGTTTCTGCTTATTTATTTTTATTTATTTATTTATTTATTTCAAGTTTATTACATATGTTATAAAAATGATGCCAGAACAGTTTAGAACGATGATCGCCGCCGCCGAAGTGTAAACTGTGTTGCTGTGAAAGGTGAACGGCGGAAGGGAAAGGAAAATATTAGTCAAGTTTAGTCATTAGTCAGTGTGGCTTATGTAATAATAATTGTTTTTATTTCCAGACCTGCCCTCAGTGGGCTGATACGGAACACTGCAACAAAGTAAAGAAGATAATTGACGAATGTGAAAGTGTTTATCCATGAAATTGCATATTTTTAAAAATACGTATATTATATAAATATATGTAAACATATACCTTTAGTAGGATGCACTACGCCGTAACCAGAATGCGACAATATGTATTTTTAATACTATAAAAATAAATAAATTACATCTATATATGTACATACAAATAAATATTTGTCTACCTGTGATTTCCAAATAACTACCTCTAATTAAGGGCATATGTAATAACTAGCTTTTGCTCGCGGCTTTGCTCACGTTAAGTTCGATTTTTCAAACCCCTATTTTACCAACTTAGGGGTTGAATATTCAAAAATCCTTCCTTAGTGTGCGCCTACGTCATAAAAGGAACCAACTGTAAAAATTTCAAGTTTCTAACTTCAGTAGGCTGTGCGTTGATATCTCAGTCAGTCAGTCAGTCAATCAGGACTTTGAATTTTATATATATAGATATGATTAAGAAATTAAATGAATACATAATATTTTAAGAACTAGCTGATGCCCGCTATTCCTTAAAAAACCTCAATCCACCCCGGATTGAGATTTTTTAATTTCCGCGGGAACTCTTATTTTCCGGGATACAAAGTAGTCTATACTCTAGCTAGACTATAGTCTATCTCTGTGCCTTTCAACCAAATCGATCCAGCCATCCATTCATTCATCCATACATCCAAACTTTCGCATTTATAATATTAGTAGGATCATCTATGCTGAACTTGAGTAATATTGAGGTCTCCCCTCCAAAGCAAAAAACTTGTGTTATGTTGAATCGGCACTAGAATCATTTTTTTATTCGATGACAAGTTAGTACCTACCTGACGTTAAGTGACGATGCAATCTAAGATGGTAGCGGGCTAACTTGGAAGGGGTACGGCAGTGTACATTCAACCCATAGATACCTCTAATCTATTTCTAAACGCCATCGCGCCGGAACGCTAAATCACGCTTGGCGGCACGTCTTAGACAATAGGATTGTAACGAGAGACAATTCAGAAATTATTAATTCCCAAATTTCCCCGCCGGGAATCCAACCCGAGACTTCCCAATTATAAGACCACTGCGCCAGGGAGGTCGTCAAAACCTACCTTTTGCACCTACTCAGATGGTCGTCAAAACCTACCTTTTGCACCTACTCAGATGGTCGTCAAAACCTACCTTTTGCACCTACTCAGATGGTCTCAAATAAAAATTGGGGTGTATTTTTCACTTATTCTTATTACAGCTTAAATACACTTAGGCTGAAATCTATAGACCGCACTCTCACTCTGCTCAGACTCAAGATAGAGTTAAAACGAGTCAAATTTACGTGAGAGCATATTTTGTGTCCCGTTTTAACTCTAACGTAAGTCTGAGCTGAGTCAGAGCACGCTCTATAGATCTCAGCATTAGTTTCTACGTAGGCACATGGATCCGTTACATGAGCATCTCACATGCAATTTAAATTAGCAAGTTCGTACGTGGATTCGCAAAGTTAAATGGATTTAGCGCAAACTACGGACTGGTAATGAATTAGATTTGTTTCGGACGGAGGATGAATTAACTAAATCATGAAGGCGTAAATCATTAGGTCTAAATGTATAAAAAGAAAAAGTGTCTGACTGACTGACTGTCTGACTGATCTATCAACGAACAGCTCAAACCATTGGATGGATCTGGCCGAAAATATTTGACATACATATAGCTATTATGATGTAGGCGACCGCTGAGAAAGGATTTTTGAAAATTCAACCCCTGCGGTGGTGAAATACGGGTTCGAAAAATCGAACTTAACGTGAGCGAAGCCGCGGGCAAAAGCTAGTATTACTATAAAATAAGAATCCTTTCGTAAAACGTTTAGAGATATTGGTAGGTACACTTATATTGGTATAGGTATTTCTTTCCACAGAAAGACGAATTCCTCGGAGGAAAAAAAATTTTGTGTTTTAGATGGAGACGCCTTGACGTCTAATTTCTTTGCAAAAAAGTCTGTCAATTACGGTGCGGGGCGAGGTAGCACACATAAACAATTTCTTACTACAGGTGCATTTTTCAATCACGTCGCTATGCACGCACACGACAAAACTACCAAACACAACCTTAAAGTATACGCACACAACCAAGTTCACACACAGGGACGTTCTATCCTTACACGAAACAATCATGTCATTTATGTAAGCAATTTTGGGCTGCGACACTATCGATTATCGACTTTCGATAAGTTCTAAATGAATTAATGAATGAATGAAGTTCAACTTATAGTATAAATTAAAATATTGTTAAATCAATTTAGCAATCAATTACTGTTCGTTGGTCTGGCTAAGATTTAAAAAGTTTTTAATGAATTGTATAAGATGAGAATATAAATCTAAATCGAATGTTCTGAATCTAATATATAGGATACTTTTTATCCTAATAAATAATAAGGTTCATCCGCGATAGGGGATGAAAGTTTTTGAAAAATACTATTTTATTTAATTTTGGTGAAGATCTAATAAATATTATCGGAGATAGAGGACATACCTTCTCGCGGATAGTAGCAAGTTACTCTAAACTACGCCACGCGGATGAAGTCACGGAAATCAGCAAGTAAATAAATAAATTTAAGAAATGCCACATACAATTTTGTAGTCGAGTTTATAGTTTTTAAACTTTTATCCATGTTTTATCAATGGATAGTAGACATTTGTTGGAACACTTACTGGTTCTATAAGAAAATTAAAAAATACATGATGTACCTATACCATACACACCGAAAGTATCAATATCGATATTATTTCTGCTTCCAGCCCTAATTTTCTTGCAGTGTGACCAACTTCTTTAAAATAAAATCCTCATTTTTGAACAAAAAACTACCTTAAAAATATGTACTGTCAGTGATAAGCTTATCCAACTTTATGAATGGGTACAATACCTATTACAATTTAATTTTTCATAAACCGAGGTGGCACGAGGTCATTTAATTGTGGCGATTGAATATTAATAAGGCTTTTTAATCACAAATCTGTGTATGTTTGTAATGATTTTTGCGCATGCAATTATACCGGTTACTTATATTATACTAGCGGCCCGTCCCGGCTTCGCAAGGGTGGATATTTAGTCACACGACAAGAAAATATTATAAAATGTTAACGAATATTCTACTTAACTCAGTTTTGACGAAATGTGTGACTACGTACCCTTTTCAAAATAATCGATTAAATTGTTTGCCCAAAGTTTATAAATTAATATAAATATAAACCCCCAACCTTTCCTATTCGATCGTAATTTTAATTGTATGTAATCAAATCATTTTGCAGTTCATGATAAAGGGCTCCAATCGAGTAATAAGTAGATTGGTTAATTTTTTTAAATTTCCCGAAATTATTTCTTGTACGACTCCGTAGCAACATTTTCGGATCAACAGTATTTTTAAGTTTTCTCCTTAAATAGTGCATTAATTGGATAAAAGAATATATGAGGAGAAAAGTAATGTTATCCTTTCATAAACTGGATATTTTTGGTATTTTTTTTAGAAGGAAAATCACTCATAGTCGGCATATTATACCGGAGCTCATCCTCCGCTAACCATACGTTGTTGACAGGCGCGTGACGCGAGTCAAACAGTTTTATATAACGGGTATGACCGCTGGGCATACCCGTCAAATAAAAACTTACAGAGGGGTACGCATCCTATTGCTACTCCAGGGCTTAAGCCTGGAAATACACGTCCGATTTTGTTTCCGATTGTCTGATCAGGCTACCGGATCGTATTTACTCGATACACATCCGATTTTTCCGTCAGGCTTTTTCTGAACTCAGTCGTTCCCGAGCTATCATCCCGAGTGCTTGCGTTTGGAGCAAAGCAGAAGAAAAGAAGTTGGATGACGAGTTAATAGAAATAGAAATATTTTTTATTCAAATAAACTTTTACAAGTACTTTTGAATCGTCAATGAATCTACCACTGGTTCGGAATGCCGTTCCTGCCGAGAAGAGCCAGCAATAAACTCGGCGGTCGCTCTTTTCAAAAATTTTTTTTTTTACAATAGGTAACAAAACTATGCTATGTATACAGTGTTTCCACAATAAAGTTTCAAAAATGCAAAACAATCCAATGCATGTTAAGACAGGCAGGCAAAAGCAGACCCATTCCCGTTGGTGGCACCCGTTCACGAGCATGACGCAAGATCCAGCCATTGCTTCGCTCAACCATATTTGAGGGAACGTAACAACCCGCACCACACGACACCACCACAGAAATTTTAAAGAGAGGAAAGAGAAAGAAGAAAAAACGTCGCTATTGGATTCATCCAATCAATTTGACAAGACTTACTGAGAGTCATTTCTATTTAAAACATCCAAAATAATTCATAATAATAATTTAATAATTTTATTATTATGAATCATTTTTTTTTTTTTTCATAATTTTCGCCCCTTATTCGAACCACAACGATGCGTCCACACAGTGTCAGCGCTACATTTTTTGGGCCCTAAAAAATCCCAATAAGCAAAATTCCGCCCTAAATTTGGGGCTAAAAGCCCTAAGTTGGGAACCCTGACTGGCAAAATCGGAAGGAGTAACCGGATGTCTATTTTGTCTCATACTAGAAGTATGTAGACCGCGCCTTCAGACAATCGGACCGACAGTAAAATCGGAAACGCCTCGCGCCCGTTTCCGACTCGGACGTCCGATCCGGCCACCGGATCGGACGTGTATTGACTGTTCATACAAAGTAATGGCTTCAACGCCTTCCGGTAGCCTGATCAGGCTACCGGATCAGACAATCGGATGAAAAAACCTGACGTGTATTGCCTCCTAGACGAATTCAGACGGCTACGAACATTTTTTAAACAAAGAATAGCCATTGTGTGTCCAACAGAATTCAAATGCGCATCACTTGAGAACTGTTGGGATAGTATAAGATTTAATTCGATTGATCGTATTCGTATTCGAAGGTGTTAGCGTCACAGGAAAATGAACCTTAACAGTACCGATTTAAAGACACAAATTGAGTACAACCGATTTTAATTTGGAGCGTATCCATACACGTGAACGTATAATAATGCATGCACGAAATTGAGCTGTAATTTAATGACGTTTATGTTTGTGTTGTTGAAAGAGTGAAATGGTTCATTTTACTTTGACGCTAACATAATCGAATACGAATACGATCAGTCGAATTGAATCTTATATTAACTCTACTGGTGGACCGATTTGTTTACCTATAGTGATACAGTTGATTACCTGGGCCCCAAGTCTGCTATTTTACATGTCATTGTCATTGAACCGCAATACAATTACAATTCAATTAACATTGGTCCAAAATTTCGTAGTCTACTAAATTCACAATGGTCGTTCGATTTCTTATAATTGGATTGTAATTCAATGATACCTCGGTATTGCCATTAGCTTAAAAAGCGTTTGCCGAAATGAGTTTAAAAAAAAACTACATATTAAAAACGTTTATTTAAGCTAGATTCAAAGCTAGATGTGTCAGTGGCAAACCATCGGAAAACAATTGTGACGCCATTAAATTAGTAGACTACCAAAATTGCTAAAAGTAGCAATTGGGATGTCATTGATAGACAATTGAACTACAATTGGAATAGCAGACTTGGGCCCCTGTAGTGGGGGTCGCGGCGCAGACCCCAACAACCTTTCAACTCCACGAATCGCTCAGCCATTTCGGTAACTTTGGTTCTCCTGTTTTTACTATCTTTATTGATAAAGATCTATTAAGTATAGATTTATATCCCCCCGAAGTGATCAGTCATAAGTACTAGATCCTCGTTCGACAATTAATCACCGATTCCCCGCACAATCACGGGCGTGGAGTGTCCGAGTATGACACATCTCCCGCCGTGATGGATGGAGATCTCCTCACGACATGATTACTCATGTTCACCCATATTCGAACAGGGGAGCTTAATAATTCATAATCGTTTCGCCAACGTAGGGATGGATCGAGAAGTTTATTTAATCTTTTGATTCTTACTAATGCTACTAATATTATAAATGCGAAAGTTTGGATGTATGGTTGGATGGACTGATGAATACTTGTTACTCAATCGCGCTGCAACGACTAAACTGATTTGGCTAAAATTTTGCTGAATTTTTATCCCGGAAAATAAGAGAGTTCCCACGACACACCTTAATTATATTGGTTTTTTGGTTTGTCCCTCAGTCACGGAGCAATAAAGCAACGGATCTACATGATTTTTGGCATGGGTATAATTGAGGATTTAGATAGTGACATAGGCTACGATTTATCCCAGAAAAACAAAGAGTTCGTGCGGGACTTTTAAAAACTTCACGCGGACAAGGCTCGGGCTTTTAGCTAGTAATTATCCACAATAGTTTTGCCAACAGGGAAATAGATCAAGATGTTTTTTGATCTTAGAGACTGTTTCGTTGAAAATATTCGCTAAAAGCTTTTCTGGATTTAGAGGGGGTAAAATATACATACTTACTTCAAAATTTTTTTATGGAAAATTATCTAGCATTACCTAAGAATTTAAATATAACCGTTTTCTACCCCGAAGGGAGGAAAACGAGTATTTCAGGTCTTGCCTAGGCTTGACCTTCCGGAGATAACACTACTATCACTTTTCATACGCATGCCTACTTCTACTGTTAGTGAGAGCGAGATAGCCTATACAGGGCCTAGTCGCGGGGCGGCTCCCCTGCCGCCCGCGTGTGCCGGCTAGGCGCGACGAGTGGCGCGAGCGCGTCTCCTCAGTACCCCTCCGGAGCTGAGTAAAGTTTCTTGGTGGCGGCAAGGGACTTGCTCCAGGTCAAGCCTAGGCAAGACCTGAAATACTCGTTTTCCTCCCTTCGGGGTAGAAAACGGTTATATTTCAGTTCTGTGCCGTCGGCTTGACCTTCCGGAGACTTGTTTTGGTATCTGCCGGCACTAGTATAGCGTACTGTGACTATAGAAGAAATTAAAATACTCGAACCCAGAAAGAAAAAGGCAATTTTCATAGACGAATAAATTGTAGCATCCTGGTACTATCAATTAATGCCATTTAGCAATTATTATAAATCAGTCAATCTTAAAAATAATCAATAAATACAAAAACATAAATTTTCTCACTAATAATCCCAAGAACTAAACAGTTACAACCAAATTATTCTTTCAATTATTATATTATCATTCCAACTTAAAAGATACTTTTAAATTAGATTGGTACAAAGGAATTTAATAAAGTTTTATGGAAAATATGTAAAGAGGCGCGGACACTAATATTTGAAAAAAAATTTTAGCGCCTCGTCAATAACATCTGATTAATAAATCATCTAGAATAAAATTGTTTTCAATGTTGTAGGATGCCACCGCTGACCTGATTGGTCTTGAAGCAACCTCTAAACACAAACTTAAAAATACCGGTCTTAGCCACTCAACAATCACAATTCTGTAGGTAGGCTTTACTTTTCCCCTAGTCGTAACAAACAAGTTCACTAACCCAGGAGATGCTTTCCTCCTTTCCGAAGACACGAGCAGTAACTGCCGTATCCATTTTACAATGTCAAACTCTGAATCTTGAGACTTATTTATTAACCACCCCGATCGTCTTTCTTTGGCCCGAACCATTTTAGAGCGCTGGCCAAAACGTTATTGTCTCATTCTGTATAGAGCAATGCCGGTCGTCTACCGTCTTCCCGAAGCCAACAGCAATACAGGGCACAATATCTAGAAATCTGGTAAATACTCAATTCGTTTGGAGGATTATCCTTTAACCACGTGATCAAATCTTGAATAATTCACACACAAGGGTGCAATGAACATTTTTCAGACGACTTCAAGCTGATTGCTCTCAGGATAGATGTTACGATTGGATGGGTGCATACGTTACGTTCAGCTTCCGGATTTGCAAATGTGGCAATTACATTTTCTAACCAAGATTGTACAGTATGATACTTTTTTAAATTCTATATATGAAACTCAAATATCTTGCAACTTGCTGAGGACTAGGATTATTTGAAACAACGCCTTCAGTTCTACAGCACTTTGTCCAATCTTTCCACGCAGAACAATATGTCTTCCAAGTGGACGACCTCCAAGCCGATTTGAGCAATTCCAATATCTTCACAAGGTAAGTGGCTAGATCCATCAAGTGAAGAGATAGGTTCAATACACTATAGATGCAGCAGTGCCTTGGGTTTCAGAGCTGTTCGCCGAAAAGCTCGCGTCCATCTGGGGATCCCCACCAGGTACGTCCCATTTGCTCAGCTCAGGTGCTGGATAACTTTGGGAATCAATGGCGATGGTGGAATACCCAGGCTAGATCGTACTTCCACTTTATGCTGAATGCATTGACGAAGCATAAGCATGAAAGCCACATCCGTCGCATCTATCGATACGTACTGGCGAACTACTTTGGACCAGGATGTCACAAACAGTTCCACTTGTGGAGTTCCCCAATGGCTGAAAACCTTCTGTGTGTGAGACTCCTGCTCAATTCCCAATCGATTGATGTTGTCTCTCTCGACAATCGGTCTGCTATCGTGACGTATGTTCCGAGTAAATAATAAGGGATTAGAATGGTGTTGAACTGATCGATCTTTCTCGCCAAAAATCTGTGATCTTGCGCCTCCCTGGTTGCGTAGGTATACAATTGCTGTACGACCGACTGCCTGAATCATTACAACTTTGTTCACAATTAAGACTGAACTTCTTGAGGGCTATATAAAATTACATGCAGTTCCTTCCGAACTACGTGCCACTTGGTCTGAACGAAAGATCACTTGCCGGAACAGAGGAACTGTTCGAGCTGTAGCCCTGAACCTGAAGCATCGGTTGTCAAAAATATGCCTCTTGATTCCTCTAGATGTTCCAGCCACCAGACACATTCATTTATCGCCGGTTGAGGTAAAAAAAGAAGGAAAGAATTTCTTTGGTCTGTCCTCTAGAATTCGACCTGGTTTTTTTAAGGTGCCTGCAGAAAAGGCGACCAAGGGGAACTTCTTCTTTTGCGAATTGTTGTTTCTCTATCAAGGACGTTTCTTCAATCTAGTTCCCTCAGCTAACACTTAAAATCTTTTTGAGAAATCTTCGCAGTTCAGCAACTTCATCCTTGGTAAGGGTTTTCAGATTCATTTAAGTATTGAAGAAAATCCCTAGGAATTCGATTTTTCTTTGTTGGACTGCTGATAGACTTGTCTCGATTTATTTTCCATCCCAGAGGAAATAACATGTCTACTGCTGCCTCGACCTGTCTCTGACAAACTGACTTGTCTTGGTGGGCGAAAAGAAAATCGTCTAAGTAAACCAGAACTCTCATTCCTTCTGCCCGAAATAAATCTGCTATCCAATTTGTGATTCCTGAGAAGGCTAATAGGACGCTGGCTAGACCCATTCGGTAGGCAAGTCATTCGGTATAAAACACCGTTGTAACTGAGAGTCATGAACCTGTGATGGTTTGTTTTTATTATATATGTAGATAGCTTGAGACAGATCTACTTGCACATATATTAATCCTGCTTCAAGAACTTCGCTACCTTTGACTGATTTATCAAGTGGAACTCATTTAGTTTGTGGTATAGATCGACCTTAAGAGCCTTAATCGACTAAGGTTGACAATTTGGCGCATTTTCCCATTTGCTTTTTAGATTAAGAACAGTTTTGACAAACATCCCATTTCCTCTGCTGTCTTCTCTCTAATATCTTATTTTAACATGCTCTCTATTTCCTGTGTCATTTCTTTCGAAATTTGATATGTAAATCTCTTTAAATTCTGCTCTATTATTCGAGTAAGAGGAAGTATCTTGACAAAGGGTATTCTGTAACCGATTATCTTTGTGGGAATTGGCTCTGGTACGTCGAGTCTTTTCCAACAGGACACCAACATAGCAAGTTGATCGCCCTTCAATTGATTGTCAATATGAAGACGAGCGCTCCTTCCTGGAAGGTTGACGCTTCCTAGGGCCTTATGGCTTGTCTTTATAATATCTGCCTTGTGCCACTTGCGTAGAGGTAGATGTTTGTGGTTTCTTCCAATTTCATTGATTTGCTTTCTGTCTCTGATCCGGCTTCGATTTCCAGAGCCTATTTTGGTTGTAAACACGACAGGAACTTCTTTGCAAGGGTCTTTTTTCGCAACGAAAGACTAGAAAGAAACCTCCTCGTTTGCTAATATAGGCATCAAGGCGTTTGTCATCGAACAGGTGTGGTTCTGATGGCGGAATCTGAGATATATATAGATCTGAGACAGATTTTGCTGCTAAAAAATCATTAGCTGGCTTAAATGACCTCATCGGTCAATGATTTCAGCCCTGCGAGCACAGGTGTAATGAAGAAAATCGTCTGATACCTTCTTAAAAGCGGACGAGTCACTCGACAGTAACTCATTGACGTCATTGCTCGTTCTGTCCCAAAGCTGCTTCAATAGACCATAACAAATACTGCCCAATGTCATATCTGCATTAGTTACAACAGTGTGGCAATTGTGTTAAACTGCCTAGCTGGTCATTGACTTTGAGGGTGGCAAACACCGTAATTCCTTCTGATCCTCTTAACAACGGATCCTACTCCCAGACGTTGACCCTAATTCTGACCGGCCATGCCTTGGCTCTTTAAAATTTTTAGATAAGAAGATCATCGTCTTTCACATTTGGGGCAAAACTTATTTCACTTGAAATATTTGGTATGGGTTCATCATTCCAGTTAAAAACTGGACCTTGAAAGGCGCTTGATACCTCAATATCTGAAGCACCCCCCAAAATCATCTAACGGATCCTCGTTTTCTATATCTGATTCCAATTCATAGTCATCAAGTGTCGAAAACATGTGTTCGCAGAAGAACTAGCCTCTGGTTGGTCTTTTACTGTTTTGTTTTTCAGCAACTCTATTTTCTGACAGTTTTCCAAATTTACTTTTTTTTTTTTTTTTTTTTTTTTTCCTAACTTATCCAGTCTTCTCTTCTTAACAGCTCTTTCTTCCACTTGTAGCTCTTCTGCCTCTTAATCTTCGGGCGGCTGATGTAATTGACGGCAAAGTTCCAATCTCGTCAGAATTAGACTGCGCATCGGCTACAAGGCATTAATAAAAAATTATTTTGCTTAGGCTGCCGATCCTTAAATTCTATTTACGATAGATGGAGAGCTTATTATTAACGCTCTACATAAAGTCCACTCTAGTATAGAGACTTTCTTATAGGGTTTCTCCGGTAGGGTTTCTCCGGCACATATTCTGTGCCCGGCAGAAAATGCGGCATACGAAAAGTGGCAGGTATCGATTGGATGCGAAAGGCCGAGCATAGGCCACGTTGGCACTACTTAAAAGAGGCCTGTGTCCAACAGTGGATGCACGTGGACTGATGATGATGATGAATGCGAATCGAATCTTGTTTAATATTTGAGAATCTGTATTTTAGCCAAAAAGTTCTTCCTTTGTTGGACTTAGAGTTTTCCAATTCGTCCATCTCTCTGGTAAAAACTTGCGTACTAACTCTATTATTTTTTCGAACCAGAGGCCATCTTCCTCTGTCTCTCCTGACTCCTCCAGTAATTCTCCCATTGTAAGGAAAGTGGTCGGCACCAACAAATCCTTTATTACTATTAACATTTAAACAGCTGCCGATGGCGAGCCTTAGGCAGTTAGCGAGCATTAAGAGGATTGCGGCAAACCTTAGACGGCTGCGATTGGCGAGCTTTAGACGGCTGAGATTGACGAGCCTAAGATGGCTGCTTTTGGCAAGCCTTAGACGGCTAAGATTGACGAGCCTTAGACGGCTGCGCTTAGCGAGCCTTAAGACGGCTGCAGCTGGCGAGCCTTAAGTCGGCTGCGGCTAGCGAGCCTTAGAAGGCCGCAGCTGACGAGCCTTAGACGGCCGCGGCTAGCGAGCCTTAGACGGCTGCGGCTAGCGAGCCTTAGACGGCTGCGGCTGGCGAGCCTTAGAAGGCCGCGGCTGGCGAGCCTTAGACGGCCGCGGCTGGCGAGCCTTAGAAGGCCGCGGCTAGCGAGCCTTAGACGGCCGCGGCTAGCGAGCCTTAGACGGCTGCGGCTAGCGAGCCTCAGACGGCCGCGACTGACGAGCTTTAGACGGCTGCGTTGAGCGAGCCACTAAGCCTGACGGTCAGTCTGGCAATATATGCCCACAGTTACGGTTGAAAAGCCGGCAACTGTACTATGTGCCGCTACCGACCCATAGAGGTTGTACAAACAACCCATAAAGCTGTAATAAACTTTATGTACATTAGGTTATTTACCTACATATACATTATCTAATTAAATAAATATCTACATTACAATTAAAGGCAATTATTTAACTTACAATTTACAGTACCACAAAGTTTAAAATATAAAAGCTCACCGTATCGACGTAACTCCGTGCGACACAATCCAGTGAACGTGACACATGCACACTAATCGGTAAATAATAGCGTACTGAGGAGACGCGCTCGCGCCACTCGTCGCGCCTAGCCGGCACACGCGGGCGGCAGGGGAGCCGCCCCGCGACTAGGCCCTGTATAGGCTATCTCGCTCTCACTAACAGTAGAAGTAGGCATGCGTATGAAAAGTGATAGTAGTGTTATCTCCGGAAGGTCAAGCCGACGGCACAGAACTGAAATATGCAGCTTTGGTTCGTATTACATATTACTCGTACCAGGTAGAGTTTACAATGAATATTATACTAAACTAGCTTTTGCCACCGCGACTTCGTCCGCGTGGAATTAGATTTTGGGGTGGAATGTTCAAAAACTATGACACACGAACTTTTTTATTTTTAACTGAAAGCTCAAATACCAACTTTGATGGAAACAGCTTGAAAAACCCTATTTGAACCCCTTAGGGGTGGAATTTCGAATAATCCTTTCTTAGTGTGCGCCTACGTCATAAAAGGAACCAACTGTAAAAATTTCAAGTTTCTAACTTCAGTAGTTTAGGCTGTGCGTTGATATCTCAGTCAGTCAGTCAGTCAGTCAGTCAGGACTTCGAATTTTATATATATAGATTTCCAACAGGATATATTATTTTTAACATTTATATATATAGATTTCCAACAGGATATATTATTTTTAACATACCTACACACAACATTTTAAAAGGCTTATTTTCGCTGGACGTGCTTTATCTCTCAAAAAGATAATCTTTCGATTAAATGAAAACCATAAAATTTCAGAGAATAATGTTGTGTCACGGCTGCCAGTTTATCTCTGTAGATAAAGCCGAAGGTCAGTAATAACCCCCGCTTTCAGTGTCGTAACTTTCAGGATAAAATAAAGTATTTTTAATAAAAATATTAAAAGGATATTGGAATGTACTTCTACACAAGATAAACGCTTGTAAAGAAATAATTTGAGTTTTTTTTAAACCCGTCAGGCTCTATAATCTTAGGGGGTGAAATGTTACGTATCTGCGGTCGTCTTCAGGATGCAGGTCTTTAAGCCAACATACAATTATGTAATTTAAAAAATGCATGTTCTTACCTACTGGGAAATGCATTTAAAAAATGTACCTAAAACCATACCTGTAAATGTACCTACTGAGAAATTATATTGAGTGACAGTTTTACCGTCGCATACATAATATTGCATTTAAAAATGTACATATCTACTGGGAAATGCATAAAAATGTACCTACTGAGAAATTATATTAAATGCCAATTTCACCATCGCATCGCCGAGTAACTTTTAAATGAGGAATGATGTTTTGGTAAATTTTCAGAACATTGGCAGATTTTTCATTCAAAATCTGTCAGAAAGTCCAAATTATTCCTCAGTTAAGTGTTACCTGACGTTTGTAAAATTAGCACTTTCTAATAAAACTATGAAATAATTGTAAATCTTATTCGTGATCATTAACTCACACAGAAAGTTCTCGTTAAATCACTACACAATACACATTAAAGAGATTCCGAAATAATATTACGAGATTTTGATAAGGTATCAAAGTGGAAAGCTTTTGTAGGCGAAATATTTCGAACCCTCTTAGAATCCACTTTGCACTGAAATTAGAAAGATTAAAAGTCGTTAGAAAGTAATTAGGCCGATTAACTTGAATTTGTTGGTTCCTTGACCTAAATGCTTCCGTACCCTTCTCTATTCGGAAATGTATTACGGATTTGCGAAGGAGACGTCACATAAACTATGGTTTGAAGTTGAACATTAGTTTATTGTTGTTTCTGAACACATGTTCGTTTTTGAATTAGTATAACTATTAGCTACGTTATGTTTCAACTTGCAATGTGATGTATGCGCCAAGTGATCGAAAAATAAACTATAAATAATGGAATATGACAAAGAAAATTTCCAAGCTGATGCATTATTTTTGATTCCGGAATGGACAAGCAATGAATATTATACTAAATTTCCAACTTGCGAGCTTTAAATGCAGATTTAGATGCTCGACTCTGATAGAGCTTTGTTTTAAACAATGTAGCGATAAAGCTCACCGAACAAAGCCAAAATACGTTTTATGCCCTTAACGAGCGTTGAAGAGGCTATTATGAAATCGCCATAAAATTTGTAAAACATTACAGTACAGGAGCTGGAGCATGAATAGTTATTTATATTCTGCGAGTTTTCGCGACTTTAAAGTCTTTCATGGCCAAAAATTGTTATTAGTTTCCTTATTTACGTAGTGCCAACTGCCAAGCTTACTTAAGAATTCCTTTAGATTCCTTTCTATTAGATTAATATGCAAGAATAGGTGAACCCAACATGAAATTGTTACCTACCTGTGTTAAAGAATTAATGTATGCATCAATTAATCCATCAATTATTTATTTATCATCCGATATCAAATAATATTGTTTGCCTACAATCGAAACATCTGTTCCATTATACTAATGTGCCCATATGACCTAGTTCTAACGTTTTCTGCTACCTTTAGTACGAGTTGAACGTCTCGATAACTTTAATAGATTACGAGCTTTGAAACAATATAAAGTCAGAGTAAAATGAAACATTCCGTAGGTACTAAGATTCCTTCCGCATAGGTTTTGGCTTATGGATGCAAAATATGCCATTATAATATTTGCCAATAATTTATTATATTTAGCCAATTATAAGATGGGCGTCTACATAAGTGTGAGCGAGAGCTTCCTCGCACCTGACCGTTCCCACCTGGGCTCCTGACAGGCACACGTACACGTGAATTGCAAGAATTATAGCCGCTGTATACAGGCGGCGAAAGAACTTGGCGCGTGTGAGTATTTACAAAAGACATCACACAAAATTCAACATTATGTTAGGAGGGGTAGCAGATCATGTAATTAATAACTCTGTCCATCAAAAATTATAATTTTTAATAGTTCTTAATCTAAACGGATAAAATGATCACATACTATATAATTATTATATTTAAAATATTATTGTTAATGATTAAAGTTCTGTTTGCTTATAAGACTACCGATAAATCTTTTTATAACGTGAATTTGTATTTCATATATTGAAGATAATCTCATTTATATTGACGGAGTCAATACGTTTTAATCTGTTACTTCTCAACTTTTATCTGCTCATAACGAAAAGGGTGATGATTTGAGGGTGTTGATATCGGACTTAAAAAAAGCAATGCCATTAAGTTTCAATACTTATTCGAAATCTGCCGACGTAGTCGAGATATGTCATCACATAACTTGTACTAAGAGTATCTACTGTTATCTGGCCTCTAATTTGCAGTAGTCTCGTATCTCCACTGCTATTTTACTGTACGAACGTTCCAGTTGCCGAAAATCGACGACCTGCCTGACGCATTTGTGAGCGCTATGGTCTTATAATTGGGAGGTCTCGGGTTCGATGCTCGGCGGAGACAATTTGGTAATTTATAATTTCTGAATTGACTCTGGTCTAGTCTGGTGGGAAGTTTTACCCTACCGTCACCCTATCGTCAACGACGTGCCGTCAAGCGACTTAGCGTTCCGACTTCCGGCACGATGGCGTATAGAAACAGATTAGGCGTTTGGGTTGAATGTACACTGCTATACCCCTTCCAAGTTAGCCTGCTACTATCTTAGACTGCATTGTCACTTACCATCAGGCGAGATCGCAGTCAATGACTAACTTGTGATCGGATAAAAAAATAAGCATTTAGGCAGATTTTGTAATCACTCTTAAACTATACAGTTGCAACATCAGTAGACCAACTATTTTATAAACACTGGAAGTTTCGGTACGTTGCAGTTTTAATAGGCCTTAGGGTATGAGTTCGGAATTTTTAGGCAAATCTACATATTATATGAGACGACTTGTCAGTATGGACAGTCTAAACACTACAAAAAAAAGGCAAGGGGGGGGGGGGGGGCGAAAGTTATTAAAATATAAACAAACTACATCCCCTTCGTCGTCGTGAGTGAAATTTTATAGGTATGGTGCTTTTCAAGCGTGGAAAAAGCGCACCAGCTAATTTTTAAGATTTTTGCAAAAAATTTACTAACGGACTATGTTGTCCAAGGTTGCTTTTGGCTTAAGGTAAACAAAATTGAATTGAGACCCACAATACAGGATAACCTATTTGGTGTCAGTCCCAAAAGGGTCCAAAGAATATACCTGTAGATTCTTGTTAATTTACTCTTTAGATAACTAAATGGATATTTTTTCATTTTTCATTTAATTTTTTGTTAGATTGTTTTTCAATTTGGTTACAGTAAAAAAAGTTCATATTAAAAATCAGATTTTCAAGTCCACACAGAAATTTCTTATCGCAGAATTATTAGAGAACATTTCCTGAATATTATATACCTAATAATAATAGGTAAGATTGCGTGTCTTCATAAAACCTAATGATTTCGTTATCCGATTTAGAATAACTCGAAACGTTTTCGCCGCAATGCTATAGCACGGAGATATCTCATAACTAGAGGCAGTATTGTTGCGAAAAACGGTCTCAATGTTGTACTCTCAAAAGTCGAAAGTCTAACCCCAAAGCTAAAGCCACACTTGTCAGCATCTAATTGCATTTTTACAACTATTGAAAATGATTAAGTTATATAAGAAGATGCATAACGTCGGGAGAAAGAATTGATGATTGATGATGCATCTTCATATAAAATATGGCTATTTTAAATGTATTCAAGATGAAGTTCAAAATTAAAATCAAACTTAAAAATACTACCAAGAAAAAACTATTCGTAATACTTACCTATTAAAACTATTATACAATAATTACATAGTTTTGAAAGAAATCGCTTTATTTAATGTTTACATTAAGATAGATCTGCTTACATCCCATATGACAAAATTGGATGAAACGCTTAGATTACAAAGCGTGCAAAAGATATATTGTTAAAATATATACTATGTGCATTGTACACGCTCGCTCATTACCCGACTGCTCGCCCGAAAAACATTACCCTCCTTCAGCAGTCGGATAATGAGGCAACTTTTGCGCTTAAATAATATCAGTTAAGTAGAGTTTATGTAAATTAAAAATATTACTTCCACACTAACACATTTATTTTGTCACAACTTTAGGAGTGGGCGCGTTTTTGACGCTTGACGTTTGAAGTTTGCTTCTCCAGTAACGCATCTCGGCATAATATTCTCAATTCCTCAGCATTGATGTTATGACGTCGTATCGTTATCATCTAGTGGCAGGCCGGGAATTCCGTATTCCGTTTGCTGGCACAGATAAAATGCAATTGTGTGCTTAACGAGTGAAAAGGTTTTGATTCCGTGCTTTTATAAGAGCGAAGCTATTGTAAAGCCTTTGCGGATATTATTTATTCATAGTTAAACCGTGTCAGCGTTATGCAAAACAAAACTATTTTGAACGCTTAGGGTCGGGCTATGTCCAATAGGTACTCTTTACTCCAGCTCTCGTTGACTATTGTATGACTAATCTCGTTTAATATTAATCCGTCTGGTGGGAGGCTTTGGCCGCGGCTAGTTACCATCCTACCGTCAAAGCGGTTTAGCACTATTCCTGCACTATGGCGTATAGAAACCGATTAGGGGTATAAGTACACAGCCATACCCCTTCAAGTTAGCCCGCTACCATCTTAGACTGCATCGTCACTTACCATCAGGTGAGATCTTAGTCAAGGACTATCTTGTCATCCAATTAAAACACAATGCACATATGCAAAGACTAACTTTGCAATACGTCGAGTGTGTTTTGAAGAAGTTTTTGTGGCGTTGCATGTTGGTGTTGTGTTCTTCCTGTGTTTCTCTTGTTCTGGAGGAACAACAATGTACGGCGCGGGCGACGATTATTTCTGGTTTGGCGGATTACAGCAAAATATTACTTTTTCTTTTCGTACTATCATGGAATTCCGCAAAGTAACGCCTTCTTTTATCCAAGAATAGAGATTAATTAGGGGTAAGTTTAATATGTACACTGTTATAACCCCTCGAAGTTAGATCAGAGTAAAATGGAGCTAAACTTTCTTGTTCAAGATTGTGTTAGACTGTTAGTACTAGGTACCTTTCTTATTTTGCAAAGTCTCTACTTGGCTTCAGATGTCATAGGACGAACTTGAGTTCTATTAGAAAAAATGGGCAATCAAAATATAGTCGCTGATAATATATCGGCAACTCATCGATATCTTACAACGCGAGTCATCCATTAGCGTTCGTACAACGTAGCTAAGGCAACAATAACAAATTGCAATTTCATATCTGAATTATTCATAACCTATTTTATCGGAGATATTTAAACATTTATTAATGATAGAAAAGACAAATGGTAAAAAATAATTCATGATGAGTACCTCAACCTTACTTGATTAGAGGAAACTGTCAGCCTGTACTTACTTTAAGCAGGTATCGAGTAGATATATCTTCAAAACTCTTGAAAAATTCTCAGTGAATTTCGTCTCTGTTGCACGTAGCGAAAAGACAATATAAGTGGCATCGATGACTCTCTACCTGCCGATTGTCTCTTTTTTGGGATGTCTTATATTTGCTGTTATCAACTTGTATGGCACCTAAGTACTATACAAAAAAACTTATTATATATTTATTTACTAGTTGATGCCCCCGACTTCGTATGTGTAGTAGAGAAAATGTAGCGTATGTTTTATTGCAGACTATAATTTATATCTGTGCCCAGCCAAATCAGTTTGTGGCGTAATTGAGTAACAAACATCCATCCATACATCCAAACTTTCGCATTTATAATATTAGTGGATTTACCTTTATCCGCTCTATTATTTAAATCTGTACGTATTTTAACGATCTCAAGTTCGGTGTTCAATTCAGCATTAACGTATGACTGAATGATTCTCCTAAGTTCTGTCTCCCAAGTGTATAGTATATGTTATGAATAGAAAGAGGCTTTAATTTTTAATTTTTTATTGAAGTGTTAACCTACACTTAAAGGAAATAACCTAATAGATTTATAAATACATATCAAAAATTCCGAGGCCGGCGGGATTCGAACCCACGTCTCTCTGGGAATCGAGCCCGAGTGTGTTAACCGCTACACCACGGCCGAACCATACGTCAGCCATGAAATTAGTGATATGTATCTACTTTTTCAATCAGTTTTATAGCAACTTTAAAGAGGCTTTAATGTAATAAACAAGTACTTACTGGATAAATGGCCGATGCCCCGTGGTCCCATTGGCTTGTCCCACCAGTAATGTTACATAAGACAATATTATCATAGCAGTGATAGTCTAGTGGTTAAGAATGCGGTATCCTGTTTGAGGGGTCGCGGGTTCGATCCCGGGTATGCACCATTGGCTTTTCGGAGTTATGTGCGTTTAAATAATTAAATACAACATGCTTTAATGGTACAGGAAAACATTGTGAGAAAACCTGCACATCTGAGTGTTCTCCATAATGGAGAAATTCAACGCTGTCTGAAGTTTGGATTTTGGGCCAGCGTGTTTTTTATTCATAAATGTTTTTTTTTAATTTTTCAGAGTTCAGTCTGATATTTTTTTCTTTATTACGTCATGTTATTAATGTTTTTTGTTTTTTTTTAATATACATTATAGGCACACGCTTGACCGCTATGACACCTGATGGAAAATGTTGATGTGGTCTAAGGTGTAATGCGTTTGCCTAGAAGATGTCTATTCCCTCTTTTTTTAAAGATACCTGAATTGTGTACGTGTTAGGAAACACAGATCTAGGAAGAGCGTTCCAAGCCCGAATGCGAATCAGGAATGAAGACTTAAAGCGCTTCGTGCGCTTAGATGGATCCTGTCTACATAATATAACCTAAATGGTGAGAACTGTTTCTAATTGTTCGTAGTTACAAATAGCTAAAATTGAGTGAAACATAAATCATTCAACCAATAACATTATCTACGGATCATCGTGCGTCACAGGCGTTTATAGTTCCATAACAATATCAGATTTAACGGCTTTTTACGGCTTTACCACGTGAGTAAATAGCTGATCAGAAGTGATACTTCTAAAGACTGTTAAAATTTATACCTAGAGCCTGTTTAAGAAAAAGATACCTCCTGGCCAAACAGTGAATTAACAGCATTCATTGCGCTACTAGATGAAGTTCGCGACTTCGTCCGCGTGAATTAAGACACACACATACACACTCACACACACACACACACACACACACACACAGACACCCACACACACGCACACGTACACACGCACACCTACACCCCCTCCCCTCCCCCACACACGTTGAAACTGTTGATGAAATTAATGTCATGAAACTAATTTCGCTGTGTAAATTCGGCTGAACCTTCATTCTATAGTAAGTATGCATTTAATTTGGCAAATGTTTTGTAGCAATAACTGATGTAATTTTTTCGTACAGCATTTTTGTGTTTGTATCTGTTTGTTTATTTACTCTTGTCGCGTAACGCCTCTCGTAACCTAAATTCAGTGAGCTCACTTCCTCCCAACCCAACCAAGTGACTTTGTAATAAAGTTGTCAACACACACACATCAACGTGTTTTCCCCCAGCTTTGCGAGTTTCCAGTTATTACCGAGTTTTGGGTCACTCGAAACTTTATAGGTAGGTACTTTGAAAAATATAAATTGAATTCAAACTGAATACCTAACATTGTAACATTATTGACGTCAAAAATGAACAAGATAAAATTATTTAGACAGAAGCTGAGTCTTTAAATTTATTAAAAACTGGATGATTCCAAAGATTTTTTAATTCCCGAGGGAACTTTTCCATTTTCCAGGATAAAATGCCTATGTATTAATCCTTGGTATGAGCTATCTATAGAAGGAGTAACACATACTCGCACTCACACACACACACACACACACACACCCACACACACACAGACACACACACACACACACAATTTCGGCATTAGCTTTTAAAAGTAATAATATATATCTACGTATAGAGGCCTCTAGTTCCTTTAGGAACCAAACAATTTGCTAGGCGATGTTATCATGGTTTACTTTACATATTCATTGTATTGTTATATATGATATTTTTTTAACAATAAAGCTTGTAATAAAATAGTGCACATTGTATAAATAACAAAGGGTTCTTTCTAGCTATTATAAGTAGATACTAGCCTCTATAGGCTGGTAAGTAATAAAACGTGTAGAAAATAACACGGGTAACATTATGTCGCCCCTTTGAACTACCGAACCATACATAAGCTGATTGAAATCCGTCAGCCAAACAAAACACTACGGCGATTAACGAGCGGCCCAGTGACACGACATTATTGCCTGTTGGGGTTCCGTATCGAAATAGCAGAGTGGCGCAGATATAAGCTTAGTGATTAAAACTTTGGCCTCTCCTATATAAAGGGATTTAAATCCTATTATCTTATTTCCTATAAATATTATAAATGCGAAAGTTTGTATGTTTGTTACTCAATCACACCGCAACGACTGAACCAATTTGGCTGTTTGGCCCAGAGATAACACATAGGCTACTTTTTATCTCGGAAAATAAGAGAGTTCCCGCGGGAATAAAAAACCTCAATCCACGCGAATGAAGTCGCTGGTATCAGCTAGTCCTATTTATTTTTTATTATTATAGAGAATGCACCTGTGTTTGCGCACACACCTGTGCACTATAATATCTCCTACCCAGATGGCTAATCTTGAAGATTGGTCGTCTCGGATTAAGCCGGAAGGAAAAATAATACAAAGTCCAAGAAGCGCGAAATCATCTCTAATTCCTGTGAATTATTTAACATAATTAGTATGCGAAAAATTATAATTTACAACGATTAAGAACGACCGCGACCCAATTTCCCCGTATCCAGTCCGTACCTACTCATTTAGCCGAGTGCTCAGCCTCACAGTCTCACTCGCTACTGCGCCCTATTCATACTTGTCACTGACTCTGCAAAGTATTTTTTCCATTTGCACGTTTTTTTTTTTAAACAAATGCTTATAGAAAGAGGCACGAAAGTGTTTTTTAAAACCGAAATGCAAGAGAGACTCTTGCCTGCTTAAGAATATACTACACGGTCGAAAGAAGCGTTGAAAAATTGCAATTTTGTACTACTGAAAATGTTGTTGACCTGATCAATCAGCATCAGGTTCAAAGTAAAATTACTTAAGCCCTTATCTTGTCTTAGTCGTAACTGCGCCCTATTTATACTTGTCAGTGACAAGGTATTTTTTCCATTTGCACGCTTCATTTAAACCAAAATGCAAGAGAAACTCTTGTGTCCAAAAAGGACAGTCAAAAAAACCGTTTTAGTTGTAAAAAGTGCTATTTTTCAGTACTAATAATAATTATTATGACTGATGTTAGCAATACGGTGCCGGCGCAAGGTGCTGCTGTCGGCAGCCTTATTTAAATTTTGTTCGAAGCCGAAGGTTTGGACGAAGTTGGTATTTTCGGCCGAAGGTGGCCGAAGGAGAAGCGGAAGCCGAAGTTTCAGTTTGACACTATAAAAAACCGAATAATAGTTTAGCCCTTTTTGAAGGCATGCGATCTGTTTTCTAATATTTCAAGCAATATTAAAAAATATAACAGACCACTGCTCTATTTATAGGTACCTCAAACGTAAGCGTATCTATATAGTCTACTAAATAAAATATTGTAGTCCGTTAGTGGGATTCAATGGAGTCGTAAGAAAACATTCTTTGGATATAAAAGTCAAGTTCTGTCGCTTTCGTTTTGCACCGTACTTTATTTAAGTCCATCCCATTGTGTACGAGCGCATTTTCTGTCTCAAGTTTTGTTTCCGTATGTGTAGAGCGTTATCTACACCAGCGAAAATACCGCGGCGACTAAGTAGTACAATATCGTTGAACTGACTTGACTTCAACTGCGACGTTAACGCGTCAAATTTATTCATTTTAAAAGGCAAGAGCAAAACTGCTATTCTAACATAAAAATTTAACATCTTTCTATCGTCCCGTAAGATTTTGGCTATGCCCGTATTAAAATGAAAGCTATCTTTATGCAGAGCAACTACACTTTTCTAATGAGAAATAAAATAAAAATAGATAGTAGTTTTAAGAATTCTTTTGTGATTACATAACTTATATAGATATATAAATAATCATTCACATGCAATGTGGAACGAATAAATAAAGACATCACATAATATCATTATTAATAATTAATCCATTCATTTAAGGCTTCAAGTCTTTGTAAATGCTATGAAATATAAATCGAGCATCATTGCGAGCAGTGACGTAGTCACTGTCCGTTTAATGTACCACAAAATGCACTTCCACATTTTGCAATTTGTAGTGTCATGACACATTAGCCACTTTAACATCATTAATTTTCACTTAGCCTCAGCTAGATTGATACGCTGCGCCACTTTCACTCGTGTAACAAACGCCTTACCAAATTGTATAGTGTTATGAAAAATCACGCTACTTATTTTTCTTTTAGTTGGCAAGTATTTATGCTGTGCTTGAAGCATTATTTTTATTTTGCACTAGCATACGCCCAAAACTTTATTCGCGCATTTCGAGTTTTAATCTCGAACTTTGTAAGGCAATGCAAGTTGAATAGTAATATTAGTCACTCTGTTGCAAAGCTTTTAAGTACAGGATGAAAACAATTATGAGAGCTACCCAAAAACATAAGATGTACCAGTATTAAAATTATAATGAACTAGCTGATGCCCGCGACTTCGTACACATGGATTAAGGATTTCAGATTCCCGCGGAACTCTTTATTCCTTTCAACCAAATCGGTTCATTAGTTGAGGCGTGAAGGAGTAAAAAACATCTATCCATCCATCATCAAAAATTTTCTCATTTATAATATTAGTAGAAAGTTGGATTATGATTTTTTGCTAAGGTACTTATAAGAGACCTCGAAAGAAATACATATTATAGGCTAAGTACTTTTTATTCGAGGAAAATAAACAATTCACACGGAATTTTTGAAAACCGAAAACTTCTTCCGAACGAAATCGCAAATAAAAGCTAGTTATGTATAAAAAATTTATCTATTTATGAATGCGGCATTAAGTAACTCGATTTTCATTTAAAATAATTTCACAAAGCAAAAATAACGCGGTCATGCGTGAAACGATGTAATTGCTTGTATTGTGTTTACAACAATCCGCTGCATGTTATTCTGTTGGTTAAATATCACGTAGATATCTGTTGGAAAAGGTGGTTAGTTTTATTTAAGCGTTTTGGTCTACGAACTTAGGAATTACTGAGCATGCTTGGGGACTCTATATCTGTTGATCCGCCTATAATATCACTTCAGTTTTACGATTCAATAAGCTATGTCGGAAACTCAGATTCCCCTCGGACATGTATTGTTTAAGCTATAATCAATTCTTTATAACTAGGTTGATATCAATTTTGTACACCACACTGCTGCAGAAAATCGGCGACATTTATAATATACCAGCTAATTGTAATAACATCCTAAAGTGTTCACAAAAGAAGAATTTGAACTTCAAACTATCAAAAATAACATAAGTGCTTTATATTAAATAAGAATTTTGAACTGTACCTCGAACAGTTTAGGTCAAGAGCCTGGTATAAAATAAATCCACTAAAGTTCAAGTGAATTCCATTTACCCTCGCCGAAAGTTACTTTCGAGGACCTGACGAAACTTACATTCTATAATTTCTAACAGACAATCCAATTACGAGTAATAGATAGGTATTTTAACAAGGAAAGTTGGTAATCCGCTCATCCGTAGTTGGATTTAAAGGCAAGTACTTAATTAATTTCGTAACGAAACGCAAGACATAAAGGACTGTCCTTAGAACCAATACCTACCTACCTATTACTTCCAACAAAGTCGAACTTACAAAGTGGCTTTTCAGAGCTACAATTTCAGGCGGAATCAGCAGTAAGAATTCTATTGTGCAGATTCTAGTGCGGAATGAATTTAATTAATAATACATAGCTGATGCCTGCGACTTCGTACGCGGAATTTTTATTTTCCGAAACTTGAAATTTTCCGGGATAAGATGAAAAATATGTGTTATTATAGACTATAATCTATTTCTGTGCTTTTCAGTCAAATTGATATACTTCAGTCGTTGCGGTATAATTGAGTAACAAAAATCCATCCATCCCTCCATACGTTCCACTAAATTACAACATGGGGTTATTCAAAAGATGGACCAACAAATTCCTGAAAAGCCGGCAACGCATTGGTGGTGCCTCCGGTGCTACAAATGTTCAAAGGCGGCGGTAATCATTCAACATCGGTGATCCGCCTGATCGTTTGCTCTCTAAGAATATTAAAAAAAAAAACGTCCAAAGTAGTCGGTTTAAATAAAACAAGAACAAGCTATAGAGGAGTATGCTAAGGGCCTGTATCATCGTCTTTGAAAAAATAAGCACAGCTTTATAGTGGAGTACGACTGTTCTAGTTTACTATAAAAATGCTACTAAGAGATAAACATTTAAATTCTTTGTTTTTGTTCCCACAGCGCATACGATGAGGGTAATTGGTGAAACAACTTTGTTAGAAATCCGTTTGAGTTTTGCTTCGTGAAGCTTTTTTTGTTGATCGCTATCACGCTGTGTTGGAATACAGTTTTTTTAACTTTAAAGGGAACTTTGAATTGAAATACCCGCGGGTAATTGCGCTATGCACTTGCAATATAATTTAAACGTAAAAAATCTTTTTACAAAACCGACTTCAAACGCCACTACAAAGTATTTACTTTAAAAGCCTCAATAGCCCAACAGTCAAAGGTGCGGACTGAAAACTGAAAGGTCGCAGGTTCGAACCCCACCCGTTGCACTATTGACGTACCCATTCCTAGCACAAGCTTTTCGCTTATCTGGAGGGGAGAGGAGAATATAAGTCAAGTTCAGCTTGGCTAATATTCTTTTTTTTTTTTTTTTTAAAAAGTATATCAATTGTGCCAATAAAATTTCAAGCGTTCTTTTGATTTCTCCAGGATCCCATTATCAGATCCTAACCTGATGACTGTGTGACCACTTAGGAAGACCCTTTCAAACAAAAAAAGAATTTTTCGAATCTGACGAACTGAGAACCTCCTCCTTTTGTGAAGTCGGTTAAAAATTAAATTGCTGCTATAAGGGCGTTGCAAAGTTAAGTAGAATGGAGCCGAAGGGATAGATAGCGGTTCGACATCATTTTTAAATGGATATATCTAGCTGAGGACATTGCCTACTTTTATCAGGAAAGCCAAATATGGTCTGTGAAAGACTAAAAAATAAGTCCTTCATGTAATCAAAGATATGGACCACGACAATATTTTATGTCATTCATTTAGGTACTAATTTTATGTTATAATTTTCTGACTCGTTAATTAATTTTATTCAATCATGCTGTGTACACATATTAAGGGTTGTTACTTGGTTCTCGATAAGCTGTATGTATTTATATTTTGTGTAATTTTTAGTCTCAACCTGTTTTGTGTGCTTCTTTAATAAATAAATAAATAAATAAATAAATAAATATGAGGAAACATGAAAATAAATAGATACCTATTGACCCTAAATCGAAAATTAGAGCGGTAATACATAAACCACAATTAGAGCGTACACATTAGACTAATGTATCCCAATGACACAGATATTTTAGAAGCAAACAAAACAATATGATACCAATAATGATGGATTATACGTTAGGTAGCGGCAAAATTAATTAGTCTATATTATTGATTGGTTAAACACCCGTATGGCGTATATTTTCGTACTAACATTACATTTAGGAACTAATATCTCTGAGCCCTGAGTATATATTTTTAACCGACTCGTTGTAATCTTTTGTTTTTTATGTATGTCATCAGGTTAGGATCCTTTAGAAATCGAGGGAACTCTTCAAATTTTATAGGCATAATTGATATATACTTTGTAGTGGAGTTTAACGTTTGTCACTCCTTCACGCCAACACAAATGAACCGGCGATGCCCCAAGTAAAAGCTGGTCATTTATAATTATGCCTTATTATCTCAAACAAACCCCAACCATTAAGAGATTTGTAGAAAGGGGTCACTATTAATTCTGTACATTATCAACTGATTGATCAACTGAACGGCTGTCTGATTTTCTTAAAGCCACAGAATATGTGACTTTAAGAAAGCTCTAATGGTACCTAATGTTTTAAAGCCATCACGTAAAGCCATGTTTAAGATACAAAAAGAAATAAATTAAACGCTCAGTCACAAAGGAGATGATTAAAAGCTGAAATTAGAAAAGACGGGTTCAACTATAAACCTTCATAAGTTTTTTAAACTTAGTTATCTCTTTTTGCGTATCCGACAATTCGTTCGTACATTCGCTTTGAGGAATTCTTTTTAATTATCTAGACTAGATACAATAAAAAACAGTCTTATCTAGGTCTTACCTTATTTTTATTCGTATCTAACTATCAAACGTCATATTTAGTCATTAGAAAATAAAATTATGCAAATTGAGTGTGGGACTGTGGTAATCAAAATATGAGCAATACAAAAAATACGACAGTAGAATAAATAATAAATAATAATCTCTAATCACACAAAAGATTAACAACAATAATTGACTTTTAGATATATAGATTACTAGCTTTTGCCCCCGCGACTTCTTCCACCTGGAATTTGGTTTTGGGGTGGAATTTTCAAAAACTGTGATACACGTACTTCTTTATTTTTAACTGAAAGCTCAAATACCAACTTTGATGGAAACAGCTTGAAAAATGACGGAGTTTCATATAAACTTCCATCCCCTATTTAAACCCCTTAGGGGTGGAATTTCCAATAATCCTTTCTTAGTGTGCGCCTACGTCATAAAAGGAACCAATTGTAAAAATTTCAAGTTTCTAACTTCAGTAGTTTAGGCTGTGCGTTGATATCTCAGTCAGTCAGTCAGTCAGTCAGGACTTTGAATTTTATATATATAGATTACAATTTTTCCCTGCCGGGAATCGAACCCGGGACTTCCATTTATAAGACCACACTCACCACTGTGTCGGATGTTTGCTTTTGAGATATTAAAAGGCTGAAATCTATAGACCGCACTCTCACTCAGCTCAGACTCAAGATAGAGTTAAAACGAGACAGATTTATGTCAAAACATATTTGTGTCTCGTTTTAACTCTCATCTTGAGTCTGAGCTAAGTCAGATCTCAGCATGAGCGTTCATAATCACGAATCTTATCTTATTCGTTATGAAGATTCATTGTCCTCAGTATCAAGCAGTTCACACTTTTTTCACGCTGTAGTTTCATTTTTTCGCTACTTTAATTAAAAAATTCCTTTAGCAAGGATCGTATTTCAACTGCAATGCTTCTTTTTTTCGTTTCCCTGTTTAACAGATTTTTGTTTTTCAAAGTGTTTTAGTAAATTGTTTGTGTATGATCATTTTACAAATAAGTTTTTTTTGCAATTATTTAAGGCTAGGACACCCTCAAACAGCCCTCAAAGGCACACTTCAGCAGCGGCCTATATGTCACGGACCCGTGTTATGTCATTACATTATGTCATAGCTGGAAACAGGTACTGGTGTCAACAAGTGTAAATTAAAAATTTAAAGCACCCTTGACATGTTACAACATCCTAATCGCTAGTCAGTAACCGTTAAAATAAAAATATGTCATCCGCCATTTTGTGGCGGCGGCCATCTTGGCCCGATTTTCATTAAACATTGCTAAGACTTCCACTTCCGACTAAACCTTTCAAACAAAAAAAAATCAAACCAAAATCGGTTCATCCGTTCGGAAGCTACGATGTGTCACACACACACGCATACACGCACGCACACTCGCACACACACCCACACGCTCACACACACAGACACGTCAAACTTATAACAACCCGTCGTTTTTGCGCCGTGGGTTAAAAAAAGATAATACAATTTCATTGTAGGTCGCGCTCAAGCCGAAAATATCACCAATAAAATTTTTTATTAAGTAAAATACAATATGAAGAACAATTTACGGGGAAAACAATCGTTAATTCGTGTACCGGGTGTATTCTTTAAATGTAAATTTCCCATTATGTGCGCATCCACTGGACAAATAATTACGTAACGCTGAAATTGAAAAGGAATTAACCTGAGTAATGAAAATGCGGAAGGTAAGAGAGTGTGTAAGCTTTAATTCAGAATTTTAACTTTATCTTTTTGTTTTCCGCGAATCATAATAGTTTATTTACGGCAGGCCTGGAAATACACGTCCGATTTTGTTTCCGGTTGTCTGATCAGGCTACCGGATCGTATTTACTCGATACACATCCGATTTTTCCGTCAGGCTTTTTTTGAACTCAGTCGTTCCCGAGTTATCATCCCGAGTGCTTGCGTTTGGAGCAAAGCAGAAGAAAAGAAGATGGATGACGAGTTAATAGAAATAGAAATATTTTTTATTCAAATAAACTTTTACAAGTACTTTTGAATCGTCAATGAATCTACCACTGGTTCGGAATGCCGTTCCTGCCGAGAAGAGCCAGCAATAAACTCGGCGGTCGCTCTTTTCAAAAAAAATTTTTTTTACAATAGGTAACAAAACTATGCTACGTATACAATGTTTCCACAATAAAGTTTCAAAAATGCAAAACAATCCAATGCACGTTAAGACAGACAGGCAAAAGCAGACCCATTCCCGTTGGTGGCACCCGTTCACGAGCATGACGCAGGATCCAGCCATTGCTTCGCTCAACCATATTTGAGGGAACAAGACAAGACAAGACTTACTGAGAGTCATTTCTATTTAAAACATCCAAAATAATTCATAATAATAATTTTATTATTATGAATTATTTTATTTATTTTTTTATTTTTTTTCATAATTTTCGCCCATTATTCGAACCACAACGATGCGTCCACACAATGTCAGCGCTAGATTTTTTGGGCCCTAAAAATCCCAATAAGCAAAATTTGGGGCTAAAAGCCCTAAGTTGGGAACCCTGACTGGCAAAATCGGAAGGAGTAACCGGATGTCTATTTTGTCTCATACTAGAAGTATGTAGACCGCGCCTTCAGACAATCGGACCGACAGTAAAATCGGAAACGCCTCGCGCCCGTTTCCGACTCGGACGTCCGATCCGGCCACCGGATCGGACGTGTATTGACTGTTCATACAAAGTAATGGCCTCAACGCCTTCCGGTAGCCTGATCAGGCTACCGGATCAGACAATCGGATGAAAAAACCTGACGTGTATTGCCTGGCTTGGGCTTATTTTTAACTCCGACGCAAATATGACGGGGTGTTTGACGTTTCTGTGTGTGTGTATGTGTGTATGATTTTGATTTTGTTTTTTGTTTGAAAGCTGAATTAGTCGGGAGTGTTCATAGCTATGTTTAATGAAAATCGGTCCAAGATGGCCGCCGGACGCCACAAAATGGCGGATTATATATATATATTTTAACGATTACTGACTAGCAATTAGGGTGTTGTAACATGTCGGGGGTGTTATCTAAATATATAAAAGGCAAAGGTGACTGACTGACTGACTGACTGACTGACTGATCTATCAACGCACAGCTCTAACCACTGGACCGATTGAGCTGAAATTTGGCATACACGTAGCTGTTAGGACGTAAACATCCGCTAAGAAAGGATTTTGGAAAATTTCAACCCCAAAAGGGTTAAATAGGGGGTTAAAAAATCGAACCTAACGTGAGCGAAGCCGCGGGTTAAAGCTAGTATAATATAAACCTCTATATTTAATCTAAGAACTTATAAGTTCTTTGAGCTATGTGCCATTAGATGTAAAAAATATACATTTGATAAACAGCTTTAATGAAGGTTGTTGAAAATTCGAAGCCACCAAGTTTCCGTGTCCCAATTTCCTCGCATCTAACTCATATTCATTTACTAAAGTGCTTTCTCAACTGCATCCAAGGCACTCTTAAGATTCTATTCAACTTTACCACTTAGAAGATGAAAAAAAAGTGAAACACTTTTCTCATATTTTCACAGTTTTGCCGCTTAGATTTTGTACGGGTTTATTTTCGTTGAAAATTCTTAACTGAAACGGGTTTTCCCTTTTGAAGGCAGCGTATTTTAACACTATAAAATCTCGAATTGATTGGGAATCGAGCCCAGGAAATCTACTTATAAGACTACAAAATAGCAGTCACCATTTGTGTTTGCCAGTTATGTTGATAGGACCTATTGCTGTCGCGAATCTTTACAGTCATCGCCTTTCGCGAACTTGAGTCAGTTTAGAAATTATAAATGTCTTAATTGACCCCGGTACGAATCGAACGCTGTGAACTTCTAAGACAGCCTCATCACTTGTCAGAAAGGTCGATAGAATGGATAAGAATATAACAATCTCGGCCTCCTAAACTACTAGTCAATTAAAAATTATAAATTTTCGGTTTATTTCTGCCGGGAATTAAACCCGGAACCACTATACTACACACACTACTACATTACAGACACTATTCACCTCTCCGTCTGGCATTTCATTAATACAGATGGAGGTCTGCTACAGACCTTATATTTGAAGGTACCTACTACAAATACAAGCATGACCAGTTAAAATTTTCATAAGTATTCTAAACCAGTCTAGACCTAAATTACGTCAATACGTAAATTATTGTGTAAATGTCACGTACAGAAAAGCTTTAATTTTGGATTAAAATAAAATAGCTTATCCCAAAGCCGAAAAATGTGAATTTTAGAAGTAAAATGTGACAGTTTTGTTTACGTCTTAGAGATTGAACTCGGGTTCGTAGAACAATTTTATCGTAGAAAACGTCAGCGAATGTAGAAATTCTTTTCTCAATTTTATTTTTTGTCAAAGAAAAGAACAATTTTATCAAATGCAGCTTGACCTTTATTGGGATCACAGCCTAGAGATACAACCATTTGTCCCCGGGAGCTCTAGACGTTTTTGTGTTGAAAATCTGCCAAAATATCAAATTTACGCTAGGATCAATAGATCCTACATATACACCTCTTTTTATACATATTCTATATCATAATATAGTATATGTATAAAAAGAGGTGAATATGTTAAAAGCGTAATGAAGCGCGTAATGGTAGATATTTTTCGTAATTTGTCATGTCATTTAACAATGAAGTACTCTTTTGTACTCTTCGTCGTTCGGAACAAGTTTTTCGCTTGTTTTGTGAGTATATAACTCAACGCTAGTAGAATATCATAGGCTAGGATGAAACTTATTTTAAGTTGGTGAAATCGGTCCTTAAAAGGTAAATGATAGCGTATGTTAATACATATAAAAATTAAGTTAGTATAGAGACGTCAACGGAGCAATGTGTAGCCGTGCGGAGCAGTACTGAAACATGCAGAACGGAGCCAGCCTTAGCTGCTACGACGGCAACATCGTCGGCTGTTTCGCAAACATCAAAGGCGTTCTATCACTGCATATATATTTACACTGTGCTAGAATCGTTCGCTAATATTTCGACTTTATGCATAAAATAGCACCGAATGAATACAAACGAATCTTTGAGAATATTTTACAATTTAATACTAGGTACTCAAATATACATTACAATATGCGATGTAAATAAAGGATTCAATATGACCACTGAATAAGATACATATCTAGTTTATATTAGTTAGCGCAGAAAGACTTAAAACGATTCTGATACTCTACTTCTGTATGTCTGTAATCTGTGTCACAACTATTATTTAGAAACTATTTTATAGCCATTACAGAGGCGTATAAGTACTTTACCTTTTAAGATTAGGTACTAGCTGATATCCGCGATTTCGTCCGCGTGGATTTAGTTTTTAAAATCCCACGAGAACAATTCGATTTTCTAGGATAAAAAGTAAGTAGCCTTTGTCACTCTCCTGATCCTCAACTACATATAACCATGCAAAAAATCACGTCGATACGTAGCTCTGTTGCAGCGTGATTGAAGCACAAACTTACAGACAAACACACATTCGCATTTGTTATATTAGTAAGATAGTAAGATATTAGTAAGATTTTGATACGCACTATAAAACAATTGCCGAGAGTGAAGCAGTCGTTTAATATTCGATATCCCTTTACAACCTTTAACAATAGGATGGGTACGCCGAAGTAAGCTTTCATTTTTGCTCTTCAAACATTGCATAGTATCAAAGCATTTCAGTACTTTAAAAACGGCTGAAACACGGCTCAACCCCACGAAATATGCTTATATGTATTACACGCTTTTGTTCTGAACTCCATCTACGTTTTCTAAGCGAATAAGAGGCAGCAGTTAAATTGAAATATGTACACATTATGTGCGAATTTACGTGAGACTTTTAGCTTAACACTTGGGTCTTTTCCACGGAAAATCTTAGTAAACTTTACTTGAAGTTATTATTAAGATGGTTTTAATTGGTCTGTATTTTTTCTACTAGTATGTAAGAAAAATACGTCCTTCACAGTATTATATATTATTAATGCATACACAAAAAACAGAGCTACTCATTTTCCATCAGCAAAACAAGGCTTTCGAGTATAATTTCAAAGAATATTGTTATGTTATTATAATAATAACAAAGCACTTGGGTCTTTTCCATGGAAAATTTTGCTGAACTTCAAGTTATTACGAAGTTTTAGAGAGAAGAAATTTTAATTGGGTATATTTTCGTATACGAGTGGCAAAGTTGTTGATTTTTGTGATTTTTTTTACATAGAGTGCTGTACTTAAAAATACAGGGTCATAAACCTACCCTGATGTTTATGACCCTATCTGACTGTCTGATCTCTTGTCAGTGGATAAAATTTTTGTCTCCTGCCTATGAGTATATTTTACCATCATATTCCTGAATGGATTTATTAAAAATAGAGCCGGCTATTCTTATCTTTCAGAGCAAGGTTTTTGAGCATTAAATCACTGAAAATATTCGGGACAAATAAATAAAAGCCGAGATCTGTCTTTTGACCTTAGCTCCTTAATATAAAGTGTGCTGAAACTGGTTGCAAATTGGCGACAAAACCTATTCGAACGAGATTGGACCGGTTTAGCGCTGCAAAATTGAATGTATATTTGGGAGGACGTTTCAACTTTCGAAACAACAAATTTTCGGAATTTCAGCAACTGTTCACAAATTTCGAAAACCCAGATAAAACAACGCACAAAGTTCGTTAACTTTGGTGTTGGCAGTCGAATTGTTTTCTTTCTTTTGTAAACTTTTTCGAAAAAGTCAAAGTAGGTGTACGTAAGCGTACTAAGAAAGAAAGTTTTAAACGATTTCATGGGGAAATCTTTGTTTCAAACCTTCAATTTTCAACTGTTTTTCTTTTTCCGAAGTCACGGACTGTAAATAGAATGATATCAATTTACTTGTATTTACAACAGGGGGTAGGTATCTTTTTCATTGTTAAAAAAAAAACATTAAACACATCGATTAAAAAAGGGTGAAAATATTTTGGGATCCTAAAAAGTGGCAATTGTAATTTGTACGATATGATTGGTAACTGGTAACTGTGAATTTTACTAACCTCGAAAAGCATAGTTTTAAAATTGTTCCGAAAAAGAATTAATATTCACAATTTTTCTGAAAAAAAAAAGTGATATCCGCAACAGTAATAAAGTATTGTATTGACAAACCTAAATGCTTGAATTCAAAATATAAACCATGGAAATATTGCGTACGTATTCAATATTTTACGCTCAAAAGGCCTGAGCACACTGATAATTTATGCATACCAAATACGCGATCAACACTTCGGCGTTTTGCTAAAAAGGCGAAAAGACCCTTCTTTATAACAGGGATGATGACAGTAACCAAGAATCAATGAAATTATGAATTTTTCTCATGAAATAGGATTCATGGATTATAAAAAACGTATTTGTTTTTCTATTTTGTGCGAGTGCGAGAAATACAGCGATCTGCCATATTGCATTGAACACTTGAAGGATATAATATCCTTCAAGCATTGAACAATAATCAAAGCAATACGTCACATTTATCTTCAAACTTTAACAAAATACTATGAAAAAACATGGAAGTGACGTCACGAATGACGCCATGATGTGCCACCAAGCGATTTAGCGTTCCGGTAGACATCTAGAGAGAGAGAGAGAGAGAGAGAGAGAGACCGATTGGATGTCACATTAATTAACCCCTTCTAAATTAATCCGCTACCATTTTTGACTGCATCGTCACTTATGTGGTGTTATTTAGTCATGTACAATAGAAGTTTTTGTAAATCATTCCGTCATAAGCTTCAATTGTAGTTATTAGAGTCGCTTAAAGTATCGAGTGTGTTGAAGCCCTTTACGCTGGAATTTCAGCCCCGCATCTGTAATCTGATTTTATTCCGACACTCAAAACAGCGGTCAGCCAAATCTGCAGAGATTAAACGGCTCATGCATGACACAATTTAATTGCTTCGAAATACTATGGATTTTCGTTTCACCGTGTCATTAGAATTTTTTTAAATTAATATACTTACATATCACACATGTATTTAGTGTAACAATTCAATAAGTTATGTGTGTGTGTACACTGTACAGTGTATGTGTTTTAGTGTGCATAATTATATGCGCGTGTGCGTATATTATGTTCACATCACGTACGAGATCGCATCGAGAGGGGTGAGGGGTCAGACGCAAAATATTTTTATAGCTAGAAATAGAAATAGAAATATTTTTTATTCAAATAAACTTTTACAAGCACTTTTGAATCGTCAATGAATCTACCACTGGTTCGGAATGCCTTTCCTGCCGAGGAGAAGCTAAAAAATAAGCATATTTTTATAGATAAAAAAGTTATCAGATCTCATGTAGAGCCAAGCTTCTAACTCTACACGCTCTAACTCTACAAGGCCTAACTTCACAAACTCTACACCTTGGTCAAAATATCTTGGCCTTTATCTTGGCCATTTCACTACACTCACAAGGGCGTAAGGTGAAAAATGTATCAACTGTTCATTACTTTTCTGTTATACATTAGTTCTTGTAGTAATGAAACGGCCAAGCCACATATTTTAACTAAGTTTGTGAAGTTAGGCCTTGTAGAGTTAAAGCGTGTAGAGTTAAAAGCTTGGCTCTAACTCTAAGCTGATAACTTTTTGACAGTGCGAGTCATATAGTCTCGACTTGGCAACATTTTACATGAAAATATTTTTGGTGGGATTATCATGAATCTTGACAGAAAACCTTGATATTTATTTCGACCCGGCCATAATTACTATGTACCTCATTATCAGCACCGAATCAAGTTACCACTAAATTAATTATGAGCAAAGCTCAAGGTTCAAAGTGGTCACCTTCAACTCCCCGTAGAATCGGTGCGAGAAGCCAGTGAGTCCATGGGACATCGGCCAAATAACCTAAGTAGATCATATCTATCATTACTTTAAGAGCAAAAGTCCAGCTAGTGGACGCATACCGAACACGAACATTCTTACAAACAACTTCGAAATTACAGAATTTCATATATTTTTAGAACAGTAAAGGTGCTCTATTATTAAGTGGAAGTACCTAGCTATGGAATATCGATATCACTTTATTATATGGGATATAAAACATCAATGCCATCGCGATCGTACGTGCTTGAGAAGTAACATAATCTTTTATGATCTTGTGAACATAACCTATAAGGGTATGTTTGTTCAATTTTATGACTTCTTAACCGTCGATGTCTTTCAAGGTACATTATTGGCACGCATATAGCAAGCTATATTCACTTAATATGCGTAAATATTTCATAACTAGCTTTTGCCCGCGGCTTCGTTAACGTTAAGTTCGATTTTTCAAACTCCTATTTTACTCCTTTAAGGGTTTAATTTTCAAAAATCCTTTCTTAGCGGATGCCTACCTCATAACAGCTATCTGTGTACCAAAATTCAGCCCGATCCGTCTAGCGGTTAGAGCTTTGTGTTGATAGATCAGTCAGTCAGTCAGTCACCTTTGCCTTTTATATATTTAGAAGATATTTTACCAACAATCAAACTTAGCTATATGTATCTAACCTAATCTAATCAGTAATTGAACAAAGCTTTCCTCTCTGAACAGTCAGGTTGATTCTTTACGTAAAAACAGAGCCGGTCCGCAAGTAATCTTTTTAACCCCCGATGGAAAGTGTCATAAGTTTGACGTATGTATCTGTGTCTCTCTTCTCCGTAGCTCCTTAACGAATGGACTGATTTTCGTCTGGAATGTTATTTTTAAATTTACATTTGTTATTTCGCAATGTAGGTTTAAGTACGCGACTGTGACGTCATCGAACTGTGTTCAGAACTCAAGTTATAGTACATAGATAATACTTGCCAATCTATCATACGCGTATCTGATACACAGGGATGATTGCGTTTCCGTGTAGCTTAGATACTTGCCTTTGTAGACTTCCCAAGTTTTCTCAAGTCTCCGCTGCGCGCTGTTGTTTCTTCGCTTATTACTTGAGACTTTGCAATGCAAGCTCGGGAGCAATTCCAGTTTTATTCGAGTGTAACATTTGGGTAATAACGCTCTCTGAGTGCTCTCATATCCGTTAGAATCTAAATGCTACGTACCCGCCCGCAATTGAGCTTATGATTATTACGTGTTCTTTCCGCTGTAATAAACATTTTTGCTGTGTTTTTAGTTTTCCAAAGGTGTTTAGTGGCCGACTATCGAACAACTGAATTGTGTACTTTCACAATTTAGTTGGGCAACTTATATTGTGTGCGAAATCAGAAGGGACTTTTGATTTTTATACGATCGACGTCAAAGTAACTATTAGCTGCACCATTTAGTTGGATAAGATGTGCGGGCTACCATATGTCACTATGCCTATAATATACTCTGCAATTTAGTTGCCCTACTTTGAAATTGTTAGTCTACAGGTACTTTAATACAGTGGTTATGACTTCGTTCTCCTTTTAGGAGAGTCCGAGGTACCAATTGCATGCATTTTTAATATTAATGAGTTATGCGCATTTTAAGCAATTATCACTTATATTTTAATAGGGAAGGAAAAAATTATGAGAAAGCCTCCATGCCTAACTGGTTTCCATAATATTTTCAAAGGTGTGTGAAGTGTGTGAAGTTTGCCCATCTGGAAATTGCTCGGACATCATTGGGCAAGTGTTTCCTTTCAAAATGAGTAGGGTATAGGTCATAGATCACCACGAGCTTGATTTTATTTAAAAAATAGATGTCTAATTTATTATTTTTTCAACATAAAAGCATTACAAGAAAATAATACTCTCGAAGTCTAGAAAATTGCGAGAATACCTTCTGTAAGCTTTAAATAGAATTTACGTAGGAATTTAATGAGATACCCACCTTGGATTAACGAGCTGCCGTAGCTTGTAATACTCGAGCAAGAATTTGTTTTATTTAAACATTATTTATTTTTAAATTTCCGGAAAATTACGTAAATTCGTATTCTTGTATTTATTTTGGTTTGAATTTTTTATTAGACGTTACACCATAAGCTGTTAAAAGCTCAAAGTAATTTATACTTCGGTAAGTTAGCAAGATTCATACTATGCGCGGCAGAATTGGCAGGCCTTGCTTTACCCAGAAGCATTACCGGAGAAGTAAATGCAGCTTAACGAGTTGCGCAGTTTACGAGATAATTGAAGGGGTACAGAAGAATCAGAAGTTAAGCTCCCAAAGTTCTTTAATAGTGACCTGAAAATGGAAAACCTCTAACTATCGTTGGACAGATGACATCAAATTAGTCGCAAGAAGTAGCTTGATTCAAACGGCGAAGACCTAATCGCATGGTTATTCCCTACAAAAATTCAGTGTAGTCCAGTAGACGAGAGAGAGTAGACGTCTATTGGTTAACGATACAGTAGTAGCTGCTACAGTGAAAATGCACTGGCGTCATCGCGTTTACTCGATCGAGGCTTTTACTTGTAAAGCGGTCGAGGCGTTTGTAGAATGCTATATGTTTTGTGTGGATCCAGCTAGACAGAAATAAAGCAAAGCTTTAGATCCAGCTAATGCCTTTAATAGTAGTCTACAATGAAATTGCCGACACTAGTCAGATTAGGGCGATACGAGCGAAATAATAATTAGATCAGACTCGACTAAGCAAATCACAGTCTCAAATAAATTCAAACTGAACCATCGAATCTGAAAGCTCTGGGTTGCAAGTTAAATTTAAAGATAAATGAAACTATTACAGCGCTTTACGGCTTATCGTAGTTTCAAAGCTCTAGTCTTGTCAGTTTTCATCTGCACAATAAGTTATCTCAAGCAGTTTCGAGGCTTTTATATTATTCGATCCGACATCCGTTGGTATTCGACTCCGATAGGATTTGGCGAAGACGCCTAGGTATGTCGTAGGGATGCATTGTGATAAGTGATAGAATGTCTTGGGTTACCCTGTGGCTACTCTACATATAAGCAAGCACAACAGCGGTATAACTAGATGGCGCTTTACTATCCACAACAATGTCCAAAGCACGACAGGTGATCCTGAATCGCTATAGCGAAATAATATTTTTAGACAGCTATAATATATACCTACAAGTTCCAACAAAATATGCAAAGCGGACTAGCCGATCTTCAGGTGTAAGACTAGTTCTAGGAGAATCTTCCTGTTGTTACATTACATACCCGTTATAGTGCGGATTTGGCGACAATTCGCACTATCGCGACAAGTGTGACCAAGTAGTTCATTGAATGGCGATGTATTCGGGCGAAGACGAATCCATAACGCGACACTGTCGACATTGTACTCGTTAATAACAAGGCGACTTCTAAAGTAGACAAAAACATCGTGTTTATAACCGAACACGATAATTTTATCGCGATAACGCGACACGAATTTTCGCACGATAATGTAGCCGCAGCACTAGTGATTTAATAAACCTAACATTAGTAGTGTTTTTACTTGCTGGATTTAAAATATTATTATCACCGTGCCGTTTACAGAGGTAGAGGAAGTAAAAAAGTGAATTGTAAATATTATTATAGGTCAACCAAATTGAGCTTTATGCTTCGGAATAAATTTCGGCAAAATTGTATTTTGATATGAACCTTGATATTTTTATATTACGTTTCCATCGATCGAGTGCTGCTTAAAAACCTTTACATTTTCATGAATATTTCAGTAACGGTACAGTCGTAATACAACGTAAATATAAACAGTGTTGTATTTATTTACACACTGTTTCTTTGATGTTCGCGGAACAGCCGACGTTATAATCACAGAGTAAGGAAGGTGTAATCGTAGCGTAGGCTCAAGGCTGTCACCGGATGATTCCGCATGTTTTCACCGGGTTCCCCGCGGTTTTGCAATGTATGGCTGTGCATGGCTATGTCCATGGCTGGTTCCTTTGTTTTATTTAGTTGTATTTGTATTGTATTGGACTTGGGAAACTTCATCGTGAAAGCACTGTATACATAGCATAGTTTCATTAATTATTGCAAAATTTTTTTTTTGAAAAGAGCAACCGCCGAGTTTCTTGCTGGCTCTTCTCGGCAGGAAAGGCATTCCGAACCAGTGGTAGATTCATTGACAATTCAAAAGTACTTGTAAACTTTTTATTTATTTGAATAAAAAATATTTCTATTTCTATTTAAGTAATTAATATTGTTGAAGGTTCATCTTTTTTAAAAAAATGCCGTAACTCCCCGTATACTCACACATAGCTATGCATGTCATGCATGTCTGTGTATGGCTATGCATGGCTCATTTAAAAGTTTGTGCGCGCTACTTCTATCGGACGTAAGTTTCTGTCCCATACCATCGAATCGGATAGTGAGGAAACGCTCTATTCTGTGGCTTCCCACCAGAAGTTTCACAATAAGTTGGTAAAGCATAACGGTTTGGTGAATTCGTGAATTTGTCGAACCCTCAAGTCGAGAACAGAGAGAGGCATTTCGTACATTCACCCAAACTATAATTATTCTATAAATGCAAAAGTAACTCTGTCTGTCTATCTGTCTGTTTGTTTGTTACGCTTTCATGCCTATAGCGTTGAATCACACTGTTGAATCAATTTTGATTGTTCAATTTTGTGAAGATCTTATCCTATTTAATATTATAAACGCGAAAGTGTATAATACTAAGTACATATATTATGGATGGACGGATGGATGGATACTCAATCACGCCGCAACGACTTAACCGATTTGGCTGAAATTTGGCACAGAGATAGATTATGGTCTGGAATAACACACAAGCTTTTTATCCCGGAAAATAAGAGAGTTCCCGCGGGAATTAAAAAACCTGAATCCACGCATACGAAGTCGCGGGAATCAACTAGTAAATATTCGCCACCCCAACCGAATAAAGGCGTAAGATCATTTACGCGAATTTTTTTTTATTTCATTATCTGATGATGGAAATCGTGTTACATAGGCTAATTTTTTTTTAGAATTTTATCTCTGAAAATGACAAAAATATGAAGGAAGGCGGCTTTATTCTATCGAAATTTACTGCACATTTTCTAGAAGAAGAAAGGTGTTATAAAATCTTACCTAAATTTGCCGGATCTGTTGTCGGGAGTGAATAACGTTTACGTCTTTTTTCGTCTACAAATTTATTTCGAATGATGACTAAAAACCCCCAGTACACCAAAATTTCAAACTGATTGGAGCAACGGAATTTAACTCGCATTCGTATTCTCAGCAAGTCCTTTCATTTGATACCCATATTGTAGGAAAGCATAAAAAACTTAGTCCGCCATATTGAATTTAGAGTGATGTCACTTTATTTTTCAAGTTATTCTTAGCAAGCCATTTCATTTGATACCCATATTGTAGGAGTGCATTAAAAATAACTAGTCCGCCATCTTGGATGTTCCGCCATATTGGATTTAGAATGACGTCACACAACTAACCATGCATTGTCATCCAAACTAAACGTGTATACAAAATTTCAGCTCAATCGGTTAAGATATCTGCTTCAAAATTGAGTTGCAAGATTCCACCCGAACAAACATAGCTGCATACATACATTGCAAGTTAAATAAAAGCTTTTAAAAGAAATCCTGTTCCTAAAGGAGTTTTATTAGTAGTTGATACCACTACTCAACACTAAAAAAAACTCTGAATTCGCTCATATGGCTTCATATTGAGGCTGACTAATAATAAATATCTGTAGGCATCTTATTTTGATATCACGTCTAGAAGCGGAGAAATATAACTTTTAATTTTTTCACGTATCTTCGAGTTTTGAAATGCGGGTAGTTCAAAAATATGATTGTTTTGCAAACAAAACATAGCTTACAAGTTACTTTGATTGATAATCTTCAAAATATCATAGGTGTGTGTTAACAATTTTTCATTACTCATACACGGAAAGTAGGTCTGAAGTTGCCTGAGAAGCGGGTTGAAAGTAATACTTTTCAGCCCTAGGGAGAATCGTTTTCAACTGACAGCTGTCAAATAATTAAAAAAAACTAGTTGTCACATTTTTATTGGAATTCAAATGAAACACGACATACCCGAGTGCATCCATAGACAAGAAGAAAGATAGACTTTATTCATAAAGTAAAGACAAATATCTCACCAAAGTTGTTGATTTATGTAAAATAAAGTTCACTCAATTTTCTTTAGCTAATTTCTATTTTTATTTTGACTTTCCTTATATTCGTAATGAAAAGCACAGTGTTTACCTCGGGATAAAAACTTATTTAGTCCCTCGAACTATAGGCCCCCTCGCTACGCTCGGGCGCCAAACCCCGTCTCGGGACTAAATAAGTTACTTTCATCCCTAAGGTAACAATGTACTATTTAATAGTTTTATTGTATTTGTGAAGAATTTGCGCCAAAATAGAAAAAAAAAGTCACGTTTTGGCCTATTTAAACAGTATTATTTAGCTAATTTTAACCAAAATGTGAGAAATCTAGATAAGACGTGGGTCTCTAATGTGTGCTGGCTAATATTTAATACGAATCTCAACAGTTATTAGGATGGAAGAATAAAAAAAATCCCTTTTGGTACGCCGGTAAGGACTGAACCAACGCATCATACAGTGAATTGCTATTTTTGTTTAACACAATTAAAGGAGTTTTCTGATAAATCTAAACGAAATATAAGTATACCGATAGGTCATCAGTTAGAAAACCTTAGCCACATTCCGAAAATTTGCCTGTTCTTGAGGGCCCAGTTAATAAATTTTAATGAAAACAGAAACTTAGAAAAGTTTAGTTTATGACACATTGAAAATCGTGATGATCAAAAATCAAAGAGGGCATATTCGTAGGTCTAGATATAAAAAACTGATTAAAAATTCATCTTTTACATCTATCCATAACAATATTATTGAAACCCAAGCTTGGAACTTTTTTTATTGACCTGAAAAAATATTCAAGAAAACCGTTCACTTCTAGGAAAGAATAAAACTGATGTTGGACTGCTACCATAAAATTGGATGCAAAATCTTATTAAAATTTCCTTTATTTCATTTCCTCCATTCACATTTGGACTTTCTTCTCGAAAATATGGGTTAATTTAGCATTAAACATGGGGATAACTTTCATCAAAATGTAGCTGCAATCGAAAAACGTTTTCAAGGAAGATGGGAGCCTGCTATGCTTGCAGATTACTGTTGGAGCCAGGTCAGAGATACTCCTGGCTACCATTATTACAAGAGCAATCAGCTTTACTAATAAAACTTCACCTTTTCCATCAAAACATCAATAAAAGTTAATGTAGTTGCTTAATTTTGTAAGAAAATTGAATTTTTGACTTGCCCCTTTTATCTCGAAAATGAGATGTGATGGAAAAACTTTATTTATGCACTTCTCTTAGGTCAATAGCAAGGAACAATTATCACATAGTAGGAACTCAGATAAAAAAAAAAGTTCGAAATTTGTCGAGTAGTGTACTTTATTACATTATTATCTTTTGATTTTTTATTTTTTAATGAACATTTGAGAAGATTTTACTATTTTCTGTTTTTTTTTTTGCCAAAAGTAGAAACTGCATAAAACTGCATTTTAAATTATTAACACAATAACTAATGTCATATTTATGTTATTGTTAATTGTATTAGAACTTAAGTTCCTAATAAAATACCAACATCATCAAACGCGTATGTTTGGTTTTAAGCGCAAAGTATAAGATAGATTTTATAATTAAATTAACTAAAAAGAACCGGTACAGTGGCATTTTCTATTCAGCTTTGTCATTAAGAATTATCATAAATCAGTCATATTTGTTTTAATTAAGATATAAATGATTATATTTCCGATTTTTGATCTCCAAAGAAATTCTAAGTAATTGGCTCAATTATTTGTGAATAATATCGATGGTGGTAAGAATGTACTTACCATTTTGAGACTGCCATATTAATTAAGGACTAATGAAGTTTTACATAATTTTTTTGTATTATTTCCTTGTTAATTTAAAAAAATATTAAAGTTTTTGTTATTTTTAACGACTTTTTTTAAATTAAAAATTATTTTTCATGTTTAGCGTTAACATTTATTACGAATCTATATTTTTCGCAATGACTAACGAATATAGAAGTGAATCTATAATACGATTCGAGCATCATTCAAAAAGTACAAGAATAACGGCGTTACAAATAATTGCGCGCCAGATTACGATACAAAATTTGACTCAATAAGTTATGCACAAAAATGATGCGTTTCGCTCACTAGAGCATTTGTAGGCGAATAAAGGCGTACTGTTTTTTACAAAAAATAAATGCCGAAGTTCATAGACGAATAAAAATTTAAGATGATTTTTCTTGAATATCTCTTTTGCAAATAAGGCTAAAAATTTAGCAAATAGAGTAAAAGACGCGTTATTTTTTTACTCGCCTTTCTATATATATAACTTTAATCAGGTGTAAATAGCAAAGAAGGTAGATCATTTCTACGGTTTTTTGGCTCTCCTGTAAAATTGACTTTTTTCGATTACGCCTTTATTCGGTTGGGGTGGCGATATTATCGGAGATAGAGAACAGAATTCGTCACCGATCGAAGAATTATATCGACCGTAGCAATTAACATAGTCGCATGTGAAAAACCACTACTCCAGGGCACGGCCGCTCAAAGCTTCAAATATGTGAAAAGTGAAAAACAGTCAACATATCCAACCCTTGCACTTGCAAAAACCAAAGATGGTTGGTTGATTCCAAAAGTTTCACAATTGGTGGGGGCATTGCTATCCCCATTCTAAGACCCTTAATGCAACAAAACGAAAATCGCCAAAATGTAGATCCGACACTGTTAATTGCTACGGTCGATATAATCCTAGGATGAAACTTGAATAAATGCAGATAAAGTCGCGGGCAACACTTAGTCTGTAATACAGGGTAAAAACTTTGTTGGAATTCGCCTTCGTGCTCTTTTGAAATGCGTTTTAAAATTATCACTTTTTTGTTTTAGAGACCATAAACTTAGGTACTAACTTGGTTGGTTGGTAGCAATAAAGGTACATATTACGTACTATATCAGTATACAATTTAAATTGGTGTAAGCTTTACATTTTGTTTTATGTCATACACTTTTTAACACTGTTATAATAATTGCAAAAGTATATTTGTCTCTAATTCTTTGTCTGTCTTTAATTACATTTTGAAAACTCAACGGACAAACCGATCTTAAAAAAATTGCATTATTGAAAGACCGAAATTGACGCGCGCGGAGTTGCGAGTACTATCAACTAGTTAACATATAAAACTAAATCATATAATTGGTTTCGTTGTTTCAATGATTAAAAGGATTTAGTTAAAGCTATAATCCCAATTATTATTTGCCTGCAGTATAATACACCATTAGCGTGAAATGGATAGCTTATATAAATTGATATTTGATTCTACACCATTACCTATATAGGTTTTTATTGTAAGTCCATAACCAAAACATTTAATCAGCGATTGATAATAAGCTGCATTTAATATATTAACAATGACAGGCGCATTCCTGTCTTTTTCATACATTGGCCTTTATGCTTAGGCTACTCGCGTATTCAAGACGAAGTATGTATGTAATACAGTGAAACCTGGTTAATTGGGATCTCAAGGGACCAAGACATTTATACCAATTATTGAGGGTTTCCAATAATCCAGTTTTCTAATTAAGCAGGTTTAAAATTATAGTTGTCTCATTTACAGAGGCCCCCGCTTACAGAGGTCGAAATGTGCCGTTATTCCATTTTTAGAGGTGGAAATGTTGATAAAAATGCGTATTTTTGGTGTTATGAATTTAATGTAGGTATGAATGTACATAAATAATGTATTGCGTTGAAAAAAAAAAATCATAATCTGATACTTAGAAGTTTTAATTTTTCAGATACTGATAACCACAGCTGATAACGTTTTATATTTACGTTTGCACATTTTGTACACTTTTATTCCCTTGTTTTTAGGTCAAAACCTGAGATAGTACTGACAAACAAAGCATGCGTGAAAGACGACGCGAAATGTATGTAAACAAACATGTCAAAACGTGTTAAAACCTGATTAGTTTGTCTCACTTATAGAGGTAATTAAGCTACAGAGTCTCAATTATAGAGGTAAACATCGAAAAAGTCTTAGAATTCAAATCTCATTTAACCAGGTTCAAAAAGTCCCATTAACAGAGGTAATTTAATGAAAAAGAACCGGGACTTCATTGCAACTCTCAATAATAGAGGTTTCTCATTTATCCAGGTCCCACTTAACCAGGTTTCACTGTATGTGTTTATCACACATAATGATCACAAAAGTATAATGAATGTAAAAATAAAATTAACATGCAGTAACAAAGCATAATTCAAAAACGAAAAGTCATTATCTGTATAATTTTAGAGTTCTTGCTTATGAAAAGTATAAAACATAAATAAATAATTGGGGCGAAAGTCTATTCTCACATTTTTGCTAAAAATCAGAGTCGCAGAAGCCACTTAAAAAAATATGTATGAAAATGTTTTAAATGTGCGCTCTGCCCGGATAAATCTTTTCAGTAGATGTACTAAGTAAACCGTAAATTGCAAAAGTTCAAAGTATAAAAGAAGTTGTTTTACTTCGCACTGGCTCTTAAACTGCATGCAAGTGAAAACACCATAAACTTTATCGCAAAGAGGCATCGAGATAAATACTTTTGGAGCAACCATAAATTAGGATAAAGAGCGTTGATTATTACAAACACTAAAGATTGAATTAAAGTAAAAAGCTTCAAGAATAGATAAAAAATAGATTTAATTAAAAAAAAAAAAATCTACAGAACGTAACGCCTCGTTATTATATACGCCGCATTTACTGAATAGATTTACATTACAATACAGTAGCTTTCCTTCTACATACTGTCTTTATTGTGTCTCTTATGTCTAAACTAAACTGACTATTAGGTCCACTTACACCAACGCCCTAAATATATTTAAGTTAAATTTTCTATACCTGTCCTTTTCTTGTTAATTCTGAACTAAACTTGTGAAAAAGTGACAATAAAAAAATTTAACTAAACATGCTGAAGCAAATTGGCGCAACATGGCTTTTGTTGCGTCATATTATTCTAGATAGAGATGTCGATTATAAAGCGAAGCAAAGCAGGCCCAAATAAACTTAATGATATAATATAAACGTAAAAATTCTTTTTACAAAATCGACTTCAAACATCACTACAAATTATATCAATTGTGCCTATAAAAGAAGAGTTCCCTCGATTTCTCCAGGGTTTCATCATTAGATTTTGATCTGATGACCATGGGACCACCTGGGAAGTATAGTCTTTCAAACAAAAAAAGAATTTTCCAAATCGGTTCAGGCGTCTTTGAGTAATCGGGGAACATACATTAAAAAAAAAAACTAGTAATTGAGAACCTCCTCCTTTTTTGGAAGTTGAATAATAAAACCACAATAAGTCTGCTTGTCCACGTCAATCAGGCTGTTTTAAGGAATATTAAACCTCTAGTACATGGCAGCTCTGCGTATGCAAGTGAAAACACCGTAAAGTTTATCTCAAAAAGTGACGCAGCATTTTACGATGTTGCCACACATAATTTTTAAGCGCTTGCCATAACACGTTGAAGGCCAGGAATACAGATCATTTCTCTTGCCTTTTACGCAGCGTTGAATATAGGTAAAATATTGTGTAAAGTTTTAACAATGTCATGAAGAGACTAAGGCATCAGTTGCACTAGTAGATTTTTCTCTTGTCGGGAGCGGCAAGAAATAGTTAGCGATTATCCTGTGCGTAAACTCTCCATACAATTTTCGCCCGCGATTTTACATTACAGTAGGGTGACCAACCCATCCCGTGATTATAAAAAACGTATTTATTTTTCTATTTTGACCGAGATTTATATTTATTTTGATGAAATAAATGTATAAATTATAACTATCCGCCTTATTAGATTGATCACCAATTAGAGCGATACGTCACATCTAGTATGTTCAAACTTTGATAAACTATACAACGACAAAAACTTAAAAGTGACGTCACGACCGACGCCATGACCGTCGAGCGCTTTTGCGTGAACTTATAACTTAATATTGATACGGCAATTTTATCTATCAAACCCTTTTTTTGCTGAAATAATATATTTTTTCGAAATAGCAGATACTTCCGAACATTATCCAACAGTCTTTCAAAATCAGTCATCATGCCTATTGTGTATGATACTAGCTGATATCAGCGACGTCGTACGTGTGGATTGAGGTTTTTTGGAGTCCCACGGGAACTATAAATCATTTTTTCGTGATAAAAATTAGCCTATGTTTTAATACAAGGTATCATCTATCTCCATTTTAAATTTCAGCCAAATCGGTCCAGTACTTTTTGAGCCAATTCGTTACAAACATACTTACATACAAATCTTTCCTCTTTATAATATTATTAGTATAGAAGTATAGATATACAGAACAAGCTAGCGCGTAACTGCATGAATGCCAGACTGACGCGCGCTTTGTAGTGTTGACTCCTGGCACTCCAACACAGTTTCTAGTAAATACTCGTATTAAAACTTCTTGGAATTGTGTCACAGACGGTCCCCACCTTTATATTTCAGTAAAATGTATCTTTGCTATAGTAGGAATTTACTTAGGTATTTTTGAAAAGTGCCTACAATTGTTTTAAAACAGTACTTGTTAGGCAATCTGAACCTAACTAATGTTCTTTTCCCCCCTCCAAATAAGCGGAAAGCCGTTTCTGAGAAAAAGGGCCTTGTCATACGGACAGAAAGACAGACAGCGATCCTATATGATTTCCTTTTTTTTCCAAACCCTAAAAACTACCTTATAGAAAAAAATCACAAAATACCGTAAGCGAAAATAAGAAGCCAGTAAAATAGCTAGTTAAAAACTTTTAGCACAAAAGCTAAAAGTTTTTAAACGTTCGTTAAGTTAAATGGCAAATGACCCATGAAACGCATATTAGTATGCCTTTTGTATCCGAATTCCCTTTGCGAATCCAAAGTGAATAAAAAAGCGGCATTTAAATTGAAACATGTACACACGGCGTGCAACTATATATGAGTCTACGTTGGATTCTGTACGTAAAGGTTCTCGCCTACTACACACTACAAAGAGCCAAAATCAAACGAAAATAATCTAGGCAGCTTCAAAGCCCGAATGTTCGGAAACTTTAAACAAGAAAATCTCTATTCTGTAAGGTCTGGTATGTTCGTAGCGGAAATATATTGAAGACCAGTAGTGTTAGTATAAGATTTAATTCGATTGATCGTATTCGTATTCGACAACATTAGCGTCAAAGTAAAATGAACCATAAAGGTATTGAGTTAGAGGTCAATTTCGTGCATGCATTCTTATACGTTTACGTATACGGATACGGTCCAAATTAAAATCGGTTGTACTGAATTTGTGACTTTAAATCAATGCAGTTAAGTTCATTTTACTTTAACACTAATGTCATCGTAAACGAATATGATTGATCGAATCAAATTCGAATCGATTTTTCAAAGGCCTCTAACTTGTTTATTTTATTTTATGTGGGTTGGACTTACTATCTAGGAGCACGAATGATAGGCGAATACTCTTCTAGAGGAGTCAACTAAACCTTTCTCATTCTGAAAGACTTATGCCCAGAAGTAGGCTGGTAATTTTAACTATGAACTAACTTCTCTTTAATTAAAAATCAACTAAAATAAATTGAACAGTATTTATGCCTGGTTTAATCTATAAAAAAATTTTTGAACACGTTCATTTTCTACTGTTCTTATACAGTGAGCGTTATCCTTAATAGAGCAAACGCTGTATGTGGGACCATAGCGGTTTTAGTTTTGTTTGTATGTAACATTTGTGTTGCAGATTCCTTTGAAACTGTTAGTAGTACTATATAGCACTATGAACTCACTAATAGCACAGAGAATAAATTACACTATACTACTACAAATCTTTCTCTTAGAACTTTATGTATATATATTTATATTTTCCGCTGCCCAAAAAAATGCTCGCTAAGTTTTTTAAGTTTAATAGGTAATAATAAATAATTTATTAGTATTTTCCGTTTGTACTTTTGGAAGTGTCTTTGTTTAATTTTTCATAAATGTTTGTCCAGATTATATAAAATGTTATATAACTTTTAATGCATAACATGCCCAAATTGTTTAACCTTGTTATATAACATATCTCAAAACTGTTAAATCCGTGCGAATATTAATAAAAGTTTTACGTTTTCGTACCTAAGCTACTAAATCAATTTTAACATAACTTGATAAAGGCATAGCTTGCATCTTGAGGAACGACGACGATTATAAATTCGCAAAGCGCAGTTGAGATAAGGTGCTTATTCAAGACTTCTAAGTTCTAACTTGTCTTCGGTTCGTGAGTTTTGTGCATTACATGTTCCGATCATGTTTGGTTCGCCAAGGTATAGACACTGCTTAACATGTTCCATAATATTTTTTTAAATATTGTGTGAAACAAAGTGTGCTCCAAACGTGGAATGTTTATTTTTCATAATATCAAAAATGAGACACTTAATATGACGCTTTTAAGTGTGTGGTCTCTCCTATTAGGTCGACTTTCCATACAAACGTAGGTTTGCTTTATTTTAGAAATTGCATGTTGAATTGATATTAAACTTACCAACCATTGGTAAGACGTATCGAGGTTGAAGTGCAATTGTATGAAATTTGAATGGAAACTCACACTTTTCATTTGACGATTCGTTTGAATTTTGCATAAATTTTTAGTACCAGGTTCGCATATATTCAAACAGAGTTAGCTATTATGTCTAACAGCACCTAATAACCACAATGACTAAGTGGCCAATAAAGTACAATTACGTACATTCGCACATTATAAATTATTCTAAAATACAGTTCCCAGCAAAATACAATTTGTGCATACGAAATTACGTTAATTATTAAGTGCGTTGTTTAATTATATTTTTCAATAAAGCTTGTAAAATGATCTTAGGTACTACATAGTTTCAAAAATGTTAAGTTAATTTTTAGGTACATTAAAATAAGTAGCAATTAGTGTATGTGGCAAGTAGACAAATAGTAGGAAAGTAAAAGTTGTTGCGTCCTTCTTCCCTTTATCCACCAAAAGACTGGATAGTTCTCTTGTATGGACTTTATAGATTGCGTTTTAAAACATTGAATACATACAAATTATACAAAATCTGTTGGTACTTGTGGTACGATAACGCGATACGTGAACAGTGAATGATTTATAATTTGACAATTTAACGAGAATCCATGAAGATATCAATTACCTTTATTGAATCCGGTAATCGGGTATATTATGCTATCGAATCGTAATGCACAATATTAAATCAAGCCACTTATTGCATCAAATAAATGGTAAAATCTCAAAGGGTAAAATAAACAGTATGTTAAATAGTATGATTATATATTATTATAATAATTTAAAGTTTATTATTATAATACAATCTTTTTTGTCCGTGACTTTATCAAAATCAAAACATCAAATCAAAATTTATTTATTTCATGTAGGCCAACTTGTAGCTCTTATGGCACGTTATAAATCTACCACCGGTTCGGAATGCAGATTCTGCTGAGAAGAGCCGGCAAGAAACTCAGCAGTTGCTCTTTTCAAAAAATTTTTACAATGGTTAACAAAGCACACAGTGTTTCCAAAAAGAAGTTTCAAAAATGCACACCTACCACAACCTAACACATCTGCAAGGAATTAGGCTTTAAAAATACGTTGATCCGTTCTTGCGTTGCTTCGTGATTGAAGGAAAAAGCCACCAAACACCTTTGCATTTATAATATTAGTAGGAATTTATTATACTTTAATGTATATTTATTTGCGCCAGTAGGTAGCGCGTAGAAAGCTCGTATTTGCAGCTATGTTCTTTAGTATCGTTGACAATTTAGAAGAGATCGCTAGGTAGTGATAAGGCCACCAAATTGTACGTTACTCTACGTTATGTGGTACACAATAATAGAATATTCATTCATACATTAATTCATAATTTTACCTTGACACTATGATAAATTGCCATATTCTACTTAATACCATGTTTCCTTTTGGAGTATATCACAAGTAAGTAGGTGCACGCAACAAATGGCTTGCGTTTGACAAACTGTGTTAATCAAAACTTTGGAATGCCCTTCCGGCTTCCGTTTTTCCAACTAACTGTAATGTGGGTGTCTTAAAGTCAAGAGTGAATAGGCATCTTCTAGGTAAGCGCGCACCATCTTAGGCTGCATCTTCACTTACCATCAGGTGAGATCGCAGACAAGCGCTAGTCTATATATTAAAAAAAATAAAAAGTGTAAGTACACCAAGCTTAACGGAATTAAAATCGGTTAATTAAACGAGTTTATAGGCGGTATTCAATCAGTTACTCATTAACGTGTCAGTCCTTTGCGCTGAATCCAAACTATTAAATTATGTTAGTGGTATTAGGTAGTAGCTTGCTGTACACCTGAATTCAGCGGAAGCTAATTGCTCGTGTCGCCAACATGTATGCGGTGAACATTTAGTACCTAACTATCACTACCTATCACACTAATATTATAAAGGCGAATGTTTGTACTTGTTTGTGTTACTCCTTCACGCAACAACGATTGAACCGGCTGTAATTTGGAATGGAGATACCTCCATACTCCTTGGATATAGAGATTTGCAATTGGAACGCGGACGAAGTCACGGACATCGTCTAGTATCTAATATATTATATAATCTATATAATTTTAAAATGTTGGAAATTTATTTCTTTAAGTTTTTTTTTAAATGTATTTTATGCATTGTAGAGGCAAAAATTTCAGAATATAACGCGCGTAAAGTGTTTTTAGGAAGATTTGTATGGTGTCACTTGATTTTCCTGCAGCATGTGTTGTATCGAGAGGGCGGTTATTGTATTGCAGTTTGCAGTACAGCATGCGATTTTGTAGCTGACCTAGCAAAATACGCTTGGTTACTGAAAGTTCGTTTTTTCATGGAAAATTTAAAGTAGATAAGTAACGCTAGTAAATGAAGCATGTTATTCGTAACGAAATGCTGGAATCGGAACTGGAAGCGCACCTGCACTCACCGCAAACTAATTGGCTGATTTGCTAACACCTGACAGTTCGAGCGTAATTCCTGTTCCTAGCTCTAAAGTCTGGTTCACATTATGCATTTTTGGGGGACGGGCCGTGCCATGGAAATGTAGCGTCCAAGATTTTTGTATGAACTTGTCCGGCCCGGATGGAAATTAATTTCTCCCAATAATGACTCTAATAGCCTCTTTTTTATTAATATTAGGTACTGGACCATGTGTGAACTTACTGCATATAACTCGATTGTGCCTCGTGACTCGTGATTTTGGAAATCTGTATTAGGTCTTTTCTTTCCCTCTTTGTCTCGGACAACAAGTCAATAAGTCAACGGCCTTGGTCATTACACTAACATTTTGATAACAATATTTTTTAAACCTATAAGAGACGAAATCTCGAAGTTAGACTTACGGCTGCTATAGTATATCTGTTTCAATATGTTCAGATTTTAAAAGTCGACCCAAAATCTGTCGAATTTATATAATTTAGATTTGTTAAGTTGCATCCAGAAGAAAACATCAGTACAATAACCCCAAGACAATAATATCCCTACATTGAATCAAAGTATTTTTGTATTAATTAAAAAGACAAACACACTGTTTAAAATTCTCTATAGATGAAATACTATAGTAACCCCTATTATCCAATCTGCATATAAGCGTGATCAGGGCAACCACGCTGATGTATTGTAATAGCTAATTCGGCGTTTAATTGCAAATGCCGGTCCACGAGTTACGATATTAGTTCCGGTGCTTGTGACAGCCATTTACAGTGCTTGCGAGTAATAATAGCTAGTATATTATTGGTAAAGCTGCTACTGTGATTTCGCTCACAGTTAGCTTTAAAATTTCGCTGCGCTTCCCTCCTTCCTGCTTACACACACACACACACACACACACACGCACGCACACACACACACACACACACATACAAACACACACACACACACACAACATAAAACAGATATTTCACAATATGCTATGTAACTTTTCCAATGTACAAATCTACCATGAACATGATAATATGATGTATTTGTTTCCTGTACAATTTGGGAAGAGACTGACCCCCAAGACACGGGTCATCCTAGTTTGGGGGTTCAGAGCAATTTGAGCAAAATGTTATGTTATGTACTATGATTTATGTTATTATTATTACTCTTTGTTGTGTGTTTTTTCTTTTAAAATAAAGTTATTATTATTATTATTATTTTGATCATGACATATAGACAAACAAGCAGACAGATTTCATAAATCTTAATATATAAAAGGCAAAGATAACTGACTGACTGAATGACTCAATTCCAACCACTGGACGAAGGGGTAGCATACAGATAGTTTTTATGACTTAGGTATCAGCTAAGATGGAATTTTTGAAAATTCAACCTATAAGGGAGTAAAATAAAGGTCTGGAAATAAAAGTTAACGTGAGCGAAGCCGCGGGCAAAAGCTAGTTCGTAAATAAACTCATAATACTTAGTACCTACACTTCTTTTTAACACTTTATGAGAAATTGTGTACAACTCTGTTAACAACTTACAACACGGTAGTAAATATTAAATGGAACTATTCGTTGTTATATAACATGCTTAAACATTTTTAACCGATGTAGGAGCTTATATAAAACCTCATGAATTATATCAAAAATGTAGATTATCTTCGAGAATGTTACCGTGTTATATAACATTATATAACTGCTGTTTATACGTGTGCACCATGACAAGAAGCTAACCATTGGAAGTAATAAATAAACAAAAAATCCTGCACGTGATCCCTGTCTGTTAACAAAACTAAATCGCGATCCAAATTTGTCGTGAATCCTGATACAAGACTAAATCCTGAATTTAGACGAATCGATTTCATAGGCGAACGAGTAAATAAGTCGGGTTCGCTTCCAGCGACGTGAAATGGGATTATTCTAAGCGCCTTGTTACGCTATCGACAGATGTAATGGATCCATGTGAAATACATCTGCGAGGCCATACATTTACGTTTTCCTTAAACACCTCCCACTACTTCTAGTAGTTACTTCCTAAGGCTTACAATATTACCTGTGTATCAATTTCAAAGCTCCGTTGCTATATTGTTGAAGAATAAACAAACAAACAAACAAACTTTAGCATTTATAATATTAGTAAAGACTAGTAAAAATTGGCATAATGTTATAGTGAAAATTAATACCTATACAGTCGAAAATTGTACATGATATCTGATTTGATTAAAAAAGAAATTACTTTAATAATAGGTAAACTGAATACCTCTAGAAAAAAAATGAGTGAATACGGCTAAGGTATTTTTATTTTTAACTAGTTGATGCCCGCCGCTTCGCTCGCGTGGATTTAGTTTTTAAAAATCCCACAAGATCTCTTGATTTATCGGGATAAAAAGTAGCCTGTGTCACTCTCCTGGTCTTCAAGTATACCCATGCAAAAAATCTCGTCGATCCGTTGCTTTGTTGTGGCGTGATTGAAGGACAAACCAACAAACAAACACACTTTCGAATTTATAAAATATTTTGAAGATTAATTTACGGAGAATATCCATTACGATCTTATTACAATGATGGTATTTAAGTTGAGTAAATCATTATTTGGAGTACCTACACCAAATTTTTTTGTATACAAAAGCATTTTCGCCTTTCCCTTGTGACTAATTCTGACATTCATGATCAATGATCATGAATTTTTAAAATAATAATTGCCTGAGTATATTATTTAGTATTTCCATTCTGTACCTAAGTAGGTACATAATTTTATGTAAGTATAAGGTAAATTCTAAGTATAAGATCAAATTCCTTAAGTTATTATTTATTATTTATTCTTAACATACTCTTTGCTGAATTATAGTATAAGACTTTGTAAGTCCTTTTCGTTTAATATTTCTTTATATTACTTTCTTGTACTTTCAATATAACCGCTATAAGTAGAATAAAATCTTTTAAGAGGCTCTAGACTTTTAGTTTCACAAGGTTGTCGTTGAAATAAATTTTCCTTCATAAAATACAAATTTCTTTTATGAAAGTGATTTCTTTGACTTATGAGTTACAATATTATAAGTATATTTCCAAAGTAAATGAAATAATTCTTTTTGTTTGACTCTATTTCTATGGTTTCTGAAATATTCCCTACTAATATAATAAATGCGGAACAGGGATGTTAACAATTTTTCGGAATTGCTTTTATTTTGAAGATTGACTCTTGTTTACCATAAAAAACAATATTTTATTTAAAAATATTTGTATTTTCGATGAGCAAATATACAAAAATAGAGTAATTTTGAATGTTCCCGCTAAAACACTCCACATCTGTCACGTGACTGACATGGCGTCATTCGTCAAACAAACATTGGTCGCGTTTCATATGGCATACATACAGTCGTCAGCTTGTTTCGCGATTAGTGACGTCACAAGCTCTTCTTGGCGTTTGCAGTCACGTGACATCAGATTATAAATATAGCATTTAAAATCATTTTTAATAAATTTATTAAGTTATATTAAATTACAAAAATGTGATTTTCGATATTCTAATTAATATTACAAACTATCATAAAATTAACAGTAAACATTAATTTGTGATTACTGTTAACATCCCTATTGTGTTTATTGTTTTGTTTTGTCCTTCAATTCAAGGGAGCACCGAACTTACTATTATTATCTCTGTTAGAATAAATAAATAAAATTCTCTCGCGCGTGGGAGTCGTTAAACATACCAGAACCTACAGAATCCACTTCATTATTTGCTTACAATATTACCATACGTGGGAGTCACAGGTACTACCCGTAGGGTTAGTATAAGATTTAATTCGAATGATCGTATTTGTATTCCATGATATTAGCGACAAAGTAAAATGATAATATAGTAACTGACTTAAGGCGTGGTGCGGGGAAGCGCGACGGGAGGTAACGGCCAACTTGAAGTGAACCACTAGTCGGTATATACCAGTACGGAATTCGTAACTGTTGTTTGTAACTCTCAATGTCATTTAATATATATTATGTAAATAATGAGAAAGTAGAAGGCTGTTTAACTGTTTATATATTAACGAGCCTTCTTTGACTTGAGTTACCTGCCGTAGAAAGTCAAACATTGCCGTCAAAGACTAATGTATTACTTAGAGGAAGTTATTTGTTCTGCTAAATACATGAAACCTCAGAAAATAATTTCTGAGCGTTATGGAACGAGATCAAGACTTGTATTCTCTACTCTGTAAATACCTTTTTCTAAGCTTTTTCTCCTGCAAGGAAGTATAAACTAGTGGTTCGCCCCGAACTGAGACCTCGCGGTATCCCATAATTCCCAAAAGATAGTTTTAATTATATATTGTAATAATTAACTTTTGCGTCTAATACGCAATAAAAAATAATAATAGTTGACGCAAAACTGTTTTACTGATACAGCGCCATCTATTAGCATTATTGTGAAGCTATTAGCATTAAAAATTAAATAATTTCGTTTCTTTATAATATTTATCTAATTTTAGTATTTGTTGTTCAAGTACAGGATATAACTGAATTTTCAACAAAGTTTCAGGTTCTAATATGCAATACTTTTTGACATATGGCTCAAATTAAAATCTCCACTTTGAAAGCCCCCCATTTCGTCAATTTTAAGGGAAAAATTAAAAAAAAAAAAATATTTTTGTACTCTGTTCAAAGTCGTCTTTAAAAAGATATATCGCAAGTCTATGTAACGCAACAAACAAGATTTTACTTCAAACACGCTTCTATGAGAGCCCCCCTGAAATAAAGCTTTTTATATTTTTTTATACAATGTTCGGCTGAAGGCCATCAGTTTACATATTATATTTAAACTTGAAGTAATTACGTTCAGTAATTCAGAAGTTATAGGGCTCTGACAGACATTTGGACGTACACACTTCTCTGTCCAGTACCCTAGTTGACTCAGAGAACTCGCTTCGCTCGTTCAATTATTTTGCCGCCAAATCACAAAAAATCTGTACGTGGCTGTCGCGCTGTGCACTGTCACTATTCCGGTAGTAGAATAAGAACAGGAACAAAGTTTATGAAATATCTTTTAAATTGTTCCAATATTTTAGGAGGAAATAGTAGAGAGCCAAAACTCGAATTATCACTTTTTACTTAGGCTATTCAGTCCCATCTGCAGTTCTCATCATCGCACGAATGCGCTTTATGAATAAATACAGAGCGACAGCAATAGTTTTTTCAAATACCTAATTTTCGATAGCCTCCTCAACCGTATTTCTTCTTAAGTTTAACCGTGAAGCGAACGAAAAACAAAAAATATTCTCATATGAGAATTCAGTGGATATGTTGGCATGTATTGATCACGTATGTTGAAGTCGCAGGGAAGCGTCTTCGGAATAATCTTATTTCGCGAGGTTTGGCCAAACACGACGTACCTATTTGTTTGCTCTTGACGCTATCTTTATAGCTTGATCCGGGATTTGAGAATCGATATAGGTATCTAATAATATTGGCTCTGATATGGGGTTTTGGGCCATATGATCACGAGCAGCTCTCTGAGTCATATTTATTGTATAGACTAACTGATTCCCGTGACATCGTCCGCGTGAATCAGCTAGCTAGATAGCAAAGCGGAAGAGTTTTTTTGCTTGAACGCGCTAATCTCTGGAACTATCACTTGGATTTGAAATGCATTTGATAATCCAATTCTTGAAGAATGTAGTCCCCATACGACCCTTAGAAGCTGAGAAAAAGAAAGAAAGTAGGAAAGAATTTTAAGCGAAAACGAAGCAATTCCATGAGCTCATAGCGGTGATCCGACGAGATCCGAAATAGAGCCGAACCGAAAGCTACTTTTTATTCCGGAACAACAAAGAGTTCCCACTGGATTATTAAAAACTATATCTTGAGGGCGAAGTCGCGGGTATCAGCTAGTTATTAATATTGCTATAGTACTATTCAATTGCTTAGAGCCTCGACCGGTGTACTCTCTTGGTAGCACACTTACGTCCACCGCAGACTAATTGAATGCTTTGCTAACATTCGGTCGATCTACCCCACCCTGTGCCCGCTTCCATTGACTAATTGCAAAGGACTGTTCCAATTTAGCGGTGGCACTTGAATAAAGCGGTCATGTATAAAGTGGTTCCCAATTGCGCCGGAGAATTGCTCTTGAATAAGATTTTTCCCATCGCTTCTCTGATTTCTCATTCTGAGAGGAGACCCAGTTGTTGGCCGACGATTAGTTGAAATGATGAACATTCCTGGAATGGCTTACTGATGCCCGGGACTTCATCCGCGTGAATTTAGTTATTAATAAACCTCTTTGATTTTCCGGCATAAAAAATAGCCTATTTCATTCTCCAGTAGGTCTAAGATGCACGCCACGAGAAAATTTTATCTACACTTTACTCATGAATCTCTGTAGAGTTTCACATAGAGAGTACGAGTAAACGTATAGATAAAATTTTCTCGCGGCGCGCATCTTAACCCTACAGGTGCTCAATTATACCCATACAAAGAATCACGTCGATCCGTAACTTTGTTAAAGCGTGAATGAAAGATAAACCAACAAACAAAAGACACTTTCGCATTTATAATACGTACGTGTAATGCCATAAGTGAGCCTGACGATAATAACGCACAATGTTCAATTCGCAAAATGTACGAAACGCTACATTCCAGATATAATGAATAATAAATGCATGTCTGAAAGATTTTCATCTATTCTTGGAAAGGTAGAAACGTTATAATTGGCAGAAAATAAAAAAAAATACTTTATTGAAGAATTACGTTGTGCCGCTCGTGATTTAATGGGAAAAATATGTGAATATTATAAATATTAAGATTTCATTGACATAGTTGTCTCCAGCATCACGTAATAAGAAAATGTTGTTTTCAGTATCTGGAAAGAAATTAGTTAGTTTATGTAAAAATAACTGGTTATGGTTATTTAAAACTTAAACGTGTCGCCAGCAGTTAGTGGCTGCCAGTGACTCATATTAATCAAATTAAGTTAGAAAGTTAAGTTAAGTAAGTTAACCTCGTCCTGCCCAAGCGTTTAATTCTTAAGTTGCTAAATATGCCCATTGTCATTCCTAAAGGACAATATATTTCAAAGCGTTTCTGCCCAGAACAACTTTCGGTGAAATTTGCAACTTACATATGAAATATTTTATTTATTATTTTTTTGAGATACAAGGGCACTGTGCTCTACTGATTCTTGCTAGAATTAGATCGATATGTTTGGTCCTTTTAAAAGGACATCGGGCATAATTACCTACATCCTCTTTATGCTACTTGTTAACAGAGATCCATCATAGTACTCATATTATTAATCTAAACAGCCTTAAATGCTAATTCTTGCCTAGAATGGACCTAAAGTTAGGATATTTAGCATATCACAAAATAAGTCTTTTGTTGACTTATTATGTCATATTTTCTTAACCTAGTTATCACATGAGCCAGTTCGTCCACAAGAGCCTTCATATGGTAGTCCACGAGAACGAACTGCAGACGATTCTCTTTCGCGGGCACTTCCGCCCCTTTCCATTAAATTGTTAACTTCTTCAGATCCTAAGGAATAGCTGACGCTTACTAACTGTCTTTCCCGCACTGAAGTATACTCTAGATCTCCACAGTCATTGTCTGAAGATATGAAGTCACTGATGTCTGAATTCTCGAGTAAATTCTCAATATCAGTGTCCCTCCAGTCTATAACAATAACGAATATTTGTAGTTAAATGTGCCCAATGAGATTTTAAAAGGACATAATACCATTTTGCATAAATGAAAAATAAAACTTAAAAATAAGCTACTAAAATATTACGTATTTGGATTATCTAACTATTAAACTCAAGATTTAAAAACTTTTATCTCACTGAAAATCTATGATTACACTGATAAAAATTAATTAATCTTACCTCTTCGCGGACGACGTGCCATCTTGACCATTTAGACTGACACTGACGAATTGCATTTTGTCTAGGTAATCCAAAATGGAAGCTCCGTTATTGACAACAATCCAACTAATCAGGTGCAAGTAGTAAAATTGTATTATGGAGGCAATCGGGAATATTAGGTGCGAAATTCTAATATGTCATTTTTAAATGACACTGGGCAGAAATACGATCTTCATTTAAGTAAGCTTGGGCAGGACTTGTGAAGTATAGTTTGTGATTTAAAAAGAACAATGGGCAGGACGAGGTTAATTAAAGAGTAATACCAACCGAAAACATTGGTTTTACACCGGCAATCATTATTCCAAGTGCCTCGAACTCAAAAACTATCTGTACCCGCTGTAAAATCAGTAGCACAGTCTTTTGATTGGATATCGACATCTTTTCCCATGGCATGGAGTATACTATTTCTGGCAGGTCATCGGTCTGCAATGTTTTAATATAATATATATTTTACAACTCAAAGTTAACTAGAATTAAGTTTTTAAAAACCCCTCGAGAACCTTTGCCTCAGTGACAAAAAGTACTAAGTAAGTAAGTAGGCCTGGCGCACTTCGCAGTAAACTGCGGAGCTACTAGTACATGGCGTACCTCTTCGAAGGGCCTAAATTCTGGGATAAGAGTTACGTGATAGAAAGAGCGAAAAGTCTAGGTGAATAAGACGGTATGTAAGTAGCGCTGTGTCAACCTGAACTGCACTTTTTTGTGTGGTAACAAGAGTTGCTATTTATTTAAATTACTTTGCGGAGTGAATCTTGTGTACCTTTAGGTACTATTAGGTATACTGTGGTATGACTCTTCAAGTCCCCAACAATATCTAAATATATAAAAGGCAAAGGAGACTGACTGACTGATCTATCAACGCACAACTCTAACCATTAGACCAATCGAGCTGAAATTTGGCATACAGGTAGCTATTAGAGCGTAGACATCCGCTAAGAAAGGATTTTTCAAAATTCAACCCCGAAAGAGGTAAAATAGGGGTTTAAAAATTGAACCTACGTGAGCGAAGCCGCGGGTAAAAGCTACTTCATATAAAAAATCAAGTCGATCCATAGTTCTGCTGCGGCTTGATTGAAGTTTGACCAACGATCAAACACACTTACGTGTTGTACTTATAAACAGGGATGGTGAAGGATGGATACGAGGTTCCTAAAGAGATTATTTACCTGTTTTTTAACTTCCTCGAGAACGAAGGACATCAGAATCGGTCCGCCAGTGTATGCCATAATCATTGTAACGTATAACATCATATTTTCTCTGCCCTGTAAGTAACAAAAAATTTTATTTTTCCTTGGACTAAGTACACCATCTTTAAACTAAACTAAATTGATGGGTGGAATTTCGTGCTAATTGTATAGTTCTTTCCATTCACGAGGGCAAGTGGCTCATGGTTGTGTGTGTATCGTGTCTGCATAAGTGTGAGCGAGTGTTTGCCTGACCGCTCCCACCTAGGCTCCGGACAGGCACGCACACTTACGCAATGTGCATGTGTACGACGTAACCACAAGTAAAGCGTCCATAACTTCGTGAGATAAACCTACTATACTATTTTAGAATATAAGATAGCCTATTAGACCTATCAATTTAGTTTAGTTTAATGTCTAGACAAACTGCTTTTGTCGGTTAACTACTTTGTCGGTTGGCAGATACAATGCAGTTATGTCAACTGTAATAGAACTGCAATTTTGCAGTCAGTGTACAGTTCAAAAGCATTCAGTCTGTTTAGATACTTAGAGATTGTGTACAGCACAAATAGCTGCATTATATTATAATTATTGAAGTTTATTTATTTGAGTTTAAGTTTGATATTAAATCCAATTACGGTGAATGCGTTTAGGATTCTATGTAAATTCATCGATTTTCTCATCGTTATTGTCAGTGTTCATTTTTCGATAAAATAAAAGGTTATTCTTAGACGGGAAGACTAGTTTTCAACAAAAATGCAACTTTTCGCGTTAATTATTTATCACATGCATATTTCTTGTTGCGGTGAAAACGTGTTTTTGACATGTGCATACCGCTATCAAAATATATTTGCTAAGTTTGCCAACGCGATTGTTTCGGCGTTCCAAACTAGTTTTTGGACTCTACATGTGAAAATTTGTTTTGTGAGGTTTTGTGTTATAAGACATTTTTATATGTCAAAACAACTAGCTTTTGCCCGCGGCTTTGCTCAAGTTAATTTCGATTTGTAAACCCCTATTTTACCCCCTTTGGAGTTGAATTTTTAGAAATCCTTTCTTTGCGGATGCCTACGTCATAATAGCTATCTGTATGCCCAGCCCTTAGAGTAGGCAACTCTAAGGCCCAGCCCGATCCGTCCAGTGGTTTAAGCTGTGCGTTGATAGATCAGTCAGTCAGTCAGTCAGTCAGTCTACTTTTCCTTTTATATATTTAGATATTATTATTCGTATTATGCTACATATTATTACGTTTAAAAAACAATAATTACTTACCCCATACATAAGTTGATAGAGTACAATACTATTCCCAAGAAGATTTTGTGCGTAATTTGCTATAACGTTGAAACCGAACGCATATTCGACTTCTTTGAATACACTGCAACATATAATATAATAATAAATAGAAGAAAATAAGGTTAGAAAGCGGATCCGGGTTTCGAATTTCTGATTTTTTCAAAGTTAGCAAGTAATTAAATATTACTTGCTTTAAAAAAACATCTTTAGTAGACTACGTCCTCCTGGAGCTACGTTTTCAAAAATTCGTTTTCCGGGAAAAACAATTGCGATTAGGGGTATGGGTTGAATTTACACTGCTATAGCCCTTCCAAGTTAACCCACTACCATCTTAGACTGCATCGTCACTTACCATCAGGTGAGATAGCAGTCAAGGGCTATCTTGTCATCGAATAAAAAAAAAAAGGTAGCCCATGTCACTCTCCAAGTCCTCAACTATACCCATGCAAAAAATCACGCCGATCCGTTGCTCCACTGGTGCGTGATTGATTGACAAACCAACAAACAAACACACTTTCACATTTACAATAACTAGTTGATGCCCGCAACTTCCTTCGCGTGGATTAAGGTTTTGTAATTCCCACGGGAACTCTCTTATTTTCCGGGATATAAAGTAGCCTATGTGTTATTCCACACATCTATCTCTATGCCAAACAGCCAAATCGGTTCAGTAGTTCTTACGTGAAACAGTTACAAACATCCATCCATCCATATAAACTTTCGCGTTTATAATATTAGTAGGATGGTATTACGCAGTGGCGTGCACAGGATGTACTACAGGGTAGGCAGATGATACAAAATGGAAAAAATCTTCGGTGCGAATTTAAAAAAACTTAAGGGTAGGCATTGTACAAATTATAAAAAGCCTACCCTTAAGTTTTTATAACTCGTACTGGCGATTTTCTCCATTTTATATCATTTTTCCGCATTATGCCTACCCTCTGTGCACGCCACTGGGTATTAGTATGCAACAAGCTGTAAAATGGCTAAGCGTAGTATAGCGGGACGCAGGCGGTTTCATCCACTTATTCAGATTCAATCCGATACTATTTGTTTCACATCGATTGAAAAACAGATTGTCCGGCCCTTATTGTGCCGTTTATATATTTTAAGTAAGTCCAGCTGTTGCCCGCGACTTTGTCCACGTGAAGTTAGGTTTTAGAGTCCCTCGGGAACCCTTTGTTTTTTCGGGATAAGAAAGTAGCCTGTGTCCCCTTCAGGTCCTCAACTGTACCCATGCAAATTCACGTCGATTCGTTGCTCTACTGCTGCGTGATTGAAGGACAAACCAACAAACCCACAAATAAACACCCTTTCGCATTTATAACATTAGTAAGGATTTGTTCTTTGGGATTACTTACTGTGTAATAAATGCGTGATACTTTATAATTTTAACTAGCCTTTCATGGACCTCCGTATCACTCAAATCCTCTTGAAAATCATTTTTTATTTTATGTTTCAAAATTTTAATGTGTCCGATGAGATTATAGATGAAAATGTTGTTCAGAGACTGAAAAGCTGATATCACTGTAACTCCGCAGCCAACAACATGAAAGTTTATGGTATGTATCACATACCAATATTGGTAATTGTAACTATAGTCTATGGGCAACCATAAGAAAACACATGTCTGAAGTCTAGCAGTATGGTTCAGTATGAGATCTCTGTTGTTATAGTTGTTCACGGCCGTTATACATATCCAACCTATCCAATTGATGACGAAAAAGAATACTAAGTAGCAAGTCGTGAAACGTGTGTAACGCTCGGTCTGGAGTAGTCTCTGAAAAGCACAAGCAAAATAAGTTAAAATACATGACGACATGGGACTCCTCTCACCGCTAGATGGCGTTGATAAAAAATGCTATGCAATAGCTTTACCGCGGAAGTCCCCGAGTGCCACACGTCTTTTCTTTTTTTTTTAAGAATATTAGCCAAGCTGAAGTTGACTAATATCCTCCTATCCCCTCCAAATAAGCGGAAAGCTTGTGCTAGGAGTGGGTACGACAATAGTGCAACGGGTAGAATTCGAACCTGCAACCTTTCAGTTTTGAGTCCGCACCCTTAACCGTTGGGCTATTGAGGTTGGGCTAGGCTTTAATCCGACTATGATAAATTGGATATAACTCAAACTCAAACTTATTTATTTCATGTAGGCCAATTAGTGGCTCTTATGACAAGTCGAAAGTCTACCACCGGGTCGGAATGCTGATTCTGCCGAGAAGAGCCACCAAAAAACTCAGAAGTTACATTTTCAAAACAAAAAATATTACAATATGTAGCTTATATATTTTGTGGACAGCTGAAGTCTGTACATCCGTGATATCGATACCTATTATTTAAGTACAATACTAAATGTTTTTATAAAATAAAAAAAAAACGAGCTGACGTGTTCTGGCTTCGGTATGGTGGAATTTCTTAGTAGGAAGGGTGGGGGGGTATTAGGAAACCTACATTTGAAATCTAGTGATTCCGCTCAACTACCCCGAAAAATCCCCCCTGAGGAGGATACGCGGAAACGTATTTCCGAGAATTCATCCTACAGAAATAAATCCCGTTTATCCACGCAGGCTTAGAGTGTTCTTGTACATACGTTTTGTCTTATCCATCTCAGTGTACAATGTACATTTCTTGGGATGCATTTTTTTTAAATTATGAGATAGGCTTGCACTTGACGACAATCAATGATGGAAAGCATTGATGAGGTCTAGGTTAGAGCGCGCTTGCCTAGAAAATCATAAAAGGAATAACCAACTCATTTAATTTTCAAGCTTTTCATGAATCTCACCTTCTGCATGTTCCCATAAATCTTTCCCATTTTTCATCCCATTCTTAAGGTGTCTGGTAGAGATCTTTAGAGAAATAAATGTTTCCGTGTCCACCTACCCACAACCTTTTTATAACCGGCCAAGTGCGAGTCGGACTCGCACATAAAGAGTTCCGTACCATCGTACAAAATTTAATAACATCTACATTTAGATCGAGCAAAAAAAAATTTCTCTGATTTTTAACTTTTTTAAATTATTTGTTGTTATAGCAATAATAGAAATACACATTCTGTGAAAATTTTAAGTATCTATCAATTAGGGGTCATGCCATACAGCGCGCTAACACACTGACAGACGGACAGTGGAAGCGTGGAAGCTTAGTTGGTATTTTAGTTTTAGGTTCCCGTTGACATCCTTTGGGTACGGAACAGAAGTAATGAAGAATACTTAAACATAAAGCAATTTTCGGTCTTCCTCTGCCCATAATCTAAGAAAAATTTATCCAATACGTACGCTTTTCACAAAATCATCCTTATTTTCCATGTAAATGATGTACAAGTGTATTTCTGTGAATAGTTTCCTGATGAGTCGTCTAAAGCTTTTAAATCTAGCTGATATTATGTTCACCTGGAATATTATAATACGAGTATTGCACTAAGTCAGACTACTCAAAAAAGGTCTGTGTTCCCTGAGAAAAAAAAACTTTCTGAATCTTTCCTTTTGGAGGGTTCCGTACCCGAAAGGTAACCAACTGAACCCTATTACTAATACGGATGGAAAAGTATAAATTTTCGACACTAAAATTGGTGAATTTTGAGTTAAGTCACCCTTGTCGCAAATGAGCGAAGTAATAAAAATAAAAATTAATTAAAATATACAGGGGGCTCCTTTTTGGTGTTTTTTGGTACGGAACCCTTCGCATGCGAGTCTAACTCGCATTTGATCGATTTATTTGAAGATTCAGAAAGACTTGTTTTTTCATTTAAGGAACGGAAACCTGAATTTGTGACTTTAAGGCAATACTTTTAAGGTTCATTTTACTTTGACGCTAATATGTTCGAATACGGATAGTTCGAATTAAATCTTATACTAACCCTATTGTACTTACATTACACAAGCATGTAGCCGGAAAGATCGAGAAAATAATACCCAGTATGTCGAAAGTTAGTTCCCTGAAGTTGACATACAGATAGATGATTTGTGAGAGGACGCACAGCGGACCGAAATATCGCATAATTGTACTATTGACGAATGCCAATTTTGGAGGCTTTTCAAAGCCCATGACCCTCCGATCAGCAAGGGTCGTATAACTCATCAGTAACGTCAGAACTTTGTAGAATTTTTGGTTTACCGGATGCTGTCTGCAAAGAAAAATACTTCAAACTATTTGATACTAGCTTTTGCCGGCGACTTCATCCGCATAATGTTAGATTTTTTCAGGTTTATTATAGAAATAGAAATAGAAATATTTTTTATTCAAATAAACTTTTACAAGTACTTTTGAATCGTCGATGAATCTACCTCTGGTTCGCAATGCCCTTCCTGCCGAGAATAGCTAGCAATAAACTCGGCAGTTGCAAAAAATTTTTTTACAATAGGTTAATTACAACATTGCCTCGTCTGGTGTCAAAAAGGTGACCACATATTTTGCGCAAAGAATCAGCTTGGCTGTTGAGCGTGGAATTGCCGTTTGACGTATGTATCTATGTATTAGTGTGTCTGGCTGTAGAGAGTTGAAATTTTCAGAGAATCTGTATTTCGGTTGTCGCCATAACAACAAAATAATAAAAAAAAGACGTGTGGCACTCGAGGACTGCGCGCTAAAACTATTGCATAGCATTTTTTATCAACGCCATCTAGCGGTGAGAGAAGTCCGTGTCCGTGGGGTGTAAGGTTATTTTCGTTACGGAATTTCTGGATTCGGTCTCCAAGCTCAAGGCCCGCGAAAGAAGCTATGCAATAGCTTAAAAATTGAAAACTAAAGTAACAATTAAAAATTATAAGTAGCTGCAATATTTATACGCACAAGTAATATTCGTCACCCATATTTGCAGGAAACTTAGATTTTTACTGAACTTACTAATACTCGTAGTACAAATTTTACACAATTAAATAACAAGACTCGTCATAATAATATTATGAAAATCGTGTGATAAAATGAATAACAACATGCAGGTTTAACATAAAACATGCGGTATTTATTAAAGCGTTTCCCGTACTCCGAGTTTCTCACTTAATGTTCTATCCACTTTTTATTTTATTTATTTATTTTATTGTACCTAATCAACAGCGATACATACACAATATAATTTTACAATTAAATCTTAATACTAAAATAAGGCCAAATAGGATTACAATTGTATGAATTTATAGATATTTATAACAATAGTGTGTCACAAACACAAACATCCAAACATCCACACTTTCATATTTATAATATTATTAATTAATTAATTAGGATTAGGATATTAGGATTAGGATAATAAATAAATATTAAATAAATAATAGAATTCATACGCAATACATAATTGTAAATATTTCTATATATCACCTTTTACCCGCGGCTTCGCTCACGTTATATGATGCCTACCTTTTTACCTGTTTGCTTGCCTATAGGATGCCTACGTCATAATTGCTATTATGTATGCCAAATTTCAGCCCGATCCGCCCAGTGATTTGCGTGTGCGTTGATAGATCAGTCAGTCAGTCACCTTTTCCTTTTATATATTTAGATAAGAAATTAATAGTAGTAGTAGTAGTAAGAATATACTAAACAAATATTTATTATTCTCTATATTAGACAAACTAATTTATATACAATGGTAATAACTTCATCACATTATTTATTGAAACATGATAAAGAAAAACATAAAGCGAGTGACTTAAGAATTCAAATTAAAGACTCGGCATCTTATTAGAATATGCAAGTGATTTCATTTTCATCATAAAGTATTTGCAAACATTTAATTAAGCAGAAAATAATATTTGTATTAAAAGGAATGCTCATTTGTTTCCATATCAAAGAGAATAAAATGAATATATTATATCAGATAAATATAATAATATGCACACCGAACTTTTTTTTTAAATTGACTGACAAGATAGTCCTTGACTGCGATCTCAGCTGATGGTACGTGACGATGCAGTCTAAGGTGGTAGCGGGCTAACTTGGAAGGGGTATGACAGTGTACATTCAACCCATACCCCTAATCTTTCTACACGTCATCGTAACGGAACGCTAAATCGCTCGGCAGTAGGTACGTCTTTGACGGTAGGGTGGTAACTAGCTACGGCCAAAGCCTCCCACCAGACAAAAACTATACAGAGTTCCGCTTCAAACGTAGACTCGGAACAACCAATGAATCTGGGAGTACCATATAATTAATTTTCTGTACTGGTAGGGATAATAATTACGTTGTTGATGGTTATTGTTGTTGTATAGCGTTAAAAATGGTTTTCGAAAACTAACTTAAAGGGAATATTTTTAAGCTATTGCATAGCTTCTATCGCGGGCCTTGAGCGTGGAGACTGAATCCAGAAATTCCGTAACGAAAATACCCTGACACGGGACTCCTCTCACCGCTAGATGGCGTTGATAAAAAATGCTATGCAATAGCTTTACCGCGGCAGTCGCCGAGTGCCACACGTCTTTTTTATACTTCTCTGGAGTATAAAAACTAAAACTCTTTTTTCTCTTTTATAAGTATAAAAACTTTTATACTTCTAAGTGGAACTAGACCTACTAAGATGTATCTATGTATTTGCTTGTAATCAAAGAAAATTCTTCAAACTGTATAAAAATTGAATGATTATTACAAAAACCTTAATGGAATTTTATTTATTCGAAATATTAATATATAAATTGAGAACGTTTATAATATAAATCATATTTTTATCTTTATATTATAACCGTGGTATTGGTAATATATCTCTCTTAAAAATAAAGTTATCGCTTTAAACTGTTTTTCAAGTTTGTATCTATCTATACCCTTTTATTATAAAAACACCAGTTAACTGTAGTTGAAAGTATTGTGGTTAAAGCTACAAACTAAATACAACAAAGAATCAGTTACAATACCATTACAAAATTAAAATTGTTTGTGCTACAAAGAGCAAAATTGATTCATTCCTTTTAGTTTCCAGTTTCGGGAACATAACTAAAATAACCGGGCGAAGTCGGAACATTAAATTTCATGAGAGTTCAGAGAAGTGGAAATGTTATTGTAATATGTTTTTAACTGTCAATTTTAAAATTCTTTCCGCCGAGAGAAATTTTCTAAGATATATAAAACATAAAACATAATGACTTTAATTATCGAATGATAAAGACTTTTATTACCGAAGTTTTTACGCCAGTATCAATTGAACAGATAGAATATTGTCCATAACCAGTGATAGGCCTGTTTCCTGTACGGAGAGTCGCGGATTCGAACCCGGGCACGAACCTCTGAAGAAAAGAAAAAAAAATGAAAAAAAATGATTAGCTAGGATAATCACCGGAATGAAATCGATGTAATACAAAGATATCAATAAGACGATATCAAAATAGCAGTAACTTATACACAATAAGAATTGTAACAGCTACTCGTATATATATAACTAGCTTTAACCCGCGGCTTCGCTCACGTTAGGTTCGATTTTTTAACCCCCTCTTTAACCCTCTTGGGGTTGAAATTTTCCAAAATCCTTTCTTAGCGGATGTCTACGTCCTAACAGCTACCTGTATGCCAAATTTAAGCTCGATCGGTCCAGTGGTTAGAGCTGTGCGTTGATAGATCAGTCAGTCAGTCAATCAGTCAGTCAGTCAGTCAGTCACCTTTGCCTTTTATATATTTAGATTCATATACTTTCGAAAAATTCAGTCGGAATTTTCCTTTGAAAATTTTTGCAAACGTTTGCAAATTTGGCGATAAACTTTAATAGAACGTCTCGGAAAAGCACTATCGTGCAATTTTAGCGTATTGATGGCGGGAATAAATGCACTTTGTTACAAAATGAAATTTGTAGGCCGTAAATAAGTTTTGGAATACTTATTTAAAATTTTGCAGGTGTTATATAAGTTTTTCACTCCTGAATTTTTTACTTCTTGAAAGTACGTTTAATCGAATTAATGTGTTGGTGAAATCGGCTCTAAGTATATAAATTACCTATTGTACTTATAATTTATTAGGCTATGGTCTCGTTGACCGTACCAAACTCATTTATAACGTTGTCAGTTTAACAAAAAAAAAAAAAAAAGATTCTTTGAGTGATAAAATTTTTTGAACTTTATGTTCTTTAAGAAAAACTTGTATGTTTTTTAAAGTTAAAAAAAACCGTTATAACACTAATGTTGGCATCGCTTTAATTGCCCTTTATTCAACGTAGCATCAAAAAACAAATTAAATAACTGCGAATGTTTCAATGAAAATTGGGGTGGACACAATACGGAATACGTTTTGTTCTATTTGTTGGAACACGGTGCTCGTAAAATCGTTATACCGAAACTATTTTATTTATTCTCAACTTTTGTTTTTATTAAAACATACCGAACAATAGGTTTATAAAAAGTATTGTTTTTTGTTAGTCAACCATTGAAGTACAATGCGAATAAATCGCGCGTTTGCTGCAACACTGCTGTATCTTAAAAATTGTTTAAAAAAAAAATGTAAAAATTAAATTTTTTCGTGATTTTTTTAAGTATCAAAATTTTCAAAATCTTGTTTTTTGTTAATTGTTTAGTATCTTCAGTGAGTTTACTTTATGATGTATTTTTATGGAGCATGAAATGATGTTTTTTCTTCATTAAGCTGTTAAAAGTCATTATTTTTTTTGAGATTAAAGTACACTGTTGAAGCAAATGGGCGAAATGTAAAGAGTTTACTAAACCAAAAAAAAACTTGTCTTATTTCCCATTTTTTTTTTACTTATTTGGCTATTTAAAATGGCAAATATAGAGTAAGACTGAGACTTATAACGTATAAAGGTGCGGATTGAAAAACTAAAAAATTATCAGTTTCGATTTCCACCCATTGCACTATTATCTTACCCACACCTAACACAAGCTTTCCGCTAATTTAGAGGGAAGAGAAAAATATAACTTAAGTTCAGTTTAGATAATATTAAAAAAAAAAGAAATTGTTGTCATCGTAGTGTGCAAAGGCTCCAAAGACTTGTTAACGAAGTGGCAATTCAAATTGCATGGAGTGCAGACTTGCGGAAATGCTAAGTTTGTCTTTAGCACGCCACCGGTTACATTAATAACTCGTTAAATAAGCGCACAGTTTTCAAATTGTTATTCAAGACAAAGGACCTTACTTTGAATATTGTTTCCTCAGCGGAATTCGCACAAATTCACGGAACCCGAGAGTGCAGTTCTGGAAATATCTAAGTGTGGTAACGACAGTGTTATGCCGCGTGTAGATTGGTGCAACGAAACATGCATGGCAACGAGTAATTTTATATTTTATACTAGCTTTTGTCCCCGCGACTTCGTCCGCGTGAAATTAGGTATTGGGGTGGAATTTTCAAAAACTGTGACACACGTACTTTTTTATTTTTAACTGAAAGCTCTAATACCAACTTTGATGGAAACAGCTTGAAAAATGACGGAGTTTCATATAAACTTCCATCCCCTATTTGAACCCCTTAGGGGTGGAATTTCCAATAATCCTTTCTTAATGTGCGCCTACGTCATAAAAGGAACCAACTGTAAAAATTTCAAGTTTCTAACTTCAGTAGTTTCGGCTGTGCGTTGATATCTCAGTCAGTCAATCAGTCAGTCAGGACTTTGAATTTTATATATATAGATTCACTCGAGTTAAATCAGCAGTTGTCTGGCCATGGCTTTGGCCATGGCTAGTTACCACCCTACCGTCAAAGACGTGCCGCCAAGCTATTTAGCGTTCCGGCATGATGGCGTGTAGAAACTAATTAGGGGTATGAGTACACTGCCATACCTCTTCCAAGCCCGATACCTTCTTAAATTGTATCGGCACTTATCATCAGGTGAGATCGCAGTCAAGGACTATCATGAGCGGTGAGTGGTTAGGTTTGCGGTCTTCCATTCGGGATTTCATGGATTCGATCTCTGACTCTTCGGAGTTACGTGCGCTTAAGTAATTAAATATTACATGCTTCAAGGGTAGAGAAAATCATCGTAAGGAAACCAGCACGCTTGAGAGTTCCCCAAGGTATATAAAGTCTGCCAATTTGTATTGGACCAGCGTGGCGGACTATGGCCTATCTATTTTGAATATATAAAAGGAAAAGGTGACTGACTGACTGATCTATAAACGCACAGATCAAATCAATGGATGGACCGTGCTGTTTGACATATAGATAGCTGCTATTATGGCGTAGGCAACCGCTATGAAAGGATTTTTGAAAAAAACCCTTAAGGAAATAAAATATGGGTTTAAAAAGTTTAACTTAACATGAGAGAAGCCGGGTAAGATATAGTCTTTGCTTGCTTGATGGGTGCTGATGATATATTAAAGAAACCTATCTTCTGTTCAGTTCTCTCCTGATAAATATGGACTCCTGGTCAGCTAAAAATATACTTAAAGTAAAAGCCATTTCCAGTAACTGGTTATCAATATATTCCATGTAACATTTCACAAAGCGAGTGTAATATCGAGATACCTACTGTTCAAAGGGATCCGGGTTTAATTGGCGCGTAGTGTTAAACGGCATTTACTAAGACTAATTGCTGACATCCACACTAGCAAAGGTTCTTCGCACCATACCTACCTGCCTGTTCTATAATCTATCCTAATATTATAAAGCTGAAGAGTTTGTTTGTTTGAACGCGCTAATCTCAGGAACTACTGGTTTGAATTGAAAAATTATTTTTGTGTTAGATAGTCCATTTATCGAGGAAGGTTTTAGGCTATATAACATCACGCTGCGACTAATAGGAGCGAAGCATCAGTAAAAAATGTTGCAAAAACGGGGAAAATTATCCGTATATCCGTATATTCTTCTAAATATATAAAAGGCAAAGGTGACTGACTGACTGATCTATCAACGTACAGCTGAAACCACTGGATGGATCAGGCTGAAATTTTGCATGTAGATAGCTATTATAACGTAGGTGTCCGCTAAGAAAGGATTTTTGAAAATTCAACCCCTAAAGGGATAAAATAGGGGTTGGAATAATCGAACTTAACGTGAGCGAAGCCGCGGGGTAAAGCTAGTATAAAATATATTCTTTTAAAAACTTCTTAATCGCATCATAATAACAGAAATTGAGGCGGACGAAGTCGCAGGCAACAGCTAATAATACCCATATACGGAAAAGGTTATCCATTTGACGCTCACACCCCCCACTCAAAGTCAGGCAAACATTTTTTTTAGACACCATTTATGATGTCTGCACAATATCCTTTTTACCTCAATAGCTCGAAAAGGGCGCCTTTGCTGTCTTAAACCAGTGAGCAAAAACGACTTTTGTTCACTGGTTTAAGACAGCATATAGGCGTCTTTTTTGAACTATTTATTTATTTATTCTGTACATTATAATCTTAAAAACTAACTACTAGTACCTACTACTAGTAGTTGTAGCGAGGTGAAGAGTTGTATGTATCACACGATAGCAAAGTTTTTGTTTCTTGTGCCTTTGAATCCCTCACTACAGGATTCTAACTAGGCACTCGCAACAAAAATAAACTTTGCTATCTTGTTGAACACATAACTATTATACTGCGGCTACATAATCGGGATTCAGCGAATATTCGCATTATCTCGACAAGTGTGGCCGAGTAGTGCATTGAATCGCGATGTTTTCTGGACGAACACGAATCCTTATCGCGGCACTGTTGGTAATGTAAATAACAAGTTGACCGCTAATGTAGACATAACATCACGTATAATCTAAAACGGTAATTTTATCGCGACAGCGCGACACGAATTTTCGCACGATAATGTAGCCGCAGCGTTAAAGAAATTATGTTATGTAAGGTACTATTCAAAGCGATGTTACGGGACTAAATGTAACATTCGAAGCGAGCATGTCGATACGCCGTGAAGCCGAAAAGCGGCTCGTTGTTCGCTTGTTACCCCATGCTCACTGCACGAATGATCGCTTTGTTACATGTTACGTCAGTCAGTGCCCACCTTTATATGTACCGATATAATATAATTTATTATAGTATTAAGTATATTGATAAATTATATATTGTAACATTTTTGTTTTGAAAGGAGCAACTCCACAGGATCTGATTTCTGAACTGGCGGTGGTAGAGTCTTGATTTCTCGTAAGAGGTCACAGGTTGGTTTGAATGAAATAAATAAGGTTGAATTTAATTATTTGATCTTTACAATGTTTCACACAATGACAACTTCCTATCCTAGGACAGAGATATACTTAATAGAAGGATCCTAGAGCAGTACGGGTCCTTAGCTCGAAATACGGTACCATCCGGAAGAAAGCATAAAACTTGGCATGCATGTAGCTTTGGCATATATGATTCAATGTAGAAGTAGAAACAAGTCGAGAAATCATTTTTTCCCCCCCATCCCCCTCTATTTTGTACCCCAAATCGTGGTTTTTTAAAATTTTCACGAAAATGGTTAAAGCTACGAAGAAACTGTCAAAAGCCGAAATGTTCTTCATTATATGCCAAAGCTACATGCATGCCAAGTTTTATGCTTTCTTCCGGATGGGACTGTATTGTTTATTTTCTTGAGCTAAGAACCCGTACTAAGACAGAGATATAATAATTTTTATTCTAGAAAATTAAGCATTCAGTAGTAGTTATCATTATGAAAATATAAAATGGAGCCCGTTGTTAAATAAAGCAATTATTTCAGCAGGTAAGTTTAATGGAACAATATTTACGTATTCAGAATATTATTCAAACTTAGTGGTTAACGGGATAAACTGTATACTCTTGCGAGAACACCGTACTAAGTGTTTCTCGAGTTAATATTTACGTTAACGAAATTAATGTGAAAAGCAAATAAATGTTGTGGGTGTGAAACAAAGGTACGTAGGCGGTACGTTTCTTGATGATATTTTCTTAAGAGTAAATTTTGAGAATATACCTACTACATATGTGCTTTCCTTACTTCGTGTATCGTATCGTAGCTTTATTTTTAACCCCTGAAACGCAACGTAACGCAAAAACGATGGGGGTGTTATAAGTTTTACGTCTCTCTCTCTCTCTCTCTCTCTCTCTGTGTGTGTGTGTGTGTGTGTGTGTGTGTGTGTGTGTGTGTGTGTGTGTGTGTGTGTGTGTGTGTGTGTGTGTGTGTGTGTGTGGCATCGTTGCACCCGAACGGATGAACCGATTTTGATTTTGTTTTTTTTGTTTGAAAGGTGAATTAGCCTAGTTAGTTTACTAGTTTACTCTATAATAGCAACAAATAACATAATTCAATAGTAATACAATAAATTTTGTGCCTGGATCAACTGTCACCCATCCTCCTTTGGATGATAATTTTGATCTTGTAAATTTTCAGAAATACGGACACAATTCTAGAAGTTACAAGAACGTAGACTGGAAATGAAGTTACAGCTAAACTACATACTTTACAGTTTAAAGTAGTTCCGAAGTAAGTTTTACTAGGTTTGGCCGCAAAATACAATACCTCAGGTAACTTCAGTCGCCTTCCAGCGAGAAGTTTTACGACAACCCTGAATGCTGTAAAGTTTTGGTACGATTCGACGAATTGGTACAAGTGCTCATCTCAACTTTAGCTGCTTATGTATCTATAACTTATCGAGCAATATACATTGCTGAAAACGCTGAAGATCTAGCATGCTTCATGACTAATCCTTTGTGTGACAATAGCAAAGCTATCTTTTTTATTTTATGACAAGACAGTCCTCGACTGCAATCTCGTCTGATGGTAAGTGACTATGGAGTCTAAGATGGTAGCAGAATGGTAACAAATTCCTTTCAGATTAACACGCTTTAACCTCAGACTCTAATCATCACTTATTAGCAGCTATGCGATTCATAAAAGTAAAATACAACTTACATCAGTTGCGCATCGGATGTTACTTTAGATGGAGCAGCTAAATATAAAGAATTATCCGATACGCAACCGATGTAAATTGTATTTTACTTTTGAGAATCGCATAGCAGGTCAGATCTAACCTGAGGTGGATATGTTATAAGCGTGTGGTAAGTGAAGCGCGTAATGGCAAATATTTGTCGTAATTTGTCATGTCATTTAACAATGAAGTACTCTATTATACTCTTCGTCGTTCGGAACAATTTTTCTCTTGTTTTGTGAGTATATAGGTAACTCATCCCTAGTAGAATGTCATAGATCTAACTTCGGTCGGTAGTCACTAATCATGTAGTTAGTTTAATTTTTTTAAATTCATAATTTAAGTGAAATTTTGTATTTCTTTGCATCCCCTGGCTGCCCTAAACATATTTCGTCTGACTGCCCTTTTGCAATCGCGCAACATTGACATCAATTTGCAATTTTGATTTTATGAAGAAACTTGCAAAAGCCTCTGTAAAAACATTTCCAGTTAGAACCGAATACTGAAATATGGATGCAATAGGCAAATGGATTCTCGACACAAGGGAGTGGGCTAGCTTTTCCAAATATTGACTTCCGAACTTTAGTTTGGAGGATTGCAAATTGCTGACACCGTAGCAACGGATAGGTTACTTATAGCCAGATCGATTTAATTTAGATATATTTTAGTAAAGCGTGTCAATAATCAATCCACGTTTTGAAATTGCTATCTGTTTTACCAATAATGAAGCATACCTACACTTTAAATGTGTAGTAAACACATTCAATCTGTTGATTTCGGATTGAAGAGGTTAATATTATCGGCCGCTTTTCTTTGGGTCTTATTCAAATTTATTTCTTTATCTTTAAGATATTTTTTTTATCTTTATATTTTCGATATCGATGTACTTTTGTGGTCGTTAAATTAGGTGGAACTTTTGTACTTTGAAAGGAACAGACAGTCATACCTTTCTTTTTTTTCTATAGTCTAAAACTTTATCAGCGTTTGTATGAAGAATAGCTCTACTGTCTTCACCTTAAAATAATTATAATGATAGTGATTTTTTTTCGTACCATAAAGCACCATTATGTAACGGTGGCTTTGTTTTATACTACCATCTAGCCTTTGAGCTAATAAGCAATATTATTTTAACTTAAACTCCTACTTACTATTAATTTATAAATCTAATTTACAGTCCAATAACTGTCCTTAGTTTATGCAATGAGTGTACTATGTTTTTTTGACCTAGTAAAGTTACACAAACATTATTATACTCACTCTGCACTTCTGCACTTTTAGACACTAACTCGAATAGTTTTATTCTTATAGGCCTCCTTTTAATGTTCATGTTATCGAGAAGCTTCGCAGCCTCCAGATTCACATGTTGACGAAGTCGACGTTGATGAGCTTTTGCGTAATTTTGTACAATGATGGTGATGATGAAAATGAAGTCCAATGCGCACAAAATCTAATAGCCGTGTACCTTTGACCAATATTAACGAAGCTATATTGTGCACGTAATACGCCATATATCATGGTATTTCGGTCTCCACTGCACGTACTTTCACTATAACTCGTAGTTGCAATGAAATTTATTGCCATTAACATCAGTACCTCGCCACCGCCAGGAATATTTATTAATAAAACGTTGTATCGTTGTATCGTTTTTAGTTTTAAACTTTCAGGCTTTCATAGTAATATAAGGAGCCATAAGGGCTCCTTAGTTTAGGGCTATCATTCAGTAAATCTGTTTGTCCGTCAGTGGGTTATTTGGAAACTATTGAAATTTCAATAGACTAAAACCAACAAAGGTTCAACTTGGCAGTTGAAATGGTCAACACTACGGAGTTGTGGGCTTAAGTGAATAAGTCGGTTTTATGTTTCGCAACTACCTTTTTTTCAAATGCAACTTACACTGATTTTCGTTGACGTACCTAAAACTAGATGAAGATGATTTATGAAGATTTTATGATCAGTGATCACATATAGTAATTTAGACACTATGTCGCGCTGCGGTGGTATCGATGAGGTTTTAGGTTTATATGAGTTTTAATTTTAGAAATAATAATTGTTAATTATATTTACAGTTATGATGATGACCTGTGATGATGCTATGATGGAAGATATGAAAATATCCACATCCTTGGCATAGATTTAAGGGAAAGAAATAATAATAATTAATGCAATAACAAAGCAAGAGTTGGTTACCCGAAAAGGCCCGTAATCTCTCAAGGGGCTTACAGTCTTTGCGGAGCAGATTATTTGAATGTATGAAAAGGTTTCCTGGGCGATTTTCCAGACTTGCTTGCGAGTGTATCTGTTATAAAATATCTTCTTGTGTGATACAACAAGTACCTATATAAATTGGTAAAAATTTTTTTTTTTCATTGATGACTATCTTAGTCGTTGACTGCTATCTCACCTGATGGTAAGTGACGATGCAGTCTAAGATGGTAGACGGCTAATTTAGAAAGGGTATGAACAAGACAAGACTTCTTCAGAGAAGGGTCGGCCTGAAACTCAACAACAACGAAACGAAAGATCTATCGTTAAAAACGTAATTTAATATTCAATAGTAACTCACAGACAGTAGGTGCTAGGGGGGAGTGAATTGTAAAAACGACACGAAATAGCATTTCAAAGAAAAAAATCCAATATCGGGGAGATTCGGATGATAGATGAAACACATTAGCGACAGAGCAAAGGGCGATAACTCACTCGATATAAAAGGGAGAATTTCATCAGAGGGTGGGCTTTAAAATTTATACCTTAAACAGAAAGTTTCAATTTTTGAACGTTTTATAGGTCGCATCGTTTTGTAACGTTGAATTCAACTTTATGCTTTTGTAGGGTATACAGATTCATTGAACCAAGCGTAGATACTACGTGACGTTAGCAGATAAACATAATTATTTGATTTTAAGGGGCAATACAAATCACAGTAAATTAGCTTTTAGGGAGAACGTTGGACCCAACGTTGGAACCAGGGTATTACGCGAGGCCAAGCTTAAACAAAACCAGTAGTTTTAAAATATTGTGTCACAATTTTAATTAAAAAAATATATTTAGCTTTTTTGATATTTACGTTTTAGTTTTAATTTAGTATTTAGTTTTATATTATATTAAGTATTATTATTACATATTTTAATTGTCTGAATAAATGAATAAGTTAGTAAGCTAGTAGATGTAATTTATGATTAAAAAAATCTTTTCCAAAAACCGATTTCTTACGCCACTACAAAGACTAAAAATAATTTTAGTTTGTACACGTTTGTTGAAGTCGGGCGGGCTTAAAAAGAAACGATGACACCGTTGCGCGACGCTCGCCTTCAGATGGCACAATGAGAGACACGTTTGTTGAGGTCGGGCGAGCATGCATCACGTATCGATTTCATCGTTTCTATTTAAGCCCACCCGATTTCAACAATCGTGTACAAACTAAAATAATTATTTTTATACTTTGTAGTGGCATAAGAAGTCGGTTTTTTGCATAGAAAAAAAATACCGGCCGAATTGATAACCTCCTTTTTGGAAGTCGGTTAAAAATTAGACGATAATATGCCTGTTTACGGACTCTGTAAAACAGAAAAACTAATTCTTTTGTATAATTTTATACCTTTGTCTAACTTATACGGAAATTCGCTAGCGTAAAATGTACATTTGCATAACAAGCAACTAGTATTAGAAGAGATTTGCTGCTAGCACGCTGCTGAAATTAACAGCGAGTAAAATAATACCTGGCTTGCATAGGAATGCCATCTGGCCTTTTATTATAACACTAGAATCTAGATAGTGCCCAGAGCTACACACTTACTAGGCACATAGCAGTAGGTACTTTTTACGTGATAATAATCTGATTGGTCCACTGAAAACATCTCCACTCTGATACGCTTCACTTTACTTAATAAATTTATTAAAAATAATTTTAAATACTATATTTATAATCTGATGTCACGTGACTGCAAACGCCAAGAAGAGCTTGTGACGTCACTAGACGAACCGCGAAACAACCGGAGTGATTATAGGTATAGTACGCGCCACGAAAGAAGTCCCGCGGCCATCAGGGGAACTAATAGATTTTACATACAATAATTGCCTAGACATACGACTACTAGTGCCGCCTCTATGGGACTTCTTTCGTGGCGCGGACGGACCGATGACGTCATGTCAGTCAAGTGACAGTTGTAGAGTGTTTTAGCGGGAAAATTCAAAATTACTCTATTTTTGTATTTTTTCTCATCGAAAATACTAATATTTTTAAATAATATATATTTTTTTATGGTAAACAAGAGTCAATCTTCAAAATAAAAGCAATTCCGAAAAATTGTTAAAATCCCTATTGTAAGCCTTCAAGCACCAATAGCTTTTACGTCATCTGCTTGCCTAAGCATTTACGTCGTCTGATAGATCTCTATCAGATGACGTAAATGCCGTTTTCAGCCATTCGAGTTTTAGTCCGTTCTGTAGCGTTTACTGGGGGTTTATGGAAACATAAAACGTGGCAATAATATGGTGTCATCTGTGAGCCGTTTAATCTCTAGCACTTGCCGGCCGCTGGTTGAGTGTCGGTTAAAACAGATTGCGATAGCAGTTCAGACTAATGGAAAAATAGACGGGCTATTGGTGACTTTTTTATACGGTAACAACATTATTTTTTTCGACAAACAGAGGGTAGTTTTTTCTTTAACTTTAGTAGTTTCTTACTTTTGTCTGGTGGGAGGCTTTGGCCGTGGCTAGTTACCACCCTACCGTCAAAGACGTGCCGCCAAGCGATTTAGCGTTCCGGCACGATGGCGTGTAGAAACCGATTAGGGGTATGGGTTGAATTTACACTGCTATACCCCTTCCAAGTAAGCCCGCTACCATCTTAGACTGCATCGTCACTTACCATCAGGTGAGATCGCAGTCAAGGGATACCTTTCCATCGAATAAAAAAAAAAAGTTGTAAGCTTGACCACTTTATCTGTATGTGAGATATCGCAGCGCCGAAATGGATGGACTGATTTAAATGTGGTTTGGACTGGACAAAAATGGATTTCATTGGGAAGATTTCTAGATAAATAAATAAAATCGGTTTTCATTAAACATAGCAGAACCTTCTTAGCTAGTGTAACGAAAATGATGTGCTAAAGTTGTGTTTAAGAACTGTTAGCTTTTTTTCTGTTGATCTGAATCATATCGCTCATTTGCGAAAAGGGTGACATAATTCAAAATTCACCAATCGAAAATTTATACTTTTTGCTATAAAAACAACATTACGCTAAGCACAAAAAAATAAGAGCGAGACAGATTGTGACGTAATGCTCTGTCGCTTTCTTGGCCGCTGTGTTGTTTCGAGACCGTAGCATCCACAAAACATTACTCTCTAACGTCAAGAGAATTCTCTCATCATCTCTGAATTTTGAATTATGTCACCCTTGTTGCAAATGAGCGATATTGGATATTAAATATTAATATTACTTCAATTTATCTAATCGATTTCAAAGATTAACTAAGTATGCTCGATTACACTGCAATTGTAGTGACCTTCACCTGATGCACAATTACGACACAGAGAGTAAATTCAAAGTGGATTAACCATGGGATTAACTCTTTGAGTTCCTTGTATGTGTACTCAAAAGTAGGTATCTATAAAGCATCGTAACGCAATTGTTACACAGGAATAAAGCTGAAAACTCGTTCACTGGCACGGAATCGCAAAGTTAGACGTATTTAGAGTCAGAAATTCCGATGTGGCCCCACGTCCCCGGGCACTTCGTGTACATATTTCAATTTAACTGCCGCCTTTTATTCGCTTAGAAAGCGTACAGGGAATACGGAAACAAAAGAAGTAATGTACAAGTGCAGCAGTAATGTAAAGAGGTACATTTCGTGGCCCCGCTTGCTTTTTAGAGTAAGCGAATTTTTCGTCTTTGTAAGGCTGAAGACGTATGAGTTTGTGTACGTATTTCTTTGCAAAATATTTCAGTTTTGTGTAGGTATGCTTGTGATGTAGAAACTATGAGGTATTAATTACGCCAACATTGTACTACTTACTATCCTTACTCCATACTAATATTTTAAATGCGAAAGTGTTTTTGTTTGTTAGTTTGTCCTTCAATGAAGCAGCAACGAAGCAACAAGTTGACATGATTTTTGACATAGATATACGGAGAGTGACGTAGGGTGCTTTTGATACCGAAAAATCAAATAGTCCCTGAGGAGTTTTTGAAAACTAAATCCACGCGAACGAAGTCACGGGCATCGGCTTGTTCAACAATAATTTAGTGACACAGGCCCTCGACTGGAAACCTCAGGGAATGAAAAAGCGTGGGCGGCCTAAACAAATGTTGCGGCGCGACGTTTCCGGCGGAGATGGCAAGGATACAGATGACACGGAACGAGGTCAAGGATGAAGTTCGAAATAGCTCGTAATCTGGTATGGTTGGTAAAAACGGGCATAAGCATTTTTCAAGAAATTGGTGATAGAAAAGTCTGGCAATTTGGACCATTTTTTTTTAAATACGATTTTGTATGTGTAAGTTTCAAGATTTTTACAAATGTATGTATTGTATGAAATAAAAGCACAATTATTAGGTTTTGCAGGTACCTGCCAACACTGCACTTCCCGGTGCGGGGTCGCCACTCTAGCTCCAGCGCACCGGGAAGCGCAGTGTTGGCAGACCCCCCACTAGGTGGACAGACGACATCAAACGAGTCGCAGGGAGCCGCTGGATTTAGGCGGCGCAAGACCGAGGCTTGTGGAGGTCCATGCAGGAGACTTATGTCCAGCAGTGGACGTCCATTAGTTGATAAGGAGGAGGAGGAGGCAGGTACCTATTAATTATTAATCAACATAATATTTATTAAAGAAGATATATACCTCACCAATTTATAAAATGTGGGATCGGAGCTTTGTTCCAGTTTAGCCAACTGGTTCTGTTTTTATTCAATTAAGAAAAAAGGGGGAGAAAGGAAGCTGCTTACGGATTATCCGAATTATGTCATTTAGAGCGAGATTCGCTCGAGTTACACCGAGTTACGCGAGTCGTCGCGATTGTAATGTGAGCATCAATCATTGTTAGCTAAACCCCCTTTCCCCTCTCCAAAGACCTTCGCGAGTTCGCACCTCGAGAGGTCTTTAAATATAAACGGGGCACAATATTTCAAAGTAATGTGCGCATGGTTAGAGTAGATTAACTTTAAAAGATAATGCAAAAGTACGAAACAAGCTCTTTTCTTCGTATCCCATTTCTACTAATATTTGAATGCGAAAGAAGAAAATGACACAGGGAGACCCTAGATACAGATGGTGCAAGAAGGTCTGCGAAAGTCCGTGCAAGAGACATTTGTCCAGTAGTCGACATCGATCGGTTTACAACAATTACAAAGAAATAAATCGGTCAAAAAAACAAATAAGTTATACGCTGTTTTATTGCGACTGTATTCGTCTCTTTCTAAAACGGTATTTTGTATGGACAGTGTATAGAGCTACTGAATTTGTGACGCCACATTTCTGTAAAGCTCTCAGTAAAAATATAGAGCTTTAAAGTATCCTGTTAAACAGTAACAGAATACTTTAATAAAGCTTTATATTTTCGAGACTAGTTAAGATATTAAAAAAATAAAAATGACATTTATGTTACATTTATGTTTTAATATGTAAAAAAATTTAGTGAAATAGGTACCCAATTATGTAAATGGGCAAATGAACATGAAGACATTTTTTTAAAGAATATCAGCCAAGCTGAACTTAACTAATATTCTCCTCTCCCCTCCAAATAAGTGAAAACTTGTGTTAGTAGTGGGTACGACAATAGTGCAACGGGTGGGGATCAAACCTGCAACCTTTAAGTTTTCAGTTCGCACCTGTAACCGTTGGGCTATTGAGGCTTATTTTCATGAATATTTTCATGAAGACAAAGTGAAATATTTGACACTGCGCTAAAGTAAGAATGCATCAAGCTTTTCACCCACTAAGCTCCCTCTAAGCGAGGGCTTTCTTATGTACTCGTAGTTTTATTTGAATAAATAGCTGAGCTTCTCTCAACGGGTGGTAAGTGAGCATTTGTTTTCACTTAGAGCCGCTAGACGTGCCCGTTTAAGAGGCGATGACACTAGCTTATTCTATTTTGTAGACTAAATAAATAAAATAATACCCTCCCGACCGAATCTTTTTTTTTTGAAAGAGTATACTTCTCAAGTGGTCATATGACCATCAGGTCAGGATCTGATGATGGGATCCTGAAAAAATCGTGGGAACTCTGTATAAATAACACTAAATGCACACTTGTAGCGATTTGGATATTCTTTATAGTGACTTGTGCATTTGCTTACAAAAAGCACAATTTTAACCACCCATAGTTCATAGCATACATATACTCGTATAATATGCTAAATTTCTATACGACATCATATTAAATTATTTATATAATAAGCAAAACTACTGAATTGGTCCTATGAAGCTAATCTAAAAAGTTTAAAATAATAAAATTTAAATACTTTTTAAAAAACCGATTTCAAACGCCACTGCAAAGTATAAAATAATTGTAGTTTGAAAACGTATGTTGAAGTCATTTCAGTCAAGAAAAAAATTCAAAAAAAATTGTTTTGGGCTCAGTATCGATAATAAAGCATCCTCCGATTAAAATTTTCAAAATATATTAATGTACAGAATTCGTCTCGTTACAGTTTTATTATAAGTATAGATTAAACCACCATAATGTGGGTGTATAATTTCTCCATTGTTCAAATTGACGGCCCTGTAAACGTTTAGGCTGCATAAACGAAAGGGGAGCGAGCTGTTAATCGAATCTTAATGTCATCCCACTGCAGAACAAGGTTAACATTTCCAGAGCTCTTTTAAGCGAAACTTTGTCGCATCACCTCCGATGGAAGCCAATCCAATTCTTTCCTCCTATCAACCGAACGGAATATTAGATCGGGAACGCGTTTTCGAAGTTAATCCACGCTCAGGTGAATCGCTTTTTAAAATATTATAGAGGTTTTACTACTATAAGCTCTTAAAAATGATGATGATCAACATTTGATTTTTTTTTTAATTTGATGACAAGATAGTCCTTGACTGCGGTCTAAATCGATGGTAAGTGATGATGCAGTCTAAGATGGTAGCGGCCTAACTTGGAAGGAGTATGGCAGTCTAGATTCAACCTACGAGTATACCCCTAATCGGTTTCTACACGCCAACGTGCCGGAACGCTAAATCGCTTGGCAGCACGTGTGACGGTAGGGTGGTAACTAGCCACGGCCAAAGCCTCCCACCAGACAAAACCTCTGATTTAGAGGAACGTACTTATTCAATTTTTTTTATTAAAACATGAATTTAAAAAAAACGCGCTATTCGCGCCATTGCACTATACGCGTTATAAATACTTAAATAGATCACCAACAGGTACGCGAATGCACATAATTGCTTCTGTATGAATCCTCTTATTTGTGCTTTTCATAATTTAATTAATACGGATTACGTTCCTTGCGTTCCGATAATGAGAACTGCAATTCGCAAGCGTTCGTTTTTCTCATCGGGCAATTTAACTTCCCATTAAAATATTTCCATTAATCATAAAATGTCATCAACGATTATTACTGAAAAAATTACGAGCTATAAAATTCCTTTTCAGTTCTGTTGTTGCATACCAGATGATACCCGTTATTAATATTATAAAATAATCCCATTTTTCTTGTTTTAATACCTAAACTATTCTCGAAAATGTAGAGCTTTTAAGTTTCCTGTTAGATAAAGAGAGCGCTATTAAATCATGACGTCACGATTTAGTAGCTCCATACACTCTCCATAGAAAGCGTTTCAGAAAGAGACGGACACAGTGTTCGTCTTTTTCTGAAACACAGTATTTGTTTCATCGAGTTAAGTTAAAATCAAGTACTAGGAATTAGGATCAGTAGGATTAACTGTTATGTATACTCTGTAAGCTATAAAAACTACACAGAAAGAGCGAGCTATGCTTTTTAGGACAAAAATAAACTTCAGAGAACAGAATTGTATTAAACTCTAGCACGTTAGAACAAAAACAATTCCAATCACAACGAACAATGCGCTGCAATCTCAACTTACACGAAATTTACTCCACTTTACTTGTCCTAGAACTAACGCATACTCGTAGGTGCTTAAAGCCAAAACACACGCGATACTTTTATTTATTTTATTTCATAGAAATTCACCCTATTATTTAATAATATAAATGCGAAAGTTTGCATGTATGTTTGTTACTCAATCACGCCACAACGACTGAACCGATTTAGCTGAAATTTGGCTCAGAAATAGATTATACTCTGGAATAACACAAAAGCTACAGTTTAGGGAGGCAGTACCCCTGCAGCATCAGAATTGAGGAATTGGAACTCAAAGTTTTTATGGGAGCGTCTCGCAAAGTTTTTGTATCAATTAAAAAAATATTCACGCAAATCGCTGGGTGCAAGACCGAGGCCTGTGGAAGTTCATGCAAGAGACCTATGTCATGCAGTGGACGACTATCAGTAGAAGAAGTGCCCACTTTTCCGTTCTTTCTTGATATTTTATTACTGGATACTGAGATACGCGACACGTAACTGATGCTAGAAGTATCGTGTGTGTTTTGACCCTTACTCTTTTATAGAAGTAACTTGCATGTACGATATTATGCTTTAAATACAAAAGCTTAGATGTTTCTAGCAGGTATGTAACTCCTTTGCTGGCTTTATTATATGCAAGCAAAGTTTTCAGAGTTCAATCGCCTTTTGGGTATTTAGTTTGCTTATTTAGATATTATCAGTCACAGTAAGGAAATTGTTGCATTATAATAATATTAATCTGAGTAGTCCATCTAATGGTGGGTTAGTTACAGTTAAGGTAAGGTTAATGTTAAACTTTATCTGCAAAAAAATACTTTTTTAAGTTGAATAAAGAGAAAAAGAGAAAAGAAACCTGTCTTGTCTTTTTACCAAAATGTAACTTAACTATGAAGGTATGAATACTGAATCATGCAATCCACTTAGGTTGTGTTTTGGAGACACTTACCTTAACTTAACCTTAACTGACTGAATTACAAATCATCCTAAGCACACAGTAAGCACGCACTGTAACATGACATATATTCTGTTAAGTTACAATTTTGTATTAGTCACCACATAACTATGAATTAGCTTCAATACAATAGTTAATACAATAGTTAAAGGTGCTGACTGAAAACTGAAAGGTCGCAGGTTCGATGCCCATCCGTTGCACTATTGTCATACCCACTCCTAACACAAGCTTTCCGCTTGCTAAGGAGAATATTAGGCAAGTTCAGCTTGGCTAATATCCTTTTTACTAAAAAAAAAAAAAAGAGTAACAGAAGAAAGCTTTGATCACTATCCGGATACGAATTATCGGAAAACCTCTCGAAAACAGTACTAAATAAAATGTAATTGGTTCATTCAAAGTGTTTTATTCGTACACAGAGCTAAGCTTACATTGTAGTCGTTTTATATGTAAAAGCAATTGCTGTTAGAACAAAAGAGCTCGTTGCTACTAAATTTCAATCGAGTTAATGAAACGAACGATCTCCATTTCGAACGGGATTTTATAAGCGAGTTCAGTTTTCCGAAGGGGTTGATCGCACATCAACCGAAGCCAGGTAAAGCACGAGGTAACAGAGGGCATTCCAAATGTAATATTATTATGTTATAGTTCTTTCAAATCACGAGGGCGCGTGAGCTTTACTTGTGGTTGCGTCGTGTACACGCACATTGCGTCAGTATGCGTGCCAAGTTCTCGGTCCCACTTACAAAGTTACGACACACACACATAGAGCCATGCGCCCTCAAGAATTGCAAGAACTATACTCATTCATATTAATATTGTAAACGCAAAGTCGCGTTATCTGTTCGTAAGCTATCCGTATACCTTTTCCAAATCAACCGCATAACTGATCTTGAAGGATTGGCATCTAACGATTGGGGATAGAAAGATAAAGGGGACTTTAGCTGGAAATAAAATTAGAAGCCGATTTTAAATCTATCAAAGAGTAAACGCCATGCCTCGACCCTCTCATGCCTTCTGGCTTCATGGTCAGTGGAGACACAAACAAGGTCACCAATCCAGCACCTAGGGATGTCTATTAATTCTTCGGCTTCGCGATTCTTCAGGCTAGAGTCTGTTCAAAAAGAGAACCATCGTGCTCAAACAGAACTAATACTATTTATTGCACTACTAGCTGATGCCCGCGACTTCGTTCGCGTGGATTGAGATTTTTAATTTCCGCGGAATAAAAAGTAGCCCATGTGTTATTCCAGACTATAATCTATCTCTGCACCAAATTTCAGCCAGATTGGTTCGATCGTTGCGGCGCGATTAAATAACAAACGTCTGCCCATCCATTCATCCAAAGCATTCATCCTATTTCATATTAATAGGAAATAAAAAAGGCAATTAAACATATCAGCCCTCCAATCACACGACGTCTCTCTTTGAACAGACTCTAATTATGTCGCTTACGAATCTTCATAAAGAACATGTCTTTCCGTTCGCCCGCATTCTCCCGAATGTGTGATCAGCATTATAACCTAATGAGTTTGGAACTTCGAATGAATCGAACAATTCCAACATAAATTAGCCGTAAGCTGAGGTAAACAAGAACATTTTGTGCAAACGTGTTCGAAAATATTATTCGACGCCGGCTATGATAAATATGAGAACAAAAGTGATGTTGTTGTATGAATGGAATAATGTTAACTTTTACTTCCATACGCTGATGTTTTAAACGTGATTTAGTACACAATTTTGATACGTTACAATTATTGTATTTCAGTAAATGACTCCCCTATAGGTTTATTAATTTGAAATGAATGAAAATTAATTCTTATTAATATTTTAAATTATGCGAAAGTGTGTTGGTTTGTCCTTCGACCACGCATTGTGATGAATTCCTCAGTTAAAAACGTTACTGGGTGAAACTGGCACTTAATCAAATTGTCTTAATACTTAGTTGTAAAAAGGGGATCGTCTTTCTAGCCACTCGTAGCTTGATCCACTTTTATTTTTACGGGATTTTAATGTAGGATTCATCATCGTAAAAGACGTTTGTGCGTACTTACTAAACACTTCAGTACAAAGTACAGTATTCTTAACTGAAGGCAGAAGAGAAAATACAAGTCGTGCGTAAAGCATAATTTATGTTATTATCAGAATGGATCATATAGTCATTGATGTAAAATGTATCCAAAGAAAAAGCCGAAAACGTATGGTATGGAATTTATTTTGAAGAGAACGTGACAATTTTGCAAACTCGCTACGAAATAAATTACACACGAGTTATTTTTCTTTATAGAATGATAAATTATAGGTTCTTACTATTTGCAATATTCCTGCGAAACAAAGTGTCCACGCGGTTGCGCGGAATTAGTTTTTAAAAACCCTAACATCATTCGAAATTCAAAATTCTAGCAAAAGCTAGAATTAAAAAAAAAACTAATTCTGTTCCTTTTTTTTATGAAAAGATAGTCCTTGATTGCGATCTCACCTGATGGTAAGTTACAATGCAGTCTAAGATGGTAGCACGCTAACTTGGAAGGAGAATGGCAGTGTAGATTCAACCCATACCCCTAATATTGGTTTCTACACGCCATCATGCCGGAACGCTAAATCGCATGGCGGCACGTCTTTGACAGTAGGGTGATAACTAGCAACGGCCAAAGCGTCCCACCAGACCAGACCAGACACAATTCAGAAATAATAAATTACTAAATTTCCCCCGCCGGGAATCGAACCCGAGACTTCCCAGTTACAGATCACAGTGCTCACCACTGCGCCAGGGAGGTCGTCAGTCGTTATCTTTTTAATATTGGTCAAAATTGAATACTTGACTTTGAATTGACTTCGAGTGACTCGATCACAAAACTTTTCTTTTACGTTTTAAAACAGTGCCGTTATTCTAAAAGCGATATCAAAGCACATTGAAAAATCATTTTATATTTCACTTTAGTGGTTCGTGTAACGAACAACAGTAGAAATATTTTCCATTCCCCAGCTTCTTTCCTCTGGTATAAATCGAAATGGAACTAAATTTTTCTATTTATCGAAGCTATTACTCAGAGCTTTGTATTATGCTTGTGACTATTTTGAACCACTGTGATACTAATTAGATCTGTCACAATAATCACAAAATTTTGAACAGAGAACTGGAGTTTTTTTTTCTTTATTTTACAGACAACATGTAGAGAAAGAGATAAGGAAATCAACATCTAGATTCTAGATACTGAATTATATTACAGGTAAACGAATAATTGAAATAGAATTGTATTTAAGTGCAAATGCAAATTTTCTATGATAGAAATAATCCTTAAATTGTTCGCAACTTTTTCACTCTTTTAAATTTCTTTGTGCAGCTTAACTTAAAATTATTCGCTTGCAGAACACGTTCGACTTATCTTACAACTAGTGGTTCGCCCCGAACTGAGACCTCGCGATATCCCATAATTCCCAAAAGTTTTAATTATATATTGTAATAATTAACTTTTAACATTAGACGCAATAAAAAAAATAATAGTTGACATAAAACTGTTTTACTGACACAGCGCCATCTATTAGCATTATAGTGAAGCTATTAGCTTCACAATAATGCTAATAGATGGCGCATTAAAATTAAATAATTTCGTTTCTTTATAACATTTATCTAATTTTAGTATTTGTTGTTCAAGTACAGGATATAACTGAATTTTCAACCAAGTTTCACGTTCTAATATTCAGTAATTCAGAAGTTATAGGGCTCTGACAGACATTTAGACGGACACACTTCTCTGTCTAGTAGGCAAGCGCCCTAGTTGACTCAGAGAACTCGCTTCGCTCGTTCAATTATTGATAAAAGAGAATGTTTAATTTGGGAACCGCTCTTCCTACCTATTAATATAGGTAGATATTGGTTGCAATTCTGTAGTAAACGGCTAAAAAATTTTTCGCTCTACAAATAAAAATATACTAAAGTCTTCCTGACACCAGAAAATTAAAGGAATTAATCAGTGAAATGAATTCACATTTCATAAAAAATCTGTCGACCTTTTTTTTTGAAGTTAAGTTTAAAAGCCAATTGAAAATTGAAATGTCGCGATTATTCCTTTAGTAAGTGTAATAAAGGATTGTTTTAATATTTCCAATTAATTCAATTACCTACGAACGTTTCCGATACCCATTATTGAAATTCAAATAGGTAACGTAAGCCGATTTAATTATATTCTGAACAGTCCAACTAAGAGATCATAATTAAGTTCGAGGGACAATTTACAATGTACAGTTTATTTATTTCTTAATTATAGGATTTTAATTGAAGTTTACAGGTTCGCAATTTGTATTAATTAAATGTTTTGTTATTTTAATGACATTACTGATATATTCCTGCATTATTTATCGATGACCTTAAGAATAATATGAAATTATGCTATGAAGATAAATTTATTGAGTTATTATTTAAATCCCTTGAGAAATCTTTGGTTTTTCGGGATTGAAAGTTTTTTAAGAATCGGTTAATTGGTTATAGATATAAAAATCAGTTGCTGTTTCTTCGAATGCTTTCGAATCGTCAAATGCATCTACCAGTGGTTCGGAATGCCGTTCCAACCGAGAAGAACCAGGAAGAAACTCGGCGGTTGCTCTTTTAAAAATAAAATAATTTGTAATAACAATATTATGTTGTTTACATACAATTTACGGGTTAATTATGCTCATGTATTGCTGGAGCGAGTTATGTCCATGCTTTTTCATCATTTGTGTAATCTTCAATTGTATAATATGTCTTCTTTATTAGAATGCCCTTAATAGATTTCTTAAACTTGTGTAAAGGCAAGTCTAAGATCGACTGTGGAATGCTATAGCATTATTGCTGAGTATACTCAGTTACTAGTTGGCACTAGTGTTGTATAATGGTATTTCCATGTACGATTTTCCGATAAATTCCTGTGATTTATGAAACTCACCCATTTTCAATTGTCGAATATCTATTTTCAAGCTATGATGCATTGTAGTACAAAAACGAATTAGTATGGCGCAGAAAATTTATCGATGTTTGTCTCTTTGAAATATTTGTTTTGATTATTATTGTTGAATTAGTTTACTGGATTCCATAATGTTCAAAGTTGTGTGAAGTGAACTATGGCCTTAGATATAGGTAACCTTTCGTCAAGAGAATACCTGCGGTCAGTAGATGCCGCTGATGGGTTGCTGTTGGTGATGATGATAAAGTACATTAAGTACCTACAATATAAAAAATCTATGTATATACTTATTTTATTAGTCATTCAAAGTACAGTGTGAGTAGTCAGACGAGTATGTCGGGAACGTTGCGCGGTATAGTTCTTGCAATTAAAGCCCCTATAAGGGGGCAATTTGGGACTTTATAATTTCTAAATTCTCTCTGGTCTGGTTTACTGGGAGGCTTTGGCCGTGACTAGTTACCACCCTACCGTCTAAGACGTGCCACCAAGCCATTTAGCGTTCTGGCACGGTGGCGTGTAGAAGCCGATTAGGGGTATGAGTACATTACCATATCCCTTTCAAGTTAGCCCAGCACAATCTTAGACTGCATCGTCACTTACCATCAAGCGAGATCGCAGTCAAGGACTATCTTGTCATCAAATAAAAAAAATAAAAGAAGACGTGTCGCACACACTGATTTGGCTGCTGATAGAATAGTTCCCAACCTGAGACCAATATTATAACTAGTTCGCCCCGAACTGAGACCTCGCGATATCCCATAATTCCCAAAAGTTTTAATTATATATTGTAATAATTAACTTTTAACATTAGACGCAATAAAAAAAATAATAGTTGACATAAAACTGTTTTACTGACACAGCGCCATCTATTAGCATTATAGTGAAATTAAATAATTTCGTTTCTTTATAACAGGATATAACTGAATTTTCAACCAAGTTTCACGTTCTAATATTCAGTAATTCAGAAGTTATAGGGCTCTGACAGACATTTAGACGGACACACTTCTCTGTCTAGTAGGCAAGCGCCCTAGTTGACTCAGAGAACTCGCTTCGCTCGTTCAAAAACTTTTCACTATTATAAACGTATATGAAATTTACTTTGAAAAGCGGACGTGGAAATTTTGCATAATTGTGGCTCGAACCATTCTCCTTTGTGAAGGTGCCTGGTTTGGAAGCGTGCCACGTTCGACATTGCGATACTTTAAAATACCACGAGAAAGCTAACCACAATGCGGGCTGTACCAAAGGTTGTTTTTCCGTCGTAACTCAAAATAGTGCTTGCCTTTTCTAAACCTACGACTATAGTGCTCGTTATAAAACGGAAGAGCTACTGGGGCTGGTTTTTACTCAGCCACAGGGAGAAGTGCATGTTTATCATAATAATTTCAGTTTATGTGTTTTGTCATTTCATTCATTGCCTGCTAATTTGCACTTGTTAACAGTTTTTTTTATTCAATGACTGCGATCTATCTAATGGTAAGTGACGATGCAGTCTAAGATGGTAGCGGACTAATTTGGAAGGGGTATGGCAGTGTAAATTAAACACGTACCCCTAATCTGTTTCTACACGCCATCGTGCCGGAACGCTAAATCGCTTGGCGGTAACAACTTTGACGTAGGGTGGTAACTAGCTACGGCCAAAGCCTCCCACCAGACCAGACCAGAGACAATTCTGAAATTATAAATTCCCAAATTCCCCCCGCCGGGAATTGAACCCGAGACCTTCCAGTTATGAGACTACAGCGCTCACCGTTACGCCAGGGAGATGGTGACGAAATGCGCAGAATGCCAGAAAAAAATCCCGGCGATAGATGAACTGAAACATACCTGAAATCTCGTGTGTATAAGAGTTACTTATACACTAGCATCAGCTTATATCATCGAACCACTTCCTTCGCGGTCGAAATTCAAATTCCAAATTTATTTATTTCATGTAGGCGAACTTGTAGCTCTTATGACACGTCATAAATCCACCACCGGTTCGGAATGCAGATTCTGCTGAGAACAGCCGGCAAGAAACTGAGCAGTTGCTCTTTTAAAAAAAATATATATTACAATAGGTGACAAAACTATGCTATGTATACAGTGCTTCCACAATGAAGCTTCAAAAATGCATACAATCATAAAATGCATAAAATGGTACACAATCCAACGCATGTCAACACGGGCAGACAAAGTAGACCCATTCCCGTTGGTGGCACCCGTTCACGAGCATGACGCATGATCCAGCCGTTGCTTCGCTCAACCATATTTGAGGGAACGTAACAACCCGCACCACTCGACACCGTCGTCGCATGAATTAATTACTTAGGAAGGACTTAAGAATTAATTACAGGAAGTAAATGAGCAAAGGCAGAACTTTCAACTATGCAAGTGATTTTTCACAGCTACAAAAACCATTTTAAAATGCAACTTAACTAAATAGCCGCGTAAACTTGTTCAAGCAAAGAGAAAAGCCGGTAACTTGACAAATTAAATTTAACGACGACGCCGAGTTCTTTCTTTGATACCTTTCACAGTCTCCACCACAACTTCCAGTTCCCAGTTCCTACTTTGAATTTACATCAATGTGTGAATTACTGGAGTTGTTCTATTTAATTTTGTAATAGAATAATTATTTTATTCAAATTTTAACTTATTACTTTATTATTAACTTTTCTTGGAACAAAATCTTAAAATAATAAAAAATTAATATTAAATTATTTCTAAAATTAAAACAAAAAGAGTTTAAAATTAATTAATTATTATTATCATTGATTATTTCATTACTATTTTCTTTAGTTTGGTTTGGTATAGTGGTTAACATGTTCGACTGTGGATGACGAAATCCTCATTTCGATTCGAGGCAAAAAATTATTTCTGTTTTTCAGAACTTCAGACAAAAACAGAAATTTTCAGTACTAGCCCGGATTTAGGAAGTAGGTGGTGTCTTGTGCCATCACGGTGCGGTCATATCAGATACCCCTCCGTCTATTTTACGTTGTTTATCTACACGAAAAAGTTATATTTTGCGATAATAAGTTTATTTTCAAAACGCCTATCTTACAAAAAGATCTAGCATTTTTGAACCGACTATATTATGTAATACATAAAATTCCGATGTCTGGTGAAATTATTTAGAAAGCAGAGTATTTAATGCGTGCATCTGCATCACACACATTTCGCCTTTCACATGCCTATTTCCCTCCTCGGAGTAGCGAGCGCTGCGCGCTGAATATTCAAGTTTTTAGGTCAACGAGACTCGTTAAAAAGATAAACATGAAATTATGATAAATTCCTATTATCCTTTTAATATTGCAAATGCTAAAGTTTGGATGTATGGATGGATAATGGATGGATGGATGGATGTTTGTTACTCAATCACGCCGCAACGACTGAACTGATTTGGCTGAAATTTGGTACAGAGATACATTACTTATAGTCTGGAATAACACATAAGCTAATTTTATCCCGGAAAATAAAAGAGTGCCCGCGGGAATTAAAAACCTCAATCCACGCTAACGAAGTCGCGTTTAAAGTCCGAGCCAAGTGAACCACGTTCTAAAAATTTCAGCCTTAGTGTAAACACAAGTAGGTATATCAAAAATTCAAGGTACAAGAAGATTCCTCTTGCATGACTTTATTTATTGAGGCTCCTGGTGTGTCCATAGCTAGCTTAAATTGAGCCCAGGCTAGACTGGCGTGGATAGCTTAATTACAAGCGATAGTATTTCTGCTGGAGCTCATCCGCGGCTCCATTTCTATGCTAATATGGCCACAGTGGCTTTACGGTTAACTTTAAACTGTTAAACGCACGTTAATTTCAACTACCCTCAAAATTTTGAACTGCATAAAGCTTAAAATTATTATCTACTGGAGTTATGATGGGCACAGCTGCAGTTTATAGCTACAAAAATTTAGATAGTCTTTTTAATTTTTATTTTTATTAATCAACTACTGATGCCTGCGACTTCGTCCGCGTGGATTTAGATTTAAAAATCCCGCGGGAACTCTGATTTTGTTTATTACATTACCATTTGATTTTCATGATCCAACTAAGTGGCTTGTAACCATAAGGTTCGTAGCTGTTATATTGTTCAAAGGAACATCTTCATTCTTTCACCACGATGAATAATGTAACGGAAAAATAATGAAGCCACGTCTTGCCTCCACGAGACAGCTGTCAGCTCTGTGGATTATATTGGCCGCTGTAATGGAGTCGGTATTCACTCAGGGAGACTGATAGCTTTAATTGAACTAGATCAATTATTTGACATAACTTGAGAAATCAGAATACAGTCGTGGTCATCATCTAGTATTTTTATACTCGTAGTATTAAAGTACTAGATGATGTCCGCGACTTCTTCCGCGTGGACTTAGTTTTTCAATTCCCGCGGGAACTCTTTAATTTTCCGGGATAAAATGTAAGCTTATATTTGTTTATCTTGGGTGTGAACTATCTCTATTCCCAGCTACACGGTTTATTCCTCGTGGCGTGAAGGAGCAATAAACACACACACACACACACATACACACGCACACACACACACACACACACACACACACACACACACACACACACACACACACACACACACACACACACACACAAACAAAAAAACTTTCGCTTTTATAATATCATTGTGTTCTACCATTTTAAGAATAATAGAAAGTAGTTACGACCCTCAGCAATGAGAAATACGATGCAAAGAGTGAGCAGACGAGTATATACAAAGTACAATTGATGACATATCTGGTGCAAAGGCCCGGCTTGGAAGGGGATTTCGACTGACACCGACCCTGTCATGTCAACTCTGCTAAAGGGTACGGGTCTTCTCTAAGGCTTAGGAGGGCGGCCATTGTCTACCACGCTGACCAATGGCTAGATTGGCAAACTACAACTACTTTAGAGAACATTATAGAGAACTCACAGTAGACTGTGAGCTGGTTTCTTCACGACGTTTTACTTCACCGTTAAAGCAAGTGATATATTAATCGCTTGAAACACAAAACTTGTTACTTCATTCGTGGAATTTCTATATGGGACGTCTCAGTCATACCTAGAAGCAGAGCAGCAACTATGCAACGCGACAACATGTGACATTTTCAATAGGTAGGTACTCACATGGAGACTTACTCGTATACACTGTCGCAATCAGTACAACACGAACTGCCTGTGAAAATAGTAAAATACAAAGCGTATTCCCCAAAGTCGTACACAGTGTATGATCAAACCGCTGTGTATGGTGCGACTGGTCAAACCACTTGATGGCAGCTCGCGTCATATGGACACCCGGAGTGTTAAGTCGATAATCCACACAGCACTGCACACTCGATTTACGTGATTGTATGACTGTCGAATAATACACTGCTGTGTGTCGGATGGTTTGTATCATCTGAACTATCTTTTACGGCTTTAGGCAATGGACCTTTCTAAAATAAAAACCCTGTGATACGAAGGTATGGAAGGTAAATATGAAGGTATATATAGTATATATAATATATAAATATATATTTGGGTTTAATTAAAACTGTCTGACGCAAAGTTAGCTCGCTACCATCTTAAACTGCTTCGTCACTTACCATGCGTGTGATCGCGATCAAGGGCTGCCTTGTAATGAATAAAAAACACATTAATAGTTTGTTCAAAAGACTGGAGCGTATCTTGTCGTCTGGAGCATGTGATGACGTTCAAATTACGTTCGCGATGTTTTGATGTTGAATGTATTTCTAGGGAGTAACTGCTGAGTTTATTGACGGTAGAATCTGCTATCCGAACCGGATTTGCCATTAGAGCAACAAGATTTGAATAATATATTACAGAAATCCATAAGGGAAACAGACGTTTAAATCTGATATAGAATTAAAAACCTGGAGTGGAAATGGACACGCCATGTTTGTTATAGAACCGAAGGCCGCTAGAGCAAACGTATTCTCAAGTGGAGATTGAGTTTTGAAGAATGCAGTGTGGGACAATAGAGGAAAGTGGATGTATGTGCAAACGCAGAGAGAGGACCGTGAGTGATAATACATTCAAGGAAAGTCAAGCTATGGACGAAGCTATCAATGTCCACAGCTGGACATTCCACTGACGATGAAGATTTTGAAGTTCCCCAACACTCCTTCAAGAAAATAGGAACCGGAGGCGGTTGATATTTTACTATCGTGATGCTTATCGTAGAAGCTTCTGCCTCAACTAAAATAGATACGTAACTACGTTCTTAGTAGATTTCCGGAGTTGAAGTATCTCGTTAAAGCAAGTTAAGCATCAAAGACGTAATTACAGTGTCGATTCCGCTACAAAAACTTCGGATCCCTTTCAGTTCTAACTTAAGAAGTAACTTTTAAATAAGTCGACGCTGCTTAATAAATACATGTTGAACTAAAAAGAACAGAAAAGAGCTACACATTTCTCTCACTCCGTCATTTTGATAGATGTTCTAAAACTTACTATAAGGAATAACAGTTCAGTAAATTGAGGAAACTATAAGAAATAAATATAAATGTCGTTTTCTGCTGCAACGCTGTTTGTTCTCAAAAATTCTGATTTTCCAAAAAAAATAAATTTTAGTTTTTGAAAATTGTATAGTTAAGTATTAGTATGTGAGTTTACTTTTCAACTAATATTGTTTTGATAGAGCATAAAATGGCATTTATTAACGTTATATAAAAATGCCGTTGCAACTTTTAAATTAGCAAGAAAAGGTCAGAATTATTTTGCTATAATCCGCCAATTGAAAAAATCTGTATGGTCATACATGCAGTTACAAGCTAAGCACCGCTTACCTCCCCAACCAAGCAAGAAAGCCAAGTTCCCAAGCAAGCAATGTCACCGCCAATTAGATGCATCACCACGCATGACTTTTATACTACTCTCGACGCATATTTCGCCTCGACATCGGAGCATCCTCAGGAGATGTCAACTTTACAATACTGTATTGTTTTCCAACTTTTAGATATTCCGGGATAAAAATACCCTATGTTCTTCCTAAAGATGCAAGCTATGTCCCTACCAAATACAAATTGTTGACAATGTCGACATCAATTCAGCAGTCAGGCGGAAAGAGTAACATACCTACACATTTTTCTCGTTTATATAAAGATAAATCCAATATGATATGGCGGCGCATTAATTTAAGTCAAAAATACGCCAATGAAAAATAGTATTATTATTATAATACTTCTCATTATGTATCTACATCTCATTAAACACATCAAGACAAATATTATTGAGATATATCATTTATAATTTGGTATCGGTCCATTTACCGAAGATTTACCGTGTTTGGCATAGAATAAGAGTTCAAGGAAAAATTGCGGTACGTAATAATCCATAAAATATAACGTTGCTTAGATAAATCAATCTTATAATTTCTTAAAATAACAAGAAAGAGACAGAAAAAATTTGCAAATCTTTTAAGAGTTTCAGTTTTAGGCGAAGACCTTCTTGTTGATATTTTTCTACTATCATATATATTTCTATTATCATATATATATATCTACTATAATATACAAGCGTGATTTATTTTATATTTCTAGGCACAAAATAGAAATAGAAATAGAATTTAATTGAATTGAATTATTTTATTTATTCTCTTTAAACTGAATTCCTGTATCTCTAATAAATTCAGTTTTCACTTCACTGACCGCTCCCAAAATAACGTCCTGTATACAGCAGTTCGTATAATATAATTCCAGCTTCGTGTTTACTGTCCACAACTTCACAAACAAGGTCGTCGCCGTCGGCTGCCAGTTAATTACGGATGCGCCGCTCTTAATAAAGCTCCAGTTTGACCAAATTATTAGTCCATCCCACTAAGGAGCCTTGTGTTTTCATATAACTAACTAGCTGACCAGTTCCGCTTTCGCAAGAGCAGAGAATTTTTTTATTCCCTTTACTACAAACCTCTACTCGAGGAGCTCTATAATTAATCTATGATTCACACGGGAGAGGCTGCTGTCATTTTTTTTTGGACTTACTCGATTGACGCCATTTTGGTGCGGTAAGCAGATACGAGTGTCTCTGGAACTAGTAATTTTGTAAATGGCGCACCAAGCTCTATAATTAATCTATGAAGTCATAGATTAGGTAGAGGGTGACGGCAAATGATCCTTTGCTCGCCGTTTAAATAATTGGTAGGTTGCTCTCCTAACAGATTCGGGCAATGTATTCCATAGCCAAACTGCATCCATTTCAAAAGAGTAGTCCAAACCGGTCTTGTACCTTGTTATTGCTAGACGAAGACTTTCTTGGCGGACCGAAGACTAGGATCACAAACATCAGATTTCGATTGCAATTTACATTTTACTTTTAAGATAATTCGGTGTGGAAGGGTCATGAAGAATCGATTAAGGTGTGCCTTTGAACTCACGTATCGGAAATTCGTAAGAATAATTAGAGTGCTAACTAACAGCAGAGGTTCTTAGCCTCGGGTCTCAGGGTATGGCTGGATGAGGCGCGGAGAAGAACACGTCTTTTCCGGTGATGTACTACGGCCATATTGGCTAAGGCCTGCCTTCGAATCTGAGGATCTCGTAGTCCTGGTCAGTTGTCACTTGTCACGTCCGGGGCCCCGCACTATGATGGCGATAGGCTCGGTGCTAGGCGCGGGTGTGCAGATTTATAATCCTTTGTATAAAAGAGCAACCGCCGAGTTTATTGCTGGCTCTTCTCGGCAGGAACGGCATTCCGAACCAGTGGTAGATTCATCGACGATTCTACTACTATACAATACTTGTAAAAGTTTATTTGAATAAAAAATATTTCTATTCTATTCTATAAATTAAATTACGCCCAAAATTATCCTAGATGGCATCACTGGGATCACAAACAATAAATTTTTTTGTTCAAATTGACAAAATGTAGTATTTCATTCCTCTGATTTGTTATATTTATTAATTTCTAGGATCAGAACACAACATATTCATAAAATCATATCAAAACAGTTTTTTTACAGTGTTCTCTTGTATTATCACGTGAGAGAATCGTATTCGACTGCATCTGGCGGTTTCCACGAACCCTCTTCACAACGCAACGTAACAGGATCCAATAATTGTGAGGACAGCTTTCAGCAAAAATCCAATAGAATCTCGCTAAAATACGCAATGTATTACGTTGTTTTACAACATAATAATAGTTATATAATTATAATAATTTATGGCGTTATAATTCTAAGCAGATACTGATGTTTGTTATATAATTCTCTAACCCTCTTTCGCGTGTTTGTTTATTGGTTTTCCAGTTTATCCTCAATTAAGCTATTTTTTCACTTGGTTATAGGTAGTTAAGGCTACTTTTTATTCTGGAAAATCAAAGACTTTTAAAAACCTAACCTTGACGCCAAAGCAATACAGTAAAAGCTCCTTATTCGCGCTTCCTTCATTCGCGGTTTCACTATTCGCGGATTAAAAAATTGTGACCCAATTCCTTTATTCGCGGCTAAAGATTTCTTTATTCGCGGATTTAGTCGGTACATAGTACATGCATATTAATAAAAAGATATTCCAATATGTATCCAACTAAATATCCGCGAATAAGGAGCTTTTACTGTACAGTAAAAGCTCCTTATTCGCGGGGTATACGTTCCGTAAATATGCCGCGAATACAGAAACCGTGAATACAGAATGGTAATTTGTATGGGATTATAGGGGATACGTTCCTAGGTGACAAAATAAAAAACAAACATATAACAAAATAACAATTTAATTGAAGTTTTTGACCATACTTATTAATTATTATCGTCAGGCTTAGGCAAAGGTTTAAAGAACTTTGTAATTTTTTCTTGCTTGGCAGTTTTTAAAAGCTCCTTCAGTTCAAACTGATATTCAGCAGTGTAGTGTTAGTCCATTTATCGGCGCGTTTACAAAGGATATTTAGTTGGATACATATTGGAATATCTTTTTATTAATATGCATGTACTATGTACCGACTAAATCCGCGAATAAAGAAATCTTTAGCCGCGAATAAAGGAATTGGGTCACAATTTTTTAATCCGCGAATAGTGAAACCGCGAATGAAGGAAGCGCGAATAAGGAGCTTTTACTGTACTGTATTTTTGAAAAACCTAAATCCACTTGAATTAAGGCATAGCCATCAAATAGTTGGTATATTTTACATATTGGTCAGCATTATTGTTTTTGTCATTGGCTGGAGTGGCGACCCCGCACTGGGAAGCGCAGTGTTGTCAGACCCCCCACTTGTTGGACCGAAGATATCAGACGAGTCGCAGGGAGACGCTGGATTCAGGTGGCGCAAGACTGATACCTGTGGAAGTCCATGCAAGAGATTTTTGTCCAGCGGTGGACTTCTATCGGTTGAGAAAGAAGAAGAAGAAGCAGTAATTAATATTACCAGGTCAAAAGGTGGCACGATTCCGACCACGATTTAACATAATAATTCCAAGCATTCAAAGTCAGGGTAATGTGAGGTGGAATTATGCAAAATTCTCACGTTCCCTGCTCGATGTAAATACGCAGAAAACGGAAATTTAGTTTTTTTTCGTCGCATCGGTATAATTTTGTTTGGTTTTGCAATTTTCGCCTGGTGTTTGTATGAAGTCTTTTACGGTCGGTTCAGTTGATTACTGAATCTTGGTAATATTATAAATGCGAAAGTGTATATATTTTGTTGGTTTGTTCTTTAATTACGCTGCAACAGAGCTATGAATCGACGTGATTTATTGCATGGGTATAATTTAGGACCTGAAGAGTGACATAGGCTATTTTTTATCTTGGACATCAAAGAGTTCACGCGGGATTCTAATGCTGGGATCTTTAGAGCGTGCTTTGACTCAGCTCAGACTCAAGATAGAGGTTAAAACGAGACACAATTCGAAAAAAAGGACAGATACATCTTTTTTCCTTACGACGGCAGAACAACACTAACCACTAGGCAATCACTTATTTTGGTTAGTTTAATACAAATCATGTTTGGAAAACTGGAGTAGGTACTTATTTAACGTAGTTCAGTGGTATGCTAGGAACACGCTTCGCTTGTTTAGCTCGAGATCAGCTGATTTACGAGTAGATTAGCGAAAATTCGAAGCTTAGCTACACTTAAATTACGAGTAGCTCAATTAATTTATCGATTTGCGCTTGGTAAACTACTTAATTTATTTAAATTGTATACCGTACAACAAAATAATGGTTTAAACTAAAATAATGGTACTAATTCAGATGTACAGAATTTCTAAGCAAAGCGGAATTGATAGCTCTTAATTTAGCGTCATGAATTGTTTTCCCTGGCTCCATTCTTCTACATTTCAGACCAGTATGTTAGTTTAAGTTTTAATTCAATTGACCGTATAAGAATTCGATGACATTAACGTCAAAGTAAAATGAACCATAAGATCATAGATTTAGAGCTCAATTTCGTATAAGCAGTCTACGTTACGTTCACTTATTACTTATTTATATTTGTGACTTTAGGATAATACAATTAAGGTTCATTTTACTTTGACACTACTGTCATCGATTTCTTAAACGATCAATCAAATTAAAACTCAAACTAAACCTACTGAACAAGCAAAATCCTCAAATTACCCCTACCGGTAGTCCAACACGGCTTCATCTACTTATAGACCAAATTACTCAGCACTACGCCATATTTATCTAGGTATACATAATAATATGCTAAACGTATGCTAAAGTAAATACACCTGAATTTAAATTCCCATGAAAGACTACGTCCCGTATGCGGTAGTCTTACACGGTTTTTCGCATCGTATCTAAAGAACATTCCTGTCTCATTGATTTTATAGAAGCTGAATATTTGGCATGGCTTCGGTACCTGGCTAAAAGTGAATGCTCTAGCTTCTAGCTCTAAGCATCTATCTGAATAGGAGCACTATCCTATTCGGATAGATGCTTAGAGGTTATCCGCAAATTCCGAAACAACGCGCTTTACCTTGCATTTGAAGTGCCAATATGGCTTAGGAGTCAGTACTTGTAGAACACGAAGTCTTTGATTCAATTTCCAGTATACACTGTGTAATACGGTATCATTGAGAATCGTTTGTAAACCCACGTATTTTTGCGATGTTTCGGTACGATTTTCGTGAAAAGCTTTCTACAAGTGATTTTAATGCAACTTTTTGCTTTAAGTACGTATCATTTCTGTGCAGGTTCTTAGATATATATTTGCATAATATTATTAATAGTTGGTACATTTAAAGGTGTCTAAGGCAACAAGTAAGAAGCTGCAATTATGTTTTAGTTTTTTACTATACATAATATTAATATTTTCCGAAAAAACTGTATATATATCTGAATAGTACCTTTATTTAGAAATTGTTTATGTTAAAAGAAATATATTTAATATTAAAATGCCATTCCTAAAAGCTTACACAAGCCTATATCGAAAAATAAACATATTTCTTCTGCTTTTTATTTATAGGCATTTTCTAGGCAAGCGCGCTCCAACCTAGACCTCATCAGTACAATTTGGTATTGATTGTCGTCAAGCGCAAGCCTATTCTGAATAAAAAAAAAATAAAAAAATAAAATAAAAAAAAAATCAACCGATAGACGTCCACTGCTGGATAAAGGTCTCTTGTATGAACTTCCAAAGGTCTCGGTCTTGCGCCGCCAGAATCCAACGGCTGGAAAGATTTTTATTTGAATTGAATTACTTCAGAGCAAAATCCTAGTTAGTTTGCATTAAGGTATTCCAGATCCAGATGATGCTACAGATCGTCATTTTTTTTAAAATTTTATGTCTTACTAGATGATGCCCGCGTCTTCGTCCGCGTGGATTAAGGTTTTGTTCATTCTACGGTAACTCTAATTTTCTGAGATAAAATGTAGCCTTTGTGTTAATACCTATTAGTGTGATGTGATAGGAAGTACCTAGCTGACATTCTTTCAAATATAATAATTTAAAAAAGGAATATAATAAGTCGACCAACAAAATTTATTTTTTGGCATCAAAACCTAGCTTCTAATTTAATAACTCAGCAACGGGAAAATGATGAAGCTTCTAATATACTAACTCGGCTTCTTCACAATGGCCACAAAATATTCCAAAGAAAGCATCAAATAAAGAGCCACTATTTTTATTATTGTCCACTGTCACTGCACGATTTGGTGCGAGTGAGATGGATACGACTGGCCAATTGCACGATTTCGTTGGTGCGAGTGAGACGGATGCGACTGGCAATTTGCACGATCTCGTTGGTTATGGCTATTTGCACCAATCAGAGAGCGCCATTCAAAACATGCATTTGTTTTTTTTGTTGTTCTGTTGTTAGTGTGTTAATATTGCAATTATTTTTGTATAATTTTTTCTTTAAACTAAAGTTAGGTTAGGTTAGGGTTATACATGAATATTCAGGTGCCCGGCCGAAGGCCGGGCACTTAGGTTCTGTTGGGATCGTAAACCTACCTAAAACTAAAAAAAAAGTTGAAAAAAAATTTGATTTTTTTTTTCAAAAATGTTATAATGTTATGTGTAAGTATTTATCTTGAGTTAAATTTAAAAACAATCATTTTTTTAATTTCATTTTATCAAAAAAAAAAGTTTTTTTATTTAGTTAGAAACATTTTATATTTCATTTTTCTCACAAAAAAAAATAATTAAAAATGTGGTTGAAGATTTGGTGTATTATTTGATGCTAATATTTAAGTATTTTAGGAGTTCACGGTTTGAAGCTAAGTTATAAATATAGATGCTAAAATTATATTTTTTAGAGGCTCACTAGTTGAAGCTGACTTAGTAATTTAGAAGCCAATAATGGTATTAAATAGAAGCTCGTTTAATTACATGCCTTTAAAAAAACATAGGTAGATATAAGATTACTATCTTATCCATATCTGATATTTCCACCGAGAAACGAAATAAATCATTTCACATTTCCCAGAGCCATATGCGCCGTGTTCTTGCAAATTGGCGCGGGTTCAAATGCATAAAGGCGAACATATTTTTCCTATTCGAAATAAGTAAATACTAACCGGGGATTTGGGAATAAAACTCGTACCCTATTTATTCAGGGCTGGCGTATCGAGGTTAATTACGCCTCGGTTTTGTTCTTGTTGTTATAATTTTTTTATAACAAGAAGAAGAGAGTACCTCTTTATTCCATAAATAAGTTGAAGTAAGTTGGTATGACGTACAAAACATGCCTTGAAGTAACGGGAAGGCAAACCAAATCGTCACTCCAGGTCGATGCCACCGTTGCTGAAGTCACCAAGTGTCACCAAGCTATCACCTCATGTTACTACGTATCACTGATTTACCAAAAAGAAGTATTGAGCTGTCACCGAAAGTCACCATAATTCACCAAAACTCACTGTCACCCAAAGTCACCAGTAGTCACTCCGTCACCAGAAGGTGACTTCTGGTGACTTTCGGTCATTCCTTCACCGGAGATCACCCAGTGTCACCAGAGCGCCACCGCAGGTCGATGCTACCTTCACTGAACGTTCAAGTGTCACGAAGTCGTCATCTGTTGTCATTTCGTGTTACCGACTTACCAAGAAGAAGTATCGATCTGTCATCGAAAGTCACCAGAATTAGTCACTCCTTCACCGCAGGTCGCATCAAACCGTCACCGCATCCACTTGCATTAGTTCAAACCAGTATATAAAAACAAAACAAAATATAAACATGAAGAATTCACGAACTAATACACTCGCGTAGCAAATAAACTACACAGAATCGCAATTAATGCGTTTGGAACGCCTAGTTTCAGTTGAAAGCAATTCATCAAACGCTCTGTACAATTTATGTTCAAAGGTAATTTATAGAGTTCGAATATAGACGCATTAAAGCAAATACGTAATGTTAGTTAGGAATTAGCTGCAAGTAAAATATAACGGTAAAACTGGGCTAAACGCTGGAGTCAAGCGTCGCAAGCCTTCGGGCTGTGGAAGTCTATGCAAGGGACCTTTGTCCAGCCGTGGACATCTATCCGTTGATAAAGACGAAAAAGACCCACGATTAAAGTACCTAATCTTCATATACTTAATTTAGTTAGTGTAGTTAGGTAGTTTAGGTAGTTAAAGTCAAGTTAGCCCGTTAGCATCTTAGATCGCAGTCAAAAACTATCTTGTCATCGAAAAAAAAATTCCACATTTCGTCCTCATTCCAGTAGGGCTAACATGCGCGCCACGAGAAAGTTTTGTCTACACGTTTACTCGTAGTCTCTATGTGAATCTTTACAGAGATCCACGAGTAAAGTGTCGACAAAATTTTCTCGTGGCGCGCATGTTAGCCCTACTGGAATGGCATGCTATTTTGCAAGCATTTTGCTTAATAAACCTTCCTTGCGTAGTAAACTTGAAAACTTTCTGGCATTTCTAGTCTGTACCTGTAAACTGACATAACTTCGAAGTACGATTAACTAACCTATTTCTTTTAGCAAGCGCGCTCTACTTTACTTTAGTAGAGTATTAAAAAAAAATCTTAAAAAAAATCTAATAATCTTAAAAATTTTGAAAATCATAATTATCAACACAATTAAACAAAATCATTTACCGTATCCAACTATACTATATAATTATATCAATTAAACTAAAAAAAAAATATTTGGAGCAATGTTTCGGTTACTGTTTTGAAAAAGTGTTTGCCGTGATTTTTTTCTAAATATTTTTCTATTTCAAAGCGAATTTGAATTTAAGACCCAATAAACATAATTATATTTATATCATACTTGCTCAGTAACTAGGGATTACTATGGTGGAAAGTCTCCTTGTAAGTTGGTGTTTGCAATTCAAGGCAACATTACGTCGCACTATGCTTGAATTGTAATGTTCACATTACAGTTCAAGCTATGCAAAACTCCTTGGTAAACAATCTCTTTTCTTATAAAATGGTAAGAAAACTTTTTACTGAAAAAAAAAAACACTGAACATGGCGGCATTTAATTTCCATACATTTCAAAGTATGCAAAACTCCTTGGAACTCAGAGCCGTAAAAAAAAAAAAATGGAAAACTATTTACGAAAAAAAAATGGAAATGGCGGCATTTCATTTGATCTGAAAGTTTGTAAAGGGATTTAAGTTATTTACAACAATGTCAAGCACTTCATCAGATGATGAAAAAGGAGGAGAGCCTGATTTTTGTTTGCTTGAAGCAGAACAAATGATGCAAAACCTTTTGCCGGATAAGTCCAAAGTTACCTCGCAAGAATGATATAAAGTAGAATGCTTACCTCGGTTGCAAGTAGCTATTACACCCTCGAACTATATTCACCCTCGCTCGCTGCGCTCGCTCGTGTGACTAAATATCTCGGGTGCACGCGATCCATTAGCGCCCTATGTGAGCTGCGCTCGCACTGGCGCCAAATTGGATCTTGTTCTGTAATAGCTTACTTACGTCCCTTGTGTAACAATCTACTATTACAATTAATATGAAAGTCAATATCCATAACTAGTTTTCATGTTTAGCAAAAATCCTTCCAATCCCGTTAATATTTCAACAGTAAATATATTAAACGTTCGTCGTCTAAACTTCAGATCAACAAACTTACTTATTAATAACTTCAGAGGTAGGTATGTAATGACGAGCCCCACAAACTTGTATGTAGCGTGCATCTCACAGTAGTAATCATTTACTCTTACGTCGCGTCGGCACTAGTTTGTCAGTTGGCAAGTTTCCAAGTAGGTGGTAGCTACATATGAAATGTGCACTACCGAGTTGCAAGTTTATGGATTCGAGATATCAGATTATCTATAAATTACATGGCGTCAGCAACTAGCTGTTTCCGAATGTGATGCTGTCTAGAGTTGGGCGAATGTGAATGATTCAGTGGAATGATCATTCAATTAGTTCGCTATTTAAATTATTCGATCCTACAATTTACTGTTCGAATAATTGAAACAATTGGAGTGTAAAATCGTCTAAATGCAATTCCTATGTTCTGGGTTTATTTATTTTTTTCATAGTGGTGGACTTGAAGCGATTATTCTTTGTGATTCACCTTTTGTTTTAATTTGTATCTGCCTAATAAAATAATATATTAAGTAACCATTCAAACTAGAGTTCTAGAGTTTCTCAGATAAAAGTCTAGACAGATTTAGAGCGGTTTTTCTACAAGTTGCCTGCTGCCTTTGGACAAAATGCTATGGTCGACGAAGCCTATTTTGTAAATAGGTTAGGTACCTAAACCTTGTTCGAATGATGAATGGTCGTTCCATAATAATTGATAATAATTAGATTCGAATAATTCAATTGTAATTTTTCGAACAATCACACACCTCTAGTGCTGTTCATGAAACATTCCCTTGCATACTCATGAAGATAAGTTTTGCTGAGTTCATTGCGTTATCGGAAGCGAATTCATAACTTTTAATGAATGCATTCGCTAATTTGAATTCGTAGGTATGAAACAAGTTTCGCCGATCCCACATTCAAACTTCTAATTCAAAGCTACACATTTCCTTTCATTAGTCACATTATGGTGAAGTTCAGTCGGAGTAGTAATAAGGTGGGTTCTAAGATAGTTTTGCATACAATTCAACTTTAGAAAATCTTTTCCGTAGAAGGGTAATTAAATATGATTATTATAGGTACATTTAGATTGTAGGTATATAATTTCAGTTTTTTTTTCATAAAGAATATCAAACAAGCTGAAGTTGACTAAACTTTTTTTTGACTTTGACATTGACTTTAAAATCTTGTAAATAAGCGTTTTTTATGAAGAATATCAGCCAAGCTGAACTTGACTTATATTCTCCTCTTCCCTCCAAATAAGCGCAAATTTTGTGCTAGGAGTGGGTACGACAATAGTGCAACAGGTGGGGTAAGAACCTGCGAACTTTCAGTTTTCAATCCGCACCTTTAACCGTTGGGCTATCGAGTCCTTACCTAAGTTCAACTATTTTGTCCCAGTAGTTCAACCCTTAAAAGGATTTAGATGTATTGAACTACTGGCGAAAAAACTTACTGTAAGCTAGCTTATTACCCGACTGCGCGACGCAAAGGAGGGTAATGTGTTTATTACTTCTGTGAAACAATTCATTTATTTATTTTGCAATTTTCGTTAAAGCGCCGTCGTGATTTAATCAACTTACAAAGAACTCCGTATAAAACAAAATATTTTAATTAAAAAGGTTTTCTCTTTAGCCCATAATGAGTATTATTGTTGGTAAATTAAAACAAACACGCCAGCATCAGGCGTTACATGAACTGAAAACAATGAATGAGTATAATCACGCCGTGACGTAGGAAGATTTCGCTACAAAAATGAAGGTTATTTATGCGCGCCCTGGGGCGTCAACCCTTGTAAAGTCCACGAGACTAACACCCTTAGTATGAGTTTATATTTCAAAAACGTACACAGTTTGCGAGTATTCGAACACAATTTCTTACAAATGCAGTAAAATGGAGATAAATTCCCTTGTTTTAAAGTAAATGCACACCTAAATGAACTGAGTTTACTTTGACACTTACTCGTAGATACGAGTGTCAATATTTGAAATCTATGTATGTGTGCATTCTGCATAGTGTAGAATAAAAACCGGCTTCAACTGGTTTAAACCGGTTTGTTATTCTTTTTATATTTTAAAGTTTTATAGTTTAAATCAAAAGTAAATAGGCATCTTCTAGGCAAGCGCTTACCAACTTAGGCTGCATCTTCACTTACCATCAGGTATGAACGTAGTAAAGCGCCCAACGTTCACCGCTTCTGACAGTCATCATTATTATGACGTAGGTAGTGATTACGTCATCAGGCAGTGGATAATTTGCCAATAAGTACCTACAGCAAGTAGGTAGTTTAGAATGTGGCACGATTCCAAATCAGGCTCTCAAAGAAAGGTAATTTGGGCTTGAATTATGCAAAATTCTCACGTTCCCAGCTCCTAGTAAATTCACACGACACTGAGCGTTTTCCGAATTGTTTTTACTTTATTTGCTGCCGACAGTTTTTGCCCGGTGTGCACTATGGATTCTGATGTATTATTGCTTCTTTCCACTTCCGCTTTGATTGAGAACTCGCACCTTGGCTTTCGTTTTCTTCACAAGGATTAACAAACTTCTTTTGAAAAAAAAAAAAATATTGCTGCATCGTACTGTAGACTACCGCTTAGGGCACACTCCGCATTTTAGATATAAAACCACAAGTACCCGGCGTCTTCCGGGCTCGTCGGACGAACTTATTGGGCTAACTTAGCCCGAAGGGATAAGAGTTACGCGATAGAAAGAGAGGCAACTTCTAGGTGAAAATAACAGTAGGTAGGTAATTTAGCGCTGTGCGACTTAAATTGAACTTTATTGTGTGGTGCAAGATTTTACGGAGTTAATCTTCTGTACCTGTACCTACTATAATGTCTTCTGTACCAGTACTAGGAAAGGTTCTACGTAGGTTTCTCTCCAAGAAACTAAGAAACTCCAGAGATATCAACTCTACACAGCAGAATCGCAAAGACCTAGCGACTAGCGTACGTAAGTACATACGTTATACCAAACAGGTTTTTCTGGTTTGACAGAATTTAGCAAAATAACTTAGTTGTAAGTAGCATGGAATTTCACAAAGTAACGCCGGTTTCCATTCAATTTTTCCTCCTTTTATTGCATCTATTTTCCAAAAAAAGTTTACTATTTATCATCAAAAAAATATAAACACTTACCTATCTAGATAATTTGAGCACTATTCAAAATAGATAGATGTTTCATATTCACACAAAATACCGAAATGTTTATAGGTGTAAACACTGTAGTATTTCCACTGTGTCTACGTCAATTGTAAATGGAAACTAGATTTGCACTGTGCGGTCTAAATTTCCAGTGATGATTGTTTTCATTAATATTGTATGGTTTAATACTGTACTCAGATCTGTGAAGCCTTTGTTAGTAACTGAAATCTAAAAGCGTTTGCTTCATCTGACAAACATATAATTGTATCTACAGAGACTGTATTTACTTTGAAATTCAACATTAATTACATAAACAGAATAGCGAATCCTTGTTTGAAGATAAAAGTGTATGAAACTATGGTGTGGTGGTGTTGTGACGTCAAAAAGACTTACAAATACTTGGTCCGTGAATTTAATCATGTTTAGGTGTTTAAAATTTAAGTAACTCTAGAAGTATAGTTTTAGTATGTGTGTAAATCTAAGTATTTCATTTTGGTGTATAATGTAATGTCGATGAATAAACGATATTCTATTCTATTCTATTCTATTTCCGAGGCAAAAGTAGGTTGCCTTTCTTATTTTCTGGATCAAATAGCTTACTCGTAGTTAACGACTTATTTCGGTATATAATGTCGATCTAACTGTCGCGATCAGGATCAGTTCGTAGATTGAGCCAGGCACTGTAGCGGACTTCTCTAAAATTGATTGCATCAGTGTAACGATCGCAATAACTTCTGATTGGCGGGTACCCTCCCGCTATTGGTTAAAATGCACTGATGCAGCAAGAACGCCATTAATCCAGCCAATCAGAGATCATTGCGATCGTTAGGTACACGTTACAATTCCACTACAGGTTACAAAAACTCGTTCATAATATCAGTAAGACGACCTCCCTGGCGCAGTGGTGAGCGCTGTGGTCTTATAACTGGGAGGTCTCGGGTTCGATTCCCGGCGGAGGCAATTTTGTAATTTATTATTTTTGAGTTGTCTCTGGTCTGGTCTGGTGGGAGGCTTTGGCCGTGGCTAGTTAGGTACCACCTTACCGTCAAAGACGTGCCATAAAGCGATTTAGCGTTCCGGCGCGATGGCATGTAGAAACCGATTAGGGGTATGGGTTGAATGTACACTGCCATACCCCTTCCAAGTTAGTCCGCTACCAGCTTAGACTGCATCGTCACTTACCATCAGGTGAGATCGCAGTCAAGGACGATCTTGTCATCGAATAAAAAAAAGTAAGAATTTAATTTATGTTTACTATTCTAATAAAACGGTAAACTGGAGAGGTCCGAGTTTCAAAGCAAAGCCCTGTACTTTAATTTAATTTACGAAATAACTGAAAATATTTACTTTGAATTGTTTTGTGTTGAAACAGAAATGATTCTAGAAAATTAATTCATTCAGGCCCCGAGGCCTGTTACATTTAGCACTCTAAAATATTAATTTACGGAACGTGTTTCTACTTGAAACTAAACAGAAATGAAGTAGATAGAATACCAAACATATTTTTTTTATACAAGAGATATATTTATATTATTGTAATATCAGTGAAGTAAAGTTCTGCTGACCTAATTTCGGCCACGGCAGCCAATAAAATATAGTCAACTGCAAGACAATTAATGTGCATAAGTGAGTGCACAATCACTCCTATACTCCGATTGATACTAATATGAAACAATCCGGTATAGGTCAAGTCCGAACCGACGCGCGAAGCTCTTACGTGTGTCATGATTTTATAAAAAAAACTGATATAAACTAGATTCTGAATTGATTTATAGAATCGGTAAATTATGAAAAGTAGTATTATAGATACAATTATTTTAATGAATAGCATGGCAACATTTCAAAGTTGGCAACACTGAGCTTGTGGTACGGTAGGGATAAAATTAGTTCAGGGGCCCAAGTTTGCTATTGCAATTGTAGTTCAATTGTCTATCAATGACATCCCAATTGCTACTTTTAGCAATTTTGGTAGTCTACTAATTCAATGGCGTCACAATTGCTTTCCGATGGTTTGCCACTAACAAATCTAGCTTTGAATCTAACTTAAATAAACGTTTTTAATGTGTAGTTTTTTTTTGAAACTCATTTCGGCAAACGCTTTTTAAGCTAATGGCAATACCGAGGTATCATTGAATTACAATCCAATTATAAGAAATCGAACGACCATTGTGAATTTAGTAGACTACGAAATTTTGGACCAATGATAATTGAATTGTAATTGTATTGCGGTTCAATGACAATGACATGTAAAATAGCAGACTTAGGGCCCAGGTGGGGCGCTCGTGACGACGGCTCAGTATGCCGGTTATAATAAACAACGGGTTAGATTCATCCACCTCAAGCTAGAGTACAGACGGAACAGCAGAGTATATTGTTATAACGTTGGTTAGCGAGTTACCTTTATACGTGCTCTCTCTGACACGTGGAGACTGCCTCGTAGGGCAAGTGGCTAGCTTATTCGGCTGCTGATTCCGGTCCTAGGTTTCAGTTTTACATTTTTCTGTTGGCAAATTCACTAATCCAAATTAAAATGTTAATATTACGATCGATTAAGTTAATATGATTGTATAGGCGATACATACGATCGATGGGATTGTAGAAGAAAGGATACTTGTGTATTTAGGTATAGATGTTTTATAAGACAGGTATACTTATTTTGATGTTATTTCCGCATTTGTAAGACGTACTTGTATGGAGTATCGATTTGCTATGTAGTAAAGGCTCCCCAAAGTCCATCCATCACTTCTTTATGCTCCTAACTGCAGTAGCGAGATTGCTCTCATCGTTAGCGTCATGTACTCTCTCTGCATGCAAATGTGAGTGATTATCTTTCAATAAGCTGTGGTCATATCATAATATAGGAACTTCTACGTTGCTTAATTGATTTGTATAGGAGCTTGCGTAGGTTCTTTTCATGCAAATAGCTCCTTACATAAATAAGTAGTTAAGTAAGTATTCGAATACATAAAAAACTGGGTCTAGTGTAGATACGCGCTTTTTACCTATGGTATATTCGCGGTTTTGCACTGTCCTCGACATTATGGTTTTTTATGATAATGTACTTGTATAACGCGGTATCTACCTATAAAAGTTTTAAACTGTAACCTGGGTAAAGAAAATTTAATATAACAACCGTCAAATTATGTTCGTATGCGATATTGATTTGATTGACACCTCATTCATCAAAATAGGCTTAGTAGTTTATAGATAGGGTACGTTTTTCTTATTACGTATCTGGTTACAAATAGTTCCCAACGTGGACGGAAGGAAATAGATGCATTCCTTACGCTCGTTGGTTACAAAAAACAGGAAATTTTGCGACCGACATTTTATGATAATATGCGGCAGTCTTCACCCGAGAACTTATATTTAAGTACTGTATAATAATAACTAACGCTGTACCGTTCCTGGAGATTGATTTGAATATCGATTCTTCAAGTCCGGCAAGAGGTTTGAGCATCGAATAAATACTTGTACTTACATAGCGCGCAACGGCGAATGTAAAAGGCTTTATGAAAACGTAACGTTATATTACGGAGAGAATCCAAGAGCATCATTGTTGGAGTCGCGTTCTGTCACCATCATCATCGTGGTTTCAACCGATAGAGCTCCATCACTGGACATAAGTCTAAAACGAGTTTGTGCCGTGTGCGGTATACAATACATGTCAGCGACTTGCTTGAAATCATTCGTCATCTACTGAAGGTCTTTCAATGCTGCGTTTCGCGGTTCGGGGTCGCTGGGTGAGCATCTAAGGACTTCAATGTTTATCTCTGTTTTTCATAAGTTTCCCCTCATTAGTGATTTGATTCCACAGGAATACTCTGAGTGCATGGCTCTTACCATCGCTAAGCTGATGATCTTGTTTTGTATCCATTAGTCATAAGTGGTGACGCCCAGTTAGGACACTGGAAGATTTAGAAAAAGAAGATATCTCGAAACTTCCCGAACGCTCCCAGTCGTGTTGGATTTAGTGGTTTATCTCTTTCCAAAACCTATTTAGCTCGATCTTCGATGCTTGGTGTGGCTTTGCAGGGCTTTATATAGTATAGTTCCTCGTCTAACAAATCAAATACGTGTACTTGCGCATGTGACAGCCATGTTATGAATGTTGAAGTTTCAAGCCTTTATTGAATGCCCGAAGCGTTCAACATTGACTAACGAATTTAAGATCAAACTCAAACGATCTAACTACTTGTGAGCGGTGAGGTCGAGACGCCATCTTGGATTTGCATGAAAAGCAAAGTGTATACAGAGTTATGATAAACTAACGACTGTAGCGATCTCGTACCTAAGAGAACGCATAGCAATCCTAAATCTTTGATAGATCGACTTTAAAGATCTCCTTCGACTTTAAAGGTGTCTTTTCCGGTTCGAAAGCATTTTTATGTAAACTTATAAATTTCTATGATGGCTAGTACAATTTGTTATACAAAATATTCTCCAAGGTAATTAGTCGGTTTTGCCGTATGAATTTTTTAATTTTCCGGGATATAAGTTGCCTATACTCCTCCTCAGGATGCAAGCTATCTAAATATTTTAAGCACTGGTCTGTTGTTTCGGCATAAGGTTTCAAATATTCAGACCGATTATACTACTTCCTACTTAATTTATAAATGCGAAAATTTGTGAGGATAGATGGGTGGATGTTTATTCCTCTTTCACGCTACAACGAATAAACTGATTTAGTTGTTTGGAATGAAGATAGCTCATACCCAGGATCAAACCATGGGTTACAGAAAATTAATTGTTACGTTCCCTCAAATATGGTTGAACGAAGCAATGGCTGGATCATGCGTCATGCTCGTGAACGGGTGCCACCAACGGGAATGGGTCTGCTTTTGCCTGCCTGTTTTAACATGTATTGGATTGTATTTATTTGTATTTGTATTGTATTTATTTTTACTTGTATTGTACTCAGGGAAATTCATCGTGGAAGCACTGTATACATAGCATAGTTTCATTAACTATTGTAAATTTTTTTTTTTTTTTAAAAGAGCAACCGCCGAGTTTCTTGCTGGCTCTTCTCGGCAGGAAAGGCATTCCGAACCAGTGGTAGATTCATTGACGATTCAAAAGTGCTTGTAAAAGTTTATTTGAATAAAAATATTTCTATTCTATTCTATTCTATTCTATTAAAGAGTCCTCGTAAGTACTTAAAACCCTTAATCCAGCGGACTAATTTGCGGGCATGGAAGTACATAGCATGTGTAATCATGTAGATCACATGTAGATGATAACAATCATAATTATATTGTAATATATATTATTATGTTAGCACCGATAAGTAAAAATATGTTTAATAGAACAGATAGAGATAATATTTGATTAATTTTGTACACCTAACATTCGTTGTCGAGACGGAGATGTTTTCTAGAGAGCTATTTTCATTCATTTTCCGATATGAGGATATATTTTTAAAACCAACAAAGAGCATGGAAAAGGACTCAATTTAATTAGAACTTTACTAAGAACACCAGCTCAGTTATCAACTGGGAGCCATCGCCTATGTAGTCTATGTATTGAACAGTAAACACACAACGTGGATCACAGAGGGCTTTGAGAAAATCAAACAGAACATTCAGGATATTTCCCATTTTGTGTTTTCAATCAAAGAGTAATGGACTTTCATTTCTAAACTGGTATCTCTGCTTGAAAATGTTTATTATCATTTTTTCAAGAATACATTAATATAATTAGTAATAACAAATTTCAGTTAAATAACAAAATTCTTGTCGGTTGGAACGGCATTCCGAACCAGTGGTAGATACATTTGACGATTTGACTTTGTAAAAGTTTATTTGATTAAAAAATTATTCTATTCTATTTGATTAACTTTTTTTGTTCGATGGCAAGATAGTTCTTGACTACGATCTCACTTGATGGTACGTGACGATGCAGTCTAAGATGTTAGCGGGCTAACTTGGAAGGGGTGTGGCAGTGTACATTCAACCTATACCCCTACTCGGTTTCTATTCGCCATCATGCCGGAACGCTAAATCGCTTGGCGGCACGTCTTTTACGATAGGGTGGTAACTAGCCACGGCCAAAGCCACTAGACCAGACAAGAAACAATTCAAAAATTATAAATCCCAAATTGCCCCCGCTGGGTATCGAACTCGAGACCTCCTAGTTATAAGATCACAGCGCTCACCACTACGCCAGGGAGGTCGTCAACTTTTACTAAAAATTCTGCCTCGTAGGCACAGTCCTTTGTAAAAAGTTGTTGCAAAATGAGAATAACCAACCAAAATTTCTTTTTACATTTAAATACAACTCAAGAACAAGTACTTAATTGAGTTTTGTCATCAAAATTTCTGATGGCACTTAAGAAAATTTTCTCGGTGTGAAGTGCTGTAAAATTTTGACATCAAGTATTCCTTGTTACCAAAGCAAAATAGGGAACATTCTTCAAGTTTTTTTTTACATAAAAAATAGTAATGGATTTTTTTAAATAGTGTATTTGACTTATATTTTTTTATATAATTTAAAAAACACAAAAGACTTGTGCTATTGTTATAGTTATAAAACTTTGTTTAAGATTTGTAAATACTCTTTTTACAAGCCACAACGAATGGACCGATTTGGCTGAAATTTAGAATGGAGATAGCTTATGCCCAGGATTAACACATAGGCCACATTTTATCCCGAAAAATTAATGAGTTCCCGTGGGAATTAAAATTCTAAATCCGCCAAAAGGACGAAGTCGCTGGCATTGTCTAGTTTAATCAGGCTGAAATCTATAAACCGCACTCTCACCCAGCCTAAGCTGGGTAAGACAGAGCTAAAACGAGACAGATTTATGTCGGAGCATATTTGTGTCTCATTTTAACTCTATCTTAAGTCTGAGCTAGGTCATTGCACGCTCTATAGATCTCAATATAAATAAAAAAGACGTGTGGCACTCGGGGACTGCCGCGGTAAAGCTATTGCATAGCATTTTTTATCAACGCCATCTAACGGTGAACCGCTAGATGGCATTGATAAAAAATGCGCCATCTAGCGGCTCACCGTAGACGAGTCCCGTGTCAGGTTATTTTCGTTACGGAATTTCTGGACTCGGTCTCCACGCTGGCCCGCGATAGAAGCTATGCAATAGCTTAAAATATCGCTATGCATTCACGCCATTCAAGTCGACTAACCTATCAATTCAACATGTAACACAGTGTCACTGCGATAGCACCATGCCGAGTGCCCACAACAAGTTTATCTTCCGAAACTAGCAACCGTTCTGTAGCTGAAAATTTTAGACCGCACTTCGTACATATTCAAAGTAAGTTAATGCTACGGAACAATTTGAAGTTAACCGTTAATCCAGCCGTGTGCAGTTCAGCGTAGAGCATTAGCATAGAAATGGAGCTTTGGTGGAGCTCGAGCGTGAATTCTATCACTTGTAATTAAGCTGTCCGCGACTGCCCAGCCCGGACAGTTTGCATCCAGGCCCGGACAATCTCATGTACTGACCAGTCTTGTTTCTACATTCTTATAAGTACACTAGAGTGACTATAGCCTCAATACCGTAACGGTTAAAGGTGCGGACTGAAAACTGAAAGGTCGCACGATCGAGTCCAACCCGTTGCACTATATTGTCGTCGTATCCACTCCTAGCATAAGCTTTTCGATTATTTGAAGGGGAGAGGAGAATATAGATACGTCAAGTTCAGTACTGAAAAATAAAAAATATATTTACTTTTATAATAATTAGGTTCATTCGTTGTTGCAGGAAAGAGGAACAAACATACACACACAAATATTAGTGTGATTTGTAGCGTCATAAAAAACCTTTTCACCTATTTACTTACTGTTTTTGGCTACTTTGAGTTGGTGCAGTGCTTTTAAAATCTCATTTCATTGAGTACTGGCAGTAAGCATTTAATTACAGGCTAGCCTCAATTTGGTGGTATGCCAAAAAGCCTTCAGAGCACACATGTACGCAGTTTCATTGAAAAATATACTTTAAGCAAATACGTTTAAGAACGTCAATGGAAAATCAAGCTGTATTTCTAGGAACGCTAAATAGTTAATGTAAAGTCACGCTTTGAGGACAAGCACAGGTGCGAGTCGAAATTAGAATGAGGAGGATCGTACGCAGATTTGGTGAAAGTAACGCATACAAAATAGGCTCATACAGTTTTGGGACTCCGAAATTTTAGAACTTACTTTCAGGGGTAGCGATATGAAATTATGAAAATTTCTTTGTGAAGGTTGTGTTATATTTTTCATGAAATATGTATGACACTACTTGCTGCAGTACAGACTTACAGAGCGACTATTAAAGTTATCGCATATCGCATGGTATTTTTGTTTTTTTGTTATTTTCATATCTGCTACTTATAAAGTGTAATAAATAAAATAATCGTGAACTGGGCTAACAGCCTCAAAAACAGAGGTGAGGACTGAAAACTGAAAGGTCGATGGTTCAATCCTTGAATTATATTTTTGCCATATTATATTTTTATGGTTCACAACCTTTTATGTACTACTTACCTAAATAAATAATTATTTATATAAATAATACATTGTAAATTTTCAACCGACGAAAAAAAAGAATAAAAAAGTTTGTGGCCGACTCAAAATTAGTTAAGTACTTACATTAGTTTAGGAGCTTAGTTAGTAAGCTGTAAGTGTTTAAACACACCATGCCGAAAATACGCGACCGAAGTTCCGTGGCTGATTTTACGTTCCAACGCATTCGGCTGATATGACACACGTTAAGAGCCGAAATTACGCGGCAGAAATTCAGTTGCGTAACTTTGTGTGGGTATTCAGTGTCCCCACCCCCGGATCTTCGTCGACAATCGAACCGAACTTCGGTCGCGTATAATGTGTTGCTATACAAAACATTGCTGCCGAATCGCTGCCGAACTTACGCCCGACCGAAGTTCGGCTGAACGCTATTTAATTACGCGACGTAATTTCGGTGTAGTCACGCCGAACTTCGGTATAGTGTGTTTAAACACTTAGACTAAAAAGATTTATATTTTATTTTCCCTTTTTGGTTGCTTCTATCATCGGTTAAATTTTTTGTAAAATGTATTTATATAAAATAAACACTAACAAATTGAGTTCACATCGACGCCAGATGGTAATGTCCCCAGAAGGCTGGCAGCATTGTCTCTTTGGATGCAAATACTTTTTGAATTTGAATTTCGACTAATCTCACATCATCTCAGCACCCGCGAACACTCTGTCGCGGCAATCGGTCGCGGCAATCGGATATTCTTGAGAATGACCGATTGAGAAGAATTTTTAAATCCCGGGATAATATTTTTTTAAATTATTATTATTATTATTATATGACAATGCTCCAGCAACGGCATTTAAAAATCTTTTGCTGCGTTATTTTTTAAAAGCTCGTACCGATTCCGCGATTAACTTGTCATTCACGTATTAAGCAACAGCAGCATGAAACATGTCAAGTACAGTAATTGCGCAATCCCAGTGAGCCGTGCCAGCGTACTGGCGTCTCGGCAATTTTCGAAGTTATTTTACCAACTTTACCAACTTTCGAGCTCTGAGTTAGTTTAGAGTTTTAGAGCTGTTGTGTATCTGTAATTCTGCTGTGTAGTAGAACACGACTTGTTTCGTAATAGCGTTTAGTTTTGTTTCTTTTTTTCATTGTTGACAAGATAGCCCTCGATTGCGATCGCATCTGATGGTAAGTGACGATGCAGTCTAAGATACTAGTGCGCTAATAAGAAGAGGTATGCTAGTTATACATAATATGCCATTGTATCGATTGCTAATTTGTTTGGCAGCAAGTCTTTATAGAATAAACAAAATTAATACAATCCTGTAAGCGGCGCAAGTATGCCTGTCTGATCGAGAGTTTAGTTCTGTTTGCTGTAGAGACCCTGGGGCCACGGAGTCTAGGTGCAAAAAAGAAATTAATAATCGCGGCTAATTGCCTCATCTGGTGACAGAAGGGCTGGCTCATTTCTTACGCAACGGATCAGCCTGGCTGTCCAGCGTGGGAATGCAGCCAGTATTCTTGGCACCATTCCACGCGGGCATGATTTGTATAGTAATTAGATTAGTTTAGCTTTAAGTTCTATACTAACATTTTAATTAAAAAAATTAAACCGATTTCGTAGTAGGTAACTGCCTCTTATTAAGTTCTTATTAATATTTGTTTGAACGGGCTATCATCGCGTCTATATATAAACCGTGCCTATTTATATTCACCTCAGGTTTTAAGCCAATCCTAAATTAACCTAACAAATATTGTAAATCCTAAACCTCCCGCTTGTTATTACGAATACAAAATCGAATAAAACCCGGTTCTACTTTTTATAGTATAAAAGAATTAAAATACCTATAACTGATTTTATTTTATTGTATCAAAACGTACCATTTCGCGTTTTTAATCGCTCGAGCGCTTAGCAAACACTTTTCAATATGATAAATCAGTTTATATTCAATTATGCAAACTGGAAACATTTGTATCTGCGATGAAATGTTGTTTCAACAATTTTAAAACAAACCTTTGTGTTTAAATATTCACGAGTTAGGTAATTGCACAATAACTGACGGCTAATTATAATGATCGCACATTCCTTACGAGCCGCACGCATCGCAAAAGACGCTTACGTTATAAATGTTTTCGTTTTAACCCATATACTTCCACTACCGGCATACTACTGGACACACAAATATCTAAGTAGATAGATAGATACATAAAAACTTTATTGCACACAAGAAAGAAACAAAATGAATACAACTTAAAACTACGCATGCAAAGGCGGCTTTATTGTTACAAAGCAATCTCTACCAGCACCGGTAGCATGGGCAGGAGATAAAAGTTTTATCCCCCGATTTTATCCACTGACAGGGGATAAAATTATCTTTTCCCTATGCTAAAGCATGGCGACAAAGGAAAAGGCGATGTATATTTCTATAAGTATATCCACTGAGTGTTATTTCCACCGCTGTGCCCATGCTCGACGGGTGGATAAAGCTAAGCGAGGGGATGAACGTTTTATCCTTTTCCCGGGGATAAAATTTCTTCCGCCCATGCTACCAGTGCAGGCAACCATTGGTGATAGGAGTGAAATGATGTAGTATGGTGCAACATAAAGGTATACTAAAGTAAGTACCTAGTAAACATTTTCTAAGTTTTTACCTGTGCAGTGAGCAGTGGGTCATTTTTGGTACAAAGTGTATTGCGATTGCTGGGGTGATTGTGCCTCCACGCTATTGCGTCATAACATAACGTCAACCTCACGATCTGGGAAAGTACTAAATAAGTACGTAATTTCATTCACTGTCACCCAAAGGTCTTTTTACCTTCTGATCTAATATCTACTTTACGAAATAGCTTGGCTCATACATATTGTTAATGTCAGTAAAACTTAATCCTATTCTACTATCCTAATATTACAAATGTAAAGTTATGAATGGATGAATAGATCTTTGTTATTCCTTCACGCTGCAACGAATGAACCGATTTGGCTAGGAATGGAGATAGCTAATACACAGGATTAACACATAGGGCGCATTTTAGCCCGGAAAATTAAAGAGTTCCCGCGGGAATTAAAAACCCGGACGGAGTCGCGTGCATCATCTAGTACTAAATACATTTGCTTGCAATACGATTCCATATTAATGAAATGCCTTTAATTTGGCGCTCAATGCATTAGCATAACAAATTATGTTATACATTATTAATTACTGCAAACATTTTCACACCTCCGCTTTATGTGATGAAATTTTACACTTAATTATATTTTAGGCCTTAACGAACGACGTGTTGTTAAGTTTTAAATAGCGTAATGAACTTAATATTATTATTTAAGTAGGTCGGCTGGACTAGAACTGAATTAATTTGATTTCCTATTCACACTATTCTATGGCTAGGGAGTTGCTGGTAATTTCGGTATGCAATATCATCATGTCGATTAGATTGATAAGTAATAGACTTAGAAGCTTAGAAAAGTAAACAAGATGGGGACTAGGTCAGGATTCTGATTTGTTGGTTAAAAAACATGGGCAGTCATGGCCACTGCCGAAAGAAGTGCCCATGACTGCTCATACTCATTTGGCATACAGATAGCTATTATGACGTAGGCATCCGCTAAGAAAGTGCTTTCAAATCGTCAATCTACCACTGGTTCAGAATGCCGTTCGAGAACTTTGGGAACGGAACCCTATAAAAGATATATCTTATAAGGAAAATAATATAAACTCCTTGTAAAAATTTCACCGCGGGCATCCCTAGAGAATGCAATCGCAGACAAATCGGTAACAATGCCTGAATACAAGATGAGGAATGATTTTTTTTTATTTCTCTAGACTTTCTTTATCGAGTCTCAAGATAATTGTGTTGAGACTTCAGGTTTTTGATTATTGTGTTATTAAAATATTATATCTGTAGATTACGTGACGAGAAATAATTACTTAGCCTTTAGAACAGATAGATCAAAGATTTAAAATTTTTTGGCATCCCCTGAGAAGGTGAGACTGCAGGAATCGTTCGCAATCTGTTCTTTAAAAAGAACTATAGCTTTTTTTTTCTTTTTTTTTTTTAGGGGCTTTTATAATTTAGCACCTGACAAGAACTATAGTTGATGCCCGCCACTTCATTCGTGTCAGATCGATCGAAATACGGGTAGGGTAGGTATTTTTGCCAACAGAAATAGTGTTGACGCCGGAGGGCGTCGCGTGATCTTCATTTGTAGCGGGATGATTATGCCCGTTCATTGTCTGCCCCATTGTGTTTCTTGTACGCTTATGTTTTAATTTACGATGAAAAATACTATGGCAGAATACTCGTAGCGTCCAACATAATTGAATTTTGCTGACAATATGACGCGAAAGCGGAATTGTTGCGACTTAATAATTTAGCGTAATTTATTTTATGCACAGGTTTTTTCCGAACTAACTTTTACAGGCGACTTTGTTGCCGCTTGGAGTTAGGTTTTCTAAAACTCCCGCGGGAACTCTTCCGGGATAAAAAAGCCTATGTCACGTACACGGATCTGGAGCAGAATTTTTTTAGAAACTTATTATTTTTTAAGCATTATAATTCGGTGACTTTATTGTAATTCAGAATTCTACATTGAGCTAGCTAGCACTCGTAAATAGTGACTCTATGTATTTTCTACGCAGTCGTTTATTTTACAAGCGGCATTAAATTGTGAACAAAAATTAACAATATTCTAAAAGGAAACTTTCATCAAAAGGTGTCTCTGAAGCTTAAGAAATATTAAATTGTAAACAGAATAATGTAAAAATTTAATATTCTAGACGAAATTACAAAGATGACTCCTTTTTATCTCAAGAATTTGCTAGGTATTAAATTAGTTTAAAAATAAATCAAGTGTGAGTTGAACCTTAAGAATTTCGCACCTGCATCGTACATTTAACACTCCTTTTTTTTTGTTACATTGGCAATAAAAATATACATATTCGCTGAAAATTTCAATTAAGTATCTATCTATTATGGTGCATGAGATACAGCTCACTGATAGATGGACAGATGGACGGACAGCGAAGGCTTAGGACCTCCACGCACGCCTGGGGATTTTTATGCGACGAACAGAAATATACCTTTTGTTTGAAAGGGTGGTGGTTCTTCTCAGTTAGTCCCATGGTCACCAGGTCAGGATCTGATGATGGGAGAGATCGAGATCTGATCATGGAGAAATCGAGGGAGTTCTTTAAATACAGGCACAATTCATATACTTTGTAGTGGCGTTTGAAGTCGGTTTTGTAAAAAGAATGACGTGTATGTTTATATTATTATTTATTCTTTCGCATTTTTTATAAAAACAGCAATAAAAACACCCCCAGAGATTACAAGAGAGATACAGTTACATTATTCCATAGCTAATTATTAAATACTTAGTAAAGAGTGCCCCGGGACTCGTTCCCGTCCTTATATTATGGGAGTTTGTTTATTTGAAGGTCGACGCTATAAATAGGTGTTTCGTTTCCATTTGTACGCTGGAAGTACGTGTCAGATTTTTGGTAGCCACAAAGGATTCTAATTAAAGGAAATTAAAGTTATGATTGTGGACCCCTTTTGAAATCTATTTTTTGTTACGTATGAAGCATGTAGGTATTTCAATTTAATTGTTTGTTTTGTATCTGCTTGCAAATCATTCTCTTCGAGTAGTATTAAACTTTAACCATGTTGTGGCAACCAGTAGGTAGGTCTACATTACTGCATAATAATTTATTTAACTTTTTTTTTTTTACTTTTTAATTTTAATTTATTGTAACCTGTTGTTCGTCCATAATAAAATAAATAAAAAAAAGAAGCTGCAAATCAATTTTCACACACAGTAAAATAATATTATGACAAAGTTGCACGGAAGCAATCGGCTTGGCTTCAGCTGTCCACACGATTGATAAGCTACATATTGTAACACTTAGGTTTTGAAAAGAGCAACTGCTGAGTTTCTGTTTTTCATTAGAATCTACCTACTTTCCGAACCGCGAGGTGGTTGAGTCTTGAATTGTCATAAGAGCCATATTATATTAAGCTGACCTACATCATCCTACATTAAATAAATAATAATTATTTTTTTAATTATGGCACTTTATGGCATTTAGCTGTTATTGAGTCTAGGTCCGTAATGTCTCCAAATTAAAATTATTTAAATTACGGCATAGAATATTCTAAATTTCTTAAAAATTTAGAAACTCATGAAAAATTAGTGCTTTTATTAAAATTAGAAAAAGCAATTAGGTCTTATTGGTAGATATTAATTAAGATTTGTAAATTAGTAGATCAAACCATAAAATTTCATTTCTCAGCTACGATTTCTAGAATTAATTTAAATAGTAGGTATGTGGAAATTTTCACTTGCGATATCCAAATTAGTACTAACTACAGGTAGCTGTACCTACCTATTTACCCGCCTAATCAAAATTGGACAATTTAAACACGCAACATTTGATTAGCCTAGAGCCACAGTTTATAAAACGATTTAACTAATTTCGTCACTTTACCATAATTTGAATATAATGTTAGGTATAGCAAGTTAATTACCTTTATAGCTACCTATTATAACCGTACTAATAATACATTATTGGGAAATGTACCGTACTTTTACTTTTTAAGGTTTTGTAGTAGAACATGCAACGCTACTAAGCTACTAAGATAACAAGACCCAGTTATAGATAGTTACTACTAGTCTTCCTTGAAATTGTCTGCTATAGCAAATTTTTCATCTGGAGAACCTTATATAATAACTAGCTTTTCCCCGCGGCTTCGCTCACGTTAAGTTCGATTTTTCAAACCCCTATTTTATCTCTTTAGGGGTTGAATTTTCAAAAATCCTTTCTTAGCGGATACCTGCGTTATAATAGCTATCTACATGCAAAATTTCAGCCTGATCCGTCCAGTGGTTAGAGCTGTGCGTTGATAGATCAGTCAGTCAGTCAGTCAGTCATCTTTGCCTTTTATATATTAAGATACTTCATAGACAATGATTTTAAAGTGGTTGTCTTATAAATTACAAAAGAAAATAAATTAAATTACTTTATTTATGAACATTTGTAGCATCTGAGGTACCAATGCGTTGCCGACTTTTCAGTAAATTGTTGGTCCGCTTCTTGAATAACCCCATGTTGAAAAATAGGAACACCGTCGCAGAAAGTTGGTTCCACAGTTTCGTAGTATTTGGAAAAAAAGATCTGGCACAACGGATGGTCGAAATGTTCCAGGCACCCAGCTAGTGGGGTTGAATTTGTGTTCGGTGGCGAACGGTTCGGTTGTAGAAGAAAGTGGGTGGAATAAGGTCACAGAGCTCTTCAGAACACTCCCCGTTATCTAGCCGGTAGAATACGCAATATATTCATTTGGACAAAGTCAGCGAATGAAAATTTCAATCGCTGGACAAAGTGTAATGAAAGTGTCTGCATTAAAAAACTACTTGTTTAAAATTTATCCCCACTGCAATGCAGACGCCTATCTATATCTCCTACAAAACGAATATCTCTTACAATCAGAACATTATTTATCTATTTATTAGTACACCTTCAAATATGCTGAGAATTAATGTTAAATTGTTATGCAAACGTGAATACTGTACAGTAGAATAATATTAGCGTCGAAACAATATAGGTCTAATTGTAGAGCTAATTTAATACTGGGCTGGTTTAAAACGATCTCATCGTGTTAAATAGTCTGCGTGTATTTGTACTAATAATTCAATAGGCCCCTGTTAAGTTAAATGTGTGATTTATAAGGTTTTTTATATCCTGGTAAAGAAGATTAGATGGCCGGGACTCAAGGTGACAGGTTGAGAAATCAGCGGACTATCGTAGCCGAGTTTAGCAACACCAATTTTTTTTATTCGATGACAAGATAGCCCATGACTGAGATCTCACCTAATGGTAAGTGCCGATGCAGTTTAAAATGGTAGCGGGCTAACTTGGAAGGGGTATGGCAGTGTACATTCAACTTATACCCCTAATCTGTTTCTACACGCCATTGTACCGGAACGCGAAATCGCTTCGCGGCACGTCTTTGACGGTAGGTTGGTAACTAGCCACGGCCAAAGCCTCCCACCAGACCAGACCAGAGACAATTCAGAAATTATAAATTCCCAAATTGTCTCCGCCGGGAATCGAACATGAGACCTCCCAGTTATAAAACCACTGCGGCAGGGAGGTCGTCACCGCCTTTTGCATTCTGGCTGCGACCAAGTAGATGGTGAGCGAGGCTCACCATCTACTGGGATATTATTATTTATTATCCCAGTCATATCCATCCCAGGATAATTTATTAATATATTATTAGCTTTGCCCACGACTTCGTAGTCAAATAAGGTAGTCGTGACTTAATAACGCCTCATTAAAACGAGTACCTAAGTTAATTCTTTGCCAATAAATTCGTGTTTACTTTGGACATCTACTTGATCGAATAAAAGGTGGCCCTTTTTTATTTGTTTTTCATGAATAAATCGGAAAAGTTTTAAATTAGTTGCCGCTCTCCTCAAAGACTGCGTGCACCTAAATCTTATTACAACTTGTTGAACTTAATGAAATCTCTCCAGTGCTAATAAAGCCCAAGAGAGTAATAAATATTTTTTATACCTGTCGAGTGTCAGTCATAATTTTTTTGCACATGCTGTATAATATGGTAAATTAGAGTTTGAGTTTTTCTGAATATCTGCAACAATTTATTAAGCACTTAGTTATGACCGAAGTCGAACACAGATAGACTGAAATCTATAGACCGCACTCTAATTCTGCTTAGACTCACAACAGACTTTTTTTTAATTCTCATTATCACAACAGAGTTAAAACGAGACAGATTTATGTCAGAGCATATTTGTGTCTCGTTTTAACTCTATGTTAAGTCTGAGCTGAGTCAGAGCACACTCTATAGATCTCAGCATTAGAAATCCTGTACGATTCCGTGTAGAAACCGATTCGAATGAAACTGCAGTACCTCATCGAAGTTAAACCGAATACGACTTATCCGCAGCATAGTCTAATGAGAATCATATGTTAAACCACAGTATCCATCGCTGTCCGTGAAGGAGCTAAAACTCGCGGCCGTCAAGAAAACGTTGGCTAAAAGAGAGACAACAATTGTAAAAAATTGGATAAAAAGATCGGGCAAAAAAAAAAGTATGCATCGAATGAAAAGATAGTCATTGACTGCGATCTCACCTGACGGTAAGTGACGATGTAGTCTAAGATGGTAGCGGGTTAACTTGCAGGGGGCAGTGTAAAATCAACCCATACCCCTAATCTATTTCTACACGTCATCGTACCGGAACCCTAAATCGTTTGGCGGTAGGGTGGTAACTAGCTACGGCCAAAGCCTCGCACAAAACAAAAATATTTTTATTATAACAATCGGGTAACGGGACTTTTTAGGCACCAATTTATTCTTCCAAGAACTTTTGTGAACCGTCTCAATTCCAGCTGATTGTTACGAAGTCATTCTCATCGACAGTACACTCGCGACTCACAGGTTGGAAGGTGTTGGTTCCAACATTCGCCCCGTAGTGTGGACCCATCATAAGTACAAAATTATAACTCCTATAATTTTCGTATTCCCTGGCATATCTTTAAGTTTAATTAGCTTTATTTTATACTTATCCTGGTCGACCCCTGAAAAGCCTTACTATCCCGAAGGGTTTTGAGTATAGATTACAATTAACGATGTGCTCCCTATTTCGACTTTCGACCCAACTGAACTAATACGGCGCGACGGGACGATAATGGCGATTAAACTGTACGTTAAACTGATGTTAAGTTGGTAGTGGGCTAACTTGGAAGAAGGTATGACTGTTTTAATTAAAGCCATACCTCTGATTGGTTTCTACATCATCGTATCGTATCATGCTTGAACGCATCGTTTGGCGGCTCGTCTTTGAAGGTAGAGTCTAGCCTTATCAAAGTCTCCCAGACGAGCTCGCTAAAAAGGATTTTCCGTTTCAGATATTTTACAGCGATAAACAGTTGCCTTCAACACATCGATGCTTCAAACAGAAAGCTATACTGATCGGGCGGCCATTTTCTAACACTATCGAGAATTTAGAGCCTTTATCAAAATTAGCGCCACTTTGGTTTAATCCCGGATGATCCCTGGAAAGCTGGCTATCGTAAATGGTTCAGAATTTAGATTAAATTTAACGACGTGATCCCAATTTCGGCTTTCTGTACTCAAACAATTTAACACTTGGATAATATGGCTCCATGGGATGACAGAGATGTTGGCTACGTCATTGTTTGTAAAATTAGGTTATGAGAGCCTGGGTGAATTTACACGTAGGCATATCTAATATCACAGCAAACAAAATTAGCCTCTATTTAGCCGCAATAAAGTTCTGAGTAGTGGATAGTGTATTTATAAGAGTGGATTCACACTACTGTCACACTCAGTGACATTTTTTTTTAATTCTTGATAAGATAGCCTTTGACTGCGACCTCATCAGATGGTAAGTGACGATGCAGTCTGAGATGATAGCAGGCTGACTTGGCAGTTTTTAAATTAGGGGATAAAAATTAGTTCCCACATACTATAGTTCCGGAACGCTGAATCGCATGGCGGCACAACTTTGACGATAGAATGGTAGCGAGCTACGGAACAAAACTCTCACCAGAAAAAATGTCTGACGTCGACAACGGCATACTATTTGACGACAGATTCTGCCGACTGGAAGTATTTGCACACCGCAATTCGCTGCAAATTAGCCGCTAAAACCGCCGCAAGCTGCGCAGTGCCGTGTGAACGCTCTGGGTAGTTCGTAGTGTTACAATAACACCGTGTTCACACAATTGTCACAGTCTACATACATACTGTCTGTCAACAACATACTGTCTGTCGACCGATTCAGAGAGAGGCAAATCACAGAGCTGACACGCAGTCTATTGAATGAATTTGCACGCATAATACCACTGCAAATAATAACACTAGTCAACAAATTTTTGTAACAAGAAAAGTGACTCACGATTTTGAAATACCTACCTACCCTCATTATAACACAGTATTTATTTTGTTTCGATCAGGTCTAGTTTTTGTGTTACAGCTACCTACCCAAAAATAAATTTTTACCTTTTTTATCTTATATGTTCAATTCTGGACCTTATGGGTTTTAGTAAAGTGCTTGTATTTTGTGTTTGCCGAATTAAGTGAATCTTAAATTATGGAAAGAAAGTGTAAAAATGATCCTGTCAAGTTTTGTTACATTTGTGGTGAATTTTCTTTTAAAACTCAACGGAGAAACTTGACACCATAAGTAAAAAAATTATATCAACTTTATTTTTCAACCAGGACAAAAAAAAATTAAATATGCATAGTTAGTACAATCTGATAATATTGATCTGATACTATTTTTGCCACCTTTTCATATAAAACTTAGCCTTATGAAAAACTTCGTGAAAGTAATGAATCAATTCAATAAGAATTTAAAAAAAAATCCTAAAATCAGTAAAGCAAAAATTAAAGAGGGTATTTGTAGAGGTATTTGTAGGTCCTTAAATTAGAAAATTAATAAAAGATAAAATTTTTATAGAAAAACTCTCTGAAATGGAAAAATCTCCTTGGGAATCTTTCATGAAAATGACTTCTAATTTTCTCGGAAATCATCGATCTGATGACTATAAAAGTACTGTTGAGGAGCTTTTAACTACCTATAAGGCTTTGAGTTGTCTCATCTCCGTAAAAATACACTTCTTGCACTCTCATTTGGACTTTTTTTCTAAAAATTTGAGCGCCGTCAGCGAAAAATTCCACCAGGTCATTTCAAAAATAAAAAAAACGATACCAGGGCAAGTGGAGCCCACGTATGTTAGCCGATTATTGTTTGACTTTACGATGAGACGTCCCTTAAGCAAAATACAAAAGAAAATCATAAGATACGTGTACTTGTGACACTACAATAGCCTATGTATGTTAATTAAGTTTATTAAAACCGTATTTTTCTAAAAATTTTTAAAAAATTATTACAACAAAACTATTCGTATTGGAAACATTTTAATATCAATTCTATCATCCTCAACCTTGCTCTAGACATAATTAGTTAACAGTTTTCTTGTTACACACAAAACGTCCATTTTTGTTGACCAGTGTAATCAGCCTCTGTTTAGCCGCAAGCTGCTTACTGTTAAATAAACGTTCTGATTAGTGGGTAGCGTATCTATAAAAGTGGATTCACACTATTGTCACAGTCTGCCAACCGGTTTAGAGCCCCAAATCACACGGCTGACACGCAGTCTTCTGAATGAATTTGCACGCATAATACCACTGCAAATAATATAATCAGCCTCTGTTTAGCCGCAAGCTGCCTATTGTTAAATGAACGTTCTGAGTAGTGGGTAACTATAAGAGTGGATTCACACTATTGTTACAGCCTGCGAACCGGTTCAGAGCCCCAAATCACACGGCTAACGCGCAGTCGACTGGATGAATTTGCACGCATAATATCACTGCAAATAATAAATAATCAGTCTCTGTTTAGCCGCAAGCTGCCTACTAGTGGGTAGCGTATCTATAAGAGTAGATTCACACTATTGTTACAGTTTGCCAACCGGTTCAGAGCCCCAAATCACACGGCTAACGCGCAGTCGACTGGATGAATTTGCTCGTAAAATTTCCAGCTACTGTTTAGCCGCAATTTGCGTGGACGCGTAAAAGTGTGAACGCTCTACTCTAAATAGTATTCAACGCTAAATGCTGGTTCACTATACATTTCTATTGCTGACTAAAACAGCTACATGATTTGTGGGTTAGAATCAGCCTGTATATTCCTGACTGTGAGCTTAATGTGAACACATGGTGAACACGCATTATAATTACAGATTTTGACAGATAGCTCTGAAGGACAGTTTCCTGTGTGTACTATTTTTTTTAATTCGATGACAAGTTAGTCCTTGACTGCGATCTCACGTGATGGTATGTGACCATGCAGTCTAAGAAGGTAGCGGGCTAACTTGGAAGGGGTATGGCAGTGTACATTTAAACGATAGTACCTACACCTAATCTGTTTCTAGGCGTCATCGTGCCGGAACGCTAAGTCGCTTGGCGGTATGTTTTTGACGGTAGGGTGGTAGCTAGCAACGGCCAAAGCCTCCCACCAGACCAGAGCAGAATCAGAAACTATAAATTACCAAATTGCCTCCGCCGGGAGTCGAACCCAAGACCTCCCAGTTATAAGACCACAGCGCTCAACACTGCATCAGGGAGGTTGTCAAAAACTATTATACCTAATGAAAGCATGACTCGCAAAGTAATAGAACGGTGGCACAGAAACTTTGGTCAACGTCGTCGTGATCTTCCTCGTACCTACTATCAAAAAGATCCACAAATCAATCTCTGCCCATTTTCTTCTTTTTAATAAAAAAAAAAAACTTTACCAAGAAACAACTAGATGAAGTACTCGTAGAGTGACTATTACGCCAGTCAAATCAAAAGTCGTTTAGACATCACAAATAATGGCGAATCAAATGAATTTGAGCTAACAATTTAGTGGTTTAATCTAGTTCATCTTATTTCCTTTGAAAGGAAGTGGCTGGGAATGGGGTGCTAAACGTTCACCCTCGGCACATAAATCGTTGGTTACAGCCCAAGGGCGGTAAAAGAGGCGATTGTTATATCAATGTGGTTCTACGAAAATTTAGTTTGATAGGTTATTTTTTAACTATTTGCCCTGGCTCCTCATACTAAAAAGGTTTGAGGTCACTTAGCGGTCGATGGAGAGAGCTATGCTCCGGTTAGGTATGTATTCTGTGGCCCGAGCAATATCTCTCTCCATAGACCGCTAAGTCCGCTCCGCTGAGACCGCTAAGTCTCCGCATCCCACATTTGATCCCGTAAGGTTGAAATGAAATGAATACACTTTATTGTACACCACATTAAATAGAAACATAAAAGATAAAATTAACTTAAAATAAATTATACTAGTGGTTCGCCCCGAACTGAGACCTCGCGGTATCCCATAATTCCCAAAAGATAGTTTTAATTATGTACTGTAATAATTAACTACGCAATAAGAAATAATAATAGTTGAGGCAAAACTGTTTTACCATGGTTTTACCGATACTAAATACAGCGCCATATATTAGCATTATTGTAATAATAATTGCATAGTACATGTATATTACATATGGCTCAAATTAAATCTCTACTTTGAAAGCCCCCCATTTCGTCAATTTTAAGGGAAAATTAAAAAAAAAATTGTACTCTGTTCAAATTTGTCTTTAAAAAGATATATCGCAAGTCTACATATGTAACGCAACAAAAAAAAAATTACTTCACACACGCTTCTATGAGCGCCCCCCTGAAATAATTCAGAAATTAAGAATTCGTTCAGTAATTCAGAAGTTATAAGGCTCTGACAGATGGACGGACGGACGGACAAGTGCAAATTCACTCAAGTAGACTCAGAGACCTCGCTTCGCTCGGTCAATAAATGAGAGCACAATAATGGCACAAAAGTTTGAAGGAGAACCAGAAAAACCAATATTTATTTAAGTATTTATTTCAAGAAATACCCTGGGAGACATTACACTTTAGTAACCAAATTCATCTCCCTGGTCCACTAAATTACAAATATTACAAATAGAAATATTTAACATATTTTTTTTCTAAATTTTTTTTTTAAACATACGAGTATTATGTAGTCGTGACACTAGCATAAGCACTTCCTAAGCACGAACATTTTAACTTTCGAACAGAAAATTAACTTTAGTTAATGCCAGCAAGAAATTTTCTATGAAAATGACAGCAGCGCTCCTGTCCATTATGGCATTAACTTCACCTTTATTATTTGAAAATTAAAATGTTCGTGCTAAGCTACTGAAGGGGTAATGGGCGGGACTATTCGAAGAAGCGTTAAATGTTGGGTTCACACATGCTCGAACGGTTTCCACTACTGATTACGGAACTTCCTAGTATGTGGTCGCCCCCCACTTGGAAGTATTGATAGAAGGAAGATTTCATGCTAATCACTACTAGTTTTTTTTTATTCGTTGAAAAGATAGTCCTTCACTGCGATCTCACCTGATGGTAAGTGACGATGGTCTAAGATGCAGTTGTTGGACTTAAGCGCCAATCCTTGCAAGAGTTTAGCAATGGACGTCCAAAAGTCTATTGGTTAAGACGACAACGTCATTATTTGTTAAAATAGGATTCAGAGCTAATACTTAAGGAAAAGGACGAGGAATTTTTTTATCCCGGGCAATCTTTTTTTCCCCTTAGTTATGTTAATCACGAAACAAATAAATATAAATTTGTTTTGTGATCTTAATACACATTAATTAGGCTGTTCCCTGCGGGAAGCTTTCCCGTAAAATTAAAACAGAATACTTGTTTATAAGGCCGATAAATAAGAATAGACTGAGAGCCGGTGCGGGGTTTAAAGGCAGAATATGATGTGAATATGAATACTTTATGATTTTTTTAACTTGGCCATTATTTTTACACTTATTAAGTACTAGAAGATGTCCGTGACTTCGTCCTCGTGGATTAAGGATTTTTAATTCCCGCTGATTTTCAGGGATAAAATGTTGCCTATGTTAATCCTAGGTGTGAGCTATCTTCATTCCTCACCAAATCGATTCATCTGTTGTGGCGTGAAGAAGTTACAAACACAAACACACACACACACACACACGCACACGCACACGCACACGCACACGCACACGCACACGCACACGCACACGCACACGCACACGCACACGCACACGCACACGCACACGCACACGCACACGCACACGCACACGCACACGCACACGCACACACACACACACACACACACACACACACACACACACACACACACACACACACACACACACACACACACACGCCTTTATGATATTGGTGTAAGGCATCGTTACTAGCTACACTTTACTCTCCTGTCTCCTATATGATTGGTCACCTTTAATACATAAGTCCAAATTGTCCAGTTGTAACTTAAATCTTATGGCGTCTCTTGGACCGTAACGAACTTAATATGTCTGCAATACTGTTCTGATTAGTCCCTTAGCACTCATTATTTAGTTGAACAATAATCTGCCGTGAATATTAATCTAAATCGCACATTGTCCACTTTACTGCTTCGGATACCGGATAATGGAAATTGTATTTTATTGACATTGCGACAGAGTCTAGGATCAAGTAACTAATTTTTTAGGCTTATTTATAGCATAAAGGCTTATTCAACATAAAGTATAAGAATATAATATAACTTCAAATTACAGTTTTTCTATTTGTGTAAGTGTTTTGAATTTTAAGAGATAACTTCTAAAGTCTGATTCTTATAATTATCCTATTTCTATATTTAACTTATATTGGCTTTTATAGGCCTATTTTTTGTTTGATTGGTTGATATTCAGATATTAATTGAACTTTGTTTGTATGGGGCGGGCTACATACGTAAGTATGTCTTTGAAAATGTCTGTTCTATATTTTTCCTATGAATAAGCCGAGTTCATTACAAAGGCAGACTATTATGAGTAACTTCACTCAGTTCCGGCAATTCAGGGTAAAACTTTACCTACCTAAAATGCGAGAAGTTAAATACTTCTAGCTAAAACTTAAGGCAAGGTGCATATTCAAAGCAAAGAGTCTTTTCTGTACAAAATATACTCAATTTAATCTCCGTTGTGAAAATATCACTGCACATCACCCTCTCTATTCACCCTTTGAGTGAATAGGCATCTTCTAGGCAAGCGCGTATCATCTTAGGCTGCATCTTCACTTACCATCAGGTGAGATCGCAGTCAAGCGCTAGTCTATATATTTAAAAAAAAAAAAAAAAAATCTTGAATGCGAACGAGAAATGAATATTATGTATGTTAGGGCTATGGGTTGAATCTACACCTTCCAGTATACAGGGGTATACTGGAAGGGTCCAATTAGCCCGCTACCACCTTAGAGTGCATCGTCACTTACCATCAGATGAGATCAGTGCCAAGGACTATCTTATTATCGAATTTAAAAAAATGTGAGCAACGTAGCGAGCGAGTAACAAATTCCACTGAGAAAACCGCATTCTATGCATTATATTAGGATATAAAATTAATGTACTACTTTCCAAGCATAACTGCCATCTATCTTGACTTCATACGATGCAACTGAGCGAGATGAGTGTGAGACACTAAGCAAGTAGGTTACTTACGCATTCCTCTCGGTAAAGCGCATTCCATGCATTCTTCTGGAATAGGTACAAATCCGCAAGCATAACTGCACCTAGTTTTGATTTCGCACGATGCAAGTGAACAAGTGATAAGTGCAAAGATGCGAGAAATGTAGCAAACGAGAGGATTCTACTGGAAAAACGCAAAATTTTGTATAGTTCTTGCATTTCACGAGGGCTCGTGGCTCATGGTTGTGTGTGTGTCGTATCTGTATAAGTGTGCACGCATACTTACGCAATGTGCATGTACACGACGTAACCACAAGTAAAGCGCCCGCAACTTCGTGAGATAAACGTACTATATAACATTTTGAAAGGATGCGTCATGACCGTTTCAACCTACGGCTATATGCCTTGAGCATTAAGTGTTTTTATTTTGAAAGGGAAGAAACTCTGACCTAGACCCCAGTAGCTTATTAGAAATTGTATTTACCAAAAAATGTAGTTATATTTACTTTACTACTATAGTTGATTAAAATATTGCATGCTGTACAAGATAACCAATTTCTTTATCTCTGTAGATAGCGTGCAAGAACGCAATTATAATAAATTATTTCGTTTACGTAGGAAATATAATAATTAAGTATGATTTCTCACAGTTTCTTTCAAAGTGCCGATTAAGTATCATAAATTTTATCAAGATAAAGATTTTAAGAGCTTTTTAGGTAAAATGATATACGTTGAAGCTTTTGCCCGCGACTTCGTCCGTGCATGTAAAATCCCAATCAATAAGAAAAATAATCAAAATGCAAAGTGTCCAGCAAATCGCAAAATCGTCAGTGCATTTGACGACCTTCCTGGCGCAGTGCTGAGCGCAGTCTCATAACTGGGAGGTCTCGGGTTCGATTCCCGGCGGGGGCCAATCTGGGAATTTATAATTTCTAGATAGTTTTTGGCTTGGTCTGGTGGGAGGCTTAAGCCGTGGCTAGTTACAACCCTACCGTCAAAGAACGCCAAGTGATTTAACATGAGTTCCGGCATAACGGCGAATAGAAACCGATTAGGGGTATAGGTTGAATGTACACTGTCACACCCCTTCAAAGTTAGCCCTTAGAATGCATTGTCCGTTACCGTCAGGTGAAATCGCAGTCAAAGACTATCTTGTCAATGAATTAAAAAAAAATATGCAAGTGCAATTCAAGTAAGTATCACTTGTCAACTTAAAATTATCCACGCTACCAGAGAGCGTCACTTAACTGTATGATTGCTAATCTATGTTCTATATGCTACTTTCGTTCCGTATAACATCAAAACATCAAAGCGAAAGAATTAGGTCACAGTAAACAGAAACGCTCTGAACCTAGCAAAACAACATTAGTTACTTATGTCACTAAAACTAACGAACTAGCTACGCTATGCCTTTATAAAACTAATTCTATTGATGCATCAAACATTCGAGATCGTCGTAAGCGACAAGTTTCAAATTCAGTCATTATAATTGGTATACGTCTGATCGAGAAGCTTCAGTTCCAGTTCGACGACCTCCCTGGCGCAATGGTGAGCGCTGTGGTCTTATAATTGGAAGGTCTGGGCTTCGATTCCCGGCGGAGGCAATTTGGGAATTTCTCATTTCTAAGTTGTCTCTGGTCTGGTCTGGTGGGAGGATTTAGCCGTAGCTAGTTAGGTACCACCAAACCATCAAAGACATGCCGCCAAACGGTTAAGCGTTCCGGCACGATGGCGTGTAGAAACCGTGTAGGGGGTATGGGTTGAATCTACACTGCCGTACCCGTTCTAAATTAGCGCTACTATCTTAGACTCCATCATCACTTACCATCAGGTGAGATCGCAGTCATGAACTATCTTGTCAACGAATAAAAAAAATTAAAAATTTCGCGACATTTGTAACATTTAATCGGTATTGTTAGGTATTAATCTAAACACCTTTAGACTGACTGACTGACTGACTGAATGACTGATCTATCAACGCACAACTCAAATCACTGGGCTGAAATTTAGCATACAGATAGCTATTAACGTAGGCACTAATAACGTAGGCATCCGCTTAGTAAGAATTTTTGAAAATTCAACCCCCAAAGGGTTAAAATAGAGATTTGAAAAATGAGCGAAGCCGCGCGCAAAATCTAGTTTGAATAAAAATTATTCTTTTCAATAAAATGTTATATTTGTTTGGAAGCTCTAATAGATTATCATAATACATAGGTACGTGTCAAATTGATACCCTCCTTTTTGCAGTCGGTTAGTGAAAAGGTAAAAGTTTCAATGTAGCTACTAAACGTGAGTAAATGGATTCTTGTGTTACGAGCAGGTACCTACCTACCTACAAGAATTTTCTAGTTCATTCGTTTTCCCGTTTTCTTTCGTTTTCCCCCAACCTTTCACAGGTTGAAGTGTGGCAACTACAAAGGTCCTGAAGGCCGGAGGCAGCCGCGGCTGAATAGAGCTAATCGAGAGCCAGTCAATGGTAAAGTGGTTCGGAGCTGTCAATGGCTCGGTTCAATAGTGTAAGCTGTGTAGGAACTTACGAGAGCGAAGGGGACTTTGGAGTTTTATTTTAGTTTCACAGCAAATAAACACATATTTACTCTTTGCTTATACCAATTCTCAGACGCCCAACGGTTAAAGTAGCGGACTGAAAACTGAAAGGTTGACAGCTCAATCTCCACCTGTTGTATTCACTCGTACTCTTTTTGCTATTCGATGACACTTGATAGTCCTTGACTGCGATCTAACCTGATGGTAAGTGACGATGCAGTCTAAGATGGTATAGCAGCCTAATTTGGAAGGAGTATGGCAGTGTAGATTTAAATCATATTACACCTAATCGGTTTCTACACGCCATCGTGCCGGAACGCTAAATCGCTTGGCGGCACGTCTTTGACGGTAGGGTGGTAACTAGCCACGGCCACAGCCTCAAAAAAAATAATAATATGGCTGCCGCGCTCCGTCGGTAGAAGATTACTATTAATCGATATTAAAAACATCAGAAATAAGACGAAAAAGAAAAAGAAACTTGATTATTTTTTATTTATTAATTAATACTTAAACAAATATTATGTCATCAAAAAAAGTAACAAAGTAAGTACCTACCCACTCAGGTAAATAATATTAAAGTGAAAACTGAAAAGTGTCACTTTTTACTTTTAATTATCTGTCTGAGGTCTGGAGTAAAGCTGGTGCAAGCTAAAAGCGTGGGCAAGACGACCTTCAAAATAAATTATATTCAATACCTACTACATTCTATTATAATTATTATCCCATCAATCAATCAATTGATCAGCTTATTGGCTAAACGACATCATCGAGGCGTATGTGTGGTTATCCACACTGAAACGTGATAATTATTATTAATTACCAATTTACCACGTACCAATTAATGCTACTTAAAAATGAAACAGTTTACATTGCAATTAACATCTGCCTATTGTTTAACAAATATTTTGCCATTATATATAATATATCTATACCTACTACTCCTTACTAATATTATAAATGTGAATTTGTGTTAATTTATTGGTTTGTCTTTCAATCACGCCGCAACAGAGCTACAGCGTAATTTCGTAATTTTCATAGTTATAAAAATGGCAAAGGCTTCTTTTGTCCCCGTAAAACAAGGGTTCCCGTGGTATTTTTAAAACCTAACTCCGCTCAGCTAATATTATGAATAGAAAAATGTCTTTTCATCTGCTTCATCCTTTTTCACACAAAACCATTAAACCATTTTCGACAAAATGAAGAAGATAAAACTTAGTGGGAGCCCCTTGATATTCCGGGATAAAAAAAGCATCTACTTACGTATTTTGTAGAAATGGGGTCACCTGTTTAGGACTGACAAAGGTATTTAGACAGAAAGACAAATGGTTCTTTCGCATAATTTTAGTATACTAGATGGTGCCCGCGACTTCGTGTGGATTAAGGTTTTTTAATTACCACGGGAACTCTTTAATTTTCTGGGATAAAATGTGGCCTATATCCTAGATATGAGCTATCGTCATTCCAAAAAGCCAAATAGGTTCATTCGTTGTGAGGTGAAGGAGTAACAAACATCCATCCATACATCCATCCTCACAAACTTTCGCATTTATAATATTACTAGCTTTTGCCTCCGCGACTTCGTCCGCGTGGAATTAGGTATTGGGGTGGAATTTTCAAAAACTGTGACACACGTACTTCTTTATTTTTAACTGAAAGCTCTAATACCAACTTTGATGGAAACAGCTTGAAAAATGACGGAGTTTCATATAAACTTCCATCCCCTATTTATACCACTTAGGGGTGGAATTTCCAATAATCCTTTCTTAGCGTGCGCCTACGTCATAAAAGGAACCAACTGTAAAAATTTCAAGTTTCTAACTTCAGTAGTTTAGGCTGTGCGTTGATATCTCAGTCAGTCAGTCAGTCAGTCAGACTTTGAATTTTATATATATAGACTAGGATTATAGGATAACAGGAAGTAGGATTAGTACCTACCAGTACTAGCTATGCATAGTATGGATTGTTCTAGACCAAATGAAAAGAAACACTAAGGCGTTTTATCAAAAAGTCCAATAAACTGCAAGCCAAAGAATCTACGGCTAAAAAGAAAGTGTTTCCTTCGAACGTGTTGTTAGCTATTTTATCCCAGAATTATTCCCAAGCTACGTGCCCAGTGTGAGGTTGGATGGATTGAGGTCTGTTAGATTAAATTATCAATACTTAAGTACTTTGATTCCCTGAGTGGTTTGAAGGATTAGGTCATTATTACTTTGAGCTTGACTTATCTTACTTCAATAATATCAATATAGTTGGGTTTATTATCTTGTCAAAATAGAGAGATTGAATCTTGTTATATACCTACCAGTGTTACTTTTTATACAACAAAAGAAAAAAAGGAGTATATTGTTTTCAGGGTTCATGTGTGTATGTGAGTTTCTATATTCTACCATAAGTTCTATACGCATGAACCGATTTTGATGAATGAGGTATGGTTAGAATCCTTAGGTTATTCCGGATGACATAGGCCAGTAAAATTAAAAAAAAAAAAATTGATGGAGTGACCACGGTCCTGCATTAAAAACTAAAGTAGAAAAAAAAAATTCGAAAATAAAATTAAGTAATTATATCATTTATTAATCATCATCTACAAAATGATGAGTAGACTCCAAAAACATATAACATGTATAGTTCAATATCCACTGATTCACAAAAAAATATCATTTAAAAATATAAATAAGATTCGAAAGAGAATGATTGCTTTTTTGTTCGTTTTTTGGCTGAGCAGTCGTTTTTTAATTTTTTTAATTACATATAGCTTGTTAAGCTAAAATTTAATAAAAAGGCGAAACTTAGAATTTAGAGAGAGAGTCTTACTTAATAAAGATTTAGAATATAGATAAAGAATAGAAAAAAATTGAGATTATTATAATATTACTACTTATTTATGGCACTTTTACGTAACAACGGGGGCTATTCTTTCCCCCAAGCGTACGAAATCGCCTCCGGTAAAATATTCTTACCTTAAATACCTCCCTACTACAATAGCTGCCTGGTCTACAAAAGGTACCTATTGTATTATACTCTTTCTTGCGGATGACTTGATAATATTTAACAATAAATGAGCACTCCACTAGCTCACCGCTTCAATGACATTGTTGAAACATGAATGTATTGGCATATTATTAGTTACAGGCCATAGATTTATGATAGGTAGTCGCCACGCTCCTCGACTACCTATACCTATCATAAATCTTTGTAACAAGCGTTATTTTGCGGAAGTCTGTCATACACGAAGCCCACCAAGCGTGCTTTGTTAGCTGCTGAATACAGAAGTCTATTATCTCTGATACGAGCCTAGTGTAGCTAGGATATTAGAATTACTAGCTGATACCCACGGCATCGTCCGCGTGGATTTACTTTTCAAAAATCCCGTGGGAACTCTTTGATTTTCCGGGATAAAAAGCATCCTATTTCACTTGCCAAATAGTAAGGATGTACCAGTAATAATTAATCTTTTATACCGATCGTTTAGCTCGTTAAGAATTTTCGCTGGATTGCTTCACTAGGTAGGTAAATATATACGTAACGGTAACATTCAGCAGCTTACGACCATTGCATTGACGTGAAACGAATTTTTCTACAAATAAATACAAGAATCACATTTACAACTAGACTATGGAACTATAGAACTAAAAAATAAAACTATCGACGAGATGCCCCTAGCAATATCCATTGACTGGACTTCGATTAGTTCTATTCATCGGTAACTTGCGTAGAATGAACTTTTCAAAAGACCTTTTGCCCTAGGCAAGGTCTCGGAATTTATTCAATCCTTTCAAACTAAAATTCTTTGGGCTGATTTTTTTTTACTATCAATTCGATAGATAGTTAGTGAATTTTTTTCTGTGTTAGTCATGCGATCATTCGGCAGATTAGGAGCAGATGCGTTGTAAGAATTAGTGAAATAATGCAATGATATGAAAAAGTTAACCTTGGGGTTAACTCCGTCCATCCATGAAAATGCTAAACGCATCGGTATAAGAAGTTGGAAAACTAGCGCAAACAATAGAGATTACTTAATGCCCGTTTTCATCAACCATACCTAAATCATTTACTAAGTAAGAGTGTCTTTACGTAGGTATGTCATTTCCACCTTTGGGCGCTCCCTAAAGGTTTGTGACGTAAAAATTCTTTTTACAAAACCTGTGCCTATAGAATTTGAAGAGGTCCTCCGATTTCTCCAGGATCCTATCATTAGATCCTGAACTGATGACAATGGAACCACCTGGTAACCATACCCTTTCAAACAAAAAAGGAATTTTCCAAATCGGTCCAGGCGTCTTCAAGTAATCGGGGAACATACATAAAAAAAAAGATTCCGACAAATTGAGAACTTCCTCCTATTTGGAAGTCGGTTAAAAAGGAAATTATCACCTAATTTAATTGTCAGGGAAGTTTGGTGAAAACTAGCAAGTGCAATATAATTTTTTTTTTTATTATTTCCAGTTTTAGGGGACTTTCGTCCGACACGGACACGCAAGCTGCCATAAAGTTGAAGTGCCACAGCTGTGCTGAATATTGATGTAACCAAAGCAAGCGCAAATTTTTCATCACATAAAAAATGTATACCGTAATGTATAAGCCCTACGGTATCATAATTATTTAGCTATTTTAGCTTAACTGTTATACACCGCAGTATCGAATCGACGCGTATTTGCGGTTATCCAGTCTAAAACGCCAGCATTAATTACCTTAAGCATTAGCTTAATGTACCTTCTATTAATTATAATAGCGGCTACATTATCAGCGCTAATATTTTAACCAACCAAGCTTCGGTGGTTATTTACTTTTTCATTAAATTTCATTATTTTTTTTGCCTTTGATAAAAAATACCTCTATATTTGAAATGCAAAATTCCGACGGTATATTATTTTCTGAACAGAAAGTGTTCAACTTGATAATAAATTAAATTTACAACAACTTGAGTTCTTAGCATTTTCGTCGAAGAGTTGTTTTCAGACAGATAACAGAGTTATTTTCGGCATTCCGAACGATTGGTAGATTCGCTTGACAATTCAAAAGCACTTTGTAAAAGTTAATTTGAATGAAGAACTTTTCTACTGACCAAAAACAATTCCGCAAACAGATATAATAGCTATTAATTGATAAATGAAAAGAAATTAGTTCGAAATTCACTTCCAATTCCAAACATTCTAAAGCTCAAGTCTTATTGGCTCAGAGCGCAGATTGGGTATTAGTTATCCCGTGCGCAGAATCAAAGCGCAGCTATTTACGTCTTTTCCAAAATGTGTCAACTGAGCCTCCGCTATAAGTCCGCTACAAATGTACGAATGCAGTCACAGTATTGTGTTATACTAATAGAATATTGATGGCCAGATTTGTTTCATAAAGAGATAAATAAAATGGCGTGTTAAAAAAATGGTCTTTTATTTAAATCAACGTCAAGTTTTAAAAACAATTTTTTCTAAATTATCGCTTAAATCGTACTACGTAATTATTAATAGGTACTATATTTTTATACATAATATAATACAATAGTGGAATTGAGTTAAACATTAGAAATATTCCAATATCTATTTTGTAACGCGCTGCCCGCACATTGGCCAATGTCACTTGAGCAAATATTGTAATTTTAATATTTTATGCTAAAATGTGGTTTTGTAACTACCCCATCAATCAATCTTGTCGCCATAGCTATTTTTTGGATATAATAATAATGAACTTCTTAGTGACAAAGTTATCAACAACTTCATTTGCCAGCTTTTGTATTATTTTGCGTTTAAAATAGAGCAACTGTTGAGCTTTTTGCTAGCTTTTCTCAGGAAAATATGCTTTGCTGATGAGTACTTAATTGATTATTATTTATAATTTTTCACTTATTGAAAATAATTTTGTTTCTTATGTAAATTTTTGATCTCGGCTACTTGAGCAATGACATCAATCCCTAAGTTTTTAGAAACCTAGCGTACGTTCTAATCATCATTTTATGAACTGATGCCGAAGAGCAGTACTCAAGCGACAGAAGGTAATGTGCGATTAGCCTAAGATTTGATCGATGCGACGTATTTTTGACCCTGGTACTTAGGATATAATGGATTAACCTAAATGACACTTGGCACCAGATGCCTTGATTATATTAATAATAATTATTATATAATATTTAATTCGATGTCTTACATCTTTGATTAACGAGACTTTAAAAATTTTACGGCATTTTCATAACAAAATCAAGTTGTACTTCTATATATACTTGTGTACATCTGCAATGAAGAACAACTTTTTTGTAAAAAATGTGCCCACAAAGACCAAAGTAACTAGGTATCTAGACAAATCTAGACAAATGGACTGAGTGACGTCATTTATCAAAAGAAACAAAATTATGCAAGACTGAGTTGCTAGTACGTTGAAAGTTTAGGTAATTTTTCATATTGTAAAAACTACTATTTTATTCTTATAATATAAAGTTTTTTATGGTTTCATTGTATCTTTATTGCACTATTTTGAAAATTCTACTTTTTGTATGTAGGTTCAATTGTAACGTCACGTCATGTACATTATTTCCAACTCTATTTGAATTATCTGCCTGAAAAGTACGAGAACCGAACATGTGCAATAAAGTTCAGTATAATTTTGAACATTATTAAATGGACGCTTTGTTTCGCTTCGACTCTGCGACAATATGAATTGAGCTGTAAATTACGCGATTCAAGTGATGCATTATAATGTCCATGTATTGTACATTCCTTACTTAGGAATGTACTAATGTGTATGTGATGTGCCAGAAAAGTCATCCGTCTAGTTACCTTGGCCGTCTCAATACTATTTACATTAGGGATTTTAACAAATAAACTCTCAATGTAAGTAACACCGTAAAGAAACACTTTAAAATTTAGGCATAGTAATTATTTTATAAATATTTACATTGTTATATTAAATTTTACCTATACCAAATAATATACTCGTATATCGTAGTCAATTTTTTTTGCAGAGTTTACAACACGGATAAAATAACAATAATAATCAAATATTACGAACACTTCTACTATATTGTTCTGTATTGACAGTGGAGCTAACGCACAGCGTCGATTTAAACTTAGTTTTAGACATTACCGTATGTTACCGACGGTTGAAATAGCTATATGAAATAGAATAGTAGATTCTGGCGCCACTTAGTCGTAGCTTTACGCCAAAGTAAATAAAGCTTTTTATAAAAACAGTCACTGGGCCTTAACTCCACTTCACATATTTGGCGAGACAGCGTTAGAGGACGTCTTTTAGCTGCTGGATTGGAATAGACTTGGCATCAACATAAATAGCGAGTACATAACTCACCTGCGATTTGCCGATGACATAGTCGTTATGGCAGAGACTCTGAGAGACGTCAATACAATGCTCAATGACTTCAGCATGGTTTCTCACCCTGTGGGCCTAAAAATTAAGATGAGCAAGGCGAAAATCATGTCTAATGCACCAGTTCTTAATTGTTTCAAAGTACATTGCACTATATTTGCACTTTACTAACGCACAGTTTTTATTAATACAAATTTGTATTAGTGTGCAAGTTAAGTTTAGTTTGAAACATTTTGTTAAGGCGCTAAGAGGTGTGAAATGCCTAAATTCTTGGATATTTAATTCAAAATATAAACATAATTGTTGATTTAAGCCGTAAAGAAAAAATGCAGAAAGAAAGATATAGATTCAGTAAATGTTTTTAATGCAACAAAATCGTATTTTTTTCAACTCTCTCTTATAAAAAAAATCCCGAAGACTACCAATTTTTGTCATAATTTGCAAATGAGAATTGTATTTTTTTTATTCCGTATTACACTCGTGTAAAGTATTTTTTTCCCGAAATCCAACTAAATATGCGGGAACGTGCCTGCTCCGTCGCCCTGTAAAGCCGTCAAACTCATTCACGCTTCTCAACGCCTTAATGACGCGCTTCGGAACTGTTCTGTCTGCCTTTATCCTTACTTTTATGCCCGGGTCACGTTCACAGCATAGCATTTTAAGGTCACAAAACAATGCTATAATGTCCAGCGCGTTTAAGGCCTAAGTATGAACATAATACATTTATTTTTGCCACTCGATACTGACGCATCGCAGAGAAAATTATCTATGAATGAATGTTGAAACTCATGGTTCTGGGGTTAGAACTGGAAGCACTGCTAAATAAAACTGTCAAAAAAAGGAAATCCATTTCAGTTCCTCAGATTTACGAACTTAATTACGCAACGGGACATCGACTGATTGGCTTCGATATTAAATTGCGTTGTTCTCTTTTATATCACAAAAACAGCTAAATATAATACAATACTAACAAAACACAACACGGAAGGTAGTGTTAGGCTTCTTGCACAGTGTGCGTGGCCTTGCATGGCAGCTGGAGTTTCTCCTAAAACAAGAAAAAAAAATGTGTTAGCATTAACTCAATTTAAGCAGCGGCAAGTACAGAGAGAGAGGCAGACTCCCCACTAGGTGAATAAAAAAGGTGGCTTCAATTACTCGCCGGGTCGAGCCACTACATAAATTAGAATAATATGTCATAAAAAAGGACGATAACGACGCACGATGGTCTCGTAATAGTATAAACTATGTCGTAGTCCCATCCCCTCCTCTTACGTAACTGTGTAAATAATATAGCTTCTAGACCAATGGTAAGAGAGTAAAGTAATATAAAACTTTAAAAAACCTCACGAAAGTGCCAAAAGTGGGAGGTTATTTCCCAGGTTTTAGCTAAACAGTTTAGGATGCAGTGAACTGAGATTTTTCGCTTATTTCACTTCTCTCACTACTCTTCAATTTAATTATAATACTTAATTAGTATAATTATTATTAAACTTCCCGATCACCTATTTTAATCAAAATATTATTACATGCTTTTGATGGTATGCATTCACGTATCATAATAAATTAATAAACATTATTTTATATTAGTATTCAAAGCAGAAATGCTAACGTAATACCCAATAATTGAAATAGCCCAATAAATAATTGAAATAGACTTATATTTTCATGTCATAAACAAAAATTGCGAGGCATATTTACTGTAATTTATATTAAATTTCTGTTTCTATTTATATTCGAGTACAATTATTATGAAGTCATTATTAATATATTTTTATCAAAGAACTGTTACTTAACTAGCTACTTTTATATAAGATTTATTCAACTTAACATTTCATTTCATAAATTCTTCGAATGAAAATAGCAATAAAGATAGTGTTTAATTACCTCACCACAAAGTATAAAAAGGCTTTCAAAAGGAAAACCACATAAAAGCTAATAATAAACCACTTTTGAACAAACAAAAATACGAGCCAGCGTATAAATGTAACATGAAACAAAGTTTCATTAAGGTGTAATATCACGCTGCGTGGAAATTAATTTCACTTTTATGAAATTCAGTCACGATTTTTTAAATTCAGTACACTTTATGTTACAAAGCTAATCTTATTAATCTAATCACGTATGTCCACTTTACATAATATTCTACCTAAAACAATTCTGTGTCTGTAGTAGTAAATACTTTAAATTATTTTGTTCCTGCGTAGCCTACGCTACCTTACCTGCCTGAAAATCCCTAAAATTATTTTATGGAAATCTTTCCATAAAATAATTTATCTTATCTAAGAAGAACTGTGATATTTCAACAACAAAGTTTAAATGACCAATAACTGTAAGGGGACCAATAACTATACCGGATCCTAATAAATAATTAATAGGTAGGAAAGCGGGCTGACATCGTCTGTTTGCGGAAACAATTCCCACGATTAAGATAGAAGAAATATAATAAGTATCTACGGTCCTATAGACAGGTTATATAGCAGTAAAACAAGGATCAGACTGCACTGCTGAAGATGCATTAGGCCACAAATTTCACTCAAGGGATATAAGGATAAGGATATAAGGGTAGAGAACTAATGTTTTTTTCTTAAAAGTTTATTAGTTTTATCTAATGCAGAATGCAGATACAGTTAGTTTCATTTACTAAGAGAAATAGAAAAATTCTTCACTTTGCCTCACAACAATGTGCCTTGCGCCTAACTGTAGGGAAATAAACACAGTTGTGTCAATCGAATTGAATATAGTAGCGTATATACATGTAGATTGGAGGAATATAAAAGCATTATCCGCTAGTGCAAGACCACAAAACTCGTTCGCAATGTTACTTTTGAAAATATTGTATTACTAACGTCAACTCTGGAAATATTCTGATAGCATCGCAGCATCGCATATTATTGCAAAGCTGTTTCGGGATAGGTACGTTGAATTTAATGCATAATTTAATAGGTTTTAAAAGTTACTTTATGCCAAATAAAATATTATTACTTTAAGTATCTAAAATCTTCAGCTACTCTTCGTCTCGCTATGGGTATATTCCGTTATGAGGAGATTCGGGGTAGAATTAAGATAACTGTTTTAGCCCAAACCATTAACAAACTGAAGTGGGATTGGGTCATGCTTGTCGCAGGAGCGATGGTTTCTCTAGCCGGTAAGTCTTGATCGCATACAAGAAAGCGTATGGGACGCCCAACAGAAGGATAGACCGATGATGTAAATAGAAGAGTTGCGAGAAACGATTGGATGCGGAAGGTTGAGAACTGGGTTAACAGTGCGCAGTACCCGAAACCTCGTGTGAAACGGGTTGTGCCCATCGATATATCATTCGCTGGTTGTGCCACACACACGGCCACACAATATGACTTCGTTGTTCCGGCGCTTCATCTGCTTGACGCCTTATGTCTTTAATGTTCAAATAGTGGAACCGGCGGAACAACCTAATCTAGATACCCTACCATCTAGGTATTATTGGGTGATGTGTGGCACAATTTATAAAATAAACGTCTCTTTCTTTTTTTTCTTTTAAACGCGACAGATGTGAGTGTAGTAACCACCAAATACATCATGTATGCTAATAACTCGTAGATATTAGAAAAAAAAATGGCTGTATCGTCTCTTAGTACCTACTACATATCGGAATTCTATATAGGTACCAATTTTGACTGTACCTAATACACTGAAAGTAAATGCAAATTGGTAAAAATTAGACCTAATTTCGTAATTTTTTTTTTCGTAATCGTCCCTTGGAAATATGATGTAATTTTTGCCTGTTTTTTTTTCGGATACTTAAAACTTGATCGACTGCTGTAAAAATCAGATCTCCACCTGAAGGTTTATCATTACACGCTCTCTTAAGTGGCGCTTATTAGGAACAGCTATGCCCAACAGTGGACGTCCACCACAGGCAGAATCTATGATGGTGGTATTATTGTAAGAAATTGATCTCTTTGAATACGCTGCAAAGGCTGTAAGCGACCAACGACGTTGAATGAAGACACAAGCTTGAATATCGCTATTTTAGCGCAAGTGAAACCGAAGATGGATATAATTATAGGGCTTGTGACAAAAATTGAGTCTAGTACACGTAGTTCTCAGGACATTCGATGCAGTGTTCATAATTCAATTTCCATTTCAGGATTTATACTATACTAATTTCAAGAAAATCTTAGTGCTCATATAACACTGGCATGTCTTTTCTTCCTGTGTGTGCAAATTTTTATGCTCGAATCTAATAAAACCTGCTTTAAAACTAAAATCGAGCGAGCAATGCATTCACTTTAATTTTACTCGTTATCCTAGATGTTATAAAGTTCGTCTGACATTTCAGAGTACGTAAATGATGTTAAAATTAAATGGAAAAGCTTTTTAAAAACTACTCACATAGGAAAATAGTATCAACGAATTTTAAATTTTTCTTTTCATAGGAAGAACAATTTTAAATCTAAATTTATTTTTGTTGTCCACGGAGAAAAGAGAAGATAGCCCCCCGTGTTTTCTCTCAGGACATTCCAAATGTCATCATCTCAACGGATAGACTTCCACTGCTGGACATATTTTTTATTAAAAAAAAATCGCCACAGAACACGATCCTGCGCCGTCTGTATCCAGCAGCTGCCAGCAACGCTGCTGAGATCGTAACCTAGTGACCTAGTGGGTGGGGGGGTCTACTGAAGCTGCATATGCATCTCTCTGCGGGATTGCCATTCCTTGGGGCCCCAACACCTATCGGTTCTTCGAATCATGTGCCCCGCCCATCACAAAATGTATAATATCCGTTTAAACCTCACCAGTGAGCACATGTACGCGCGCAGTGGCGGACTGCGCGTTGTCGGGCACGCACTGATACGCGCCCGCGTCGGACGTGCGCGCCGCCTGCACGAGGAGTCTACTGCTGCTGTGTATGCCCTTCTCGGTGACCAGGGAAATGCCACCGCGAGTAGAGTCGAAGTTTATCGTCTGAGAACAAGAAAACAGAAATTGAACCATAAAATTATTAGTTAGAGCTCAATTTTGTGTAACCATTCTTATACGGATACGCTCCAAATTAAAATCGGTTGCACTGAATTTGCGACTTTAATCCGATATAGTTAAGGTTCATTTTACTTTGAGTCTAATGTCATCGAATACGAATACGATCGATCGAATTAAATCTTATACTAACTCTACAGTACCTAGTAGGCATGAATATGTTATGACAAGATGTCGCATGTGTTCAAGATGTTAGCTTCTTTGATGCCTTACACAATGCGCATCCTGCAAACCGGGACACATGTCGAATATACGATAAGTTATATAACTTGTAATATAACAAAGTTGGTGCCATGTAAAGTTCGTGTGCTGTCAAGCATTATCACGGAGACAGAGTTGTAAGCGCCCTAAATATTCATGGTTTTGGGTTTTGCATACAATGCTACACGTATATCACTTTAACACTATTTGGTTTAAAACGCTTCTTTGGATGTAGTGAAGTGAATTTTGATTTTATAAATCGCCATCTCAACCGATAGAAGTCTACAGCTGGACATAAGATCCACAGTACATGACCCTGTGCCGCTTACATCCAGTGGCTGCCCGCGACTCGCCTGACATCGTCCGTCCGTATAAAGCGGGTCTACACGGTATAGACCCCCTTTATACGGACATAAGGGGGTATAAACGATGCGGGGTCACCATTCCAACAGGTTGGGACCCCAGCTTTTTGGGTTCTACGAACAATTTTAAAAATAAATTGTATTATCACAATGTGTGATACGCACATACCATCAGATACTTAAATATGAAATTATTGTTATACTTTGATTTAAAACAGATATTAGGGTCCCGTAATTGATTTAAAATAGAGATCAGGGTACTAGTGGGACCCCATTACTATGCCTCCGCTATCCGTCCGTCCATCCGTCCGTCGGTCTGTCTAGTGTCTGCCTATCAGTGCATCTCATGTATTACATGAACCGTAATAGGTTGATACTTGAAATTTTCACAGAATTTGTATATCTAATGCCGTTGTGATAACAAATAACAAAAATACAAAAAAGACGTGTGGCACTCGGGGACTGCCGCGGTAAAGCTATTGCATAGCATTTTTTATCAACGCCATCTAGCGGTGAGAGGAGTCCCGTGTCAGGTTATTTTCGTTACGGAATTTCTAGATTCGGTCTCCACGCTCAAGGCCCGCGATAGAAGCTATGCAATAGCTTAAAAATAATATAAATTTTTTCGGCGTTTTTCAATCGCTGTTACGATGGTACGGAACCCTTCGTGTGCGAGTCCAATCCGCACTTGGCGAGTTTTTGTTATCAACACGGGACGCCATCACAGGAAATCGTTATTGCTGTGTCCGATGTCGATAAATAACCGGACACAGTTGCCGTCAACATTCCCCGGTTGCTGTTTCTGCTGCAGTGATTGCAGTTTCTTTTGTGTGTGTGTGTGTCAGTCACTACGTGCGACACAGGCGCAAAGTTATTATGAAAATAAAATATAGTGGCTTGTATCCGACTTTCGATTTCCATTTTTCAGACCCCTACTTTACTCCTTTAGGGACTGAAATTTTAAAATTCTGTCTTAGCGGATGCCTACGCCATAAAAGTCGTCGTCGTCCAGTAGTCTAAGCTGTGCGTTGATAGATTAGTCAGTCAATCAGTCAGTCAGTCCTTTTTCCTTTTATATATTAAAATTTTAGAAGGCATATAAAATATTTTGAAGAAAATCTTCGCCAGCTTTTGTACAAACAACTTGTCGTAGCGTATCGGAGCAAATGGAATAGCTAATGGCGGTCCCAAAGGTTATCGTGAAAGCGTCGAATTTACAGGCCATTTGTGACTCGTAGAAACACAATCGTGTACATGTTCGATTTCCGGCTCCAAATGTACCTAATTATAGGATTTTGAGTCAATACGAGAGCCCGCTAACAAGCCTCATACACTGTGCATACAATTATTATCAGATATCTGCGGCCTACGTGCGAGCGGGTGCGTTTACCCTCGATAACATTGCGCCGTCAACTTTTTTTTATTCGATGACAAGATAGTCCTTGACTTTGATCTGATCTGATGGTAAGTGACGATGTAGTCTAAGATGATAGCGGGCTATCTTGGGAGGGGTACGGCAGTGTAAATTCAACCCATACCCCTTATCGGTTTCTAGTTTCTACACGCCATCGTACCGGAACACTAAATCGCTTGGCGGCACGTCTTTGACGGAAAGGGTGGTAACTAGCCACGGCCAAAGCCTTTTGCATTGGACCTGTGGGGATAGTAAAAGATTTAATTCGATTGATCGTATTCGTATACTATGACATTATCGAGTCAAAGTAAAATGAATCATAACAACATTGATTTAGAGCTCAATTTAGTTCATGCTTTCTTATACTTTTACGTATACGGATACGCTCCAAACTAAAATCGGTTGAACTGAATTTGTGACTTTAAAGCAATACATTTAAGGTTCATTTTACTTTGACGCTAATGTTATAGTATACGAATACGATCAATCGTGTTAAATCTTATTCTAACTCCACTGGAGAGTGGCATACCTAGGTTACTTTTTATCCCGGGAAATCAAAGAATTCCTGAACTAAATCCTTGCGGACGAAGTTCCGTACATCAGCTACTAAGTATTATAAAGATTCTGAAGCATCATTTCGCATGATTACTTCAATGTATTTGAATATTTTGGACCGAGGCATCGCTCCACATATTTTGCACAATAAACCATATTTCAGAGGGGAATATGAAATGGGAAGCCATTCTTATGTTTTCTTTTATATCTTAAAAATATTACGAAGTACAAAAATATTCATGGGTTGGGACGACATACCATTTCATTTAAATGAGATACAAATAACAATAAGGACGTTATTAAATATTTCGCATGTCGGCTCTCATAAAGGTATTTCTCCATAACATTTTACCTTAGGTATTAAACACCTACTTAAATTCTGAAACATTATTAATAAACTAAGGTTTTTAAAAGTCCATCAAGAAGAAATATTTAGTAGGTATTAGTATACATTTATAGTAGACGTTACGTTAATTCCCGCGGAAAATCTTACGAGCTAAAGTTTAGAGCCAGTTTCACTATCGCAGAGAAACGTTTAATCGATGAATACATTTGACGTGGCGACCTCCTTGGCGCAGTGGTGGGCTGTGGTCTTATTACTGGGAGGCCTCGGATTCGATTCTCGGCGGGGGCAATTTGGGAATTTATTTATTTTTCTAAATTGTCTCTGGTCTGGTCTGGTGGGAGGCTTTAGCCGTGACTAGTTACCACCCTACTGTCAAAGACGTGCCGCCAAGCGATTTAGCGTTCCGGCACGATGGCGTGAAGATACCGATTAGGGGGCATAGGTTGAATCTACACCGCCACACGCGTTCCAAATTAGCCCGCTACCATCTTAGACTGCATCATCACTTACCATCAGGTGAGATCGCAGTCAAGGACTGACGCTTTTGTATTGAAAATCTGTCAACACATCAAAATTCCTCGTTTAAACGTTACTCGTAACGTAATAAAATAATTATTTATATTGTACAGTAATAGGTCTAGAAGGGAACCACATCTTAAGGGAGAATCTGATCAGCTAAATAGAGCCGAAAGAAGATCGTTTTATTCAAAATCTATTGGTTATAATACTATGAAAAAAAGGGAGTTATAATTGATCATATTTCTGGCCTGATGCCTGTTTCCAAAACACAATGACGTAAACTTTTTTCAATAGAAAAAAATTGCAAAGTTGCCTCTGCAAATACATGAATTATAATAGAACCTACATACCTTTCCTCTGTGCGTCCAATTAATTGTATTGGGTGGCTCTGGTGTGTGTCTCACTATGCAAGTCAGATTTATTGTGGATCCAGCGTAGATGAATAGATCCGGACCACCCATTATTTCCGTTTCTGGTTCTGTTGAATAAAAAATAAAGTTACTGAAAGATACCTTAGGCTTAAATCTTCTACACATATAAAAATACTTTTTTTGACTGACTGGTTGATCTATCAACGCACAGCCTAAAAAACATTGGAGTTAGAAACTTGAAATTTTGGTAGTAGATGATTGATTTTTTGGAAATTCCATCCCCAAGGAGTTAAATAGGACGTGAAAGTTTGTATGAAATTCCGTCGTTTTTCAAGTTAACTATTTCCATGAAACTTGGTATTTGGGCTTTCGATATAAAGAAATATACACGGTGTTATTTTATTCCCCGTAAACCCTGAAGGAGGTGAATGTGCTCATGAAACTGAACAACTTTCCCCAAGGAATATAGGTCGAAATATGAAAAAAAATTTTGGACCTCCCATAGTAAATCATTCAGCTAATCGTCCATTTTGTATGGAGGGTCCAATTTTTTTTTTCATATTTCGACCTATGTTCCTTGGGGAAAGTTTTTCAGTTTCATGAGCACATTCACCTCCTTTAGGGTTTACGGGGAATAAAATAACACCGTGTATGGGTGATTCTACGATAAGAGGTCCTAAGTCCATAGAGAATACGGCTACGGAGAAAAGTAGCTGTTTTTTCATTAAACACTTATATTACGATTTTTGTCCTATTTATTTATCTGTTCAGTAAGGGCAAGTCACTTTATGCATATTTTATTAAAAAATCAAAAAAATCAAAAAAGTCAAAAAATTCAAAAAATTCAAAAAATTCAAAAAAAGTCAAAAAAGACTTTTTTGACATTTTTGACGGTTTTTGACTTTTTGACTTTTTTTGACTTTTTTTTTACTTTTTTGACTTTTTTTGACTTTTTGTCTTTGTTGACTTTGTTGACTTTATTGACTTTGTTTGTTTGCACTAACCTTATCTCCCCTGGTCAACAAGTTTCTCTCCTGACATTTATCTTGCCAGGTGAAATATGGCAGGTGAGAGACGTTTTCATGATAAATTGTATTATTTTAATTGACATAAGAAGTTTTTCGGTACATTATGTATCACACTTTCACTAGTCCATCATTATTAAATTAGACCAGTAAATGCAAATAAATTGAATGAATAATATAACTTTTATGACTTGCCAGGTGAGAGACACAATGACCTCGCGAAACGACTACTTCGAATCAACGGTCGCAACAACTAATAAATGACGGCGCTCTTAACGGCTCACGTGTTTTGCATTACTAACTTCACGTCCGTAGATGATTTTGAGCAATTTTTGGAATATGGCCGTTTTATATTAGTGTTTGTAGTAGCGGAATGAAATTTTCTAGAGTAGATACCCAAAAACAGTGGGACAAAAGTAAAGTGTAAAATATATTGCAAATAAATAAATATTTTTCTATTTTTCCTTAACAATACTTAAATACATTTATTGAAATTTGTGTTTAACATACTTTAGTTTAATAACTGATACAAAAAAAATATGTATCGTTTCAAATTAAACTGAAAACGGCAGAGGGACAGGCCAGGTTAGAGACATTTTTAGGCTTTATAAGGAATTTCAGAAAAATATACTTTAATTAGGCATTGAATCGTGATGTTATTTAATAAAGTACATTTAGGTGATGTGTTTCATTGCAAAAAATAACAACATATAAAGTAAAATTTTTATTTTAAACTGATTGCCGCACAAGTTACCTCTTATCGTAGAACTACCCGTATATTTCACAGTTTTTTAAAATTCCACTCCAAAGAATAATTCGTAATTAGGTCGTAAATACCTAAGCTGATGCAAAAAACGTCTGCGTAGATTTGTGATTTTCATTCAAACAAATTAAGTAAGTAGACGTAGGTACATTAATATTGTAAATATGTAGTTAGGTAGGTAGTACATACTTAGAAACACGAAGTCGGTTTCCATTCTTATCTATGTTATATCATATTATTTTGAATGTGATAGTGTTCGTTTGTGTAATAATGATATCTATAGGTGACGTCAACGTGATAACGCGGTTCACACACACATACCTACCTACTCCTATTCAATGACTCTAATAATGATCTTGACGTCATTAGATAAATATGCACGACGAAACGAGTTTATAAGACGTTTCAACGAGTTTGACTTTAGATGTCACTTGGCAACTCTTGGAAATGAGAAGATTGATAAGGAATCACTCAGTTAAAAACGATTTTACACCTTATGTTGATGCATATAAGGATTAAAAGAGTCTAATAATCAAATAAATAGGTTAATAAGACGACGATTTTTTAGGGCTACCACCTACCACTATTTCTTTTACTACTTTCCACTCACTAACTCACTATAGTTATTTGAATTCACGAGGGCGTGTGAGCTTTAGGGTAAAACCGGGATAGTTGCCCCACTTTTTGAAAAGGCTTCCTAATTTTTAAACTGTACGTTTTTCATGAAGAATTTCCATGAATGTAATTAGATTGATCTTCGTACTAGCAATATGACTCGTTTTTGTTGACCTAACAATAACTGATTCTGCATAAATTGAGTTTTTGCAAACCCATTTTTTTGAGGATAGATGCCTACCTATATGGATAGATGCCTCACCATGAAAATGCTAAGGAGGATAGACGCCCTATAGTTAAAATAAGTATACTACATAGTTTTGATGTGTTTTATTTGTAATCTTCAGGTAATCGTTATACCTAATGGTATGTTAAAAATAATTAAATTTAAACATTTGCTTATCAAAAAACAACTTCTAAATTTTAATGTGCAGAATGGTAACTAATTGACATAATGGGTATGGCAGGCAAGGTATTAATATTTAAAATTAAAAAAATCAATAACATAATTAAATTTTGTCCTTAATTTAGTTCTAATTAGTAAGGGCTTTTAGTCTGCCAGTTTGTATCCTTTTAAAACTTCGTGCAGCCACTTCTGGCACGATATGCACCGAATCCAATCAGATTTTGACTTCGTATGTTGATAGCTATCAAAGCATTTAATGCAATAATAATTATCGTCCGTATTTTTTGGCTTTCTTGGTTGTCTCTCTTTGTTTTCTTCACAGGCAAACCTTGAATTTTGTTTCTTCTAGTTTTATAGTATGTTATTGTGGGTGTTTCGCTACCTATACTGTAAACAATTATAGATAGGGGATAGATGCCCCTAAGGGCACCTATACTGCGAAAAATCAGGGCGACTATCCTTTTTGCTATGGATAGATGCCCTTTTATTTTTTGAATTAAATAAATACAAAAGGACAATTATTAAGAAGTAGATGTAAAGTTAATTAACCAATGCATATGATATTATATAAATAGAACAGAATTTATTTCTACATAAAAAGATATGTAACAGTAAATACTTACTTTTGAAACTTTGAAGCGTTCGTCGTGTTCGTCGCAGAGATGATCACACATACGAGCTAAACATGTCAATCCAGTGCGATGATCTACGGGGCACTTAGATGTGGGGGGCGAGCGCTCTATTTTTAGACTATTAAATCTGTGTTGCGATTTTGCGAAGTTAGGTTTTTAGAAAATGGGGCACCTATCCGACTGCGGCATCTATCCCGGATTTACCCTACTTGTGGTTACTTCGTGTATATGCGCATTACGTAAGTGTGTGTGCCTGGCATGAGCTTAGGTGGGATCGGTCAGATCTCGCTCACATTTATACAGTCACAACACGCATACAACCATGAGCCACGCGCCGTCGTGAGTTGAAAAAAACTATGCTATTATAGTTATTATTTTTTACAAAATTAATAACAAAAGAGAGTCAAATTTTCTACAACAGTGGGGGCGAGGAACCGTTTTTCCTGCAATGACATAGAGCCGCTTATGGGCGTGTATACACAAAGAGCCCTCCAAAGAGCCGCTTGGGGCCGGGCTATACACAAGAGCCACACAATACTGGGGCTTGCAATGATCACCAACATTTGGTGCCGATACGTGAATGCGTAACTAGAGACTTGATACTCTAGAGCATCTGAATAATCGCGTGCAGCAACCGCAAACTGCGCGAAACCGAATACGGAGTTCAGCGCAGCCCTCCGTCACACTGCCATACTGTGTAGAAACGGACTCTCGACAACATAAGGAAAACAACTGTATATATAGCACAAATGCATTAAAACTTCGATAGCGCGAGTTAGGGTTTTTGCTTATAAAAATTAATTTACTGAAGTTATTTGAATTCTGATTTTTTCTACCTTTAGGGAATCATAAAAGTAAATCAATTTTGTAACAAATAAATATTAAAAACAATAATTAATATATATTTTAAAGATTTAAAAAAATAAAATTTAGTGACCCACTTAGTTCTTAATCATTTAAAATTAAAATCGCGTTTTGATAAAATAAGTAGATGTGTATTTTTAGGTTTTTTTTTAGAAATTCGGTAGGTATTTTAGTAGGTTCATTTACCTACTTAGTGTGTATAACAAAATATTTCTGGTTAACCAATGATCAAAAAGTCAGTAACTGGTTGGATGTCATAAGCGGATTACAATAATAACCAAAATACTACCCTGGTCAGTGATAAGAACTGCGGTCTTATAAATTAACCCACTTCCAGCTAAGACGTTTTAACGTCACTAACTACCAAGTGTGTTCGCTGTTCAAGGCTGACTGGTAGAAAAGGAACCGGTTAGCTACCCTCTTTAAGACTTCGACATATTACACAAAGCGATGCAGGTCGGGAAAAGAGAAAGAGATTGTGGCGGTCCTTTCAATAGTTTTGTCTCTTCACAGTGTTATAGAAACCCCAAAATACGGACATCTTCCTTTTACTTATCCAAGATTCCTGTAGTATGAATGAATACAAATGCAAGAGTAGAACTCTGATGTGACAGAAATCCATAGTTATTGAAAAAAATGTTCAAAATGAGCCTTTTTCTTATCCAGAATTCAAAGAAAAAATCATAATTTTAAATATGTGATGACTTATGTCGAATCGATTTATTGGTTCGATAAAAAGATCAAAGCCGCATATTTTACAGCAAAAGAACTTACAGAACTTGCAAACAAATGTTATTAAGACTTTATTTTAAATTTTCTGTTTTTTGTTTTTATTTTTTTATGGAAAACTTCCAGCTAATGAATATAAGCCAAAAATTCTACCATGCGGTAGCTGTGGATATATTCTAATGTATATATTGTAAAAATTTGAATATTGCTTTGATATACCCGAAGTGTGTCCCAGCCCTAATACGAGCACATAACCCAATAATAAAGGCCTTTTACTCTAAGAGTCAATAGAGATTTTCTATTGGGATAAGTGGAAGCAAACATTCGCTGTGAGATTAGCTCTTTGACATCGCTCGAAGATAAATAGAGGATGTCTTGGGATGACAGGAGAGGAAAACAAATAATCCCAATTCATCCTGGACGTGTTCCATTTGACATGCTACTTTTGTAGGTTGAGTGCTTTTTTAACCGACTAGGACAAAGCCAAAAAGAAGGGTTTATAATTTTAGCAGTCTATGTATTTATTTGTCTGGTGAGAGGCTTTAGCCGTGGCTAGTTACCACCCTACAGTCAAAAACGTGCCGCTAAGCGATTTATTAGCGTTCCGGCACAATGGCGTGTAGAAACCGATTAGGGGGTATGGGTTGAATCTACACTGCCATACCCGTTCCAAGTTAGCCTGCTACCATCTTAGACTGCATCAGCACTTACCATCAGGTTAGATCTTGTTAATGAATAAAAAAAAATACTTATGTTCCACCATAGCGCCTAAACTATTGAGCCGATTTTGATGAATAAGGTGTCAATAGATTTTTTATTATGGTCCGGGTGAGGTAGGCTACATGTTATGGGAACTTCATCATGACGAATGTTAAATTTCTTCTTCATTCGCCTCACGTTCGCCACTTCTCCCCGCTGGCAGACAAGTACATTTTTTCACTTACCTACTATATTAAGGTACACCGCGTGCCCAATAGGCGGCGTGGTCGATATCTGGCACTCGTACTGTCCCGAGTCTCGCTTCTGCGGACTCCGGATGCGCAGCGCCCACTCTTCTGAGCGCGGCTTGTGCTGCGCTTCGAAGCGCTGGTCCGAAGTGTAAGTGTACCGGCCCACTGTCAGGAGGTGGATGTCACGGTGTCGCACCCATGATACCTGCACAGATATGATAAAATTAAATCTAATTTTTAAAATGCAAATAGGTATAATAAGCGAACCGCGGTTTTTTCTCTTCATCAAGTAGACCTTCGGGTCCTGATCATCTTTTGTTAAAAACAACTCTTCTATCTTTTATACTCTCTGAGATAGACACCGACAAAATATGTATAGCCGCCGTCTCGAAACCGCCATTTTGAAGTTTATTTCAGCTCATTGCGAATTGGATGAGGTTTCGAGTGATTTTTGTGGCCGTGTTCCTCACCTGTCTCCGAAACCCTCTATTATCAACTCTCTCCATATTTTTCCTCCAAATGAATTTTTGTCCTCTATACGACACCATCAGTGAAAAACGAATTTTTTCATACTAAATTTTACAGGAGAGGTGATCAATGAGCCACTTAGTCAGTCATTGAATCAGTACGAGCAGCTATAAAGTTATATTATATTTACATACATTAAATCTCCAGAATCTGTCTCCTTGGCAAATAAAATTAATAATATCTACCTATAAAATGATATCTTCACTAACGAATCTTATTTGACTAAACAATGACGTAAATGTGATTATATACCAGGTTTAAATGGGGCTTAGATTAGCTGAAAGCTGGGGTTTGAGACTGCTTATGATAATCCTTTATACTTCTGAAGGGTTGGGGGCGGTATGAGGCGCTTACAAAACCTTATCTTTGTAGACTAATGGTTATCGCAACGCCTACGAACACAATTATGAATAGATAGCTAGGTAGTAGGTACTATTTATTAAGATACCTATATGTAACATACCGGGAGCCAGTAACATCCCAAGTAACATTTTAGGTTTTAGGAAGGTTTTGAAAAGGTTCTAGAACCTTTGTATGGAAATTTGCTCGTAAATCTTAATAGTCTCAATAACGTTATATTTACCTTATATTAACCTCCTGAGTGCAAAAAGGGCCCTCGTTTTAGAACCATTCTGAGAACTACAGCAAAACTTATAGCTTAAATCCAGAACCTTTCGAACTACTTACATAGAACCCAAATATAACCTTCACAACCTTAATTTGTGGTTAATATAACCTTGCAACACAGCTTTTAAGTTCTAAATTAGTCTTGGATGTAACCTTATAACAACTTAAAACCTTTTTAATCGACATGAATACATGCCTTTCCAGGACTCACGGGTTTTAAAATGTTTGTGTAAATTTTTTTTTACGCAGAATCGTGAATTTAAAAATAATTTATAAATAATGGCGTCTTCTAATGTCATTATACCAAGTTTTAATGTTAAAAAATAATAACTAACTTGCTGAAGTCAGGAATAATAAAAAAATAGTGCGACAGGCACTTTATCGTGAAACTTTAGGATAATAGTGTTGTATACGACACGGGCCTTTCGTAAGTAAAAGTTTTGAACATATTTTAATGAACTAATTACAATCAAAATTATTATAAAATTAGTTGATTGGTGGTAAAAATTAATAAAACTTCTATTTATATAAAAACATTTTATTTTCAATCGTACAAGATTCTTAATTTTGCCTTATTGATTTAAAATATTGCTTTTTGTTTAGATTTTTTTTTATTTCAGTGAAAAAATATGGCGGCGTTAGGAAATTACTAGACAGTATTAAAATTAAGTCGCGGAGACAACTGTCGTTTCTTGAGGATGCCTCTAAAGCTTTAAAATATTCTCGTAGGACTTTAATCATGCCTTCAGCTCATAAACAATAGCTTATTGGTTTGGGTTTTCACCACGTAGTCCTAATTTGTTTGCCTAGACAACTTTTATAGAGCCTAAAGGTATTTGAACATTCCATAACTTTGTGGTAACATCAAAGTTAATAATTAAACCTTTAGATCTCACTGTAGCATAATGTTAGCCTTTCCAGAACTTAATCAGGAGTCTAGGACAGCTATTAGATCCTAAGACTATATGCTCTTGAAACACAGGTCAAAATAACGTTAATTTAAACTCTTGTCAACGGCTCTATGGTTGTAATAATAAACAATTAGTTTTAGGACTTACTAATCATTCTCAAATACTTAATATGATCAGATAGTAAATCATTAACCTTTTGACGCCCCTTATATAACCTAAAGGCATTTTTTACAACCTAGGCTCGAAAAAAATGTTACTTGGGATTGAAAGGCCCTTCATGCGTGATGAAGTTTTTTATGAGAAGTGATAGTTAAAAATTAGACGAACAAAATAAGCTTGGCATGCTTTACTTTAAAAAGCCGAAATTTGTTTTTTTTTTTTTTTAATTTTTTCGGCTTTTAAATTTTTTTTTATTCGATGACAAGATACTTAGTCATTGACTGTGATCTCACTTGATAGTACGATGGCGTCTAAGCTGGTAGCGGGCTAACTTGGAAGGGGTATAGCAGTGTAGATTCATCCTATACCCCTAATCGATTTCTACACGTCATTGTGTCGGAGCGCTAAATCGCTTGGCGGCACGTCTTTGACGGTAGGGTGGTAACTAGCCACGACCAAAGCCTCCCACCAGACAAAGTGCGTTTGTGTGGAAGCTTAAACTTAAGGGAGACTTTTAGGTAAAGAATTCTGATTCCGCTTCACGCAGGTAAAACTGAAGGGTAAAAGTCTAATTAGCGCAGCTGTACCGATTCCAATCACAATCAAGAGACAACAAGCGCCTGGCCCTTTGTTGTGAAGTGAAACATTAAATAGGCTTAACGTAACGTGCGAGACGCTTGGTGGCTTATGATATCCCGCTGTCTACGCCGTGAAGCCTTTGAGCGGTCCACGGAAACACCAGAGGCTTTAGTTTAATTGCTAAGCTAGGTTTAGGCTGTGAATATACGGAAATGATGAGATATGCAATGTGCATAATTCAAAAAGCCACAAATGCACAAGCCAAGCTTAACACTTAGTTGGATGAGAACAAGGGAATAATTAGGTTCAGACTTCAGTAGAGTTAGTATAACATTTAATTCGATTGACCGTATTCGTATTCGACGAGATTAGCGTCAAAGTAAAATGAACCTTAACTGTATTGATTTAAAGTCTTCAGTACAACCGATTTTAATTTGAAGCTTATCCGTATACGTAAACGTATAAGAATGCATGCACGAAATTGGATGATCAAACGAATTGAATCTAATATTAACCCTACATTATGTTTCACATATTCTTTTAAAAAATTATAGATAATATCTGCGATTTTTCACGTGGATTTTGATTTTTTGGAAATCTTGTGAGATACTGTTGTGAACATTAAGTGGACAAAGATGCGGCCAACAGAAAGTCTCTGATAAATATTCCACGTTCCAACATATCCAATGCTCTTTAATATATTTATGCTCAAAATAATATATCGTATGCAGCATACGGAATTCAAAAGAGAGCACAGCTGCCAAATTTGCCTGGAAATGCATAATAAATATACTATCGCTAACCTATTTAGGTTTTCCATATCCTTTGAAACATTTAGTAAAAGTCCCAACGTTACTGTTAAAATTATTTTCAATATTTATCTTTGCTCGTAAAATGATCAGTAAGATCCAAAATTGTAAAGTAGTCCTTTACCGCTTGCATCTCGTATTACCACACAGTTGGCCACATTCAAAAGGCGTGCGAAAGTTAGATACTAATTTACCGCAAGAGGGCGGTAATTTTATTCGATAGTAAATGATGGCCGCATCTCCGTTCATCGCGTGGAACCTTATCCACGCGATGAATTTCAATTTTTTTCAATTCCCGCGGGAACTCTTTAATTTTCCGGGATGAAATGTAGTCTACATGTTAATCCTGGATATGAATTATCTCCATTCCAAATTTCAGCCAAATCGGTTCAGTAGTTTTTACGTGAAAGAGTAACAAACATTCATCCATCCATACTTACAAACTTTTGCGTTTATAATATTAGTAGGATAATTATTTATTAGTGTGATATTAGTGTGATGGCCAGTGGGCGCTTATCTTGTTACACGACGAAAAAAAGGAGGAGGTTTTCAATTCGTCGCTTCGGCGATTCTACTTGCTATGACTTTAAACAACGTGGTTGCCAAAATAACAGCTGATTTGTGACCGCTTTTTTATCTACTTCTTTTTTTGAATTTCATGTTTGTTAAATTGTTTATATACACAATAGACGCTGTTTATACGTTAACAACTTTTGCGAAGTTTCCCATTTTAATTGGGAACATTATTTTAAAGTGAAAGGACTTTATTTTTCAGGTCAATGGTGAAACGGGATCGGGATATTGGGAAAATAACAGTTTTTTTGTTAATTTTGTTCGGAATCGTATTCGGAAGTCCAATTACGCAAGATTGCATTGCTGATAGTCAAGGACTTTAATATTTCGAGGACTTTATTGCTAGACAGATTTACGCTTTGCTGCAAGATTTGTCAGTATGATTCAGCATTATTTCATCCAAGCGGTAAATCAGCGCTGAAGGATGATTCGTAAGAGGATATGTGCTGATGTTCACACGAGGATTACAGCATTGTGCTGAGCTGAGACCTTTTTTAACTTACTATGGTAAAGCCAAAAGAGAGGGTTATGATTTAGTCTATGTATATACGTATGTTCCACCGCAGCGCGTAAACTACTGAGCTTCTTATGAGGCCCAAAGTGAACGTTTATTGCTTGTGAACGGGTGCCACCAACGGGAATGGGTCTGCTTTGTCTGCCCGTATTAACATGTGTTTGATTATATGTACGTATGCATTTTTGAAGCTTCATTGTGGAAGGACTGTATACATAGCATAGTTTTGTTACCTATTGTAATTTTTTTTTAATTTTTTTTTTGAAAAGAGCAACTGCTGAGTTTCTTCCGGCTCTTCTCAGTGGATCTGCATTCCGAACCGGTGGTAGATTTATGACGTGAATTTAAACTTACAGTTCTATTTTGAAGATTCTTCACTTTGCATAACAACGTAACGGGATGTCCAACTAGGCCGGTCACGTTATCCGGAGTGCTAGGGTCGAAGTATGGCGCTCCAGGAGCCTGTGGCCAGTCTTCTAAGAACTCAGTGCGGAACCGGCGGGAAGACTCCGACACCGTGCTCTGGTCCCGTGGACGGTTGCTACCGCTGTCTTGACGACATACTGCAAAAAAAAAATTATTAAAATCAAAATCAAAATTTATTTATTTCATGTAGGCCAACTTGTAGCGCCTATGAAACGTCACAAATTTACCACCGGTTCGGAATGCAGATTCTGCTGAGAAGAGCCGGCAAGAAACTCAGCAGTTGCTCTTTTCAAAAAAAATTTTTTACAATGGTTAAAAAAACTAGGCTATGCACACAATGTTTCCACACAGAAGTTTCAAAAATGCACACCTACCACAACCTAACACATGTTAACATGGGTAGACACAAAGCAGACCCATTCCCGTTGGCGTCACCCGTTCACGAGCATGACGCATGATCCAGCCATTGCTTCGCTCAACCATATTTGAGGGAACGTAACAACCCGCACCACACGACACCACCACAGAAATGTTTAAGTGAGCATGACATACTTAGGCTACTCATGTTAAGGCATCGAATTAAATACTAATATTAAGATACTCATTTTAAGACATAACTGAGACACAAATAAATATTTATTCCATACTATGTGATGCCCGTAACTTTGTGGATGTCACTCTCCATGAAACACAACACTGTGTCAATTCTCTAAAAATGATTGCATCAGTGTAACGATCGCAATGACATCTGATTGGCTAGTACCCTCCCGCTATTGGTTGAAATGCATTGATGCAGCAAGAACGCCATAAATTCAGCCAATTAGGGGCCATTGCGATCCTTATACTGATGCAATCATTTTTAGCGAATCGATACGCTGGTCACTTTCAAAACAGTAGGTATCAGTCAGTCACGTCCACTCCAGAGCTCCATAAATTGCCAGAGCCAGCCAGAGGTAGCCACACTGTAGTAATCATTTTTTAGATAATCCCACTGTATAAACTATCCTCAGTGCTGTAAACTTAATCTTTCACACCAAGGTCCTGCATTTTATTCCTGTGGTAATTACATGAATTCATCAATCCCAACACACATTAACAGCCTGCCCACGAACACATCCTATTAGAAACCTATCAAAACTTCCTCGCCCTCAAAGGAATAATAAATAGGTCACCCTCGTCACAACTTAGTGCTGACACGCTGGACCGCTAACGTGGATTGAAGTGTAATGAGAGCAACTGTATTATTATAAATCAAGCCGTCACCACTAAAGTCACTTAGTGACTTTACCCTAGAGTCGGCTTTGGTGGAATAATTAACAGAAAATTAATTTAGATACTTAAATATCGAATATAAGTAATTTATAGAATAAGCTGTTGTCCGCGACTTCGTTGGTATGGATTGAAGTTTATTAATTCCCGCAGGAACTCTCTTACTTTTCGGGATAAACAGTAGCCTATGTGTTATTCCAGACTATAATCTATCTCTGTGCCAAACACCCAAATTAATTTAGTCGTTGCGGCGTGATTGAGTAACATACATCCATTCATCTTAGTATTAGTAGGACCAGTAGAAAATCCACGCGGATGAAAGCACGAGCATAAAAATAAAAAAAAAACACGAAACTAGTTATGATTATGATTGCCTTTTTTAGAAGGCAATAAATGAAAGCTCATAAATAACGTTGGTAGGTAGGTATTACTTATTCAAGAAGTAATTCATAATTCAAATTGAGTAGGACTGACAATAAAGCAATATAAATAATGTTTTGAATCATTCAAATGAAACACTCAATATAAATAATAATCCCATTAAATTCAAACAAGTCCAGCGTAGTTCACCCTTGTGTTGCAAAGCGGTCCCATGGTCGATAGAACTGATATAAGTTAATATTGATTAGTTTTGCATTGTAGCAGAAATTTAAATATGGCCAGGCACGATGGTTCAGTGGAATTCCTATTTGATAATTTCTTAGACGAAGAAGTTCAATCAATTTTTTTACCTTTTAATGTAGTGCAGTGGTTTTTTTTATTACCCAAATATACGATCTACGAAAATTTTCTCGTCTTCAGCAATCGTTCTGTAGATTGCTTATCGTTTGTTGCTACCTTTATATTGTGTGTTCTTTTCATAAACTACAGTATCAACTTATATTATTACTTTACACTATCTACTAGAAGTCCATATTTTTTTATGTACTCTATTTTTGATTCAATTTTGCAAATTGGAGGTTTAATTACCAGTTACATTTGTAATATTTTCGATAGAAAATTAAATATGGAACTAATTTTAAATATTCAGAGGATTTTCAAATTATTCAAATTTAAGAAATATGAAGATTTACGACTGTTCAACTTTTATTCTTGGATTTCATTTTCGTTAATTATCACGTTCTATTTAGGTCACATTTTAATTAGTACTGTAATTATTTCTGATACGAAAATCACTGATGCTTTGTTGTTGTTGTTCACACGTTATTTTGATTTGTTGAAATGTTATTTCTGCTTGTCGAACGACAACTCTACTAACAAATCTTTTAAACCTATGGACTTCAGAGCTAGATTACGTATTTAAAGGAACTAAGTCTGCTAAAACGGTAAATAGGAACAGAGCAAGTTACGTCTATGTGGAAAACGAAGGTAATTAGTAAAGATTAAAATAAACAACTTATGTTACCTATGTTATAATATTACGTTGTTCACTTTAGTGATAGGCTTGGAACTGAGGCAATGGTCTATTTTTTAAAGTACCTATACCAAACAGGTTTGTCTTAAAAAGTTTTTTGAAAAATGAATTGTACACATTGAGTGCTTGAGTGCTGATTTCCCCGTAGAGTGACGTTTATCCCAGATCTGTCGAAGAAATCGTCAGAAGCAAAACCTCCGTGGTTGTCAAACTCCACAAACTTGTTTTCGATCCCATCTTGGACTTTAGTTCAGAGTTGGTTTATGTGTGTTTTAAGCAATTTAATATAATTTGCTTTAACGGTGAAGGAAAAAATCGTGAGGAAACCTTCAGGATTCTCCATAATATAATTTAATCGAGACGAGACCGTAGGGTTAGTATAAGTTTCAATTCAATTAATCGTAATCGTAATTGATGTCAAAGTAAAAATAACATTGAATTAGAGTTCCATTTCGTGCATGCATTCTTATACGTTTATTGATACGGTTATGCTCCAAATTAAAATCGGTTGTACTGAATTTGTGACTTTAAATGAATTAAAAAAAAATTAAACAAAGAATATTAACCAAGCTGAACTTAACATGTATTCTCCTCTCCCCTCCAAATAAGCGGAAAGCTTGTGCTAGGAGTGGGTAGACAATAGTGCAACGGGTTGGGTTCGAACCTGCGACCTTTCAGTTTTCAGTCCGCATCTTTAATCGTTGGGCTTGAGGTTTTAATCCTAAGTATACCAATTGGCCACTGGCCCACTTTTGTGTACAAGATTACTTGGGCACAAAAGTGATGGGATACTTCTATCGGTCATTAAAATAATTAAAAATATTTTTATTTATATTTTTCAGGAGACGCAATTTATGAAATAAAGGATACCAAACATGAATGGAACAGATTGTTAAAGGCTTACAAAACAATCTTGGAGTCCCATATGATTTACAAGAAGTTGTTTCATATCTTAGTAAGTTTCTATGATTAATTGGATACCTAATAATTACCTATTTTAGTTTTTATAGATGATTGAATTCTTGTTTGTTTATTTGTAAGTTTAACTAACCAAAGGGTATTCTAATAATACAAATATTTTAATGAATTTATTTAGATTCTTCACCACGCAGTAAGAACTTTCTTATATGGGTAGTTCTACGATAAGAGGTAACTTGTGCGGCAATCAGTTTAAAATAGAAATTTTACTCTATATGTTGTTATTTTTTGCTATGAAACACATCACCTAAATGTACTTTATTAAATAACGTCACGATTCAATGTCTAATTAAAGTATATTTTTCTGAAATTCCTTATAAAGTCTAAAAAAGTCTCTAACCTGGCCTGTCCCCCTGTCGGTTTCAGTTTAATTTGAAACGATACATACTTTCTTTGTATCAGTTATTAAACTAAAGTATGTTAAACACAAACTTCAATAAATGTATTCAAGTATTGTTAAAGAAAAATAGAACAATATTTATTTATTTGCAATATATTTTAAACTTAACTTTTGTCCCACTGTTTTTGGGTATCTACTCTAGAAAATTTCATTCCGCTACTACAAACACAAATATAAAACGGCCATATTCCAAATAGTGCTCAAAGTCATCTACTGACGTGTAGTTCGTAATGCAAAACACGTGAGCCGTTAAGAGCGCCGTCATTTGTTAGTTGTTGCGACCGTTGATTCAAAGTAGTCGTTTCGCAAGGTCATTGTGTCTCTCACCTGGCAAGTCATAAAAGTTATATTATTCATTCAATTTATTTGCATTTACTGGTCTAATTAGATAATGATGGACTAGTGAAAGTGTGATACATAATGTACCGAAAAACTTCTTATGTCAATTAAAACAATACAATTTATCATGAAAACGTCTCTCACCTGCCATATTTCACCTGGCAAGATAAATGTCAGGAGAGAAACTAGTTGACCAGGGGAGATAAGGTTAGTGCAAACAAACAAAGTAAAAAAAATCAAAAAAGTCAACAAAGTCAAAAAAGTCAAAAAAAGTCAAAAAAAGTCAAAAAAGTCAAAAAAAGTCAAAAAAGTCAAAAAAAGTCAAAAAAATCAAAAACCGTCAAAAATGACAAAAAAGTCTTTTTTGACTTTTTTTGAATTTTTTGAAGTTTTTGATTTTTTGACTTTTTAATAAAATATGCATAAAGTGACTTGCCCTTACGTGAAAAGATAAATAAATAGAACAAAAATCATAATATAAGTGTTTAATGAAAAAACAGCTACTTTTCTCCGTGGCCGTATTCTCTATGGACTTGAAACCTCTTATCGTAGAATCACCCATATGCCCTCTTATTTGTGCAATTTACGCTCGAACTTAACTATGGTGATGCACATGATGATGGTATAGCGGTGAGTAAAATATACTCATATGCCCTTATTTTATCCCCATATCAACTTTTATTAAAAAATCCTATTATTATTTAATATATATATAGCTACTCGTGCTGATTCACTGACACACTGACTCACTGACTCATTGATCACCTCTCCTGTAAAATTTTGTATGGAAATTTTTTTTTCACTCACGGATTCGTATAGAGGACAAAAATTCATCCGGAGCAAAAATATGGAGAGAGCTGATGATTGAGGATTTCGGAGGCGGGTGAGGAGCACGGCCAGGGTATCGAAGATAGGTGGGGAGTGTTCAAACAAAAGTTTCTCTAAACCTCATCCAATTGGCAGGGAGCTGAAAAAAAAATCCAAAATGGTGGATTCAAGATGGCGGCCACACAAATTTCTAAAAAGATGATCAAGACCCAAAGATCTACTTGGTGAACAGAAAAACCGCGGTTGGCTTTAGCGAGCCGCTCACCCACACACCCTACTAGTTATATTATATATTTATATATAATACTATAAATGCGAAAGTTTGAATGTATGTTTGTTACTCAGTCACGCCGCAAAGACTGAACCGATTTGGCTGAAATTGGCAAATAGATAGATTATAGTCTGGAATAGCACATAGGCTACTTTTTATTCCGGAAAATTAAAGAGTTCCCGCGGGAATAAAAAACCCTCAATCCACGCGAACGAAGTCGCGGGCATCAGCTAGTAATACTATAAATGTTTTTTTACTAAAAAGTTTGCATGTATATTTGTTACTCAATCACGCCGCAACCACTGAATCGATTTGGTTGTTTAGCACAGAGTTAGACTGTAATCTGGAATAACACATAGGCTACCTTTTATTCCGGAAAATAAGAGGTTTTTCAACCTCAATCCACGCGAACGAAGTCGCGGGTATCAGCTAGTAAATAATAATAATAATATAAAGATTTTTAGACCCGATTCGTAGTTTAATATTCGACATCGAGGAGTTCCGTCTTCCATCTCCGAAGATATTCATCAGACCTGCAAACTTTAATGGGACTAACCTGACGATAGGTACTTTCAAACAAAAAAATATTGAAATTGATTCCGATTTGACATAGTTATGGAGTAACATCGCCAGAAATATTTATATAGAGAGATAAACTGTTAAAATTTTATAACATATCGTAACATACCGTAAGTAAATATATTTAATTTTTTTAGGAAAAAGCAAAATTAAGGATAAATGGTATCTTAAAATGTATATTAATTGGAAAAAATTTGTTATTGGATTGTGGAATCGCTTTTACAAGTCAATCTTTTTACACCACGATTGGAAAAGTCCAAACACTTTGTGTTAATGTGCTAAATAACAGCAACGATTTTGGTAAGACTTTTGGATTAATAATATAATATAAAGTAATTACATTAATTTTTTGGTCTAAATAAGTTGCCCGCGACTTCGTCCGCTTGGCTTAAGATTTTTAGATTCCCGAACTCTTTAATTTTCCGGGATTATAATATGTTATGTGCCTATGTGTTAATCCTAGGTGTTAGCTATCTCCATACCAAACAGCCAAAACAGTTCTTCCAGACTATAACCTATCTTTGTGCCAAAGGGTCTAGCCGGTTAAGCATGGGAAAGCTGCACCAGCGTGTAATGAAGAGTTCTTACCCTGTGATTATTGCACTCTATCTAAAACATCTTTATGCTTAATTTCAGACTTCTACCCCTGATAGTTAGGGAGTAATCGGGGTGGCAACCCTTATCGTTAAATTTGATTTTTTCCGAAACTATTGGAGGTATCTTAATGAAACTGAAACTGTATATATATGTCTATGAGTTACATATTATATATTTATTTCAGAATTTTCCCATTTTGAAAAATGGTAAAAAACGAGAAGTAAAATTTTTGGGGGTGATTTTTTATACTAATCCGCGAAGTGAACATTTTGAAAAAAAGTACAGTTGTTTTGTTTATTAGTTAGCTATTATATGTAAAAATTGCAAAAATATCGAATTGGTGGGATATAGTGAAAAAAATTAAATTCATAATATATTCAATAATCAATCGTTCAGTGCAATCAGAATCAATTAATTAATATCTGTTCAATGCTTAATTTTTTATTTAATTTTTATTATTTATTAGTTATTTTAATTTTTTAATGTATTTAAATTTTTTTATAATTTAATTTTTTTTTTAATTATTTTTTTCAATTTTTTTTTAATTTTTTTTTTTAAATTACATATATGAATAAGAATTGTTTAGAATCAAAGCTTAATTAATCCTCGTCACTATTTCCTTCAATAGTTGTTACAATAGTATCATCAAATATGGAGGTCAATATTTCAGCTGGCTTTAAAATTTTTGATTTATGTCGGCCATGTGATAAATAATAAATAACTGCTGCAATATGAGCACAACAGCCCACGGTCCTATTGCCATTTGCGCAATCGCACACATAATTGTGAATACTTTTTTGGTTATAAAAGTATTTATTTGGAGTCTATACATGGCATTATTGGGCAAGAATATCATTTATTACACAACGTTATACGGGTAGTTCTACGATAAGAGGTAACTTGTGCGGCAATCAGTTTAAAATAGAAATTTTACTCTATATGTTGTTATTTTTTGCTATGAAACACATCACCTAAATGTACTTTATTAAATAACGTCACGATTCAATGCCTAATTAAAGTATATTTTTCTGAAATTCCTTATAAAGTCTAAAAAAGTCTCTAACCTGGCCTGTCCCCCTGTCGGTTTCAGTTTAATTTGAAACGATACATACTTTCTTTGTATCAGTTATTAAACTAAAGTATGTTAAACACAAACTTCAATAAATGTATTCAAGTATTGTTAAGGAAAAATAGAACAATATTTATTTATTTGCAATATATTTTAAACTTAACTTTTGTCCCACTGTTTTTGGGTATCTACTCTAGAAAATTTCATTCCGCTACTACAAACACAAATATAAAACGGCCATATTCCAAATAGTGCTCAAAGTCATCTACTGACGTGTAGTTCGTAATGCAAAACACGTGAGCCGTTAAGAGCGCCGTCATTTGTTAGTTGTTGCGACCGTTGATTCAAAGTAGTCGTTTCGCGAGGTCATTGTGTCTCTCACCTGGCAAGTCATAAAAGTTATATTATTCATTCAATTTATTTGCATTTACTGGTCTAATTAGATAATGATGGACTAGTGAAAGTGTGATACATAATGTACCGAAAAACTTCTTATGTCAATTAAAACAATACAATTTATCATGAAAACGTCTCTCACCTGCCATATTTCACCTGGCAAGATAAATGTCAGGAGAGAAACTAGTTGACCAGGGGAGATAAGGTTAGTGCAAACAAACAAAGTAAAAAAAATCAAAAAAGTCAACAAAGTCAAAAAAAGTCAAAAAAAGTCAAAAAAGTCAAAAAAAGTCAAAAAAATCAAAAACCGTCAAAAATGTCAAAAAAGTCTTTTTTGACTTTTTTTGAATTTTTTGAATTTTTTGAATTTTTTGATTTTTTGACTTTTTAATAAAATATGCATAAAGTGACTTGCCCTTACGTGAAAAGATAAATAAATAGAACAAAAATCATAATAAAAGTGTTTAATGAAAAAACAGCTACTTTTCTCCGTGGCCGTATTCTCTATGGACTTGAAACCTCTTATCGTAGAATCACCCATACACAGACATATAATGTAGCAACATTGAATATAAAGCAAACCAAAATGGTTATAAAAGTATTCAAAATTATGTGTGCGATTGCGTGGGCTGTTGTGCTCATATTGCAGCAGTTATTTATTATTTATCACATGGCCGATATAAATCAAAAATTTTAAAGCCAGCTGAAATATTGACCTCCATATTTGATGATACTGTTGTAACAACTATTGAAGGAAATAGTGACGAGGATTAATTAAGCTTTGATTCTAAACAATTCTTATTCATATATGTAATTTAAAAAAAAAAATTAAAAAAAAATTGAAAAAAATAATTAAAAAAAAAATTAAATTATAAAAAAATTTAAATACATTAAAAAATTAAAATAACTAATAAATAATAAAAATTAAATAAAAAATTAAGCATTGAACAGATATTAATTAATTGATTCTGATTGCACTGAACGATTGATTATTGAATATATTATGAATTTAATTTTTTTCACTATATCCCACCAATTCGATATTTTTGCAATTTTTACATATAATAGCTAACTAATAAACAAAACAACTGTACTTTTTTTCAAAATGTTCACTTCGCGGATTAGTATAAAAAATCACCCCCAAAAATTTTACTTCTCGTTTTTTACCATTTTTCAAAATGGGAAAATTCTGAAATAAATATATAATATGTAACTCATAGACATATATATACAGTTTCAGTTTCATTAAGATACCTCCAATAGTTTCGGAAAAAATCAAATTTAACGATAAGGGTTGCCACCCCGATTACTCCCTAACTATCAGGGGTAGAAGTCTGAAATTAAGCATAAAGATGTTTTAGATAGAGTGCAATAATCACAGGGTAAGAACTCTTCATTACACGCTGGTGCAGCTTTCCCATGCTTAACCGGCTAGACCCTTTCAGCCAAATCGGTTCAGACGTTGCGACGGGATTGAGTAACGATCATCCAAACTTTCACATTGATAATATTAAAAGACTAGCTTTTGCCCCCGCGACTTTGTCCGCGTGGAATTAGGTTTTGGGGTGGAATTTTCAAAAACTGTGACACACGTACTTCTTTATTTTTAACTGATAGCTCAAATACCAACTTTGATGGAAACAGCTTGAAAAATGACGGAGTTTCATATGAACTTCCATCCCCTATTTAAACCCCTTAGGGGTGGAGTTTCCAATAATACTTTCTTAGTGTGCGCCTACGTCATAAAAGGAACTCGAGTTCCTAACTTCGGTAGTTTAGGCTGTGCGTTGATATCTTAGTCAGTCAGTCAGTCAGGACTTTGAATTTTATATATATAGATAATGTGAAGGACTCCTGTTTACTCTATTTTTACTTTATGGTATTTTCAGATGCACGACAAACTTGCAAGAATATCATACGTCTAAATGCAGTTGTTCTTTTAAAAATGGAAGCATGCGGCATGTTCACAGTGGACGCAGCTATGCCCCTCAATCTGTTCAGTCAAATTGCTACTTACGGCGTAGTATTAATTCAATTTGCTCTGAATTAATTGTCTTAAATAGAAGCTAAGCACCGCTAACCTCCTCAAACAAATATAAGCAATAACATAGATATGATGCATAATTAGCAAAATTTTGAAAAACAAAGTCTCCGACCACAACATCGGAGGTATCTAATATGATAAAAAAAAAAACTCCTCAACCAAGCAACAAAGCAAAGTTTCCAAGCAAGCAACGCCTTTCATACTACTTTCGACTCGATCATTCTCAGGAGATATTGACTTTACTAGACAATACAGCATTGTATGCTAATCATGAACTTCTGCAAAGTAACTCCTGATTCTATCCAATAGAAAATAATGTGGTCCTACCTAAGTCCTCTCAGTAAATAGACGTACCGCATAAGTAAAAGTTTCAATAGCCCAATAGTTAAAGGTGCGAACTAAAAATTTAAATGTCGACCCTTCAATCCCCGTTGCATCCATTGTACTATTATTTTACCCATTCCTGAACAAAAATTTCACGCAGACATTGTCGCGAAAAACCATTATACTTTTTAGGTTTTTATAAAAAGTTTTTATAAAGTTTATAAGTAGTAAGTATACTTTACTTTTACTAAATATTATAGGTATATAATGTTACTTTGTAAGCTAATTTGTAAGTATTATAACTAATCTATCACAACAAAGAAGCGAGTTAAGCTACCATTTATTAAATTCATTATTTATTTTCTGTAAATACCTACAATTAATAGTAGCTTTATTTTATTTTTATATTACTATATGTCATTATTATTGTAAAAAAAAGTAGTAAGTAATAAAATTATTTCGTTGGACCGGTGAAAGTTTATTAAGAGTAATAAAAAGTAGAATTGGTAAGTAAATAAGCACTCAGTGTATTAAATTATGTAGTTATTGGAAAAAATAATGCAGATGTCAACCAAGTAAATATTTTGTTATTTTTATTATGAGCATTATGAGCACCATAAATATTTTTTTGTAATACTGGTAACTCGCTTTTTATTACAAAACTAGCTTGTGCCCACAACTTTGTCGGCGTGGAGTTAAGTTTTAAAAACCCCGCGGAAATCCTTATTTTTCCGGGATAAATTGATTAAAAGGTAGCCTACGTCACTAACCAAGTTCCCAACAGCTACATCTATGCAACAAATTATGTCAGCCATAAAAATACTCAAATAAACAAGGATTTACATAAAATATTACTGTAATAATTGGTCACCATTAAAATTGTAATGAGACAAAGGGATCCTCTTATTTTTATTTAAAAGCTACAAGGGCCCTAAATTAATAAGGCTTTACTACAAAACATAATGTTCAAATAAAGTAAGAGTTCATCCCTATTTAAAGTTTCAGAGAACAATTATTTATTTTCGGTTAGAATACAAAATAATATTTTTTCAAATGTTTATTTATTATTATTACTGTTACAGTACATGTTACAGTAACATAACGGTGACAGCTTAGTGGTTAGGACTATGGTCTTTTTAAGGGCGTCTCGGGATTGATCCCAGGCCTTTTCTTTAATATCACTTTAAAAATAATTCAATATCACTTTTTTATATATAACTTTAACGAGGGAATGAGCAGGCGGGTCACCTGATGTCAAGTGATTACCGCCGCCCATGAACATTTGTAGCACCTCAGGCACCACCAATGCGTTGCCGGCTTTTCATCCGCCTCTTGAATAACCCCATGTTGTAATTTAGCGGGAGCACCGTCGCGGGATGTTGGTTCCACAATATCGAAGTATTACGCGGAAAAAAGATCTGGCACAACGGATAGTCGAAGTGCTCCAGGCACCCAGGTGGTGTGGGTGAAATTGTGTTCGGTGGCGAGCGGTTCGGTTGTAGAAGAAAGAGGGTGGAATAAGGTCAAATAGCTCTTCAGAATACTCCCCGATATACGAGTATAGCCGACAGAATACGCAAAGAGAGCTTACATGTCTGCGATGCGCCAGTCTTTTCAACGAATTGGTTAATTTGGGATTGTCCATAATCTGAACTGCCCGCTTTTGAATCCGGTCAAATGGAAGAAGTTTATACTGAGGCATGCACATGTGTGGGCGGACTTGCGCTTTATAGATTAGGAGCCTGTGCTCGGGCGCAAAGTACCGCTTTGCTCTGTTGAGCATCCCAAGCTTTTTCGAGGCTAAATTAGCTTTACACTTGCTCTAACGATGAAGGAAAACATCGTGAAAAACTTGCATGCCTGAAAGTTCTATATAAAATTTTATAGAAGGTATGTTCAGTTTGTCACGTACAGCTAAAATTGATGTATTATGCTTACTTATATATAGTTCTTTCAACTCACGAGGGCGCATAAGCTTTACTTGTGGTTACGTCGTGTACATGCACATTGCGTAAGTATGCGTGTCTGTGCGGAGCCTAGGTGGGAGCGGTCTGGCGCGAGCAAGCTCTCGCTTCCACTTATACAGATACGACACACACACACACACACACACACAACCATGAGCCACGCCCTCGTGAAACGTAAGGACTGTACTAGTAGGTACTATACTTAAATAAAATATTTCAAAGAAAAACATTTTATAGAATCCCCAAATTAATGGATTGCGTTCGAATAAGAAATTAATCGTGTTACAATAAAGACATGGAAAGAAATGGCGTGGAAAATAGAGGGTCCTGAGGGAGGCGTAAATCCAGAGATTGTCAGCAGTTTGATTAAGCGGTAAATTTTAAATCATAATCCCAAAGCGTTGTGACACTTCGCTGTGACATGAGTCGAGGATTTCGCGACTGTCAAGCGGATGTCAACACAGTTCTAGCACAATCCTTTGAGCACAATCAGATTAAGTATCCTACTAATATTTCCTACTTTTCCTACTAATCCTATCCTACTAATCCTACTATCCTACTAATATTATAAAAGCGAAAGTTTGCATGTGTATGTGTGTGTGTGTGTGTGTGTGTGTATGTTTGTTACTCTTTCACGCAAAAACTACTGGACCGATTTGGCTGAAATTTAAAATGGATATAGATTATACCTTGGATTAAAACATAGGCTACTTTTTATCCCGAAAAAATTTTAGTTCCCGCGGGATTTTCTAAAACTATAGTTATAGTTTGCTGTAGCAAACTTCCTTAAAATTCAAATCTTATTCACCTTGTGGTGGTGGTAGGTGCGCAACTAGTAATTATATAAAAATTCTTTAAAAAAAAACCGCCTTCAAAGGTCACTACAAAGTATAAAAGTACTTTTATACTTTGCTTTGGACTTGCATTTGACCGGTTATTTATCAGAGAATCATACCACAGTGTGACAAGATCGTTTTGTCAATACTGAAGTCGTGAGAAAGCTTTGTTGTAATAATTGTGCTTGTCAAGTCTGCGGTGCTGCTATGTCAGTATCTGCTACTCTTTACTACGCAAACACTCAAAGCAAATCAATTTCAGTAAGTTTTGCTCAGTTTGATATTGACTTCTGCAGTAAATTGCGGAAGCTATCCACCGGCGCGCGGCGCGGCGGTTTGATTTGTAAATCAAATTCAAAACTATTTATTTCATATAGGCCAACCTGTGGTTATCACGACAAGTCAAGACACTATCACCGGTTCGAAAAACAAATGCAGAACATAAAATTTGGTTAAAATAGATTTGGTTATAATATTGACTTAAGTTTTGGTTCATTTTTTTAAAGAATATTAGCCAAGCTGAACTTTTTCTCCTCTCCCCTCCAAATAAGAAAAGCTTGTGCTAGGAGTGGGTACGACAGTAATGCAACGGGTGGGGCACGAACCTGCAACCTTTCAGTTTTCAGTTCGCACCTTTATCCGTTGAGCTATAGAGGCGTAGAAGAGTTTTCTCTAGGCTCTTTAATACTGAAGACTTCTTCGTCGACTGATTGTGAAATCACTTGTCACATTTAAATAGCGACTAGTATATTAAAAGCATCATATCCTGAAGATCATATCCTACAAAGTTTGAGCTTTCACTTTCTGTTCTGTTCTCACTTTCCTGTTTACAGTCAATAAAAATTCCAACCATCAATTTAACATTTGCGAGTTTAACACGGAAAATACATGACACTCGGCACGGAAATCCCTGGATCGTCACAAGCTTGATTAAGTGTTAAATTTTAATTTATGATCCCCCAGCGTAGACGGCGTTGAGTGACGTTTTACGACTTGGGCAATCTGCGGCGTCTCTCGAACGAACGTAAACATTACACTTTTGTGGAATATAAAACAAAAGAAAAATCAAGTTATAACAGGAAATGTAAGATAAAAAGTTAAAATCCCAAGACGGTACAACTTGGTGGCTATAGCATTAAAACCAAAACAAACAAAATATCTGATGTTTATAAGCGACTTTGCGACAAGCAATTTTTCTCTAGTGTATTAAAAAAAGGTTTTTTTTTTGAAAATCCATTTCTAAACGGGTGAAAACAGTACATTTTGAATGAAGAAAGAAATATACACGAAACGAAATCGTGGTTATCAGCTACTTTTTGAAACAAAGCGTTTGGTTTATTTTGTTTAGCTTTAACTAAAATGAAATACAATTTTTGTAGCGTTTCATCTACACCACCCGTTCATGGTTGTATATGTAGGTATATTAAATTTAATAAACTAAAATATTATCCGCATACACGAGCACGAGGCACGTTTACCTAAAATTCGAACATAAATCCTGATGTTCCTCTACGTATACGGGGGCGTTGCATAAAAGAGTACATAAGATACAAAATTGCTCGCGGCGTTCCTCGGAAACGAGGGTAAAGTGCGTATAACTCACCAATAATGCACGAGAGAAAATGGACCGTAAAGAGGCAGGCGGCAGTAGCACGCGCCATCGTTCACAGGCCCTCGGGGGAAGGGTTCATCGTTCCTGAAACAAAGACTACGTTAATAACTCCTCAAAGACACCTTCTGGTCTTTTGTTTCGACTAAATAAACAAGACGCTGGCGCTGTACTGAGTGCATTATATATGTAGGTCGCAATAATGTAAGATTAATTATTTTCGGTTACCATTATGGCATGGTGATATCATTATGCTTCGAATTTAAGTCTCTTGTATTTTCGAACTAACTTTTTTGACGACCTCCCTGGCGCAGTGGTGAGCGCTGTGGTCTTATAACTGGGAGGTCTCGGGTTCGATTCCCGGCGGGGGCAATTTAGTAATTTATTATTTCTAAATTGTCTCTGGTCTGGTCTGGTGGGAGGCTTTGGCCGTGGCTAGTTACCACCCTACCGTCAAAAACGTGCCGACAAGCGATTTAGCGTTCCGGCACGATGGCGTGTAGAAACCCATTAGGGGTATGGGTTGAATTTACACTGCTATACCCCTTCCAAGTTAGCCCGCTACCATCTTAGACTACATCATCATATAATGAGATGGGTGACATAATAAATATCGAGGGTGTTAATAATTGGTTTTTGCTGCGAAAGATAAAACAGGAGAAAATTGGGCATAGTAAATTCTTTGTCGATTAAATTACTAGAGACCATTTTTTCTGGTTTTAGTTTTTCACAACAAAAACCAATTTCAAACCTCGATATGTCTCATACTAATATATTTGCAAAGTATGATTTTAATGTAATAAATTATAGCAAAACTGCGGTTGTATGGAAACTCAAGCTTACGAAAGACTTAAAAGAAAGGAAAAAGTACTAGTAAAATGATCTCTTATATCTTAAGAAATCAATATTATACGCTATAGTCTCTGAAGTTAAATGTCTCGACTTTTGGTGTACCTAGTTACTATAATAACCTTCTTCATCATTGACGTATCTACTATGCCTAGTACGTTTTATATCGATGATTTTCATAGTCTATAGTCGACTAATATCCGTTGAAAAACACTATCAAAAATTTTATTATTAGCACTAGCTTTATATCATTTTTAGGTTGAAGAAATTATGCGTTCATTTTTTCGTTAAAAAATAATGTATGAAAAACAAAATAGACCAAGACCTTGGCATTATATACCAAATTTTCATGCTGAAGACGATGTGTATCATAGCTAAAATCTTCGCTCATTTTTTCGTCAAAAATAATGTATGAAAAAGAAAATAGACCAAGATCATAGAGGTCTTGGCCCGCGCCATTTCTCACGAGCCCTCGGGGCAAGGGTTCATCACGGCTAGAACAAAGCCTGCGTTAATAACTGCTCAAAGCGACCATCTGGCCTTTTGTTCGTAGTAAATAAAGTAGAATCTGCCCTGAATGTAGAGCATCTTGGCTAAACGATCGCAGGTTGCACAAGTATATACAAGACAGAGATATTTTTATTTGCTTGAACCTGAATACATAATAGATATTGTAATTTTCGATATCAGCCACAATATTATATTATAGCCATTTCGGTAGGTAACAGGAGTAGTTTGTAATCTATACAATTCATCAAAATAATCAAAATAGTATAAGTAAAGTAATTTATCGCTATTCAAAATATGTTATTTAGAAATTCATTCATGTTGATATAACGGTTTCTATGTATTTATTGGCTGCGACTTCGCTCACGTTAACTTACGTTAAGTGCGAAGATTTAAAAGTACTAGTTTTTTATATGGTTTTGATATGGTTTATGGTTATGGTCGTTTTGATATGGTTTTCTTATAGTTGGTGATAACGGGCCTTTTGAGCTAGTGTAGCATATATCTGACGCAATTTCTGTTGTGCTACTCATAAAGGAATTTATGCCTTAATCGATAAATACGAGTAATAATTACGAAGTTTATTTTCAACACCTTTAGTAGAAACAAAATTGTACGTTCTATTTCAACATTGATCTTTATGATTAAGAATCTTGTCAAGAAGAGCAAAGAATAATTTTAATATTTATATTAGGGTAGGTACTTCCACCCATAATAAATAATTGGATATTATTATTCCGACCCTTATTACGTATTACTGGAGTTACTGCGAAAATACTCTGAAAAAGTAAGGAAGCTTATGATAAACATTTTCGTGAAATAAGATACGACAACATATAAAGACCGTAAAGTTACGCGTGTAACGAAGTAAAAGGAAATGTCTAGAACTTTTACCCTTAACACCCAGTTCTCGGTAAATGGCCTTCCATTTAAAGAGCAGGACTTTTTTGTTGTAACTTTAAGAAAAATATTTTAGGTGTGAAACTTTCCTTCACATTGGGGACCTTGCTACAATATTTAAAATAGCAAAGTACCTTTAATATAAGTTAGCCGAGATTAAGAGAGCAGATCCTTACAGAAGTTTATTTATTAAAAGTTCTACGATAATAAAATCTGAAAAATTCAGTTTACTAACATAATTAAGTAATGGCAAGGGAGTAATAAACTTCTCAAAATTTAATAATTAGCTTTTATTAGCTTTTGCCTACAATTTAGCTCAGGTTTTATTAGGTATTCTATAAATCGTTTTACCGGGGTAAAAATTTCCTGTATATGTCTATTTTGTAATAAGTCAATCCATTGTTTGTTTGTATGTTTCATAAATCATCAAACAAGTTATGAACTATATACATATATAAACTTATGATTTAAATCAAATTATATAATGTAAAAAAAAATTATGTAATTTAAAAAATTTAATATTATGTACAAAAAGTCTTCTCACAAAGAAAGAGGAGTGGTTGTTTGCGCATTTCTTTGAAGTTTCTTTGAGTAGCCAAACAAACTTGCACAATTACAAAACGTTATGAAGCTTGTTACATACCGTGAATCGCCCCTATTCAGCACAACGTGCGTCACGGCTCACATTCCATGTGAATCCAATAGACTGGACAATTTACGCCTTCGTTTACCTAACTTCGGTGCGAACGGACCCTTTTACATTTCATTTTATATTTAAGTCACCATTTTTTTGTAACTTTTATTAAATCTTTACACCAAAAAGGACTTCATCATTTCACCAGCTTCGACAGCCCCACCAAAATATAACTGGCGCAGTCGATGTGATCTTCCTGCTGCTTCAAGGTCATCGTGGTGCACCACCTAAAAATCAGGTGAACGCCGCGGGTTTCCTTGTCAGGAAGATAGAACCTACAAGGAGGAGCTGTCATTTGAAGAAGCTGCCGCTGAAGACTTCGAGTCATACTGAAAATCGATGGATCGGAGCTCGCCAGCGACTTTAGTTATGTAAGTACATGAAATCCTTTTATTGGTTGTGATTTTAACTATTGCACAGGGTACTATAATATATACGATTTTTACTAGCCCTCGTTTTTTTAAATAGGTGACTTTTATTAATTTTATATTATAAAGAAAGATAGATTTAATCATTTTAATATTCTTTATTAAATAAAAAAAAATGATGACGGAACAAATTAGTCAAGTAGATTTATTAAATAGAATTAATGCAGCACTTAAGGTCTTACCCGATTTTGATGGAAAGAGTTCCCATATACTAACTAGATTTTTAAAAGCCGATCAGTTAGTTAAGTCATTTTTAAATCCAGCTCCAGAGTATCAGCTTTCAAACCTTTCTTTAATTAACGGAATATTAAATAAAATTACTGGATCTGCCGGAAGAACCTTATCCAGCAACGGTATTTCCGATGATTGGAGTAGCATCAAATCTAGCTTAATAAATAACTTCGCCGACCATAGAAATGAAATAGCTCTACTTACAGACTTAACTCTTTTAGATCAAGGTCGTGACACACTATCAATTTTTTACGATAAAGTTCAAAATTTACTGTCCACTCTTATTACTATATATATAGCTACTCGTGCTGATTCACTGATTCACTGACTGACTGACTGATTGACTCATTGATCACCTCTCCTGTAAAATTTTGTATGAAAAAAATTTTTTCCACCCACCGTTTCGTATAGAGGACAAAAATTCATTCGGAACAAAAATATGGAGAGAGCTGATGATTGAGGATTTCGGAGACGGGTGAGGAGCACCGGCCAGGGTATCGAAGATAGGTGGGGGGTGTTCAACCAAATGTCACTCGAAACCTCATCCAATTGGCAGAGAGCCGAAAAAAAACTTCAAAATGGCGGATTCAAGATGGCGGCCATACAAATTTCGTCGGTGTCTATCTCGGAAACTATAAAAGATGGAAGAGTGGTTTCTTGGAAAAGGGTGATCAGGACTCGAAGGCCCACTTGATGAATAGAAAAAAAATTCAAGATGGCGGATTTTTTATTTTTTCATACAAAATATATGCAAGACTTTAATACGGTTCTTTTTCAAAATTTCTGATGGTTTCGTATAGAGGACAAAAATTTATTTGGAGAAAAAATATGGAGAGACCTGATGGTTGAGGATTTCGGAGACGGGTGAGGAGCACGGCCAGGGTATCGAAGATAAGTGGGGAGTGTTCAAACAAAAGTCACTCGAAACCTCATCCAATTGGCAGAGAGCCAAAAAAAAATTCAAAATGGTGGATTCAAGATGGCGGCCATACAAATTTCGTGGATGTCTATCTCGGAGACTATAAAAGATAGAAGAATGGTTTCTTGAAAAAAGCTGATCAGAACCCGAAGGCCTACTTGGTGAATAGAAAAAAATTCAAGATGGCGGAATAAAAAATTTTCCATACAAAATATATGCAAGACTAAAACATAGTTCTTTCTCTAAACTTATATTGATTTTGTATGGAGGATAAAAATTCATTCACAGAAAAAATATGGAGAGAGCTGATGATTGAGGATTTCGGAGACAGGTGAGAAGCACGGGCAGGATATCGAAGATAAGAAGGGTTGTTCAAACAAAAGTCACTCGAAACCTCATCCAATTGGCAGGGAGCTGAAAAAAATTCAAAATGGCGAATTCAAGATGGCGGCCATACAAATTTCGTAGGTGTCTATCTCGGAGACTATAAAATATGGAAGACTGGTTTTTTAGAAAAAGATGATCAGGACTCGAAGGTCTACTTGATGAATAGAAAAAAAATCAAGATGGCGGATTTTTATTTTTTCATGCAAAATATAATATGCAAGACTTTGATACGATCCTTTTCGAAATTTCTGATGGTTTCGTATAGAGGACAAAAATTCATTCGGAGGAAAAATATGTAGCGAGCCGATGATTGAGGATATCGGAGACGGGTGAGGAGCACGGCCAGGATATTAAAGATAGGTGGGGGCTGCTCAAACAAAAGTCACTTTAAACTTCATCCAATTGCCAAAGAGCCGAAAGAATCCTCCAATACGGCGGATTCAAGATGGCGGCCATACAAATTTCGTCGGTGTTTATTTAAGAGACTATAAAAGATGGAAGAGTGCTTCCTTGGAAAAAGATGATCAAGACCCGAAGGTCTACTTGGTGGACAGAAAAACCGCGGTTCGCTTTAGCGAGCCGCGAACCCACGCGCCCTACTAGTTACATATATAGAGTTACACGACACCGTTAGAACTACTATAGATGCAAAAAGAACGCTCTACCAAAAATTGGCTCTAACAACTTTCTTGAGAGGCTTACGTGAACCACTTGGATCAAGAATAAGGTGTATGAGACCCCCCAGTTTAGAAAAAGCTCTTGAATTTGCAAAAGAAGAATTAAACATAATTTATGTACAAAAAAGAAATCAAATTTTCCGATATAAGAAGAATTTTCAAAATTTTTATAACCATAACCCTTGTTCTTATAAACCATTCCGAAATCATTACAGTAATATCCCATCACGAATATACCCAAAGTTCCAAAAACCTTCAGAACCCCAAAGTTATCATCAGGTAGATTTGAATTTGCATACCACATGCGGAACTCTAAAAAATGAAGTTCCTATTACATTTAACAAATCTAACCATTTCAATTTTAATGAACAATGCATACCGGCCAGGTGTGAATATGAAATTGACACCGCTAACGATAAGCGGAATCCGGACATCATATTATCATCTTTGCCCATAGATCAGTTAAATGTAGAAGAGGCAACTAATTTAACTAAACTTGCCAAAGAATATTTAGACATATTTTACTCGCAAAAAGACAGTTTAACCAATAACTCTGAAAAATTAAACCCTAACTATATAGATAACAAGTATCAGATTTCAAGTTTAACTGACGTATTAGATAAATTAGGAAGGTGCTTGTATTTTACAACTCTAAGTTTCAGTTATAATTTCCAAAACTTTACCGTTAATTTCCTTCAAGGTCTTCCAAATTGCATATTTTATTTGGACAAAGTTTTAGTTTTTTCAACATCGTTACAAGAACATATAGTTAACTTGCGTGCACTTTTTGAAAGATTAAGACATTTAGATTTAAAGGTTGTAATAAACCAATCCGAGTTTTTCAAACGCGAAACGCCTCTATGCCATATCCATTCTCTGGACGGTATCCAACCAAACTCAAATTATATTTCAGACATTTTGAACTTCTCTTTACCTAAATCTCGCTCTCAAATTAAGCAATTTTTAGCTCTTCTAAGTTATTACAGACGTTTTATTCCCGATTTTGCGAACTTAACCAAACCTCTTACATCATGTTTAAAAAAAGGTGCAAATATCAATTTAGATTCTGAATATATAAATTCTTTCGAAAATTGCAAAGTTAAAGTTATGAATCTCCCAATCCTTAAATATCCCAATTTTGACCAAGAATTTAATCTTACCACATACGCCTCTGATTCAACTTTAAGTGCAACACTTTCGCAGGGCCCTATTGGCGCCGATTATCCTGTTTCATACGCTTCCCGAACTTTAAATAATAGTGAAATTAAATACTCCAGGATTGAAAAAGATTTCCTAGCAATAGCTTGGGCTATAAAATACTTTAGGCCTTATCTTTTTGGTCATAAAATTAGAATAATTACGAATCTTCAAAAGTTACCCAGTCAAAAAGAATCAAGTACTCGCATAATGAGGTGGAAGTTAAAATTAGCAGAGTATGACCGCACTCTAATTAAATGTAAAAATGATATGAAAAATCTTTCTGTGACTCTATCTTCTACTCCCAATAATCCGGATTTAGATGAAAAATTGACTAGAGTAACGAAAAGATCGAATTTAACTAAAACTAAAATCATCCCTTCCAAATTAGAAAATCAAATTCCCGATATCCCTATCCAAAATCAAGAAATATCCCTTCTTAGTAACGAAAACTTTTCTACTAACCAACGCATACATATATATACTTCTAAGAAAATTCGTGGCCCCTTTAGAAAATCCCGATTAAAAAGACATATGAAATAAATTACTTCATCTTTCTAATTTTCCTTGTAACTTTAATTAAGTATACTTATGCAAAGCGGTTGCGACATTCTCACGATCAAATTTCAGCTTACTGATAGAACTGCATTACCTACATACTTTGCTTTAACAAGAAATAATTTATTACACCTTACCTATACATACATTACTTTGTTAAATTTTATAGCAATTATATATACCTATACAATGTATAGTAATAATGTATAGCTCTTACTTATGTCACAGTGTGACTAATAAGAATAACGAGCAATTTTATAACTAGGTATGCTTACTGCTCACTTTCGTAACCGAAAGAAATATGAAGCAAAGTTAAAAAGCGTACTTAGATGAAATCAAATCTATTCATTCTAACTCTACAGAACTCTAGCAATATTCCTAAGGTTTCCTTTTACATTTACTTAGTCATTGATTTATTATCCTGTTAAGTTTAAATTTTTAATCAGTTCTTTATAATATACTTAACTAGTTCTTTATAATACCTACTTATCGAAATTGTTATAGTACCACATGCACTCTACATCGCAACCAATTCTTGAGATTTTATGTACATAGAGGCAGAAAGCCCGAAGGATATTTGAATAACCCATCACTAGATTTCAACCAATCAGTCATCACCAAGTTCATCCTGTTCCAGTCTGCATACTACAATTTATACTCGATTCATATTACAGAAGATAGATGAAACGTGAAAAATCACGCCTATCTCTCTGTCCAAGGAAGCTCTGAATGAGCAGATTAGCCAGTTAGCCAGAAGTTATCTCATACTCCAAGAAGAATATTTACCATTTTCTAGTACACCCGCAAGAAGACTTCTCAAGAAGACCGGACAAAGAATTTCTTCAGTGTTCCGCAATATTCGGTGCCTTCGTCACCCAATAGTTGCTTATCTGATAGGGGAGGTGTTACATACCGTGAATCGCCCCTATTCAGCACAACGTGCGTCACGGCTCACATTCCATGTGAATCCAATAGACTGGACAATTTACGCCTTCGTTTACCTAACTTCGGTGCGAACGGACCCTTTTACATTTCATTTTATATTTAAGTCACCATTTTTTTGTAACTTTTATTAAATCTTTACACCAAAAAGGACTTCATCATTTCACCAGCTTCGACAGCCCCACCAAAATATAACTAGCTTAGCATACTAGAGTTTGCAGTACACAATATTAAAACAAAGTTTCCTTAATGCATAACGGAAGCGCTATGTAAACGCGTAGAAAGTATAAAGCTCAGATTCCTTTGACATGCAAGTAGCAAGTTGTAACTTTATGTATTAAGCCATAATTATTAAAAAATTTTTAGTTTGTACACGTAAAATAGAAAGGATGAAACCGATGCGCGACTCTAGCCTGACTTCAACATAACGTGTACAAACTAAAATTACTTTATATTTTGGTGTGACTAGTGGTGTTTGAAATTTATTTAAGTACCTATTTAAGTTTTTTAGAGCAATTGCATAGAATTAACCTACACATTCTAACCGCGAGCGATTTCCTATTATTCATTACGGAGTTCTGTCCTCCATCTCCGAAGATATTCGTCAGATCGTCTGCTGATACGTGCTTTCAATCCGCTTGTTCGCTTTAGGACAGATTCGCTTTACGACAGATTCGCTTTACGGCAGATTCGCTTTACGGCAGATTCGCTTTACGGCAGAAGTACAGTGAACTCGAATATATATAGATAGATTTTTGTTTAAAATTAATAATACATTAAACAAGTTAATACATTAATGCTAATAGATGGCGCTGTATTTACTATCGGTCAAGTCATGTTAAAACAGTTTTGCGTCAACTATTATTATTTTTTATTACGTCTTTTCTAATTTCATAACTCGGCACCTTTAAAATTTAGTGAAGCATCAATAATTATAATTTATAACACATCCTATATTGTTCTATCATCAAAATGTACCTAATATAAGCATCAAAAAAAAATTCAATTTTTTTTTTTACTTACTTTTTTTTTGTAAGCTTTAGGTAGGTTTACGATCCCAACAGAACCTAAGTGCCCGGCCTCCGGCCGGGCACCTGAATATTCATGTATAACCCTAACCTAACCTAACTTTAGTTTAAAGAAAAAATTCAAATGACGGACAAGTGCAAATTCACTCAAGTAGACTCGGAGACCTCGCTTCGCTCGGTCAATAATAATTATATAAAGGAAAGTTTTCCTTGGAGTGGAGACCATATTTTATCTCGACCTGTACAATTTTTGCCGTAAAGCGAATCTGCCGTAAAGCGAATCTGTCGTAAAGCGAATCTGTCCTAAAGCGAACAAGCCTTTCAAACAAAAGAAAAAAAAATTGGAAATCGAATTGGAAGTCGGTAAAAATATAATTATGTTGTGAGAGATGACATAAATGGTACATGCTTGATGTCGTAACATTTTTGTTTTGAAAAGAGCATTGGCTCAATGTTTTGCCCGCTCTTCTCAGCAGAATCTGCTTTGTGAATCGGTGGTAATCTTAACTTGTCATAAGAGCGACAAGGTGGACTGCATAAAATAAATAATTTCGTATGTAATTTGACAATCTTCGATTTGGAAGCGAGAAACCTCGATTTTTTTTTACAATAAAAGGACCCATGTAGTATTGCCCTTAGTGCAAACTAGTAGAACACGTGCAAACTTGTTAATAAAAAATAGAGCTTTACGCTAAAGTTCTACATTGTAAGCTGCGCTGCGAGAATTCTATAGGAATTCCTATAGAACTCTACCGCTTTAACCAGAGCGGTAAAACTTTGTAAGCGATTTATTCGGTTTGAGTTATTGTGTGGAAACGTTTTGTATCAACGCCACGAAGTATATTCTGTATTCAAGCGTAGTTTCCAAATTCGTTGAAACATTTTGAAATTGTTACATTGTAATTTTATATAGCCCTAATACCCAAAGCCTGCCGAATTTTTATGAACAGTGCCATACTCTCAAATATTTTATAAGGTTCATCTTTCATCGGTTTTAGGGTTGCATTGAAATCCAAAAGATCTAACAAAAGCTCATTACTTAAAGTATCCCCAATATGAGTGGGTTCTTATAATTATTTTTATTCTAATAAAAATACGTCTAAACTCACTTTTGATTGATGCTCGTCTGCCTAAGGTACCTCCTGTATTTATTACATACTATGATTGGGTATATTATAAGAAAAACTCTGATAAAAAATGTGAGCTTTTGTCATATTTTTTTTAATACTGCGCGGTGAAGCTATGATTTATTTATCTCTACAGTAGTTTAAAAGTGATATTTGTCAGGCCACAATTTCCGCTTCAACGATTTTATATGGACAAACTTACGCAAAATGCAAACAAGAAGCTGTCAACTTTCAGGTAAGTTGTCGTGATATACAGCTCAACTTTGTGTATATCCCCCTTTATTCATAAAAGTTGTAAAAGATTTATGAAACGAACGTCGAATTATGTCGCGACGTTTATGCAAGAGTGTATTCGAGCGTTAACGTGTCATTGATAAAATGATAAAGAGCTTTGACATGTTTTTCTGTGATGGTGGACGGGTTACACACTATAAATTTAACGCGATTTTTATCGTACCTAGTAGATATTTCGAAGGTTCACACCCCCTTTGTCTCTTTCGCGAAACCGTAGCAGCAAAGCTCCGACATGACTTGTCAGTATTTTTAGGTCATGTGTACAAGGTGTACAGGCTCTGCAGAGAGGCCTTTGTACTTTCTTTGTTATTGCCCTGCTCTGACGCATAACCCTTCGACGGTGTTCCCACTTAATTACAATATGGGGTTATTCAAGGGGCGGACCAATAATTTCCTGAAAAGCCGGCAACGCATTCGTGGTGCCTCTGATACTACAATTGTTAAGGAGCGGCGATAATCACTTAACATCAGGTACCCGCCTGCTCATTTGCCCGTTATTCATATAAAAAAAAACTGCAATTCCATCTAAGGATGTACTCGTATACCCAAAGGAGACAAGGAACATCACGTCCAAGAAGATGCTGCTTTTTCTGGCGACAACCAGTATTCGATCTAGGTATAGATTGTTCATTGTGGCGATCACAATGAAGTAGCAACAGTTAAAGTGATCCAGAGATTTACAGAAGATCTGCTGATGATCTGATCGACATGAATTTTTGCATGGGTAGGTGGTACAGGTATAGTTGAGCATCTGGGGAGTAACATGGACTTCTTTTTCTCCCGCAAGTTTACCGCGGGATTTTTAACAACATAACTTGGACGAAGTCAGGGGAAAGCTATCGATAAGTAAAGCTAACTTCAAAATACATAATGTCATCTTAGAATGCATCGTCACTTACCATCAGGTGCGATCGCAGTCAAAGACTATCTTGTCACTGAATTAAAAAAATATTTTATTTTAGAAGAGCAAGCCATCAAAAGACGTGCGCCAAGCGATTTAGCGTTCCGGCACGATGATGGCGTGTAGAAACCGATTAGGGGTACAAGTACACTGCCATACCCCTTCCAAGTTAGCCCGCTACCATCCTAGACTATACTATCATCACTTACCATCAGGTGAGATTGCAGTCAAGGACTGTCTTGTCATCGAATAAAATAAAATAATATGCCTCTATCTATTCCTAGCTATCTTTGATACCTACCTATAAAATTTGTTAGATTTGTTATTTGAGCTAGGTATAAACTTTCTGTTGTAGTTATTAGTATCGGTCATTAAACTTGCTATTTTAAGCAAATAGTTTTACGGAGAATTAGCGTAATCTCAATTTAATATTGTTTTGTGTTATGGTTTTGAAAGTCATTAACTATGTAGATTTATCACGAAGTTTCAAGTGGTCCTCCAAGTTAAGAAACTCTCAGAATTGTTTTTGAAACATTCTCATTTGGAAACATTGTAACTAAATACCCTTAAAATAAAATGAATCCTCTAATTGATAGGAATTTCTGAGAACATTTTTCTCAATTAATCGTGTAAGTATTTTTTGCTTTTTTTATTAAGTAATTCTTGCCTGTTATCTCACCTGATGCTAAGTGAATGCAATCACGTGGGTTAACTTGGAAGGGGGTATGGCAGTTTTCAATTAAAAAACACTTCTAATCGCTTTGTAGAGGCCATAATTAGCGGGACGTTTTCGACGGAAGGATAAAAGCCACGATCAAAGTTTGCCAACAGACCAGACCTTAGCCTTCTCAAAAATAAAGTCTCAATAGCCTAACGGTTAAAAGTGCGAACTGCGAATGGTCGCAGGTTCGAATCCCATCAGTTGCACTATTGTCGTACCCATTCCAAGCACAAGCTTTCCGCTTATTGGGAGGATATGAAGGATATTAGTCAATATCAGCTTGGCTAATATTCTTAAATTTTTTTTATATAATATGTTCAAATTATTATCATCCGCCTGCTCCCTGATGCATCAAGGAGGTCGTCAAAAGGAACTTAATAAATAATAACGTCCTCTTGACCAATATACTAGTCATGGCGTCGAATTTCCACAGAAATTAGTCATCTGCGCGGCAGATATTATAGTGCAGTGTAGTGTTTACACACACATGTGTGTGTAAACACACTTTATTGCCTCACTCTCATAGTCCGATGGGGGGCGGAATTCCGATACGATAGGAGAGAGTTTAGGCAGATAACCAACGGTTTAACGTGCTCTCTGAGGCACGGGGGTGACACATACCAACTTCACTCCGAGTTAGTACCTACTGAGATTTTCTTGATAGAAAAACCCAATTAACTTTTTGGGCCGACTCGGGAATCGAACCCGAGACCTTGTCATCCGCAGTCGAAAATGGTAACCAATAAGCCAACGCGGCAGTTCAAAACTCAAAAGGAACTTACAGACGTGTCGAGTCACTTATCTAAGTTAGGGACAGAATTAAGTTAAAATGCAGCTGCTTTGACATTCTATTTCTAGCTATTTCATTTTCAAGCTATGAGTGGCATTTAAGCGGAGTTGCATAAAACATGGCTGCAATTAGACCGTAGCACGGGGTCGATCTAAGTCGGAACGCGAACAAGACTGATGGCTTTCCTAACCATTCATCATATTTGCGAAGCTCTAACCGTCTCTGTACCTTGTACCTCATGAATCCTTAGTCAATATTACAAATACGAAAGTGTGTTTGCTTGTTGGTTTGTCCTTTAATCACACAGCAATAGAGCAACGGAACGACGTGAATTTTTGCATGGGTATAGTTGAGGACCTGAAGAGTGATTTAAGTTACCTTTTATGCCGAGTTCCTTGCTGGCTCTTCTCGGCAGGAAAGGCATTCCGAACCAGTGGTAGATTCATTGACAATTCAAAAGTGCTTGTAAAAGTTTATTTGAATACAAAATATTTCTATTTCTATTTCTATATCTATTTATCTCGGAAAAAGTAATAACACAGGGTCCCCGCGGGATTTTTAAAAACCTAACTCCACGCGGATGGATTTACGGAAAGCTATGTAGTTATTGTTATAAAAAAATCATTTCTAATCTGCACTGAAAATCTTGGAAACGACTTGAAATATCTGACCCAGTTTAATTTTTCATTCGAATTGGGTAGGTCCTTTGAGAATGTCTTATCAAATGTGTTGCGTTGGTTATGTGGTCTTATGGCCCTTTTTATTGTCTGTCCATAAATACTATTTCTTTATTGTAAGACTAGCTTTTGCCCCCGCGACTTCGTCCGCGTGGAATTAGATTCCAATTTTTCCTGAATTTTCTTTGCTATAAACCTCACGGAGCCCGAGACCTGTCCAACGAATGCAAAACCGTGGAAATCGGTTCGTGCGTTCTGGAGTTATAGCGTCAGGAAGGAAAACCCGACTTATTTTGATATGGTAGATTATTAGAGATATAGCATATATATTCTAATAAAATTATATTACTAGTGTTAGCCCGCGACCTCGTCCACGTGTAGTTAGGTTTTCAATCCCGTATAAATCTTAAGGTGTCCTATGTCACTCTGAGTAGGGCTAACATGCGCGTCACGAGAAAATTTTGTCTACACGTTTACAGGTACTATACTCATGCAAAAAATCACGTCGATCCCTTCCGCTGGTCCCTCGCTGGAGGACAAATTAAAAAAGAAATACGCTTTCATATTTATAATATTGGTAAGCATTTTATGCTAGAGGGCTTCAGTTCGCAAGATCTAATCTGTCTCCTTTTAAATTGCGACTCCAAATCTGAAAACTATAGACCGCACTCTCAATCAGCTCAGACTCTAGACAGAGTTAAAACGAAACAGATTTATGTCAGAGCATATTTGTGCCTCGTTTTAACCTCTATCTAGAGCAGTCTTTCTCAAAGTGGGCGATAACACCCCCTTGTGGGCTTTGGAGACCTAGAGGGGGGCGTTAAGGGGCCCAGAAAAAAAATGGGGGGCGTTGGCATGGTATAGGGGGGCGATGGTTGATTTGTAATTTCATTAATGGAATTTGATGATTTTTAACAACCTTGTTAAAAATCATCAAATTCATTCATCTCATTAGATTACTTTTAAAACTAAAATTGATTACCTATCTATATTGTTACTTTTAATTTGATTAAAATATATTTTTTAATATTATAAAGTTGCATAAATCTTGAGGATGTAACGTTGAAGTATACGTAAGTTTAAACACCAGAATCCACAAATAACAGACATAACTTAATTAATTAAGTTGTGGTTTTTAAGTTTTAGGAGTGTATAAAAAATGGGGGGCGCTGAAAAAGAATTAATTTTCAAAGGGGGCGGTAAAAGAAATAAGTTTGATAACCTCTGATCTAGAGTCTGAGCAGAGTCAGAACTCAGAGCACGCTCTATAGATCTCAGCATAAGTTCTATATCATCAGTCCGTACTTTGTTAACAGCAAGAATCGTGTTCAAGAAGTGCAATAACATTAATTCATATGCCAGCTACCTGGCATTTCAGCGGACTTGCATAAAATATGGCCGCTATTACGTACCGTTGCGCGCGGATGAACCAATTTGCCGGAACGTAAACAAGACTGATGGGTTCTTTAACGATTCATCATACTTGCAGTACTCAGTTACTGCAAGCTATTAATTTAATATGGTCATAGTGCTACCAACTTATCTGTTCAGGTGGACAAAAGTGGAACTGAGACCACTATTTGAAGTGCCATTCCACTGTCAAACTTCTACTAACTCTCCACTAACGACTTGGTAGATCTATACTGTGGTTATAACTTTATAATTTCAGCACATTGTCTATTTTACTCACTTTCAATGCCTATTATTTTATGTGCGTTGTCTTCCTCTAAAGACATATCCGCACTTATACATATCGTATGAATACGAATATACAATATCAGCAGTGGAATTGTCTAAAAATGATTGCTACTTTGTGACGGTCGCAATCATTTCTGACTGCGATCACCACCAATGATTAAAGCTAATTTAGACATTACATGTTCCCAAATGGATCCAGCCGGAAATTGAACTCGGGACAACCAACTTTATGTATAAAAATCACTAAGCTCAGAGAACTGAGCTCCTACTGCATCAAAAAGGTCGTTAATGAGCAGGTTACCCTTCTGTTGAATATTTCACGTAGAATTATCGCTATTATGGCGTTTATCTTAATTTTATGGCGACTTTAATAGCGGATGTTAATTTTATTTCGCACTGAAGGTAGCACCGGCCTGCAGAGGCGGTATTACAGCATACATTAACGTCGGTTAAGGGACTACAACAATTGTGATTTTTAGCATAAATATAAGAAGATATTTACCATAATGCGCTTAGGAACTTCACAACCTTGTATCTCCTTTACTGTTTTCCTACAAAACTTGTTCCCACTGAATTACAACATGGGATTATTCAAGGGGCGGACCAACAAATTCCTAAAAAGCCGGCAACGCACTGGTGGTGCCTCTGGTGCTACAAATGTTCATGGGCGGCGGTAATCACTTAATATCAGGTGACCCGCCTGCCAGTTTGCTCGCTAAAAATATAAAAAAAAACTGCGAGAAGTCTGAAGCTTTTGCATCCTTGAGTGGTAGAAGTCGAACCTACTCACAAGAAACGCTTTAGCTGAACGTTTCTGAAACGAACCGCTAAGGGTCAACTCACACCGAGACGCGACACGACGCGACGCGACGAATTTTATAAGCCGTACATTAAAAGTTTAGTTAGGGGATTTTGGATCTCGCCACAGAGCAGGTAATCTTTGCAAGTTTTAATAAAATTTTCTTCTCTCTGCGGCTTTAATGTTTTGATACAATTAAGCCATATTTTTTGTTTATGAAATAATAGAATAATGACAGTAAAGTGATATTACAGCTCCGTAGCGTTGCGTTATCTCAAACGACATTTACTAGGCATGTATCCCTCAAAGTAATTCCGAGGAAAACTTTTTTTTAAATTAAAATGGGACAATAAAACTTAAACCAATATAGGTACTTATTACTTATAGGTACTTATAAAAAGCCTTGTCTAAATATATGTATAAATCATGCTCGCATGGAATGGTGCCAAGAAAACTGGCTGCATTTCCGCGCTGGACAGCTATACTGATCGAAGAAAAAAAACTTAGGAAAACTTGAAGCAACTTGGAGTTTGTGAACTCGCCTCGTTTCAGCATCACCGTTAGTTATTCATCAGTGATCAATGAACTTAAACATTGTGTAACTGACATAGCAGCGAATTGCTGAGCTGAAGTGGTGAGGGATGAAACATAGCTTGGGGAGAAGGTAGCTAAATAAAAAAAATTCGAACATTCTCAAGAGTTGTAGGTATGTTATACCTCAAGAAATATCGATACCACTGAAGTGGTTCTGGAGGTCTATCGAGAGATGATTGATCGCCATCGAAGCGACGCCGCTTTATGCGATGAGTGGGTTATTACGAGGCTTAGCTAGACATACTTTTCGCTCTCTACTATTAATGAAATGTATGATGAATCGATTTTATACGCACATTGAAAAAGGATAAGCGCAAAACAAACACGACGCGTGACAAAAACTGCGCTGTACAAGGGCGTACGTGTGTGTTTTTTCTTACACAAACAATAAATCTAGGAATACAGTTCTACCATACCATGTACCATGTATGCATGTGTAGTAGACGCTTTCCTAGAAGAAGCCTTTTCGCCCTAGTTACGAAACTTTCCGATATCTTTTAAATATTTCCATGCAAAAAAGCACTCAACGTGTAACATAATATTTTATTCAAATTCTATTTAGATCGACGCTTCGTAAACACCAGAGATCTTAAAATTCGATTTTTCTCCGCGTTCTACCGGTTTCCATCCTTCACATACAATATGTATGCAAGTGGAGCGTGCTATCTGACTTGATAGCTGCACCCTTTCTTCAGAGAGTCTTTATTGGCATGGACATTTCCCGAGATAGATGCCAAAACCTGAACAAAGCAAATATTGGCTTGATGTGAGTCCTTTCTTGGCTTAGATCGTCCATTACAGAGTCTTTATATCAAAATTTCCTTTTGACTATCATCCTACCGTATGGGGGATGGTGTAATGGGAGGCCTTGGCTTCGATTTCCGGTAAAGGTAATAATCCTTTTATAATAATTAACGCGAAATTGTGTTTATTTCTTGGTTTGTCCACGTTGCTGCGTGATTGAAGGACGATGATCGACGTGATTTTTTGCAGGCTATACCTTAGATCAGGTTCGCGCGTGATTTTTAAAACCTTACTCCACGTGGACGAAGTCGCAGGCAAAAGCTAGACTTAATTATCATACAAAGTCCCTCCGTGAAATTTGTATGTCTATGCACGCTAATCTCAAAAATTGCGGATATAGTTGGCTAAAATGCCTTTCATATGTTTCTTCTAAATTACTTACTCAGTCTTGTAAAAAAGTATACACTTAAAACTTTTAATGATGCCATTACCCATTGCCATTGAAGAAAAGAAAATAATTTTCTTCCTAAATTCCTTATATTTTAGTACGAGTTTCATAGTCACAAAGCATAAAATATAATACGAAGAGAGTTTAAGTGCATACATATTAGAATTTAGCTATATTAAAGCTATGTAAAAGGTCACCCATGCAAAGACTGGGCGGATCAGATATACCAAGTTTATATTATAAAACACGGGTGTAATAAACAATATTTATTCTTCATGATATAATTAATAGCTGATTTATTCATAATGCAGCCAGCGTTATGAATTGCCTGCAGCTTGTTATAGAACCAGGAAAATTGAAGCACTCTTTGTTTTATATTGCGGAAGCTCCTGTGAGACTGACTACTATAATTTCCATTTTATGCATTATATTATAATCTCAAAAGTCGTCTTTTTCTGTCCAGTTATTTTAAAACGTGAGCTTATTAAGCAAGTAACCCAAAATAGAGATTATGGACATTAGAATTATGAAGGAGATAAATTTTTTTGCAATATCACTTGCACTCATGTTAAAGGTTACTTACTATGCTGAAAGAAAAAGTAATATTTTGCTGTAATCTACCAAACGGAAAAAATCTGTATGGCAACAATTCTGGAAAATGGAGCAGAAAAATTAACATACTGCCATTGTTTCAAGTTTAAATAGTGTTCGATTTGCTCTTTTCTTCTGTTTTTATTGCTAGTGAACACATGGTTTTATTGCCCAATTTGAGGAAGTAAAAGCCGTGCGCTGATTTTATTGTAAACTCTGTAGGACCCAGGGGGGTAAGACTGAGTAGGTAAAAAAAATTTAAATGATAATAATATGTAACGTTTCTAGTAAAAAGGGTAGCATTAAAGTTGAATGTGGAAGTTTCAAAGGTAGGAAAATGTATTTTAAAATGTGAATTTTATTTCGCGGACGCCAGACGATGCAATATGTCACTCTCCAGTTTATTTATGTTACTATTCGAGTAAGATATCGCTGGAGCGGGTTAACTGAAGCGTACGTATTGAAGAGCTGTGCGGTTTACAGCTTCACTGCAACTTTATACTTTACTGATAAAAATAAACTCGGTACGGAAGTACTCCCAGTCAACTAAAGTAATAGTCCCTTCTCTGCGTCTACGAACCTTGGATTTTTTCAGTATTCAGGCATTTCCATAAAATGCACCCAAAATGCATCGGACATACCTACTTTGGAGAGTGCGCTCAGGAACTTCACAACCTAGTGCCTCCTTCACCTTTTTACCACAGAATTGCGAGAAGTCGTGAGAGAGAAATCCAACCTACTCGAACGAAACGCTTTAATTCAACGTTTCTGATAGGAACCGCTAAGGTGTGGAATACTCTTCCAGCATCTGTGTTTCCTGCCACCTATAATTTGAGTCCCTTCAAGGCAAGAGTGAATAGGCATCTTCGAGGCAAGCGCGCTCCAACCTAGACCTCATCAGTGCTATCCAGTACTGATTGTCGTCAAGCACAAGCCTATTTCGGATAAAGAAAATATCAATTAGAAGCTTGGAAATTGCAGAGTTTCTTGCTCGTTGCAAAAACCTACTCTCAAGGGAAAGCTTCTCTTTAGGGAAGCAACCCTATGTTTACCGAGGTTTTGTCTATGATATTCTACTAGGGATGAGTTATTTACTCACGAAACAAGCGAAAAAATTGTTCCGAACGACGAAGAGTATAATAGCCTACTTCATTTTTAAATGACATGACAAATTATGACAAATATCTGCCATTACGCGCTTCATTTACCGCACACTTGTAAAATATCCACCTTTTTATACATATATACTATATCATAGGGTTTTGTAGGTGATAAACTTACTAAGCTAACATTCCAATAATGTAAATCAATCAAATCCCTACCGAGTTTTTGGAGATCCAATATTGGCTTTATCCGTCATGAATGTAACACGAGCAAAATGATGGTCTCAAAAAAGAACAGTTTTGACGCTTTGACAGAGTTTAATTAAAATACCGGCAGAATTTACGCCGTTTTTAAAAACATAACGTAGGTAATAATTATATGAATGGAAGTACCTCGTACTGTGACCTCGTATAATTCGAATTGCAGTTACATAAAGTATAGTAGTAAGTACATCGAATGTAAATTTTATTAAAAAAAAAAAACAATTTCCATAGTTTCAGGCAATTCACTGAACATGTCCCTCAGATGCAATGCAGCCATGAAGCAATACATGCTTGTAGCATTCAGCCTTCAGCATGTCATAACAAAGAGACAAAAGTCAATTTCATGCTGCAATGCACGCTGTTGGAACGCTGTCGCGAAAGGAATTTTGTATCAGAATAAAATAATCCGATTTGTACGGATAAAGAAGTTCTAACAAATTCATATTGTTTAGAATTTAAATTTTTTTACTTTAGATCAAGTTCTAATTCAGAATGGTGGCCTTTCGGGTAATTACTAACACACACACACACACACACACACACACACACGCACGCTGAAACCCACGCACACACACACTTATAATATGTGTAACACACACTACTTTTAGTAAGTACGTAGCTTTTAATTATTATTAATAGATACATTTTTACACCTAGTTACATTTTTATCTTTTAACATATTTTGCAATTTTTTGCAATTATTCTATAATCTGTTTGGCCTTATTGTATAACTGTTTAATAATTGTATACTAATGATATGTAACGCTGTTGATTACTTACTAATAAATAAATAAGTTACCTAGATTTGTTTCAATATTTTTTTTATTCGATGACAAGATAGCCCTTGCCTGCGCACTCACATCATGATAAGTGATGATGCAGTCTAAGATGGTAGTGGGCTAACTTGGAAGCTGTACATCTTTTATGGCAGGGTGGTAAAAGCTCAGTAAACCAGACCCAAGAAAACTTGGAATTTGTAAATTCCCGAATTGCCTCGTCGAGAATCGAACCCGCTATAAAGCTCCCATTTATAAAACTTCACCACTGCACCACGAAGGTCGATAAGCTCTTATTGTTTCGAGTTTTGTACTCTTTTTCGATACATCAAGTTCTATTTGTCAATGATACTTGATGATATAATGATATAATGATAATAATAATATCAAAGGCAGACCTTGATCTGGAAAAGGAAAAATTAGGGTATATTAGTATGTATTTTCAAACAGAGAGAACAAAGAGTCTTGGCAAATACACAAGTGGGTTAACATAATATATTATATTGTCTTTACTAGAAAGAAATAATATTTAAATTATGTAAAGAGAGTTATAATGTTTTTCTAACTTTCGTCTCATATTGGCCTAAAATATATTTCAAAGAAAAGCAACGTATGTTAGTACATTAGGTACGTTGTTTTTCTATGAAATACATAAATTCATAATATGCGCTGAAAGACATTTTATATCATTACTTTAAAAGCCTCAAGTGCAAAAAAATTACTATTGTTGTGTACACCCACTCCCGACACAAGCTTTAGCTACGTTTATTTGGAAGGGAGAGGAAAAAATAAATAAAAATTTCAGCTTACAGCTTAGCTTTTAGCTTTACAGTATATTGCTCCTATTTATCATAGATGATAAATAGGAGCAATATACTTACCCCATTCTCCTTCAATCCAAGCTTATACCTTCTCTAAAGCCGAATTTACACTGCGAAATTAGTGGCATGAAATTAGTTTCAACAACAATTTCACGTGTATACTTCTAATTTCATAATTTATGCATTAATTTCAAATGGGAATTGGACTATCGACATAAGGGATTTCAGTCCGGCTTACGAAATAAATAAAAATATACTTCATCCTAGGTAGGTACCTACTTAATTATACTAATAGGCATCTAAGTTTTTTTTTTTTTTTTTTTTTATGTATATGTATGTATAGTAATGAAAAATATTACACATTTCATCGCGCCTCTTCTGGTGACAAAAGACTAGATATAACTTTTTTCTCAGCAGAGATCAGCCAGCATTATTGTCACCTTTCAACACCTGCATGACTTGTACATTTTAATTAAGACTAACTGGACGTATGTGCATAAGCAATAACGTTTCAACCCACAAACCTTTGTCAAATTAAATACATACATAATGTAAAGGAATAAAGTTAACTTTTCAATTGATAAGTTGTGTTTGTTGACTCTTTATTGCATATGTGCATCCAACTTTAAGTTGTTTTTTTAGTTTTAACTTACTTTTGTAATATCATTACCAGTAAAAATACTTTAAAAAAATATCTATAAACTCACCGGATAATTTTTGCTTCTGCTCTCAACAAAAAAACTCCGACTCAAGTTCTTTACAAAAGCATTCCGCACCGCAAAAACTGTTTTCAACTTCGCAACTCGGCAAATTAATCACTCCGTGTCCCATTTAATTTCTCGTACACTTTGCAACACTTAAAAACAATACACTTTGCACAAAACCCCGTAAACAATAGAGCCTCGAAGTCACTGCACTTCTTTTGTATAGATTTTATTTCTGAACGCGAATCAACATTGTTTATTTTTTAGAACGAAGTGTCACTTTTGCGAAATGCGTTCGGAAAATCGAGTTTGCCGTGATAAGGACGGGCGCCTCCGGTGATAGGAGGTACCAAACTGTGGGGTTGGTAGGAAACGCGCCTGCGTAAATTTCTACCGCGGGTTCTATCTGCACCCATGATACATTTCTGCTTCAATTAATCCCTGCTCTATACTCAATTACATTTCCAAGTGTTAACCTGGTACGGCGGTGGAATTAAATTGTATGGTATACCTAAAATGTACTGCATTGTACATCCTTGTACCGTGTACTTATAGCAGGCGCTAGCACAAAAGCGCGAATCTCTCTCGCGGTTTTTATAGCGCTTTGTCGATTCTAAATCCGCGAGAGAGACGTCTTGAAGTGATTCTGCTTGGGATGCAGGAATCACTTTACGAGCTTTGTAATTACGTCTAGAGTGTGTTAAGATGGTGTCGTAAAGATGTAATAATTTATTTTACGCTCAAGTTATGTACCTACTCGCAGAGACAATGTCTTCATGTCTCTGCGAGTATATTTATTTAGTTAGGAAAATTTCCGTTCCACGGGACTATGAGAGTGCAGGAATAGAGAGTTCAACTGTATTACCGCAAACACCCGCACACTATTATATATAGCACGCAGTCGGTAGATCTCTGTGGGGATTGGCCGCTGTGGCCGGAATATTTATAGAAGTTTTCGTTTAACCAAGTCCTTTTTAATTTGCCTAATTTAAGTAAATATCACAAATCATTAAGCTTAGACCTCCGGCTTAAACCTTATTCATTAGGTTAATCCAATTTCACGCAAGAAGTGGCAAGGGATATTAATAATTGTAATTTATAAGCAAAGTAAGCATTAACAGCCGAGTGGTCAGGACTGTGGTCTCCTATCCGGGAAGTCACAGGTTTGATCCCGGGTACGCAAATCTGATTTTTCGGAGTATATTAATTAATTATCAAATGCTTCAATGGTGAAGGGAAACATGGTGAAGAAACCCTGCACACCTAAAAGTTTCTATAATTTTCAGGAAGGTGGGTTAAGTCCGCTATTGCGCATTGGTCCAGCTTGGTGGACTATCACTAATAAGCCTTTTCTGATAGGAGACCTTCGCTCAACTATCAACCGTTGATGGGTTGGTGATGATAATGATGATAAATTTATTTTATGCTTCCGGCATACTTAGGACCACCACAGAACGCTATCTTGTGCCGCTTCTGTGAAGTTTTCTTTTTTTATTTGGGTACACTCTTGAGAGAGGTAATAAGCACCTATAAGTAACTGCGACTCAACTTTCCAGATTTAATAATTTCTGAATAAAGCTATGCCTTCGACACACACCGACAGACGGACTGGACGTAACTATAAGGATTCCTTGTTTTACTACGAAACCCTAAAAGCACTGTTCCTCGACTCTATTAGTATGAGTTGGGCGTTACAGATAATCGATATAGTTTATTTCCAACACAGCAAAATACTATGTAACATTCAATTCGCAACTTTTAACAACCAAAGTTAGCAATCCATTGTGGTACAAAAATAGTTACAAGAACTTTTTCATCGCCTGCGAAACCGTCTCTAATAGCGGAACAGTTAAAGTGCTTAAGACTTTCGCGATAGTTCTCCAGACAACATTTTTCGGTACGGCCAAATGCGTAGGCGATAAAGATTAATAAGAGGTCGGTGGAACCCTAAAAGCCCCTTCACACTGATAGGTCAAGAGCCTATTTCAAAGCTATTTACAATGAACTGAGAGGAGCCTTTGCCTTTTTACGATATAATCATTAGGTTTAAAGCTGACTTAGATTGACAGTTAAGATCATTTTTTTGCGCTTTTAAAAGCAAATCGACGATAAAATCAACCCTTGAATTCATTATATCAAAATCCTTACTCATTACTAATATTATAAATGCGAAAGTTTGTTTGTTTGTTGGTTTGTCCTTCAATAACGCTGCAGCAGAGCTACGAATCGACGTGATTTTTTGCATGGATATAGTTGAAGACCTTGAGAGTGACAGAGACTACTTTTACTGCAATTCGTTGTGGCGTGAAGGAGTAACAAACATCCCTCCATCCGTCCTCACAAATGTTCACATTCAAATAGGAAGTAGGATAATAGCAAGGATAGCAATACTGTACAGGAACTAGTGTAAAATACCTTAACAATCATGGTCCAATGATCGGATCGAACGCGTCTTTACGGACGGTTAGGCCTCTCGTTAGCCTGAAATCTTTTTTTCTTTCTATTATAAAGAACCCAAGTAAGGGCTTCATAGACCCGAAGGGTCATAGTCAAAGATAATGATTATCTTCGTAATGCTTATCCTCTTTTTATTACCCACTTTTTTGGCATGTTATCCTGAGAAGACAAGTTTTTGTTATCCTTACAAAACGGAAAAGAGAAAATGTTTTGTCCAGAGAGGATAATCTTATATGTTAAAAGGCTGGGATAAAGTCTTCAATTTCAAAACGAATGGACCAAACAAAAAGTCTGCAGTTGTATTGAGAAACTTTTGAGAAAAGAAAACACACACACATAAAAAAACTTTCGCCTTAATAATTTAGTGTGATGTGATTTCGATTCAACAGATCCATTCCAATTCATTTGCTTGATGCATTCCTGCCTTCCACCTCCTGGTTGGTCTGGTGAATAAGGATGATGAAGTCCTGGTTACGACTCCCGGGTTTAGCCAATGGTTTGCCAATCCCGTATCTCGTAGAGGACGTAAATATCCTGTTGGCCCTCATCTCTGTAGAAGTAAGTTAGTTCTCGACGCCACACTATCACATCAGTCATTGGTTCAATCTAAAGCCTGCAACGCTGTAAGATGCTGTTTACCATATACACGAGCGCTTTAGGAATATTTCGACTAACTAGCCTGAGGTACCCGCGCGAGAAGCGGTGCGGCCCAAAACTAAGGGCATCGTCGACGACTAATGTCGCATCATCTTAGCGACCACGACCAAACTGACAAGAGTGACCGATTGAGAAGAACTCTGAGGTATATTATTTGTTCAAAATCGAAAATCGAGTCGAAATATTACTCGAGTATCGTGCGGAAGGATCTAAAAACGCATTACTATCCCTAGACACCCCATCTTATTTTTGGAAGCCTCAGCAACAAGAAATTCGGCGCAAAGCAACTTCGTACTAATAACAAAGAAGGGGGGATCTATCAGCAAAAACAATTGTTTGTTTTCCGCACAGTTTCACACGTGGTCTCGTTGCGGGTTCACGCTGCCTGAATATCAATTACTCGCGTCCAACTGGCGTTTGCAGTTGTTTGGAACTCACGTTTATGCGATATTTAATACTTTGTTACAGTGTTTGTATGCCCGGTGTGCTAGTTTCCAAAACAGTATAAAACACTCGTTAATTATGTTGATCGTATTTATAACGTGCATACCTATTACCTATTAGATTTTTAACTTAACTTACGAACCAAACAAAGAAGTACCTACGTATCGTAATGAAAATAAATTGTTCATATTTTCAGGTAAAGCAAGAATATTTACAAAACCAGTTGTCTAATGGGTAAATACATTATTTATTCGGTGTCTCGCGATCTTTATTTAAGGCTGAAACACACAACTCTCTTGTTTGACGATATCCATATGGCACTGACGACGACGACGTCTGTAGTGACTGTAAAAAATATTTTTTTCTTATAGACCGACCTTGCCTTAGCTTAGCACGATAAAATTCTTACCAATTACTAACTAGTTACAACCGGCGGAACCAATGCCACACGTAATCGTAAGCAATGATGTGACCACATACATTTTGCTAACTTGAATATTTCAGTCTATGTTTTAGAGCATTGAACCAAGAATAAAATAAAATAAGAAGGTTCTTTTTATGTATATTGTACTCTTAATCATTCATGAGAAGACCTGCGGCGAGAAATGGGCTGGCGAAAGTTTGAGAGAAAGCAACAATGATCTACATGGTCTGAAGATGTTCAATTCTCAGTACATCTTAGAGTTTAGACCTTGTTATTACAGCTTGCGAGGAACTTATAGTTAGGTAAAGGCTTCATTTATACTATCTTTGTCATGTAAACAAGCTGTTTCATATATTTCCTGGTATTTCATCTTCAAAGAGCTACGTGAATCACGTTATTGTTGCGTATTTGTGTTAGCAGTTCAACGTTTTAATTGATATTGATAGTCCAGTGCTGGATTTTGGTTTCCTACTAGAAGTACCCAAGAATAAGACCTTGTGCCGCATGTATCTAGAAGCCAGCAGTGACTGGCTTGAGATCGTCGGTGCAGTGAGTAGTGGTAGTTTTCTGGTTAAAGTTTGACCTTCTAGCACCTTGGGTCCCAACGTCTATCAGTTCTTCGCAATATGTCGATACCTCCTGCGTAAGTTGTGGTATCCCACAAAATTGACATTTTAGGTTTTTTGCACTATATCATTTGCTTTTATTTATTTTATGTGTTTAAAAAAAAATTAAAAACATCATTTTTTAACATACTCTCAAGACGTATAAAGTTGTATCGTTATTAAAACGACGGTCTAAACCATTGTATTGACCTTCACAACAATTAACGCGTCACGTAAGTGTTTTGGCGATACAACAACTTACGTAGGAGGTATCGACGTGTGTCACTGACTTAAGCGAGCAGTAATAATGAGCGTATCAAATTTAATACGAACGAAGTCTGTGATGAATAGGGAAGCTTTGTTAAAATGAAACGAGAAGTTTAAAACCACACAATGGATTTTCACAATATTAAAGGAATGGGTTTATGTATTCGTTTTTGATGCGTTATAACGACGCGGCGTTTGCCTAAAATGAAGTTATTATAAATTCTTGGAAATAATTTTAAAAGAGCATTGTAAACAGTGTAGCAACATTTTAGACTTATCATGTTAATGTTTTAATTTTACATTTTATCCCAATTATAATAGCAGACAATAAGTTTCTATGCGAGTATATACCTACTTTTAATATAATCGATATTTTTTATTTGTCTACAGACAATTCTAAAATTAATTGTAGACTTTCTTGTGGCTTACCTACTGTTGTTATTTTTGAAATAACACCAATACTATATCAATACGATTACGACTACAATTAATACTCAAAGACAACAGTATAATAACTTTGCTAAACTAAACTAAAGATACCTGAAACACTGTTATCCCGAAAGAAATTCTAATAAACCTGTCGTCTCGGAATAACCGCCGTAGTTAATCCCCGTAAGCACTCCCCAATGACACGTTTACAGGTAGTTTACCACTTCTCTTTACTTACTAACGTGCTAAGCTTCTCTCAAAAACAGAATCAACTTGGAAACAAAATAAGGTATTCCGTTTACGTATAGGTAAGTATTTGAAAAACCTACGCATAGGTGTTCCAAGTGGCTTCGTCTGCTTCAATCTACTTGTTTGTACAGACTCTCTTACGCACACAGATGTGGAGTCTGCCGTCTCCACGAAGATTCTTCTAGCTGCAGCCACCCGAGCTGGTCCGCTTCCTAGTTTTTATTAAGTACTAGCTTTTGCCCAGACTTCGTCCGCGAGACTTAGGTTACTGTTTTTCCGAGGTAAAAAGTCACTTTCCTTGGCATCAAAAAACCTGTTCAATACAAAATGAAATTTTTTCATATTTTTTTTTGTGATTTTTTCCGATATTTTAAACGTTATTCTGCTATTTAGGATGGAGACAAATACATACAACAATCCAAAAATTATGAAAATCGGTCAAGCCGTTCTAGAGTTATAAGTGTTCGAACAAAGCCGACTTTGTTTTATATTAGACGGAATAAAAAGTATCCTATGTCTGTCTCCTCGTTCTAAGATACCTCCCCACCACTTTTCAGCCAAATCGGTTCAGGAGTTATAAAATATAGTGTAACTAAAACGACTTTCTTTTATTTAATACATAGATTACATATGGCTCTGACCCTGATCAGTCATTCTGCCTCGCATGTTCAAACGTTTCTCCCAATTGTGAAACCAATTATCCAATACAAGTGCAGCCAAAGATTTGAGTTTTATTTATAGCTAAGTATATTATTTGCTATACACACGCATACACTACACACAACGATTTCAGTCTAAGTGTGCACTTTTGCAAAATTAAACGAATGGTTTAAAAATGTATACCGAATTCTATTTAGACGTTTTATCAATAGGCACATTATATTGGTACAAGAAGCAATTCCGAGACCCGAACCTACGTTGAGAATTCGCCCAACTCACTCAAGAGATGAAAGGCCCTACTCTTTGTGCAATTCAATTAGATATATAGGCCTTTCTTAGAGCTTATAAAGGGCAAGGCACTTTCTATTTGCTCTCTGTGATGTATATTTTGAGTGTAGTAAATTGCGTGTTATTTAATTAGACCTTAGGTCTTAATTGATGTAGATTTTCGTGACTCTATACTAAAAATTTGCTAGTCGCTAGGGAGGGAAAAAGTTAATTGAATGATAATTGATTTATTTTTTGACGGCAAGTGAATGGTTAAAATTAGTAAGCCGATTATTCTTCAATTTTAAATAAATGAATCTTTCAATATACATCTTTAACATAGTTACTTTAATTGGACGTTGCTAAAACGAAATTGTAAAAGAGAGACTTGAATAATTTATAATCGAGCAGTCAACTTTGTTCTGGTAATTCAAGTTCAGATAACTAAAATCGAGAGAAGAACTAAAACCATAGACCGCAAAATATTTCTGAATTAGCCTGAGGCATCTGAAACTTTTGATGTGCATTTATGATCATGAAGTGAGTCCTTTACAAAACTATTATACAAAAAAAAAACTGTATGGTACGACTTGTCGCTCGCGTTGTATACTGCTGCTCTTGAAATAGTAGAACCAATACTACCAGGAAACCAGGAACAACTATAACAACGGAACACAACACAAACTCTCTGAACTCTACGTTCGTTTCGCTTCGACACCGGAGCATCTTCAAGACATGTTAACTCCACAATGCATAATTGCAAAGATTGCAGCGAAGTAATTTTGTTTTTTTTTTAAATGTCATGAAATTCCGAAAAGTAACTGCTTCTATCCAATATCTTTTCTGTGATTGTTAGATACCTACAGAAGTGTTAGTGTAACGTGAACGCTTAATTTTAACAGAACATTATTATGAGCACAAAATACTTCAATATGTCAGTGAAATAGACCCTGATTGTGTCAGATGCAGGATTTTAATCACTGCGTGAGACAGCTGGTTATAGCACTACCCACGTTTCGTATTTAGGCTTTAGATTCGAAATTAATTATTCTCTCTGAGTTTGTACTGACACGCACTTTATCTACAAAAGCTATTGTAGTACTTGCCAACTATAAGGGTATAAACTCTATGCAACTAATACCAGGGCAATGGCCAATGATGAACTAACAATGTCAGGTGAATGTCAGGAGGTTAAAGTTATGTGTACTTTGCGACCAACTTAACTATAGCGGGAAAAATTTTTTCCCCGGGGAAAGGATAAAATGTTTATCCCCTCGCTCAGTTTTATCCACCTCTCGAGCATGAGCAAAACAGTGGAAATAATATCCACAATGGATATTCTTATAGGAATATACTTTTCCTTTCCCTTGTCGCCATGCTTTAGCATAGGGAGAAGATAATTTTATCTCTTTTCAGTGGATAAAATCGGGGGATAAAACTTTTATCTCCTCCCCATACTAACGCTGCAGGTGGATTTGAAACTACAGCCACTATCTTAAAACATCGTTCATAATCTTTGTTGCTATCAGTTCTTTACAGTGCGAGTGTGGTACAAAGTTATGAAAATGCAGTACGGGTTTCCTCGTAAATTTTTTATGTAGCAATACTAAACTCTCTACTAGCGACCCTGTCAAGTGAAAAGATAAGTTGGTGGATCTATATATGTACGTATAACGCAACATGTGCATTATTTAGTTGTGTGTGTTCTTGAATTTGTCACATGATCTTGTGTGCAACGTTAATTTCTCTCAGATTATCGTAATTATCTTCTGCAACATGTTTGCCTGACAGAGATCGCTTCTAAGCGACAAAGCCAGTTGTATCTACCCCTATGTTATTTATTGTAAGTTATTTTTTAATGTGGCGTACAATAAAGTTAATAATCCTCAATAGCCCAACGGTTAAAGGTGCGGGCTGAAAAACGGAAAGGTCGCAGGTTCGATCCCCACACGTTGCACTATTGTCGTACCCACTCCTAACACAAGCTTTCCGCTTATTTGGAGGGGAGAGGAGAATGTTAGTCAAGTTCAGCTCATATTCTTTATTAAAAAAAAAATTATTCATTTAATTTTATTTTCGTTTAATGTTACTGTTAAGGTTAAACTAACCCACCAGAAAACAAGCATAGCATACCAAGCACATTGCATGAATCTGCACAGGAGATGCAGTTTTACACCGCTACATAGTGATTGAAATCCCACGGTCACGGTTACTCACTAAACCCTTTGGTACCCTATTGGCACCTCATTCCTTATACGCACCGCTAAAATTTGGGAACCCTTCTAGGTTCCGATTTTCCATCTAACTATATCCAATTAAATCAAAAGTGAAAAAACGTCTTCAAGGTAAGCTCGCTCTATCTTATGTTCCATGATCCATCTGATCTGTGATCACAGTCAAGCGCTATTAGCCGATATTTTAAAAAAAGGTCAAGGAACATTATCCTACTAATATTAGAAATGCGAAAGTTTGGATGTATGGATGTTTGTTACTTAATCAAGCTGCAACGACTGAACCAATTTGACAGAAATTTGACACAGGGAAGATTATGGTCTGGAATAACATATAGGCTACTTTTTATCCCGGAAAATAAGAGAATTCCCGCGGGAATTATAAAACCTCCATCCACGCGTACGAAATCGCGGGCATCAGCTAGTATTGTATAATATAGTGTAATTGCGTCGTACAATGGATGACCTAAAGCTAACATAATGAAGTAAATAGAATTTCTAAAGTCAATTATCCCTTGACTAACACAGTGTTGACTATGTCTCCGTAATATTACGGATAGAATAACGTCTCACCACAATATTGCGCATACTGTTACGGACGAGAAGATTAATATGCAAATAAGGGTTGTTGTACGTGCTAACTGCTAAGTAATGGTTACTTTAGTCTGACCTAGGTCTAAGGCAAACCATTCATCGAACTTATCTAATCAACCAAAGTTTATTAAGCTTTAAATATATATTACATAGGTAGTTGTAGTACATACAGTTATGTAATTGAAGTAAATAATTAAATAGGTAAACAATACAACTTATTCATCCATCGCTAAATATAGAACTCTAGCAAAGATCGCCATGGAGCATGTTCTTGTGCCGCAGCAGCTGGAAGCTAATTGTAATTGTTGGTCCATCTAGTGGCTAGTGATAGTCTTCCAAAATTTGAAGAGTTCCCTCTATTTCAAATCCTAACCTGATGACTATGGGACCATCATCAAATCTTAACCTGATGACTGTGGGACCATCATCAGATCTTAACCTGATGACTATAGGACCACCGGGGAAGTGTACCCTTTCAATCCAAAAGGAATTTTCCAAATCGGTTCAGGCATCTTCGAGTAATCAGAGAACATGCATAAAAAGAAGATTTCGACGAATTGAGAACCTCCTCCATTTTTGGAAGTCGGTTAATAAATGGAAAAAGTAACCCATGTTAGTCAACTGACTATACCTGCTACGCTATTTTCAGATGAATATAATTAATTTTTTCCTGGTTTCTTATACCTACGAGTATTCGCTTGTTTTCGACCAAATTTTCATGGCATCATTCTCAATCAGGGTATCCGTTCGGGTGTAATTTAACAAATTGAATGCGGTGGACGTAGGTATTCATCAGGTAAACCTTTTTTACGGGCATTTAAAAATCTGTCTCAATCAGTTATACGCTGACGTTACGTGGTCAGTTGATCACTGAATGGATTTTATTTACTTCCTTACTAATATTATATTTGTTGCTTGTTTGTTGGTTTGTCCTTCAATCACGCAGCAAAGCAACGGATCGACGTCATTTGATTTTCATGAGTATATTTAAGGAGTTGAGAGGTCTTGGAGAGTAACATAGGTCAGGTACCTACCTCATATCCAGAAAAATCAGATGGATTTTTAAATAATTTTTTTAGACGCGGGAAAAAGCTAGTCTTTTTATCTAGATATGCTACATACTATATGAAAATCAATCGCTGTTCGATAGTCTGGTTTGTTAGTAACTCAAAAACGGCTTGACCGATTTGAATTTTTTCGTTTTTTCACTCTAATACAGGGATGGTTTAAGAGTACAAAAAAATAGAGTCATTCCAAAAGGACAGCTGGAAAATCAAAAATCAAAATTGATAATTTTGTTATATAGGATTTACCGCTTCGGATTTACTTCGGAGTCGAAACCGAGGGTAAAAACCAGTTTTTTATATATATAAATGCGGCATTTTGTAGGTGTTACGACTCGAAACTAAAACTGTAATCGATTTTAGTTTTATAACTTGTTCTCTTTTGAAGTCCTCGACCTCTCCCTCGAGGGAGAAGGAGTTTTGCGAAGATAAGATTCCTTCGACAAAGTTCCGTTTACTTAGTCTAACTTTACTGTCTTGAGTATTGAATGCAGTTAGTACTTCGTGAAATTAACGGTTAAGATGTACCTACTCGTATTTTCTTTGACTTTGTATTTAGTTATTTTGTAATTATTATGTATGTATTTCTTTCAACTCACGAGGGTGCGTGGCTCATTGTTGTGTGTGTGTGTGTGTGTATCTATATAAGTGGGAGCGAGAGCTTGCTCGCGCCTGACCGCTTCCATCTAAGCTTCGAACGGGCACGCATACTTGCACAATGTGCATTGTGCATGTACACGACGTAACCACAAGTAAAGCTCACGCGCCTTCGTGACAGTTTGTAATTTATTTTGTTTTCCGATTCAATTTTGTGCCATAATAGTACGCCTTTTAGGGTTCTGTACCCAAAAGATGGTGAATTGTCTTTGGTCTGGTCTGGTGGGAGGCTTTGTCCGTGGCTAGTTACCACCCTACCGTCAAAGACGTGCCACCAAGCGTTTAGCGTTTCGGCATGATAACGCCGATCTGTGGCGTTAGTATAAGATTTAACACGATTGATTGTATTCGTATACTATGACATTAGCGTAAAAATGTTACGTGTTTGACAAACATGTTTGACCGTGTCTGGGCCCCTTAGACTGCATCGCAGTGTTGGCCCAAAGTTAATCTGATTAACGATTAAAAATTAATGATTAAAATCATAATCAAAAATTTGATTAACGATTAATTTAATCATTAATCAAAAATTTGACTAACGATTAATTAATCATAATCATTAATCGTTAATCTGATTAATTATTTTTGATTAACTATCTATTAACTACTTATTTATTTATTTTCCGACTTTGCAGTAATTTATTGTTAATTTTGACCGCTCACTACTCACCACCACTCACCAGCACTCAGCACACTAAGCAGTCAGCACACTCACCACCACTGACCACCACTCATCACCACTCATCGCCACTCATCACCACCCACTCATCACCATCCATCACCACCCATCACCACCACTCATCACCACCACTCACCACCACTCACCACCACTCATCACCACTCATTACCACTCATCACCACTCATCACCACCCACTCATCACCACTCATCACCACTCGTCACCACCCAATACTCAATATCATATTGGTATTGTCTTCGAATTATAAAGGATTTTTTTCTGCCTGTGGTCATTGCTCGTTCTCGCCATTTCTTTTTCGTCGAAATTAAACAGCTATTTGCAAACACAATTTTTGACGACCTCCCTGGCGCAGTGGTGAGCGCTGTGGTCTTATAACGGGGAGGTCTCGGGTTCGATTCCCGGCGGGGGCAATTTAGTAATTTATTATTTCTAAATTGTCTCTGGTCTGGTCTGGTGGGAGGCTTTGGCCGTGGCTAGTTACAACCCTACCGTCAAAAACGTGCCGCCAAGCGATTTAGCGTCCCGGCACGATGGCGTGTTGAAACCGATTAGGGGTATGGGTTGAATTGATACTGCTATACCCCTTCCAATTTAGCCCGCTACCATCTTAGACTGCATCGTCACTAATCACTTACCATCAGGTGAGATCGCAGTCAAGGGGTATCTTGTCATCGAATAAAAAAAACACAAAGAAAAAAATAGTAAAAATAGTATAAAAAATAAAATATAGCATCGCGTGTACTTTTTCACATATTTTGGTTTAAACTAAATCTTAAAATAGTATACAATAAGGGTTATTTTAATTTTACTCGGTCACTGGTTTGATTTCATTTAAAAATTCAAATTTCAATTCAAATATCAATCAGTCGGCGTTTGACCGCCTTTATGAGTGGAAGCTGCTCCGGTAGCAAGCAAATTCTGTCGTCAAAAAAGATCGTAGGAACACGAAATAGTTGAGCAAACCAAATTAACACTTTATATAACAGAATCTGCATTCCGAACCGGTAGTAGATTTATGACGTGTCATAAGACCTACAAGGTAGCCTACATTAAATAAATAAATTATGAATTTGAATTTGAATATATTTTGATGAAAAGAAAGGTGAGAAACTAAGTACTTCAATATAACCAGTATCATTTTATTATCTACTAGACGATGCCCACGACTTCGTCCGCGTGGATCAAGGTTTTTCAATTCCCATGGGAACTCTGTAATTTTCCGGGATAAAATGGAGCCTATGTTTTATTTCTGGGTATGAGCTATCTCCATGCCAAATTTCAGCGAAATCGGTTCATTCGTTGCGGCGTGAAGAAGTAATAAACACACACACACACACACACACACACACACACACACAAACACACACACACACAAACAAACAAACTAACAAACACACACACAGACTTTCGGCTTTATAATATGTAGGAGAGTAGGATCAGAGTGATTTTTGTTCAAAGCGCCATCTAGTGACGGTAGTCTTGTAACGTTTCATGACGGTAGTCTTGTAACGTTACAAGACTACCGTCACTAGATGGCGCTTCTTCCGTTTCACTTCTGATGATTGGTGATGCTCGCGTTCCTACAAATATTAGTGTGACTAGCTGATGCCCGCGACTTCGTCCGCGTGGATTTAGTTTTTAAAATCTCGCGGGAACTCTTTGTTTTTCCGGGATAAAAAGTAGCCTATATCACTCTCCCGGTCCTCAACTATACCCTTGCAAAAATCACGCCAGTCCGTTGTACCGTTGCTACGTGATTGAAGGACAAACCAACAAACAAACACACGTTCGAATTTAAAATATTAGTAAGGATTACTTAGGATAAGGAAGTAAAGATTATTAAGACCAACAATATCAATTCTAAACTGACAGTCTCTAAATCCTCACAGTTTAGGTAGACACTACCCTGCAGCATCAGGATTGAAGAGCCAGGACCTAGAGCTCCATGACGTAGTCTATGCTTGATACCTACAATATGAATTTTCAAGCGAAATACTAGTCGTAGGTGCAATTAACGTCAAGTATATTTAATTCTAATTGTTTAGGTACATAATATGATACGTGACGAGCGCGGACTTCGCTTTACATCGAAGCGTAGGGATGGTGATATCGCACTGCCCGCCTTCGTCGACGACCGAGCGATAGTGATTTGTTCGAGCGGTTCGGTGCCGTAGAGGGCGCGCGCGCGCGGGGCGAGGCACACCGCCGCGCCACGCCGCGCGCGCTGTTTAACGCCCGCTGGCTTCTCTCTTGAATCCACCATTTTGAATTTTTTGTCAGCTTCCTACCAATTTGATGAGGTTTCGAATGACTTTTGTTTGAATACTCCCCCTCTATCTTCGATACCCTGGCCGTGCTCCTCACCCGTCTCCGAAATCCTTAATCATCAGCTCTCTACATATTTTTGCACCAAATGAATTTTTGTCCTCCATACGAAACCATGAGTGAAAAATTTTTTTTTTCATACAAAATTTTACAGGAGAGGTGATCAATGAGTCAGACAGTGAGCGAGTCAGTCAGCGAATCAGCACGAGTAGCTATAAATATATAGTAAAAACATTGATGGATGTATTAGTTTATAATCAAGTTAATCAAATTAAAAAAGTTAATCAATTAACGATTAATGATTAATGATTAAATGCATTAATCATGATTATGATTACTTTTTTAATCATGATTATTTTAATCATGATTAATTTAATCTGATTAAAATTAATCAGATTAATTAATTGATTAAAAAATTAATCGATTAATGCCAACACTGCTGCATCGTCACTTACCATAAGGTGGGATTGCAGTCAAGGACTATCTTGGCGTCGAATAAAAAAAAATTGTGAAAATATGCAATCGATAATACGAGTGGTAGGTGTAATCGGGTGGTTCATAGCAGCGCGGCGTGACGGGCTCGAGTGGCTTGACGAGTTGACGAGCGCGCATGAATGCTAACAAGGCGCCGAGAGCGGTGGAGTACCCACTACATATCGGTTATTTTTTGTTGCGAACTTTGTTGTGTATGCGTTATTTAGGTGGTGCGTACATAGCTTTAAATTTTGATCAGATATATTTTCTTATAATCGTTCGCCCTGAAATAAAATCAGGCGTCCTAAAAGATTTTAACTTTAAAATTAATAAAAACTGCTTAATTATTATTATTTAAACTTTTATTTTATTATTGAAGTGTGGGACCACCAGCTACAAGTGCTAGTAGTAATACTGGCATGGTTCCAATTTATTTGTATTATTAAAAAAAAAAAAACATTGGCATCGAAATTAATATTTTATGAATTAGAATTTTTTTATATTTTTTAGAGCAGAGCATTTAGTGGCAAACCAAACGGATTGTAATACTTTCTAACCTAACTTTTAAAACAATAATTATATTTCAATTTTATTGTCATCTTATTGTAGTACAAGACAGCGATCGAGGTTTCAAACACAAAAGTACTAGGCATCTAAGTAGGTAATAGCATACAAATACATAAATATCTACCTATTTATTTTATTTACTTTGTTACTGATTCTGATATATGTAGTTTGTTACTGACATAGGATGTAATTATGAATAAATATAATCTATTACTAGTTTTGAAAGGTGCCGCCGGTGGTACACATAACACAGTATAAGATATGGTATAAACGTGAGTTTCCAAGTAACTTGGAACGCTAACAGTCAGGTAGGAAAATAATAATTGATATTCAAGAAGCGTGGAGCCGTGGTATTGTGGTGCGGGGAACAATCAATTATTGTTTAAATAACAACTTATTGCCGGTACGTTTTAACCATGTTTTATTAATATAATTCAAACAACTTCTTTATGGTACGGATGCAATGATATTTATTTTGTTACAGCGACATCTCGATCATATCGAGCTATGAACGCCGACTTAACGTAAGCGACATTTTTACCTAAATTGTATTATTTTTACAAACAACTAGGGCACGGCGAAACTTTCCGGGAATATTTATTTTAAACTTTGAAATATAAGTAAATCAAATATTTTCTTAAAAAATGTCGACGTATCCTAGTCCTTTATATTTTAAAATATAGTTTTTAATAAAAAAACTAAATTTAGGTAAAAATGTCGCTAACTATAAGTTGGCGATTATGGCTCGATATTTTTAACAATGTTACTATTTACGTATGTTCCATCTAATCTATTCAGCCATGATTGAGCCGATTTTGATGAATGAGATGTCAATTGATTCGTTATTATCGCCCGAGTAACATAGGCTAAATTTTATACGCAAAAAATCAATATGTCGGATGTAACATCAATATTTCCGTAGTAGGGTAAACTTTTTTCTTGTTCGCTAAGAAGAGTAGCGTCGGCTTTAGAACGCTGAACCGGAAAGCGATAAGATAACATGAATAAAGGATGTATCTTTCTGAACAACAGCACTTAACGGCCACTTTATATATCTTAAGAATTTCCAGTTGAAAGAGGTGGAATGAAAAAGTTTTTCCTTGGAAAAGTCCAATTAAAGTTCTTACAAACAATTTACCGTGTATGTTTGTACTAAAGCGGTACAAAATAAACGTTCTTTTATCATCAAAACAGTGATTTTATAGCAAGCAGTGAACTATGAAGCTTCTCTCTAGGTAACTAATGGAAATCCGATAAACAAACTTATAGAGGGGGGGGGGGGGGGGGGCTAGTTGACACAATTTAAAAAAAAAAAACCCCTTACTTCAGCTTACGACTACGGCTGAAATCTATAGACCGCACTCTCACTCAACTCAGACTCAAGACAGAGTTAAAACGAGACAGATTTATGTCTGAGCATATTTGTCTCTCGTTTTACTCTCTATCGTAAGTCTGAGCTAAGTCAGAGCTCGCTCTATAGATCTCAGCATAGGACTGTACGAGTACGTACCACAATAAATGATTTAGTTGGAACTCTCGATTTTCAAACAAACTACAAACAAATAACATTTGTGGTGGTACGTAGAATAGAATAGAATAGAAAATTCTTTATTGCTACACATTTACAATAATAATTAATAAAATCTTAAAGTTAATAAACAAAGGTGCGCAAATGCGGTCTTACGTATTTATTTATTTTATTTTATTACGTTCTTATTTCTATCACAAAATTAAGTTTATAAACCACAAAATAAGTTTAAAAATCGTCTCGTAGACATCTTGTGGAACAACTTTAGCCCGTAGAATATTTCCAAAATCGATTAGCGAAGTTATCTTCTTGTCTGGCTTTAATCCAAATGCATTTCGTACAAACTTCTTGACTCGTTGCGATTTATTGCAGGCTAACTGTAAGCGATTTATTTCACTAATTCCTGTAAATGTTCCATTTCCCCGCAATGCATGTTAGTAATTAGGCCTCATTGCCGCCGCCTCGAGGCCATCATTCAACCAGGGGATTGAGGTCACTTTCAGGCTGTATGCTGGTAAATACGTTTATGGAAGAGTAGATGATGGCCGCGACTCCATGTGAATGAAGGCTTGTGATTCCCGCGGGAGCTCTTTAAATTTCCTTGATAAAGTGTAGCCTATGCACTATTCTGGGAAATAAGCTATTACATTGTGGAGATTCATCAAAATTTATCCAGTATTTCTTATATGAAAGAGTAACAACAGACATCCGTCTTTCCTCACAAATCTCGTATTATAAATGCGAAAGTTTTTTTTTTGTTGGTTTTTTGTTCAATCACGCTGCAACAGAGCTACAGATCGACGTGATTTTTTTGCATGGGTATCGGGTAGGTATAGTTGGGAACCTGGAGAGTTGAGACATAGGCTACTTTTTATCCCGGAAAATTAAAGAGTTATACCGTGGGATTTTAAAAACTAAATCCACGCGGACGAAGTCGCGGGCATTAGCTAGTTTATAATATATGTATGAAAGAAGGATAGGATAATCACTATTATATCATCATCATTGAACCATCTATTTTAAGGTCCACTTCGTGGTAAGCTTCGCCTCTCAGAATAAGAAGAGTTCAGGTCATAGTTTACCTACCACACTGACCGACTGTGATTATTTGAATTCATACACTTTTAAAGTCGAAAGTAGGTACCTATGTACTAAAGGGTATCTGCAGTTTGGTACTATGTAGGGTCTAGTTTAGACCAGCTACCACTTACTAAACGACAACTATTACCATTATACTGAAGTGTTTTAGTGAACTGAACCAACTTATCCAAATATTCTTGTGAAGTAAAATATAAGTATCTACCTTGTAGCTACCAAAAAATTGACGACGGTGAAGTCTTTTTGTAGTGACATTTGATGGGCATATACTATATCGGATCAATATATTATGCCGTGTAATATATGGATATTGGGTAGGGTATGAATCCTTCAACTGTCAGTATTCATATAAAATGATATAATAAATACGGGATACCTAGGTAGCAAAATGCGAATACACTGGAAAAATCTTGAACGCGCGCTGTCCGCCAAAAATGATAAACAGGTGAGAAACTGGCTACCTCATGGAAGTATTACTTTCAAGGACTAGCTACTTAATGGCTGCTTTTATTATGTTCATTGGAGTTGTATTTCATTATCATCATCAGGAACTTAAAAATGACTCACTACTGAGTGTACTCAGAGGAGGATCCACTATGCTGGCCCAACGCAAATTGGCAGACTTATGTGTGTGTATCACACGTCACACTAATATTATAAAGCCGAAAGTTTGTGTGTGTGTGTGTGTGTGTGTGTTTTGATTGACCGATTTGGCTGTCTGGAGTAGAGATAGTTCATACCCATGATTAATATGCTTTATTTTATTCCGGAAAATAGAGTTCCTGTGGGAATCAAAAACTTTAATCCAGGCGGACGAAGTCGCAGGCATCGTCTAGTTTAAGTATAAATTATCATACCTACTCTACGTTACTAAAGATCAAAGACAAAAAAGACAAGAAAACATAATTATAGCATAAACTAATTTGTATATAATGCAAAAATTGCTCAATAGAGATTTCGTCTTAACATAAAACTAACTTTGAAACTCAGTCGCAACGTAACGTGACAGTATGTAGTCGTTAAATTAAAGTATATTTTATGTATAAGTTTATTGTGGCATTTACAGGTAACTTAACTAATTAAACTTAACTTGAATTTATGAAATTAAGTCTTGATGCCAGAGCCAGTCCATTCCCTTATGTTTCTTAACCACGGCTTCTTACTGGAATTGGCTTAAAATAATACGTTCCAACTTAAAATTAACTTCAATTTTCCTATACCTATGCAAAATGCTAATAACCTGTCAAACAATTCAAAACTAATTCAATATTCATGTTTGCGAGAGATGCTTCATCTAACATTCATAACATTATTATAATCAATACAGACAGACTGTCTCACACTGGCTTGGAGCCAGAGCGCGGTTTTCATATTGTATAAACTTACGTACTACCCGTTCGCTTCAACCGTTACAAAATGACTGACTGACTTCCGGTACGTTGACAAAAAAATAATATTTTATACTGGAACCATGATTACACACTACCCTTGACATGTTGTGGTATTTAATTGAATTTATCTGTAACTAGCAAACCCGGCGAACTCCGTTTCGCCACCAGATGGCATGCTATGTATCAGAGATGGCGCTGTATGTGAAAAAAGATTTTCCCGCTTTTCTGTTGAAATTTTTCCTGAATTTTCTTTGCTATAAACCTCACGGAGCCCGAGACCTTTCCAACGAATGCAAAACCGTGGAAATCGGTTCGTGCGTTCTGGAGTTATAGCGTCAGGAAGGAAAACCCGACTTATTTTTATATATAGTAGATTTACTAAATATTGCTTTTTTTAAAATATATAGGCTAGCGCTAGGCTGTGATCTCACCTGATGGTAAGTGAAGATGCAGCCTAAGATGGAACGCGCTTGCCTTAAAATGCCTATTCACTCTTGATTGATTAATTAAAATAATTTATTTGAGGATTCCAAATGTAAGAATTACTTAGTTGTTAATGCATGTACTCGTAATTTTTAACCGACTTCAAAAAAGGTTCTTTTCGCTCGGTAATTCGGCCGGTAGCTTTTTAAGAACCGCATTTAGCTTTAAAAATTGTATACCTACCTACCATAATACTTGTACGCAGCTACGGCTAACGTATTGAATTTTTAATTAGAATTATCATCTTATGTTTGTAAAACACATTAAAATATATTTTTTTTAATAAAGATTTCTATTTCTATAGCCTAGGCGTTCATGAATCGATCAGGAAAAACGTTGATCAGTTACTTACACTGAAAATGGCAGATTCAAAGGTTAATTAACCGATCGTTGTATGAAACACTCGTCATCCAATCAAATCCAAATGGTACTGGATTAGTTAACTGCGGTGCTTTTGATCACTCACGCAGTTTGATTGGCAAACCATATCCAACTGTGGATTTCAAAATGTTACAAAACGGCCGGACTTTTTAAAACAAGTAGGTTTTTTTTATTCGATGACAAGATGATCTCACCCGATGGCAAGTGACGATGCAGTCTAAGATGGTAGCGGGTTAACTTGGAAGGGGTACGGCAGTGTACATTCAACCCGTACCCCTAATCTTGAAACGTCACCGCCTGCGCTGAGTGAGAGTGCGGTCTTAGATTTCAGCCTAAGGGTCAATTCATACTAGCGCAGAGTCGAAGGGAATCGCAGCGTCACATTCTTCACAATTAAAGCGAAGCACCGATCAGCATTGGTCTTGCTCAGACGCACGAATTCTGAGATAAGGGTGAATTTGCTTTGTTAAGTTTCAGATTGACGCTTCGATGCGCTTCGACCCCGCGCTAGTATGAGTTGACCCTTAGAGTCCGACATAACCGTCGCGCCGCCGCCATGGACGCCGTGATGGCCATGGGGGTGATGAACCGATGATCCATGATTGATTTTCCCCAAAAAAAGGTACCTTTTATCCTAGGAAGAATAGGTTCCCGCGGGTTTTTACAAATCTTAGGTAACATCATATGAAGATGTGGGCCAAACATCAGACCAAATTTTTTTATAAAAGAAAATATTTATTTCTAATAGTATTAGAAATATACTAAATTAAAACAATAATAATTATTTATCTTAAGTATAAACAACTAAATAATTTAATTTAAAGGAAATATACCTAAATCCCCCTTTTAACCCTAAGAACGAAACTGCATACATATGAGTTCATTCCGCAAAAACATAGAGGAAAAGGTTTGTGTAGGGATTAGGTAAACAAGGGTTGATTTTTTGTACCCTTCGAGCAAACACAGGTGGCCCGTGTTGACGTCATTATCGCCTCCAACTACGAAACTCCGACTGTGGTAAAAAAATGGATTGGATGCTGGTTTTTAGGGGTTGAAACTTCCTCAATGATCTCGTGGTTATACCATGGTCAACTGCGCTTGACGAGGTCTCGGGTTCACTTGCTAGGTCGCTGCAATAAAATTTATTTATTTTATTCGATGACAAAATAATCCTCGACTGCGATTTCACCTGATGGTAAGTGACGATGCAGTCTAAGAGATAGTAAGCTAACTTGGAAGGGGTACGGCAGTGTACATTCAACCTATAGGTACCTACCCCTTATCGGTTTCTACTCGCCATCGTGCCGGAACGCTAAATTGCTTGGTGGCACGTCTTTGATGTTGGCTGGTAACTAGCCACGGCCAAAACCTCCCACCAGACTAGACCAGGGACAATTGAAAAATTATAAACTGCCAAATTGTCTCCGCCGGGAATCGAACCCAAGACCTCCCAGTATTAGTATTAAGTAGGAAGCAGGATTTACTTTCAAAAATCCACTCTAACTTCTATTATGTAAAAGAATTTTAAAATGGATTCAGTAGGTAGGTACGAGTATGTCCTAAAATTATCCCAAGCAAAACTTACAAATATTATATTAGTCTAAATGTAGAAGGAGCAATATTAAAGTATTTTTAATGTAAATACTTCAGGAATTCCCAAGATGTCGCCTTATGAAGAAGCTGTTTTAAATATAAATTAAGGAATGGATTAAGAGGGAGCGAGTCTCATTTTAGTTTTCTGTTTGTTTTTTAACTGCGATGGGGAGGCAGCGATTAAGGTTTATTAAATATGCAGTGCACTACTTTTAAAGTTCCTCTGCAATATTCTACAACATTTTCCATTTTGAATTTTTTATAAAAACCACAAAAATATATCTAGATAGAAGCGTTATCGCCACTGTTTTATTAAGGTTATTTGTTTTGTAAGCTATTATTATTTTCGAACAAATCCATACCGCACCTACGTGTTTGAAAATATTGTCTTATTGAAAATAAATATTTCCTTGTGAAGGAAGTATTTATTTTCAATAAAACAAGTTCAATAAAACTTTTTGAGATTAACTTCCAAGCTTTTGTTTTTATATTTCTATTATTAAGACTAACGTAACAAAGCAATTTCGCGATTTTTATTTTGGGTGTAAATCTATATTGCAAATTGTTGGCAAGCGTCCGTCGATCAATTTTCCTTTCTATCTTGATGTACTTCTGTGAAAAAAAAAATTCTAGCTGATACGGACATCGTCCTTGTGGATTAAAGTTTGTTAAATATCCCGTAGAAAAAATCGACAAAACGTATACTAATCTTTGGGTCTAGAAACTAGAGCATATTGTATGTGCCGATTTCATCAACATTGAGTAAATTTAACTGAGGAATAAATTGGTTGTTCTGACAGTTTTAGTACTGAAAATCTGTCAAAATATCAATATTCCACGATTAAAGTTAACATTATTGAAATCGGCACTTAGTTGAGAGCCTCAATAGCACAATGATTAAGGCAAAGACTGAATTCGTAAGATTGTTGGTTCAATATAGCGATTTGCCTCCGCTGTCCATCCATCTGTCCGTTCGTCTGTCTGTCAGTGGGCTGTATCTCATCAGCCGTAATAGTAAAATAGTTGAAATTTTTAAAAAATGTGTATTTCTGTTACCTCTATAATAACAAATGAAATAAAAAATTGAAACAATAATAACAAATGAAATAAAAAATTAAAGGGGGCTCCCCTGCTAGAAACTTGTGCGAGTCCGACTCGCATTTGACCGGTTTATCTAAATATATAAAAGGTAAAGGTGAACTGACTGACTGATCTATCAACGCATAGCTCAAACAACTTTATGGATCGGGCTGAAATTTGGCATACAGATAGATGTTATGGCGTAGGCATCCGCTAGGAAAATTTTTGGAAATTCAACCCCTAAGGGGATAAAGTAGGGGTTTAAAAAATCAAACTTAACGTGAGCAAAGTCGCGGGCAAAAGCTAGTTTTTAATAAAAGTTTTCAATTAAGGATGAAACTTTGTTTGTGTGGGGAAATAAACTTCTATTAAAATGTGAGTGTGTTTACTGAAACGTTTATTGTAGAAACTTCGCGATTTTATTACCTTGCTGAAACAACAAGTCGTTATCGGGTTTGATATATTTTTCCCGCTCGGATCCCTTACGTAAGGGTTTCAACACCAAATGGCTCAAAAACTTCTCCCTCATTAGGCAAGACTTAGTTTGCGCTGCGACACTGTTTAATCCAGACAAGTATTTTTTTTAAACCGACTTCAAAAAAAGGAGAAGGTTCGCAATTCGTCGGAATCTTTTTTTTATGTATGTTCCCCGATTACTCGAAGACGCCTGGACCGATTTGGAAAAATCTTTTTTTGTTTGAAAGGGCATACTTTTCAGATGGCTCCATGGTCATCAGGTCAGGATCTGATGATGCGATCCTGGGAAAATCGAAGGAACTCTTCAAATTTAATAGGAACACTTGTTATACTTCGTAGTGGCGTTTGAAGTCGGTTTTTTAAAAAGAATTTTTATGTTTATATTATAAACAAAAGCGTTTTTTAATTTTTTTTATTTATTTTAACTCATAGAAATGTTCTTTGATTTTTTTTTATTGTTTGGCTAATGGATAGTAGGTATTGAGTACATTAACTGGTTTGCTTTTGTAAGACGATAAAAAAGTCACCATGTTTTACGTCCGTGTTATGAGATCCGTCAGATACATGTAAACTAGCTGTTACGCAATCCAGTCATGTAAACTAGCCCTAAGAGTGTCCATGTCATTATCTGTTATCTTTGGCTAATGATCGTCTAATAAAGTGATTAAAACAGTCCGCAAGTTTGAAGACAAAAATTGATTAAGCATGTTATTGCCAGTTAAATTTTTCTCAATGCATGGATTATTATGTTTCTTGATATTGAATCCATTTAACTACTAAGATAAGAAACCTTACAAACATGGTTTGAAGAAGCAACGAAGGAGCGATACATCATAAGTCTGTTAACTAGTACTAGTACTAGTGCCAGTGCTAGTGCCAGTGCTAGTACTAGTATAAGTATTGATTAGCACTTGAAAGGTTTCAGTGAATGCGGTTCATTAGCGTTCAAAACGCGTGTAAGAGCTGGTACATGAATTTTAAAAGTTTTTTTTTTATTATTTTTATTTAAAAGCCTAATACGATTATTTATCGTAAAACATAATTTTCTAAGATAAGAAGAGGTTCTTATCACTAATAAAAAAGATACCAGCCGAATTGATAACCTCCTCCTTTTTGGAAGTCGGTTAATAATAAACTACGAGTAAAGTAAAACCGGTCAAGTGCGAGTTAGAGCCGCACATGTAGGGTTCCGTGATCGTACAATATTTACCAGCTTTTATTGAGATCGAGCAAAAACCAAAAATCTATCGTATAGAGGCCCCTTTTAATCATTAACTTTTTATTTATAATAAAAAACTATAGAAATACAGGTTCTGTGAAAACTTCAAGTATGTAATACCTATTACGATTCATGAGATATAGCTCGCTGACAGACAGACGAACGGACGGACATCGGAGACTTAGTAATAGGGTCTTGTTAGCCCCCTAAATATGGTTGAGCGAAGCAATGGCTGGATCATGCGTCATGCTCGTGAACGGGTGCCACCAACGGGAATGGGTCTGCTTTTGCCTGCCTGTGTTGACATGTATTGAATTGTATTTATTTGTATTTGTATTGTATTTATTTTTACTTGTATTGTACTCAGGAAAATTCATCGTGGAAGCACTGAATACATAGCATAGTTTCAGTAACAATTGTAAAATTTTTATTTTTTTGAAAAGAGCAACCGCCGAGTTTCTTGCTGGCTCTTCTCGGCAGGAAAGGCATTCCGAACCAGTGGTAGATTCATTGACGATTCAAAAGTGCTTGTAAAAGTTTATTTGAATAAAAAATATTTCTATTCTATTCTATTCTACTCCCCCTTGGATGCGGAGACTTCGGGAAAGATGCGAAGTATAATTATTTGAAGATATCGTTCGCCATCTCTTAGCGTACAGTTATATTAGACCGAGCGTTATTTGATTAGGAAAGGAGGTGGTGGTTCGTTCAGTTTGCACAACGCGTTCTAGGAATAAATATGCGTACAGCGTTCTATGATCGCGTTCTATGTTTCTTAAATTAAATTTATTTGTCGAATCCTATATACTATGGATTAGAATTATTTCAGATTTAATTTCAAGACGTGTAGTTTTGTCTGAGTGTGTGTGTAATATCACGCCTTCGAATTATTGTTTTGTTTATTTATTGAGTAAGTATTGTTTTTAACTAGGAGAATATAACCATTTTTAACCATATTATATTGTACTATTAAGGGCTAATCTAACCAAAGTAAATACAAAGCACTTTGTAAAAGTTTATTTGAATAAAAATTATTCTATTCTATTCTGATATATAGTATGTCCTATTCGAGCGTAAATATTGGCCGATATTTTGGCAGATTTACAATACAAAAACTGTCAGAACGCCCAATTTATTCCTCAGTTAAACGTCACTCAACGTTGGTCAAATCGGCACTAAATCATCTTGTTAATTTTTAGTTTACATACATAGACTTATTATTATAGATATAATATAACTGTTCACATGTCATAATGTGGCATAGATATATCTATTAACAATGTTTTATGTAATTAAAAGTCTCAATAACCTAATTGTTAAAGGAACTCTGAAAACTGAAAGGTCGTCGGTTCGATCCCCGCACGTTGTACTATTGCCCAACTCACTCCTAACTCAAGCTTTCCGCAGGACCTCTGGAAGCAGAGGCCCTAATATAACTTAGATAGAATAGAATAGAATAATTTTTTATTCAAATAAACTTTTACAAAGTGCTTCCGAATCATTTTCAGAATCTACCACTGGTTCGGAATGCCGTTTCAACCGAGAAGAACCAGCAAGAAACTTGGCTCGAAAATCAAATAATTCTTGACGCCCACGAATTCGTGGATAAGGTTTTTACAAACCTTATCCACGAATTCGTGGGCGAAATCGAGTAGCATCTAAAATACTGATAACCCATTTAGTTGCTAATGAAGTTAAAACGCGTGCATTGGTGTAAACGCTTGAGGGGTTTCGATGAATACGGTTCGTTAGCGTTTCGAACGCCAGGCAAGTTATACGGAGCTGCCGATACCCTATTTGATTAGGACGCGATGCGGTTTGTTTCTAGTGTGTACTGAGCTTTTGATTTGATTGTCACTTTTTCGCGTTTTGACAATCATGTTATGGTTTTCAAGAATATTATGTGCCCTACCATACAGTAAATTAATTTTTTTAACCGACTTCGAAAAAATAAGGAGGTTCTCAATTCGTCGGAATCTTTTTTTATTTTTCATAAATGTTCCGCGATTACTCGAACTCTTTTTTTTTAGAAGAAAATTCTTTTTTTGCTTCCCAGGTAGTCCCATAGTCATTAGGTCAGGGTATAATGATGGAATCCTGGAGAAATCGAGGGAACGCTTCAAATTTTACAGGCCTAATTGACATACTTTGGCGTTTGAAGTTGGTTTTGTAAAAATAATTTTTACGTTTATATTATAGGACCTACGAATAAATACACTTATTATTTATTCGTAGTACAGGACCTTATTGTCTCAATTTTTTGTATAAAACAATACAAATATTCATATTATTGTTTTTTCCAGACACTCAGGCATGAAGAAGTCAAGAAACAATGGCTCGGCAAAACGATCAGTGAAATCCACTACAGCTCCTAAATTAGAAAGCGCGCCACCGAAACTCGATTCAATAGAGGAAGATGATCAGGGATTCGGAGGTTGGCTCAGGTCAGTTCTAAAAAGCCTTGCACGATTTATTAGTGGAGTAATTTTTTTATTGCGAGATATCCGCTTGACGACAATGAGGGAAGCATTGATGAGGTCTAGGTTAAAGCGCGCTTGTATATAACATGCCTATTGACTGGTAGATTCACCATTACATACCTAAATTTAAACAGTGTGTCAAGACACATTTAATATTATTAGAAGTTATTACACAGTTAATGAATTCCTTAATGGCAAAGTTGCTTGGAACCAAACTGCTTTGCTTCAGCTGTCCACAAGATAGGTAAGCTACATATCATAACATTTTTTGTTTTGAAAAGAACAACTGCTGAGTTTTTTGCCGGCTCTTCTCAGCAGAATCAGCATTCCGAACCGATGGTAGCTTCTCTACTTGTCATAAGAGTCACAAGTTGGCCTATATGAAATAAATAATTTTAAATTTGAATTTGACTCTTGTCTTGAAGGTGATAGAAAATTAAAGTATCTAGCATCTTCTGATTGCCATGTCACGGTTGGGGGTGTCTTATGTATAAAAACCCTCCAAAAAGGATACTAATGCAAAAACGCATCAAAATCAGTCAAAAAATACTCAGCTATTTCGACTACACATTTTCAATTTTTTTATGTTTGTCTATAACGATGCAGTGATTTTACAAAAGCATTCTTAGCTTCAGTAATAGTATAAAACTATTTTCGCAACTTTACAAGAGACCGGGAGTTGCTTGGCTCCAATCCAATAACATCTTGATAGGATCAAGTTAGAATTGACAAGAAATGGCTTCCAGAACGGTATCTAATGTTATAAAATCTTCAACGTTCATTCAGAACTTTCTAGACTTAGTTTAGATTAAAATGTTTGTGTTAACTGAAATTTAGAGATAATCTTGAGAACTTTTTTTATATATAGACCTAAAATACGTTATGCTACTAGCTGATGCGCATGACTTCATCCGCGTGGATTTAGTTTTAAGATCCCGCAGGAACTCTTTGATTTTTCGGGAATAAAAATAGCCTATGCTATTCTCCAAATCATCAACTATACTTACCCATGCAATAAATTACGTCGATCCTTAAATTTCTTGCATGTGTGAATGTTGCGTGCATCAACAAAAATAAACACACTTTTGCATTCTGCATAATGAAAATATATACCTACATAGGAGTTGCATTTAATTAGAGCATTTGAGCTAATTACTGACCAAGAACAGTCTTTGACCCTTATGTTGACAGAAAAAAGTGAGGATATTAGAATAGTTAATAGAAATATTTTTATTCAAATAAACTTTTACAAGTGCTTTTGAATCGTCGATGAATCTACCACTGGTTCGGAATGTCTTTCCTGCCGAGAAGAGCCAGCAATAAACTCGCCGGTTGCTCTTTTCAAAAAATTTTTTTTTTTTACAATATGTAACAATATCTCAATTTCAGATCGACAGAGGGCGTGGAGAATATGAAACTGTTCGTAATAGCCAACACCATTGTACTGCTGACAACTCTCGCGTACCCCCACATGCAACTGATGATTGAAATTATATCAGACGCTATTTACGGCCCCGACGCTCTCATTTAACATACAAGAACACCTTGATTATATACTCTCCAAGAACATAAAGGAATAGCATATCGACACTTCTGTTTATCAGGACAAAGAATTTTAAAGAGGGTGCATAAGAGCGTTATTTAGACATCACTTTCACATCAGGTATGAATACAACCAAAAAGAATAAGCATCTATATTTTAAAACCGGAGGAACTTTTAATACTTCAGTTGATATACATTTGGATTAAGTTTAAGTTTTCATTAAAACTGTATGACGTATGTGTGTAAATGTATAATATTTTTAATGAACAATTAATGTTAAATTACATACTTCTAAAATTAGTTTCTCATTTATATTAGATTTCTCTTATTATTAAAATAGCAACTTAGAAAATCTTTTCGTAACGAAAATAGGAATGTTTAATAAATAATCAAATGCCATGTTATTTTTATATTTACTGAAGAGAAATAATTTTCTCGGAACGTTCTTGTTACGAGTAGGTTAGTCCGAATTTCACGTATGAAGTACTATCTGTATTTTCTTAGATATTATTGTTAATTGTGTTGACTCAACGTGAAATATCTGCGAAACGGTATGAAGGCAATCTCTCTTAGAATAATGATAATATTATCATTCGTAGAATAAAAGTATTACTATTGAATACAAACACTTTTGATATTTTACTTACCATAATATTCAAATATGTTTTATTGCTTTACTATATATTTAAAATAAAATATTAGCTACTATTATAATATCATATTTTTATTATAAATATCATATTTTAATGATTATTTGTTTTCTAGAAACAGGATTAGGGTAGGTATTTAGAACTTTAACCATGCTAAGTGTTTTATTTCGTTTGATATTCTCTATGGGTGTTATAGTATGGTATTCTATGAATGTATGGACTATGATAAGTGATTATTTTAATAATAAGTTTAAGGAAAACTTTTTGAATGAAACAGAAGAATACGAATATGTAGAGCTGTAATATGTATGTTATTTTAAGGGCCGATTTCACCAACGTAAAATAGGTCTTAGCCGAGCACGATATTTTGGCATATTTTCAATACAAAAACTGTCAAAATGCCCAATTTATTCCTCGGAAAAGTCACTCGACGTTGCTAAAATCGGCACTTAATATAATTTAAATGTAATGTCATAAGTTTTTTAATAAGAATATTGATATTAACTATCATACTTTAATGGAATAAAAGATTTTATAACAAAATTTCTTTGTTTTTAAGCTCTCACTTTAAGAATTACCATCTTTTGTAACATACATTATGCAAATAAAGAATTTCTGTTTATTTCTATAAGTATGACGACAGAAGTTAATAAAATCGGTTCAAAATGGGTCCAATAGAAGCTACTAACAGAAGCTACTAAGAGAAGATACTGACGTTTAGGCGAGAAAACCCGAGGTTTAATGCTAGATTTTCGAAAATATTATTTAAGGGTTCCGTACGCCAAAGGGTGCCAACGGATCGGTAACTAACCACGATCAAAGCCTCCCACCAGATCAGACCAGACCAGACCACAGACCGAGAGATTTCAGAAATTATTTTCATAATTATTCCTCCCGGGAATCGACCCCAAGCCGACCCACTTTAAAACCAAACCGCTTGAAAATGTTAAGAATAATAGTTAATAATTAACAGGCTACATAAATAAATAGGTTGATACCTAGATCCTACTAATATTATAAACGCGAAAGTTTGTAAGTATGGATGGATGGATGGATGTATGTTTGTTACTCAATCACGCCGCAACGATTGAACCGATTTGGCTGAAATTTGGCACAGAGATAGATTATAGTCTAGAATAACACATATACTACTTTTTATCCCGGAAAATAAGAGAGTTCCCGCGGGAAAAACCTTAATCCATGCGAACGAAATCGCGGGCATCAACTAGTATAGAAATAAACCAACGTTTGTTTTCCGCCTTGTCTGCACGTACGGGCCAGAGCACACAGGAAATTGCCTCTAACAAGTTTAATTACACTTTCCAAAGAAAAACTTTTCCAATCTACCATTATATTCGGCTTCGTTCAAAATAAAAAGAGATTAAAACGTTTATTAAACGCGGTTGTTTATGATGATACATCGCTTATTCATGGTGTGCCTCGTTCTTTATGTTGTCACGCCATATTTATGAGGGTGGCATAAAAATTTTAATTTAATTTTAAGTGACTGATGACTGCTTATATCAGGGGCCCAAGTCTGCTATTGCAATTGTAGTTACATTACAGTTACATTGCCTATCAATGACATTCCAATTGCTACTTTTAGCAATTTGACTTGGGGCCCAGGGGTTCAATTGTGTTTCAATGACATGACAATTGCTAAAAATAACAATTGTCATGTCATTGATAGACAATTGAACTACAATTGCAATAGCAGACTTGGGCCCCAGGATTGCAAAGTAGAAAAAGAAAATGTGTCAAAACGCCTCGTCCTCTATAGCTCAGCGGTTACAGGTGTGGACTGAAAACCTAAAGGTCGGTTTTTCGATCCCCGTCTTTTGCATTCTTTCTCATTTCTGACACAGACTTTGAACGTAATAATATTTAAAAAAATGCATTTAATTTTTGTGCAATAAAATATGTTATATTACTTGATTCCCGCGACTACGTTCGCGTGGATTAAGGTTTTTTGATTCCCGCGGGGACTCCCTTATTAAGCCTAAGTATGTGTTGTTCCAGACATTGTAACAAACATCAAATCCATCCATCCATATATCCAAACTAGTAGGGTGCGTGGGTGCGCGGCCCGCTGCAGCGGACCGCGGTTTTTCTGCTCTTAGACTTTCAGGGCCTGATCATTTTCTACCACAAAACCACTATTCCAACTTGTACACTCTTTAAGATAGACATCGACGAAATTTGTGTGGCCGCCATCTTGAATCCGCCATTTTGGTGGTTTTTTTTTCAGCTCATTGCCAATTGGATGAGGTTTCGAGTGATTTTTGTTTGGGCACCCTCAACCTATCTTCAATACCCTGACCGTGCTCCTCACCCGTCTCCGAAATCCTCAATCATCAGCTCTCTCCATATTTCTCCTTCAAATGAATTTATGTCTTCTATACGAAACCGTCAGAAATTTTGAAAAGGAACCGTATTAAAGTCTTTCATATATTTAGTATGAAAAAAATAAATACCGCCATCTTGAATTTTTTTCTAATCATCCAGTAGACCATCTAGTCCTGATCATCTTTTTCCAGAAAACCACTCTTCCATCTTTCATAGTCACCGAGATAGACACTGACGAAATTTGTATGGCCGCCATCTTGAATGCGCCATTGTGAAGTTTTTTTCAGCGCCCTGCCAACTGGATGAGGTTTTGAGTGACTTTTGTTTGAACACTCCCCACCTATCTTCGATACCTTAGCCTTGCTCCTCACCCGTCTCCGAAATCCTCAATCATCAGCTCTCTCCATATTTTTCCTCCAAATTATCAGAAATTTTGCAAAGGAAACCATATGAAATTCTTGCATAGTTCCCAATTCGCCATTATTATTGTATAAAAAAAATCCGCCATCTTGAATTTTTTTTATTCATCACGTAGACCATCGGGTCCTGATCATCTTTTCCCAAGAAACCATTCTTTCATCTTTTATAGTCTTCGAGATAGACACCGACGAAATCTGTATGGCCGCCATCTTGAATCCGCCATTTTGAAGTTTTTTTTCAGCTCTCTGCCAATTGGATGAAGTTTCGAGTGACATTTGTTTGAACACTCCCCACCTATCTTCGATATCCTGGCCGCGCTCCTCACCCGTCTCCGAAATCCTCAACCATCAGCTCTCTCCATATTTTTCCTCCGAATTTTTGTCCTCTCTACGAAACCATCAGAAATTTTGAAAAGGAACCAATTAAAGTTTTGCATATATTTTGTATGGAAAAAAATAAATTCCGCCATCTTGAATTTTTTTTCTATTCATCAAGTAGACCTTCGAGTCCTGATCATCCTTTTCCAAGAAACCACTCTTCCATCCTTTATAGTTTCCGAGATAGACACCGATGAAATTTGTATGGCCGCCATCTTGAATCCGCCATTTTGGAGTTTTTTTTCGGCTCTCTGCCAATTGGATGAGGTTTCGAGTGACATTTGGTTGAACACCCCCCACCTAACTTCGATACCCTGGCCGGTGCTCCTCACCCGTCTCCGAAATCCTCAATCATCAGCTCTCTCCATATTTTTCCTCCGAATGAATTTTTGTCCTCTATACGAAACCATGAGTGAAAAAAATTTTTTCCATACAAAATTTTACAGGAGAGGTGATCAATGAGTCAGTGAGTGAGTGAGTGAATCAGTGAATCAGCACGAGTAGCTATATATATATTAATATTCGCATTTACAACATATAGATAGTTGCATTACAATGTAATGGAGAAATACTATCGTGCAGTCTTCAAGATTTCGAGGAATTGCTTGGAACGAAGACGTAATTATAATTTTATCTTATGCTTCAAAAAACACGACAAGGTCTGAGTGTGTAGAATGAAAGATTATTTCTCTGGCCGCCACGAGGGTATAGGGCTGTGTAAATAAATTCATACCACTCTATTGAAAGTCGAGACCCTGAACAGGATTAAAGTGGTTCCCTTGATATCCTCCGGGAGAGTGGATTGGGTCAGAGTGAAGACACAAAACGGGGTCGTTTGAAGTACTCTTTACTGCATCTGCCTCGTTGGTTTAGTGGCTCGCTTATTTTATTGGATTTTTCTGCAAAAAAATCTTAGTACAAGTCTGGAGAGGTTGAGTTGGTAGTGTTCCGTCCCCGTGCGTCGTATATCACCTAAAGCGGTGGGAGCTGCGCCTAATCTTTCTCCGGTTGTGTCAAATTGTCTTCCCATCCATTAAGAGTGTGGGCATACTGAGTGCCTGTGTTTACGCAAATAGTTGTGCACTTTAATATGTACATGTGCATTTAGAAAGTCACCGGAAACCACTGGGATCCCAATGTCTTAGATATGGTGCTCGATTAAGAGCAATGAACTTCTATGATATAAAACGAATGTTCTGTGTATTAAGAACATTCGTTGTTCTATCTTACCTCATTTCGTTCGATGCCAGAAACAGTCGGCTAGTTAAGGAAAGACTTGACTAGATTTGCCCCCTGATTCTGTAACTCAGTGCCTATCAAAAAATAAAAGCCACTGACATACATATTTTTTAAGCTATTGCATAGCTTCTATCGAGGGCCTTGAGCGTGGAGACCGAATCCAGAAATTCCGTAACGAAAATAACCTGACACGGGACCACCGCTAGATGGCGTTGATAAAAAATGCTATGCAATAGCTTTACCGCGGCAGTCCCCGAGTGCCACACGTCTTTTACTCCATTTAAGATTTACTATGAAATAGAAAATGACATTTCTCTTCAAACCTTCAATGGATAAAAAATACCTATCTTCGTTGATTGACACTGAGTTACAGAATCGAGGGGCTGGGTGTGTAGTAAAAAATTTATCCCTTCGGCCGCTACAAGGGCTGTATAAATAAATTCATACGACTCCATTGAAAGTCGAGAACCTATCTGTAAAGTGTTTTCAAAAGAAACCACTTTGATGTTCTTCCGGAAAAATAAAGCGAATGGGTCACAGCGGAGACACGAAATGAGGTCGCCGAGACTCCATTCCGGGCTAACTTCCCTTTGACAGGAAACACTTTTAACGCATGCAATAGATTAGGTAGCGTGCTATTTCAAATAAACGCTGCGTATAAAATTGTATGGTTTCCACCAATTACTTGTGGTCACTTCATAGAAATGGTAATATAATAACTTTAAGCGTAAACAACATGTAGGTACCTAGGCGAAGAAACTTGAACATTTAAAAATATTAATTTGTAAAAATGTAAGTCAGTCAAGTCAAATTCTTTAGTCAAAATATTAAAGTTTGCACACTAATCGATTAACACAATATTATACAGTGATATCAAAAAAAAAGTTAAGTTGAATTTAGCTTGTATGCATGTATGTCTAAGTGTATTCCTTTTTATGTACAATGTCAGTGAATAAACGATATTCTAATTCTATTGTATTCTATATTTACATGATGCAAGTAATTTGGTAATAATAGAATTATTGACGAACTTCAAACAAATAAATAACAAAACAGCAACTCGGATACACAGCATTGCTTAAACCTACTTAAAGGTGGACAGATGATCAAGCCAGTCGCTGGTAATAACTGGATACAAGTAGCACAAGATCGTGCTCTGTGGTAATCCTTGCAAAATAACCATGCCCACCAGCTCCCGACGTCAATAACTGGTTGCAACGACAAATACGACGCTATATCAGTGCATTAGAAAATCTTTCTACTCAATGTATTTTACTAAAAGGCATGCCCCATTTAATCCTCCGACTACGACGTATATAACCTTCTTTTGCAGCTACGGAGGTAGAAAATTTTAATTCAAAATTAACCCTCCGTCGCGTATAGTACAGGTACAAATGATCCCTCCTACGTTTCATGTGACAAGCGTGCAAGCACGACGTGCGAGATAACGTCCGTCGAACGAATAGCTCGCGTCCGGGACACATTGATTGTTATCACGTTCGGTAGCGCTTTGGGGGGTTAGAGCGTTTTCACATTAACCGATCCGATGTTTTTTTTAATCGATGACAAGGTAGTCCTTGATGTCACCTGATGGTAGTTCACGATGCAGTCTAAGATGGTAGTCGGATCTTGGAAGAGGTACTGCAGTTAGATTCAACCTGTAACCCTAATCGGTTTCTACACGTCATCGTGCCGGAATAAGACCACAGCGCTCACCACTGCACCAGGGAGGTCGTCGATGCTGATGCAAGTTGCCGTCAAACCGAAAGTCTGAATATTACAGGGCTAGTATGTGCACCGCGAGTAAATTTTGTCCACCCATTTACCTAGTCGTGTATATAAGAAATATCACGAGAAAATGGGTAGACAAAATTTTATCGCGGGTTAGATATAGGTTTCCTGTAAGAATCGTTATAAAATTCGATCTTGAGCTGCTTGTATTCAGTGGCAGCTAGCGACTAACTAATCATCCATTCATCCTGTGGAGAGAGAGAAAACGAAATTTTGTATGGAGAGTGTATGGAGCAACTGAATCGTGACGTTATTTTGCAAAAGCGCTTTTTCTAATAGGAAACTTAAAACCTCAATATTTTCGAGACTAGTTAAGATATTTAAAAAAATGACATTGTGTTATAATATTAAAAACATTTATTTTATGTATATAAAATTGGCTGCACAGGATTCGTTTAATTAATTGTTCATGCCATATTAATCAGCAGGTACTCCAACATACCACATTAATAATAATTCTATTCAATTTTAAATATCGAAGCGATAAGCGATATCGTGCCGTTAAGATTTTGCGCACTGCGAAATGAACGTGATGTAAATTCTAATGCATGCATCACATTTGCAACGCATCTCTCTTATCACATAGTTTAAATTTCTCACAGACAACGTCCGTTCACCAAATCGGCTGTTTCCCAATCTCGTCCTGAAAGGAAATTAACCCTTTGTAACTCAAGTATGCCCTATATTTCAACTGCCTAGCAAGCCTAGGGTTTTATTAAGACCTTATTTCTGCGCTAACAGTCCAGTAGACTGCATACGGAAATTGCAATCTTAGCGTGTCTAATCAACTTCCCTTACACAATATGAGAATAGCTTTTTCTGCAAGCGTATTTCAGCTCTGGCCTTTACGAGGTAATCGCTTCAGGCGTAAACTAAAATGTAAATCATTTCTATGTCGCAGGGAGATGATACAAACCGGGATTTGATCAAATCTCGGGGGATGTTAAAATATAATTCAATAATTTAATTCTGTAGGGTGTGGATGGTAGATATAATAGTACATTAGTAGTAGTAGCCGTTACTTGTAGAACTATATTATTATAGAACTACCAGTTCAGCTAGTAGTAACACAGAAAATATTTAAATAAATTAAAATCTAGAGTATTACTTACAAACGAAATGCAAACGTCCCGACTCCACACAGTCTTGTCTGCACTACCCTTGTAGTGTCTCTTTAAAGCGAGTCTTCTAGCGTAGCCCACTTGATGTACTAAGCACTAGTACTACTACTGTGTTGCATTACCGTTGTTTACAAATCAAATGGGCTACGCCAGAAGCGCCAGAAGACTCGCTCCGTCGCCCCTTCATTCACCTTCACCGATTAAATCTCTTAGAGATTTGATCAAATTCCGGTTTGAATCATCTTCCTACAACATATATAACTATATGCTTCTTCTAGTGCCATCTTCTAGCGGAGATTGGCAACCGTTAAGGCCTAACGCCTTTGAATAAAGTCCAACTGAATTTTATTCGCTGAGGCCCTGAACAGTTTACGTGCAGCTCATGTTAACCACTAGCGAAGGTAGCGGTAAAATATCCCGGCTTGAAAAGTCGGGATATTTTTCTTCGAAAAGGCCTACATCTGCCATTTATTTTGCCCTGCATAATGAAGTTAAGTTCGATTTTTCAAACCCCTATTTTACCCCCTTAGTGGTTGAGTTTTCAAAATTCCTTTTTAGCGGATCTAAAACTCGCAGAAAAAGTAACTTAAAGAACTACAAATTCAAAAACTTAGAAAGCCCATTTGAAACCTTTGGACACTTTTTTCTGGATTTTTATTTTATTTTTATTTTTAGCGAGCAATCGAGCAGGCGGGTCACCTGATGTTAAGTGACGCCACCCATGAACATTTGTAGCACCTTAGGCACCACCAATCGGCTTTTAAGGAATTTGTTGGTCCGCCCCTTGAATAACTCCATGTTCTTTAGTGGGAACACCGTCGCAGGAAGTTCACACAAGTTCCACAGTTTCAAAGTACGTGGAAAAAAAGATCTGGTACATCAGATGGTCGAGTACTCCAGGCACCCAGGTGGTGAGGATGAAATTGCGTTCGGTGGCGTGCGGTGCGGTTGTAGAAGAAATTATGAAATAAAACAGTGTTGCATCAAATGAGCGAAATTTTCTCCCGTATGTGTTCAGACCGACGATAGGTACTCCAGCTAGAGATGTGTTCGCAACGTCACCATTCATTGGCGCGGAAAGCTCGAGGGAATCACGGTGTGCCGTAATGAAAACCATTTGAAGATGAAAAAATGGCCGCCATTATTGAAAATTGAAATCGTTCAAGTGCTTCGGCGTGGCTCCTCGTTATGAGACGCGTTCGTATCTCAATATTTATTCTTGGTGTCTAAAAATTAGCATATTATGATTGGGCATCAAAAATACTCTCGTTTTCTTATAGAATAATTTCGTTTTGACAGCGTGTACTCGTGTAGGCTGTTCTGTCAATATTATTTCTCAAATAGAAAAGTCCTAGCCTCTTACAACCGCCGAGTTTCTTGCTAGTTCTTATCGGTTGGAACGGCTTTCCGAACCGGTGGTAGATTCACTTGATGGTTCAAAATCCCTGTGTAAATCTTTATTTGAATTAAAATCTCTTCTTTTCTTGATTAAGTATAATTATCTAGAGTTTATAGAAAAATTTGTTTGTTAATTACTATAAGTGCGTTTAATTCAGTGGAAAATGTATGTAAACATGGGTTTCTGGATGGTTTCGAAATAACTGATTTTTTATATTTTTTATATTCTTACCCGTCTAAATTGTTTTGTCCGTCTGTTTGTTACCTTTTCACATTTCATCCGCTAACTGATCTTCCAAAGTCTTCTTCTTCCGACATGTTACAGTTCTTCCGATGTAAATTGGAGAAATAGAAACGTGATGAGAAAGTACTTTTATCCCGGAAAATTAAAAGACTTCCCACGGGATTTTTAAAAGCCTAATTCACGTCGACAAAGTTGCAGGCACCAGTGTTCAATAAAAGAGTGTTAAAACTTGAACTTGTTAAAGTTTATTACAATTTATTAATATAATGTACAACCTTTTAACATTCATTTCGTTCTATTTTTCCGAGTAAATTGTAACCGACTCATTAAGAAAAGGCAGCTGTCCCCATTCTGTCAGGTGACGTAAATTACACCCGAGTCAAATTACACACATTTCATTATCTGTGTTAAAATATTAAACAGCTTGTCCCTTTGACATAATTACCATTCATCATGAACTTAGTTAATCTATATATATATATATATATATATAATTCAAAGTCCTGACTGACTGACTGACTGAGATATCAACGCACAGCCTAAACTACTGAAGTTAGAAACTTGAAATTTTTACAGTTGGTTCCTTTTATGACGTAGACGCACACTAAGAAAGAATTATTGGAAATTCCACCCCTAAGGAGTTTAAATAGGGGATGGAAGTTTATATGAAACTCCGTCATTTTTCAAGCTGTTTCCATCAAAGTTGGTATTTGAGCTTTCAGTTAAAAATAAAGAAGTACGTGTGTCACAGTTTTTGAAAATTCCACCCCGAAACCTAATTCCACGCGGACGAAGTCGCGGGGGCAAAAGCTAGTTTATTATAGTTAACTGGCCGTATTCTTATTAACCGCTACAGAGAATGTTAAATACACATAGTATATTTGCATCTGGAATCCTTACTATGATAAATACAATAAGAGCATTGAGAAAGTACAGAAAAAGTTTTTGCGCAGAGTTCACTATAAATTCAATCGCAACCACCTATCTTACAACCAACTTCTTAAAAAATATAACCTACTCGACTTAAATAGTAGACGAAAACAACTTGAAGCGATGCTTTTATATGACTTGTGTCATAATAAATACGATTGCATTGCTTTAACTCGGAAACTTTGCTATAGAGTACCGTTTAGAACACCTATGCGAAGTAACCGAATACATCAACTCTTTGCCACTACAAAATGTCGTACTAATGCAGGCAAGCGATCTCCATTATATCGAATGACACAATCATATAATGAGCGCTTTAATAAAATAGATATTTTTTCCACGCGTGTAGGCACATTTAAGAAGTTGGTTGTGGATACATTGAAGCTTGAAACTTAGTCATTCTATGTTTTGTAATTATAAATATCGATTTCCTTTCTTTTTTTTTCTTTCTTCTTTCATTGTTTTCCCCTATTTTATAATAATTGTCCATAATGTCCACTTATGCTTACTATATTAAATGTAACTTGTGGTTTGCGTGGTTGACGCCACAATTAATAATATTAGTTTATAATTTTTTTAGTAATAATATAATATTGTGATGTTGTTTGTAAACCCAAATAAAATAAATAAATAAATAAATAAATATTATACATACCTAAGTTGTTCTTATTAAATTAAAAAAGACGTGTGGCACTCGGGGACTGCCGCGGTAAAGCTATTGCATAGCATTTTTTATCAACGCCATCTAGCGGCTCACCGTAGAGGAGTCCCGTGTCAGGTTATTTTCGTTACGGAATTTCTGAATTCGGTCTCCACGCTGGCCCGCGATAGAAGCTATGCAATAGCTTAATAAAAATTATAATATTGTTTTTATTAAATTAAATAAACTTTTAAAGAGCGCTTTAAATCGTTAACTGAATCGATTACTGTTTTATAGGGGAGCTGGTTATAGGAACTGAAGTTAACTATATTAGCTTAGTTTATGATAAACATCAATCATGTGAGCTGGACACACTGTATATTATTATTTTAACACAGTTAATGACATGTTTGTAATTTGACTCGGGTGTAATTTATGTCGCGTAACATAATTGGGACTACCCAACTTTACTTAATGAGTCGGGCACAATTTACTCGGAAAACAGAGCTACAATGAATGAATGTTACCGACCATGTCTCGAAGCCTGTAAGTAGGCTCCAAATATATAATTACTGGTAACACGAAAAGTAGGGAGACTTTGTTCTTGAGGCACTGAAAAAAGATAAAGAAATAATCTCGAATCAATCAATTTGTTGCAATTTGGGTTACAGATTGGTAAAATCTTTTTTCTTATACGAGAACTTGGTATGGTGTGCACAAAAGTATGCAAACAATTTTTTTTCACACTTTCTCTTACTGAATGAGCAAAAATTACTTTTGCTCACTGGTTTTAGACAGCAAAGGCGCCCTTTTTGAACTAGTGAGGTGAAAAGTTGTATGTATCACAAGATAGCAAAGTTTGTTTCTTGTGCCTTTGAATCCCTCACTACACTCAGGAACTTCTAACTTTAGACTCCTTCGCCCGCTCGGGATTCAAACTAGGCACTCGCAACAAAAATGAACTTTGCTATCTTGTTGAACCAATAACTATTTTTTAATTTAAAACTGTTGCCTGCGAGTTCAACTGGGTGGAGTTAAGTTTTCAGAAATATGAAGCTTCTATTTTGCCAGGATAAAAGGTAGCCTATGTCACTCTTCAAGCCATCAACGATTTAAAAATCACGTCGATCCATTGCTCCTGTTGATGCGTGATTGAAAGACTCGTTTTCAACGTTGCAATACTTCTGAGAACTTGTACAGACATTTATATTTTAAACTAGCTTTTGCCCCCGCGACTTCGTCTGCGTGGAATTAGATTTTGTGGTGGAATTTTCAAAAACTGTGACACACGTACTTCTTTATTTTTAACTGAAAGCTCAAATACCAACTCTGGTGGAAACAGCTTAAAAAATGACGGAGTTTCATATAAATTTCCATCCCCTATTTAATCCCCTTAGGAGTGGAATTTCCAATAATCCTTTCTTAGTGTGCGCCTACGTCATAAAAGGAAGTAAAAATTTCAAGTTTCTAACTTCAGTAGTTTAGGCTGTGCGTTGATATCTCAGTCAGTCAGTCAGTCAGGACTTTGAATTTTATATATTTAGATTATTTTATTAATTATTATTAAATATCAAAGCTCATAACGATCCTTAATTAACAAGTTAACAACATCATACTAATCTATTAGTAGATACTAAAACATAGGAATCCTAAAATGTACATTGTCATTCAAGTGTCTTCTCACGTCGATGTGCTACATCAATCCTCTTATGAGAGAGAATATTTGCTCGTATAAGCTTCTTAAACGAGTATCTTAACAGCTGCTCCACCACCAACTATTTGTACAGGCGCTAATTACTTAATTAAGTTACTTTGGTACAATACAAACAGGCTAATTTGGTCTCTTCTTCATTATCAACGTTAGATATCAAAATTCAAAATTCAAAATTTATTTATTTCATGTAGGCTACCCTGTAGCACTTATGATATGTCACAAATCTACCACCGGTTCGGAATGCAGATTCTGCTGAGAAGAACCGGCAAGAAACTCAGCAGTTGCTCTTTTCAAAAAATAAAATAAACTAATTTTACAATAAGTAATAAAAGTAAGCTAAGTATACAGTGCTTCCACAGTGAAGCTTCAAAAATACAATACATATTATAATCCAACACATATCAGCATGGGAAGTCAAAGCAGACCCATTCCCGTTGGCGGCACCCGTTCACGAGCACGACGCATGATCCACTGCTGGACCATAGGTCTCCTTTGTAATCTTCCACATTCTCGACTTTCGATCCAGTGATCCCTTTTTTGAAGGTCTGCGTTCACTGCTTTAGTTCAACGTTTACAGGTTACGGGCGGCTCAAGAACGTGAAGTGTGGAAACCCTTTCAAGGAACCTATTTCCACCTGAGTCTGAATCTTATCCAATGGAACATCCATTTTCCAATTTCGCCTACAGTGAAGACAATTAAATCTTATAAAAGGTCCGTACATGCCGACAATATTAGACTTCAAACGAGTCGTATGGAGCCACCAGATACAGGTAGCGTAAGAACGGACAAGTTGAAGTCTAACAAAAGAGATCTATGGCCAGTTCTGGACATCTATAGGTTTATAAAGGAGAAGATGAAGACGTACATATACCTAGTGCGTAAAAGAAATTAAAAGGTTATTATAAATTCTAAATTCCTGGTGCTTGTGAATTTATTGAAAACAAATAAGGCATTGAAAACAGAAGAGTACTCGCTTCCCACTTACGAGCCACGAGGTAAAGTGCGGGATTAATATTAGATCGAACTAGATCTCCTATAAAATGCAAATTCAACTCGAGAGGAATTTATAGGGTGCTACGTATCGAGACTTTATTTAATAAGTTTTTGATTTCAAGTCAATACTTTATATACCTAATATACCTACTCATAAATAGTCCCCATTAACATAATATTATTTTATTACGGAAAAAGACGGAAAGTTAATCGAACAAAAATAATTTCAAATTAATGTACCTAATACAGTTTTAATAAGGGCTGTGAAAGTTCCGTCGTTTCGAGAATTTTAAATAAGTTAAACGATTACTGTCAGATGTTAGTTATAATAATTCAAAACCGACGGCTTAAAATGCTCTCCGAGGCGCAAAAACAAGCTAAATCATTCAGATCTTCAAAGTAGGTCACCTGAAGCTACTTGGGTCGACGTTAGTTCTTCTTCTTTATGAATCCTCCACTGCTGGATTTCAGTTCCTCGCATAGTTTTCCACGTGCCTCGGTCTTACGCCCACTGTATCCAGTGGTAGAAGTCGGTGGTGAGTCACCCCCGTGCCTCGGAGAGGAGGTAAAGCCGTCGGTCCTGCACCTGATCTCTTTCCGGTCGTGTTTGGATTTTCCGTCCCATCGAACTGTGAGAGTGAGGGAATAGAGAGTGCACCTGTGTTTGCGCACACACTTGTGCACTATAATATCTCACGCGCAGATGGCTAATCTCTGTGGAGATTGGCCGCCGTGGCCGGATTCGGTCGGGAGGACATTAGTAACACCGGTAACACCTAGTAAAATAATATTTGTACATCTTGAAACATTTAATTTTGCGTCTGTTATCTAAGTAAACTCTGATGTTATTAAGAAAAGGGGGGCGCCCGTGTTCTTGTCACAGTGTCACCCGGAATAAATGGCGGTCCCGGTAATTTACGCACACGTCGTTAATTGCGTGATAATATTAAACGTTGCGACCCTCTTGTCACTTCGTAATCATCAACATATGCCACAGTGTAGCAGTAGGTAGCGTAGGACTGAAAATCTATAGCAATAAAATTGCTTGACAAAGGCTCAGGCTTATGTTCTTGTTCATCATGTTCTAAGCGACTGAGGCAGGATTTAGGCAAATACCAATACTAATTATGCTTTTCATTTGCCGCATGTTTGTAACATATGAAAGGTGAATTAGTCAAGAGTGTTCTTAGCAATCTTTGATGGAAATCGGCCCAAGATGGCCGCCGCCACAAAATGGCGAATTACATTTTTTTTAACTAAAGATTTTAGACTTGATTCGTGGTTCCCTAGTATTTTATAACAATTATGTCAGTACATAATTATTAAAATACTAGGGAAGACGGTTATCAACTAGCTAACATGTGGAATCCAGTCCCACCTTTAAAAAGCACCTTTAAAAAGTGACGTTGTTAGTGTTTTTTGCCGAACTTTAAATGACGTTCCTCCGAAAAGATCAAGAATCAAGAAAGGCGGGTATATCGATTCTACCCATGGCAGCTTCAACTTGACGTCTCGCAACACCGCAGTCTCGTCGCGACCACGGTCCATGCAATTGGATCGAAATATCGATAATACCAACTAAAACAGTTACCTTGGTACGTACTCGTAGTATTTTATAACAATTAGGTACATTTTTTTTAATTCACATGTCGGGGGTGTTTTAAATTTTCAATTTATACTTGTAATTATAAAGTGCCCAATTTTAAAAGGCTATAAATATATTTCCGTGTTTATCCGCCACGATAACAAGCAATTTATCACAAAAACCAGTTGCGAATGACACAGCTGACGCAAGCCAAATTTATAAGTTTACTCACCTACCTACTGGTTTTCTGACTGTGATTTAAATACAGCTAGAATTTCATAGCTCTGCGAGTTGCGAAACTGAAGTGGAAATGGGCGGGGTACATAGTTCGAAGAGTTGATGATCGATGGGGTCCCAAGGTGCTGGAGTGGCGACCTCGCACCGGGAAGCGCAGTGTTGGCAGACCCCCCACTAGGTGGACCGACGACATCAAACGAGTCATAGGGAGCCGCTGGATTCAGGCGGCGCAAGACCGAGGCTTGTGGAGGTCCATGCAAGAGACCTAGGTCCAGCAGTGGACATCGAAAAGTTTATAAAGAAGAAGAAGAAGAATTTCATAGGTATTCATTTCAATTACTACTAGTAGGACTAGTAAACCTGAGGAGCTTCCTCATGATATTTTCTTTCATCCTAGGCTAGAGGAAGTGATATTTAATTCCTCATAACGCATAGGTTGGTATCGTAGCTTCAATAGCCTTAAAAGGTGCCAACGAAAACTGAAAGGTCGCAGGTTCGAGCCCCATCCGTTGCGTTATCGTCGTACCCTCTTCTTACGCAAACTTTTCGCTTATTTGGAGCGGAGAGGAGAATATAAGTCAAGTTCAGCTAGGCTGATATTCTTTCTAAAAAAAAAATTTCAAAAATTCGGAAAAAGAAGAAAAAAGTGCATAGCCGGAATCAACCCCGTAACCCCCTAAATAGAAGACCCTTGTCCTAACCAATATTATTAAACACTCAGACGTCATCACACTAATATTGTAAAGGCGAAAGTTTGTATGTGTGTGTGTGTTTTTTACTCCTTCACGCCACAACGAATGAACCGATTTGGCTGAAATTCAAAATTTAGACAGCACATACCCAGGATTAACACATATGCTACATTTTAACGTAGAAAATTAAAGAGTTCCTGCGGGAACCAAAAAACCATAATCCACGCGAACCAAGTCACGGGCATCATCTAGTAAACAATAAAAAAGTAAAAAGTTTTGTACTAGCTTTAGAAGATTTGCTCCATTCGCTTATTTTGCTCGTACGGTAAAGTAACCAGATAATAGGGTAACTCTCTATCTAGATTGCAACATTAGGGTGACCCGAGTTACACAATCTGAACAACATTTTGCTTGCCTTAAAAGCATTTCCTGTCAAAGGGTACTTAGTCCGAAATGGGATCTTAAACGACCCCATTTCATCTCTACGCTCTGTGCCATTTCCTACTTTTTCCGGAACACCACAGAGATTTCTATAAAAACATTCCGATATACGTATCTCGACTTTCAATACATTGGTATGAATTTATGTACGCAGCCGGTATCCTCGTTGTGGCCAAAGAGATAAATCTTTCATTTTACACACTCAGACCTCGTTATATTTTTATTGAAACAGTCCGCAGTTGATCTTATTTACGCTTACGTGATGTTAATGCCAAGTGGCTCCCTTTTTACCAAACATCTCTGGTAGGCAAGAGTTCTTTTGAGACACGTCATCAAGTTATTTACATCTCACATCGTAATAAACTACTAAATCTGTTAAGTACAGAAAACTTCTCGGAATAACGTGTAGGCGACGTTTGGATAATATTAATCATTTATTTACTAAATGTCTAGACAGTTGGACTGCAAAATAAAAAAAATATGTTTATCTAAATAATATAAGTAATAATAATATGATCTATCAACGCACAGTTCAAACCACTGGAGGGATTGGACTTATGTCTACGCCTACGGCCTACGCCTATGAGTGCCTATACAGATAGCTGTTATGGCATCCGCTAAGAAAAGATGTTTGAAAATTCAACCCCTATAGGCTCGGAGGAAAAAAAATTTTGTGAATCCTCCTAGCCTATAGGGGATGAAATAGATGTTTGAAAATTCAAACTTGACGTGAGTTGACAAAAGTAAGTAAGTTGACATAACATAAATATATACATAGATTTATTGAAATTATCGCGAGCCGCCATAGAACACGATCCAGTACCTATATGCCAGTAATTCGCGTGAGATCGACTATCTAAATCTACCTGTATCCACGCAGCCTTGTAAGAGGTCCCCAACAACAAACCCTCTATAAATATTTCAGATTAAAAAAAAAGAGGTCCCCTTGCAGATCCAGGACTTGGAATCCTATCGGTATCGAACTATAAATTATGTTCGTCCATTGCTACTTCGATTTCGGGACTCGAAAAAATTTTTGGAGTACACTTCAAAAATTTTTTCGAGTTAACTTTAGTAAAAATATCATATTTTAAATAAAATAATAAGTCGGTAGGCATTCGGTAGGTAAACTTTAGTTGGTGTGTGTTGAAACGCCATAAATTACTTTTTGCATAATGCCACAGTCGTGATTACTCGCAGTATATCACGACGAGCGTTCGCAAAGGACGTGTTCGACCAACATCCGGTGTAAGAATAATTTTATTATAATAATATTATCAAAATCGAAACAGTACTAATTAATGAGTAAAGAGATCGAAAGAGATAGGTAGATGCATAGGTACTTAGAACTCTGTTAGGAAAAACGCAGTTTCAACATGTTTTCAAGTTAATTGTATCTTTTATACGTTTGGATGGGGTTGGCGTGCCTGCGGGTAAAAACCCAAAAAAAAAAAAGATTAAAAAAAAAACTTGATATAAAAATCTTTATTACAAAGAAATAAATAAAGATAAGAATATATTAAATCGGTAATGTAATTAGACCGTACAAACCAAAGTTTTTTGTTTTATCTATTTAGGTAACGTCAGCTGGGAATTAAAAATATTATTGTAGTGTATCCTTTGTTTGCCTTTTACTTGCGTGTGGAATAAGCAATTCATTTATGGAAAATAAATAAGAGAAAATACGAGCACCTACCTATATTTTATTCTAAGGAAACTTCGCAATGTTTATTAAAATCTAAAATATATTCTTAAGGGCATAACAACTAATAGTTCTAAAATTTTATCAAAACAATATTGTGAGAAGGTCATAGTAAAAGACCTCCTCTCAGACCAGGGTGCGTTTGGAACCCTCGTAGATTTAGTTAATAAAATTAGCACCTTATCTCACTTGTAAGTATAATTTTTATGGATTCGTGAAAATAAACCTGTAGTTATAATAAAAGAATCTATGAATAGGTGCTAGTATCTACTCCATACAAAAATAACTATTAGAAAAAAAGACTTTCGTAATTATATTCAACCATCATAAAAAGCCTTTTATTAAATCCATCCGTGTTAGGAAAATATAAAAAATAAAAAAGAAAGTAAAGTGCATGGAGTCACATTTGCCTATTTTTAATGCATGATTTTAATTTTTAATAACGTTGCTTTTATCGCATAATTACACCTAAACGAAATATTAATCATAGTTTTAAAGCTAATTGTCGTTTTATATCGCACGCAAATAATGTTTAGTACAGAATATCCAAATTGTGGTACACCATATTATGGCCCTAGTGTGGCAATGTGGCATGTAGAATTTCATTATTATATTCAATTGAAACCCATTTGATAAACTTGTTAGTGGTCGCATTGACAAATAATATTGTACTAGTACACTTATTATTTGTACATAACTTAATTAACCCATTAATAACTTTTACGTAATGTATGTACGCCCACTGATGAATGTATATTTACGTCTCATTGAAGATATGACCCCACGCAATCTTGAGCTGCTCAACTCCAGTGATTACTGCTGTTGCTGCGTGATTGAAGAACAAACCAACGATCCAACAAAAAAAAACTCTTTCGCATTTATAATATTAGTAAGGATTGATTTCGAGTAGGCTTTATTTACTTACTAGGTACTTTATTTCCAAATATACTAAACCGTGGTGACATGCAGCAAAGTCGTTCCTTTATAGATAAAACTTTTGAACAAGAAAACGATAAAATAATTGCTTCTTACAAGAATTTAATGAATTCTTTCTTGATTTACTTTTAAGACTACTTAAGTAATTTAAAATTATCTCGGTGACTCTTAGCTTTTAGTGACCATTACTAACTTTGTGAATAAAAACTTACTTCTTTTACTGTTCGCATTTAAACGAATACCTATGCGTCTATTGTCAAAGTTTTTAAACAGTTAATAAAATTAACTACCTATCTTTAAGTTACCAAGTACTTCTATTCTATTTATTCTGTTTACTTTAAGAAGTCTTAGTGCACAAATGTTAAGAGACAATTTGAGTGTTAAAAGGAAAGTACATTTTGTTCTTATGTGACCAAAAAACTTATGGTAACGTAAGTGTATTATGGGCAAATTTTTGAGTTTTCAGGGAGGAAGGTTTACCACTAAGTAAATGACACAGTTAAGTTTTATTCAAACTGAAATAATACTATAAGACCTACCTATAACATGGCTTCAAAAGATAAAACTAATTATTTGTTCAACAAGTGAGCAAAGTTAGTTTTTGTTGCGAGTACCTACTCAATTTGAAACCCGAGGAAGCCCGTTGTGAGCCAAAGACACAATAAAACTAAGTAATTCAATTGAAACACTTATACGAGTAGATACAACCTTTTCACCACACCAGAATATATTATAATTATTATTTTTGATTTTATAATATACAAAAATATTACTTATAAAATTAAATTTTTATTGCGTATGCTCAATTTGAATACCGAACAAGCTTTTTCTGAGTCAAAAAGCACAAGAAAAACATTAAGTAGGTAAATCATTTTGCTCTAGTTAGACACGATATGAGCAGGTACAATGTTTTCAGCTCACTCACCTTATTTTTTGATTTTATAGTATGTTTAAATTTTACCTATTTTATTGTAATATACCAAAATATAGCTTATAAAAAAATGTAGAGTAGAGGCAGATTCAATGAAAAACACTTTCTTTCACTATTATAAGTGCTAATTTCAACAATGCAACGTTGAGTGACGTTTAACCGAGGAATAAATTGGATTTTCTAACAATATTTGTACTGAAAGTTGCTATCAACTCTTGTCTCTATCTTGTCTAGAACCTTACTAACAAAAAATATCAGTAGGTAGGTTAGTAACATAGTAGTAAGCACTATTAAACAAGTGATAAATGAAAGGAAAAACACACGGCTAATGTAATTAGGGCAAACGAACCAACGTTTTTTTCTCCTCAGCCGGTCGGCAATCTCGACCGGGGAACTAAAAACATTATCATAGTATTTGCTTCGTGCTCTATTTGTTTCAGTGTTGGCGAAAACTAATATCATGGTAAAAGAAAATAAGTGAAGAAAAATGGTTTAGGTACCTACCTACACCCTACCTACATTACAACATTAGCAACTGCCAATTTTGTACCTACCTACCTAGTGAGGTAAACCATTTTTTTTATTATTCAATGACAAGATAGCACTGCGATCTCACTTGGTGGTAAGTCACGATGCAGTCTAAGATGGTAGCGTACTAACTTGGAAGGTGTATAGCCGTGTAAATTCAACCCATACCCCTAATCGGTTTTTACACGGCATCTTGCCGGGACGCTAAATCGCCTGGCGGTACGTCTTTGACGGTAGGGTGGTTACTAGCCGCGGCCAAAGCCTCCCACCAGAAAATTATTGTTTAATAAGCTTATTATAATGTGTTTTTCTGTACTATACATTTTTGCTCTTCTTTCCATCTATACATACAGTATGATTGTTGTCAAACAGACTTTGCCTCTATCGCTTCTATTTCTTTTTTTTTATTTTCTGCCAAAGTTTTGCAGCGGGGATGTATTATACTAGTAAAATCCTCAATTTACACGTCACATTTAGGTATATAAATCAAGAAATATGGTAATCTTCGTGATGGAATTTAGTTGGAAATTCTCTTGCGTGTCTGAGCGTTGTTTATCTTTGGGATGTCCCAAATTAATTGGGTTCGTTTTCAAAGTTCCCTTTCGAATTTTGAAGTTTTGTGATTGGAAAACTTTAGAGTGGCTAATTAGAGGTTTCATGGAAGGTCTGGAAACTTGACAAATAATCTTCTGTTCTTAGTTTTTTTATTTCGAGTTTTTTGTTTTAGGTTTTTTTTCAGCCGACAAAGAAAATAAAAAGTTCTTAAGTCATCGCATCTTATTATAAATGCGGAAGTGTGTTTGTTTGTTGGTTTGTACTTTGTCCTACAATCACGTCGCAACAGAGCTACGGGCGAGGTAATTTTTTTATCTGGAGAATGACATAGCTACTTTTTACCAACGGGAGTTTAAAACTATATCCACTCGAAAGAAGTCGCAGGCAAAAGCTAGACTATCAATAGCGGCTAGACTTAAAAGAAGTTTCACCTAGCGCACTGCTCACAAGCTCACAAGCTCAATGTTCCGTCGGGTCGCTCTGAAAAGCAAGCTCGAAACTGTACGGGTTCAAAGTTTAAATTTAAACCTTTGAAGCTTTGAACCCATTGACACTCCATGCTCTATTTTTAACCCCTGATGCAAAAACTATTTTCGTACCACTTTACGCTTAGTTGGAGGGGCGAGGAGGATGTTAATCATTTATTACATCCTATCCTATTATCCTATTTATCTAAATATATAAAAGGCAAAGGTGACTGACTGACTGACTGACTGACTGACTGACTGACTGACTGATCTATCAACGCACAGCTCTAACCACTGGACCGATCGAGCTGAAATTTGGCATACCTACAGGTAGCTGTTAGGACGTAGACATCCGCTAAGAAAGGATTTTGGAAAATTTCAACCCCAAGCGGGTTAAATAGGGGTTAAAAAATCGAACCTAACGTGAGCGAAGCCGCGGGTTAAAGCTAGTAATATTATAAATGCGAAAGTTGTTAGTATGTTTCTTACTCAATCGCGCCGCAACGACCGAACCGATTTGGCTGAAATTTGCCACAGAGATAGATTATAGGCTGGAATAGCACATAGACTTTTTATCCCGGGAAATTAAAGAGTTTCAGCGGAAACGGAAAAACCTCAATCCACGCGAACGAAGTCGCGGGTATCAGCTAGTTTTACATAAGTATTTTGACCTATTGTTAATTTAGCATGTCAGTGATTGAGTAACAAGTATACAAACTTTCGCATTTATAATATTAAATAGGATCGGATAAAAATGAGTATTTTTTCATTAGCTCAATCAATCAAAAGAACTTTTATTAACAGAAACTGAATGATTTACAGTGAGTATCTCATTTTACGAGCGAACCATTTTGAATATTCAATTTCCGATACAAAGGCTTGATGAGATATTGCTTTTGTTATCAGACTTCAGCGTGTTTCCGTTTGGACGTTTATTTGTTAACTTTAACAGTGGCGTCGATTACACCATAGGTTTTGCTGTCAGTTTTAAATTTTAATTCAGTTATAGTTCTAGCAACTTACGAGGGTACGTGGCTCATGGTTGTGTGTGTGACGTATCTCTATAAGTATGAGTGAGAGCTTGCTCACTCCTGACCGCTCCCACCTAGGCTCCGACAAGCAGGCACACGTACGCATTTTGCATGCACACGACGTAACCACAAGTAAAGCTCACGAGCCCTCATAAATTGAAAGAACTATACTGCTAATTATTTTATTGAGGTCGGAAAATGGCAGTATATCTCTTTCCGGTCGTGTCGGCTTGCCATCCTATCTGCTTATGAGAGGGAAGAATTAGAGACTATTACTATATTTGTGCAAAAACTTATGCACTCAAATATCTCCTATGTAGTCAGCTAACATTTGCCTCCACTGAGATTGGCCACTGTGGCCAAAATTCGGTCAGAATGACATTATTATTATCGAATGTATTTATTCTAATAAGAAAAGTTTGTTTCACAGGCGTTGAGATAACATCAAAAATTCAGGGGCACTTTCTGAATATAGAAAACATTTCAACTCCAATTCACCTAAATGTAGTCTCGCATTTGTTTCATACTGAATTTCGAACCTGCATTCGGAATCTTCGAGGGAAACTATAAAAATACTCGATCTTCGACAAAAATAGCTTCAGGAGTCCAAATAAAAGTGTAGTTTTCAAAACGTAGAGTGTCGTAACATTTGAAAACTGAGAATATACCTATTTACTTCCTTTCGGTGCATTTTCTTATTATTTATGAAAAATTCTTTTCACATACTGGTTATGGCAGTTTTATATAAAACTCTGTTTGTAGATCCTAGCATCGGTTTTAATGAAATATTTAGCCAATTTAAACATGACAATTTTAAAAAATTAAGCCTTGCTATTTTCCAAATAATAGGCTACGAAGCAATGATAACAATGGCTTAAAATAAATAGTAAAAAAAGATCCGCCTTCAGACTTTTGTAAATAATAAATTAAAATTTTCCTGCTTGCAACGTTTGCTCTAGGATTTAGACTTAGAGAAATATAGAAGAGGAGCTCAGTAGAAACTAAATTATTAATGTAATCTCGGCCATTGGAATGCAAAAGTGCAGTCGGTCCCCATATGTCCCCGAGTATCGCTAATGCGCAGAATAAATTTATGCCGAGCACGTTACATAGAGAGAGCAGATTCCAGCTCAGTTGGTGCTGTATTGATATTTCAGCAACCTTTAAAATATAGTTCCAAAGTTATATCCGATAGTTAGACACAGTATTGCTGAGTTATGCAGGTAATCTTTTACGCCGTACAAAATCTAAATATATAAAAGGCAAAGGTGACTGACTGACTGACTGACTGATCTATCAACGCACAGCTCTAACCACTGGACCGATCGAGCTGAAATTTGGTATAAAGGTAGCTGTTAGGACGTAGACATCCGCTAAGAAAGGATTTTGGAAAATTTCAACCCCAAGAGGGTTAAATAGGTGGTTAAAAAATCGAACCTAACGTGAGCGAAGCCGCGGGTTAAAGCTAGTGTAGTCATAAAACATAACTTCACACTCTGAAGCCTCAATAGCCCAACGGTTAAAGGTGTGGATTGAAAACTGAAAGATCTCAGGTTCGAATCACATCCGTTGCACTATTGTCGTACCCACACCTAGCACAAGCTTTCCGCTTCTTTATTTGGAGGGGACAGGAGGATACTAATAAACTTAAGCTTGGCTAATATTCTTTTTATAAAAAAAAACAGTTACACAAAGTATCCTTCCTTTAATATTATGCGTTTTTTTTAAAAGATTATTAGTCAAGCTGGAGTTGACAAATATACTCGTAGTCGTTTAATTCTACCATTTTTAAAATTAATGTAAATATTTAAATTTTTTATTTCATATCAGACAAATTATTCTGTCATGTTAATAAATTATTGTATTGGATTTATTAATAATAAGAACCACCAAATTGGAAGAAGGGAATAAATCCAAGAATTTTATATGTGTATATCTTAGTTAATATTAACATATGTCGTTCTAATTTATCTGTAAATAATCATAATTAACATTATCTTCATTTCGTTCATACATCATAAGAGGCTATATGCCGATAATTAAAAGTTAAACAGTTTTTTTTCGATTATCTCCGTTCCTAGTTTTTGGATTTATTCCCTTCTTCCAATTGGTGGTTCATTATTGTGTTCGTAGTGTGAGGTCAACACACTCAAAGCGTGATTCCTCATTCCCAAGAGACGTGAGTACGAAACATAATTAATTAATGTAAAACTACTGTTACTTACCCAATAGGCATAAGTACAATAGCTAATCAATGTAATTTACTAGACTTAAACTGCACCAATTCTTATAATATTATTCTTGTTGAACGGACATAAACAAATACAGAAATAAAATCTACAAGAATACATTTTAACGCAACAAACATTTTACATCAAGCTGACCAAATGAAATCTCTTTCGTTTCAAAATGTAATATCTCTTTGTAAATCGTACAATAATGTCACAATTTCCAGCAGCAAAATATATGAAGAAGAATAAAGGAATTCAGTACAGTTTAATATAGGTAACCCACATTTTTCTATTTCTTCGGAAGTGTAACTCTCGAGGGCCGGTCACGTAGTTTCAGAGAAGTCATTTGTCAAGCTTACCTTCCCATCCACCGCTAAGAGGTATCAAGATATCTCAGGACTGTCATATCTTGTTATTATTATTGTGACCTGAGCTTGTTTCGTGACGAATTTATTAAGGTAACACCTGGATAAATCTTTCATACTGACTAGCCACGGAGTGTGCTAATGTTTATTTATAGACCGAGAAGTGTTGTTAACGCCAATATGAAAGGGTCTAGCCGGTTAAGCATGGGAAAGCTGCACCAGCGTGTAATGAAGAGTTCTTACCCTGTGATTATTGTACTCTATCTAAAACATCTTTATGCTTAATTTCAGACTTCTACCCCTGATAGTTAGGGAGTAATCGGGGTGGCAACCCTTATCGTTAAATTTGATTTTTTCCGAAACTATTGGAGGTATCTTAATGAAACTGAAACTATATATATATGTCTATGAGTTACATATTATATATTTATTTCAGAATTTTCCCATTTTGAAAAATGGTAAAAAACGAGAAGTAAAATTTTTGGGGGTGATTTTTTATACTAATCCGCGAAGTGAACAGGTTGAAAAAAAGTACAGTTGTTTTGTTTATTAGTTAGCTATTATATGTAAAAATTGAAAAAATATCGAATTGGTGGGATATAGTGAAAAAAATTAAATTCATAATATATTCAATCAATCAATCGTTCAGTGCAATCAGAATCAATTAATTAATATCTGTTCAAAGCTTAATTTTTTATTTAATTATTATTATTCATTAGTTATTTTATTTTTTTAATGTATTTAAATTTTTTTTTAAATTTTTTTAAATTTTTTTTTTAATTTTTATTTTTTTTAAATTACATATATGAATAAGAATTGTTTAGAATCAAAGCTTAATTAATCCTCGTCACTATTTCCTTCAATAGTTGTTACAACAGTATCATCAAATATGGAGGTCAATATTTCAGCTGGCTTTAAAATTTTTGATTTACATCGGCCATGTGATAAATAATAAATAACTGCTGCAATATGAGCACAACAGCCCACGGTCCTATTGCCATTTGCGCAATCGCACACATAATTTTGAATACTTTTATATGTAATTAAAAAAAAAAAAAAAATTAAAAAAAAATTAAAAAAAAATAATTAAATTATAAAAAAATTTAAATACATTAAAAAAATAAAATAACTAATGAATAATAATAATTAAATAAAAAATTAAGCTTTGAACAGATATTAATTAATTGATTCTGATTGCACTGAACGATTGATTGATTGAATATATTATGAACTAGACGATGCCCGCGACTTCGTACGCGTGGATAAAGGTTTTTTGATTCCCGCGGGAACTCTGTAATTTTCCGGGATAAAAAGTAGCCTATGTTTTAATCCTGGGTATGAGCTATCTCCATTTCAAATTTCAGCCAAATCGGTTCATTCGTTGTGGCGTGAAGGAGTAACAAACATACACACACACACACACACACACACACATACACATACAAACTTTCGGCTTTATAATATTAGTGTGATTTAATTTTTTTCACTATATCCCACCAATTCGATATTTTTGCAATTTTTACATATAATAGCTAACTAATAAACAAAACAACTGTACTTTTTTTCTACCTGTTCACTTCGCGGATTAGTATAAAAAATCACCCCCAAAAATTTTACTTCTCGTTTTTTACCATTTTTCAAAATGGGAAAATTCTGAAATAAATATATAATATGTAACTCATAGACATATACAGGGTGTCCCACGGCTATGCCACATGGAGGGGAAGTACCTTAAATATTGTAGATGGAACATTTTACTGAAAGAAGACTTCATTTTAATTTAAAAAACAATTTAAACTGCATTCATAGATTTTTAAATAATTGCCTGGTTGAACCGGGACTCGAACCCGCTATACGAGAAAAAAATTAACCTGTATCTTTATCATACCGATCGGAAGGATTCATCATAAGGATTATTTTTTGTTAAATAACATAGCATGAGAATTAAAAGGAAGACCATGAATTTTAGCCTTTGATGTAAAATTTTGTTCAGAAAAATGAAAAGCTGACATTGGCGTATCGACATACAACTGACATGAACTATTACTAATGAGTACCCACTTGAGAAGTACGCATCATTTCCCGATCCTTACTATCCTTACTAATCCTTACTTATATTACCTATAAATGCGAAAGTGTGTTTGTTTGTTGATTTATTGGTTTGTCCTTCAATCCCGCTGCAATTCGTAGCTCTGTTGTTAAATCAACAAACAAACACACTTTCGCATTTATAGGTAATATAAGTAAGGATTAGTAAGGATAGTAAGGATCGGGAAATGATGCGTACTTCTCAAGTGGGTACTCATTAGTAATAGTTCATGTCAGTTGTATGTCGATACGCCAATGTCAGCTTTTCATTTTTCTGAACAAAATTTTACATCAAAGGCTAAAATTCATGGTCTTGCTTTTAATTCTCATGTTATGTTATTTAACAAAAAATAATCCTTATGATGAATCCTTCCGATCGGTATGATAAAGATACAGGTTAATTTTTTTCTCGTATAGCGGGTTCGAGTCCCGGTTCAACCAGGCAATTATTTAAAAATCTATGAATGCAGTTTAAATTGTTTTTTAAATTAAAATGAAGTCTTCTTTCAGTAAAATGTTCCATCTACAATATTTAAGGTACTTCCCCTCCATGTGGCATAGCCGTGGGACGCCCTGTATATATAGTTTCAGTTTCATTAAGATACCTCCAATAGTTTCGGAAAAAATCAAATTTAACGATAAGGGTTGCCACCCCGATTACTCCCTAACTATCAGGGATAGAAGTCTGAAATTAAGCATAAAGATGTTTTAGATAGAGTACAATAATCACAGGGTAAGAACTCTTCATTACACGCTGGTGCAGCTTTCCCATGCTTAACCGGCTAGACCCTTTAAGTTTTTTTTTTAATCTATTGCATAGCTTCTATCGCGGGCCAGCGTGGAGACCGAATCCAGAAATTCCGTAACGAAAATAACCTGACATGGGACTCCTCTACGGTGAGCCGCTAGATGGCGTTGATAAAAAATGCTATGCAATAGCTTTACCGCGGCAGTCCCCGAGTGCCACACGTCTTTTTTTTTTCGTAAAATTTTACAATAAAACTTATAGCTAAACTAATCTAATTACTATACAAATCATGCCCGCGTGGAATGGTGACAAGAATATTAGCTGCATTTTAAGTTAGACCAAGAAAAGTTTTAGTTGACAGTAATCTAATGTGATATAGTTGAGTACTTGAAGAATAATATAGGTTAGCTCTTATTCCGGGAAATCAAAGGGTTCGCGCTTGATTTTTAAAAATCTAACTTCACGCGGACGTAATCACGGGCGAAAACTAGTATATATTACTGGATCAATCTCTATAGGTATACTTGTTAAACGGCTCAAGGGTATTTTTCGAAAAACAATAAATAAAACGAAAGGTCTCCAAGCGTGAAAACCTTTTCTTTAGCCGATAGAGAAACAAAATACACGTCTTTATTTAAAACATTCGCCTTTCGCGGGATTGTCAGGGCGTGTGCAGCCCTTTTGTGATTTTCCTCAATCACTAGCGAGTGATGAGACGTGATTTGTGAACCAGCCGTCAGGATTTTTTGTTCCTTTTTCATTATAAAATAATAGGGCTATGTTGTTGTTAGTTTAGTTGTTCATGTACATTCTTTGGTTGCAAATAGATCATAATATTACTATTATTAGGTACTCTTTCAAGAACTCCTAATGTGGGAATGAGCTCAAAGTAAAATACAGTGTATATTCCAACTTATTTATTTTAATCACTTCTTAAACACCATAGCACGTCTTAACTTCGCACCTCCAATCGCCATCTTGCAATACCTCCCTGCTCTCTCTATCTCATACATCCATCTCGTTCACACACACTTACACTAAGCATACGAGTATTGTCCCTTAACGAAGTTTTGATTTAAACACGTACTAAACAGTTAAAGTAAGAATAATTGTAAACTCTTCAGTAGATAATTTCAGAGTTTTCTAGATTATTCTGCAAAAAATTACATACAATTTATAATAGCTGTCTTCATAAATTATAGACAGAAAAAACTGTCAGCCTAAATCTACCCGAGAATAATACAATTAAGCTCCGTTTACTTCAAATAAAGCTTACACTTTAAGAAAAAGAAATAAATCATTGAAACAATTATTCAGCGCGTTTGAACAGAAAATTTCTTTAACTCGTTTTCTTTCGGGTACAACTTTACAAACTTTAGTGCGTATAGGAATTACATGTTTTTTTTGTTTTTTGTTTTTATTTTTTTTAAGTACATTAAATTAGCACAAGTTTATGTATTTCGAATATCAAATAGGTATCCTCACAAACTAAATGCAAAACTCATAAGTGTGTTTTTTGTTGGTTTGTCCTTCAATGTCGCTGTAACAGAGATACGGGTCGACGTAATTGTTTCTCATAAAGTCTCGTTAAATCCAATAGGTACTTATGAAACCTTTATGTGGACGAAGGGTGGCATGTACTAAGAAATAAAACCTATTAGGGACCAAGAGTCATTTGAACGTTTCATTTAACTTCTTGCATAAATAATTAGTTTGCATCTTAGAAAACTTGCAGCCGTACCAAAGAGAGTGCTTTAAGACGAGGTTTGAAAAGAAAAGGTTTTCTAACAATGCAAACCGTTTTCATTCCTTTCATTCTAACGAGTTCATTTCAGAAAAAACTTCTTGATTTTCAAAGCCCCGTTTTTTTTTTTTCATTTTTCTACTTAGTCGTATATTTTATAGTGTACTAAGGTAAAGGTAAAATTATAACGAGTTCATTTGAGAAAAAAACTTCTAGATTTTGAAAGCCATGTTTTTTCCTTTTTTAACCCCCGACACATAAACGACGGGGTGTTATAAGTTTGACGTGTCTGTGTGTGTGTGTGTGTGTGTGTGTGTGTGTGTGTGTATGTATGTGTGTGTGTCTGTCTGTGGCATCGTAGCAGCCGAAGGAATGAACCTATTTTGATTTTGTTTTTCTTGAGAGTTGAATTAGTCGGGAGTGTTCTTAGCTATGTTTGATGAAAATCGGTCCAAGATGGCCGCCGCCACAAAATAGTGGATTACATATTTTTTCACAACTCCCTCATACGATACACTATGATAAATTTCAAATCTCAGATGTTCGCCACCGCAAAATGGCGAATTACGTTTTTTTTTTTAATTTTGTTGTTTTAAATTTTCAATTTACACTTATTCTACTTAGTCGGTTTTTTATAGTGTAGATTGAAAATAGAATAAAATACTTCAACATATTTATGTTGATGTTGTAAAATAGAATAAAATACATCAACATAAATATGTTGAAGTATTTTATTCTATTTTCAATCTAAATTAGTTATAATTATCTAGGTACATAACTAACTTAGATTAGTAAAACGCATTAGCAATCATAAAACGTGTAATGTGCTAATTTATGAAACCACACCCCGTACGTATTGTATTGGGCAACACTTTACATAATGTCATCGGATTGCAATATCGCAAAATTTATGATAATGGTTTAACGGTACAAGACTGCATCAGCTCTATGGGCCGTTGCCTGTTATTTATATTGTAAGCAGTTATCAATGCATAACTTATATCAATAATCTTCATTTGTAATAATTCATCATCACCATCAGTAACGCAACGGCTCCCTGTTGAAGTCTCCTCTCAAAGATTTATTTTATAAAACTTACTACAAAGAACCAAAAACTTATTTTGCTCCTGTCGATGCTCCGGTATTGGATACAAACAGGCGTTACTTTGCAGAATTCCATGATATTGAAAATAAGATAAAACTCCTTTGCTAATAATCCACCAAAACAGAAAAAATATGTATGGCAATCGATGGTTTAGCAAACGCGCCGTTCACCAGAAAACGTTCAACTGGAGGAACAACGGTGTACAACGCGAACGGCGCACTTTGCCATACAGATTTATTCTGGTTTACCAGATTATAGCAAAGTAATTTTATTTTTCCTTCAAGATGCTCCGGTGTTGGATTGACACTTCCATAGAGTGTTGTTTGTGCGTGTTTTTTGCTGCGTTTCTAACATAGTTGCAAGAGGGAAGACAGTACCTAGCACATCCTACACCGTGGATCATACAAATTTTCTTTGGCGGAATAAAGCAAATTGAGCTTTTTGTCACTCGAGTAAGCAATAAGTGTCACGGAAAATAAGTGATATGAGGGTAGTCTATAATCATGCTGATCGCTTGGACGGACGTTACGACACAAACTTGCACCATTACCGTTGTCGCCAGCCACTAAGTACCTTCACATAAGCTTATTTGATGAGGCGTTGGAATCTAACGACACGGTTTAGTGGAACGATCGTGGAATAGGATAAGTATCTACACGATATGTTATTACATTTAATTCACGGTGAGATCAATAGTCCGATTTTTGGCAATACAAGGTTTTTTGGCATATACATTGCTGATAGCATCGATAAATTCGGCAGCAGTCGATTAGGTACGTCACTGATGATTGAATTATATTATCCACATAGAATAGGAAATGATCCAGATATTTTTTATGTAAACATTATATTAGAGCGCAGGTTATGCGTCAGTCAAAGCAGTGATTACCTAAGACTAATTTATTGGTAGCAAAGAAAACAAGTGTTTGGCACTGGTTAGATATTATGAAAACTCGATTTTTTTTAATTTACGAGATAGTTTGAGCTTGATGACTTTGCTTTGTTTGATCAATGATGAAAAGCACTGATTGGTTCTAAGCTGGAGTGCGCTTACCTATAGTTACTTTCCTCCAACAGCGAATTCATAAAGGGTCATGATCTGTAAAATTATCGCTAAAGGCTAGCGTCTAAGAATGTTTAGTAAACAGTATCTTAAAACATAAAACCACGCGAAAATAGCTAATAACTTTCAGAAATAAGATTAAAATGTCGACGCCTTTGCCAAATACGCTCTCATATATTTTTCTGCGAATCGAAAACTCGTAGAGGCGGTCAATGAAGCGTGTACAGAGTCGTTTCATGCTGCATGCTCCCATATTTTCAAATTTATGAAGATACCGATATCTGGAAGAGAAATTGTAGGATCTGGCTAGACGCTCAGAATATGCGGGTACTATATGTACTCGCCATTTTTAAATCAATTTTCCAAAATATAAAATTAGTGTAGGTACTTGTTGCTGGTATTTTTGCACTACATTAAAAACTAATATGCTAAAAACGAATGTAAACGAACTCAAAAATTGGGGCGAAATTGTATTACTTATCGACTTCATTTCTAGACATAATAATTATTGTACTTATAAAGAAACGATTGTTTTAAACACATTTCATCCGAATTACGCCAATGACTTCAATATTGAATGAATACGAAAAATAAATATGAATTCCTAGCTATTTCTACGTACCTAATACTCCACAGCTCGGTGAAATCCAGGTATTTACACAGCCTTACTTTAAATTATAAACTAGACTAGCTTTTGCCCTCGCGACTTCGTCCGCGTGGAATTAGGTATTGGGGTGGAATTTTCAAAAACTGTGACACACATACTTCTTTATTTTTAACTGAATGCTCAAATACCAACTTTGATGGAAACACCTTGAAAAATGACGGAGTTTCATATAAACTTCCATCTCCTATTTAAACCCTTTAGGGGTGGAATTTCCAATAATCCTTTCTTAGTGTGCGCCTACGTCATAAAAGGAACCAACTGTAAAAAATTCAAATTTCTCACTTCAGTAGTTTAGGCTGTGCATTGATGTCTCAGTCAGTCAGTCAGGACTTTGAATTTCATATATGTAGATGACGCCTGCAACTTCGTTTGCGTGGATTAAGATTCTAGATTCCTGCGAGAACTCTTTAATTTTCCGGGATCTGCTGACGAAAAAAGTCGCGAGCAAAAAGTACATATGTGTATACTAGCTTTTCCTAAAATAAAAATGTTGGAGTGTTCTGGCTTCATCGTTTTCAATTCATGTGATAAACTTGATCCAATTTGAGGCTCAATCTATTCTATTTCCTAAACTGACCCAACCGGGAATCTAACTATTTAAATTACGTCACATAAGGCAATAATATGGCAATATCTAGGTCGTGGAAATCGCGACGTCCTGAAATGTGCCTTATTTATTGAAGCCCGAATATGTCACATGTCACAGTGGGAGAGAGGTCAGCAGTGATATTGTCGCAGTAACAAATGATAGTCTGGAACAGTTGGCCCGATTTGGTTTAGCGCTCATAATATTGTGACGTCAAGGGGCGTAGACAGAATACATTTTCCGTCTAAGCGACAAGATCAAATGGTAATGCCCTATTTTCATTATGCTCTTGCCACATGCTCTTCACGCTGCCATAAATATTTGGGTGAATACTTCTGCGAAAATTTTAGAAGGGTTACTGGTTACTTTTAAACTGATATTTTTTTGCTTTTATCCGGTACAGATATTTCGTAAGTCAATACACGGGCTTAATTTCTTCACTCGTTTATGAACATATTCGCGTGATTCAAGGTAAATCACACTGCATGCACAATGCACCGCTGCCCGGAATGGGTCGTGGCTAGGGTGAAAACATGCCGAAGATGCCTCACTGCAATATCTCGCGGTTGCGGTTTAGCTCGCTAGCTAGATGTCACCTCCATTTAAAACAAATGTATGCAAACAGACGAGCATGAACATGTTGAAGATACCTCGCTGTACCACGATGTATCGCAGTGAGGTATCCTTCGACATGTTCGTGCTTATGTGTTTGCATACATATTTTATTTTACACGGAGGTGAGATCGAGGTAGCAAACTAAACCGCGACCGTGAGATATCGCAGTGAGGCATCTTTGGTATGTTTTTACCCTTAAAGAAGTCATGCTTCCCGCGATAATAGTTCTCAATTGTGATTAAGGTGTAATAAGGGTGTAATATAGTGTCCCAGTCAATGGTCATATTAACACAATGCGATAAAACTAGTTGTAATAGATTTTTATTAGGTCATTTGTCACTCGTACAAAGGTCGCCTATAAATTATACTATACAATCTGTCACCGCATTGAGGCATTAGGGCCGACGGTTCATCAGTAGGGGATTGTACTGGTAATGCTCACGTGAATGAAATTCATCCATCAAGCGTAATTAGGCGCATTACAGCGACAAGGGACAGTCACAAGGGACATACGATTAGGCAAGGGACAAAACAAAACATTTAAACAGCCTCTAACTATATTTACGGGAGTTATGGTAACTTCACGAATTCGTTATGAACTAGGCACTTACCTATTGTTGCGAAATTATGCCATCCTCATCCGTATCCTTACTATCCTTATTGATATCATAAATGCGAAAGTGTATTTGTTTGTTGGTCTGTTGACAAGTTGTTTGTTGAAATAAAAAAAGACGTGTGGCACTCGGGCACTGCCGCGGTAAAGCTATTGCATAGCATTTTTTATCAATGCCATCTAGCGGTGACAGGAGTCCCGTGTCAGGTTATTTTCGTTACGGAATTTCTGGATTCAGTCTCCACGCTCAAGGCCCGCGATAGAAGCTATGCAATAGCTTAAAAATTAAATAGTGTATAAAGACACATTTAATAAGTAGAGGTTATTACACAGTTAATGAATTCTGTAATGACAAAGTTGCTTGGAACCAATCTGCTTTGATAAGCTACATATTGTAACATGTTTTGTTTTGGAAAGAGGAACTGCTGAGTTTCTTGCCGGTTCTTCTCAGCAGAATCAGCATTCCAAACCGGTGGTAGATTCTCGACTTGTCATAAGAGCCACAAGTTGGCCTACATGAAATAAATAATTTTGAATTTGAGTTTGAGTTGTTTGACAATATATATTTTAAAGCCTTTGACTGAGATCTCACCTGATGGTAATTGATGATGTAATGAATATTGTAAAATGGTAGCGGGCTAATTTCGAAGGCGTTATGTAAAGCAACATTGACCCAAGTCTGTGAGTTGATGGATGGTGGGAAAGCATTCATTTTCTCCGTACTTCGAGAGAATTATCCTTTTAATGTCTGATAATCATGAATGACAAACTCCATTCATGTAGCAATTTGAGCGTAATGCTATAATTATTCATAGATATCCTGTAATTAGACGAAGTTATTCCCCTTGGTATACGTCGGGTCGGTAATTTCTAATCAAACAAGCCAATATGTGCAATTAAATATGTATTACAACCTGTAATTACTGGGTCTGATCTAGTATTAAGCCATTACACCAAGATTATGCCATTGGTTAGTAAATCCATCATATACCTATAAATCTATCATATGCCCTTCCGGCTTCCGTTTTTCCAACTAACTATAATGTGGGTGTCTTTAAATCAAGAGTGAATAGGCATGTTCTAGGCAAGCGCGTACCATCTTAGGCTGCATCTTCACTTACCATCAGGTGAGATCGCAGTCAAGCGCTAAACTGTATATTTAAAAAAAAGACCTTATTCAATGAAGCTACTATATCACGGACGGGCCTAAATAAAAAGGGTGAAACCAAGGAAGAAACCGATGCGCGACTTCAACATACGTGAACAAAGTAAAATTGTTTTTTACTTTGTAGTGGCGTTTGAAGTCGTTTTTTTTACAAACAATTTTTATTATAAGCTTTTTAGTGTTGCTTCATAGGATCAATCTACACATTCTTTGATCGGGACATTTGTTCTTATTCGTTGAGGAGTTCTGTCCTCCATCTCTGGAGATATTCATCAAGTACTCACCTTTAAATGGAACCAACCTGACGATACGTCCTTTGCAATAAGAATATTATAAACATCGGTCCAGATTTCATGGAGTTATGGAGTAAGATCGCCCAAAAAAAGGCCAATTGAGAACCGCCTCCTTTTTTTGAAGTCGGTTAAAAATCATGGGCCTGTCTTTCGCTCTGTTGCAGTAGGGTAAACAAATGTAAATTGAAAATTTAAAACACCCCCGACATGTGAAATTTAAAAAAATATGTAATTCGCCATTTTGTGGTGGCGGCCATCTTGGACCTATTTTCATCAAACATAGCTAAGAACACTGTCGAATAATTCACCTTTCAAACAAAAAAAATCAAAATCGCTTCATCCGTTCGGCTGTCTATGCCACATACGCATACACACACACACACACGCGCACACACACACATACACACACTGGCACACTCACATACACGCACATACGCGCACACACACGAGCACACACACGCGCACACACACGTGCGCACACACACGCACACACACGTGCGCACACACACGCACGCACACACACACACAGACACGTCAAACTTATAACAAACACCCCGTCATTTTTGCGTCGCGGGGGTAAAAAACATTCCCTGTACCCATGTGGTGTAGATGTGCCAAGCTCGCTCTCTATTTTACGGCCAATGTCCGCAAAGTTGACACTGCATATGCCATAAGGAAATTGCTTGCGCTAGGAAAACTGCTACTTGAACAAATTCCGCCTCACAATATTACTTCCCGTTTGAAGTGTTGGTTTATCCTATTACTTAGTATCAACTTTCGGTAGCAAGGACTCAGTTAACCTCGTTTAACTAGATATACTCGAGTAAATAAAGTTTTGCGAGTGCTTCTGTCAAAATGCTTTGCAAACATTGCTGTGTTAACCTCTGAACTAACAGTGCAAACAGTTTTCGCGTGTATATTTAAGGAGGTATTTAAAGTTCAACGAGCTTACGATTTAAAGTTTAGCTAGAGTTTCAGTTTGTTTGGTTTCAAATGGGTGCGGGTTAGTAAACTGAAGTGGTAGTGGGCGGGTCGTGGCTATACAGGCTATACATAAATAATAATTAGAGCGTGTTCTGGTCATCTTACAGTGAGTCTATACCTTAAAACGACGATCTGAGACTAACCTGACGATTCAAATTAAAAAAAATCACTAAAATCAGTGGTCCCGATTTGATGGATTTATGGCATAACATCGCCAAAAAAAAAATACGCGTCGCACTGAGACCCGCCTCTTTTTTTGAAATCAATTAAAATTCGGATAAAAAAAACATGAAGAGTTTAGTTTGTTTGGTTTTAATGGGTGCGGTAACACCGCTAGTTATACACACACACACATAAACTGAAGTGACAGTGGGTGGGTCATGACTTTAGAGAAGGCATAAATATAATAAATAAAATTAGAGCCTGTTCTGGTAATCCTAGAGTGAGTCTACACCTTGAAACGATGATCTGAAGATGGAATTTGATTGATTGAAATGAAATGAAATGAAATTTATTAAATAAGGTCGTTAGTTAGGTACAATGATCCATATTTTGTTAGGTTGAGACACAGCTGCCTAAGATAAGTTCAGAACTCGTAATATAGGCAACAGTTCTCTCCCCTTACATTATCCTTAAGTGCTAACAATACAAATTACAAAACAATTTAACTATTTATTACTAAAATTGATGATTATATTTTAATGATTATGAGAATATGAGCATGCAAGTGGGTGGGTGTGTGAGTGTTTATGTGAAAAAATGTGTGAGTATTTTGATGAGTGCATGTACTATTTCAGATTGAAGGAATGGAAAAATATTAAATTAGAAAACCAAAAACCCGACTGTAAAAGTCATATTATTTAACAGTTTTATATATTACTGGACGAGTTTTTCCTTTTCAGTGTTTATTTATGCAGTCAGTTATCTATTAATTTATCATAATAGTTAACTTAGAACTAAGAATTTTGAAATAATGTTTTAATTTTATTCTTTTATATTTAATGAAAAGACAGTCACCCTTCCTAGAAACGCAAAAGCCAGTAGGAAGCAATTTAATAAGCATAATTGCACAGTTATGCACAGAAGGTAATTACTAATTAGATATATCAATGTCTTTGATTGCAAATTAATTAATAGATTAACATACCAAAGGATAGGTATCTGGTATGTATACTAGTTTGATCTGCTTAGTATAAAACCTCAATAGAGCAATGATTAGACTGAAAATCTTTCGATTCACGATTCAAACCCAGAAATTCAAACAAAATATATTATAATTTATAGTTGACTTGTATGGAAAAATTTAAACAAAATATATTATAATTTATAGTTGACTTGTTACATACCTAATATAAAGCACCGAAAGACGTGTCGAAAGAGGTGTCGACCTCCCTGCCTTATCTAATACCTATAGGCCTGATCTATCACTACACATAGTATAAAACAAAGTTGCTTTCTCTGTCCCTATGTACGCTTAAATCTTTAAAACTACGCTACGGATTTTGATGCGGTTTTTTTAATAGATATAATCATTGAAGAGGAAGGTTTATATGTATAATAACATCCATTAACAGTGAATGACATAGGCTATATATTTTATACCCGAGCGAAGCCGGAGCGGGCCGCTAGTAATACCTATAGTAAAGTCCGTTAGCGTGGTTGTAGCAAAATAAAATGATGTACAAGTAATTTAATTTCTGTTGAAATCAAGTCGTAAATCAAGGTTTAGGTTCTAGAACGCTTCAATAAATAATTAATTAATTCAGTCGATGCGAACCTCGAAAATAAGAAACTCTAAAAACGAAGTTCCGTTGTTGTAGGTAACTTAAAAAACACTGAGCCTGTAAATCGTTCAAGATAAATACACGTTCAAAGTGGAATTGTAAAGTAATTGGCCGTAAGGAAATAGTTACCGACATAAACTCCGCATTAACTGTTTAAATGAGCTGAGTAATTGTTCTCTTTGGATTTATTGCTTTTAAACAGGACTCTTGTTTAATGAAAATTCTGGTACCCGGTACTTAATTGTAAGAGGAAAAGAACAAAAATGTAATATTTTTGTGCTTACTGGAAAACTCCTTAGATTTTTTTTACTTTATGCGCGAGTTCTGCGTCCCTAGCCTATTACAAAAGTGTTGTCTCTTTCTACGATCGCTAACGCTAGAGCAGGGGCTCCCAATGTTTTATTTAAAGCACGTCCTAACCTTTCTGCTCTGCTCTACGGTGTTAGCGATTATGGAAAGAAATCCCGTTTGTAATATGGCTAGGGGGCTGAACGCTGTTATCGTCTGAGCTATCAGAGACTTTAGTATTATATATCTTTCAAGCTTACGTTATAGTTCTTGCAATTCACGAGGGCACGTAGCTTATGGTTGTGTGCGTGTCGTATCTGTACAAGTGTGAGCGAGAGCTTGCTCGTGCACCGCTTCCACCTAGGCTCCTGAAAGGCACGCACACTTACGTAATATACATGTACACGATGTAACCACAAATAAAGCAGACGCGCCCTCGTGAATTGCAACTATAACTGTGCAAAAAAAAAATTGTGATTGAAAAGGGACGGAGAATGTAAAAATTGTCCGTCCCTTTCGCGACTGACGCAAAACCTAAACCAGCGAAACTATAGATAATATTCCTCGAGTAGGTACCCCAAATATCCCCTTAAAAATAAAAATTTTGTATGAACATTTTTTTTGTTTTGAAAGTCGTGGGCATCACCTAGTCGTTACATACTACCATACTAAAGATTGTTATATTATTTATGTTATGTACCATGTACCTACGTCATTGTTCTTTGCTAACGTCACTATCAAATTATAATTTTTATATTTACTTATTTGTTCCGTGAAGTTAACCATGCAAAAAGCTTCACTCCAGACTAGGACAAGTCCATTTGTTTTACGTATGACCAAAGTGGGTGACATGTGGAAACACGGATGCACTCTGCATTACAAAGCTCCGTTTTAAAGCATTCATATTAACCAAAATAGCGAGTATAAACCCCCGTTGTGACATAGCAAATGAATTTATTCTCTCCACTGGCACTAGTATTGTGAGAGATAACAAATTTTCCGCGCTTGGCAATCAACGACCATTATTATCACTTATTAGATTCCGGAAAACCAAATAATAGTCATTTTCTCTGGCCGAATAAAGGACACAGAGGCTAATTTCATCGGAGACCTGCCTGCTAACTACGCAGGATAATTTACAATACTCAAATGTATATGCTAACACAGTTTATTCCCTCACTCCCATAATTCTATGGTACGGTAGTCTGCCATGAACAGAAAAATTTGAGGTACGGAAACGTTTGTTGCAAATGCTCTGCGACGGACAAGAGTTTGATCATCTAATAACGCTAACATTCCATTTCAAGGCTGCCACTCAGAATTGCTTGCCAGAATACCCATTAACTTTTCCTAGCCGAAACTTGACTTCATGAAAGACCAACGAGGCATTTATATTATCTTTCCTAATTTTATGATTTTTTTTAAAGAATCAATTTATTAATATTAATCATGCCGAATGTGAGTAATTCCCGTCTCCTTAAAATAAGCGTAGTTTTGCTTTAAGATTGGGCACGACAATAGTACAACGGATGAGGATTGAACCAATTGGGTACTGAGATAGCTGCAATCTGCTCTACTATTTAAAAAAAATGATTGCTAAAGTTGTGACGATTGCAATCGCCTCTGATTAGCCGATACTCAGTCGCTAAAATGCATTGCTGTAGAAAGAACGTGATAAATTAAGCCAATCATCACAATTGAGATAGTAGAAAGCTTGAATAAATAATTGGCCTGCTTGAGATAGTTTCTATAGATACTTTTCATCCCAATAAAGACTTCTTCCAGGTACGAAAGGGCAGACATCTGCAAATAAGGAATAGGTAAAATGAAAAAGACACGGATGCCTACTAAAATACAAACGGAATTACGGCAATGTTTTTATCCTTCCTTAGCAAATACATCCCTCAGCCGCAGGGGCTGATAAAACGTGAGGACGTCACATGATATATTCACGAGCTACCCACGGCTGTCTGCTCCATACATTTCGCCGGAGACTGACGTCAATAAAATAAAGGACTTTAGGTACGTTTTATGCGTATACCTAATATACAGGATGCAAGCTGAGAAAAATCGCCTAGTGAACATAATGATATAAATAATTTGAAAATTCTTTAAGAGCACAGCAGACCGCCATAAGGTGGACTGATGATATCAGACGTGTCGTAGAATATAAACGACCTGTGGAAGTTCATGATTTTGCATCATTGCAAAGCCTTTTGTCTAGTAGTGGACGTCCATTGATGGATAAAAAAGAAGAAAGCTTGAAGCACTTCAAATTAGTTTAAATATCGGTGATTGCGATAATTTCATTTAGGTAAAGGTTTTATATTAATTTATTCATCAGGCGACATAGTTTTAACACCAGTAATATTTAGGGGCCCTACCACCAATTCTTAAAGTATTATCATTTCAATATTATTCCAACATGTGAAATAATGACGTCCTTATGTTACTTTTATGTTGAAGAAATTATTGCCTCGCTCAGTGTAGGTAGGACAGTAGAGATTTGCTGGCTAAAATAAGGATTTACACCTTCCACTCTTGTGATTATGAATGCTGTAACACGAGGCATTGAGATGCAAAGTGCAGCCGCGTACTCATGTCCTCGGCCTCGCTAATGCTCAAAACAAATTTATGCCGGGCACGGCTTTTTAGACTTAAGCCGGATTGCCAAGTCACCGACATTTTGGAGTCTTTCTACATATTTTCACGTTGTTTGGAGCTCTAACATAATATTGACTAAATAGTAAAGTCAGTGGTGAAGGAAAACATCTTAAGGTAATCTGGCAAGCCATAGGGCTCACCATAATGTTTTCAATGGTGTGTGATGTCTTCAAAAAAAAAAAAATTACTGGACCAGCATACTGGACTATGGCCTATAATCATCTTTCTCTGAGAGTACAACTATTCTCAGTATTGAGACGTTGATGAGTTCCTGATGATGATGATAATGATGAATAGTCAAGCTAACTGAAAGTTCTACAAGGAGTAACTATTATTCGAATTATCCGTAATCTCTCTGAATAATCCTCAATAACAGCGTTCACTGAAAACCGAAAGTTCAACAATTCAATCCCCATCCGTAACATTACTGTCGTACCCAAGCAAACGTTACGCTTTATGTGTTTTTCTGTCCTTAAAGCACACACAACGGCGCGACGGATCGACATAATTTTTTGCATGGGTATAGTGAGGACTTAGCGAGGTTTTCGCAAAATATTCAATTACTTACGCAAAAATGCTTAAAACGCAAAACGATTAACGATAAGCATTCAATACAAAAAGAATTTTGCAAAATGCAAAATGGACATACTTAGTTTCTATTTTTATAAAGGGGGTTACCGCGAGACTTTTAAATACTTTGGTATTTAAAAGTCTGCTAAATTGACGAAATCGTGGGTAAAAGCTAGTTAGATACTAAATTAAAAGAAGTTGAAAAAAACATTATATTATTGTTGAACGAGCGAAGCGAGTTCTCTGAGTCAACTAGGGCGCTTGTCTGTACTGGACAGAGAAGTGTGTACGTCCAAATGTCTGTCAGAGCCCTATAACTTCTGAATTACTGAACGTAATTACTTCAAATTTAAATATAATATGTAAACTGATGGCCTTCAGCCGAAAATTGTATAAAAAAATATAAAAAGCTTTATTTCAGGGGGGCTCTCATAGAAGCGTGTTTGAAGTAAAATTTTGTTTGCTGCGTTACATAGACTTGCGATATATCTTTTTAAAGACGACTTTGAACAGAGTACAAAAATATATTTTTTTAAATTTTTCCCTTAAAATTGATGAAATGGGGGGCTTTCAAAGTGGAGATTTTAATTTGAGCCATATGTCAAAAAGTATTGCATATTAGAACCTGAAACTTTGTTGAAAATTCAGTTATATCCTGTACTTGAACAACAAATACTAAAATTAGATAAATATTATAAAGAAACGAAATTATTTAATTTTTAATGCTAATAGCTTCACAATAATGCTAATAGATGGCGCTGTATCAGTAAAACAGTTTTGCGTCAACTATTATTATTTTTTATTGCGTCTAATGTTAAAAGTTAATTATAACAATATATAATTAAAACTATCTTTTGGGAATTATGGGATACCGCGAGGTCTCAGTTCGGGGCGAACCACTAGTCTAGCTGTTTTTGTTATTCATTATTTTTCTTCCAAACAAAATGATGTAAAACATGCTGACGTGCGAATTTTGGGTCTTACGTAACCTTTAGCTAACGTCAGCATAATATACGGGCCAGGAAGAGCAGGCGAAACTGTCGACCAATCCGAAGATTGACGCTGTAAATCAATGGGATTGGACGTCTTCACTAACCGATATATCACTTGTTACCAAACTTTGTATATCCCAACATATTGTGTAGCAATATCCTTGCAAAATCCGCTTTTTGATGGTTTTGGTTTTTTCAACCCTGTCCCCAAAAACGACAGGGTGTCATAAGTTTGACGTCCGGACGTCTGTGTGTGTGTGTGTGTGTGTGTGTGTGTGTGTGTGTGTGTGTGTGTGTGTGTGTGGTGAACCAATTTTTTTTTTTTTTCAGAAAATGGCGGATTACATATTTTTTCACAACTCTCTCAATATGGGTATCAAATGAAAGGGCTTGACTAGTAGAATACTATACACTATGATAAATTTCAAATCCAAGATTGGCCGCCACCACAAAATGGCGAATTACATTTTTTTATTTCACGTGTCGGAGGTGTTTTAAATTTTCAATTTATACTTGTTTCTGACGCCGAGCACCAAATTGGAGCTCAATTCAATTACAATACAGGTAATTACTAATTTTAATTTAATCTAAATTTATAAATTACTATTTTATATACTAAGAGATCGTCAAATGACGTATCATCTTTCTTGATAATAGTCCATATAGAGATACTTTGTTTATGTGGTTTTTCAGGCAGCACTTACAGTACACTATCACTATCCTTACTAATTTTAATAAAGGGAAACTGTGTTTGTTTGTTGGTTTGTCCTTCGATCACGCTGCAACAAAGCTACGGATCGACGTGATTTTTGCATGGATATAGTTGAGGACCTGGAGACATAGACTACTTTTTATCCCGGAAAATCAAAGAGAGAGTCGGGATCTACGCGTACGAAGTCGCGGGCATCAGCTAATTTACTATACACCAACTCAAAATGTTTCTCAGTAACTCCATTACGTCAAGGAGCTGGATTGCCTCAACTTTAACGTGACAGTGAAGCCGTTGTGAGTTTCGGAAAATTTTGTCACAACTTTATCGACTAATTTTATTTTTAGGTCCCGATGAATGCCGTCATTTCTGATGTACCAAGGAGCTTTAACAATATTCCTACGTACTTTTGTTTAGGACCCTTTGTTCTTTGGAATGTTAGTCTTTGTGGTACAGCTCCATAGCAGTTTTATTCTACCGGATAAACACACTCGGTCGCTGTTAGCTAGGCTTTTATTTCAAAGCAATTTGATGTCGGCGTGTCGTTTTAAAAAATATTCCGTACTTGAAAGAAAAATAGAATAGAATAGATATATTTTTTATTCAAATAAACTTTTAGAAGTGCTTTTGAATCGTCGATGAATCTACCACTGGTTCGGAATGCCCTTCCTGCCGAGAAGAGCCCGCAATAAACTCAGCGGTTGCTCTTTTAAAAAAAAAAAATTTTTTACAATAGGTAACAAAACTATGCTGTGTACACAGTGTTTCCACAATGAAGTTTCAAAAATGTATATCTACATACAATCCAATACATGTTAAGACGGGCAGACAATAAAAACGGAACAGTTAGAAATCATGTGTATCACAAACTTATTAGTCAAAGTTGGTACGACATCGGTATTTATTATACAGTCGATAAACTGTATAATAATAATTGGTGCACATACTACACTTACTAAGGTTTAGAGGTATCATAATTTCCGTCATTTGCTGGATTTTAAAGATGGTGTTTGTATAATACAACGGGACTTACTATGAAAGTATGAATTATGGATAAAAGTTTGAACAAAATTACCCTTACTGGGGTTTGTTATGGGGCAGCCAAAATTTTTACATATTATCATGTTTTAGGCATTAGAGGAATTTAACTAGGGGAAGGGACTATTTATATAACGTACCTTGAACCTGCTTACAGCTATTCCACGGGTCTCTGCCCCCAAATGCTGAAATTTTTGATTTGTATTTTAATTTTTGCTGGTATACTTCACTGGTTTCATGGACCATCCATGAAAAGAAAAAAGAAGCTTTTGCTACGGAACATTTTGCACGTGTTCCAGTTTTTTTTTAATTAAATTAATATTCTTTGTTGTAAACAAATGTGTGATGAAACTATCTATCTAACCAAATTTTTACCCGTATTTTACCCTTTGTTTGGCGAAAATATACAAAAATTCCAGCTTTAACACGATATTTTTGGTTTAACACGTATTTGACAAATTTTCGCCTGTGAGTTCATTCCTGTAGAGCCAACTTTTATGTCCTTTTTAATTAATAAAACTATTGAACTAAAACATTCGTATCCATTTTAGGAGTAATGTCATGAATTCACCAATTTTCATCTGATATGCTTTTGCAATAGTATCACCAATTATTTTATTATCATGCACCCTCATTTTTTTAATTAGTGATAGTTTTTAGGATATATTTATTTAGGACTAGCTGATGCCCGCGACTTCGTCCGCGTGGATTTAGTTTTTAAAATCCCGCGGGAACTCTTTGATTTTCCGGGATAAAAAGTAGCCTATGTCACTCTCCAGGTCCTCAACCTAACTATAAATGTACATATACCCAGACGAAAAATCACGTCGAACCGTAGCTCTGTTGCAACGTTATTGAAGGATAAACCAACAAACAAACACACTATTAGTAAGGATTTCATGAGTTGGAGGAGGAACATTAAAGGCTATTTTACCTCCAATTTCAACGTCATAATAATCAACAGCGGCATGAGCTGTTAATATTTTTTTCATCATCTAAACTGATGGATGTCCACTGCTGACATAATGTTTCTTGTCAGAATCGCCACTGAACACGATCTTGGCCCGCTTGTTCCAGCCAGTGAACTGTCAGCGATTCGGTCTTCCATTCAAGCACCTAATATCGTTTCTTAAAGCTTTGGGACCTACCCATTACCACTTCAACTTGGCGATTTGATGAGCTTTTTCGGTAACTTTGGTTATTTGAACTTGGTTTTCCAATCACAAATTAAACACATTATAAACATAATATGTAATGTAATATGTACAATCACATTCGCGGCGATAAAAATCCGCAAATCTTTTACTTATTTTCAGCTTATTTTCCTTGTTTTTTCTGCAAGTGCCCGAAGATCTTCTTATATTTTTAAATCCCATTTTCTCGCCGCCATTTTAGTATGAACAAGACAAGGCATTACGGTTAAAAGCTTGTATAAAATTTTCATGAAATTCTACCGGTTCAAGGAAACAGGATATCTTGAGCTTATGCTAAGTTCCTCTGTCCCAAATTTTAATAAAAAGCATACGAAGTTTCATACGAAGAGTCTGTAGGAATATGGTTCCTTTACACTTATGTAGGAACGCAGTTCGCTCATTTTTGACCTATTTGGTCATGAACTTTTAAGTCAAGACTTTTTAGTAAATATCGATTTATTTCGTTCGCCGTAGAGACCCGAGGGAACCATGGAAACTAGAAAGAGTGCTAGAAAATTCTCACGAGATACGAGCATTTCACTACGGCTGATAATCTCATCTTGTGTGAGAGCAAAACGCGGCAACTATTTTTGTTGACATTATATTTTGTATAATAATTTTTTGATTTTTTTTTTAACTGTAATGAAATTTTTGTATGGTACCTAATAAGATGAGTTTTGCTGTAACTTTGAAATTTATATTCACAATGTTATGACTTAGCTTCTTATGCCCCATGCCCGAACTTACCCCAACCTTAAACCATTTTGAAACAAAATTATTTTAGAACAAAAGAAGAGTAAAACTGATCTAATAGGAAATCTTTGATGGTTTTTACGTAGTTTATTTAGTTCTACTGATTTTTATTCTGCAAATTAACAGGGGGCTGGTTAAATATAGGCGAATAAGTATGAACGAAATTGAGCCTTAAACAAAGGCGTTAAAATCTATTTTAGATTTACTTTTTAAATATTTCGATGCTGGTTTGTCAACGTTTTGGATATGTATTTATTGACTGAAAAGGAAATCGAATACGCCTCTTGCGGTATTAAATTCTTTTCTGAACTTAAATACTGTTTTTAAATAATCAAAGTAAAAGAGAGCCTAAGAGAAAGAAACCTTTCCCTTTCACTCCGGCATCTCAATATCAAGTGATAATCAAATTCAACAACTCAACCAATAGCTTTGAATATCAGGTGGAGAGGCATCAACGTTGAAATCGTACGTTCCGAATTTATTTCGCGGTTAAAGGCGCCTACCTATGTGTACGGTGCTGAAATACTGGATGAGGCATTTTTGATTCGCTTTCTCTATCTCTCTCCAATCTCCTATCACCATTGGTTGCCTGGTAGAGATTGCTCTGTAGCAATAAGGCCGCCATTGCATGCGTAGTTTTAAGTTGCATTATATTTTGTTTCTTTCTTGTGTGCAATAAAGTTTTTATCTATCTATCTATCTCTCTGTGTGGTTTTTATCATTGCTGAGGGTTGTGATGTGACCTCTACAAAGTCTACAAAGGGGTCAATAGGGTCTCTATGGTTAGGGGTCTGACGCATAACACAAGACAAGAAAGAGTATATGGTGTAGACTGCGCATAGTGAACCAAGTACGAACGGAGTATGCGATGAGCGAAATTCAAACAAAAATCATTTTTGATAAAATTATTTAAAAACCTAGTTTAAATTGAGGTTTAAACTAGGTTTAACCCGAAGAAAGAAATTTTTTCCAACTCCTCCACTTAAGGTTGATTATAGAATCTCTTGCTCAAAGACAACACGTTGCATTAGTGATGTCTTCAGATGAAAACCGGCCAAGTGCGAGTCGGATCCACGCACGAAGGGTTCCGTACCATCGTACAAAACTATTATTGATCGAGCAAAAACAAAAGTTTTTTTAATTATTTGTTGCTATAGCGGCAACAGAATAATACTTTCTGTGAAAATTTCAAACTAACTATTACGGTTCATGGGATACAGCTCGCTGAGAGTCAGACAGACAGACAGATGGTCGGACGGACAGCGGAGGTTTAGTTAGGTCCAGTTGTCACCCTTTCTGTACGGAACCTCCTATATTATCCTCAAGCCACTTCCAAACAATCTTACATCGTAAAGAAACGTCCTAAGCATTTCATATCGGTGTAGGCACGCATTGGTATTTCCCGAACCCCCCGGGGGGTCGCCCCTACGTGACGCGCCTTCACTGAAATATTTTTACTATTCATCGCCTTAACCCATATATGCCCAGAACTTTTTTTGACGCCGATTTTTATAATTTTCACATATGTTGTTTATTAATAACTATAAATAAGGGCTACAATAGCAATTAGTAGTTTTCAGATCTGAAAGTGGGTTTTTTTCAGGGGGTCGAAAACGACCCCATGGGCAGATAAGGTCTTACACTAGTATGGGGGAGGAATCATGAATATAAAAACTTTATTCGCTTATTAGTCTTGATTATTGGGGTAGACATTGAGACAGGAACCATTACGTAGTAGAATTAGGTGGGTAAGGTAATCTTTAAAGCATCTGTAATACATATTGACATTAACTTGCGACACATTTTGACTATTATGTTTTTAGACAGCACACGTCTTCTGATCCAACTATTGAGTAAATATAAAGTTTTAAAACAGAAATAAGGTACCACCTTGTTTTCAGTTGCTGGTATGGCTCAGGTTGAGTTTTCGAAATAAGATAGGTTGAAGAATTAGAGATTAAGAGAAAATAGAAAAGAAAAAGACTTTGCTACAGATAAAATTCCAGTATATCTACGTTTGCTTCCAATAATCTGGGAAGCATTGAAGAGTCAACACTCTTCCACATACTTTTTTTGCTGTCAACATATCGAAGTGAACTAACTACATCAAAATATACCACTTCTTACCCCTAATGTCAATTTGATAAACTCCAAAATGAGCATCAAATCTATCTACTCCTCCCACATTGATTGTATTGATGTACAACGTTTGACTATCAATATGTTTGCCAGTATCAGAATATCGACGAGCTTTTTGGACGGGATATACGCCAATCGCACTGAACAACAGTGTAACTAAGCTGCTTCATTCCAGTGAATGGCGCAAATCTTATCTTTGCAAGCTTTTTGCAAGCTCGTTTTATGCATTTGCGTAGCCTCATGTTGCGATTTTTCCCAGTTCTTGTAGAAAAGATCACCTAAATCACTGTTGGCCCTAGCAGAGTGCTCCCTCGAGGAAGAATAGTCCTCAGAATTAGCAATGAAAGTATAAGATTCTTCGACAATTCAATAGGAATAGAACATTGTGTTGTGTAGAAAGGGGTTCAGAGATTTGAGAATTACGAGAATAATAGACTGGGAAACTACGAGAATAATTGACTAAAGCCTTATTGGTGGCTTTATTGTCATCATTACCTTCTCGTTGTATGACTAACATTTCGGCTGAAGTAAATAATTATTGAGATAGGTGAAATCGATTTATATTTTCACGCTTTCATCCTTTTCATCCTAATCACAGTCTGATATCGTACCTCTGTAAGGGGGATCAATGTTTACATCGATGCCCTGGACCTGTTCCTCGTTATACAATTTCTCCAGGGCTTCAACTATTTCAAAAATGGAGAGCACATGCCGGGACCGTTAGAGTAAAAATAAGAATTTAAAGCAGCATATATGCCCACGGGGTCGTTATCGACCCCGTGAAAAGTTTCCATTAATTTGAGTACGAAAAATGTAGCCCCTCAGTGAAAATTATACCTATATCGTTAAAACACATATTCAATTTACTATAACAATAAATTTGATGATAAAAAAACATAAAACACACAGAATATATACATTTATATGCACGTAGTCACCAAATTTTTTCAGAAAAAAACTTACACGATTTTGTCCTACTATTTTTCACTTGAAATAATTTAAGAATAGTAATTTTATTGTACTGTGCTTCAAAGTAGTTCTTTACTATATCAAAAAATAGTGCTTTCATTAGAATTAATATAATAAGTTGCAATCAGGATGCATTTGAAGTCATCAAGTACCTTCGGACCATTAACGACCCCCTGGGCATATATGGGTTAAGGAGCATTAAAATGCTCGCTATGAGCAGCCATTTTTTCTAACGTTTTCCACGAACACGTTTTTCCTTGATATCTCATGTTAGGCCAGCGCAGATGATAGACATCACTTGACATATCCCCACTCTCTTTAGTCACGTATACTTATTACGTGTGACCAAAGACGTGACGGCATTGTTTCTAATCCGACTCTTGATACTTACTGACATACTTCTGCCTATACTCTATACCTAGAGTGCAGTAGAGAGTGAGACAGAGAGATAGAAAGACAGACAAACAATTAATACTTAAAAAATATATAATACTCGTATATTAAAAAAAAAGAGATGATGCTGAACTAAACTCAATGCCTATTATTTTACTATTTACTTCAATACTTACAACTGTTTAATGATTGCAGACATTTAAATAGTGATGAATGTATTATATGAAAATACTAGCTTTTGCTCGCGGCTTTGCTCACGTTAAGTTCGATTTTTCAAATCCCTATTTTACCCCCTTAGGGGTTGAATTTTCAAAAATCCTTCCTTAGTGTGCGCCTACGTCATAAAAGGAACCAACTGTAAAAATTTCCAGTTTCTAACTTCAGTAGTTTAGGCTGTACGTTGATATCTCAGTCAGTCAGTCAGTCAGCCAGTCAGTCAGTCAGTCAGTCAGTCAGTCAGGACTTTGAATTTTATATATATATATATTATGGTCAACCGAACCCCGAACCTTTAAGAGACATGGTTCAAGCAAGTTACCTCAAAATTTACTGTAGGAACTTATCTAAAATTAAAATCTCAAGAACGAACAACAACATTAAAATACATATTTTTCTAAAATGATAACGCACTCACCTGATAATAAAATTATTATGTAAGTAGGTATTATCTTTCCAAAAAATATTTTCTAAATAACAAAGGTAAGTTAGTTAAAGGTAAGTAAGTACAATGGGACTATCTATGTAACGATCTTATACTGGAATTTCTCATAAATGTACCGGAAAAGTGTTAATATAATTTGTTTGTTTTAACAAAGATACTGCGTTCTAGGTATATACTGGAAAAAAATATAAATAATGAGTAGTAATATTTAGGTGAATACTTATAGCTGATTCCCTTGAATCTGTCCGCGTGGATTTCACCATCATCAATAATGACGACTGACTGAACGATAGAGATGACTCAATTGGAAGACATAGGTCTCTTAAAAGGGTCGCCACAAGACAAGATCTTGTGCCATCTGTATTCAGCGGCTGCCATTGGAATTGGAATTCTCCGCGATACAGAGTATCTATTCTTAGTCTTCAGATCGTTGAATAAGATGCTATCTCGTTGCCGAATTTCAAGATCGAGTCAGTGGGGGAAACGTGAAAAGATTCAGCACACTTTCACATATTTTATAGTTTTGGAATCAGAAGTTATGCCGAAAGAAACATTCTTTTTAACGCAAATGGAAACTGATAAAAAAATACCCCGCGACTTTACTCAATTTCAATTTGAAACGGAAAAGTACTACGGTAATTACAAAAAAAGTTATACAGAAGAAAAACATTCATCAGGAGTAGCGAAAAATTGAGCGCTTTGGCACATTTAGGGCGTAAAAAGAGTTTCCCGGCGTAAAAGCTGTGAAAATGGAGGATTTTAAAATTTAGAAAGCCTATTTAGGTCAATTTGTTCAAATTAACTATACCGTATAAGGAATGTTGCCTTCCACGGTCTAATCTAAATACTTATTGTTTATTTTTTGAGTTTTCGTTAAGTCTAGAAAGAAAGTAATAACCATTATACTTCTACATTATGAACAGACCTTAAAAAGTAGCCTTATGTGTTAATCCAGGGTAGAATCTATCTCAATTCAAATTTCAGCCAAATCCGTCCAGTAGTTTTTGCGTGAGTTACAAACACACACACACATACACACACACATAATATTAGTGTGATTACTTTGTGTGGCATTACAACGCATGGCGGATACAGCTATCATATTTTATATCATCTCATCATCTCTACTCATCACCGGCCCACTACTGGGCATGGGTTTTTATTCAGAATGAGAATTCATGACCTATGTAGGTATACACTTTTTATTCTGAAACCTGCCTTCAAAGGACTGCATTAGGATATGAAAAAAATTTATGAAAAACGTCGTCGCAACAGTGTTGCAAATACAGCAGTTTGTCGAATTTCCTTTTTTCATCATAAACCGTTACCTTCGGCTGCGGTTTTGCAATTTAGTTTCTACTCGCATAGGAGAAAAATTTGCGGTTGTGGACATTGATATAAAAAACTAAAGATAAACAACTCCTGAGGCTTGAACACAGAAACGACGCACGACAATAACTGGTTGCGATGACAATATATCCAAAACAGTAACTGGAAGTTGTAAAAAGTACAAAGTAATTTATGAAGATTTACGCTATAAGGCGTCACGGTAACGCTCTGCGGTCATTTATGCTTTAAAGAAAAACTAAAAATGTTCATTTCATATTGGCCAACTTATAGTTTTTATGACAAGTAAAACTACTAACGTTTCAGAATACAGATCTGTGACAGATATTATGAAAAGAGGCAAAAAACTCCTCAGACTTTGGCTCTGTTCAAAACGCAAAGTATAACAAAATGGAAACCCAATTACTCGAGGAAAGGTCGTAAATCAAACATGTACACTCTCTCGCGTTGACTGAAGTTATTTCTAAAATAATAATTTTATTATATTAGATACTATCACAAGGTAATTACTAATTGTGTGTAATAATAATAGTTATATTAGTTTGTCGTTCATTTACAAAATAAGTCAAAAAAAGCTTATGACAGAAGCTAGCAAGAAACTTCGGCAACATAAACAATCATTTCCAATGTTATTATGTCTCAATTTTAAGTAGAAAACTTTCCACGTTTATCTACTCTGTATTCAGTATACTACGAAGCATTAAAATTCAAACGATAAGTAGCTATTTGATTCTAAAATGAAGGCTACTTATCGTAATTTTTCATTTTTGTTAAAACGCAACCAGAGCTCTATTTAAGACTTTTCTCTGTAGTTATTCTTAACCGAGTTCAAAAAACAGGGAAGGTTCTCAATTCAAGTATTTTTTTTTCGGGTTGGGCCAGCGTCGCTCATTGGTTTCATCATTTCTATTTAGGTTCGCCCGACTTCAGCATACGTGTACAAATTAAAATTATTTTATACTTTTAAGTGGCGTTTGAAGTCGGTTTTTTAAAAATATTTTTTTAAATATTATTATGTGTGTATCTAGTAAATTTGATATCAATGATTGTAGGCCAACATCGGTAAAGGAGTTAGAGCGTGGACGCATGCGTAGAACGAACGTGTCGCGCGCTCTTGGCCCGCAGTTTAGACCGCTTGCGTTCCAGCCCAGCTGTGTAGAACGTGCCGCGAAACCCATTCCCATACGTCAAAATAACTAATTGATTCCATCGCACACCCTCGAACAATCTTCCGGAAAAATGGCATGAACTTTACCCAAAACTTTGACAGACTTTGATTGAAATTTTTGTGATGTGCTTTGATGCATTTAGGTAGGTGAAGTTTTAATTTGCTTACAAAAAAAAAAGTGAAGGTTCTTTATGATGATATTTTTTGTATACTAAAACTTAAACTATACAAAACATGCCCAGGTCGAATGGTGGTTTATATTTTGTGAGTATATTTGGTCGTAACGTATTTTCTTATTTATCGGGTTACTGACTTGACTGATTTTTTCTTCATTTAAAAACTGGACAAGTGCGTGTCAAAACACGCTTAAAGATAGGGTTCTGTAGTGGCGCTAGTAAAATTTTTTTTATAGTCAATCAAACAAACAAAGATAATAAGTATACGTATATTTGCTGTACAAGACTAACCTTCAACACAATAGTAATATTATTATCGTGTTTGTTCCCGGTGTCAGCACTTACGTTGAACTGCATGTTATCTTGGTTGAATATAACTCATTAGATAGATATATTTTGACTTACAATAGCCGTTATTATTGGCTTATGACTTTATACTAATGTATAGGCCAAGCATAAGGAACCTTATACTGTGGTATAGGTGTATTATGCCCTACTTATATAAGTAGTTAATTAAGAACTTAGTTATTTTTTATTTATTTTTTTCATTTTTTCACTTTTCATGTTCAAGAAGTACCTACTTTAAAATTTTTCGTCCATTTGAGTAAGTACACATCTTTATAGCGGCAGTTTTAATAACGATAGATACTAATATTATTTCAAAGCAGCTTTAATAAAATGATTGATACACATAGACGGACAGATAGATGGACTTCGTGAAACTATAAGGGTTCTTGTTTTACTATTTGAATATACCTAACCCAAAAATGGAGAAGGATCCTTCAGATGTTCCAAATTAAATTTTATAAAAATCTATTGAGATGGAAAAAGGAATTAGGGTGTTTTAGTACTTTAATCTGTCTGTCAACTATACATTAGTCACCACAAGTAAGACATTTAACTAATACTAGTTGATACCCGCGGCTTCGCTCGCATGGATTTAGTTTTTAAAAATCCCGCGGAAACTCTTTGATTTTCCGGGATAAAATGTAGCCTGTGTCACTTTCCCGGTACTGAACTATACCCATGCAAAAAATCACGACCATCCGTTGCTTTATTGCGGCGTGACTGAAGGACAAACCAACAAACAAACACACTTTCGCATTTATGATATTAGTAAGGATTAGTAAGGATAGTAGGGATTTCATTATTTGCCATTTATTGTAAATTCATAGCAATCTGTCTTAGAAAAGTGACATAAGATGAATGATCCTAAATATTAGGGGTGTTGTGGTTCGTGGCCTAAGCGCCTAGTCAGCGTGACTGGTGTGCGCCTAATGGATCCGTTTTATGTACTGCGTAAATAAAAATATGGGTATTATGAATCTGTGTTACGAACCCAAGCATTAAGCGACACAGAGTAGAAGTTATTGCTGAAGTTGTCTGGACTTTCTTCATTTAGGTCTAGCCTAGAATAATATATAAGTCTTTGGTAGGCAATATCACACGGACAAAATAAGTGACGCGTTGCATGTTCGACTGCAAATGACGAGGCCCCGGGTTGGCCCAAGAACTGTACTTATTGGGTTTTTCTGTTCATAAACACTCTTCTGACTTGAAATTTTGAGTTCTAGCCTAGAGTTAATAAGAAGGTGGTGCATGTCACCCCCAGTGCCGGGTTTCGGAGAGCACGTAAAGCCGTCAGTCCTGCGAATGATCTCTCTCTCCGGTCATGTCGAATTTCTGTTCCACCAGACTATGAGAGTGAGGGAATAGAGATTACATCTGAAGTTGCGCACACACTTATATTGTATCTCTTGCGTAAATGACTCATATTTTTTAAAGCATTTTGTGTATAGTAACTTTTTTTTGGGTTTCTTTAAAATACATACATACATAAAATTGATAGCGCATGATGAATACAGTTGAAGTTAAGTGAAGATGCAGGCTTAGATGGAGCGCGCTTACCTAGAAGATGCCTATTTACTTTATTAGAAGGTTGTTTGTTGCAGTTAATCGGAAAACGGAAGAATTTTATTTTTCATTGTTTAATAATATTGACACCAGAAAAAATATAATAAGTGCAGCGCTTTTAGGTCAGAAAGTAGAACCTAAGCTCTCCTACGCATATTAAGGACAACAAAAAGCTGCCCAGCCATCGAAATACATTTAATGGCCGCGTACGTTCTATTGTTTCACTTTTAGCCATTTAATTCCCCATTCTTAAAATGCGAGTTAAGAAACTTTTCTACAAAAACAGGAAAAAGTGGAAGAAAAGTACAAACATTGAGATTACAGCCTATATTCTCAACGAACCGTCATTATGTTGCTACAACCTTATTATCTACCAAACAAAACGAAAAAACACATTTCGGAGAAACGCGTAACCGACGAACGTAGACGGGTGCTTACGACGTTTTTAAGTCTGGTTGTGTTTTATTGTCAGTGTGGCAAAATGTCTTATGTTACACATTTATGTTATACTAAGCTTCATCTCTCAGGCCTTTCTGCGAGAAACCAATTGCTTACATTTTCAACCGACGAAAAAAAGAGATTCTCAATTTGTTGCGTATCCCTACTAATATTATAAATGCGAAAGTGTGTTTGTTGGTTTGTTGGTTTGTCCTTCAATCCCGCTGCAACAGAGCTTCGGATCGACGTAATTTTTTACATGTGTGTAGTTGAGAACCTGGAGAGTGACATAGGCATTTTTTATCCCGGAAAATCAAAGAGTTCCCGCGGGATGATAAAAAACTAAATGTACGCGGACGAAGTCGCGGGTATCAGCTAGTATTATTATAATTTTTTTCATGTTTGACCACTCATAACTTTTTGAGCAGCAGCAGAGTTGTCCGATTTTGATGATTCTTTTTTAACGGATAGTCTACCTCAAAGTTGGTACCATTTAAACAAAAAGAAATTCTACCTCTAAGGGTAGTCGCACACGGTTTTCCCGATTCTATCACGCACAACTCTGTACTTGGTTATCCGATTTTTAAGATTTTTTTCTTATTGAACATGGTGTACCTCAAAGTTGAAAAATAAATTCCACATCTAAGGGTAGCTACACACGGTTTACCTGTTAACCGATTTCAACCACCCAGTATAAAGTTATGCGTGATAAACATTAAAAAAAATGGCTTATGATTTTAAAAAAGTTTGTTGCCGACTCAAAATTAATTACTTAGTAAGACTAAAAATATATTTTTTATTTTACCCTTTAAAGTTGCTTCTATCGTCGGCTAAATTTTTTGTCAAAAGTATGAATGAATGAATGAATATACTTTTATTGTATACCACACATAACATAAGAATATACACTGAGCTTAATAAATAGCATTCAATTTGGCGGCCTTATCGCTACATAGCGATCTCTTCCAGGCAACCAATGGTGTTAAAGGACAAAAGGAAAAGTAATTACAAGACAACAGAAAACTAGATTCTACCATTGAGCCATAACAATCGGAGCATGAAATTTAAAAACTTTTCAGATTAAAAAATATCAAATTGTTAAAAAACTTTCTTTTTCTGTTAAGAAAAAGAAAGTTTTCGCAATAAAAATGTAAAATCATAGTTATAGACTGGAAGTTCTCAAACAATAGACGAGCAATGAATTCATCAACGAACGGAACCTATGTTTTATTCATGACCTTTATGTACATTTTACTTTGCAAATTTATGCCGAAAGTATAGTTTCTAGTCACAGATTTCAAAATGAAGTAATAGAAATGGTATTCGTATTCTTTTTATTTCATTGATCCAAGGTGATGCCCGCAACTTCGTCCGCATGGATTTGGTTTTAAAAATCCTGTGGGAACTCCTGTGGGAAAATTAGCCTATGTCACAGTCCAGGTCCTCAACTATATCCATGCAAAATATCATGTCCATCCGTTGTTCTGTTGCTGGGTGATTCAAGGACAAACCAACAAACAAACACACTTTCGCATTTATGATATTGGTAAGGTTAGTAAGGACATCTCATTTGCATTAAATATTGAAAATATACTCAACCACAGACTGAACTACAATGCGCAATGAACAAGCAAAATTAAAAACACATTACCCTCCTTTACTTGTCGCAGTCGGGTAAAAATCGTATATTTGCGGGATACACAAAGCCTCAATAGCCCAACGGTTAAAGGTGCAGACTGAAAACTGAAAGGTCCCAGGTTCGAGCCTCACCCGTTGCACGATTGTCGTAGCCACTCCCAGCAATAGATTTTCGCTTACTTGGAGGGGAAAGGAGAATATAAGACAAGTTCAGTTTGGTTAATTAAAAAATACACCGCACATTCATATTTTTTTAATAAGAATATTAGCTCAGCCGAACTTGACTTATATTCTGCTCACCCCTCCAAATAAGCGAAAAGCTTGTGCTAAGACTGGGTACGACAATAGTGCAACGGGCGGGGCTCGAACCTGCAACCTTTCAGTCCGCATTCCGCACCTTTAACCGTTGGACTATTGAGGCTTAATCATATTCCCACGGTTGTGTTAAAGTTTAATTTTCTTTGAAAAGCTTTAGCAGAGACGCTTTGACTTTACGACGCTATACACAAGAGCTATAAAACGTTGGAACTGTTTATTTCACGTTTTGTGGTAAGAAGGTAACACCCAAGGATTTGGCAGTAAGCTTTTGCAGATTTAAGGCCTCCTCTATATGACAAACGGCGCTATTTATCAGTAAAGTCCCCGCTAGTTAGTCATTTACATAAAGACTAAACCTGTGTCAGACCGCATAAGCGTGGGATTTGGGGTATAATTTTAGGTCACTTAATACACAGAAATCTGTTTATAAACCACACTTCAACCGCTTTCTAGAAAGGTTCATAAGCTTTAAGTACTTTCTGCACCCTAATTTTGGTCTCAGTATTTCTACATTTTAATACAATGTGCTATCATTTATTTTCCCACACATTTACATTCTATTATTTTTAAACATGTTTATAAAAATACAATATAACATCCTCAAAAATAATACAATTAGATGGGTCCCACTTGCTGTGGGGTGAGACCCAAGCCGGCCTGACAAGGTAGGCTGGTAACTAACCACAGCTGAAGCCGTACCAAAACCGATAAGATCTCTAGTACATACTACTCAATCACTTTAACATCCTCATAATCATAAAAGTACCTCCCCATCCAAAGAAAATAAGCAATAAGTAAGCGACCCAAATAATGTATGGGGTTGTTCATAATATGAGGGGTATCCATTGAGCTAAAGATATTTATCGCCAGAACATTGGTACAAAAACCTGAATAGGAATAGTCCAATACTTCTTATCCGAGAGATTTTCGTCGTTATTCAGGCTTTTATTCAGTTTGATATTTAAGCATGATTGTAGTTTTATTGTGCTTTTATTCTGATACCATTCTAATCGTATGGTTGTTGTAACTGTACTGTATATTGATATTTTTGGCTAACGTATTGTTGTTTTTAGAAAATTTGTTCAAAGGTCTACAATCCCCACTAATCCCCACTTCCCCACTAATCCCCATCCCCACTAATATATAAATGCGAAAGTGTATTTGTTTGTTTGTTCTTCAATTACGCCGCAACAAAGCAACGGATCGTCGTGATTTTTTGCATGGATATACCTAGTTGAGGACCTAGAGAGACATAAAATCAAAGAGTGCCCGCGGGATTTTAAAAACTAAATCCACGTGGACGAAGTCGCGGGTATCAGCTAGTAATAATATAAACTTTTTATTGCACATCTTAAAAGTAATATCAAGAAGAAAAGAAATGTTAAAATAATAAATAAATAGTATAAGGAAGCATTTAAAGACGGCCTTATTCCTGATGCAATCTCTTCATGGTAACCAGGCTAGTCTAGAAAGAAAAGTCTGAAAGAAGTCTTCGAAGCGTCATACTTACTATCTAGATATAAAAATCCTAAATCCATGGAAATGTATCCGGGTATCACAATTCCTTTTAATTTGCGAGCCTCTTTCGCTCCTTGAAATAAGATTATAATTTTAATATAATAATATTATTATAGTCACAAATAAAACAAAGAGTAGCTTCGAATAATAAAGGATGGTCGAGATAAATCCCCTCTAAATCGACAGGCTGCCTTAGTAAAATATACAGGGAAGAAAATTGTGTCCGGGCGACTGAAAAAAGTGTCGCAAGCCACCGTCTTAATTAAATATCTCTCGTTGGGAATTGTCGCGGTTTTATTCCATTAGGTAAATTATAGCCGCTAAATAATATTACCTGCTCGTTTCACTTTGACTTAATTTACCGTTCTACGGTAAGGAAAGTGCCATTTTATACTACGCGCCATTGTCCTTAAATTCATTGTATTAAGAATCATGGTGAAATGTTACAAAGTAAAAATTATAAGTAGACTTCTTAAGGATACCTTAAGACTTACGGTACCTTTTGGTACTATTGGATATTCTGTGCTAACGGCCATGAACCATTTCAAACTTCTATCACCAAAGAGTTTGAAAGTTAAAAAGTTAACGCGCTTTTTGCGTGTCGAGTTTTTTTTTTGTAATATGCGTACTTAATATTATTATAACAAGCGCCCAAATGAAAATATTAAATTAAAAATCAAAAACCCGACTGCGTAAATAAAAACTGAAAGGAAAAAAAACAAGTCCATTAATCTAGAATTCTGTTAAATAATATTCATTTAACAGTCGGGGTCCATTATTGAGAAGATCCAATCTAGATTTTTAATGGGCCCGTCAATGATTTTCAAATACCCATTCAATCCCTTTGAGTATTTAAAGATGATACCCCACTCAACATAGTTCGTCGACTTTTATTTTATCTTTTTCACAATATGGCGTCTGGTGGTCGCTATATTGAATTTTGATTACTGACATGTCTTTAGTGACACTCCCAAGATTAACACAAATCTATTAATAATTATTTAGTAAGAATCATCAAAATCGGTCGACGCGTTTGATCTCCAGAGCACCACATACATACATAGTCTAATAAATACATTACCCTCCTTTGCGTTGCTAAGTCAGATAAAAAACTCGCCTAAGGAAGTGTTTTGGTTCTCTGGCGGCTCTTACACTTTCAGATATAAAAAAATCGTCGCTTAAAGACAATGATGAAATTGATTTAAGCTCATAAAAAGGCCCCTAGCACAAGAACTGACACAAAAGATGGAGTATATCTGAATTAAAAATGATCAAAAAATGAAATGACAAAGTGAAATTTCCAGCTAGAATGTCATGGAAATGTTTTAATTAAATAGTACTGCTCGGTGGTAAAATTTACGCGGTTTCCTTCCATTAGGTAAATTGAATTATATCCGTTCAATGACCTGCTCGTTTAGCCGAGAATTAATTTTCATTTTTTGAGGTACCTACCATCTTTAAGTCGTTTGACATAAGGGTCTTTTCCTATTGACTGCGTGTCTTTGCGCTGTGATGCTATGCATTGAATATAAATTAATCGAACATGGATTTTACTATGTTAAGAAATATTATGATATTTTCAGTTTGCATATACACGTTATTTCTATGTTGAACTAAGATATAGGTATCACGCTGTGAAACAAGTACTTCAGGAAGAAATTTAATTTATTATTCGTTCAATTTCGGTAATATCGATGAAGCACCTTATAATGCAACCTAAATTATTACTTTGAATTGTTCTGTTGTACTAGCTGTTCAATATTTAATGTCTCTCACTAAAAATAATTTACTTTAGTTGTATATTCTTAAGCATTTAAAAACTAGGCTCTCAAATAAAGGGTCTGTAGATGTAAAGTTGTTCCGGGGCAAAGATGCATAAGCTTGTTAAATGTATTACTTCATACATTATTCATTTCATCTCAAATCATGGCCAGTGCCCACTACGAGTTCAGACCATAGACCAACACTCTCCCCAAGAGTGGATTGGCAGCACTTTGAGAACATTATAGAGAACTATGAGAATACTAAACTACTAACTATATGTGAAAAGTCAGAGATCGAACTCACGACCTCCTAAAAAGGAGGCCGTAGTCTTAACCCTAGGCTATCACCGTTTCATCAATAACAAAATTTCACTAAAATCCTTCAACCGTCCGTGCACTGACCGGTGTGAAATAAACCATTTATCTACTGTCGCTCCGTCAATGTGATTGGAGCTTTTGCTTGTAAAATATTGAGAGGTATGAAACCCTACGCTAGACGTCCTTGCTAAGTCAGCGGCGGCGAAAAATTAGGCTGCCAACTTTAAATTATAAGTTATGATGAGAAAATTTTACCGAACGACATTTTATTTTTGGCATCCAATTTACTCTCTCCACGATTGTTTGACGTAAAAAATCATTTTCAATTATGAAAATTAAGCCCAAGTGAGAGCTGCCCGATTTGATTGCGAGTTAGGTTTTAGAAAAATATAGGCGAAGTGTAGATAGTATTGGCGAAGGGGAATGGAGTGGAGTCGTAAACCAAGTCTTTCCCACTTGTCACATTATAAGTATATACCATGTTAAAACGCCTTTCTTGTCAAAAAGAAAGAAAAAATGGTGGTAACATTCGAATCTATACCCTATTATCTATTTCTATGATTACGGGTGATAGAATACAAGAACTGTGTGCTCTCATCTTCTCGATTGTTGGATACAGTGGATACATGATTTATTCGCAAATTCTATTGGTTTAAGTTTTCCACCTGCGCTCCACCTCATTTTAGTAGGACTCTATATTTATTTTTCAATGTTTTTACATTTAGGTACTTTTACAAAGTTAAAAAATGCTTTCAATTCTATTACTCGTACAGTAACTGAAACTACTCGTATACGTACAATTTTGAATTTTCAAGATATCGAATGAAATGGTATTGAATATTTTGTTGTTTCCATTTGTATGCGCTCAGGGATTTCACCTTTGCAATTCGGATGTATTTCCTGATATTATTCATTTCGTCTTTGCATCGGGTTTCGGGTGAAATCACATATTTGTCAGCGTCAATTCGAATTTAACTTCGAAGCCATGCTTTTAGCTTTATTAGAATGCTATCTAGACTAATGTTATGAAGCTGAAGAGTTTGTTCGTTTGAACGCGCTAATCTCAGGAACTACTGGTTCGAATTGAAAAATTCTTTTTGTGTTGCATAGTTCATTTATCGATGAAGGCTTTAGGCTATATCACGCTGCAATCTATAGGAGCGAAGCATCAGTAAAAAATGTTGGAAAAACGGGGAAAATTATCCATATTTAAAATATATTCTTTTAAAAACTTCTTAATCGCGATCATAATAACATAAATTGACGCGGACGAAGTCGCGGGCAACAGCTAGTTATAACATAAAAGCAAATAATATTATAAGTTTGTGTATGTGTGTGTGTGTGTGTGTGTGTGTGTGTGTGTGTGTTTGTTACTCTTTCACGTCGTTGGAATGGAGATAGCTCACACCCAATATTAACACAGGCTACATTTTATCTCGTAAAATTATAGAGTTCCCGTGGGAATTAAAAAACTTTAATCCACGCGGACGAAGTCGCCGGCATAGTATATTATAGTTAGACGTTGTCTTGGAGGATAATATTACAAAACATATAATTTTCTTGCTTTAATTCTTTATATTTGATTTTTCCAAATTACAGAAACCAACAAAAAATTGTTTTTCTTGAGTTCGGCTACTGACCTCGAAAGTTATTCAAAATGAAAAATACAGATCGGAAACTTTAGCTGGCTATAACTCAAGACGTTTTTACAAACTTGCCAGATTTATCTCTTTCCCTATTCATGACTCATATCTATTCTAAAAGTTCAGTTGTATATTATCTTTCAATCTTGTTTTAAAATAAAAACAGATAACATTTTAGCAACCTACATTTCCCATAATTGTTATTACAAAGTCACTTTCCTACATACAAAATCACCTATTTTTAAATAACATTAGATTTTAAGATTTTCGCCGCGGGAGTCTCTTGTTTTTCCGGAACTAAAGAAGCCTTTAACTCCTCAAGTCTATACAAGCAAAACTTAAGTCACTCTTTAAGCTCTGTTGGTAGGCGTGATAGAAAGATAAACCAAAAAACCACACTTTCAGTTAAAATATTAGTAAAATTATAAACACCCCAATTTTAGGTAAGGATACTTATCTAAAATGTAGGTGTTTAGAAAACTATTTTTTTCTTCGTTAGCATAAAATCCTTGCAGACTTCTGCTTGCTGACAGGGCGTGTCCGGTTCGCGTGGACCAAAATAACCTCCCCTCGTCTGCAAAGTCAGCACAAAACTGTTTTGCATTACTTCGTGCTGCCCCTCTATTTGTTTTTCCTCTTCTTTGTTCTTCCTTTTCTCTTCCAAAAATATGAAATTTAACTTTTTACCTATTCATGATTGACTTCTTTCCTAAAATTCAGTTGTATATTTTTCCATTTTGCTTTAAAATAACAACACATAACATATTCCACGATGGCTATGAAATAAACAAATAATAAATTAGGTACTTTATTATTTCTCATCACAAAAAAAAAAACGCCTAACATAAATCAACATACATAAATGGTCGTTACATTTTTATTTTCAAGATGAGAGTCCCTTTTTCGTATACTTCCCAGATGGTCCCATCGTCATCAGGTCAGGATCTGATGATGGGATCCTGAAGAAATCTAGGAAACTCTGCAAATTTTATAGGTACTTTGTTGTGGTGTTTGAAGTCGGTTTTGTAAAAAGAACTTTTACGTTTATACTTGTTTGACCTTAACAATGTGTATCCGTATCTCATTTCATAGTATTATACAGCCGTATAAATGAGTAGTCATTGTTTTTATGTATGGGTATACAAGTATGGCAACACATCCTCGACATTTCCCAATCACTCACGCAGAAACAACAATAAACTTCCGCTCCTTCGCTCCTATGACCGAGGTTATGATGGATTGTACGGGCGAGTTGTATGTGTAATCGAACGGGAAATAGTATTTCTTGAACGTTTGACTGATCCCAAGTTACTGAAACTCTATTCAGTGATCAAATTAGCGGATCGCCTTTTCCCCAAAACAATAGGATTCCGAACGGCCGATTCGTAAAGAAAGATTAACTTATCTGAATTAATGTCTAGCTACGTTCGTGTTAGACAAACACTTATGCTGAGATCTTTAGAGCGTGCTCTAACTTAGCCCGGACTTAAGATAGAGTTAAAACGAGACACAAATATGCTTCGACATAAATCTGTCTCGTTTTAACTCTGTCTTGAGTCTGAGCAGAGTGCGAGTGCGGTCTATAGATTTCAGCCTTAGTAACTCCGTAGGTATACGAGAAAAAAAGATAAAATAAGCTTCCGGTATATTTCATTTCATTTATTTGCATTCATGTATCTACATACATCTACTTACATTTCTAATACATTTTATCTTACATGTTAATCGTCAGGTAGTATACAGGTCAAGTAGATTACATGAAGCCCCGTCAGGGCATTGCAAAGTTACATTATAAATAAATAAATAATATTAGTAACTAGAAGATGTTTGCGTGGATTAAGGTTTTTATGATTCCTTAATTTTTCCGGAATAAAATGTAGCCTATGTGTTAATTCTGAGTGTAAACATTTTCCATTCCAAACTGCCAAATTGGTTCATTCACACACACACACACACACACACACACACACACACACACACACACACACACACACACACACACACACACACACACACACACACACACACACACACACACACACACACACACACACACACACACACACACACACACACACACACACACACACACACACACACACACACACATACATATAAACTTTTGCCTATATTATTTGTATTATAGTGTCATTAGATTGATTTATTAAGGGCACGATCTTCGCCCGCAGTGTTGCAAGTATATAACGGTAAAATATTTTTCTAAAAGCTCTTGCCTATTTTTTGACATTTTTATTTTTAGTTTAACTTTGATATACTATAAATACAACCTGAAAAACAATTAAAAACTACACTGGTTTCGGAATATTATTTGATCGAGTGAAGTTCAAAATATGGACTTTTGAACGGTAAAATAAATTTAGAACGTGTATTAAACTACAACATATATTTTTAACCTATCAAAACAAAGAATATTTGATTGTTTACTATTGAATCAAAAACAGACTGTTTTCGGAGATCCTGCCGTTAATATCCTTGCAGAACCTGGGTGTCAAGGCTTTACCTTTTAAAATTAGAAAAATAGCTTAGCTTAGAAGTAGAACAATTTTTATCCAGTTGACTATAAAATAAACAATTATCTCCTACAAAGTTCTTCACTTACAAAAGTAGTCTTAGTATAATGAAGATGTCTCCTATTTCATTGGAGGGCCTCGTTTCACGCTCCCCTACTTAAGTTACTCTTAAGTGCAAGATGGTACTTAAGGACATCACTTTCTTCCGCTGCAGGGTGTTAAGTTATATTCGTATTTACCTAGCACTACATTTTTTTACTTTGCGAAGGGAAATTAATGAAATATTTTGTGAATTTTTATACCACTAGCTGATGCCGACGATTTTGTTCGCGTTTATTGAGGTTTTTTGGATTCCCGCGGGAATTCTCTTATTTTCCGGGATTAAAAGTGGCCTATGTGCTATTCCAGTCTATAATATCGGTGCCAAATTTCATCCAAATCCCTTCAGTCGTTGCAGCGTGATTGAGTAACAAACATCTACGCATTTATAACATCATGAAATAAAACTTAATTTTTTTCAAAATAATTAATTGAACTCCGAATTTTAACTCGCAATCATGCAATAAATTAATTGAATTGAACTAAGACCTACCGTCTTCATCTTCATTTGCCTTTGTCGCAGTCGGATAAAAATCATCCGATCCGTTCGAGAACTAAATAAAAGCGTCACCGACAAAGGACATGATAATAGAACATTAAGAAGGTCAGACCCATCCATTACCGAGCCACTTGGCGCTTCTACGAGAGAAGCGTAACTTTTTCATTGCACGCCAACAACAAAGCGGGTCGACGAGGCGATCACGTGAACGTGGTTTCACATTGTGCCATTATTATCCGTGAAGCAAATTGAATAAAAGCCGGATACATTCCCGGCCCATTGCGCAAATTACTCAGAATGGACTTCGGCTGTAACGGAACGCTGATATATTTATCTTGGCGGCTGATGTTCCACATAAAGTACAATTACCGTTAAATATAAAAAATATTTAATGGTAACTGTAGGTACTTTATGTGTAACTAGCTGATACCCGCGACTTCGTTCGCGTGGATTGAGGTGTTGTATTCCTGCGGGAACTCTCTTATTTCCCGGAATAAAAAGTAGCCTATATCCTATTCCAGACTATGATCTATCTCTATGACAAAAAGCCAAATAGATTCAGTCGTTGCGGCGTGATTGAGTAACAAACATACAAACTTTCGCATTTATAATATTAACTAGCTTTTTCCCGCGGCTTCGCTCACGTTAAGTTCGATTTTTCAAACCCCTATTTTATCCTTTAAGGGGTTGAATTTTCAAAAATCCTTTCTTAGCAGATACCTACGTTATGATAGCTATCTACATGCAAAATTTCAGCCTGATCCGCCCAGTGGTTTGAGCTGTGCGTTGATAGATCAGTCAGTCACCTTTGCCTTTTATATATTTAAGATAGGATAACGTTATTATGTTTAAATTTTTATGGAAGCCTGAAAGAACACATGAACAAAGTGTCTTTAAAGACTACTCGTATTATAAAGAAAGACTAAGATGCGTCATTGGACAATCTCTTAGTAAATAATAGTTAGTTATAGTTTAGTAAGTTTTTAACACAGCTCGATTGAAATTATGCTTTTATAATTAAGTTAGGAAGGTGGCAGGCTTGGGATCTCACTCTAATACGAAATATTGTAACATCCTTTCATTTACTAGATAATTATTCACGATTAAATTTGATTGCGTGTCAAAAGCAAAACGCTACGCCCGATAAATTATAATATTCACGCTGGAAAATCAAAGGCTATATAAAGTTATTCCTCATATCCATATAGGTAGTTGTGCCACACACAAGGGACATCAAAATTAAATAACTTTAATTCACCTTACCATGAAAAATCTTTATGGAACAACAAATTTCTTGCTTTTTTTTATTCAATGAGATAGTCCTTGACTGCGATCTCACCTGATGAAAAGTGACGATGCAGTCCAAGATGGTAGCGGGCTAACATGCAAGTGTACATTCAACCCATAACCCTATAAAGTTTCTACAACGCTATCTTGCCTGAACACTAAATCGCTTGGCGGTACGTCTTTGACGGTAGGGTGGTAACTAGCCACGGCCAAAGCCTCCCACCAGACCAGACCAGAGGCAATTCAGAAATTATTAATTATTTATTATATTATTATAAAATACCAAATTGTCCCCGTCGGGAATCGAACCCGAGACCTCCCAGTTATAAGACCACAATGCTCACCACTATGTCAGGCAGGTTCCAGGTTGCTCTTTTTGAAATATAATGTTGTCACAGTTTACAATTATCATGATCTTATGAATTGCTGGAGCGGGTTACATCCACGCTTCTTTATCACTCATAATAATCTTCATCTTCAATTGTATAATGCCATCATCAGCCCACATGCCCACATCCACTGTTGGATATAGGCCTCTTTTAAGTAGCGCCAACGTTGCCTATCCTCGGTCTTTCGCATCCAATCGATGCCTGCCACTTTTCGGATGTCATCGCTCCATCTAGCCGGGGGGCACCCTACACTCCGTTTGCCGAGACGCGGTCTCCACTCGAGGACCTTACGACCCCAGCGGCCATCAGTCCTCCGACAAATGTGACCAGCCCACTGCCACTTCAACGTGCTAGCCCTGAGAGTTGTATAATGTGCTTGGCGTAAATTTTGAAATAACGTATCTAGCTGTAAGTGCGTCGATTATGTGGCTTCTCAAAACAGTTTACGTTGCGAATCATTACTACTACATTTAATGTTGTTGTAAAATATGTAGATGCGAAAATCCTTGAGTGGATGCTAAGCATTAAAATATTCATGTTATGCGAAAATGGGTCGTTAGCATTTAATATACATACATACGCTTTGTATATTTTCAAGACAATTTAACTTCTAAGCGTACTCTACCCACCTATTGTTCGTGCGCTAACTTTTTATTTTCTTGCCTTTCATAAACTTTTACGCATAATGAAAAAGAAACTCTATTCCGGACATTTCCAGAACAGCCTTTATGATTATTTAAAAGCTTTGTGCTACGACTTTGAAAAAACCGGTCAAGTACGATGACATTCGCGCACTGAGGGTTCTGAATCTTGAGAGGATTGTACTATAAAATACATCTATATCTAATAATAATCTATATATATAAAGTTCAAAGTCCTGACTGACTGACTGACTGACTGACTGACTGACTGACTGACTGACTGACTGACTGACTGAGATATCAACGCACAGCCTAAACTACTGAAGTTAGAAACTTGAAATTTTTACAGTTGGTTCCTTTTATGACGTAGGCGCACATTAAGAAAGGATTATTGGAAATTCCACCCCTAAGGGGTTTAAATAGGGGATGGAAGTTTATATGAAACTCCGTCATTTTTCAATCTGTTTCCATCAAAGTTGGTATTTGAGCTTTTAGTTAAAAATAAAAAAGTACGTGTGTCACAGTTTTTGAAAATTCCACCCCAAAATCTAATTCCACGCGGACGAAGTCGCGGGGGCAAAAGTTAGTCTATAATATAAAATCGCTACAAAAATAAATTAGACCACTACTATTTTGGAATACAAGAGTGTCACAATGGCTGTTTAGCATAGCATAGCATTTATAGAGATACAAAAAAAAAAACAACTACCAATATCACTCATCGACTGCAGTAATGCACAGAAGCCGTGCCATAGGGCCTGTGAGTGGGAAAGAGAGAGAAACACTCAAATGATTTATGGCCGAGTCTGAAGCGAGATAATAACACTACTAGAATTAATTAGTATAGTTCTTGCAATTCACGAGGGCACGTGGCTCATGATTGTGTGTGTGTCGTATCTGTATAAGTGGGAGCGAGAGCTTGCTCACGTCTGATCTCTCCCACAAATGCTCCGGACAGGCACGCATACTTACCTAATGTGCATGTACACGACGTGACCACAAATAAAGCTCACGCGCCTTCGTGAGTTGAAAAAACTATACCTAAATGAAATTAATTATTAAAAGAGTTTGTTTATTTTTTGTAGCTTTACTGAATTTGAACTCGAAGAAGAACTTAAAATTCATCTGTCGTTATCTGAGTTAGAATAAAAAACCGGTCAAGTGCAATTTGCATCCGTACACGAAGGGTTCCGTACTATCGTACAAGATTTAACACCAGACATTATTATGATCGAGCAAAAGCAAAATTTTATTGAATTGAGACCAATTTTAATAATTTTTAACTTTGTTCTTTTTAACATTTGTTGTTATAATGGCCATATGTATAAAAATATACATTCTGTGAAAATTTCAAGTCTGTAGGTACCTACGGTTCATGAGATACAACTCGCTGATAGGCGGACGGAGAGGTTAGACTTAGTAATAAGGTTATTTTTTCTTACCCTCTAACATATTATTCTTAGAGTCTATGCTCGCTACTTCTTATTTTTACTCATACTAGTTCTCGCTTTTATGCCTCTCGTACTTTTATTCTTCATACAAGATCTTTCTTTCATTCATCATCTTTCACACTATGGGTGGGGGGGTTCCCTTCCTACTTCTACGGGGTTTAGGGTTTCTTAGGGTTAAAGGGTTACGTTGACACCGTTTCGGTACGGAATCCTAAAAATATTTCAATCTCGTCGAAGCTCTTCAACATTATTTTTTAAAAGAACATGTTAAACATGACTACTATATCACTTTCCCTTTAAAGCACCAAGCTTATGTTAGGAGAGTACGACAATAGTTCAACGGGCGGGTTTGAAGTTTGAACCTTTCGGATTTCAGTCCAGCCACTTGTCCGTTGAGTTATTGAGGATTATAATAAAGAGTTGATTACCTCCGGTCTCCGGATCAGACCGGAACTTATGGCAAAACGTGCCTTCTGAGACACGAAGGAACTTTAGACACACCCAAAGTACCTACCTAAGCCTTGAGTTTGGGTTAACGCAGCTTAACTAACACAATCGACTTATATTAATATATACAGGGTGTCCCACGGCTATGCCACATGGAGGGGAAGTACCTTAAATATTGTAGATGGAACATTTTACTGAAAGAAGACTTCATTTTAATTTAAAAAACAGTTTAAACTGCATTCATAGATTTTTAAATAATTGCCTGGTTGAACCGGGACTCGAACCCGCTATACGAGAATAAAAATTAACCTGTATCTTTATCATACCGATCGGAAGGCTTCATCATAAGGATTATTTTTTGTTAAATAACATAGCATGAGAAATAAAAGGAAGACCATGAATTTTAGCCTTTGATGTAAATTTTGTTCAGAAAAATGAAAAGCTGACATTGGCGTATCGACATGTCCTTCAATCCCGCTGCAACAGTTTGCAGCGGGATTGAAGGACAAACCAATAAATCAACAAACAAACACACTTTCGCATTTATAGGTAATATAAGTAAGGATAGTAAGGATCGGGAAATGATGCGTACTTCTCAAGTGGGTACTCATTAGTAATAGTTCATGTCAGTTGTATGTCGATGCGATACGCCAATGTCAGCTTTTCATTTTTCTGAACAAAATTTTACATCAAAGGCTAAAATTCATGGTCTTCCTTTTATTTCTCATGCTATGTTATTTAACAAAAAATAATCCTTATGATGAAGCCTTCCGATCGGTATGATAAAGATACAGGTTAATTTTTTTTCTCGTATAGCGGGTTCGAGTCCCGGTTCAACCAGGCAATTATTTAAAAATCTATGAATGCAGTTTAAATTGTTTTTTAAATTAAAATGAAGTCTTCTTTCAGTAAAATGTTCCATCTACAATATTTAAGGTACTTCCCCTCCATGTGGCATAGCCGTGGGACGCCCTGTATATAGCTACTCGTGCTGATTCACTGATTCACTCACTCACTCACTCACTGACTCATTGATCACCTCTCCTGTAAAATTTTGTATGGAAATTTTTTTTTTCACTCACGGTTTCGTATAGAGGACAAAAATTCATTCGGAGGAAAAATATGGAGAGAGCTGATGATTGAGGATTTCGGAGACGGGTGAGGAGCACCGGCCAAGGTATCGAAGATAGGTGGGGGGTGTTCAACCAAATGTCACTCGAAACCTGATCCAATTGGCAAAGAGCCGAAAAAAAACTCCAAAATGGCGGATTCAAGATGGCGGCCATACAAATTTCGTCGGTGTCTATCTCGGAGACTATAAGAGATGGAATAGTGGTTTCTTGGAAAAAGATGATCAGGACCCGAAGGTCTACTTGATGAATAGAAAAAAAATTCAAGATGGCGGATTTTATTTTTTTCCATACAAAATATATGCAAGACTTTATACGGTTCCTTTTCAAAATTTCTGATGGTTTCGTATAGAAGACAAAAATTCATTTGGAGGAAAAATATGGAGAGAGCTGATGGTTGAGGATTTCGGAGACGGGAGAGGAGCACGGCTAGGATAACCAAGATAGGTGGGGGGTGTTCAAACAAAAGTCACTCAAAACCTCATCCAATTGGCAGAGAGCCGAAAAAATTTCGAAAATGGCGGATTCAAGATGGCGGCTATACAAATTCCATTGGCGTCTATCTCGGAGACTATAAAAGGTGGAAGAGTGGTTTCTTGGAAAAAGATGATCAAGACTTGAAGTTCCACTTGATCAATAGAAAAAAATTAAAGATGGCGGATTTTTTTTTTTTTCATACAAAATATATGCAAGACTTTGATACGGTTTCTTTTCCCTAATGGTTTCGTATAGAGGACAAAAATTCCTTCGGAGGAAAAATATGGAGGGACCTGATGATTGAGGATTTCGGAGACGGGTGAGGAGCACGGTCAGGGTATTGAAGATAGATGGGGGGCCTTCAAACAAAAGTCACTCAAAACCTCATCCAATTAGCAGTGAGTTGAAAAAATCACCAAAATGGCGGATTCAAGATGGCGGCCATACAAATTTAGTCGGTATCAGAAAACACGCGGTTCGCTTTAGCGAGCCGCGCACCCACGCGCCCTACTAGTATTATATATACGCCTTCACAACTAGAGACTACAATATGGGAGCACATATACAATACGTTTCAATTTCAACTCACAGGCCTTTGTCAAATTAAATACATACATAATGTAATGGAATAAAGTTAACTTTTCAATTGATAAGTTGTGTGGGTTGACTCTTTATTGCATATGTTTATGGGAGTTCGCATCGTGAGGCCGAAGTGGCTAGACGTGTCGAGTGCGTGGAGCAGAGGTTAATGACCTCCTAGTTACGATGGCGGCTGATGCTAATATCGTTAAATGCAATAATTGTGATCTAGTGATTAATGAAGTTCTGTGTTTTGTGCAGAATAAGTTAGATATAATGGACAATATTAGTCTTGCGCAGCTCTGTATCGAAGGCTTCGGGGAAGAGGAGATACGCTGCGCTAAGGCTTTGCTCCAGCAGGCTGTGCCTTCAGCAAAGCGTATGACGCAGAGAAAAAACAAAGGAAAGTTGAACAGGGATATGGATGATATCATTAACTTGTTTAGATCGGTTGATCCGGAATTGGTACCGATTTTTGTGGCTCGTGATCTACAAAAACTTCCACCGTTAACCTTTGATCACATAGATGTGACGAGGCTGTTAAAGGACTTGCTGATTTTAAAAAACGAGCTTAACCATGTAAAAGTCAATTATGTGGCAAAAGAGGAACTCCAAAATTTAATTTGTGAGCAGAATTATGTGAATAAGAAAAGAGGAGGATGCTTGATAAACAGTTTTGTAATGTGTGACAGTGGTCCTATGGGGTTAACACAGAATACCTATAGTCCTCATGAAGATGATCTCATACAAAAGGTCGATCAACCGGTGGAGGAGTCAATGACCGTTAAGAGCACAGAAGTTGAATCCAAGGTGTCACAAGGCCGCGAGTGTCCATCCATCTCGCTCGATGATACGGCGAATGGATACGGCCGTCTCCCTTGTACACCTCGCGCGTGTAATGACAATGTGAGGCCCACCGCGGTTTCGAAAAAACCAATAGGATTAGGTAAATCGCTATCGGTCTCGCTCGATGATATTGCGAATGGATGCGAGCGTCTCCCTTGCACGCCGCGCGCGTGTAATGTTAACGAGAGGCCCACCGTGGTTTCGAAAAAACCGGTCGTAGGAGAATCGCTATTGCAGACTAACTGCGACGCACTAGACGTCCCGCTCTTACACAGCGCAAACGCTGATAATAGCTATCTCTCTCGAACTAATCACGTGGAGAGGCGCACTGAGTTTTTGAAAGAACTAATTACGCATGACATTGAAGCGAAAATGACATCGTCACTGCAGCGGAGCGTCCCGTTACAACAAAGAGCGGATACCTATAATATTGATTTCTCTTTAAATAAGCGATCAGTGAGTCCAGCGGAGATTCCAGGCAACTCGTGCGCTTGTACGCCGGCCCCGGCTGCGAGTCGCACGTTTGCGGATGTAATAAAGGAGAAATGTAATTCTAATGAGAAGGAAGGAGAATGGACTCAAGTTAAATATGGCAAAAATAAAAGTAAATATCGGTTCAGGGGAAATAAGGGTAAGGGGGTAACGGATTCACAAGGAAGCTTTAAGGCCGCGGAAATTAAAATACCTTTTTATATTTATAATGTAGACAAAGGCGCCTCGATAGAGGATATCACGAGGCACATTTATCAAAAGACCAATGTGAAGGTAGAGCTGTCAAAAATGATAATGAAACAGGCTAAACAATATGAAGCGTATAAATTTGATATACCTCGCCACAAATTATCGGTGTTCATGGATGAGAATATATGGCCAGAGGGTATAGCTTTTAGGCGGTACATATACTTCAAGAATAGGAGCTCATTTCAGGCTAACAGAATGGAGGTAGAGATAACTTCCCGCAAAGAACAGTTACGTACATAGCATGAAGATAATTAGTTTTAATTGTAAGGGCCTTAAAAGGTCCAAGGAATGTGTAAAGTCTCTTTGTCAGTCGGCAGATTTAATACTACTCCAGGAGCACTGGCTGACCAACTTTGAAATACCTATTCTAGGCGAGATCCATACCGACTTTATGTATACTGGTAAATCACCTATCGATCTTTCTTCTGGGCTCCTCAGAGGCAGACCGTATGGAGGCGTAGCTTTGCTGTGGCGGAAAAGTGTTTTTACCTCAGTATCTGTTGTGCCGTGTAAAAGTGATCGGATTACAGCGATAAAATGCATAGCAGCAGGTCGTGAGTTGTTATTTTTTAGTGTATATATGCCTACTAATTCGGTTGAAAATATTACAGAATTTAATAATTGTCTAAGTGAGATTGTAGCTGTAATTGAAACTTGCGATATTCAGACTGTATTTATTTTAGGCGACTTTAATGCGCATCTTGGCGAACTTTTCGATAAAGAGCTCCAAAATTTTTGTTCTGACCAGAGATGGGTTTGCGCGGATATAGATAAGCTAGGGCGAAACAGCAATACCTACACCTTTATAAGTGATGCACATGGCTGCCGACGCTGGCTCGACCATTGTTTGGTCACTGAGGCAGCTTGGATGTCGATAAGTGAAGTCAAGGTGCGCTATGATGTGTATTGGTCTGATCATTTCCCCCTAGAAATAAGTTGTAGTCTTAATACTACAACAATGAAATCGAACATCTTTAATAAATCTTTGCCAATTACAGATCATATAAACTGGAGGGATAAAACTCAGATCAATGCATATCATCGTATATGTACAAATTTACTGAAAACCATAGATTTTCCGCCAGAACTTAGCGTATGTTGTGATCGCATTTGTACTGATGAAAGCCATAGGATAGTGATAAATAATATGTACCAAAAAGTAATAAAAGCGCTCCAAGAGGCAGCGATTATGAGCAACCAGCCTGGTAGGGTGAGGAGAGGTAAACGCATAACTGGGTGGAATAAATATGTTAAGGACGCACACAGAGAGGCTCGTGAAAAATTTTTAAAATGGAAAAAATTAGGCATGCCGTCATCTGGTAGTATATATGAGGATATGAAAAATAGTAAAAAGACGTTTAAAAACAAGCTTAAATTTTGTCAGAATAATAAAGAACAACTACAGATGGATGTATTGGCGGAGCTGCATAGTCAGAAAAACTTCTATAAATTTTGGAAGGAAACAAATAAACTTAATCCGAGAACGGGCCTTCCTGTTAGCGTGGATGGGGAAACGGATGCAAAGCGTATAGCTGACGTATTTAAGGAGCACTTCAGAGTCAGGCCAACCTTAAATATGAAACAAAAAACGCCGGGTGGGTGTGACCATGTCTCGGGGTTTTCCCTCTCATTTTGTGCCAAGGATGTAAGGATGGCTATAAGGAACTTAGCTAAGGGAAAATCTCCGGGACATGATGGGCTGAGTGCAGAGCACTTGATGCATGCGGGCCCGCATATTCACCGGATTCTCGCGATGCTTTATACGTTTTGCATCCGGCATTCCTACCTTCCTGCAGATCTTATGGAGACCATAGTTGTGCCAGTGGTTAAAAATAAAACGGGTGATTTAGGGGACAAAAGTAACTACAGGCCTATCTCTTTAGCTGCGGTGTTAGGGAAAGTGTTTGACGGACTGCTTGACCGCCAGCTCAGCAGATATGTGAAACTTAATGATGCACAGTTCGGTTTCAGAAGCAACTTGTCCACAGAAAGTGCTATACTGGCGCTTAAGCAGACCGTGAGATACTACACCGACCGAAAGACACCAGTTTATGCGGCGTTCCTTGATCTTTCCAAAGCATTTGACCTTGTTTGTTATGAAAAGCTGTGGGATAAGCTGAGGGACCTCAATGTACCCCCAGAGTTGATAAATACATTGAGATTCTGGTACAGCTCACAAACGAACAGGGTCAGATGGGCTGGTGCCTATTCGGATGTGTATCGCCTTGAATGTGGAGTTAGACAGGGTGGCTTAGCATCTCCTACACTGTTTAACATTTACATTAATCAGTTGATTGATGAACTCCGAGGTACCAAAGTTGGGTGTTCTATCGATGGAATTTTAATCAATAACCTGAGCTATGCAGATGATATGGTTTTGCTAAGTCCGTCGATAGGTGCTTTAAGAAAGTTAATTAAAGTATGTGAGGATTATGCTGCATCACACGGACTCGTGTACAATGTTAAAAAGAGTGAATTAGTAGTTTTCAGAAGTAAAGGATGCACCTTAGATTACATTCCGCCAGTCTCTCTAAATGGCACCCCTATGAATAGAGTTACCGAGTTTAAATATCTGGGGCATATTGTGACTGATAACCTATCGGATGTTAAGGATATAGAAAGGGAGCGTAGGGCATTGGCGGTCCGATGTAATATGTTGGTTCGCAGGTTTGCACGTTGCAATAAAAAAGTTAAGCTTACACTTTTTAAGGCTTATTGTCAAACTTTCTACACGTGCAGCCTGTGGGTAACATATACGCAGAGGGCGTTTAATGACCTACGCATCCAGTATAACAATGGCTTCAGAATGCTATTGGGGTTGCCGCGGTTCTGCAGTGCGTCACAGATGTTTGCTGAGGCTCATATAGATGATTTTTATGCTATTATGAGGAAAAGAGCAGCATCTGTGATGAATAGAATGCGTGGGAGCTCCAATGGTATCCTGAAGATTCTGGCGGGAAAAATGGATAGTCCATTTCTGAGACACTGGGTTGGCATGCACATGCATTCTCAGTGTTTCAGAGAGGGACGATATATGAAATGATTTAATGTCTACTAACATAGTTTTTAAGTTAAATTGATGTGACTAACAATAACATTATTTATTAATTAATTATTAGTTACTATATTAACAATTTTATGGATTTATATCTGAAATAAATATTATTATTATTATTATATTATTATATGTGCGTCCATATATTACTGTGCCCAGCCAAATCGGTTTAAGCGTTGCTGAGTGATTGACGTCCAAACTTTCGCATTTATAATAATATATATTAGTACTATTAAGTAGGATTTCAGTGAAAAAATCTATTTCTGAAAATGTAAATACCATAAAAAGAATCGACTAAGTAATTATTTTTATAACTCCGTATACAAATTAGAAGATAAGTCAAATTTTTGGCGTACTTTTGGTTAATTATAATTTATTATCACATTAAATTATCACATTAGTTAGGGAAGTAAAAAAATATTCGCTAAAATATTCGTTATTTTTTTAAAGAATGTGGCCATTAAAAATGGCCTTGACACAGTATCGCGAATTCGAGCCTAAGTGTGTGTTTCCATAGACTACCGTAAACCGTGCGATACGATGTGGGTGCGATATGGAACACATGATACATTACTACTGCTTAAGTCATTCGTGTCATTCGTTAATTTTTTATCGATAGTAAAATCAACGAAACAACGAAAAAATAAAAAAAGAATTTCGTGTCTTGAATCTTGATTCATGCAATGCGTTGTCAGGTAATTAGTATCATTGCTCCAAGAAAATCGTAGTAATGACAAAGCCAAACCAACGCAATAAACAAAAATGTGCATAGTAATTCCGTTTCATGTCAGCAGCAGTGAATATATATAAATCATCATCATCAACTTATGGACGTCCACTGCTGGACATAAGTCTCTTGCATGGACCTCCACAGATCTCGGACTTGCGCCGCCTGAATCCAGCGACTCCCTGCGACTCGTTTGATGTCGTCGGTCCACCTAGTGGGGGGTCTGCCAACACTGCGCTTCCCGGTGCGAGGTCGCCACTCCAGCACCTTGGGACCCCAACGACCATCAGCTCTTCGAACTATGCTGCCCTCGTAATTGAAAACACAGTAACTTAAAGGTAACTTCTATGTAACATACTGTGTTTTCAATTACGAGGGCAGTATGTGCCCCGCCCATTTCCACTTCAGTTTCGCGACTCGCTGAGCTATGTCGGTGAATATATATAAATATAAAAATGTATTTACAGCGCACGACTCTATCGATGCTGCATCGCGTCTGTATCGAAGCTGTATTGCGATTGTAGCGATTCAGAATCGTTTTTCCGAGTTCGAAGGTATCTGCGACAGCATCACGACTGTATCGCGATCTTTTCGCGATTGTACCGCTACTGAATAACTGTAAAAAGTCGCCGTGGGCGATTTGCGTTATGGTTGTTGGATTACATTTTTGGTCTAGTCGTGCGGCAGGCTGTGGAAATACACCCTGGCCATAATATTACTTTTTCATTTTATTTCCACATGACGAATGTTGGTTTCGTGACACAAGCATTACGAGGCAATTTAGTTGAGCCAAAGAAACGGAATGTCCTTTTGCTACAGCAACTACGTGACGTACGACGAAAGACGTCTCTATAAATAACATTTACTACATAAAATATTGAAAAATGTGCGTTATTTCTTTTACCATAGTCCAAAGTATAGTATAACTAGGTTTGTAGGCTTGGCTTGGCCCGCCTGGCGTAACGTTTTCAAAAGTCACGCGGAACCCTGTTTTTTTCGGGAATTTTATTTTTATGTTTCTTTATATTTAATATATAGGGATTTATACAGTATTGTGGTATAATCATGAACTCGTAGTGTGTGTTTTACCGTATAGTAAGTAACACAGCACTGTCGATAATAGGTAAAAAAATATTGTGTTGATAAATATGACACGCTCTTAATCCTCAATCCATACAAAAAACCCGTTCCGTTGCTGCGTGATAAAAGGAAAAAGAAACATACTTTTTCATTTATAATATTAGTAAGGATAGTAAGCATGTCTTTGTATGTTTCCCCTTTTAACATCTACTTCAATGACAAGCCTGAAGCCTGGGGAACTTTTTAACTCCTGAATCCAAGGGGATGAAATCCGAATTTGCGTTAAACGTTGCTAATCTATACTCGCCTCGCCTAATTACAGCAATTAATATTAATGGTTTGAACGAATACATTCTAATCTGCAGTGAATAGAAGATCGTCTTATGTTCATTCCTTATAAGTATTAGTGCTATTTTATTGGTTAGAGTTTTTCAATTTTGTTATTTAATATTTCACGAATTCAATAACAAAGTCAACATAAATTGGCTTATTACATAGATAGATGCGTAGTTTATTTTTTTAACAAAACGATAATGTGAATAGAAAATGTATAGCTAGGTAAGTTGTACTACTTAATTTAAATTAAATGACAAAAATGCAAAACATTCTAACTTCAGTGTCGAAGCACACTCAGAATTCAAATTACGAGTGTTAGGTATAAGTATTAACAATGCTTTTGGAAGAAAAGCATTCCAACACGTTTAATTTTATACAAAATTATACAGAAGCGAATCGAATTAACTAATACTGCCCCAAAATTGGAATTCCCGTCATCGGTTCCATTGTGACATTTTGTCCAATTGTTTGCCTCCAATTTAATTATAATGTTCAGGACTAATTTAATGAAATATTTGTCCAACCAATGGAGATTTCTTAATTGAAATATTTGTGAAATAAAAGTGAACTTTATTGATTTTGCTTTGGAGATTTTTTACAGCGATTTAGTAGTGCTTTTAGTTGACTTTTTCTGATATTTCAATTCCATTCTTTGTATTATATATTATCTATATTAAAAAATAATTACTGACTTAATATTTTACTACATGTATACGGTATAGTATAAATACATAATTATTATACTCGATATATGTATATGTCGATTCAATGCGCCTGATGGCCTCGACTTCGTTAGAACTCCCTTATTTTCTGAGATAAAAAGTAGCAAATCTGCTATTCCAGTCTATAATCTATCTCTGTGCCAAATTTCAGCCAAATCATTTCAGTCGTTGCAGCGTAATTGAGTAACAAAAATCCATACATCCATCCATCCATCAATCCAAACTATCGCATTTATAATATAGTTGTCTTGCATAGACTTTCACGATGCCTCGGTGCCTGCCTGAATCCAACGGCGATTCAATTTATCACAGTTATAGTTTGAGCATATTAGTTCTATATATAGTTATTATATTAGTTCTGAGCAGCTTCACTCCCACTTGTGTCAGCAATAAGCGCCAAAAGGCGGTAAGCAAACTTCATTGACGCGACGCGTCGTCAAAAGCCAGGCCAGCGTTCTTGTCCGTTTTGAATAGCCGATATAGTTCTTTTAATTCATGAGTGTACGCGGCTCATGGTTGTGTGTGTATCGTATCTATCTAAGTGGGAGCGCGAGCTTACTCGCGCCTGACCACTCACACCTAGGCTTCTGACAGGCACGCACACTTACGCAATGTGCATGTACACGACGTAACCACAAGTAAAGCGCCCGTAACTTCGTGAGATAAACGTACTATACGATTATTTTAAATGATCTAACCTTTTCAGGTAGGTAGGCCGGACATTATGGGCCAGGCTGCGAGTGTGAAGTCGGCACTGTGGATATCTCTTCTGCATGGATGCCTTTTCCTTATCGGTACGTATGCTTTCATATACCCAGATCCAGGTCCTTTGCGTCGTAAGGAGAGATAAAATTTCAACGGAGTCAGTATTTTCTAAACCTATTAGGTACAAAAAAATGTATCTGATAATACTGTTCGCACATTAATCCCTGCACCGAGTGTAAGACGGGCTTACATAATATGAGTTGCATTAAGTAAACTAAAAAAAATAGAAATAAAAATATGTTGATAATATTGTTTCATTCGGGTTCAGTTGGTTTAACTAAAGTTAATGTTTAAGTTAAAGTTGTCGTCAAACGAAAACGTAATCAAAGTGAATTACAAAAGTAAGCTTTTAACTTCATGGTTTAGGCTCAAGCGTCTGATTTTATCACACTGGCTGAAATTTTTAATGGAGATAGTTCATACCCAGGATTAACATATAGGCTACATTTTATCCCGAAAAATTTAAGATTTCCGCAGGAATAAAAAAACCTTTATCCACGCGCACGAAGCCGTGGATGAAGTCGCGGGTAACATCTAGTAAGTATTAGTATTATAATGTATTAATGGGAATATTTACTACTCAAGTTCAAAGTTTACTTTTCTGTCGTTAAAATAAATCGCCCGTTGTGTAACTGGCCATTAATAATAAGTGTTGATAAAATCATCGCAATTTCAATATTATTAATAATCCATTTTGAGCGGCGCTTGCGGATCTTCTGTAATCTATGATCAGTATTAGATTTTTTTTGAAACCTTCAAAGTAAAACCCAAACGGTCGAATGAATTGCGGTTTTAAGCGAAATACATATTACAGCTCTGAAAAGATGACTAAGCAATCGCTAAGGAAAGTTTTTTGTAAGTCCGACGTAATCATTGGTAACTGTAGTTATGTATAACTAAGTATAAGTACAAAAGTATACATTAATCGAAATAGCAGCATCCAACTCGTAACCCTGGCTTTATTGTATCCTCGCCAAATAAAGGCACGATCCGATTTCCTTTTGTTGAATGATGTTTTGTCGTAAATCATACTCCATCGCATTGTGTGTGAGTAACTCTATTTATTTCATTTCTCTTCACTGACTCTAAATGAAGAGATATAAAAGAAAACAGAAAAGACTATTGTTTCTTGAAGGTCGAAATATTAAATTTTTATGCGCTGTAACTTTTTAACTTCAGTAACTATTGTATGTTATACTAGCTATAGATATAACGTTATTTTCTGATAATGAGGAAGCTGAAAATAGTTTGCACAGAATCATTAAAAAAAAACACCCATGCAACAGACAAAAATTGTTTTAACTTTTTTATTTATTTCAAAATCCTTAGTAATTGCAAGTTCCTTAAACTGCAGCTTGCAGCTTATAAGGAATTTATAATTAAAAAAAATTCAAAAATGACATTGTATTAAATAATACAATGTTAAAATTAACGAGTTTTACAATATATTTAATAATGAAATTACTTTTACGAAGCCAAAAATACTTTTGGGATCATAAGAATGAACCAAAAAATATGGAATGAAAAACGATTAGCCCCAAATACATCTACGTAATATTTACATTCATTTGGAATCCTGGCTTATTGTACTCATGTCAAACAAAGGCGTCGTTCGATTTCCTTTCACAAAATGATTATCTGTTGTTAATCATACTTCCTAGCATTGTACTTATTTATTTGCTGACGCTCTACTGGATCTGAATAAAAATAATACGGATAAGATCCGGAATAAAAATGAATGAAAGAAAGATTGTGTTGAATAGATATTAATATTTTGGTAGAATAGGTACCTTAAATTTTCAAATTGGTTTTTTTTGTGTGGTGGAACAAAACGGAATAAAAATAATAGGGGATAGGTATAACTTTATGAGAATTGACGTCGGGTTAACATACCAATGACCAATGGCAATCTACTCAAAGTGTTTGATGATGAAAACAAAATAAATATAAATAATGAGCAAACGAGCAGGCGGGTCACCAGATGTTAAGTGATTACCGCCATGAACATTAATTTGCTATAATCCGGGATACAAACTAATGTACCGTATCGCAATGCAGCAAGCGTTATGTACCGCCGCCTCTTCCGATACTAGAAATGGAGAAAGAAGAAGTTCGACTTGCAAACAAAGGGTTCCCTATCATCGTTATCAAGGGTTGTTACGTTCCCTCAAATATGGTTGAGCGAAGCAATGGCTGGATCATGCGTCATGCTCGTGAACGGGTGCCACCAACGGGAATGGGTCTGCTTTGGCTGCCCATCTTGACATGCGTTGGATTGGTGTATCTACGTAGGCATTTTTACATTTTTTGAAGCTTTATTGTGGAAGCATAGCATAGCTTTGTAAAAAAAAAATACTTAAAAATTTTTTTTTTTTTTTGAAAAGAGCAACTGCTGAGTTTCTTACCGGCTCTTCTTAGCAGAGACTGCATTCCGAACCGGTGGTAGATTTATGACGTGTCATAAGAGCTACAAGTTAGCCTACATGAAATAAATTAATTTTGAATTTTGAATTTGAATTTTGAATCGTATCCCTGCTTATTACAGTTCATGAGATATAGCTCGATGACAGAGAGGGATAGCGAAAGCCTAAAGAGCTAAGCGCGCACTAAAAATGCAAAGGGTAGGTACAAGGCAGGAGCGTATGCTGATCGTTGCCATACAGATTTTGTAAGTTCGTATTCCTTGTATATCATGGACTTCCGCAAAGTTACTCGTTCCATCCGACCGATAGCGTAAACAACAAAATTTTATAGCACGTAAATATTTCACATAAACGCAAACTGTCGCGATTTCCACGTCAACCGTTTCGCATCGCTAAAACTCATATTTATATTGAAACATGCAAATCTCAAAAATATGCGAGCTTGTAATAAATTCAATTTTTGGTAGGTACTAAAATATTGACTAATAAAATGAATAGTGTTTTTAAAATGCGTAACTTTTTACTCGTAGATTGTGTTTAGTATGTTTTCATATTTTGCAATTAAATCAAAAATGCTAAATAGCTTGTTAAATAATATTTCAAAAATATTCTGCAGCATTTTTTTTTTATTTCCTGTTCATTAGGCGTTGTAAGGTTCACACTGGTAAAATATCCGATTGATATCCGTTGCTGTGTAGCTGCGTGATTGAAAGACAAACCAAGAAACAAACACTTTAAACAGGCTCTTCAGTAGTTAATGAACTATTCGTGAAGCCTTTTAACTTCCTATGTATCTAAATATTGTTCAGATAAGAAATTTCTTATTAAAAATAAGAAACATAAGGGGATGTGCTTTCATTGAATACTCTTTCTCCCTTGGTAAGGAGTAATAACCGGTCAAATATGAGTCGGACTCGCATACGAAGGGTTCCGTACAAAAAAACGCTGAAAAAAACACGTTTCTAGTAAGAGAGCCTTTACTTTTTAATTTATTTTTATAATTTGTTGTTATAGCGGCAACAGAAATACATAACATCCTCTGAAAATTTCAACTCTCTACCTATTACGGATCGTGAGATAAGTACAGCCCGCTGACAGACAGACGGACGGACGAACGGACAACGGAGGCTTAGTAATAGGGTCCCATTGGTTACCCTTCGGGTACGGAACCCCAAAAGAGGCCCTTGTTCTTTGTGTATTTTGGTTGATAAAGAAAAAAATGAAGTTTTAAAATTGCTGAACTGGCAGGATTTAACCCTTCAACTCTTTGAGAATTGTGGCAAGCGACAAGTGTGTTTTTAACCTATTTATGCCCTTTTATACTAAAAATAACACAGTAATAATATAATTATTATTGCCATCAAGGGACCCGCCGGCTCATCCGCCCTAGTTAATTAAAAGTTTCGTAATTAGATTCATTAATGTAGATTAATGCAATTAGACTATCTGCTCTTCAAATGTCACCGAAAGTAACTGGCATAAAACTGATTAAAACTCCTAGTGAAGTCGTCACCTTTCAATTCAATAAAATATGGTCCCAAGGTAAGGGAGATGGACCACTAAGTAAAGTTTAAGTAAGTAAGTAGTGTCAATGGTAGAATAATAAACCTCAACGTAGAATAATAAAGCCCAACGGTTAAAGGTGCGGGCTGAAAACTGTAAGGTCGCAGGTTCGAATCCCACCCGTTGCATTATTGTCGTACCCACTCCTAACACAAGCTTTCCGCTTATTTGGAGGGGATGGGAGGATATTAGTCAACTTCTTATATTATTCTTAAAAAAAAGTCCAAATTAGTCGAAGGAATTATCGGTTTAAATTTTGATAAAGATCTGAATGGTTTATTCTGGGTTCATTGGATAAAGAACAACTCTCTGAAACCAAATGTCTCAGCCTGTCTGTGCTAAATGCTATCTATTTATGGCATCTGAAAATCTTTGAACGGGCATTGCACATTACATAAAATATACATGAGCACGTCTGTACTTCCGTTCTACGCCGACTTGCCAGCATTAACATTTTTTTATTCTTTGAACAGCATTGCTACATCACAAGCAACTTTTTGGTTAATTTTCACATCAAAACGCGTACCAGGCACAATGTTTGGCCACAGAGAGTTGCTCTTAACTTATGAATCCAGATCCAGCCATTTTGTTGATTGTTACCTATTCACAATATAAAGTTCTGGGAGGATATAATTTCTTTGTTAACGGTTAATCAGAGAGTCATTATAGAAACAGTCAAATTCTTTAGTTTTTTTTTTGCTTAAATAATTATAGTCCTGAGTAGGTAAGTAAGTAATAATCAATTAATTATTTCTGTTTCAAATATTAAGTAACTTTATTTTTGTTCAGCTGGCTCCGGAACAGAAGCGCCTTTAGACGACACTACAGTGGATATCTCGTCGAGAAGGTTCCGGGCAGAGTTTCTTCAGGAATGGCATAATTCTCCAGACGCACCGTACTTCGACCCCAGCACGCCAAGAAATATTACCGGGTTGGTGGGACATCCTGTAAGACTGTTGTGCCGAGTGAAGAATTTACAGAACAGAACCGTGAGTTACTATCCTCTTCTTCATCAAAGAGGGATATTGAGAAATAATACGACTTTGATACGACGTAGCATTAATGGGCGCAAGACTTGACGACCTCCCTGGCGCAGTGGTGAGCGCTGTGGTCTTATAACTTTGAGGTCTTTCTTGGGCTCGATTCCCGGCGGGGGCCATTTGGGAATTTATAATTTCTAAATTATCTCTGGTCTGGTCTGGTAGGAGGCATTGGCCGTGGCTGGTTACCACCCTACCGACAAAGACGTACCGCCAAGCGATTTAGCGTTCTGGCACGTGTAGAAACCAATTAGAGGTATGAGTACACTGGCATACCCCTTCCAAGTTAGCCTGCTACTATTGACTGCATCGTCAGTTACCACCAGGTGAGATTGCAGTCAAGGACTATCTTGTCATCGAATGAAAAAAAAACTGAGGCCTTTGGAAGTCCATGCAAGACATCGACGCTTGGGACATCTATCGGTTAAAAAAGAAAAATTAGCACTAGGGCGTCAATCCCAGACAAGTATTTCTTACTTTTCTGGGCCATGTGCATTGCGGTGCAAATTAATAACACTTCCTTTAATGGTGAAGGAAAACATCATGAAATTTTCCAACCTGAAAGTTTTCCAATATGTTTTCAAAGGTGTGTAAAGTCAGGCATTCCACATTTGGCCAGCATAGAGGCCAAATGTGAAGTGACAGACTATGGCCTGTATACCCTTCTCATTTCAGCACAATAGGTAATGCACAGTAGTTGGCCGGCAATGGGTTGAGAATTGAGATGAATGAATGAATGAATATGTGCTATAAACGTTTGATGACATTGAGCTTAAATAAAATAGACCCAAGTGACTCGACCTAAAAACGCTTCAATAACACAATCAAGGCCAATATAATATTTTGTATCATTATTTTTATTTCACGAAGCGAACAATAGCGTTCCGTTTGACGATCAAAGCTACTGTTGTTCCATTTCTCGTTCGGAAGCGTTGTTATCGAACAAAATATATAGGTATATATCCATATTTATTTGAACAGCATAAAATATGATTAAGCACGGTTCATGTTTCGGATTCAGGTCTACCAACTAGTAGAGGCCTGAAATTCGCCTGCATTTTATCACTATATTTTTACTGACTATAATATAAAATACTAGCTTTTACTGGCGCTTTCTTTCGCATGGAGTTAGCTTTGTAAAAATACTTGGAGAACATTTTGTTTTCCGGAATAAACAGTAGCCTATATCACCCTCCAGGTCCTCAACTAAAGCCAAACATCCGAAACGATCCTTTGTTTCGTAGCTGCCCAATAGAGTGACAATCAACAAATCAAATCACATCATTCAATTACTAGCTTTTGCCCGCGGCTTCGCTCATTTATGTATTTATTTATTTTACTGTCCAATTAGCACGGCAGTGTCATTTACACTAATTAGACGAAACACAAAACAGGAAAAATACAAACAAAGAGAAAATACAAAAAAAAAGGAATATTAAAGACTACTTGTATGAATTAAAATTACCAATCTAAAAAACTATGTACTGTAGGACCAGTAAGTCCTACAGTACATAGTTTTTTATTTAAATATTCAGATTAGTTGGGTTTTTTAAAGAATAGAGACAATATTTTAAAGTAAGGTATATAAAAAAACTAGTTGATGCCCGCGACTTCGCTTGCGTCGAATTTGTTTTTAATATCCCGCGGGAACTCTTTGATTCTCTGGGATAAATATCACTCCCTATGTCACTCTCTCAGTCCTCAACTATACCCATGCAAAAAATCGCATCGATCCGTTGCTTTGTCGATTGAAAGACAAATCAACAAACAAACACACTTTCGCATTTACAATATATTAGTAAGGAAGTAAGGAGGGAAATTTATTTATTATGTAAAATTAAATTCGTAAGCTTTCGAAACTATTGGGCATAAATTCTCCAAAGCTCGTGAGATAACGCGATTACTTCGCTCGAGATATGAAACGGTATCTAGATTCTGTTCTAGATCTAGATTCTAGATGTTAAATTCCTGTTCACTTTCACTATGGGTACTAACCTGCTTCCTTTAGTACTCGAAGGAATTTTGTAACTTAACTCAAAAGAAATTGGAAACCGTCCTTGTGACACGAATATAAAAGCTTGATAAAAATTCACGTTATTGCTTCGTTTTGAATACTTCGCAAATCATTTAGTATCAGTGACTTTTATAGCCTAGTTAAATATTCAGTAAGTACTCCAACAAAGATAACAGTAACAGTTTTGATGAATTTCACTCGTAAAATTTTACTTTGCATATTATCCACATTCCTTCGCGTCGTCGGACCAAGTTTCTCAAAGTAATTGTAATTTATTCAAAAGTTTATATGTTTCTTTAATGTTTTTTCAAAGTGTATCGAAGAGTCGTTTTAAATAATGTTACTTTCGAATTCGGTTCTTAAGACTTTTGCGTGTTTTCTTACTGCTGTAGGTTTACTTTATGAGTATTTTATGAGAACAACCGAAACGAAAAGTTACTTCACAGTAAATTTTTTATGACTTGATAAATTTATAAATATGTAAAGTATATAATGTGAAACTATCTAAACTACCCGGCTTCCTAAAGAGTTGCCTCAGTTGCACGAAGCAGTATAATACACACTCTATAGGGCTAAGGCTGGCTGATTGTCTTTCTCTATGCATATTCTTCATAATTCATATCTTAGTTAAAAACAAATGAGGCGTGTTTCTTTATTTTCAATAGAGGTAATTATTCCATTACAAGTTTTTTCCGTGACTTCGTTCCCATTTTTTTAGAATATCGTGGGGTCCTTGGTTTTTCTGAGCTAAAAAGTACTTATACAACTATCCAGTTTCTCAACTATACCTACCCTTGCAAAAAATTACGTCCGGTGCTTTGGTGCTGCTTTAATCCATGATTGATGGACAAACTAACAAATAAACACACTTTCGCATTTGAAATGTTAGTAGGGACAGATTATAATTTGTCTGTTAGTATTTTTATTTTACTTTATCTGTACCCAAAAAACTTGTTCCCAACAGTACATATAAACGTCAAAGTTTAGCAAAAATTTTATTAAGAGAGGGGGTTACTTTAAAAATTGATATGTCATGGAATTTTTATAAAAATGTACAAGTATAACGTGAACATATTATAAACTTTTAAATATATTACTGGAAAGTGGACTTTGGCAAACTTTGCTCGTCAACGAATAAGAGTGTGAGTAGGAATATGCCAAGTTTATAATTTTATGTTTTAAACTCTTCAGAATCATTCTTTCTGTGTTTCTTAGACTACTTTGAAATTGAATATCTATTCTATAAACTTTATCTACAACATAATATTATTCTTATTTTATATAACTGATGCTTCAGACTTACTTTCATACATCGTTTATATTATGCTGAGGCAGTTCTCGTCTATTTGTAATGATTGACTTTGACCTATTTTCATTTCAGTAAGATAATATCATAACAAACACAATTTTCTAAGATCCATTATTGCAGCTTTTGCAGTATAATATTTATTATCGAAGAAAATTGAATCATTGAGTCAGTCGAGATCTATCATCATGAGTGACTGTGTAAACTGTAGGTATGCATGTAGGTAGGTACTGATTGTATGTGTGAGTGAAAAAAAGAGCTACCTGCAGCCATGAAAAAGGAAATGAGGACTAGATGATGCCCGCGACTTCGTTCGCGTGAATTTTGATTTTTTGAAAATTGATTTTGTGAAATATAACTGTGTCACTCTCCAGGTCCTAAACTATACCTTTGCAAAAACTCATGTCGATCCGTAGCTCTGTTGAAGCCTGATTGAAGGACAAACTAACAAACAAATACACTTCAAAAACCATTAATCCAAGCGGTCGAAAACATGAGCATCAGATAGTTACTAGATATATATTTTCATGTAAAAGGTTACACACACTCTAAGCTCTGAGTTATTATAATAACTCAATATATTCAAGTAATTTAGTAAGGTCTATAATGGAGTCTGAAAATATTTACTATCGGTATAGGTGCAGTGTTATTATCAATAGGGACGCTTTACTACGCACTTCGGACCCTGCGAGATTGCTATCGGCCAAGCTTATCATAAATATAACACCCCTAGTACCAATAACCCTAAACTTTTTTATGTTAATCTAAAAATGAATATTATGATACCATTACTGATGGTATGTGGGCAGTAAGCACGTATAGAGCGCGTAGACTAATACTGAAACGTATTTTAATGGTAGGTATCATTGCTCGTAAGTGTCAGGTTTTTGTAATTTTTTCTCAACAACTTTTTTACTTTCTACAACTTAAGTCAAAAAGTCACTTAGGGTGTCAGACGCTCTTAATTTCTATTACAAGTTCAGTATATTCAGCCATAAGTTATTCAGAATTTTTCAGCTAATGTCCATCAATGTACTTTCAAAAACTAAAAAAAGATCTGATGATTTTGAGGGTGGTAAGCGCATTTATATTGGGTTATTAATACATTGAATGCTGTCATTAATATTTATTGTCTAATTTTTGTCATTTTTTCTTAAGCCAAAAATAGATGTTTCGGTCGCTCATAAGTACTATGAAAAGTGTCGGTATATTCGGGATAAATTAGTAATAATTAATTATTTATTAACAGCCACCAATCAATGTTGTCCGCTACTAAGTTCAACAAGATACTTAAACGTAAAAATTCTTTTTACAAAACCGGCTTCAAACGCCACTATAAAAGTATATCGGTTGTGCCTATAAGAAAATTTGAAGAGTTCCCTCGATTTCTCCAGAATCCCATCATAAGATCCTGAATTGATGACAATGGGACCATCTGGGAAATATACCCTTTCAAACAAAAAAATAATGTTCTGAATCGGTCGAGTAATCGGGGAGAAAAAAAAATTAAAAAAAAGATTCCGACGAATTGAGAACCTCCTCCTTTTCTGGAAGTCGGTTAAAAACTAAAGCACCACCACCACCTGCTAACGCTTTGAAAGCACTAAATAGGCAGCACCGCTTTAAAATGTAAACGAAACGCTTAACATAAAAGCAATTTATACAAAGTTTTCAAGCTCTAGACTGGCTCAAACGAAAATTACTGTCTCAGTTCTCTCAGAAGCTCTTTACCAACAAGTTGCAGACTTCTGTGAACCTTTAATCTTTGTAACGGTTAAGAATAACGTTTGAATAATATCTAAACTATACAATTTTACTATCTGAACTAGCTTTTTCCCACGTTTCGATTTTTCAACCCCTATTCGACAGTAAAATAAGCTGTATGTTGAATAAATCAGTCAGTCACCTTTTCCATTTATATAATACTTGTTGATGCCCACGACTTCGTTCGCGTGCTAAGGTTTTTTAATTCCTGCGGGAACTCTCTTATTTTCCGGAATAAAAGTAGCCTTTGTGTTATTCCAGACTATAATCTATCTCTGTCCCAAACAGCTAAATCGGTTCAGTCGTTGCGGCGTGATTGAGTAACAAACATCCATCCATCTATCCATACATTTAAACTTTCGCATTTATAATATTAGTAGGATTTAGATTTCCAATTAAATATTTCTTAAAATGTAAATGATACTAATATTAATGATAGTAAGATTTTGCAATTACTTTATAAATTCTTAAAGGCTTATACAGAGCTTTGATGGATTCAAACACCATAAGATCGTGGTATATGGAAGCCACTTAAGAACTATGTACACATATTATGTTGTTGACTTAAATCTTTTAACAAAATATACACGTATTTCAATACATTATACATTTCAACTTTCGTCTAAAAGTGTCCAAATTCTGGACCACAAAAAAGTTACTGGTCAGGCAGAAAAAATATTTTCCTCAATTTCAACAATAAGTAGGTACCTACTATAATAACTCAAATACATTATGCATACCTATTTGAGCATCTAACTTACTAAGCAAAATCGTCAACTCAATTTTAAAAGGCCGTAAGAACTTAGTTCAGTACTTTGACGAGTTACTTGTAGTTTGATAAGCGATCTTGTTTGAGGAAAGCAATATTCTCCTATTCATGGACGAATAACTTTATTGTTGAGTTGAATTGCTTTTCTAAAAGTTTTGCCGTACTTACGAGTGTTTTTAAGAATCGCTGTTTTTTATAGACCTTCATTTTTACCGACGGTAGTTGTGTATTTCACCACAATCTTGGTTTTCAAGCAGATTTTAAATGGAAGAACAATTTGTATTGTGCATTGCCACTGCAAAAAGGAATGAAAAATCTGTATGAAATTCCTACTGCCCTTTGTGTTTTTTTTTTTCTGTATTTGAATTCAAACATTCAATTCTAAGATCTTCCATCAGTTTTCTTAGAACGCTTTTGATGACACTGATTGTGGAAAATGATGAGTAACTAGTAAAAATCCTTTTCCACTCATAAGACCCTGAAATCAATTTTAATTCTTCTTCGTATTTTTTATCGACCAATACGTCCACTGTTGACTAAAAGTTTCTTTTACCCCTTGGGACCCCAAAGACCATCAGCTTCAATTCGTTATTCACAGCTTCTTAATTTGTTTTTCTTCTTTGTGACATGTTCTCGATACATAACTGGTAAAACCTTATTCTACAGGTCTCTTGGGTTCGGCACCGCGACATCCATCTGCTGACTGTGGGTCGGTACACCTACACTTCGGATCAACGCTTCGAAGCGCAGCACAAGCCCAGATCAGAGGAGTGGGCTCTACGGATACGAAGTCCACAGCGTAGAGACTCGGGGCAGTATGAATGCCAGATCTCTACCACACCGCCGATCGGTCATGCTGTATTTCTTAATATCGTAGGTGAGTATTATTGACTTGCCGCCAAGCGATTTAGCGTACCGGCACGATGGCATGAAGAAACCGATTAGGGGTATGAGTTGAAATTACACTGTCACACCCCTTCTAAGTTAGCCCGCTACCATCTTAGACTGCATCGTCATTCTGCATCAAGTGAGACCGCGGTTAACGACTATCTTGTCATCGAATAAAGAAATTGTTATAATTTAATGGCAAAGTGTAATATTTTTGGCTGTGCATCGACCTCATAATCAACTAATCCTGCCTTATCTCTACAGAACCAGAAACAACGATATCAAGCGGAGCTGAATTATTTATACAAGCGGGGTCGACCATCAATCTTACTTGTACAGTTCGGCATACGCCCGAACCACCAACCTCCATTACATGGACTCACAGAGACCAGGTTTGTATACTATTAACTACAGGAAATATCATTGTTTTCGTGACAAACATTCAAAATAATGCCCCACACGCTATCAAATAAAAAAACACGCGCTGAAAAAAATACTCCGCTACGCTACCGCTACAGTAATAAGTTTTTGTCTTATACTAAAAATCTTTTTAGACAAATAGTTTCTGAATAAAATAGCTGTGACAATCAAACAGACAGACTTGGGCAAACTCTAAAGGGTCCTAGTTTTATAGCGGAATCTTATAAAAGGAATCGTTCTAATTTGATCAACGCATAAAAAGTAATCGATTACGGCGATTTCAATCCTGAGATTGAGATTGAAAAGGAGACAGACGGAGGTTGAAAGGTAGACAACTTAATGTAGTTAATGAACTCAATCTATTCGAAATCGATCTATACTTACTCGAACGAATAGGGTAAGGGACTAATATTTAAAAAAGTATTATTATAATATTGTTTTGGGATATCATATAATGAAAACCTTAAAGAACCTTGAAAAACTTTAAGGTTGACATTGTTTGAAAACAAACCTACATATAAGCCTTCCTTTTTCAAGTCATTCAAAATAGACATCGTGATACAAAAGCCATTGTTAACCGACGAAAAAAAGGAGGTTCTCAATTCGTCGTGTAATTTTTTTCAATTCTAGTACATTATGGCATTCCATAATTACTTTGGATTTGAGTTAAAATTAACAAATTACCTTCAAATCGTTTGAAACCAATGACTTTGAAGTTGTTTAAGCACTAATTAATTTCTCTTCTTCTGAAAGTTGCCTGCCTTGATAAAAAAACTGGCGAAACATTTTAGAAATCTCTAATTAATATTCTTTTAACTTCATCACTTTCATAATAATATCATAATTGACTTATTTATTAACTTAAATATTTCTCGTTAGGGCTTTTCTCTTGAAATTAGCTCGTGCAATAAATTTCCGAAGTAGATACTTAATAATTTACTACGGAAAACCAAGGTAAAGAGATTATAAAAGGTATTTCAAGTCAATTGTTCTTTGAAGCAGTAATATTTTGCTCTAATTGGTCTATTGTAATTTTAATTGCTTTAAGCAATTAAGTATTATGTACTTTAACGGTAAGTGAGGAAACTTACATAACTAAAGGTTTTCCATAAGGTTGTCTAAGGTGTATGAAATCTGCCAATCTTAAACCCTCAGGCTTAAACCCTTTTTATTCTGAGAGGACATCCATGACCAGTAGTAGTCCTTAAAAAGTCAGATATACAAACTATTCGTCCAACATGTAAGCTACTAACATAAGTAGTTGGAAATTCTAAAAGATATATAGACGTCAAAATTTTTTTATAAAACTAACTTCAAACGCCACTACAAAGTATATCAATTGTGCTTTTAAAATTTGAAGAGTTTCCTCAATTTCTCCAAGATCCCATCACCAGATCCTAACCTGATGATCACCTGGAAAGTATATCCTTTCAAACAAAAAAGAATTTTCCAAATCGATACAGGCGTCTTCGAGTAATCGGGGAACATAGATACATAAACAAAAAAAAAGATTCAGACGAATTGAGAACCTCCTCTTTTTTGGAAGTCGGGTAAAAATTATGTGCTGTAAAGTCCCAACTAGCACTAAAATTAGCGGACTTAGAGTAAACACTCGCAGCAAGTATATTTTTGCTTAGCTAGTCTAAATTTGATGATAGCAGTAGGTAATTATTTGCTAATGGACCTTCACCTTACCTCGGGTCATAGCAACAGAATTTTGATCATATAAAAACTCGTAATATCCTAAAGCCTTAGGTTTAAATCATAACAATGAAATATGAAAATATTTTCCAAGAACCAAACGAAGAAAAACATCGCGAGGAAAGTTCTTGGAACAAATTCCATGTTATTAATACCTACGTTGGACCAACGGAGCGGCTTAAGCCCCTACCCACTTCGGTGAAGAAGTCTTTGTCCTTTTCTAATATAAACCTAAGTGGGTACTATTATATAAACTCAATTGACCACAAATTGTACCAGCATTACAAGTAGCTAAGCATTTATTTGTACGAGTACGTACTTGTTGGTACCGAAAAAGCTTTCAACAAATGTGCGTACATTTATCACAATTTTTTTTTTTTTAAGAATGTCAAACATGTTTTGATCTTTGCTAATATTTTTCTTTACATAAATATATACTCAAAGTTCTTTACCCTATAACTACAACAACATCATCAAGCTCTTAATATTGTACCTAGTTCTATGGCCGATTTTTTTATTGAAATAAAATATTTTCACCCGATTACTATAAAATCAATAGGAAAGATTATGACTAGCAGTCTATGGTTTTATTTATTTATTTATTTCTTTATTCTTTATTGTACCACAGACAGAAAAAAAACTTAACAGAATACATTATGTTTTATGTCATGTATTATGTATATGTGTATGTTTTATGTGGTGCTTAAATTACTAAACCGATTTTGATAAATGAGGTGTCCATGATATAGGCTACCTTTAATATAAACAAAATCAACATGACGCATGTTACATCCAATTTTCCAGAGTCGGGTTACAGTTTCTAAAATATATTCTTGTTTTGATACACAGATAATAAACTTCGACTCTGCGCGTGGTGGTATTTCCTTAGTGACAGAGAAAGGCATGAGGAGCACCAGTCGACTACTAGTCCAAAGAGCGAGGGGATCCGATGCAGGCGTCTATATTTGTGGGCCGAATAACGCTCCCCCTGCCTCAATCAGGGTCCATGTGTTGTCTGGTAAGATTTTTTTTCTGCAAATTTTCAGCAATTGAAGTAATTGTAATGCCTAGATTTCATTTTGATCAAACACCTAAGGTTAAGGTCACTATAAATTTTGAAGTACAGAAAAACTACTAAGTATTGCTGATATAATCCTCTTATCACTTAAAAAGGTTCTTATAATATCTTGAACTGATATAAGCTCCAATGGGAAGCGCTGCAATCGGGTTTCTATTTTTTTTTTTACTTTTTTCTGAAAAGCTGCCAGATTTTTGCATTATACAGGTATCACTTCAGAGCTTAGATATATTTTAAGGTTGTAGAATATCAAGAGGGCGCAGTAGTTTCTCGAGGAATTTTAAAGTCATAAATATGTCTTGATGTATTTTGTTTCTAGGTGAACATCCAGCTGCAATGCAGCAGGGTTGTGCAAAGTCATCCCTGGACTTTTTAGTGTCAATAATGTGTACTTTATTTGCCGTATCCATAGTTTTCGTTACCGACCATTTGCAGTTTGGGACGTGAACGGATACTATAATATTTTTAAGGACTAATACATTTTAAAACGTTTGTTTATGATAACGAATTTCAACGGATTGCTAAGCTATTTTTATTTTTGATAGCTAAATTTAAAACAAGTGTAAATAAAAAAAAATATTTTCAAAAAGCAAACTTTTAGTAGCTGGCGGTATTATTAGGCCCTGAATATCATCTAGAACCAGAGTACTTGTTAAAATGAATCAAACGATGGGGTTACGTCATTTTATTACAGAGATTCACTGGTCGAGGGTGTTTTAAATTTTCAATTTACATCTGTGTATGAAATTGCAAAGAAATAACCAAACATACGGCGTAAGTTTAAAGTCAAAATATGTCGGTACATTGAGCTCAAAGTTAAATGATTTTTGGCAACATACAAAGCTTGTCATGTTCTGTTTGCCTGGCTGTACATAAAAGTGTATTATACCAGACGTAACTCACTTTGATTTTTTAATACTTCGTATTTTGAACAATGTGTAAACTGTACATTGTAACTGTAAAAATATGAAAACCTTTTGTGTGTCCATGACGTGCATATTTGTTATACATGAAGTAACCTAACTACCTGATTTAAATGCTTTGTATATTAATAGTTATTAAAATTATGACCTTTATTTTAATGGAATTGTAAATAACTGTACAAAGAAATGTCTGTAAAATTATATTTTGCAAATAGTATTTTAATCCTTAACTTTTTACTGTAAATAGAGTCTAATATAATAAGCAATTGGTAACTTATTAACTTTCTCTTAGAATAAATATTATATTACAAGATCAATCTTAGTGTAAGATAAAATTAAATTACTGTTTTGTTTAAAGTACAAAGATATTTATTTCTTATAATAATTTAATACGAGTGATTATGAATTTTATACTCATAATGAGGAACCAGTCTTAAAGTAAATGAAACAAATGATTTAAACGCTATGAAAAATTAAAATTAATAAATAGTTTTTTCACATCCTTGCGATTTTTACATTTTGTAATTTATAATTTTTATATCTTATTATTATATTCTAATTTATATTCGCTTAACATTTATGCATTTTTTATGCTTTTAAATAATCATATAGTAAATTATTATTTATATTATTGCACGTCAGTTATATCGCTCAGTATTAACTTGTATGAATACATTCGCACCAAGCTATACGAAGTTATACTAAAAGAGCATTGGCGTACTATGTTTATAAAATAATCACTGTATCTACTACGTTTGCTATGCTAAATATATAGCAGAATAATTTGAACCACGTTTTAAAAACGAATGGTGGATGACCTTTTACTTTAGATCATTCAACCGAAATTAACCTAGGTTAAATAGTCGTCTGATGCGATGCTATTTTTTGATACTATCCAAAAAAACTTCACGAAATATCTTAAACATCGACAGCTGATAAAAAACGAGCAAAAAAAAAAAAGGAAACTGCGTTAACGAACTGAGATAAACGAAAACCGATAAATCACAATCCAATTACCACGTCTTGATGTAACGGCGGGATAAGAAAAAATGTTCACTGTTAATAAACGCTTTCCTATCTACTTCAAATATAGCAAAAGTGCCCTTCAGGCCTTCATCGTAACATTATCCAGATGTTTCATCAAACATTACTTCTAATCTCTATTTAGTCTTGTTACTACTTACTTACTAGCTTTAATTACGTTTTACGATTTATTATGACATCGACTAGGTTGGTACTTACTTCTTTGGATGTTTGTATTGAGAATTGTTCGACCAGTGTTTATCCAGGATTTTTAGATGTAATTAAGATACTGCAGTTGTACATCCACCTATTGCGAGTATATTGTAGAGCTCTTCAAATAAAACATTTGCAAATCATTGGTATTGATTATAGTATTGATAATAATTATTATTAATGTATTATGCGCAATATAAATAATGAGGGATATAATAATTTTGTATTATAAATTTTCTAGTATAATAATAATAATTTATATCATACTTGCTCAGTAACTAGGGATTACTATGGTGGAAAGTCTCCTTGTAAGTTGGTGTTTGCAATTTAAGGCAACATTACGTCGCACTATGCTTTAATTGTAATGTTCACATTACAGTTCAAGCTATGCAAAACTCCTTGGTAAACAATCTCTTTTCTTATAAATGGTAAGAAAACTTTTTACTGAAAAAAAAAAAACACTGAACATGGCGGCATTTAATTTCCATACATTTCAAACTATGCAAAACTCCTTGGAACTCAGAGCCGTAAAAAAGAAAATGGAAAACTATTTACGAAAAAAAAAATGGAAATGGCGGCATTTCATTTGATCTGAAAGTTTGTGAAGTTTGTTCGTAAAGGGATTTAAGTTATTTACAACAATGTCAAGCACTTCATCAGATGATGAAAAAGGAGGAGAGCCTGATTTTTGTTTGCTTGAAGCAGAACAAATGATGCAAAACCTTTTACCGGATAAGTCCAAAGTTACCTCGCAAGAATGATATAAAGTAGAATGCTTACCTCGGTTGCAAGTAGCTATTACACCCTCGAACTATATTCACCCTCGCTCGCTGCGCTCGCTCGTGTGACTAAATATCTCGGGTGCACGCGATCCATTAGCGCCCTATGCGAGCTGCGCTCGCACTGGCGCCAAATTGGATCTTGTTCTGTAATAGCTTACTTACGTCCCTTGTGTAACAATCTACTATTATAACACGCTACAAAGTTACGTCAATTAATTTAGGATTATTAAATCATGATTGTTTTACCGTTTTGTATGTACAAATTATTCAAATATTAATAAATTGGTGTAATTACCTTATAATTATTTAAATATTATATTATACAAAATAGATTTTATAAAAACGCTTCGTTGTTTTATTTGAACTAGTCCTTTTCTGATTCATTGAGCAACCAGAAGAACCTACATAGTGTTTTTTTTTTTTTTTTTGAAAAAGGATATTATAGCCAAGCTAAACTTGACTTATATTCTCCTTTTCCCTCCAAATAAGCGAAAAGCTTGTGTTAGGAAAAGGTATGATAATTGTACTGTAAGTATTGACTGGGATCAGTCAATTATTTATTGTTTTTAAGCCACTGCTTCGACGGAAGCTTAAATAGAAAAAAACAAGTCCTCATAAAATGGATATTCTTTCAGACATTATGCAAATTTGAATTCATTCTACCCCAGTTCAACTTGAATTGGGGTAAGAATGATCTTCCAGTCACCTTTCAGATAAACAACTATCCCAATTTGCATTATTATTACAAAAAGGCCTTTTTTTCCTTTTTTTTTTCAAACATAGGTCAAACAAAGGGCCATGTCAATACATGGGAGTAAAAAGCCTAAGTTTTAATATTGTGGCAGCCATGATACTAATAAAAATTTTGACAACGACTTAACTAAAAATTATATCACAATCTCCAGGAGGCGTCATGTTTAGATGGAAACAGAAGATGGCATGATTATTTCTGTTTAAGTGTCTTGTGCTTTGGTTATCTTGATAACTTTAAGTCAGATTCTATCTTCGGTGGTAGATTTGTGACGTGTCATAAGAGCTACAAGTTAGCCTATATGAAATAAATAAATTTTGAATTTGAATTTGAATTTGGTGAATTAGCTTAAAATAAATAAAGGTATATTCTAAGGAATAAAGAAGGCAATTTCTGACCGGGCACTATCACTTTGGTGAGTCTGAATCTATAAACACTGCGTCTCAGAAATCTACAAGACCTTCAAATACAACATTATAATTGGAAGTAGATAAGTTACTCCCATTGGGTTTTGGACGAGAACCTAAAGAGAAATCGCAAAAAAGGAAGATCAAAACTACTCTGGCAACGCTAAGCAGAAGTAGAGATTGGACTCAGCTGGAACGAGGTGAAGTGAGTACGTAGGCCTTAGATCCAAAGAATATACCTATTAAGAAAACTGTATTCTGTAATACACAATTTTCAACACTAAGAAATTTATAAAAACCAGTTAACCTATACATCTTATTTCTCAAAATATACCAAAAGACATTAATTAAATACTTAAGAAAAGTGTAAATAAAAACGGCTCAACACCGTAAAATCGGCATAAATTAACACTTTAATGAACACCCATTAATTCCTTTAGTGTCTGAATCGAATTCCTCCGCTGAAATGTGAGCCTTTTCTTAAATATATAAAGGTGAGCTGGCAATTAATTACGTGGTGTTTAAACGAAAATTTTACTTTGTTAATGAGGTTGCAATTAATTTGTATTAAAAATTATTTAGAAAACGTTCAGGTTGATTTAATTTACCAAATTAAAGCTTTTGAGTAAATAATGAATCTTTCTTTGCAATGAACCTTCATTTACTGAAGATCGTGATTCTTCCCATTAATCGAATCATGATGGGAGCTTTCTTGGGATTTACGGCTCTCAAGTCTTTCTGTATGCAATATTTCAAATTTGCTTTCAGAGAAGGGAAAGCTATGGCACTGTTAGTAAAAAAGACTGCAGGGAACCTGCAGCAAATAGTATCAGGAAGCTCCGTCCACGTCGCAAGAATTTTGGTATTTCAAGAATCGACATTTCGAGAGAGACAATTCGAGGGAGACAAACTCAAGTTCTCAAACGTCAAACCCAGTCTTATGAACGATTTCATTCAGGAGGAGACACGATTCAAATTCCTCGAGATACGAGTACTGTCGATCCGCAGAGATTATTTGAGAGCCTATGATATAGTATATCATCTGTGTCGAGAACACGTTCAAGCATTTCACGCGACAGAATTTCAAGAACCTCTTCTTTTTTGGACCACCGTGCACCGGCAAGACGATGATCACGAAGTCGTTATATAGCCACAATGCTTATGCCTGTGGCTTTTCTCATGTTAGGTTCAATTTTCATGCTAATTTCAAAGCTCTATTTTACTCCCTTAAAGATTGAATTTTCAAAAATCCTTTCTTAGCAGATGCCCACGTCACAGTAACTATTAGGTATGCCAAATTTCAGCCGAGCCGTCCAGTGGTTTCAGCTGTGCGTTGATAGATAAGCCAGTCACCTTTTCCTTTTATATATTCAGATGATATAATTTCTATTATGCTCAAGGTCCAGATCGGAATTTGATATCGTCTAGACTCTGGGTCAATTAAAGTCTAGAGGTTAATTACTATCGAATTTGTATTGAACAGTCTAAGTCATATTTATCTAGAATAATAATATAATCTATAGTCTAGGTGTTTATTCGCTTGGCCATAATCAGTTGATATTTAATAGAAAATTTCGAACAAAAGAAAACTACTAACTTTCCAACACTCTCTTAATAGTCTTGGTACACTCTGTGTTTACGAAAATGGCTTTGCATAATAAATACATTCAGTTTCAATTGTTTCACAATTCAGCCAATTAATTTAATTTATGTCCAATTAGTTGATGCATTCTCATTATTATTTTACCCATCTTGTTATATTTTGCTGTAGTAATTAATTTAAATATTATTAATTATTATGATTTCATTTGGATTAATCTTGTCACTGTTTTAATTATGCCATCATCGTATTAGTTAAATTGTATAACTATGAAAATTGACTTATTTAGAATCTCTTGTTTGGCGGTTTTATTAGTTAGACCGAAGGCGGAAAGGAAAGGTTTTCTTGAAAAAACCTTTTCTTATTTATTTTTAAAACGTACACATTTGAAGCTACAAATAGGCTCAGTTCAGCACATTGATAAATAATTTTATTAAAAACCAAATTTGAGCCAAATTTGACCGCAGAGGCCAGTATTAAAGGTGGCGGATAGTGACTATAACATAAGAGATATTCTAGTGCACAAGTATGTGCGCAAACAAAGGTGCACTTTTTTTGCGTATGGTTGGATGGCAATCCAAAAAGAGCTACGATCTTTGAGATTAGATGCAGGATCGAGAGGTCTTACGTACAGACTCTCCGAAACACGAGGGTACCTATATCAATAGAATTTATGGGTAAGGCCACCAAAATTGTCAATTATATCACAAAAGTAACACAACAACATTTTTTCGTTACGTAGTACGAATATTTATATTATTTTGAAGCAACCGCTGTTTCTTGTTGATTCTTCTCGGTGGAATCGCATTCCGAACCAGGCAGTGGTAGATTTTCTTGACATTCAACAGCACTATGTAAAAGTGCATTTCAATAAAAAGCTTTCTGTTTTGCTAATATACTATTCTATCTCAACCTTCTAACTCCAGGCAGCTAGTGTCTATCTCAATCTTCCAATTTCAGGCAGTTAATCTTAATTTCTTGACAGAAGTACCCAAAAACTCATGGTCTGCAGCAAAGCAAGCATTACAGCTATAGAGCAGTTAAAGACATAAAGTAGAGTCAGTCTATTTCCTCCTCTAACTCCAGAATTGCACTTAATTACGAGTTCTCACATGTCACAAGTACTCCACTATTAGGGCAGAGAGTTGGCGAAATGTTACACATTGATAAATTATACTTGTTCCCCCAGTTGTGCCAACTTTCATGCACAAAAACCTCACATTTCTAACTACTCATTGTTGAGATACTCGTATTTTGTTTTACTTTAATTTGTGCTTTAGTTTATAATATTATTTATGTTTCGGTATCATCCAAGCATTTCAGGAGATTTAATAACATTTTGAAATTAATATTTCCGCAGCAGCGTATGGTTGACAAAAAAACTACCAAAACCAAATATAAAAACAAATCAGTGGTCTGTCACCTTGTCACGGATTAAAATTACTCATAAGAGACATTAGTCAAAAGAGAGAGCGGCTAGTTTCGGTTAATACGTAGCTGAGGAATATATTTTTCTTTTTTTTTTTTGAACTGAGAACTGTAAGTATAGAACGCGACAATGGTGAAAGTATGGAATGCGAGAGTTGTTGGATGCATTAGAATAATGCCAAACTTTGACTAATCTGGTAAAGTTTGGTATTATTCTTGTCCTAATGTATGAAAAAAAAATACAGAAATGCGGAGCAGAAAGCTCCCGCCTCACCGCGTTTCTGAACATGCGTTCAAGAACGTGAAGGTCGACTAGGTTCCAGTTTAGGTCTAAATGACGCGTGCGGAGTACGCGGGCGGCCCTCTCGCTCCGTATTTTACTACAGATAGGTATCTAAGCAATGAATAAAATAGCAATTACGCCCAATAAAGATATCCTCCACCCCAATGTTTTAATCAATCAGAGCATGCCTGGGTTTCCTGATTGCGCGAATTAATTTCTGCTAACCGGCGGGAAAGTTGTTACCGTTCCGACGTGACGCCCGGCTGAGTTCGGCTATCGGGGAAATATTAATTGTTCTTACACCTTTTGTTCTCGCAAGGACCTAATTAAGATGGAAACTATAATAATTTTTATAAAAAATATAAAATTAAGAAAAAAAAAATGTTTTTAACCATTATATCGATTCCATCCATTATCTATTATCCATTATTGCTGGTCAAGTAAGTTAGAGTAGATTGTAATTGTTATTGAGCAACACTTTGTTGCTCAGAATCAACAGAAAAAAAAAACAAAACAATTATATCGCCGTTCCTGGAGAATAAAATGGTAATCGAGATTACCATGATTTTATTTTTATTTTTATTTTGAGATCTGCAGACCTCGATCCATCTAACATAACTTTATTCGCTTAGATTAATTATATTGTTCTTAGTTTATTCGTGATTTTTCTGAATCATCATGACTGAGGTTTGTATTGAGATGAAATTGTAATCTCCAGTCACGTTTGAACCGGTTTCCTCTCGGTTAGCGAAAAATTAATTTATACAAATACAAGTTTGGGCAGGTTCGATTAATTAAAACAGGGCGAAGAAAATTGCTCAACCAAAAAAAAGATTAAAAGATTAGACTTTTAAATATTTTAATTAAATCTTATATACATTTTAGCAATAAAAAAATATTTTCCAGCCTTATAAAGTGATTAAGAAATATCCACGGAACCATCGGATTGGTTAGGTTGGTTATTATTTTAAAAATCCACCCGTTGCTTTTCCTGCATAAAAAGTCATCTATGCTTATTTTCTAGGTTCCAACTATCAGTCTATTCAAAGTACTCTGTGGTTCCAACCTTTCTCAACATTATAAAATTATGTAGACCCGTCGCTGTGTGATGTTTGTACATATTATATTTTATGCTATTAAAGATTTTTTTTTCCGTGATCGAAGTATTAAAGGTACGTTTGAAAATTCTAACAGTACCTTTTCAACTATATTTCTACCAAATTAGTGGTCTATTGTAATTGTTAATCCTATACAGCCGAGCTTAATTAATTAAGTTATTAATTAATATAATACAAACCTACTCAAGCAAGCTTGTCACTGGTTATTCCAGGTATTTATTAAACCACTGTACAGTCAATATTGTCCCTGAAGATTGAAGATCTATGATATTCTGTAAATACCTATGACAAAGGTTAAGGTATCGGACCCAGTTAAAAGGGTTGTGGGCCCTGTAAAACACACCCTACGATGATGTATGATATGTCAAAACAATATTGAAATAATACTGCTTTAAGCGTTTGTTGTATAGGTCCAGTTTTGATGGTGCGGTGGTCACGTGCCGTTGTCAATACGATAGGGTTTTTTTAATCCGTAAACCAGTAGAAACTCTATTCACGAATAAACGTGTGTGTAGACAAAATGTTCTCGTGCCGCGCATGTTAACCCTACAGAAAATTTTTTAGTGATCAACATTCATGAATTAAAAAAATTTATCATTAGATACATGAGCCATTAGCACAGACTGGCGACTATATTTTAATCTATGGAAAATTCCATTAGCAACTCTAAAGTGCAATAATTTTGATATGGAAGATTGGTTTTCATTAAGAAGTATCAATTACAAATACTGAGTCCAATAGAGGAGATAATGAAACTCGTAAACTCCCGGTTATGTGCGAACTAATTCAAATTTTCAGGGGAGTGATTAAATTGTCCCGGCTTTCAGACAAATCGGTGCAATCGGCGTTGTGAATCGCCGTTAGAAATTGCCAATGGAATTAATTTCTCCCCGAGATTTTGAGACAGTTGATGTTGGTCAATTTGAACTTCAAGAAAGGGTTCTTGTATGTAAGTATCTTTAGTACATTCTAAGGCATCTAAACAGAAAATATTATATTTTGCTATATATACCGGGATACTTTTTATCCCGGAATATCCTGTAGTCCTCACGGGATTTTTAAGTATCTAAATCAAGCAACAACGTTGATAGTATCAGCTACTAATAAAATAGTCAAAACTACTATGAGTGCAGTCTTCGTGAAAGTTTCAAGAAGTGGTCAAGTTACTTAAATAAATGGTTAACCAACGTGTAAAATTTCACTGGTTACCCAAAGCAAAGTATAGAGCGAAGCACGTCCGACCTCGTAATTAAGTGTAAGTCAAAGTTTAAATTGTTGTATGAATGAAGTTGGTATTTCCCTATACCGTGTATTGTTCTACGCGACAAATTGCAAGTTTCGTGTGGAGTGCAAGCCGAAGCACATACAAAAGCCAAATTTATGCATCCACTAGCTTTCGCCCACAACTTTTCCGCTTAGTTACGTTGATTTAAAATCTCCTGAAAATCCTTTGTTATACCGCGATTAAAGTAAAATATGTCACTCTTCAGATCCTCACTATACCTATCCATGCAAAAAATCACGTGGACCCGTATCATCGTGACGTGATTGAAGGACAAACCAACAAACAAACACACTTTCGCATTTTTATAATACCTATTAGTAAGGATTACGTAATTTTGTTTAGTTTCATAATTATATGGATATTAAGACGTATATTTAAGTGTTACAAGACGCAATGTGCAAACATCTTATGGAAAATTACTGACAACAAATTAAAAAAAAAGAATATAAAGCCTGAAACACACGAAGCGAAGCGATGACGACAACTATTCTGACGATGTTTGCGTTTGGTCGCAACGACCAATCGTTTCATTTCGCCAAATAGAGATAGATTGTGTCAATTTTATTGACTATATAAAACGAAGAAGCGTTACGTATGTATATGCATTTTTGTGTGTGGTGGCTTTACCTTTCCATCTCATTATTTTGCCGGACGCTTAGCCCAGTCAGAATGGAAATTGCCTCGAACATTTCAAAATGATGAAGCCAATTATTCTTTTCTTATTTCGAGCTTTCAAATCACCCATTCGTTTTCGCGTCACGTCCATTTCAGTCCAAGGGCTCTATGTCGACTGAAATTAATTCATGCAAATGTGACTAGCCTCATCTAAAGCGGTTTTAATCTTGTCGTTCGTATAATTGTATGTGCTTAGCTACGGGTGGGTTAATTTTTTATATATGTTTAATTTGGTCCTTGCCAGCCAACACTTCCGATTAGGTAAGTAGACCTGTGTCAGCGCATCGTGTTGCGGTGTTGAGTGGTGTTCCTGCGTTACCACTGCGGCGTTTTACATAAAAAAGTCGTGGTATGCCACACAGTGTTCTTATCTTTTTTGTTTATTATTTCATTATTTCTAGGCTCTTTTACATTGGCAAACAATTTGACAAAATAACTAAAACTACTGTCACTTTTAGTTAATAAAATAAACTAAATAATAATAAGTAAATATGTTTTTATAATTTTATATTTTCGAGATACAACGAGAAAGATGTCCAGACATAAATCTGTATTGTTTTATATACCTCAGAATTAGGTTTTTACTTCCTATTTCTTGGGTTTTATAGCTTGCTGCTTGAGTGTTTTATAAATTAACACACGACAAAATTTTGTCGCAAATGTAATCTAGACTAATGTATTCCATTCAAGCATTGATAAATGTATCAGAAAAAAATTCTCACTAATGAAGGGGTCTGTATAATTATTGTGAAGAAAAAAATTGGCTTCCTTGAATTATTATTTCGTGGGAAACAACTGTAATGAACGCCGGAGGTCACCCACTTCCCAGACGACCAAAAACATAGGCCTAAATGAAAATGACAAAGCATTATTAACTTGCTCAATAGGCGGCCGCTTCCACGAAACCAAAATAAAATAAGGCCTTGGATCTTTCGGGATACAAAACATTTTGCCGATTTTTATTAATAGTATAATATTATAAAATTATACCTATTTGCAGTTAAGCCTTAATTTATTTATTACGTATTTTGCAAGGCATCATCCTTAAGTAGTATTACCGAGCTACTGTTCTGTACACCTTATTATAGTAAGTATCTTCTTAGTTAATCAGTGATATTCAAATCAGAAAGATTCTAGGACTATCTCGTTGTCAGAAGTTGTATTTGTTATTACAAAGAAGCACAAGAATAATAGTTTCTTTATTTTTTTCTTTCTAATAATTGGTTTGTGCTTGATTTCACCAATGATACCTGCCCCTACCTATCTACACAATTTATTAACTAAGGATTCCATAACATAAGACAGCATATAAGTTGTGTTTAAATACCTATCCCACGTTGGTAATTTGAGTGTCCTAATCACCTAACGGAAATAAGTTATACTCCTTTATATAAAGTAGCAGTTACGTTATAGGTCCTTAATACAGCAAATTTTTCAATTAAATTGTCCGCAAATGTAACAACGGCCATTTTTAAAGGGATCATTACGAAAAGTACAACTTGAAACGAGCCTCTACGAAGACTTTGCGAAATTTATTGCCGTCACTAATAATCCTACACTCAATTTCTTTCGGGGGAATTTTTCTAACACAACATTTAAGTGGTATATTAAGGCCCTGAAAAATAAATGCTGTAGTATATTCCATTAACAGAGTATTTGATTAAATACTCCGTTCCATCTGAACATTATAAAAAAAACTATATTTTACCTGCGGTTTCGCTCCCGCCATCTAATATAAGCAGAGAAACGTCTAATTAAGTGATGACTCTGAAATAGAAGTCGTGATTCCCAAACAAACTTACCAGTTTTGATTTTTTCGATTTTTCAGCTGTTATTTTGGGTTTTCCCTATTTTTTATACTTTTAAAACATCCTATATTAGAGCTAATAAAACAAATAAAAATTATTATTAGAGCTAATAAAACAAATAAAAATTATTCAAATCGGTCAAACCATTTTTGAGTTTTAGCCAGACTAATGAACAGTAATTGAATTGTATATATAGATAGAGACGAGGACATTACTCAAAGCATAATATATAGTTATGTAGAAAAAAATGTCAACGTCGAATTATTCTAATATTTTAAGCAGTATATATATCTTTTTTAAATAAAACCTACATGCAAGATTACATAAAATGGCTCGTTAGTCAAAGCCACAATATAAACGAACCTCAATTGAAACAATCGTTGAAATATTTCTGTTCTTTTATAGGCACATTTTAAACGTAAGGAACAATAACAAACACACAATTTGTAGATGATTTATTGTATTGAACATTAATAATGTTCTTTGAGACGTTTACTTCTTTAGAAATATGAGATAGCGAGAAAAAATTATCTAGTGCAAAGGTTTCTTGCTTTGAGATCGCTTTATATTATTTTTATTGTAGCCATCGAAAGCTGTAATCTATTTCTGGCAATTTTTTTTAAGAGATCAGGCGCAGGCGTAGACATTATAATCTATTCGTAGCTAAGGCCTACGCATCGTACAGTAGTAAAATTAATAAGTCTACGTCTCTTCCAAACAACAAAAGGGCAATTGTTAAAGTCACTTTCAAATTCAACGTTGACTCCGGTTCGCCTCGATTCATTTACAACTCATAAAATGATAGTACGGGTGCGAAATAAAGTTTTACGACATTACGTATCGAGCATGATTGGTACGCAATGATCCTTTCTCCCTTATTCAGCCCCTCGGGATCAATAGGCTGCATTCTCTAAGGAAATTAGTGGTTAGGAAATTCCTATAGCCTATACTGAATTTGGAAGTTAGTGGTGAGACAGTTAAACATGGAGTTAGCGTAATTAATACTAGATGGGGTACTAAGAAAAGTGTTCGTCATTGCAATACCTAGTTACCTATTTGGGTATTTCTACATTAGTATGAAGCTCTGGTTTCCTAGGATAGCAGTGCCGTCCTATCGTAGGCCGTAGTGGCCGTTAATATTCTTAAAAAAAGACTTTTCTGGTGGGAGGCTTTGGCCGTTGCTAGTTACCACCCTCCCGACAAAAACGTACCGTCAAAAGCGATTTAGCGTTCCGGCACGATGGCGTGTAGAAACCGATTAGGGGTGTATGGGTTCAATGTACACTGCCATATCCCTTCCAAGTTAGTCCGCTACCATCTTAGACTGTATCATAACTTACCATCAGGTGAAATCACAGTCAAGGACTATCTTGTCATCGAATAAAAAAAAAGAGTTCCCACAGGAATCCAAAACCCTTAATCCGCGCGTACGAAGTCATGGGCATCAGCTAGTTTTTTTTAATGTATCCAAAGAGGCAATGCAACTAGCCTTCTGGGGACATTGCCATCTGGCGTCGATGTGGACCCTAATATTTAGTGTTTTAACTGAAAATTCATGAGTCACATCGAGTAAAATCTCCTTATACGTTGGTGTTTATCGAGAATAGGCTACGGGCGTCTATATCGTTGAATTGAGATTTGAAATTCGCCTCGGGGACTCGAAGCTGCTTATTCACACGTTATACCCTCACATAACAACATGTTCGGCTTCTAGACATATGTACCGAAAACCAGCATTTTGAGCTCGAACACAAATGGGCGCCTACAGCCATTGAGTTAGAAGGCCATGGAACATCAAAAGAAAATTCAAAATTATTCATTTCATAGCTCAACTTGTGACTTTTCAAAGTCGAGAATCTGCCATTGGTTCAGAATGCTGATCAATTTTTTAACATTCATAAAAACAGATTCAAAAGCACTCTGTAAGAGTTTATTTGATTAAAAAATTCTATTCTTCTTCGTCGTTTTCTCAACCAATAGACGTCCAATAAAAAAAAACAATATGAAAAATTATAGCTCTTATGACCAATCATGATATTCCGATAAGGAAAGCATGATTCTGCTCAGAAAATCTGGCAAGAAATTCTACAGATGTTTTTTTTTAAAACAAAAATAGAGAAAACATTGGACTAGAATCCAGATGATATGGTATGGCTTTGAGCCATAGAATTCGATCTTGAGCTGCTTGTTTCCAGCGGCTGATAGCGACTCGATTGACATTTGAGATCGTGTGTCACCTAGTGGCGGGTCTTCCAACACTGCATTTCTCGATGCGGGATCGCCAGTCGAGCACCATGGATTTTACTCTTCGGATACTTTGAGAGCTATATGCCCTGTCCATTGACCGTTTTGTGGTTACATGAGTCATATACTTATTACTCAAAGTCACTCACGGGGTTTTCTTAAAAAAAGAACTCATAAATATACTTTTTTACCTACCTAAATATAATATTATTATTATCTCTTGTTCTCTTATTTATTAACTGATTGATGATTTATCGAATTTACTGACACAAGTATGAGATTTTTCTTATAAAAGTCTTTTCTGCGTGTAAACACCTCTACTCTAGAAATATGTAAATCTCCGCATATTGCGTATTGTTTCCCACAAATACCTATCGGTGGAATTTGTTCTAATATTGGAAGCACTTTGATTACAACAGAACGCCTCGAATAAATTATGGGACCTTTCATTAGCAAAGTTTGCTGGTTACGGACAGGACTCGGAAAATTGGGAAGAGAATAAACATTTGAGAAAATTTGCTACCGAGTTTTGGCGGCATACTTATTGATTACAAGTCGTAATTTCGTCGACATAGCTTTGTTATGAAAATTTCCAATTAGAAAAAATATCAAAGCCTTAATTTAAATAAAATACTTTTGCTGAAAAAGGAATCCTCATAGTTTCAATTAGTCCGTCTTTCTTTTTGAAACAAATTCTGTCGTCTTTTGAAATAGACGTTACAATAGAGCTATAACATAATTACCTTTGTTTCTTTAATTACTGCTCATAAAAGACTTCTTATTATGAATTAATATTTAGTTAGAAGTACTTTTCCGTGCGCTATTGTGGGTCTCTACATTTTATAGTTCTTTCATTTCATGAGGGCTCGTGGCTCATGGTTGTGTGTGTGTGTGTCGTTTGTATAAGTGTGAGCGAGAGCTTGCCCGCGCCTGACCGCTACCATCTAGGTACCTGCCAGGCACGCACACTTACGCAATGTTCATGTAGGTACACGACGTAACCAAAAGTAAAGCGCCCGTAACTTCGTGAGATAAACGTACTATACCTATAAGTTTTTCTTATTTTACCATGTTTCCAGGTCTCGCTAATTCATTTTCTAAATTCACTTATTAATTGAGGTAGTGTACTGTAGTCATAGTACGAGTAGTACATAAATATTTTTTTTCCTGGTATAAATTGTGCGAAATAAAATACTGAAAGAAATAATTTTCCTACTGGGGTTTCATGAATTCATTACAATATTATTTCTCTACGGAATCAATGAAAACACACATTTAGGATAAAATATACTGGGGGTAATAACATAAAAAACAAACCCTGAAACGCACGGCGTTGGTAGCACCATAATAAAAATGTTATAGAAAAATATACGAAGGTACTACAATTGCGAGCTAATACCTACAAAGTACCCAAATTACGGGCCGTTGGGGATATAAAAACATAATATATGAGTTTTTGTTTGCATAACGTGTAATAAACGTGGATCCATAAAAACGTTTTTATCAGATTCATTATGATACCACTTAACTCGTTATTCGGTCTACTACGGAAAATTTATTATTCTTTCATAATTCATACGTATTTAGCTTCATAAAAAATGTAGGTAAATATTGTGTAATCCTCGATCACGCACTCTTTTATCAATTAAACTGCAATAATGTAAGGGTGGATTTGTTGCAGCTTTACAAAAATAAGTCTTGCTAATATTATAAATGCGAAAGTTTGTGAAGATGTATGGATCGTGGTTAATTTTTACTTCTTCGCTTCATATCAAATGAACTGATCTGGCTGGAATAGTAGCATAGCATAGTTCATACCCAGATTTAACACACAGGCTATACTTTATCCCGTAAAATTGAAAAACCTCAATCCACGCGGACGAAGTCGCGGGAATAATCTAGTATAAAATTTATCATCATCATCATCAATAACCTTTCAATGGCTCACTGAACTCAGATCTCTTTTCAGAGAAGAGTTATATTAGGCCATTTTCTACCAAGCTGGTCCAATGCAAATTGGCAGACTTCAAACATCTTTGAGAACTCTTAGTCGTGCAGGTATCCTCAAGATGTTTTCCTTCACAGTTGAACCATGTGATATTTGATTGCTTAAGCGTACATTGCTGACACAAGACTGGTTTATGAGAAAGGCAATGTAAAGATTCATAATATTATTCGAATATTATTCGAACTTTTTACGCACGTGATTTTGAATTCATGTAAAACATCGGGTGGAATCGCGTTTCCGATGTTTTCCCCCTTCTATTTGAATTTTATATTAAAATAATATACCAAGTGGTGGAGTAAGAACTAAGAAATATTACTTTACGAGTATAAAACTCGTGGAGAGCTGACAAATTGCGTAATTTGCAACTTCCAGACAAACTCCATGCGAAGCGAGCGCAGAAATGAAACTAAGATAAAGTGACTGAGCTCGCCGCTGAATCCAACCTCGAAAATATTTATTGGCCAATGATGGAGCAAAATATTAAAGCGTGAAATGATTAATTCTTAGTAGTGACAGGCGCTCACTTAATCAACGTATAGACCATTTTTTATTTGTTTAAGGATTTGATCCCGTTTATAGGCTACAGGACTCAGAGGTAGGAATTAAGCACAGTTACTCAAAATTCGAATCCCGAACTAGACTCTCGAGAAGAAAGTCTTAACTACTAAGCTATCCTCCAACCACTCACACTTCTAAATTTTAGAAGCTACGAGTATGTGCGTAGCTCCGAAAAGCATGAAACTAAAAAAATCTTCCTCTTTCCTATGAGATTAAAAAATATCATAAAGTTCTGTCGAATATTAGAACAAATGCTACATTACCTATTGAAAACAAATGTGACAGAAAAAATAAAAGTTACAAATACGAAATCGAGAACATTTTTAATTTTAAAAACGGCGTGCTGTAGGGTTAGTATGAGATTTAATTCGATTGATCGTATTCGAATTTTATGACATTAGCGTCAAAGTATAGTAAACCATAATAAAATTGATTTAGAGATCTATTTCGTGCATGCGTTCTTATACGTTTACGTATACTGATACGCTCCAAATTAAAATCGGTTGTACTGAATTTGTGACTTTAAAATAATCTAATTAAGTTTATTTTACTTTGATACTAATGTCATCGAATACGAAAACGATCAATCAAGTTCAATCTTATACTAAACCTACTGGTGCCAGTAGAATGGGTAAAAATATTTGCACCTTAGTCATTTGTGTTTTTCTAAGAAATCACCACTTCGGTTTACCTACTTTTAATAGTTGCCGGGAGCGAAGCCGCGAGTTAAAGCCAGTAGTTAGTATTGATAAATACGTCATTGCACAATACATTTCAAAGATTTCTCCCAAGATGACATTTAACTACAAAACTAGCCTTTTCAAAACTAGAAATTAAAGATTCACTTTGATCGTGCGTACACACAAAATACTCTTTGTTACGTTTTGTTTGAACAATCCGATATATTTTATGTAACAAAGGAGCTATAGTAAATAGGCTCAAACTGACTGAGCTTCTAAACTCTATCCAGTTGTTGTGATGGATGTATTGTGATGTAAGATCAAATAACAGGTACAAGAAAATGAGTGTGTTTACACTCATTTGCTTCTGTTACCTATATTTCAAGACTTTAAACTATTTTTCTCTCAAAAAAATCACACCATTTGTAATATATTCATCGTAATAAATCTATTAGGATATTCATCGTGATCGCTTTTTCAAGTATAATTAAATAGGTATTCTCATAATTAAACTATAATAATAATATTAAAATTACCTTAAAATTAATTAAAAACGTGAGGCTTATACAACTAACTTAACTTTCTAGCTAGAAAATTGTAATATTGTAATAGTACCTTCTAATAAAATTCCATTCTCATTACTTTGTTTTAGGAAATCCATTACATTTTGTTGTTCGAATAACAAATGATGTTATAATAAAAACTGATTTACTCCTTATTAATTTTAATTAAAAAGGCGAGGCAAAGAACTAATTAATTATAACGTTACCACAATTCACGTAGTGACCTATTTATAAAGCAGGGCGTGTGCTGACACGTTTCGTTTCACGCCTGAGTACCTACGCTTATTAATAAAACACGTTGGTTTTACCGTGAGCCAAACTCGGACATCTTTATTATACACTCATACAAGAAGAAAGAAGTAAAAAATCGATTATAGACAACCAATACATAACTCTATCTATGACTAGACGCCACTTCGATTTCGTCCGCGTGGATTATTGTTTCTTAATTTCCGCGGGGACTCACATACACACACGCACGCACACACGCACCAACGCACGCACGCACACACACACATAAAAACTTACACTACTAATATTAGTGTGATGTGATGTGATTTTATAGAACAAACGAGTAGCTTCCAATCATTCCAAGCAGCTTTTTGCTTCTCCAATTAATATTGTCTCTTGACTTTGAAGGTGCGATATTTCAGGACTGAATAATTTTCAAGCCTCAAGACAGCTTGTGGGAGAGCTTTAGCATCCAACACCAAGTTACCCACTTAATTAGTCGCTAAATCTTGTGAGTGTCTTGCGATATACAATGTGACGTGAAATGCAATTAAGCTTCGAGGCATAATACCTACAGGGGATGGATACCGACATCTGCTTGTAACCAAAATAAGGATGCAGTTTATGTTACAGTCAAACTTATCACATAGTAGGTAATAGCTGTTATTCTCTTATAATAATTTGGTAACATTTTGTTATAAAAAGAGTAGGTAACTAGTAACTACTACTTCTTGTTCGCAAAAATCTTTTCAGCAGAATCTTTACAAAGCTTTCTGAACCGGTGAACCGCACACATGAAGTAAATTTTGAAGAAAAATTTGAGATTTGAATTTGTTGGTAAAATTACTCAAGAATAATTGTAGGTACAATAATTCACTAAATTAAGCAAAAATATTATAGGTGTATTTGTATATTCTATTTTTATAAATTAAAATAGATCACACCGAGAAATAGAGAAACAACCTTGCCTAAATCAAGGAAAATCAAAAAGTTCTCATAGATTATTTCAAATACTAAATCCACGCGGACAAAGTCGCGGGAATCGGCTACTTTCCCATATTTATGTGTTCTCCTAAAACGAGACATACAAATCTTTGGCAACGTGCTTTGGCATCCGTGCACAAAGATAAGGCACACATCGCATGTGTATCATTAATGAATCATTCGCTAGCTTCAAGACAGTTTGTGGTTGACCTAAATTCAGATCTGAACACTAAATTAGCTACTAAATCCTGGAGTGTCTTGCGTTACAAACACTATAGGTTTACCGCTATTAGAACAGAGGACTATTGGGTATAGAAAGGCTTTATAGTAATAATTATTACGTTCCGGTCGTTTGTCGAACGGTGCGTATGGCCTGATACTTCCTCGTTGGTCTAGCATTATTGGTTTTTCTGTCAACAAATTCTCAGTACTAGCCTAGAGTTAGGAAGTTAGCGGTGAGTCACCCCCGTGCCTCGGAGAGCACGTAAAGCCGTCGGTCCAGCACCTGATCTCCCTCCGGTCGTCAGACTATGAGAATGAGAGAATAGAAAGTACACCTCTGTTTGCGCCCACACTTGTGCACTATAATTTCTCCTGCGCAGATGGGTAATCTCTGAGGGGGTAGGTCACCGTGACAAGATTCGGTAGGGAGGGATATACCGAGACATTTAAATAAATAACTGTTTTGTAACTGAACGATACACTACCCGTTATGCTGGCTAGCACTTTTTCATTATTTATGTCATGAAAATCGTGTACTTTCATTTTATTATCATTAATCATCTTTATATATTTCAAACCTTTTCTTTTTCCTTTTCTTTTACCTTTTCTTTACTGGTACCTAATTCAAAATACCTCTTTCTATAGTGACATTGTTTGAATTAAACACTCTTATTATAGTATGATACTGCCCTTTCAATTACTCAAGACAGAGAAATTCAATTAGCTTCCACCAAAAAGTCGACTCGATTAAAATTCTCGGATAAAATTAAATCATTACGCCCTCCGGGCAAATTAATGCAATAGAAATCGGAATTGAATAAGAAGAAATTACTATGGAGGAAACAGGATATTTTTCTTTCAAATCATCAATTATTTCCTTGAACATAAAGTGGTAAAAGTAGTATGCGAAAATTCCAACACGGGACTTGAGTGAATGTCTTTGTTTACAACTTAATTAATTAACTGATATTGTTTTTTAAGTATTAATGTAATTTTTATAAGAAGCTTTTACTAGCTTTTGCCCCCGCGACTTCGTCCGCGTGAAATTAGGTTTCGGGGTGGAATTTTCAAAAACTGTGACACACGTACTTCTTTATTTTTAACTGAAAGCTCAAATACCAACTTTGATGGAAACAGCTTGAAAAATGAAGGAGTTTCATATAAACTTCCATCCCCTATTTAAACCCCTTAGGGGTGGAATTTCCAATAATCCTTTCTTAGTGTGCGCCTACGTCATAAAAGGAACCAACTGTAAAAATTTCAAGTTTCTAACTTCAGTAGTTTAGGCTGTGCGTTGATATCTCAGTCAGTCAATCAGTCAGTCAGGACTCAGGACTTTGAATTTTATATATATAGATTCATGCCGGCGGGGAAAGGTGCCAAGAATACTGGCAGCATTTCTGCTCCTTTTGCAGCCAGACTGATCCTTTGCACAAAAAATGAGCCAGCTCCTCTGACAACAGATGAGGCAATTAACTGCGGTGAAATGTTCCGTTAGTATTTTCTTGCGCTAAGAAAAATTAAAAAAATGTATAAATAACGTTTCCCACAAATCTCAAGATCACACTAAAATCTTCTTATTTTTTATTTTCTCCTTAAACCGAGGACATAAATAACTTATGAATTCATAAATCATTCTGGTTCGCATCGGAGGTAGTAAAAGGTTTTTTTTTTATGATTTAGGTGTATAATAATAAATAAATTTAAGTAATTTAAATGTATGCGTATGGTGATGTCATAGAATTATAATATGTGTGTGTACTTTCACGGAACTAAGTCCGGATCTAAGGGCGCGAACAAGCCAAGGATGCCTCACTGCGATACCTCGCGGTCGCGGTTTAGCTCGCTACCTCGATGCCACCTCCATGTAAAACAAATGTATGCAAACAGGCGAGCGCGAACATGCCGAAGGATACCTCACTGCGATACATCGCGGTTCACATCGATGTTTCTCGGCATGTTCGCGCTCGTCTGTTTGCATACATTTGTTTTAAATGGAGGTGGCATCGAGGTAGCGAGCTAAACCGCGACCGCGAGGTATCGCAGTGAGGCATCTCTGGCATATTTTCACCCTTACGCTTGCGCGGAAACATAAGTCCAACGCGTAGAGGCTACATGATCTAAATTAGACGTTGGAAAAACCATCAATAAGTTGCACTGAACGATACTAAGCCCCGGGTGGTGCAGGACTATTTTAAGAAATGAACACTAAACTGCTTAATTGGGCTGTTGGATGGGATGATATGGGTCTGAGCTATGGGCTGTGATACCTGACATCTGCCATTAGAATACCTCGCAAATCGAAATTATAACAGTGACCCCACTGCTATCATTTGGTACTGGTTAATTTAATACTGGTGGTGGTAGCGGCATTCTCGATGGGCCAAAAAAACCGACGATAGTGGCGCATGAGGGGCAACAACGAATTATATTATTACTATCTAATAATTAATTTATTATGATTATAATCAGTGAAGGGTGAAGACATGTGAATGCCCAAAAGCTTTATAATATGTCACATCATATTATTATAATGGACATAGCACATTGAGCTGGAATTTCATCAGTGTGAAGTGATTCGACCAGAATGGACGAAACAATTTATATCGAGTACCGTGAACTGTTGGAATGAACAATACCGATTTAAATGAGTGATAAGAAAAGAGTTTCCAAGCTTATATCGGTGTTTGAGAGCTCGGAAGCTGGTACATGCTGCCGCAAGCACGCGCTCGCTACGTGCTGCTAAGCTGCTGTAGCGCTGTAACTCAAAATGTAGAGAAACTGATATAAAATTTATAGCCATAATATTGCTATAATAAAAGGAGAATTTATTATAATATCTGGATATTGTAACCCGCTAGCTTGCACACGGGTTAGAGCAATGTCACATGGCACATTTGCGGTGTCTCTGTGGTGTCGCTGCGGTGTCGCTGGGGTGTCGCTGGGGTGTCGCTTGGGTGTCGCTGGGGTGTCGCTGGGGTGTCCGTGGGTTGTTCCGTTGCTACGTGATTGCAGGAAAAACCAACAAACAGACATTTTTGCATTTATAACTAATGTTTTTACTAATGTAAGGAAGTAATGTTTCTTAATATTAGTCCTCAAAAGTTTAGGACTATAATATAAATTAATTCTAGATTACCAACCGACCAACTTTAAAATAAAATAAAATTTAAAGAATTCTTGATGGCATTGATACCACTATCAATTCAGGGCGGTCCTTTACGTGGGCTCGTTAAAATTTATCGCCTTCACAAATAATTCTAGACCCAAGTATTTTTGGGCGGAACGTTTTTTACACTTTCTAAATAAGGGTAGAATATTTTATATAAAAGGCAATTTTAAATTTTCACACATTACTTTGTGAGCTTAAAATTTTTAAAGTGTTTTTGGAGGTTTTTAGAATTTAATAAAACATCAAATTTTGTCTGACGGGAGGCTTTGGCCGTGCCTGGCTACTGATTTAGCATTACAGCACTATGGCAAAGACTATGGCGTGAAGAAGTCGCTTAGTAGTAGGTATGGGTTTAATTTGCACTGCTATACCTAACCCTTCTAAGTTAGACATCTACCATCTTAGACTGCAGCATAACTTACCATGCAAAAGCTATATTGTCATCGAATAAAAAAAAAGAAAAATTTCATTTCTATGGAGCACCTTCGTAAGAAACTACTCTTAATATTAAAATCAAAAATATTTGAAATAAATTATTAAATATTTCATCCCCGGTGCTACTAGAACCCTCTTTTGACAGTCAACGGAATTTTCGAAGACCGTCCAAAAGACCAATTTACCCTTTGTTGCGGTTTCCACCCTGCTCTCGAAATATTTCCGCGGAAATGTTGCTAAAACGCCACCCTGTCGCGGACATTAAAGCATTTCACTAAAACTTTCTGGTAGGTACTTATAGAGTTTTAAATTGATTAAACAGCAACTTCCATCATCAAAGTTAGAGCCATTCAATAAATAACTAAAAGGTATTGGATAGAATGTTGGATAGCAGCTGGCGTTACTTCGCGGAAGCTCACGATAATCCGCGGATTATAGCAAAATAATTCTACCCTTTTCTTACTAACTAAAAGGTAATTTTTGAATTCTCGAGCATAAAGTATTATACACAGCAAGCATAAATTAAGCCAGTAAAATTATTGTTAAACTAGCTTCTGCTCGCGATTTCGTCCGCGTAGAGGTTTTTAAAATTCCACAGGAAACCTCTGTTTAGCCGGAATAAAAGGTAGCCTATGTCACTCTTGAAGTCCTCGAATATTGCTAAAAATCACTACGAACCGTTGCTACATTGCTTTGTGATTTATCAATGCAGAGAAACTTTTTTTTTTTCCTTTTTTTTTTTAAAGAATATTAGCCAAGCTGAATTTGACTTATATTCTCCTCTCTTTGAAGCTTCGAAACTGAACAGAACTAGCCCATACTAAGACAACTTGATGAAAAACCCAATTCTCAGACGCCTTGGGAATATTTAGCGAGGCCCATATACGTACCTACTCGTAAATTTTGTTTCGATATTTATAGCGGTGGGCCTGACCGGCAATTTGCTGAATGCTGACCCGAACAGCGATTCTTTATTGATGTAACACATCTTAAGTCAAGTTCTGGTCAAGTTTGGGCTCGAGCTTCTCATTTAGAGCTGATTTCATCAACGTAAAATAAGTCCGAGCGTTTTGATAATTCGACATCATTGTATTAAAAATCTGCCAAAATATCGAATTCTTTAAAATTTCAAGTATGGTATATGTGTGTAGAAAATGGTTAGACTTTCTTTATTTTTTCATTATTTCAATTTTTAAGGACTTTCGTCCGAAAGGACACTGACTTGACTTAGACTTTGAAAGAAGAAAGAAAATACGTTTATTTGTTTAATGCACACACATAAACACAAATAAAAGGAAGAGAAAAAAAAATTGACTTTTGCACGCATAATATATCGCATCAGCAAAAAGGTATCAATAAGGTGAGCTTACCATTATTACTGCAGTTTTTATGAAAAACCTGAGCGGTAGTATTTTGCCGGCACCCGCTCAAGTGACACACGCACTATGAATAAAAAATGTTGTTTTATTCGTAATCTAAAACCTAAAATCCGCATTTCTGATTTGAGACTAGACAGTTATGTGCCCAGTGATTCCCGCGGGAATTCTCTTATTTTCTGGTATAAAAAGTAGCCTATGTGTTATTCCACACTATAATCTATCTCTATGCCAAATTTCAGCCAAATCGGTCCAGTAGTTTGTATGTGAAAGAGTAACAAACATCCATCAATTCACACTTACAAACTTTCGCGTTTATATTACTAGTTTTTTCCCGCGGCTTCGCTCACGTTACGTTCGATTTTTCAAACCCCTATTTTATCCCTTTAGAGGTTGAATTTTCAAAAATCCTTTCTTAGCGGATACCTACTTTATAATAGCTATCTACATGCAAAATTTCAGCCTGATCCGCCCAGTGGTTTGAGCTGTGCGTTGATAGATCAGTCAGTCAACTTTGCCTTTTATATATTTAGATAAGTAGTATAACTACTTACCAATGAAACAGGTCAATGTTTTGTAATACACATATTTAAGTAAGAATGAAACACGTAAATGTTTCATAATATTTATTGAACTAGTTGACCGGTAATTTGTCGTTTCCGAGCGTGGGTATCAGACACAACTCTAAATCATGCCGATAAGTTTTTGCTAATACTAAGTTGGCACCAACACCGGCGACCGCCGCCCTTTCAAAAAGCGTAATAATTTATTACGGTAAATAGAAAGGTATTTTAGGCAACAATGTCAGCTGAACGTTAGCGTTAGGTATAATAAATTATAGTGTCCGTATTCGTAGGTATTAGTTGCTTTCCGTTCTCCCAAGAGCTGTGCGAAGTAGCTATAAGCACTATATGCGTGAGGAGAAAAATCCACAGCACTATAACTACGCATGTCATTTAGTAAGTTTAGTACAGTTTTTTCTTATAACATGGTGTGGGTGACAAATAACTTATTTTGTACCATTTTTGTAAGGTTCAAATAACGAAAACATTTTCTGATGAAGAATATGAATTTTCTCTATAATCCTACTAATATTATAAATGTGAAAGTGTGGATGTTTGGATGTTTGGATATTTGGATGTTTGGATGTTTGTTACTCAATCATGTCGCAACGACTAAACTGATTTAGGTGAAATTTGGCACAGAGTTAGATTATAGTCTGAAATAACACATAGGCTACTTTTTATCCCGGAAAATAACAGAGTTCCCGCGGGAATCATAAAATCTCAATCCACGCGAACGAAGTCGCGGGCATTAGCTAGTAATAAATAATTGGTATCCTATTATTATCCTATTAATATTATAATGCGAATGTCTGTATGTTTGTTACTCAATCACGCCGCAACAACTGAACCGATTTGGCTGAAATTTGGCACAGAAATAGATTATAGACTGAAATAGCACATAGGCTACTTTTATCCCGCAAAATAAGAGAGTTCCCACGGGAATCCAAAAAACCTCAATCCACGCGAACGAAGTCATCATCTAGTACTTCATAAGGTACAAAATAAGTTAGGTACATTCTATTTACGTGTCACCCGCACTATCCAAAGATAAAACTGTAAATCATTTTAGTCTATGATCTAGTCTGTCTGTGCTATATTTTTCGCCTGATCTCTCCGATCGTGTCGGATTTTCCGTCCCATCGGGCTATGAGAGTGAGAGAATAAAAAGTGCACCTATGTTTGCGTACTCACTTGTGCACTATAATATATCCCGCGCAGATGGCTAATCTCTGTGGAGATTGAGTGTGATGTGGATTGATGGAGATTGTGGATTGGCTTCCGTGCCCGGATTCGGGCGAAGGACATTTTAATATTATTATAAGGTTAGGAAATTATGGCCAGTGTTCAGATGCCAGGTAACACAATTCCCATGATAAAAGCCCGACTTTATAATTATCATCATTATGTTGACTATCTCACAAGCTTGGCTGCGGGCATCCGAAGTGTTAACTTGTTACAAGTTTGAGAACTTCATGATAATTTGAAATTATTCCAAGTTTGAGCAGATGTTTTAGGGAAGAAGTGAAAACTTTACGCGTTGATAAAATTCATGAGGTACCTACTATTTTTCAAGTTTTTATTATTATTTTATCTCATTATTCAGTAAGTATAAAAAGCAATTTTTTTTTGACTGCGATATTTCCTGATGGCAAGTGATCATGCAGTTTTAGATAGTATCAGGCAGATTTCAAAGCTAATTGAAGAATAGGTATAGTTCTCGCAATTCACGAGGGCGCGTGGCTCATGGTTGTGTGTGTGTCGTATCTATATAAGTGTGAACGAGAGCTTGCTCGCGCCTGAGCGCTCTCACCTAGGCTCCTGACAGGCACGCTCATTTACGCAATGTACACCTCCACATATACACGACGTAACCACAAGCATCCATTTCCGATTATTATAAACGATAATCCAATTTTTCCGAGTTTACATGAATATCTACACCAATAGGTATTACTTTCTGGTTGAATTAAACGACAAAATAACAAGCAACACAATTTTTGAAGATTACCACTTTGCATAAAAAAGCCCTAGTGAGGAAAATGGTCTCCAGAGTTAAAATACTACATTTTTTCTGATTGCATCCATACCAAAATAAAACAAATCATGATGATATTCAATCTTAGATTAGAATGTTTTCTCAATTTCAATTCTATAATATTCCCATCTACGCAACACTTTTAATAATAATGAGTAAAATATATTTTAAATTGAACATTATTCCCTGAAGAACTGGATTTTAATATAAAATATGAGACATTATTTCGTTTTCACGTCGCATATTGAGATTTGAATTTACTATTTATCGAGTTAAAGTTGAATTTTGTTTAAAGCCGTTTAGATTGCTCAGCTGAATGAAGTGTGTTTAATTAAAGAATATATTCTGATTAAATTAATATCAGAACCAATCTTTTTTGCTTACTACGGCAAAGCCACAAAGAGCAGTCTATGTGTGTATGTGTGTATGATTCTTTATGTTTCTCCGTATCATCGAAACTACTGAGTCGATTTTGGTGTCAACCGATGCGTTATTTTTACCTGGCTACATTTTATACGAATAAAATCCGTAAAATGGATTTTTATTTTTTATTAAAGTGTTAACCTACACTTTAAGGAAATATCCTAATATCTGAATATGAGCTCTTGAAAAAGTAAATCGACTGTAACGTGTAGGTGTTGCTAAACAACAACAGTTGCTAAAAAAACTAATAATTGTAAAAGTAGAACATGTCACTAATTTCGTGGCTAACTAACGTCTGGTTCGACTTGGCCGTAGTCTGGTCAACAGACTCAGGGCTTTGGTTTATATTCTCTTGGGATGTGGGTTCGAATCCCGTCGGCCTCGGAATTTTCGATTTAAAAATTTATTCGAATATAATGGATGTTTTTCTGTAATCCGGCTTACAGTTCTTAAACTATTTTCATGTAAGTAACTTTAATTTTTTAATACTTTACCTTTATTTTTAAACCTTTCGAGTTTACGTTTCAAGTATTCGTTTCCGTATCACGTCCATTTGAGGGAGGGTGCTACACGGTCTACCAAAATTAATGCATGCAAATTTTCCATATTAGGCCGGGAACAGTTTTAATAGTGTCATTTATATTACGAGTATGATTGTAGGCGCCGCGGTCAGCTTTCATATTTAATCTGACTTTAATTTGGTAACTTGCCAGGGTTTACTCGTTCACTTTGGTTTTATTTCTAATTAGCTTCTGCCCGCGATTTCGTTCGTTATTGTAAAGTGGAGTTGGACGAACGCGACAAATAAAAATAATTATAATAATAATGTCCTCGCAACCGAATTCGGTCAAGGCGGCCAACCTCCTCAGAGATTAGCCATCTGCGCGGGAGATATTATAGTGCAAATATGTGTGCGCAAAACAGATGCACTCTCTATCCACTCACTCTAATAGTCTAGTGGGACGGAAATCCGACACAACCGGAGAGAGATAAGGCGCATCACCGACGGAACTACCTCGTGTGTTTAGTGGTTAGCAGGTTTGACTGCGAATAACGAGGTCCCGCGTTCGATTCCAGAGTTCGATTCCCAGGTTGGGCCAATAAATGTAAATAATAATAATAATAATAAATCATTTATTTAGCAGCAACACAACACATTTTAGTAGATTAAAAAATAATTATAAAACAAAAACAAAGTAGGTGTTGAGTTATTCTGTCGAGAAATTCTCAGCACTAACCTGGAGTTAGAAAGATGGCGGTGTGTCAGCGCGTGCTTCGTAGAGCACAAGCGGCAAAATAATGTATGGCCAGCCCACTCAATCAACCACAAGACCGGTCACTTCAAGTGGCAGCCTTTAGAGCTATCGGTTACTTTAGTTCTTTAGCGAATGACGTCATGCAAAAAGGAGAAGGTTATCAATTCGGCCGGAATCTTTTTTTTTTCTATGTATGTCCACCGATTACTCCGGGGTTTCTGAACCGATCCACACGATTTTTTTTAATCGACAGAGGAAGCTCGCGAAATGGTCCCATAATTTTTTTTAACTTCAACTCCTCAAGCCTGATGCTGCAGAAGTACTTTCCCCCTAAATTATGGGGCTTTAGGAACTGTCATTTACGAATTGGTATGCTTTGCTTAAGCATATACTAGATCATAGAGCTCCAGGTCCTACTCTTCAATCCTGATATATCGGATTCATCGTTTCTATTTAAGCCGCCCGACTTCAACAATCGTGTACAAAATAAAATTATTTTTATACTTTGTAGTGGCGTTTGAAGTCGGTTTTTTGAAAAGCATTTTTATGGACATTTTAATGACATTGAAATCCTAAGATATCGAAGTGTAAAAAAGAGTAACAAGTTCTAGATATTAGGTTTTATTAGGAATACGGTAAGAATAGTAACCAGTTTTAATTTCACGTTGACCCAATTCTGGTTGAATTTTAAGTAACTTAGCAGCACTGCATTAGCTAACTGGGTTACCACATCAGGTACCTTATCTATGTGATTAAAATATTTTCATATTCAATTACTTCACATTTGCCTCCAAAGCTTTTTAAATTAATATAACTTTAACTATAACCCTGTTTTTCTCTTATTGTTCGTGCACATTAAGTTATACAAAAAAAAAAAACTGATTTCTTAGTCTTAATTTCTTAAAAAGCCCATGTTAATAAATTATCATAAATTATAAGTCATAGATTTATAATAATTAGTCGTTTATAAATATACAAATCTATGGTCACTTCATAGGTCTTTAACTTTATTCATTCGCTTTCAAAAAGTTAGGTCGCTCCGTTGCTCCCTAAATGAAATTTATTTGCTGAATATAAGTACACGCTAAGATGCTGAACAATATTAAATATTTTAATTTCTTCATTTTCTACTAATTAAAATGCAAATATTTAAATTGCTCATCATCATTCCTAATTGACGGACAAACCAACTGGCTCACCAGTTTGGCAAGCTAATTTGTTAAGAACCTTTTTTTGTAAACTTAAATATTGTGATTAATTAAATAAAAAAAATGAAAATTTAAATAGAAAAACTATAAGTAGGTATTATATTATTATCTGTATCTTGTGGAATGTATAAGATACATAATGCTTTTAACTTTTTTTCTAAGGATTGCTCGTCTGAGGCCCGCAGCTATAAATTCCATGAACATGTCGCTTCAGAACCGTACCTACGTACGCTTCGAGCTAAGAAGTTAGGCGTTAACAAAAAATATAGGTACTAAAAAGTGAATACGTGATATTTTCTTGAATTGTATTACTATTTTCAAGAAAAACTTTATTAAAAATGAAGATCAACAAATTGTATACTCTCTGGGAAAAATTACAAAAAATTTTAACGTTTACCTACAAAATTCTAACGCATCACTAACTTTTAGGTTTAGAAAAAACTTTATCTTTATTTATTTCAAACCTTGCTGATTTTCAATTATTCCCACTGAAATGACACTCACGATACACACAAATAGCATCATCATTATGTACCTTCCAAGAAGAGGTAGACACTCAATATTAACATCACCAATATGGATGATAAAATTAATGCTATGCCCTTCTTCAAGATCCAAGGTACATCGATTGTTGTGCGTCTAAGATTTTTGCTCCAAAAATCAACAATAACTGAACAGGAAAAGCTAACTCAAAATCAATACCACCAATTATAAATGATAATATATTATATATTTATTTAAACCTATCCTATTCCCTTCTTAAGGCTCCAAGATACATCGATTGTTGTGAAGTGTTTTAAACCAAAAATCAATAACAACTGAACAGGAAAAGCTCTGTTTTAAAATATCTGTGTGTATATCAAAATAAGGATAAATTGCCCCTCTTTCTACCCACTGGTCTAAAAACAGTGCATGTCGAGATAACTATGAAAAAGCTCTCACGTGATTAACGGCTGACCATTAGTCACTTGGACAAAGAGGCTTGAGAAGAAATGGAAAAATGACTCGGATTATCTTTACAGACCCCTGTCGAAGCTCTGTTTTCGTAAGCGCCAGCTGATGCCGCCGACTTTGTCCGTCTCAGATGACTTTGATCAATGTAATAACTGCACTGTATTTAATGTAAACTACGTAATTAATAATTTTGTATTGTCATTCTTTAAAATAGTCCTGCACCCACCGGGGATTATCGTCCAGTGCAACTTATTGTATTGAAGGATTTATCCTTTTATAGGGTAGGGTAGGGTACATTTATAGGGTTTTAACCCGGTTGGTGTATTCTTGCGCAATTTTAATTATTACCTGCGCAAGGTTAAAGTCCGAGATTTTCCCGTGAGAGTACACAATTATAACATTTTATTTTGAAAAGAGCACTTTCTGAATCGATGGTGATAGAGTCCACGGGTTAGTTCACATTAAATAAATAGTTTTGCATTCTTTGAGATAGGCAACAAACAATGGGTTGCTACGGGAATTTTAAAACCTAACTCCACGCGGATTTAGTTTGTCAAAATTGGTTGCTAAAAACCCATCACTACGTCAAAATTCGTAAAGATCGGTTGAGAAATTAAGGTGTGAAAATGTATTTTCGTAAATAAATTATTTCCCTTATTACCAATAGTTTTTTTTTACGCAAGATCCCTAATTGCTTTCGTTATTAAAAGTACCCGAGTCTCTACTTCCAACGTCATTTCCTACAGTACAGTAGTATTTCCATCAGTGGAACATAATATAAAAAAAAAATATTTTGGAAAAAGGATCGTTCTAAAATGTAACGAAATATTAATACCAAAGTAAATGTAACATCAATTGTGTGTGTGTGTACACAATTTTCACATGGTACGAGTAATACGAGTATCAAAATATCTTTTGAAAGATACATTCGTGTACCGTGCGGGAGCAGTTTACAGTTGCATTGTGGTGCCTCGTACACATTCATAGGTTGGCCCAATTCCGCGCTGGGCCGAAGCGTAGAAGGGCTCTTAACTGATGGACGTCATCTGCTATTCATAACTATTTAACACAGAAAAGGGGGTACAGACTACAAAACTATTTCAGTTGCAGCTCACACTAGGGGGTGGCCCTAACTTTCACCACTTCACTAAGGTTAATACAGACCAGTCAAAGTATCCAACTTAATAAAATATACCGAAGTTTTGAACGTTTTAAGAATACTAACAACCGCGTAAGCGTGTGGCGATATTTATATCAGCAAGTTCGGCTATTTGGTAGGCCGTAAAAGTCACTAGACCTAAAGTCGAACGAGAAATATTATATTTAGGGAATTGGGAAAGTCGGTTATCTGGTGAAAGATGAAGGTCATCCAAAATTTATAAAGAACAAGCTGTTTATAAAACTAAACCAAAACTCGACTGTGTTAAAAATATCAACTGAAAATATTCGATAGTTTTTTTTACGGATGCTATATTTCAGACTTTCCCAAAATTAATTCAAATCTAATAAATTACAGTTCTTATTATGGAAGTAGGACTAAATGAGGCCATACTGTTGTAATATAATAGTCTAACGTAAATCTGAACTACACTCTATTTGATAAAAAGGAGCAAAAAGGAGCAAAGTGTACAAAATGAAAACTATAACTTAAACCCGATATCAATTCAACAACTCTACTCTGTACTCACTCCCTAGTGTGATCAAACTATTGAAATACGGTGCTAAGATCTGACTTAGGAAGGTGCGCATATACGTGAGGGGAGTTTGTAAGGTAGCAGATCCAGATAATATTATAACGGTAATAAAAAATAACGGTATCTTTAGAAGGTTCTTATCTGATTTATTTTATAAATGCTTAGGAAAGGGACTGTATTTAACCGAACATTTTGGTGATATTCGTAGATTTATTTTTGACCTAGTTGAATCGCTCGGGCTTTTAGTAGTTTTGACCTTTAACCTTTCGCGAAGTATAATTTCTAAATTGTCTCTGGTCTGGTCTGGTGGGAGGCTTTGGCCGTGCAGGCTAGTTACCACCCTAACGTCAACGACGTGCCGCCAAACGATTTAGCATTTCAGCACGATGGCGTGCCAAAACCGATTAGGGGTATGTGTTGAGTTTACACTGCCATACCCCTTCCAAATTAGCCCACTAGCATCTTAGGTAGCGTCACTGACCATCAGGTGAGATCGCAGTCAAGAACTATCTTGTCATCGAATAAAAAAAATGTTCTCTGGCCCAGACAAGTCTCCATTATACTTATCTAATACCGACGTTTTACTTTATAATTTGTGCGATCTCATGTAATTAGGGGTACTGACACAGATGCGAGGGTCTTTTGAAACAAATTGCCTAAAGTCAATTAAAAAGTTTCAGCGCGCCTAATTAACTAACCTGAAAAACTGTTAATATACGTAGAGTTTTTGAAAAAATTCTAATTTGTTTTGTGACTTTTTCAACAAATCAGCCAGACATGAAAACTTTTAAATTTTTTTAACCACTTGATGAGTTTTCTTAAGTTTGACATTCGCGTAGCGAATAAAATCTTTTATTTTCTTTCATCGCTTACATTTAATTTGGTAGGCCTATTTGGATAATTACAAAATATTACCTTCTTAATTGTCAAACCATTTTTTCTTCTTCGACTTCGGCTTCTTTTACAGGAGATCTGAGGTTTACTTCAAGCATACAATATATGACTTTCGGAGTTATGCCTGTGTAAGTGTGTAAAATATCATGCTTCAACGATGAAGGAAATATTGTGAAGAAGACAATATGCTGGACGTATTACGTCTGGTAGTCTGGGAACAACTACGTTCGGCGCTTAAAGCAGTAATATTTCAACTTTGTTTTGAGATTTATGTCATACAATGAGTAATCACTGTAAGGTTGTCATTAAATGATATTGTCTTAAAATTGAAACAATACTGCTTTAAGGCTGAAATCACCGGGAAGCGCATTGTTGGCAGACCCCCCCACTAGGTAGACCGACGACAACAAACGAGTCGCATGAGCCGCCGCGCTGGATTTAGGCGGCACATGACCCAAGCCTGTGCTGGTCCATGCAAGAGACCTATGTCCAGTAATGGATGTCTATCAGTTGATTAAGAAGAAGAAGAAGGCTGAAATCTATAGACCGCACTCTCACTCAACTAAGACTCAAGACAGAGTTAAAACGAGACAGATTTATGTCAGAGCATATTTGTGTCTCGTTTCAACCTCTATCTTAAGTCTGAGCTGAGTTAGAGCACGCTCTGTAGATCTCAGCATAAGAGTTTGGTATTATAAAATCAAAATAAAAATTTATTTATTTCATGTAGGCCAACTTGTAGCTCTTATGACACGTCATAAATCTACCACCGGTTCGGTATGCAGATTCTGCTGAGAAGAGCCGGCAAGAAACTCAGCAGTTGCTCTTTTAAAAAAAAAATGCTTTTTCCAATATGTAACAAAACTATGCTATGTATACAGTGTTTCCGCACTGAAGTTTCAAAAATGCATACGTAGGTATATACAATCTAACGTATATTCAGACGGGCAGACAAAGTAGACCCATTGGTGGCATCCGTTCACGAGCATATAGGCCCTGATCCATAAGTACCTACCTATCATAAAGTTCTGTACAGTAACTGCTTATTTCCTTCATTACAAACGTATTTATTTTTTTATGAAGGTCACGACGACAGGTTATTAAATTGATTCCCTCAGCTCCTCTACGTTGCACCCATTAATTAGGTAGGTACTCTGAAAAAGATGAAGTTTGCACTACTAAATTGCATTCCCTGCAAAAACTGCAATTATTACTTTCCCATTCCTTCCATTCCAATTTCATCGGAATTAATTCTTATACAAAAGCAGAATTGAAACGCAATGAAGATGGTTTAATTTACCAAGAGCGTCGAAGACATTAAACCTCGTAATTGGTTTTTAGTACAAAGCTTAGTAATATACCTAATGCATTTATTTTAATACTAGCTGACGCCCGCGACTTCGTCCGCGTAGAGTTAGTTTTTAAAATCCCGCGGGAACTCTTTGATTTTCCGGAATAAAAAGTAGCCGATGTCACTCGACTCAGCTATACCTACTCATGTAAAAAATCACGTCGATCCGTAACTCCGTTGCGGCATTATTGAAGGACAAACCAACAAACAAACACACTTCAACATTTTTAGTATTAGTTAGGATAGTTAGGATCTCAATCACTGTAGTTATAATAGTCTTTTTCATTGAAATTGTAAACTAGATGGAAATTGAATACATAAATTAATAAACTTTCTGTATGACTATTAATTACTACGGGATTTTTAAGGTATTATGCAGCCTTAAAATCATTTATTGGCGGCATTTCACGTAGTATCTGTCAGTGATTTCAAAATGTTCATTAAAATTGATTTGTTCCAGTATTCAAATTTTTAAGAAAGACTGCCTGCCTGTTAAGACTCACTTCTCAGCAGAATCTGCATTCCGAACCGGTGGTAGATTTATGACGTGTAATAAGAGCTACAAGGTAGCCTACATGAAATAAATAAATTTTGAATTTGAATTTGAATTTAAGACTCACTTTCAAAACCTTGAATTTTTTTTGTGTTTTTTTTTAAATGAAAATATATTTGAACGAGCGAAGCGAAGTTCTCTGAGTCAACTAGGGCGCTTGCCTACTAGACAGAGAAGTGTGTTCGTCTAAATGTCTGTCAGAGCCCTATAACTTCTGAATTACTGAACGTAATTACTTCAAATTTAAATATAATATGTAAACTGATGGCCTTCAGCCGAACATTGTATAAAAAAATATAAAAAGCTTTATTTCAGGGGGGCTCTCATAGAAGCCTATTTGAAGTAAAATCTTGTTTGTTGCTCTACATAGACTTGCGAGTTGCGATATATCTTTTTAAAGACGACTTTGAACAGAGTACAAAAATATTTTTTTTTTAATTTTTCCCTAAAAATTGACCAAATGGGGGGGTTTCAAAGTGGAGATTTTAATTTGAGCCATATGTCAAGAATTACTGAATATTAAAACGTGAAACTTGGTTGAAATTCAGTTATATCCTGTACTTGAACAACAAATACTAAAATTAGATAAATGTTATAAAGAAACGAATTTATTTAATTTTAATGCGCCATCTATTAGCATTATTGTGAAGCTAATAGCTTCACTATAATGCTTCACTATAATGCTTCACTATAGATGGCGCTGTGTCAGTAAAACAGTTTTATGTTAACTATTATTTTTTTTATTGCGTCTAATGTTAAAAGTTAATTATTACAATATATAATTAAAACTTTTGGGAATTATGGGATATCGCGAGGTCTCAGTTCGGGGCGAACCACTAGTTATTCTAAAAACATCTGTGTTTTAGGATTCCGAGAATAAAACGTATCACTTTGTTCTCCGTCTTCTACTCGTATGTGTCAAGGCCCTTTTTCTCAGAAACGCTGGCTTGAGATACTAAGTTGAAATTTATACTGAATACAAAAGGTAGATGGTCTCTTAATGCTGTGAAAATTTCAAGCTTCTAGTTTAACTTAATGAAAAGTTACAGCTTTCAATGTCCATACAAAATTTATAGTGACGTTTTTGCCATTAATTTAAATCTAGGCGTTTTATCTTAAGTCATTATAATTTGTAAAAATATTTTAAAATGTAAAAAGAAAATACATTTTATGGTGAAAATTACATATTATTATTTTAAGTAGGTATGCATATAGTGACGGACAACTATGGAATCTTACACTGCGCGTGGCGTCACAGGCATTTGACTAATACTAAAAGAAAAGATAATGTTTTTCTGTAATCCATTAAACCATAAAAAATCTGTATTGCAATACGCCCCGCCCGCGCCGTACACCGTCGTTTCTCTAGAATAGAAGAAACACAGGAACAACACAACGCCAACACGTAACGCCACACAAACTCCTTCAAAACATACTCAACGTACGTTTCGCTCCAATACCGGAGCATCATCAGGAAGATGTTGACCTTAGGCTGACCGACCTATTAAAGACGATATTGAGTTCATGAGTTAATAACTCTCCAGCTGGGCGCTCTGCTTCAACGTGACAATGGCGAAATATTTGTGCTATAAAGCTAATCGCCAATCAAAAGTGAAGTCAAGTGAAAAAAGCCAATGAAAAGTGATTGAACCAAATCGGGTCCAGTTTGCTACAGCGAGTGATAAGTTCAAAGCGTCGATCGACTGTCAACAAGGGTAGTAGACAAGGGCCACACGCTTTCAAATGTTACAAAGGGTATGTAATGCGTTTTCCTCTTGTGTTAGAATGTGACTTGCGAGACTGGAAATAAGCTGCTGAATTTTTCATATGTAAAGGCTGTGAAATCTTTTTTAGTTAGGAGCGTCTGTATCGTCGTTTCAAACGTGAGGTAACTAAATCAATTCTGGAGGAAGGTATCTTGCAAGGAGCGACATAAAGCATGATTTTTTAAAATTCGATGACAACATAATCCTTGACTGCAATTCACCTGATGGTAAGTGACGATGCAGTCTAAAATGGTAGCGGGATAACTTGGAAGGGGTGTAGCAGTGACGCTTTTATTCAGCGACTGCCCGCGCCTCGTTTGCTGCTTGCGATCATCCGTTCGTTTTGTTGGGGGTCTTCAACGCTGCGCTTCTAAAGAAGTGCAAGGTCACCACTCTAACAACTTGGGACCTCAATATCTATCGGTTCTTCAAGTGCCTTGCCCTTCGCCACTGCAGTTTTACGACTCGATGAGATATGTCGGCATTCGTTTCTGGGTGAAAACTCAGGATTTTACGTTAACGAAACAAGTCCCGCAGGAACGAATGATACCCAGAATTTGCCATAGTATGTTTTTTTAAGAATGTCAGCCAAGTTGAACTCGACTAATATTCTCTTCTCCTATCCAATTAAGTGGAAAGCTTGGGTAAGGAATGGGTATTACAATAATGTAACGTGTGGGAATCGAACCATACCACCATTTCCTACCCACAAAACTTAAGCCCCCACAGTATTTGACCAGTGACCAGTGTACATACTTAGTTGCTCAAAATCATACTTTTTCAATCTATTCAACAAGCCCATCAATTCATATCTACGGTCATGTGCAATTGAATAATATCTTAAAGATGCTAAAAAAGTTGCTTGATATTTTTATCTCAGATACATACGTCATGCGTTATCGCCAAGGAAAACGATACGTCTCTCTAAATTACGACACTATTATATTATGAGTAGAGACACACGCAGGAATATCTCTTGGGGTCTTTTTATCAAAAGTACCCTTAAATATTTGTTATCTTTGGACCTCGATGTTATCGCGAAAGACGTGTAAGGTCAAGGTTCAATTTTAGGTATCGTGCCACAAATATAGTATTACTAGCTGATGCCCGCGATTGCGACCGCATGGATTTAGTATTAAATCCTGCTGGAACTCTCTGCTTTTCCGGGATAAAAGGTGGCTTATGTCACTCTCCAAGTCCGCAACTATAACCATGAAACAAACAAACATGCTGTCCTTAATTTATAATATCAGTAAGGATACCATATTATAACATACATATTACATATACCATATTATACATTACTCAAATCACAATATCTTACTTCATGAGAGCCAATCTGCGGCTCCGTCAAGATTCATCCGTCGGCGTCGTCAGGGTGCCACCAACGGGAATGGCTCTGTTTTCTGTCTGCTCGTCTTAACATGCATTGGATTGTATTTGTATTGTATTTAGTTGTATTTGTATTGTATTGGACTTATAGGAAACTTCATCGTGGAAGCACTGTATACATAGCAGTTTCATTAAATATTGTAAAAATTTCATTTTTTTGAAAAGAGCAACCGCCGAGTTTCTTGCTGGCTCTTCTCGGCAGGAAAGGCATTCCGAACCAGTGGTAGATTCATTGACAATTCAAAAGTGCTTGTAAAAGCTTATTTGAATAAAAAATATTTCTATTCTACTTCTATTCGATCAACAGCATCGATCGATGGTAGAATGGAAGAGTCTACGTCGATCGATAGGTTCTACTAGACCAATAGTCTCGTTTTTGATATTACAGAGCCACATCGATCAATGTCGATCGGCGTCGATCGATGATTGATCGACGTTTTATCGACCAGTAATCGTCGATTAGCCAAAGCTACCCTAAGCTGATAACACCCTAACACTGGCTCAAATGAGTCAGCAAGAAACTCAACAGTTACCTACCTGTTCTATACATCCCATTGCAATATTCCATTATAATATTGTAAACAAACCTCCAGCTATGTGTATTTGATGTGAAGTAAATCTTCCTACATTATACAAAGAGCGAATTCTTTAGCTATCAAATAACGAATCTTTCACGAACAAAATAACGAACGAAGTTTGAAGGAAACCAGCAAACATTTTCGCTGATCCATGGCAACAGTAGTCACCTACTTACAAAGAACGAACCTGACACTCGTTAAAGGATGTCTTGAGTATAAGACTTTGAATTTAATAATACATAAATATGTACCTACCTATATGGGCTATACTAGACTGCCTATTGACGTCGTGAGAATAAAGCAATTTGATATAATCACCATTTAGGTGCTGATTCCTAACAAAAGACAGAACTAATGTGAAACGAAACTTATTGTTATACGGAAACGCTTATTTTTAACCTATTTTTAACCCCCGACGCAAAATCGACGGGTTGTGTGTGTGTGTATGTGTGTGTGCGTGCATGCGTGCGTGTGTGCGTGCGTGTGTGTGTGGATTTCATATTTTTTCACAAATCCCTCAATATGGTTTTCAAATGAAAGGGCTTGACTAGTAGAATACACTATGATGAATTTCAAATACAAGATGGCCGCCACCAGAAAATAGCGAATTACATATTTTTTTATAATTTCAAATGTCGGGGGTGTTTTAAATTTTCAATTTATACTTGTTATACGGATTTAGCACAAAGCATCGATATGCTTCGTAAAAATAAGCTGCCATTCTGTTTGGAAAGATATTATAAGCAACTCACAACCTGTCGAGCATAATGATTCTTAAAAATATTTTACACAAAATATTCGTACCATACTAGCACATCCACATTTTACGGTCATTTTCGCCAACGAAATAACTTGAATCTGCTGAAAGGGTCCTTTTATTGTTTTAATATACTTTTTAATAGACGTACTTAACACCATTACGTTTTATGCGGCGACGAAAAAGTGGTAACAAAAAGCGTAAGTAGTCTTCTTTTATTATACACTTTGTACAATAACGGTCATAATGTTATTGCAATCTGATGAGCGCCACTTCATGGGTTGTAAAGAATTCAATGAAAATTTAATCCCGGGACATCCCATGTCTATGCCAAATCGAGTCCAGTAGGGCTAACATGCGCGCCACGAGAAAATTTTGTCTACACGTTTACTCATGAATCTCTATAGAGGTTCACACAGAGATTACGAGTAAAGGAGATGATTGTGGTCCATACAAGCTTGGGCCCAACACTGAACAAGGATGAAACATGCTTTATTTTGAAGATTTAGATGCTTGCTATTTACTCAAAAACTCGTACTTCTGCAGACCTTGGGAGTTTTGTTTTATTTATCGTTTTAGATTTGTAAGTTATGTGAAAAAGACGTTCAATATTTAAAATTCTTTTAAGAAGAATTGTTTAAATACTTTAAATAAATGGAAAAAGTATTACGGGAAGATGTTTGGATGCATGTTTCTTTTACTTTTGTAGGTAATATTAAATAATATGAAATAATCCACGAAAACTGTTCAAACAGTAAAATAATATTCACAAAGCGCAAGACACAGAGAATGACAAGACAAACCGTCTCTCAAGACGTCTTTTTTTTCAGCTCTGGGTTCTTGCTTTTTTGTGATAAAAAAAAATATTCATGATGCACAATTTTTTTATTATAAATATTTAAAGAATGTTCCCTTGTAAATGAGTATATTATTTAATACAAAATGTTTTACAACTAGTTTGGGTCTATTTCTAGATAACTGATTTTATAAAGATAAACTATTTGGGTAGGTACCAAAAGGCCAGAGCCCACACCAGAACCCACAGTTGCATTAGTACTATATTAGTCTGTGGTTAATTAAACTGACATTCATGAAAACGTTCCGTTTCTACTAAAGAAAAAGCATTAGGTTTCGTACTTAGTTAAAAAAAATTGTTTTGTATGATTTTCCTGAGCTGTACATAAATAAAAACCATTCAATTATGTAAGTAATTTATCAACTTATTTTCTTCATATTTTTATATAACTGTGCGAAACCCCGAGTTGGGCCCAATTTAACACATCTCCTTTGTAGAGAAAATGTTAGCATTAATGATCAGTAATTCAGATGTTATTTGTTGGTATTGTGTTACAATCTATAATATATTTATAATTGGAAAGGTTTTCACTTGTTTACACAGGAACCTATATAGGTATCTACATAATCCTTTGCCTACTTCCGTTGAAATTTCCATTGAAATCGGTACAGCCGTTCCGGTAATTCAAGTAAATGATGAACGTACTTAATAATTCACTAATTATTTATAAATGAATTTAGCACTAAGACTTGATTTTATAGTTAATTCTAATCAGCCCTAATATGAATAAATGACATTTAAGGTTTGAATAACTCCAAATCCTGTGGTACGTGACCGTAATTAGATAGTCAGTATTATTTAAACAGGTATTACACTAATTGTCCTAAAAACCCTCATTCAAGCCTCTGATTCGCATCAAAAAGGTACAAATTACGAGGTAAAATGACAAGCTTGGGGTAAACCTTCGTAAAAATTACGGCCACAAACTAAGCCTTTCTACCCAGCTGAGTTTTAAAGGGCAGTTAGAAGGCATTATGGTCTAAGCAGTATGATAGTCTAGTGGTTAAGACTCCTGTTCAGGAGGTCACGGGTTCAATCGAGGGCTCAGTTCAACCTCTGACTTTTAGAAGTTATGTGCGTTAAAGCAATCCAATATATCTAACATGCTTCAACGTTAAAAGAATCCTGCACACCTAAGAGTTTTCAGTAAATCCCAAAAATGCCCTTCTCTGAGCAGACGTCTTGAGCTTGTACTAAATCCTTTTTTAAAGATCTGGTAATTATGTTGACCAACTGTTATAAGCTGTCAGCGTTCCTGCACAGATACATAATACATAGTATGGTTCTGGGCACGTTACAGTGATTAAGATTATATTTTTTATATTTAGCTGTTAGTTTTTGGTATTCAAGAATTTATTTTGAATTAGATTTTGCTTAACTTCTTTCTAAAGTAAAATAGAAGTGGCCTTATCATAGCCAGTAGGGAAATACACATGTATGCATAAAATTTTCAATAGACGTACCTACAAACGTAAATAACCTACTCAAAGAGGCAAAAACGTTTATTTGCATTGGACCAGTGGAAGCAAAGTGAAGACCCTTCCGTAAGGGCTCGAACAGACTGATCCATAAATAACCCTTATTTCATTAAAAAAAATTAAATGAACGCATCTGCTTTCCGTTAGTAAAAAATTTAACGTTATCAAACCTCTATTTTACCGTCTTAGGGGTTATCCTTTCTTAGCGAATGCCTAAGTCATAAAAGCTATCTGTATGCCAAGTTTCAGCCCGATTCGTCCAGTGATTTGGGCTGTGCATTGATAGTCAGTCAGTGAGTCATCTTTTCCTTTAATATATTTAGATATGCCTTTTCCGGGCCTTTCTGCAGCCTATCCAAATCTATTTATACCGGTGATTGGTGACGGAATTTCTAGCAACATAAAAAAATTAAATTGATGTCTCAATACCTTAACGGTTTCCATCACTTAGCGAGATTCTCGCTGCGGGAATTATACATATAATTCCACTTATGACGCGCGACGGCAGTCTGCGTGCACCTTAAGAGTACCTCTCCAAATAATGCATAAGATCCGTTGACTCTCCAACATGCTCTATTTATTTAAGAATCATGTTGGTATGAGAATACAGACTGCGTGACTCTAAAGAGGATAATGTGTTTATCAGTCTATGTATTATTTTATGTATGTATGTTGCTCTAGAGACCAAACGCGTAGGCCGATTTTGATGATTCTCACATCAATCGATTTTTGTTAATTTTGCGAGTGTCACTAAAGGCATGATAGTATACAAAATTAATTATGGCGACAACCAAACACCATATTGTGAAAAAGAGACATAATATGAAAGTCGACGAACTATCTTAAAATATGCCGTGCAGCTCAATTCCAGGATTAGAACATAGGTTACATTTTCTCCCGGAAAATTAAAGAGTCCCTACGGGAATTAAAAAACCTTAATCCACGCGGACGAAGTCACGAGCATCATCTAGTAGTAAATAAAATTAATACCATGCAAATTGTACCTCCACACATTCATTGATACTGTTATGTAAATAAATATAATACATACGCTCTTAGGTGAATACGTGTTGAACATTTTATTCTTTTTTTGGAGCCGAACGTTTCGCATAAATCAAATAAGTTTCCGAGGCACGTACGCAGAGTTGCTTCGAGTTATGAGCCTGTGGCTTACGTTAGGATGATCCGGAATACGTAATCACATCAGATCAACACTTACCTTTATGCCACGTCGATATTGTTTTATTTTGTCTAGTTCTTATAATACTAGTTTAGATTAGGTAAGTATGTGATTAAAGTTCATGCAGCCCAAGTAGGTACAATCAATGTGACAATGCTTGCTTATGATTTTCTCGCGGCCTTTATGCAACCGCCGAGTTTCTTGTTGACTCTTCTCAGTTGAAACGGCATTTGAAACCAGCGGTAGATTCGAAAGCACCTTGTACAAATATTTATTTATTGTAAGTACTTTTATTTGAACAAAAACTTTTCTATTCTATTCTTTTCTAACGCTTTGTCAAAGAAAAATATTCAATTCTATAGAATATTGTGCTTGGCCGGTTAAAAGTCTTGGGTAGACGGCAAATTGAAAGCTACCATTTCAAAAAGGTTCGTTTTATTACACAGACGTTAAAATTAAGTGGAGTTTACTCGAGCGTGCTCCATACAAACAAAGTTTGATTATTAATTCAATATTAAACCAGTCAAATTCAATGTATAGTATGTGTAGACACGCTCCAAGGACTTAGATATACGTAGGTAGTCTGTCAGATTTCTGTAAAATAATATGTTGTTTTAAGGTATGGACAGCACTATCATGTCAGGACAGTGGTCCTGGCATGATAGTAGTGCGGGAGATTTTTTTCGCCAGGCAAATATAAATAAAAGAACACCACGTTGTAATATTCAAGTATAGTTTTTGCAATTCATGAGGGCGCGTGACCTTTACTTGTGGTTACGTCGTGTACATGCACACTGCGTCAGTGTGTGTGCCTGTCAAGAACCTACATACATTCCTTAAGATTCCTCGGATTGATATAGTTTATAGGTAGTTCATTTTGTATATATTAATTGTATTATTATAATTGTAATATTTTGTGAGTACCGATGGGGCTGACATGAAGGTCACCTTCAAAAGTCCCTTATTAAAAATGAGAATAAAAAAAAAAAAAGATTCCTCGGAGCTCGTGCGCGGACTGTAGGAACACTGAGGACACACTGAGGTGAGAATTTTTGCACATTCATAGATTATTGTATTGTATCACTGTAAGAGGGTATTAGTAGCTAGTTCAGCTAGTAAGTAAGTAAGACAGGTTTAAGCTAGCTAGATAAGGTAGTTTAAAAACTTTGTTTACATGGGGAGCGCTTGTGAGAGCTCGACACTTCTCCTAAAACTGTTCCAAGCAATAATAAGTCGCATTAGCATGAATTAATTTCAGCCAAACGTGATGCGCGCGAAGAAATGGACACGACGCGAAAACGAGTGGAAAATCTCGGCAGACGTGGAAGTAAAATTGTAATAACTGTTGGGTTAGTAGGATTTAATTCGATTGATCGTATTCGTATTCGATGACTTTAGCGTCAAAGTAAAGTGAACCATGAGTACATTAAATTACAGTTCAATTTCGTGGATGCATTCTTATACTTTTACGTGTACGGATAGGCTCCAAACTAAAATCGTTTGTACTGAATTTGTGACTCTAAAACTATACATTTAAGGTTCATTTTACTTTGACGCTAATGTCATAGTATACGAATACGATCAATCGAATTAAATCTTATACTAACCTTACTGGTTCACTGGATGAAGTTCGTTAATTAAAAACTCGCCTCAATCGGAAAGGAAGTAATTTGCTCAAACGATTTTGAATTCTTATATGTATAGTGTAATATCTAAAAAGTAGCCATGCTATGTTTTTATATATGCTGTATGTATTCCAATAAAGAGAAAAAAAAATAGTTGTAACAGAACTCAAAATTTCATATCACAAAAAAGTAAAAAAGAAAAAATAATAATAATTAAAAGTAAAATTTATGGGATTTTAATCATTCTTTTTTTATTTGCTTACATTTACTTCAACTTAGGAAACAGTGAAGATTTCATTAAAATCGGTTCAGTAGTTTTGAAGGTATGGACACGTTTCCTTTTTACGTTATTCTTTGTTTCGGAATACAGGTAGGTAGGTATTTAAGATGGTTAAATTTTTCTTGAATTATAGTTTGTTAATGTAAGGATAAAAGAGATAGAGAAGAGAAGCAACAGCTAGCTAGCCTCAATCGATCTTCACTCTATGCCTTTGATGTCGTATCGCATAAATCAAATAAAGTTTTCCACGCACGTACCTTACTCAAGTTGCTGCAAGTTATGAGCTTCGGCCGGGAAAGGGTGAATATGTAATCACGTCAGATCATCTCGACACTTGTTACAAGACCGCTCGATCTTACTGACGGTGTATTACATTTCATATGATTATGCATAACGAAACAATATTGCCTGTATGGGGAAAAAATGGAAACGCAATATGAGAAAATAAAATTATAGCTTGTTGACATGCTTCGCCTAAATTAAAGGCCGTACGAAGCCAATTTAGTTCGTGAAGGGGGTTGGGAAACATCAAACAACGCAGGAAAAGGCAACTTTTGAAAATTCTTATTTATAGGTAGTACCAAACGATATTATTATTTCAAGTATAACATTGTCTTTTTATAATATCTACTCAGTTTAGTAGTGGAGTGGACAGAGAGTGTAGTTATTATTATAGAGACAATAAATTGAAAGGTTTTTAACCGAAGTTAGTTTTAAATTCGGTCACGACTCACGTCAGTGCCCCAGGCACTGAGATTCCGTGCCTATCTTGAAAGGAAAAGTATAGTTATGCAATATGCAGGTACTTAATTAAGTTTTCCAATTCTGAGGATATGTTTTTGTTTGGGACCACATAGTAATCGAAAACAACTAAAAAAAACTCAAATTTTATTACCGCAAATAAAACCACCCGAAAACGACTTATGCGATGCGAAATAACCTCATTGTAATCAAGTTAAAGCGACAGTAGGTAATAAACTACAACGGAATAAACGAAAGAAAATCCCATCCGTAAAAGTGGATGAGTCCCGCGGAGATCGCTCGAAACATAAAGCCGTCAGAGGAAATCCGTCATTAGGGTATGAAGCAAAGCGATTCGTTGTTACGATCTTTACCTACATGTAACTTTATGAGAAATCCTACAGTTTTTCACATGACTTTTTTGCATAATGGAGTCTTTCATTACTTTTGAAAGCTACAGTGTAGACACATGCACATTGCACGCACAAATTATGATTTTTTTTTATTAAAATAACATAAATAACATAAAAAATTTATACTTGCATAATTTATTTTATCCTAACCATAATGATAAACGAGTGGCAATAAACTTTTGCAATTATTATAAAAAATATATCACAGCGCCACCTATTACGTATACGATGAATTAATTAGGGGCAGCGCCATCTGTTGAAACTTCTCTGAACTACGGAAACAAACTTTCATTGTACCTAACAGGTTCGAACCTGAAAGTATGGGCTCTTCATTGGTCTACGTGGTTCTACATTTATCAACTAGATGACACCTTGCACAAAAACTGATCTTAATTTGACTTGGGAGAAAAATAAGATAAAAATTATAGTTTTTATACGATTATTATTACGGAATACCGTAAAAATAATCGTATATTTTTCTTTACAATTGTTATTTGTTTCTACCTTATTCTACGACCTATGCTGTAGCTATATCCATTACCAATGATGACAATACACATAAGTATCTAAGTAATTTCTATTTTTTTTTTTAATAAATTTCGGATGCAAATTAATAAAAAACTTTAATCGTATGTGAGTAGGTACTTAGGTAAACTTTATAACAATGTTTTTATTCTATGTTAGCACTAACTAGCTCTTGTTGCTGAGATTTCTTCGGTCGAAAGCACTTGTAGATTTCAACCAAGCTCTTTCCTTTCGTTTCTGGAATCACAATAACTACATAGATCGCCATAAAAATGCATACAATTCCAAAAAAGTAAAACGCCACGTGGATCCCAATAGAGCTGGCCAAGGGCTTGAAGAAAAGCAGCTGCAGGAAGTCGAAAAATGACGCGACTGACATCGTAATCGCCATAACGGTCCCACGATACTGGAAAAAGAAAAAAGTAACTTTTAAAATAAGAGTTTTTTTTTTAAATTTTATTTTTAGGGTTCCTTAATAAAATAAGAGTTCAAAAAGACTCCAAAGAACTGATAGTCTTTGGGGTCCTAAGGTGCTGGAGTGACGACCTCGCACGGGACAGCGTAGTGTTGGCAGACCCCCCCCACTAGGTGGGCCGACGACATCATACGAAAAGCAGGTATGTACCTACTGTATAATATATAATAGTACCTAATCTATAGGCAGGGAGTTTCTGGATAAAAGTTTAGAAATCTGATGGAATCTAGAATCTATTAGACACACATGTAAAATATCTCTATTAAAGCCTTAATCTATCGAAGGGTACATTTAGAGAACTTACTCTATAAGAAAATATCTCTCCAGCGATAACAATGGAGATAGGCTGCAAGCCGCACGCGTCACAGAAGATGCACAGACACAGCGTCACAATGGGTATCCAGTTCGGAGTCACTGCACCGTAGTCCCTCGCCACGAACCACGATGCCAGCGCACACATGCTCAGTCCAGATATTAGTGACGTTACTGATAGTATAGGCTTAAAGTAGACAAAAATATCATTGAACTGAAGCCTACTTACTATCAGTGATAGCCTGGTGGTTAGCCGTCTCCTATCCGGGGGGTCGCTGATTCGGCTACGCATCTCTTACTATTATTATTATAGGAGTTACGTGCGTTTAGGCAATTATATATCACATGAACCATTGTGTTTGTTGGCTGAACTTAAAATGGACCGTTGCCTAAGCTCAACTTAAAAGACAATTAATGTAACTGCATGAGCCACCGCCTGATGGCGCCTCTCTCGCTATCGAACCATTATCGATTCGCGCCCGCATCGTCCATCTTATTCTATGTCTTGTCCAAATTCCTGTCAATTATTTTACTTTTATAATAAATTGTACAAGTTATTTCGGGTTTCTATTAATTCCACAGCATTATTATGTATTATCAACGATGAAAAAAAATCAACTTGAGGAAACCTGCACACCTGAAAGTTTTTGAACGGAACGGCATTCCGAACCAGTGGTAGATTCATTTGACGATTCGAAAGTACTTTGTAAAAGTTTATTTGAATAAAAAATTATTCTATTCTATTCTAAGATTTTACCTTTCTTCCAGCCCTCTCTACAATACTGGACGCCAACATTGAACCAGTTACTTGAACCACTCCCAGCAGTATCGCCTGCTGGTTCGGGCTTAGCACGAGGCTTCTGTCAGCAGAGGCAAAGGCAAAAATTTCTCCAGCGAAGTTCAGGACCGGTACTGCACCGCATATCTCGCGAGCCAGTGTTACTATCAGAGCTATGTAGAAGGCTTTAGACAGGATATTATCCTTAACTGAAAAGAAATAACCAAAATAAGGACTGCACAAGTTATCAAATATACCAGTTCGGCCAATAAAAAAGGTATTGGCATTTTCTGTCAAGAAATTCGCAATAGGTAGTAGGTACTACCCGAGGGATTTAGGAGATATTGTGTCACCCTCACCCACATACCAAGAAAAGCACGTAAAGCCCTGTATCTGATATAGTAAAGATAGTCCGATTTCCATCCCAGCGGACTATGAGAGTGAGGAAATAGAGACCGCACATGTGTTTTAGACACAAACCTTGTGCACTATAATATCTGCAGCGCCTCTATGCAGACTAATCTCTATGAAAATTCCGCCAGGGGGACATTATTATCATTTTTTTAATACGAGTAAGTAGATTAGATTAATAATAGTCAGATGTGAATGGCTTCGAGATGAGCATATACATTTTTTTTATCCAAATAAACTATTTTAAAATTCTGAATTTCAACAGCGAGAGCTATCAATTCATTTAGATAAATAACATGATATCTCAGTAATTTATTATTGTTTGGTTATTTAAGTTTTTATAATTAACTATTTATATTTTCTTACTAATCGTTCGCAGCAAGAAACGATTGCTCTCCGTATCACTTATCTGTTCCTTCTTGATAACTTCTAGTTCATTTTTGATACAATGATCATCTTCCTTTTTACAACGGAGCCAAGCCAAAACTCTAGCAGCTTCCTGAAATATACAAAAAACGAATTATTGATCTTCTACATTACAAAAACCAAATTCCTTTTGATTTTACGGATCTGTAAAACCAAAAAAATCCTTTTTTTTTTATTCGATGACAAGATAGCCCTTGACTGCGATCTCACCTGATGGTAAGTGACGATGCAGTCTAAGATGGTAGCGGGCTAACTTGGAAGGGGTATAGCAGTGTAAATTCAACCCATACCCCTAATCGGTTTCTACACGCCATCGTGTCGGAACGCTATATCGCTTGGCGGCACGTCTTTGACGGTAGGGTGGTAACTAGCCACGGCCAAAGCCTCCCACCAGATAAAAAATAAAAAAATAGTCTAATGGTAAAACGTGCCGTTCGCGCTGTAGACTGCCACTCTTTCAGAAGTAAAGTTAGTAGAGAACGGTATTCCGAACCATTAGTAGATCCACTTGATGATTCGAAAGTACTTTGTAAAAGTTTATTTGAATAAAAAATTATTCTATTCTATAGAGGAACAACTCAACACGATCCTCCAAAATACACTACTCCTGTGGTGTCAACATCCCCTGAAGATTCTCCGAAATGTACCTATTTAGGAGTTTTTGTGAAATTGCGGGTTAGTATTGGGTTATTCGTGTATTTTTATTAATCCAATCATCACTAAGATATGAACCGCTAAGGTGTGGAATACTCTTTCAGCATCTGTGTTTACTAACACCTATAATAATTTGAGTACCTTCAAGGCAAGAGTGAATAGGCACCTTCTAGGCAAGCGCGTTCCAATCTAGACCTCATCAGTGCTATCCATTACTGATTATCGTCAAGTTTAAGCCTATTTCGAATAAAAAAAATTTCTTATTGGCTTTAATACTATTTACCTCAACATCAGCTCTTTTAACAAGATAGGAAGGTGAATCTGGCATCATCATAAACAGAATCAGGTGAAACGTTGGTAACGACAAACAAATCCAAAGAACGGTCCGATAACTTAATAGATCCCCGATGATGTAGAGAAATAAGTTTCCAGATGTATGAAATAGAATAACCTGTAACATAATATTTTGTTATATTTTATTGTGATCAATATTGAAAGAAAAAGTTTATCATTATTCTCGCTATGCATAATATTACATCAAAAAATCAAGTGGCTTTATAAGAGGAACTAATTTACCCGGCCCAGGAATACAATTTGATATCTTCTGAGGGTATTTACAATCAGGTGCGGTCTAAGATGATAACGGGTTAACTTGTGCATGTAGGTTTTTTTTATTAAACCCTTAATTGGTTTCGACACGTCATCGTGCTTCGTTTGCATTCGTGGTTTGGTAAATCGATGGGCCGGAACGCTAAATCAATTGGCATCGTGTCTTTATCGTTTCTTTTAAACCACCCTAGTGATCGTAGTTAGTTAGCCACAACCAAAGCCTCCGAAAGACATTTCAGAAATTATAAATTTCCAAATTTATAATCCGGGAATCGAAATTGAGACCTTCCACTTTAAGACAGCACTCATCACTTTGCCAGGGAAGTCTTCAAAAGTGCTAAAGGTAGTAATTAAAGCTAATAATCTTACCAAACATCCAAGAGCTCCACGAATGCTATCATCACTGATTTCCTTGGTGTAAATTGGACAGGTGACATAGCACCCTGACATGGTAATACCGACTAAAGCACGAGCCAGAACAAGGGCCCAAACCTCAAACGATGAAAGCATGAGTATCCAACTCGCCTTAAAAATAAGAAGTTTAAATGCAAACCTAATACTTTTAAGTATATCAGTTAAAAATAATAACAGCTGTGGTAGATTCAGAGATGTTACATACAGCACCCGTAGAAGATATGAAAAGCAATGTGATTTTCCTGCCAAAAGTGTCCCCCAAAAATGCCATCAAAAAATTGCCCGGAATGCAAGTCAAATATGCCACTGCTGCCATCCACGACACCTGTAAAAATAACAACATAAAAGTAAAAATAAAATAATGTGCCCATGTTCCTTGAAACCAACGAATTGGGAATTGAATGGAATAATATTAAAAAAAAGACGGAAAATCGTCCGGTGAACAAAAAGAAAAAAAAAATTAAACGTAAAAATTTCGATATTGAAGAATTTTGGAAATTAAAAATGTAAACTAATTTTAGTTTTAAAAAACTACCTCAATATCGGTTAAGGGCTCTCCCCTTGGAGAATTTTTCGATTGTAACAACAGCGTCATGGGCGACATCCATCCTATACTTGCACCATATGCAAATACAGGCAAGTTGACTGAAATTAAATAAGATAATATTTTGAAAACTAGTAAATGTATCTACTTCGATGGTGTCCCCACTAAATTACAACGTGGGGTTACTCAAGGGAGAGACCAACAAATTCCTGAAAAGCCGGCAACGCATTGGTGGTGCCTCAGGTACTACGAATGTTAACATCAGGTGAGTGACTTGCTCGTTTGCTCGCTAAAAATATTAAAAAAAAAATGGTAAGTTAATATTAATTTGGTTAAGTTTATATTCATTTTGCTGTGCGTTTCAGACAGGAAGAGCTTGAAATAGATAAACTGGTATGAACCTGTAACAGAATTGGTTAATGCGCAGTGTGCTCTTCTTGGCTGAAACGCATAGAAATAAAAATAAAATAAGTAGTATTTCCCGGCGGCTTGAAAATTATTTATTCTCTAGTCTTATGTGGCTGTTTTTATTCTTGATTAAAAGACGATTTATTTATTTAAAAATATTGTGTCAGTAATTTTCTTCAAGAAACGTAGATATCTGGTATTTCTTGGGTTTTTTACCAGCTGGCATGTCAACCTCATAGATCCTACATTAGGTACTTAACTTAATTACCAATAAACTTATCTAACTAATTGTTAGTTAAGTTTATTGTTGGAGCTCATCCACAGAAGAGAGATTTTAGCTCATAATCTACGTCACTCCCCACCACCAATAACGCTGTAACATTTTTTTTTTTCGATAAACTCAACCCAAAAAAATCTACAAAATTGAATTAAACATGATTATGTCTCAAAAAAAAGCGAAATGTATATTACTTACTCAGTATTGCACATATAATCTGATTAACTTTGCTTCCTTCTTTAAAAAATCCATAATAGTTCTTCATTTGTTACAAATTCCAAACTACTTATTATAGGAACTCTTCACATACACTGAAGTAAGTAAAACATACAATCCAAATAAACTAATTCTTTAATTTATTGCCCTTTTGTATAAATAATTTGTTTTGCATCACACAATAATTCTATTGACTGACTCTTATTTACCAATTGATAAAACGCATCTGTATGAAACTGAGATTTTACGTTCATTACACTGAGTGTCTTTGCTCTCTGTATGTTCTAAGATGTTTTATTTTCCTAAGGCTGCCTGTAATCGGTGACACATATTATATTATCCAACAGATACTTTTTATATATAATTAAAATATAATAAATTCCGTTTTAAGAACAAATTTTATCATTCATTCATTTCAATTTTTGCCTACTATGTAAAAATGCTTTATAAGTTTTTCAAATGAAACAAAATACATATTTTAAAAATATTTTTTATTTTAACAATATTACTAACAAATAAATTAGTCACATAATGTTTAGACATACTCTTAACATGTCTAATGTTTCATAAATTAATTTCACCTTTAACGTATTTAATGTCCTTATAGATTGATTAAATGACTGGCAAATATGGCAATTTATGTCCACATAAGTTTTTGTAAGTTCAAGGTTATATAACTATTATTAATTACTAAGAAAGAAGCGGAAGAAGTCGCGGGTGTCTACACACCCACGACTTTGTTTCTGCTCTGTGGACCAACCTGACGATATGCCCTTTTAAATAAAAATAAAAAATATTGAAATCGCTTCAGATTTGACAGAGTTATAGAGTAACATCGTCAAAGATTCGGTTAAAAAAAATTATATTGAAATGCCGAATAGCAACGCATTATGTATGTATGCTATGAAGAATGCATGGTTAAAATCCGACACACACTCTGATCACGAGCGATTTGCTCTTATTCATTGAGGAGTTCCGTCTCCGAAGATATTTATCAGATCTTCACCAAATTTAAATGGGACCAACCTGACGGTACGTCCTTTCAAATAAAAAAAATTATTAAAATCGGTTCAGATTTGACGGAGTTATGGAGTAACATCGCCAAAAAATAAAAATAATAAAAAACATACTCGTCGAATTGAGAACCTCCTCTTTTTTTTTTGAAGTCGGTTAAAAAATACATGACTTACATCATTAAAAAGAATTTATGATAAATAATACTATCTTAAATGATGCTTTAATTAAATCAAAATTATAAATGCTTTCCTTGTATGAAGTTCCTAAGCTTCCTCAGTTGACAATTCAAATCAATTGATATTAATTGATGGCGTCATAAAGTATTCTCTTCAGTTGTCGTTTCTCTGGTCAGTTTATTAGTTAAAAAATTGAGTATGGTATCTTTTGGCAGCGTTGTTTTATTTGGTAGCAGTTGCATAGTTCATCAGATCTATGATTTAAACAGATGATGACGTGTAATTTAAACTGAAAAAGCTTTCTTCTCACATCTTCGTAACTGTCTCTCCGTTTTGGAAAGGAACTTGCACTTTTCCATTTTGATTACTCTCTTCGATTATTGTTGTCTTCACATTAACGAGGACGTTAGGTTTTTTCTTAAATACTATAAAAGAAAGTTCCACAACAAATTAAAAAAAATTTATGAAAGATTAATTAATCATGAAATCATCATAGATTTATTTTATACTAGCTGATACCCGCGACTTTATCCGCGTGGTCTAAGGTTTTTTATTCTCGCGTGAACTCTCTTATTTCCCTGGATAAAAAATATGTTCCAGACTATAATCTATCTCTATGCCAAATTTCAGCCAAATCGGTTCAGTCGTTGCGACGTGTTTGAGTAACAAACATCCAAACATCCACACTTTCACATTTATAATATTATGTATATATATATATTAGTAGGACATATTTTATACAATGCTTACCATATTCAAATAACTTTTTGAAAAGAATAGCAAATGGAGCATCGATGAGCGCGGTCATAAAGAAAGACACGAACATTGTTAACCATAGGTAACCGAAAGCATCAAACATCTGAAAAAAAAGGAAAAATAGGATAATATGTGTTTTATGAAATCTCTAAATTGACATGTCTAAAGCCGATATCTTTATTTTTTACCCATAACAGCATAAACAAAAAATAAAGAAGAAAATAAACTTTATGGCAACAATAAATAAAATAGTTACGAATTAACAATCAAAGAAGTATGAAAAAGCATTTTTTACAAGCAACGTATTTGAAAGTAATATTAAAATATGTTTTCTTTGAAAGAAATATTACACATACGGCAGATCCAACAGTAAAGTACACTGGTTGTAATGTTGTTGAATAAACAGCAAACATGATGGGCATATGTATTAGATACATTGCGTATGAAATTCGCGCCGGAATTTTCCAAATGTTTAGAGAAAGGAGCCAGTTTATTGGACCTGTAAAATAATAATATTTTTATATGGATAATATTACAAATAAAGTTATATTAGCGCATTAACTAAAAAGATTAGAACATCATATTGAATGAATAAATTAATGAAATATTCTAATCTATAATATATCGCACACCATACAAATATTAGGCGGCTTTATTGCCAGAAACCAACATTTAGGCAACCAACGCAAAATATTAGTCAATATAAAATAAACGAAAGATTATTTCATATTCACTAATATATAGATAATGTTTTGTTAATAACCTTTCGTTTATCAACAGAACATTAATTATATGTATTATTATCAGCTATAAAAATAAAAAAATTGCAAAGACTATAATTTCAAAATACCTCGCCTCTTACCACACTCATTAAATCATGATTTGAATAATTGTATAAAACAAATACTGTGTCTATTTTTGGAGCTAATTTTCAGAACGGTTCAGACTTTTTCCAGGAAGTATAAGATTATACAAGACATGACGAGACCATTATTTATTGGCATGTAATTAAACAAGCTTCTATTTAATACCATTATTGGCCTCTAAATTACTAAGTCAGCCACAACCAATGAGCCTCTAAAAAATACTATTTTAGCCACTATATATTTTGAATATAAGCTTCTAATTTCAACACTCGGCATCTTTAAAATTTAATGAAGCATCAATAATTATAACACATCCTATATTGTTCTATCATCAAAATGTACCTAATATTAGCATCAAAAAAAAATTTCAATTTCTTTTTAACTTTTTTTTAGTTTTAGGTAGGTTTACGATCCCAACAGAAGCTAAGTGCCGGGCATGGCACTTAATATTCATGTACAACCCTAACCTACCCTAACTTTAGTTTAAAGAAAAAATTATACAAAACCAATTGCAATATTAACACACTAACAGAACAACAAAAAACAAATGCAGGTCGCATCCGTCTCACTAAGGCTACGTTAGTAAGGCTAAGTTAGTAAATTAGATGGCCAGATATGAATCAAGGGGACAAGTAATAAAAATAGTGGCTCTTCATTTGATGCTTTCTTTGGAATATTTTGTGGCCATTGTGAAGAAGGCGAGTTAGTATATTAGAAGCTTAATCATTTTCCCGTGGCTAAGTTATTAAATTAGAAGCTAGGTTTTGTGGCCAAAAAAAATATTCTGCGGCTCGACTTATTATATCCCTTATTTATTTATCCCGCAAATATTTTTTCAATTTAAGCATCTGATGGAAAGCGCAGAGATCTCTTGCATTCTTAAGATACCATAATTAACATAGTTTTTATCTTAAGAAAAAAAAAACCGAATAGTATTTACCTCCGTATCCATTTACACATGCAAATATAATCCATCCAAGACATAGAGCCCACAAAGGACGCAAAATAGAGTTCATTAATTTTGCAACCGTTATATTGTCAAAATCAAATAGATCAATTTTGAACTTGTAGTATATAATCACAATCAGGAGGGCAATGAAAAATGCTGTGATGAAACTATGTAGAAGCTGAAAAAATAATCAATGATTAGAATAACAGCTAAATATAATTGATGATTTCACAAGGAATTTTGCCGTCTGATGAATAAACAACAACTAAAATAAATCTTAATTTTGAATTATAGAAAATAATGTGTGTGGAAATTTAAATCGCCGCTCACATATTTTGCAATTAATATATAGATACTGTGTTCCTGATCAATGATCAAGACTTCTTGCTAGAAATTTCTGTTGCTAAAGGCACATTAAATTAAAATAAAATACAAAAATATACTCTAGTCCAAGAGCATCATTATGTCTTAAGTCAGTATAAAAAGTAAGACCTATACGACAGGGTCATAAGAAAAGCTTATACTTACAGTATGCATTTTCGGCTTTCTATTTCGCCACAAGTGAAGCACATATCCATATACTAATCCAACGAAAAATGGTGGAGCACGTGTCAAGATATTAACATAATAGTGCACGTAAAAGTCTGTTTCTACTGATTCGTTTGTAAATATGTACACTGTTGAAGCTACCAGATTTATAAACAGAGCAATTATAAGTGCTGTCCACGCTGTAGTCTTTGGTCTTCCAAAAACCCAAAATAAGACTATTGGTGATAAGATGTGAAGTTGAACATCAATAGCCAAATACCATGTTACGCCGACACACTAAAAATAATATTTTAATATTTTGATTAACATACACAAATCAACATCTCAAACTATCGCAGGCCACAACTAGGTACGGGTCTTCTCTCAGAATGACAAGGGTTTAATCCATAGTCCGCTCTTGTCCAACATGCTGAACAAGAGTGAACAAAACTTCACACACTCTGAGAACATTATGAAGAACTCTCAGGCATGTAGGTTTCTAGGTTTCCTCACAATGTTCTAAATGTCATGTGCAAGAACGCACATAACATTTAGAGGATTGTGCCCGGGATTAATACCTCAGGCCCTTAAAATTGAGGCGATTTTGGTTAAGAGTAAATATTAAAGACAACGGTTGTACAGACAAATATGACAGCTCTACTTGGATAGAGTCCTTTTCCGCAGAGAACATTGCGAATGGAATAGTACCTTTTTAACTGTCATATCAGTTTTATATTATACTGTCTTTTGCTTCGCGGCTACGCTCGCGTTAAGTTCGATTTTTCAATCCACTATTTTATCCCCTTAGGGGTAGAATTTTCAAAAATCCTTTATTAACAGATATCTACTTCATAATAGCTATCTGTATGTCAAAGAGCCCGATCTGTCCAGCGGTTAGAGCTGTGCGTTGATAGATCAGTCAGTCAGTCACATTTGTCTTTTATATATTTAAGATTGAGGACCTACAACATGGTTGGTGCCATTGTAATAAAATACTTACTGCTTCCACTGGATTGATAAAATTTTGCAAGTGCAATAAAGTGGTCCACCAAAATTTACGGCATTGGTGCACATGGTTAACCACAAAACGATTCCATAACGGACCGTCTGCTATACGATTAGAGAATGATGCTTGGTAAAGCACTACAGCGGCCAGTACAGGAAACATACGTAAAAGCCGATTTAAATAAAAGAATGGAAGATTTCTGATTAATTGTCCTGGAATTAAAACAGTTAAAATTAGAATTCAAACAAAATTCTAGTCAGTTAAATGTATTTCTTTTAATATAGTACACACATACTTCCTGTGAGTTTCTTTGCTGATATAAAGACAAGAAGCAAACCACTCAGTAAAAAAAACGTATCTACTGAGAGAGTAGCTGTCGTTAACCAGATTGATTCGTATTTCTGTGACCACTGCAAAAAAAAATACATCAAATAGAAAATACAGCAAATGAAATAGTAAATGAATACAAGAGCAAGCAGAAGACAAACGAGTCAGCTTTTGAAGACTATAAGCCATAGAGAAGACTTTACAAAAGTTAAGTTTATCATACAATAAATAAACTACCCATCAAGATTTAATATACGTACCTCAACAGAGTAAATTGGATTAGCAGGGATGAAGCTAATGATATAGAAGACATGACCGACAATCACCCAAAATATAGCCAAAGAACGGATACCATCCAAGCAATGTATGTTATTAGGGTCAGCTTTAATAACAACAAGACGACGACAGTTTGTCAAAGCGGAAAATGAAATAAAGATTTCATTTACTTCTTTTGGATCTAAAAAGAGATATAAAGTAGCTATATTTGTGATACTGAGCTTCAAAAAAATACATTTACTAGTTTTACTAATTTGTAATAGAACATTAATTTTAGATAAATAAATACATAGTTGTTACCTTTTTTACAAATAATGTTATGATGAACATCATAGCAAGTACTTAAAATTGTTAAAAACCCAAGAATCGAAAATATAAGTCTGAAAAAAAAAAACAAAAATTTGTTTTTGTATTATTTACTACGAAATAAATAAAGCAACATAATTTAATTTATAATATTATGGGTAGTCCCAATACGACGGGTTTAACATGGTTAATTAAGAAGTTTCTATGCTATCCAAAATCCGAAGCTATCAATCCCTGATAGAATATAAGATAGCAAATTTAGAACGAAAAGTTGAACTTACAAAAAAAAGATAAAATTTTTGTAAGTAAAATAAAAACTCAAAAAGATAATTACACCTAATCAGTAAAAAACAATGGAAAAATAAACAATAATACAGTTGGAAACTAAATAAATCTCAGAAACTATCAATATATATAAAAACTCCATTAAGGATTACGATAAGTGAAATCAAGGAAATCTGAATTACATTAATATTTACTACGCTTGTATTTCGTGATGAATAATAAGAAAGTCCAAAGTACAAAATGTTATCAAATGACTATATTAATGCTATCATTAATGCTTATGAACTTGTAGTTTAATTATTGAAAAACTCAACTATTGGTTTGAATGAAATGTAGCTAGTAATTAGTAAAAAAAAAGTAATTTTAAGTAAAAGTAAATTTGACGTCAAAATTACTACAAACCCATGTCTGTTGAAATGATCATGTCTATCGGTTGAGATGATTATGATATAAACTAGAGGGCGCCCGCGACTTCGTCCGCGTGGAATTAGGTTTTGGGGTGGAATTTTCAAAAACTGTGATACACGTCCTTCTTTATTTTTAATCGAAAGGCAAAATACAGATTTTCATAGATAATATAACTTGTAAAATGACGGACTTTCGTACAAACATTCATCCCCTATTTATTCCGTTTGGGGGTAGATTTTTCAAAATATGTGAAATACGCGTTTCTTTATTTTTATTTGAAAGCCTAAATACAAAGTTTCATGGATATAACTTGAAAAGTGACGGACTTTCATACAAACTTCCATCCCCTATTTAAACCCCTTAGGGGTGGAATTTGCAATAATCCTTTCTAAGTGGGCGCCTACGTCATAAAAGAAACTAACTGTAAAAATTTTAAGTTTCTAACTTCAGTAGTTTAGGCTGTGCGTTGATATCTCAGTCAGTCAGTCAGGACTTTGAATTTTATAAGTATATTGTTATGATAAATATTATGAAGAAAATTTTAGAAAACTTACACTGCTATATAATCAACTGGTGCCCATGGTTTGTCATCCGGAAGTCGACAATAAATATCTTCATACTTAAAGCCTACTGCTGTCAGATTAAATAAAAGTCCAGCTATAGTTTCTTCTGTCGTACAAACTTTAGGGACACATAGTGCCAAACTAAATTGAAGTTCTGATAAAGAACTCTCTGGATCATCCCTGCTGTAATTACAAAGGAAACTAAATAATTGTTCTGAACAGCATTTGTTTTATTTATTTATTCTGAACTACAACTGAAACGGCTAAAATATAAATCTACAGGACGTGCACAAGGGCAACTTATCTCTGACGAAGAGATTCAATTCCGAAGTCGTCGAATCCAGATACTACAGAGATAAGTGCTTTTAAAATTTGTAGTCAATGTGGCTAATTCTGTTATACATTGTTGTACACATTTTTAAACTACAAGTCTAAATATAGTGCTATCTTTAAACGGTTTCGGCAGGTAGCATTACGAAAGGGATAGCATGATATTTTGATCCATCAGTGTGAACAATAGAATTAGCCGCAATTTTCGGCTAGCCGTTCAAATGTTGCGTATTACTACGCTGACAATTAAAATTCTATTTTCAATGTCAACCTGACTCGCTCTTTCTTCTTCTTCTGCATTTGTTTATCTGACTAAATTGATGATTGTATGCTTCGGTAGATGTACAGCGTCATACGAGTACGTTGCGACTGCAGGCTCAATACCTGAGGCATTGAAGATAAGATGCCAGAAGTCCGTCTTATAGTACGGTCATATCGCATGTAAATCACTTAGTTACGTCGTCACCATCTTTGGAGCTAAGACTTGTGACCGTGCAAGAAAACACTGGCTAGATTTAGCGAATGAAAAAAGTCAGATACAAAAGATCAAAGTGGGCAACTCAAAGGTATGCTGAAAAGCGGACACCACCTAGAGGAATAACGCTTCTAGACGAAAAAAAAGATTGATGATTGTATGTTAACCAATGAATGTTTATAGAATACTTAATTTTGCTAGACTATAATTATTTTTATCTTACGGAAAATCTGCTAACTCGGCACCCAATGTAGTTCTTATCTTTTTTACATTTCTGTTGTATTCCACAAGCTTTTCAATTGTTTTCTTCTGCAAATGTAATGCTCCTGGATCGAAATTAGATTGAATATTTACAAATGAAGGTTCCAGTCGTAAATCTTGATTCACTGGTACCCTTATCATGCAAAATTTTCCTTCAATTGTCATATCTTTCACATTTTCATTTATGCCAAGACACTGCGGATAATTTCCTAGATCTACTAAGTTTCCCAATAAAATTCCTCTTGGCACTCTCATCCCAGCATCAAGAACTACAACAATGTAAGATTAACTTAACAACAATTGGTTTTCTTAATCATTTAACCGTTAATTTTTAAATAATTGTCACATTATAGTACTTTTCCCTTAATACCCACCTAGACCACTTGGTTAAAAAAAAAATTCCTTATTTCAAATTGTAGGCCGACTTGTGGCCTAAGTAGCTTGAATGTTGCAGGTGTAAGCTTATGACAAATTTTACTAATGTAAACGTCTTGTAAGTAGTTTTTCGTTTTTGACAAGTGAAGACTCTAACATCGGTTTGGTTATTTTTCTTTTTCAATTCTGTCTAGTGAAATTGAAATGGTATACTTAAGTAAGTTCTGATTACCTGATTTCAAATAATCAACAACGTATAATACCACTAATTTTTGCTTGCGACTTTATCCGAGTCAATTTAATTTTTTATGAATCCTGCGGTAGTTCTTTGCTTTCCCGGTATAAAAATAAACCAGTATCTCACTTTATCACGAAAACATCAATTTGCTCTGTTGCTGCGTGCTTGAGGGACAAACAAACACAGTTTCGTAGTTATAATATGAGTAGGTATGAATAAGTCATAACTTACATTGAGCCATCAGTAGGCCATTATTTCGCCGGATATATTCCAGTTGCCTCTGACATTCTTGCTGATCCAGTACTCTATCATACAAATCTGTATCCAACGGGAACTTGGTATTTCCATCTAAATTTATCTTCGCACATGTTTTCGAACAAATTATTGTTAACACTAGCAAAATCTTATTCATTTTAAGAACTACTAAAACGAGTTAGTTATAGAACTGTTAGTGGTTAATTGATCTGTTTGGTTCTATGATATCTAATCAGTTGATAAGAAAAAGGGCACTATCCGTTAAAAATCTAGTATTCTTCGTCAATTAATTAAAATGCAAATAATAGGCCTATAAGTGATTTGTAAACTAACGTCTGTACGGCGAATGTTTTAATTTATATGAGACTCTCTATGACCTAAGTTTTATCCGATAAGACTTACTTATCGATCTAATTATTATTTCAACCCTAATTGTATAGAGCTATCAAGTATTTAATACAATATGAATTAATAAGTAATATTAAGTATAACTCTCTTATCGCTATACTATTTTCTTTACGAACCTATAGTCCACTGACGTTCACTGCTGAATAGTCTCTTGCATGTACTTCCACAGATCTCGGTCTTGCACCACCTGAATCCAGTAGCTCCTTAATGCCATGTGCCCTGCTCATTTTCACTTCAACTTCGCGACATACTGAGCTATGCCAGTAAGTTAAGATCTTCTCCAATGATTCTCTTCATTCTTGACTTGAACACTCCTAGCTATTTCCATCACCCGCTGAGTGACCCTGAGCCTTCTTCTACATTATAGCATCTAGATAAGTGCATGAAAACGTATTGATTTCATTTTTCTTCTTTCAGTTAATAATAATGTTTAGATCAACGTAATCGTAAACGTTTGATGCGTAGATTGCATATTTTTATGAATTCTTACATCAAAATGTAACAGTATCAGTAATGTAAGTAGTAACTCTATACTACTCTTAACTTACGTAGCGTAGTTGACGTAAGGTAACGTAGTTTTTATTTTTGTTTATTTTTAAAGGCATTATGAAGAAATTATTAATTAAGATGGAAATCTCACAGTTTTTAAAGCTTCTACGCATATAGAGAGACACAGATTATTGATCTAAGCCGATCATCAAGATCTTTTGAATGGATCCATGATATATAGCTTATCCTAAAAAACATTCGGGGGAAGCCGAGCACAAAAGGTAGTATAATAAGTAATATAGTCTTGATAGTAACATAGTTATCTACTTACCTACCTACTCATATTATCTATAAAAATAATAACAAATTATAAAATAAAATTGGAGTGACTGTGATTTGAAAATAACTACCTTATATTGCGTTCATGTATAAATATTTTTAAAAGTTTTGGGGCAAACGGTGAACCGATTATGACAATTGTTAGTAACTAACTAATGCGCGCGGCTTCGCTCGATTGGTTTTAGTTTTTAAAAAATCCATCTCTTTGATTTTCCCGAATAATTTTCATTCATTTCATTTTTTTCAATTCTTTTTCAGGGGGGGCTCTCATAGAAGCGTGTGTGAAGTAAAATTTTTTTTTTGCGTTACATAGACTTGCGATATATTTTTTGAAAGACGATTTGGAACAGAGTACAAATATATATTTTTTTAATTTTTCCCTTAAAATTGATGAAATGGGGGGCTTTCTAAGTGGAGATTTAATTTGACCCGTATGTCAAAAACTACTGCAGACTAAAAATTGAAACTTGTTTGTAAATTCAGTTATATCCTGTACTTGAACAACATATACTAAAATTAGATAAATATTATAAAGAAACGAAATTATTTAATTTTTAATTTTATCATAGCCTCACAATGATGCTAATCGATGGCACTGTATTTACCATCGTAAAAACAGAATTATGGGATACCGCGAGGTCTCAGTTCGGGGCGAACCACTATTTATTTATTGATACTTTTTGTCTTCTAAAAATTAAAATATATATTTTAGTGAGACACATTAAGAACATTAACGCGGGCAATGTTGCGGTCAAAAGTTAGTATAGAATACTGAAAATGGATTCAACGCAAAAATTACTATGTCATGAATGGTAGTTCAGTTGGTAGACGATTTGTGATTAAGATAAGTAATGCCGAAATCGCTATCTTTATCATTAACAAGGTTTTGCCCGCAACTTCGTCCACGTGGATTTAGTTTTTAAAATCCCGCGGATCTCTTTGATTTTCCGGGACAAAACCATACCCATACCCATACCATACCCATACCATATACCCATTTATTTTCATCTATTTATTTATTTTAATATATAAAATATGACCTCAACCTACGAGTAGCTACATGTAGCCTATACCTATGTAAAAATCACGTCTATCCATTGCTTTGTTCCGACGTGATTGAAGGACAATCCAACAAATATACACACTTTCGCAGTTATAATAATATTAGTAAGAAATATTAATATGGATGAATATTTAGACAAAAGTCATAAGCATAATCAGAACCATATAAATCAAAATTATAGGATAGGCGCTTCAATTTTATTTATTTGTACCTAAAGATAACACGAAGCAATATTGAATGTTTACACAGTGTGCTCTGATGTTTACTCTTTCATTCTGAAATTAGAGTCGAAATCAAAACTAATAAATAGTATCCAGTCTAAGTGGAGGACCCGTTCAAAAGGACAAGAATTACATAGGTATAGTTCTTTCAACTCACGAGGGTACGCGGCTCATGGTTGTGTGTGTGTCGTATCTATATAAGTGGGAGCGAGAGCTTGCTCGCGCCTGACCGCTCGGACCACATAGGCTCCTGACAGGCACACACACTTACGCAATGTGTATGTACACGACGTAACCACAAGTAAAGCGCCCGTAACTTCATGAGATAAACGTACTACGGAAGTTAAATATTTTACGAGCAACTTTTCCAATTCAGCCGTTCTCAAGCAATGCTAACGAATACCATTTCATTTTTATTTTAATCCCGCGTGGATTTAAGTTTTCCAATCCCGCGAAAACTCTGACTTTAAAGGATAAAAAGCCTATGACACTCTCCAGCAAATATACACACAAAAAATCACGTCAATCCGTAGCTCTGTTGAAGCTTGATTGAAGGACGAACCAACAAATAAACACACTTTCGCATATATAATATTAGTAAAGACTAGCTTTTACCCGCGGCTTCTCTCACGTTAAGTTCGATTTTTTAAATCCCTATTTTACCTCCTTCGGGGTTTAATTTTGATAAATCCTTTCTTGGAGGATGACTACGTCATCATAGCTATATGTATGCTAAACTGTATGTAAAGTGATTTTAGCTATGCGGTGATAGATCAAACAGTCAGTCAGTCAAACACTTTTTCTTTTTAATATATTTAGAACTAACCTTTTCTTTTTAATATATTTAGAAGATAAATAAATTATTAAAAAATTCTCGATTCATCGTCCAAATCTGTGAAACACGTATAATTTCTTTATTTTTATTCGAAAACCTAAATACAAAGTTTCATGGATATAACTTAAAAAAATGACGGACTTTCTTATAAGTTTTCACCCCCTATTGAACCCTCTTGGGGTTGAAATTTTCAAAAATTCTTTCTTAGCGAATGCCTACGTCCTTAGCTACCTGTATGCCAAATTTCAGCTCGATGGGTCCAGTGGTTTGAGCTGTGCGTTGATAGATCAGTCAGTCTGTCAGTCAGTCGGTCACGTTTACGTTTTATATATTTAGAAGTAAGGATTATTTTTTTATTTAGATACATAGATAAAAAATTGCTTGAACTTAATCATAGACCAGGTGTTAAATTATCTTAAAGATACAACCAACTGATATATTTTAATTGTATTATTATTATACGACACTTTTAGTTGTTCTCTGACTCTACACTGCCATACCCCATCCAATTTAGCCCGCTACCATCTTAGACGGTATCGTCACTTACCTACCATCAGGTGAGATCGTAGTCAAAGACCATCATGTTATCGAATTAAAAAAACAGTTAAAAGGAAAACCATAACGGGTAAGTAGGTTTTACAAGTCAACGAGTAATCCGAGAATAACTTTTAAAAGTAAAAAAATTGTAAATGACTTAGATCTTAATATATAATAGAAACAATGTTACTATTCTATAATAATCCAGAACATATACTGAAGATGCTGTAGTATAAGACAAGTTGTACCATGAATGTTTGCTATTAATTTATAACTAGGCGCATCATATCATCGAATTATACAAAAATATACTTAGATACTTATTTTTATTTCGCCCGGGTCAAAAAGTATCTTCTAGGTCTTTAGTTAAGTTAGTTATATTCATGCAAGTCAAATAAATCGATACGTTGATCTGTTGCTGCTTGATTAAAGAGCAAAACAACTAGCTTATTTTTAATGTTACTACTTACTTAACTTTAAGTATGCCTAGTAACTTAGTAGGCATACTTAAAGTTCAGCAAAAAAAACCTATTTCGTTTCATGCCCATTCTAGTTATTCTAACTTGAACAGCCTCTGAATTATTATCAAATTGTTTATGATAGTGAGTAGCTAAATGTTTCTTGCGGTAATAATACACTCCTCATCAAAAAAATCGAAACACCTCCGATTTTTTTTTCTTCTCATAATTAAACAAAAAAAGAGAATTATTTCCATGAAAATAATAACACAATTTTATAGCTGGTAGTTTGGCCTTTACAATGCTGTACGGAAATACTTAGATTTTCAATTGTTTATTCGATGAATGAACTGAAAATGAATTGAAACATTGTTTTGATACAAAGGGGTGTTTAGAGTTTGCGTACTTTTTTCGCGCAAAAACTGAAAAACTAACCTTAATTGGCAATTTTTTTGTTTTTTATTTGTTAAATGTGCTTTGTCACGTCTAATAAAAAGTTTTTTTTAAAGAAAACATTGACAGTTCGCCCGCAGAAGCAGCCCAAGTTGTGGCGTTGCTGGATTTTGGGCTTAGTCAGAGTGTTGTGGCTGCAAGATTACATCTGAGCCTGTCATCTGTTCATAGAGTGTACAAACGATATCGAGAGACTGGTTTCTTCGTGCGCCGTCCAGGGTCTAGTAGGAATCGGTTCATTTTTGAGCGAGACGACCGGTTTATTACAACAGTTTTTTTGCGAAATCGATGCCTTAACGCTTTTCAACTGCAGCAGCAGCTTCGTGTTGTTCGAAGGGTGGCTGTAAGTGACTCTACAATTAGAAGAAGGTTGCAGGAACGAGGACTGGTACCACACAAGCCAGCAAATGGACTGAAACTAACTGCAGACCACCGTAGAGCGCGTCTTAACTTTGCACGTGATCACCTAAATCGTCATTCAAACTGTGGAGCAAGATTCTCTTTTCTGATGAGTGTGAAATTATGCTGTATGGTAAGGATGGAAGGAATAAGGTATACAGAAGAGAAGGAGAACGCTATGCGCAATGCTGCATTGAAGAAAAAGTAAGCTGTGGTGGCGGTTCGTGGACAGTTTCGGGAGGCGTTAGTACTGACGGTAAGACAGAGCTTGTCTTCGTATCTGGACCACTTCTGCCTGCACTAACTAATCATCGATACATCGAACCATGTCTTGAGGCTCATATGATGCCCTATGCTCATTTTACTGGCGAAGCTTTCATATTCATGCATGATAATGCTAGAGCTCACATCGCGGCCGTCGTACAAGATTATCTTACTGAAGTTGGTATCTCTGTTATGGAATGACCAGCGAGGAGCCCTGATATAAATCTTATGGAGCACCTACGAGATGAACTAAAAAGGTGAATTCGAGCAAGAAATCCCGCCCCAGAAACTCTTAACCAGTTGCAAAATGCAGCTCAAGAAGAATAGCAAAACATTCCACAGTATGTGATCCTAACTCTCATTCGATCGATGGAAAACCGTATGAAAGCAGTAATAAAGGTCCGGGGAAGGAATACAAGTTATTAAATAAACTGTTTCAAATCTTTTTTCTCATTGACGTGTGTTGTTTTTCCCATTTCCCTCATATTCCATACAGGGTAAAAATGACTCTTTAAATAAAACACGAAGCTTATCAAAATTTTAATTTGAATTTCGAATATTAACATTAGGAATTGAAAACCTTATACTATCCGCTATTAAACGACATTTAATATTTATTTATAAAAATAAAGATTTTTCTGATAATCCTTACGAAACATAAACTTGCGAGGTGTTTCGATTTTTTTGATGAGAAGTGTATTTTGCCATTGAAATATTATAAGGCGTTAAAAGACACTCAAATTCAAATTCAAATTTTATTTATTTCATGTTGGCTAACTTGTAGCTCTTATGACACGTCATAAATTTACCACCGGTTCGGAATGCAGATTCTGCTGAGAAGAGCCGGTAAGAAACTCAGCAGTTGCACTTTTCAAAAAACAAAAAATATATATATATTTTTTTTTTCACTAGAGAAGAGACGCTAAAGTGAAGAGATCACTGTTAGTGATAAGGTTACCTTTTGTGTTACACTGTTTATATTTTGTTCTTGTTTTTTCATGCAATAAAGTTGTATAAATAAATAAATTTTGAACACAATATCACAATATTTGCAATTTTTCGAAATGTATGTATGTAATAATGACAGCTAAAAGAAATCTTAATATTTTAATAATTTTATTTAACTCTAGGTTATGCCCGCTACTACGACCGCGTAATCTAAGGTTTTTTTAATTCCCACGGGAACTCTTTAATTTTGCGAGATAAAATGTAGCCTACGTGTTAATCCTGGTTATGAGCTATATTCGTTTTAAATATCAGCCAAATCGGTTCATTCGTCGTGACGTTAAGGAGTAACAAACATCCATCCATCCACCCTTTTAAATTTTATATTTACAATATTACTAGCGGATGTCCGCGACTTCTTCCGCGTGGATTTAGTTTTTAAAATCCCGCGGGTACTCTTTGATTTTCCGGGATTAATAATAACCTATGTCACTCAACTATACCCATACCAAAAATCAAGTTGATCCGTAACTCTGTTGCAGAGTTACTGAAGAACAAATCAACAAACCAACAAACAAACACACTTTCGCATTTATAACATTTGTAAGGATTAGGATAGTAGGAAAATATGATTATGTACCTACCTACGCAACTGTATTTAATTATGTTGAATCATAAAAGAAAGACAAAAATGTATATTATTTTAGTATAATAAAAATATATTTACACCTTAAGTTAATAAACCTAATATTAAGTTATTGAGATTACGTTAAACAAATATTGTAACTTACACCTATGTAGGTGCCTTACTGCGGCACTCAGAGTCGCTTTATCGATACTTAGGGATCTCTAGGATCTCCTTTTAAAGAGTTAACTACAATTAACGAGTTAATCACAATGAATAAATAACTCATATTAAGAACTAATTTAATGAATAACTCTGAATGCGGCAGTGCGGCTTAAATTATATTCAGTTTCATTAAATTATGTGCCTACTACCTATGCTATATTTAAATGCTAGATTAATCTTATCAATCATTTCAGTACGTACAATATTAACGATTGTATGATTATTACGTTGTAAAAATAATGGATTTCTTTTTACTTTAATATTAAAAAGTAAAACAGTAATTTACAACTCTGGAAAAATTTCTCAGAGAATCATTGTGCCTAAAGTTTTTAAAAATATCGAGAGTATATTAAGCAGGCAGCAAATCAATTAACAATTCGTTGATCTATGTTAAAAAGACAACGTGATGTGCATTAAGAGTTTCATTTGTTTTACTTTATAGCTATAACGTATTATTTAAAACGTAGACTAACAGATCAGAAACCAAATTTTGAGGTGGACGTTTTTTTCAAAACTTGGAAACTACCTTTGAATCAGATTCACCGATTAATTCTAACTTATCTAAAACTTCGGGTTTATCTATAGGTTTTACAATATCGTTCTCAATACACAAGTTTTTTTCCAAATCTGTGTCATTTGTCTCTGAAAGCTGATCATTTTTATCGTGGATATGTCCATTTTTATCTACAGCTAAATCATTGTCCGAAATCATTCCGTTCCTCATTAAGGTAAGATCGTTCTTTTCTAAAACTGGTCCGTTTTTATGCAGTGTGAGGTCGTTTTTTTCCAAAATATTCTCGTCTTTTTGAAGAGTTGTAATAATGTTATTTTCCAGTAGGGATCTGTCTTTATCAGGCAAAGGTCCTGGTTTTGATGAATCGGTTGGCGGTCTGCGTTTTCTTTGACCTTGAAATAAATAAAGTTTTCTTGCATTAATGTACTTACTATTTTTTGCATATAATATTTGCTATAACGTACAAAATTAGAGACGTTACGTTATGCGTGTGTACTGATATTTCAAATCGGTTATTGAAAAAAGTGTCTCACTACTTTTTTGCTTATTACTTAGGACTATATTTTGATAAATAGCAAATTAGGTACCTCCTTCCAAAGCCATTTTTATCATCGTAGAGAAGGGTGCGTCGATGACCACAGTCATTAAGGTTGAAACCCATAAAGAGATTACTAAAAACGCCATGAACTCGAATATCTGTAATTAAAACGTAAGGCAATTAATGTGTGAAAATACAAAATATATTTATCGAATTATTATATATTTAGCCAGGTCATCCGAAGATTGCATTTAAAGCAAGATGAAAATGCTTACGGCAGTCAGCTGTAGGGTTGTCTAACAACGATTTATCCAATCATTTTATAATTGATTAATAACTATATTGCTACTCTTATCCCAGCTTATATTCTTAGTAAAAATAATTAAGTATTTATTATATTATACGTCATATTTGCATGCCTTTGTTGCAATATCGCTTATCATCGTTTTTATGACTAAGTGAAGATTAAATTGCCTGTACATCATTTTTACAAGTGTTGAAACTTTTTTTGATTTTCCGGAACAAAAAGTAAAATATGTCCGGATAGACATTTTGACAATCTTAATGATCTCTGATTGGCTGGTACCTAGTCTCTCGCAGCTCAAACGCCATAATTTCAGCAAAGCAGAGGTTATCCCTATCGACACACTGAGGTTTCAATCTTTTTCAAATAATTTCACAGCTGATTCATAAAGTAAAATCTGAAGGAATAACCCTTCTTCTTCTTACCCTTGTGCCTTGGCTGAAGTACTGGGGCATCAATCGCATGCCTGCCACCACGAACATTATCGGGTAATGGTACAGGTACATTGCATACGAGATGCGTGCAGGAAATTTCCAAATTGAAAGAGTCAGTAACCAGTTTATGGGACCTGAAAATGGTTGTCACTTAAAATAATGTTAAGCAGAAGGTTCTGCTTATATTATATTTTTTGCTTAGACGACGGTAAGCAAGTGTTTTCTCGCAGGAGGTCATAAGCGTCTTATTTTTTAAATAGGACGTTCTTGGTCTTGCGGTAAATACGGCTTTCTTACCACACCCAAAGACCAAAAAGACTGTCATACTTTGGACAAAAAATAAGTATTGGGCTAAAATAAATTAATAAAACGTTAGACATTACCGTCTGACGTCGACATGGACCCAATTATTTAGATAAAATTTACAATTTATGATGATTATTTAGTTAAGTAGTATAAGATTCTATTGTGATTTAAAATAAATACCAATTCATTTAATTTCTTACCTCCATATCCCTTAGAACAGGCAAAGATAATCCAACCCAGGGCAGTGGCCCATAGGGCGCGCATGAAGGAATTGAACAGATTGTCTCCAAGCTGGTTGTCCCAGTCAAGTTCCATGATTATGAAGGACGTGTAGAAGCCGGATGCGATCAGAGCAAGGGCTATTATCCAGGAGATCAGCATGAAACTCTGAAAAAAATAATAATACCTACTGTTACAAGAATTTATTTATCGTGTTTAAAAATTCTTATACTCGTATCCTTATCCTACTAAACCTACTTCCTACTAATATTATAAATGTAAAAGTTTGGATGGTTGGATGGATGTTTGTCACTCAATCACGCCGCAACAAGTGAACTGATTTGGCTGAAATTTGGCACAGAGATAGATTATAGTCTGGAATAACGCTTAGGCTTCTTTTTATCCCGGAAAATAAGAGAGTTCGCGCGGGAATCAAAAACCCTAATCCACGCAAACGCAGTCGCGGGCATCAACCTCTTCTTATATATATACAAAAACGGCTTGACCGATTTTAACAACTCTTTTATTGCTTTGTTCGCTATAATACAGGGGTGGTTTAGAATCACCACCTGAGATTTTAAAATCTGAAAGTAATCCCGCAACTGCGATACTGCGAGATAGAAACCGGGGATAAAAGCTAGTTAATACTCGTAAATGCGAAAATATGTTTGTTGATTTTTCCTTCAATCACGCAGCAACTGCGAAACGGATCGGCGTAATTTATATTGAGATATTTTCAAGAGCATAGTTGAGGTTCTATAGTCATTTACAGGTTATCTTTTATCCTGGAAAAAAAGACGGTTCAACAGAGGCACACGTAACATGGGCAAAAGCTTGGCATAAATAATTATAGATAGATAGATAGATAGATAGATAAAAACTTTATTGCACACAAGAAAGAAACAAAAATTAATAAAACTTAAAACTACGTATGCAAAGGCGTTTGCAAAAGGTTATATTTGGGTTATCAATTATTTTGTTACACAAGAATATTGTCTTTTAAGACCTTTGCTTAATGTTTTATTAATATTCTGAAAGATAATCCCAGCTTATATCCTTATTAAAAAATAATTAAGTATTTATGATAAAATATCACGTTATATTTGCATGCCTTTGTTGCAATATCGTTTATCATCGTTTGTATGACTAAGGGTAAAAACATGCCAAAGATGCCTCACTGCGATACCTCGCGGTCGCGGTTTAGCTCGCTACCTCGATGCCACCTCCATGTAAAACAAATGTATGCAAACAGATGAGCGCGAACATACCGAAGGATACCTCACTGTGATACATCGCGGTACAGCGAGGTATCTTCGACATGTTCACGCTCGTCTGTTTGCATACATTTGTTTTACATGGAGGTGGCATCGAGGTAGCGAGCTAAACCGCGACCGCGAGGTATCGCAGTGAGGCATCCTTGGCGTGTTCCCACCCGTGAAGATCAAATTGCCCGTAACTTGAACATCATATTTAAAAATGTTGAAAGTTTTCTTTGATTTTCCGGGATCAAAAGTGGAATATGTCCTGACAGCGTTTTCTCATTTATTATAATAGTATCGATATAACAAACTCACCGTGTTGAGCCTAATCTCCCTCCCTTTATAGATATTTAACACGTAACCATAAATCATTCCTATGAAGAAAGGTGAACCTCGGGTCAAAGTATTCATGTAATAATTGTTCATGTAGAATGCTTGTTCCTCTAAGCGTCTGTAAAAAAACGTTAAATAAATTAGAAAACATAATTTTTTTTTTTTTTAATCCTTTCTTTTTTTGTCCGTTGGTTCCCTCGCGTTAAGTTCAATTTTTCAAACCCCTTTAGGAAATTTTTAAAAATCCTTTCTTGGCGGATGCCTATGTCATAATAGAATGTATGTTTTTCAGCCCGATCCGTTCAGTGATTTAAGCTGTGCGTTGATAGATCAGTCAGTTAATCTTTCCTTCAAAGTAAACGAAGAAAACAAGTGTACTAAACACTTTATAAAAATACTTTGTACTGTGACTTTATAAAAGTTCTTGGATGAGGAATCAGCATACGCATAAGATATATAATATTATATATTTAATGTGTATATTCAAAAAAATATTAGATGTATGAGTACATTGTAGCTGAAAGTAGAGTATTTATTTTCGCGTTAACAATAAAATAGTCAATAATATAATTATACTGATAGTAAATAGTAGAAGTAAATAAACATATTTTCTTTCTTTTCTAAATATAAGCATTTATTTATTTAATTTAGAATTTTTCATTAACATGATACTTACTGAACGGTCATGTTAGTAGAGGGCATATTTTTCATAAAGTTCCAAATAGTAGATGCAACAAGAATTGTTAGCACTCCAGTGACCATAGAAATCCATGCAGACTTTCTATTATTTCCGAGTACCCAAAATAGGACGATTGGCGATACAATGTGGAGTTGAATGTCGATAGAGATGTACCAGGAATGTGCTATACACTGAAAGAAATAGTACGTATTTTTAAGAAGATAAAGAAACGAAACCAAAAACCAAAATTACAACCATTGCAACAGCTATTTATGGTTGTAATTCTTAGTACATTATTAAGTACAGGATGCATTATATTTTCGGTATCTAACATAATCGTTGTATTGTACTTTTTGTAATAAAATACAAAAAAGTCATGAAATAGTAAAAGTCATGAAATAGTAAACACGGAAGACATGAAAAACCAATCGTCTAAGAATTAATCGTTTTAGTATAAAAATAAACAACTCACAATATGATCGGGGTTCACATAGTTCTGAACATGCAGTAACGTCGTCCACCAAAATTGTCGACATCTTTCAGCATTACGGGCAACGATTTCCCAATATGGGCCATCTACCATTCGGTGGAATACAGAAGCTTCCAACAGAACTAGCGCAGCTAGCAGTGGAAACATACGTAGAAGACGATTCAAGTAGAATACATGCAAGCGTTTCACGAATGAAGCTGGAAATTGATGAAATATCTTGTTAACCTCCGAAAGAAAAAGAAGTGTTATAATTCTGTGTATCTAATAATGAATGGACTTCTGTCTGCTCTCTAATAAATGGATTTGAACCGATTTTGACCGATGACCTATAATTTATGAAGATCCGACGTTTCAACGTTTGACGTTTGAAGATCATCAACTTATTTACTCTATTGCAAGACTAGACTATTTTCAAGACATGAAATGACCTTGAGCTGATGCTGCAGCATCAACTAGTCTGCGGGAAAACTAACCCCTCACCAACTTACAGCAGATATCGTCTTTAGGCTCGTATATTATGTATTATTATAATAACGCGATCTTTGTTCTTGTGTTGCATTAGCAATAATAATTCGATATCTAATCTCTGGCAGTTATAACTTGGACTTTGATAAATTATTTTTAACACTTACTTCTTGTTATTTTTCCCACACAAGTGTAAACGAGCAAAAGCCCAGACATTAGAAAGAATGAATCGACTGAGAAGAGACCCGTCGATACCCAGACTGCGTCCGCGGAAGTCACCCACTGTAAAAAAATAAAATATTTCAGTAGGGTAGACTGGGTACGGTTGTAGCGGGGTACGGTTGAAACAACTCAAATATTTCCGAAACTATAAACAACACAGGAAGGGGTACAAGGAGAGAGACACGCGGATTTTAAGTGCCAACATGATTCAAAGTGCTGCGTCGCACTCTGCGCACTTATAACGTTTAGACGAAGGCCTATTGTGTTTTGGCAACCAAAAGTAATTATTTTTGATGAATTTCTTCACGATATAGTGTGACTACTAATATAATTTTCATATTTGAGTATTAATATATGCAATCGTTGTATTTTAGAGATTATAATGAGCTGGTTCGTTTTTATATACGTTATGAGGCCTCATGCCTGTGTCCGTTTTATTGCCAAATAGGTGGTGGGTACGGTTGTAACGATTTTCATGGGTACGGTTGTAACATTAGTTTTACTATATTTTTGCATTGCAGATGCCTAGGAAACGCGTAAGAAAGACTTCGAGAGGTAAAGCGATGTTTTACATGAACACCTATGATGAAATAAAACTTTGGGGCGTCTTTGAGGCAAGCTATAAAAAATAAAGTTCTACGAAAAATAAATTTAACTGTTGATTTCATTTTAAACTTAGATTTTATTGATTATTTAGTTTTGTTTTATAAAATAATTAGAGATTATGTTCGTTTGGTTGAGTACCGAAGTAATTATAGCGGAAATATTATCTATTTTTATTAATTTATTTTTACTCCAAAAAATTACCTAAATAACTGTTAAAAATGTGCTTAAGATATTGTGATACTAGTTAAAGTACATTTAAGCGTTTTTAAATAATAAAGCTGGTTTAAATACTTCCACTCTGTATTATTTCTGCTTGTTACAACTGTCCCCCATCACTGTTACAACCGCCCCTGGTATGGGGTCGATTGTAACAATCACATGCACTCAATAAAATTATTCATATCTGCTAAATTATTTCACCTGTGCATGTGTTTTTGATATTAATTTAAAGAAAAATAACCTGGCTTTCATATCAAGTGCTATAACAGTTGTTTATAGCAATATTGGCAATGCTGTGGGTGTTCAAAGGGAAATTGTTACAACCGTACCCAGTCTACCCTACAAATAAAATATAAGAGCGTGATGATCTGTACCTACACATTTGTTATGTTTTTATACAATATACTAAAAATGTCAGGCCAGGAATAAGTCTAGTGCATTTTAAAAATGCAAGCAGAAAAATCCGGAATATTACGTAATTCCTGAAATAACAGTGAACATATTCTTTTACTTTTGTAATAATCTAGTCTACTTTACTAGTACCATTATTTTAAATAAGTATTTTTTCAAAAGATACCTGATATTCGACAAAAACATTTGGACAGGAAAATGGCGAATTCTCTTACGGATGATTAAAATTTAAAAAAATCTTACGTTAACTGCTTCTACAAGATTGAAATTGAAGTTGTGCATGGAGAAAGAATGCCCCATGATGACCCACATCATAGAGATGGATCTGATGCCGTCCAGACATTCGAGCGCGTTCTTGTTTGGAACAAATGTCACAAGACGCCGGGTATTTGTATATACCGAGAACATACGTATATAGATGACGGCACTCTTTGGATCTGAAAGGACAAAAACGAACAATTAAAACATATATAAGTTAAATAAAAAGTAATAAAAGTCATGAGTGATATGATGATAATATTATAATATGGATTTAACGTTACTATATCTAGGCGTCATAAAAAGCTCAAAGTTATTATGGGGGATGAGGCCACCTACTTAGAATTTCTTTTAGAGATTCTTATGATAGAAGCCTATCTATAGCAAAGTTACTGACAAAGCTCTACGAGCTGCGAAGTGATGTTGACATTATTTTTTCAAAGATGCTGGCAAACAAATGAAAACCTTGCAGTGGACTGCTTTTGCAGACTATTCACTAGTTCGATATACCATATTAAACGAATCACAGGGATCCACTGAATACATATGAGATACAAGACTATATAATTTTGTATTTCCTTTAAATTAGCAACAAAATCTTTATCATTAGCAACATAGCTTTAGATCTATTGGATAAAAGGATTCAAGTATATTGATTTATTCCGATAATTGATTCAATCAATCGATCACGAGAGTAAGTGATAGAAGAAGTCCTAGCCTAATTTTGAGAAATATAAGATTAAGATTTATAATGACAGGAAGATACATTTATATTAAAAAAAATTTTTTTTGGTATTTTTGTAATTTCAATTTTCTCACGTCTGAGCTGAGTCAGACCACACTCTATAGATCTCAGCATTAGATTGTACTCGTACTAATACAAGAAATATATTTCTTATAAGTATCATAAGAAAACTTCAAAAGTGTGACCCAAGATAATGTCTTTTCTATGATATTCTAGCAAGCGAGATTACTTACCCTTCTTTAGGATGAACAGGTGAGTGAGGTCATAAAGCGTAGCCAGTAAGGTCAAGAGGCCAATAAAAGAGAAGATCCCACTAAAACAATAAAAAATTATCTAGGTATTATAAACATAAGTATCTGTCGATAAGAAACGTACTCAGTATTTAATCAAGCATCTTATCAACAGGTAGCAATTACTATTTTTACTGAGTATTCAAATTAATTTGCGTCTAAGTTCCCACCTAATTAAAAACGAGTAATGTTGGAAGATGAAATATTGAGATGAGATTTAAAGTTATCTATGTTTACAAAAAGTTACTTTTCAAATATTATAGTAACAGTTCGACGCTCATTATTAGCATCATCATCTTAAACAATCAATGGCCCACTACTGGGTATAAGTCTCTCCTTGGAATGAGAATGTTCCGCCAGGTTGGCCAAGTGCGGATTGACAGACTTTACATTTAGAACATTATTGAGAACTCTCAGGCATACAGGTTTCCTCAAGTCAACGTGTCACGATGTTTTCCTTTACCAAGAAGTTAGAGATGTGTGCCCGTACAACGAATAGCCCGAAAAAGAAGCCGAAGGCTGCCCAGCTTACTCTTAGCATACGTAAGATGTGGCAACGATAACTCCTCGAGTAGGCAAAACTATAATACATTCGTAAAGTTATAAATTAAGAGATAATCGCTGACGTAAATACATTTATGATTTTTTTTATTACCGTAACTAATAGCTTAACAACTAATGATGACAATAATTTGATAAGGTGAACCGAATTCAAAAGTAATAATTATATTTATTATTTATTAGTATTAGTAGTCATCAATTATTATAATACAATAAATAAATAATTTTATTTATTGTTACTGCAAGTGTAACAATGATTATTACCTTATTAAACAATGATAATAATAATGATTATTATGACAAATAATAAATATATAAAATAAAAGCAGATTCTACTCGCATTTTGGAAGACAACAGCAAAACGCTTAATCAAGTTGTAGCATGGAATAATACTTACATAGCTACGTAATCAGCAGGTACCCAAGGTTTGTCATTGGGTAGTCGACAGAATCGTTCCTCAAACTGGAATCCAATGGAACTAAAATTGAATAAACCCCGTTGCGTAAATTCTAGCGAGGTGCAAACTTTGGGTAAACAAATAGCAACGTTGGCTGCAGCTTTAGATATGAAATCTGCAGGATCGAGTCGATTTCTGTAAAAAGAAAGGAGAAAATATATATAACAGATAAGATCTACTTTGTAGTTTTATTGTAATTGTATTTAAAAATTCGGAAATTAGATGCAACATTATGACGAAGTGATAGAAGACATATTTTATAAACTTATTCTAATATTTTTTCGGAGACCGTTGTGTATCTTTCAAGTAATATAAGCAGTCCCAAAAGTTTGATGGAAGGCTTTAGCCGTGGCTGGTTTCCATCTTATAGTTTTTTTTAATTTGATTATGTTTGTTATTTTGCATTTAGACCTTTAAAGAAATATAAACGACTCTTACGACTTATCTCCTATTCTAACTGCAAAGCTTTGTACTTCAGCAATGATCCCGTTGTCAAAGTGCACTATTTTCATGTTACTAAAGTCACGTCGTGGTAAAAAGACTTCTTCCTCGAACGGCAACTCAAAGGTTTGGTTGAAGGGTATCCGAATAAAGCAATATTTTCCATCTATATTCATATCTTCCCGTTTCTCTGATATTCCTAGACATTGGTGGTAGTTCCCAAGATCAGTGTCACCCAACATCATCACTCCTCTCGGTAGTCTCATCCCTGAATCTAAAACTGCAAACAGAAAATAAAAGAATTACCTATTTGCCGAAAGCTATGAACTATGGCCTAAATCCTACTCATTTGCGAAGACACCAGTATCCAGTACTGGGACCGGTGACGAATTGAGATAATTGAATAAATGAAATAGCCGAAAGCTTAAATCTCAAGTGGGTAAAATTTAGTTTTCGATCTTCGAAATCTCTGCTAAGTTTATTAGGATTAGTTGTAGTGACAGTGGTATATTTTTAATTGCTTGTACCACTAACAAGAGATAACTCTTTATTAAACGCACATACAAGCAAGATTGCTGTCATTTTTCAATATATAAAAGGTATTTACATAAAATTTAAACTCAAAGAAAGGCAAGTCTAAAATCAAAGATGTTTATGTTTTCTATGATAATATGAAATAATTTAAGAGATAATTATAAGATTATAAAAGGATAAGATGTAATTAAATTTCCTAAATCACAATCAAAATCAAAAGTGTTAACATCATGTATATAATAATTGTTTTAATGTATTATTTATGTTGAATTAGTAAAAACATTAAGTACCTATGAAACAAGAATTTGATAACCATCATGATTGATGTTTTAATAGAAGTTCTAGATTACAAAACCTGTCAATCCCTAGGTTTATTTACATTATTATCATTGATAAAAAAATGCCATATAAATCTTTTTTTTCAAGAAATAAGGTCCTGTTGCATCAAAAAAAGATCCTTTTTTGAAGATGATGACAAAGATAAAAAGTATAAAACTATTTTTTCGTGGTCGAATAATATATTATTCGAGCATCTAAATAATAAGGAATTAATAACAAACATAGGTGATAACATTTTTTAAAAAGATCTTCCCATTCTCATTTATTTGACCAAGATAAATAAAAACAAAAAAAAAGCGAGGCTTATCAGCAATAAAAGATCTCGGAGGATAAATAGAGGACACAAACAAATATATTTTCATAATTTGTATACTAATTACCATTATTTTTATTTAACACTTTCTTTGTACTTAGTGTTTGTTTGTTTTTTGTGTATTTTTGACGACCTCCCTGGCGCAGTGGTGAGCGCTGTGGTCTTATAACTGGGAGGTCTCGGGTTCGATTCCCGGCGGGGGCAATTTAGTAATTTATTATTTCTAAATTGTCTCTGGTCGGGTCTGGTGGGAGACTTTGGCCGTGGCTAGTTACCACCCTACCGTCAAAAACGTGCCGCCAAGCGATTTAGCGTTCCGGCACGATGGCGTGTAGAAACCGATTATGGGTATGGGTTGAATTTACACTGCTATACCCCTTCCAAGTTAGCCCGCTACCATCTTAGACTGCATCGTCACTTACCATCAGGTGAGATCGCAGTCAAGGGCTATCTTGTCATCGAATAAAAATAAAAAAATAAAAAAAAAATAGTGTACAAAGAAAGTACACAAAATAAAAAATATAGATAGAAGATACAAGAAGAATGAAATTGAATACAAAAAGCGGCCTTATCACTTCGTAGCGAACTCAAGCAGGATTAGAAAAATTAGGAAATTGAACAATTAGGTATAACCCAAATCGTCATAATTTACCAAAGTTAAGGATTTGTCACTTGAATCTGATTTGCATAACTAAATCCAATTCAGCCCCAAGTGAAGATTTTAAAAATATTTATTATCTTAAAATTTATCATCAAAATAATCACTGACTTGAATAAAGATTTTTAAAACGTTTCTTTAACGTTTAAGAATTTATATAGAAATACCTAGTCCTCATAACTACTTAACAAAACTTACATCGCCCATATAGATTTGTGTCGTTGCGTCTTAAATACTGTAGTTGTCTCGTACATTCTTCAGAATCTAGTACTCTGTTATAAAGATCTCTATCAAAAACACGACTTTTCTCTAAATCTACAACTAAATGTCCATTCGTTAAAACTAAGACACTTATGAAAACCAAAAGTGAAATATTCAACTCCATTATTATTAATCACAGCACTAGTTATTTTTTTCAAAATTATTTCATGTTCCGTTGTTGCTTATAACGCGAACTTTGGCGTAATGATATTTATTTTTTGGCACTTGGACGTCTATAATTATTTATTGTTGTAATTAAAAAATGTATTATCTAATCTGTAAAAGTATCAAGTGAATTTATTACTCATGTGAATGTGAATTCAGATAAAATTGCGATTTTGCCACTGATAGCAATAAAATTCGCCTGGACTGTATTTTCCGGGTTTTCGTCAAAAACGAGATATTATGTACATCTTTTTTGTTTGATTCATAATAATTACAAAATATGCTTACATGATATCTACTTCATATGTTTTTTGTTCTCGTATAATATCATAGGAACTCTTAGATTATTGGAACGAAGTTCCTTATCGCGCGTTGTGAAAGGGGGCTAGACGGAAAAAATTCTTACGAAAAGTTGTCACGACACTTTTTGCTATAGTAAGCTATTGTAAGCTGTGTGGCGTCGCATGTTTCTCTGTCTGTCTCTCTCTCTCTTATAGAAAGCAAGCCAGATATTTTCATTTCTATTTCGCATTGAACAGTGTGGTGTCGCGACGATTATTTTTGTTGAGTGTATACAGGTTTTTTGTAAATAATAAAAGGAACTTCGTTCCATCCGGGTGTCCCTTGACACCTCTCAAGTTTTTTTATCTGGGACAAAATATATCTTTTAGTATTCTGGATGCACGCTAACTCTGTGCAAGATTTCGTCAATGTCAACAGTTGGGCCTTGAAAAGGTACCAGATAGACAGACACAATTTCGCATTTATAAGCATTCGTATGGATTTCGTAATTATTTTACTTTCGACGATAAATACTATACAAGAACAAAGCAAATAACGATAAAAATATACTTATAAAAACTAACTTAATTATGCAGTTTTAGCACCAAATAAGAATTTCATAACACGTCTTGGAATTACAGCCAATGATACTTATATTTTACACGAAACAAAGAGTAAATAAAACAAAGAATTCGGGCATTACGTTTTGGATATCGCAAGAATTGACATAATCTAAGCCTATAGGTATTATAATTAAAGCTCAAGTAATTACTCATATTCTAGAACATGAAGAGAAACATGTTTTGTGTTTTCACAAATATCAGCGATAAGTGTGGAAAATTTATAAATTAATGTACCTGAGTATTTAGATTTTTTTATAGCTAAGTTTTCTCCTAAGCCCAAAACAGAATACAAACTTGTTTTACGTGCTTTTTTGAATATAAATATACTTCTACTAAAATAATGAAAATTGTGTTCACTTATCACTTAGCAATATATTGCTAAGGCTGAAATCTATAGACCGCACACTCAATCTACTCAGACTCAAGACAGAGTTAAAACGAGACAGATTTATGTCAGAGCATATTTGTGTCTCATTTTAACCTAACTTAAGACCGAGCTGAGCCAGAGCACGCTTTATAGATCTCAACATAAGAGTGGTCAGTGAAAGAATGATTATAATTTGATATACGTTATATGTACGCACTTAACTTATGTCAGTGGATGCAGTCCCTGATACTATTATTATTTTTAAGATTTCCGTCCCAAAATATAAATAATTAATGCGGAATCTTAATAGAATCTCATGTCTCACATGTCGCAAAATTTAATATCACATAGACATGTGTGACAAAAAGTAACAGGCAAAATAATTGTAAATATGAGTCAATATTGGCTTTCTCTTTAGAAATGAGGTAATCAGTTTTTGGAGAATTAATTATTTCACATTAAAAAGAATCGAACTGTGTATTTTTAGCGCTCGATAAGAACCTATCTCTTACAATCAATAATAACAATAAGTCATACCTAATGATAATGGAGAAAACGAATGTGACAAAATTAAAAAATATATATATTATGTATAATGTGATACCAGAGCCTGGATCACATATTACCAAATCGGAGATATTAATTTTACCGAACCTAAACTCTCATTCGCTTGGTTTGTAAAAAGCATATAAACTACACCTGTTTCTTAGTAAATTAAGATTTTTGTCTATATTAAGATCTTACCTACGTACACAGTTTATTCAATGAATAAATGAATTTGAATAATTTCCCTGGGTTTTTCCATGTTTTTATCCTAATCGATTAAAAGGCTTAAGACTTATTGCGTTTCAGGTTATAGTTACAAATTAAAATATATAATATAAGTATAAGAATTATTTTATGAAAGTAAGGAATAATACTAAACTTATCAACCGCTACTTTTAAAAGGATTAACCTTATCTTATATTATTAATGATAAAAGGGAAAATATATTATTACAATACCTGCTCAATAATTACAAGGCACATTTGTATGAATAGAAATGAAATAATATCCACAAAAGTAAGTCTCAATAGCCCAACGATTAAAGGACTGAAAACTGAAAGGTCGCAGGTTCGAGCCTCACCCGTTGCACTATTGTCGTACTCACTCGTAGCACAAGCTTTCCGCTTATTTGGAGGGGAGAGGAGAATATGAGTCAAGTTTAGCTTGGCATATTATTCTTTGTAAAAAAAAAAGCCCCAACGACTTTAATGGTGGTGGTTTAATCAACTCTGGTTAATGCAGAGAGAGCAATTCAAGTAGGTGCATTCTGGTGATTACTGATCCCAAGTTTTTTTTTTGTTGTTTTGAAGACCTCCCTGGCGCAGTGGTGAGCGCTGTGGTCTTATAACTGGGAGGTCTCGGGTTCGATTCCCGGCGGGGGCAGTTTAGGGATTTGTAATTTCTAAATTATCTCTGGTCTGGCCAAAGCCTCCCACCAGGGAGGCTTTGGCCGTGGCTAGTTACCACCCTACCGTCAAAGATGTGCCGCCAAGCGATTTAGCGTTCCGGCACGATGGCGTGTAGAAACCGATAAGGGGTATGGGTTGAATTTACACTGCTATACCCCTTCCAAGTTAGCCCGCTACCATCTTAGACTGCATCGTCACTTACTATCAGGTGAGATCGCAGAGAGAGGGCTATCTTATCATCGAATTTAAAAAAAAAAGTTAATGAGTGAAGGTGTCTGCTTCGTACCAAGCCCGTAGTTTTAAGTCGGGTTCACGCAAAATTGCAGTAAAGACCATCTCTAGCTAAAAAGATCAATTAATACGAGCATAACTCTTGCGGAGGCAGCAAATCGGTAGGTCGTGGTAATTACCGGTAAGTATAATGTCTCATTGTTAATTGTTAGGGCATATCGCGGGCGGATCTCTTTGGGACTGTCCGCCTTATCTGCGTAAGAGGCTGTGGACTCCAGGCGATATAAGGGTCGGCTATTCATTGTCTCGTAAGACGCCGCTTAACTTTTTTTTTAAATATTAGCCAAGCTGAAGTTGACTAATATCCTCTTATCCCCTCCAAATAAACGGAAAGCTTGTGCTAGGAGGGGGACGTGGGTATGACAATAGTGCAACGGGTGGGGTTCGAACCTGCGACCTTTCAGTTTTCAGCCGGCACCCTTAACTGTTAGGCTATTAAGGCTTCAAAATTTTTGGCAATTAAATATCACTTGCTTGCACTTGCGGTGAAGGAAATGATCCCAAGAAAACCTGTATAAGTGTTCTCCGTAATGTTTTCAAAGGTGTGTGAAGTCTGCCAATACGAACATGGCCAGCGGGATAAACTATGTTCTTTTTGGATGCAAGTTATCTCCGAATATATTTTTGAGTACATACTCGTATCAAAAATACAAGCATAGCTTGTAATTTTTGATACGAGTTGATGAATTTCCTTACCAATCTTAGTAGAAATCAATTCAGCGGTTTAGGCGTTAAAAGGTAACGGACAGACAGACATGCATAGATACTTATTTTATAGTATTATTGTCATTTTTTAATTTATTCAATTTAGTCTTTATTTTAGTTTACTCGTCAAAAAAATGTTTAAAAAGAAAAATTTTATCTAAAATTATTCTCATATCTGGCTTTTATGGTCCCTAATCCGAATGGATCATCTATAAGTACGGATTTAATGTAGACAGGGCCAATGAACGCCTAGGAAGTTATTTTGACGTAGGCTTTGTGCTGTACGATAAATAATTGATAGGCTGGGTACTTAGGAACAATGCTTTAGTGAATTAATAATTTTCAATTGAATATTTTTTTAATTGACTTCACAATAAAAATTAGATAAGTATTTAACGCAATAAAAGTACTAAACCATAAAAGTACTAACTCATGAAGGCTTTGTCGTGCACTTTATAGGCCGCTGTATCACTTTAGTTGCTTGCAATTAGCACTCGATAATGTTTCGTAAGGAAATTTTCTGTACATCGCTATTATAAAAGGTATTGAGATAGTAGGTAGTAGGTAGAATGTTAACGTAATATTGTAATGGTTTCTTTCCAAATGGGATTTCTTTAACTCTCGAAACATAATCTAAGAAAATTTTACTTAAGGGTAGGTTACTTATCTATTAGGTTTGAGGTAATTTATTTCCTTAAAACTCTTCCCCCATAATATAAAAGTCTTTTAGTAAAAATTTAAAAAAAATTCTTCCCGCATCAATCTGATTTGTTAAGAAAAACTTTGTTAACTGTTCTTTACTTAAAATTGGACACAACTTCAAGATATTTCTACCTAGTTATCTGTATGGCTTTAGTTAAAGAAATCAGAAGGTATAGATATACCCGTCAAAATTTTAGGTCTTTCTTTCCACCATCTAATTTTCGAATTATCATTTCTCCAGAATACCGTCTAATGATTCATCCTCAAAAACATTCGTTCTCTATCAATTCCAATATAATCATATGTTACTTATCAAACCCCAAAACGATTATTTTAACTACCAGTCTCCACCAGTTTCGAGTATCAATTTGAACCATATTCAAAACGAACGTTTAAGTTTTATGCCTAATACGTTTCCATTTCTAATTCCGAATTCCATTCCCAACAGTAGTCATCACGGTTCGGTAAAACGCGGGTTGCCATTTTGTTTCCGTAGGCTATTCTAAAATTGGCTTGGCCCACGCTAAAACGATTTAAGACACACGATGTTATGCAGATACTGTTATGTTTAAAATCATTTCTTACTAGTTTATTTCCACCCATACAATTTTGTAAAATCTATTTTCCCTTCATCTTCATCACGTCAGCCTGTGCACGTTTATTATACTTCTGAAAACGTTACCTGCCTACGGTCTTTAACATTTTTTTAAGCTATTGCATAGCTTCTATCGCGGGCCTTGAGCGTGGAGACCGAATTCCGTAACGAAAATAACCTGACACGGGACTCCTCTCACTGCTAGATGGCGTTGATAAAAAATGCTATGCAATAGCTTTACCGCGGCAGTCCCCGAGTGCCACACGTCTTTTTTTTATTAAAGAATATTAGTCAAGCTGAACTTGACTTATATTGTCCTCTCTCCTCCAAATAAGCGAAAAGCTTGTGCTGGGAGTGGGTACGACAATAGTGCAACGGGTGGGGCTCGAACCTGCGACCTTTCAGTTTTTAGTCCACACCTTTAACCGTTGGGCTATTAAGGCTTCAAATTTATCGTCAAGCCACTTCCATAAGCACGTAAAGCCTTATGCGTGGGTCCTGCGCCTTACGTCTTTCCGGTCTTGTCTGATTTCATCGGATATGGAGAGTGAGGGTAGGTATACAGAAAATAAAATTAAATAATGCAAATAAAATAAATGTTTACCTAATGAATGAAAATAAATTAAGGAATGCAAGTAAATTAAAATAAAAGACATTATATTGCACACACATGTGCAATATAATATCTTTAACCAACGAAAAAAAAGAGAGTGCTTAAGTCGTCACGTATATTTTTATATTATAATTTTGGCGTTGAAGTTTAAGTGCATAGCAGCTGGTGCAAAGAGTACCTACACAGTTCGCAAGCCCTAAATTATTTGAACAATTAAAAATAAGTAATTTGATTATAATTTTTTTTAAATCCCGTACAGTTTATAAGGATTAATTATGATTGATTTTTATATCATACTTTTTAATTACGTAATGCGACTGAAAAATTTAACGAGTTGTCGTTGCAATGCGCCTATACCTATTAATAAAATAAATAATAATCCGCTGCAATGACATATTTTTGTTATACCTTATCGTAAAATATTATGTTGTCTGTCTTATGTGCACGTCTGTTTTGTGCACTAAACGATATATCCAAGGTCGTTGGATATATCGGACTTGAATAATGAGTAATAACGAATCGATTGATACCTCGTGCATCAAAAATGGCTCAGTAGTTTAGGCGCTACGATGGCACATATGTTTTCTTTTATTCGATATAGTCCTTGACTGCGATCTCACCTAATGATAAGTGACGATGCAGTCTAACATGGTAGCGGGCTAACTTGAAATGGATATGGCAGTGTACATTCAACTCATAACCCTGATCGGTTTCTACACGCCATCGTGCCGGAACGCTAAATCGCTTGGTGGCACGTCTTTGAGCCACGACAAAAGTTTTCCACCAGATTTTAGACCAGACAATTCGGAAATTATAAATTCCCAAATTGCTCCCACCTATCGTAAATAGGAAACAATCCTTTTGGTAATTTTGGGTAGTCAGATATGAAGAAAGCTTACTCTCTGATTTAATTTCTACGGTTCCACCTGCTACTGACTACTGTATAGTAGCCAGCAGTCGACAGAGGTATTTTCAATGAGTTTTTTCTTCATTATTATTATCAAAAGCCGTGGCGTGTAGGAATGCACCCGTGTCGCCGCGGGGCCGGAAGACGACCGAATTAAATGGGAGCCCGGCGCACGCGAAACGACCGTAATCACAGGAGCTGATACCACGCGATTAAATAACCTAACAGAGAGAAAACTTCATACAACGCTGTGGTATTGTCTTTTTTTATTCGATGACAAGATAGTCCTTGATCATGATCTCACTTGATGGGGTAAGTGACGATACAAAGATAAAAGTTACGCGATAGAAAGACAGGTAACTTCTAGATAAATATAACTGTAGTTAAGTTAACGCTGTGCAGTCTAAATTGCACTTTATTGTGTGGTAGCGAGAGGTATTTATTTAAATGATTTCGCGGAGTGAATCTTCTTTACCTATACATTAATTTCAGACATCCCATAGAGCTGTACCTTTGCGTCTACAACGCCGGTGTGTATCTTAACTCTCGACTTGAGGCTCATCGCGTATGTGCCACGAACCGGTTTACGCCGGTTTGGAAAGTTAACAAGCTTTAAGAAGTGTGAGAATAAAGTTAAAGAGTTAAAGCTGAACCTTACTTTACCTGTGTTATAAACTCGAAGGTGTGTTTATTTGTCTTTCAATTATTTGCATAGGCATGTGTCCTGGATGGACATAGGCTAATTTTTGTCCCGGAAAAACTTAGCATTTCCACGGGGATTTTAAAGAAGCGAGTAAGTTTTTTTAGGTGTGGTAGTGGTCAAGCGTGTGCCTATAATGTATAAAAAAAAAAGTAAGTACATATTTTATTCATTTCTCTTATCCTCCCGTGACAGCATTATCAAAATCAAAATAGGTTTCACACGGTCTCTAGAAGCTTTGCCTCTGTTCGATTATTTACTCATGCGCTGTCCGCTCATACAGTGTACCTAACTATACTGATTGTTCGTATATTGATGGGTCGAGAAAAAATACGCCGCTGGTGTTCACGCTCCTATGAAATAAATTGCTTAATGCCTTATCCAAGAAGGTAAGATCGAGCCGCTGGATCTAGTAGCTAAGATCTCAGCTCCAGGCACTAGTAAGTATAACTTTACACTAGCTGAAATAGGCCAGTCAATGTAAACTGTGCGTAACTCAGCTGTATTCAATGCAGGCTCATAGAATTTCTCATCTTCATTTGGAAGATCTCGGAGCTTTTTAAGCCTAAAGTTTTACTAGGTAAAAATCCTACATAACCCGAACTCTCAACCAGGATTTTGGGTAGGTATCTAGAAGATTTCAACCTCGTTAAAAAAAACAAGGCCCACCGAATTTTTACTGGTTTGGTCTTGACTATTTTTTTTTTTTTTTTTTTTTTATTCTATGACAAGATAGCCCTTGACTGCGATCTCACCTGATGTTAAGTGACGATGTAGTCTAAGATGGTAGCGGACTAACTTGGAAGGGGTATAGCAGTGTAAATTCAACCCATACCCCTAATCGGTTAGCAGTTTGTAAACAAATGGTTAAAGTCTGATGATGGAGCAGAAAGTTGGATAATTGATTCCATATTCAGTGAAAATGATCTCTAATGAAAACCAGAAAAAGTTGTTTTTGATACCGATAACTAGGTTACAACGAAGACGAAGAAAAAAATATGAAATGCGCTGTTTAATCGTGACATAACACAAAATAATCTCGGATTTATCAACCGTCTATGACACAAATAATATATGATCAAACAATTCTGAATAAATGTTAAAAAAATTATAATCTGAAATTCCAACAACTATGTTAACCATGTTAGATAATATTAACATATAATCATAATTGGAATTATTGGTGATAATATCATCATTATGATGTCACAATCATTTTAATCCACACTAGTGTTATCTGTCTTCATAGTTCAGAATATCTTCTGATTTTATTATTACTTATATCCGGCTTATTACTTATATTATTTTGGATTAAGTTTATAAATTGAGCATTTATCATATTAAAATAGCAGCCTGCCAAATAACTGGCATATCCACGTATGAAAATCTTTCGTTATGGTAGGTACATATATGGTGTTTCTTTAAATATTTTACCTAGCATAGTTTAGATAGTTACTAATTTTATTTGTCAAACGTGAAATTTTGTTCATAAATATAGGGAAGACACTGTCTCCTGTAACACAGTTTTTACTTCCACAGGAGACAGGGCTTCACATTATGTTATTATGTACGTTTATTGATAAATAAATAAAGATTTATTATTATTATTAAAGGAAAAGGTGACTGACTGACTGATCTATCAACGCACAGCTCAAACCACTGGACGGATCAGGATGAAATTTTGATTTTTTGATTTTTCAGCTGTTCTTTTTTGAGTATTCTTATTTTTTATTGTTAAACCACCTCTGCATTAAGGTTAATAAAACAAAAACACATTATTCAAATCGGTCAAGTCGTTTTTGAGTTTTTAATAAAACTATAGATGTAGATACGAGTAGGTACCTAATGAGTAGAGACCGGATTATATGCAACATAAAAAGCTTGTTATATGCATGCAAATATGCATGAAAAATGCTTGAAATATGCACGAAAACTGGCAGAATATGCCAGAATATGCAGAAATTAAATGATAAATTTTAGGAATCCCTAAAAAAATAGAAAAGTAAGTATTCATTTTTTTATTTCAAAATAAGCATACAATTAGTAAATTATTTTTTGATAGGCGATAATAGGTACAGTAAGTAACATTATATGATATTAAAATTATTTAGAATTTATGTAAACGTAAGCAATCAAATATTTTTCTAAATTTTCAGTGGCAAGATTGTGTCTACGATCATTTAGAATATTTTTGTAAGTAGAAAAGGTTCGCTCCATATCCATTGAGGTAACTGAGCAGAATTTGAACTTGGGTGCTATAGCACTTATAGTTTCCGCCAAAATTTCTGCCGTCCCATTAATGAAACTATCAATTTGACACAAGCTTTGAAAACCTGGGTTATTGCTCAATATGTTTTCAAACTTTTCTTTAAGTTTATGGGGCAATGCGGCGGCGGCAGAACGCAGAGTGAGTGAAAAATATTGTAAATGTACCGATAATATGCATCATAACTAGATCTTAGGTAAAATATGCTATTACCGCTGAGAATGGCTAAAATATGCAAATGCATATGCGAATATGCAAATGCATATAATCCGGTCTCTACTAATGAGTATGTCCCAGAAAAAGGCGTTGGGTCACTCAGCCCGCGATGGAGAGAACTATGATAGGAGAATCCCTACGAGTTCAAGTCAGAAATGAGGACATCCGTAGGAGAACCAAAATCATATCGCAGCGAGTCGCGTGGTGAAGTGGAAACTAGCGAGGCATACCAATAGTTCAAAGAATTGATGGTCACTGGCTGAAGCCAAGGTGCTGGAGGGGCGACTCCGCACTGGGAAACTCAGTGGTTGGCAGACCCCCTACTAGATGGACGATGATCAGACGTGAGTCGGAGGAAGCACAGCTTGTAAAAAAAATATATCCTTATGCAAGCTACAAAAAAATATTATTTTTCTCAAACATGCATATTATATATTGTCATTATTTTCGAAAAAAGAACACGCGAAGTATCGAATTGTCGGACAAAGAAAATCAAATCCATTGCAGGAGCGTTTTTTGAATTTGGAACATTACAACGCTCCGCGAAACAGTTTTTGTTTTTTTTTTAAACACTTTTTGTTGTTTTTTTTAACAATAATGCCGTTTCATACAACAGTATGAAATGGCGTGCTGGGGTTACTAAATACTCTTTGATCGGATCTCTTTTGTCATTCTTGGCATACCATAGTCTCTTTGCTTAGTACAAATTGCGTTTACGTGGCTGTATAGCCATAAATGCGTTTGCCTGTCGGCACAGATAATAAAAAAAAAAATTGGCGGTAAAGCTGAAAATTCGTCTTGATTTGTTATTTACATACTTACTTAATAAATATAAATTTAATAATAATCAAAATGAGTTCCAACGGTTCAAAGAGTGAAATGGAGATTGATTGTACCTACTCCACCAGATTTAAACCAAAATGGCGGATGGATTTGGATGTATAATATAAAAAGTGTTTTATTTCCCTGCATTCTTTTGGGAAAAGCACTATATATGCCTCGGCGGGAAATGGCAATTGCCTGTCTCGTATTTAGTGAAGTCCTCGCCTACGGCTTGGCCTTCAAACTCATACTCGACCTGCAATTGCCTACTTCCCTGCCTTTGCAATAATGTACTATTAATATTTTATTTTTTGTAGGTTAGGCATAAGTAATGAAGAGATAAATCGATATCGCTAAAAGTTTTAATAATTCTAGAACCATAAAAATTAGACTGATCAGCGTAATACATATAGGAAGGTAAACAGCGTGGTGTGGCCTTAAGAAATTATTTAAATTAAACGGTAAAACATTTATTGTAGTTTTAATTTTGGAAATAACTTAATATTAATTGTTAGTAGGTATAACTTCTGTCATTTTTATTTTCATGTAATTCCTACCTAGGTATTTTAACGGTTATCACCTATTAATTCATTGTGGAAAAGTTGAAAATGTTACATGAGTTTCTAATTAAGTTCCTAGTAAAAAAAGAAAGGTACTTGTTACTGATTAAAAAGTACATAAAAGAAGTTTATCTAAAATCAGTAAACTGGCTAACGATTCACCTACATTTTGTACGATAACAAAATAGATATTGTGGTAGATTTTCAATACAAAAACTGTCAGAACGCCCGCGACGTTGGTTATATCGGCACTTAAGACGAGGTTCTGGACGAATTTTAGGTATTTGAGGGGGTGCGGCAGAGGAAAGCGCGCGGTATTAGTCCCGCCAACCGCGGGGGGCCCCCGGACGAATTTAGGGCGAGCGCGAAATATTAGCTTTGATAGCGACAAGGTGGCGGCAAGAAATGACTCAGTCCGGCTGACAAAACTATATTAGGTCTGTACTGTAACTTATTTTCGTCAATCATATTGTAACGTATATGGCTCGGTTGGTATGGCTACAGTTTATTTTCAGAGACAGAGTACAGGTTCGATTTCTAGCCAGTAATGTAACATTGTTCTTTTAATTTCCTTATTCATTTTTAGCTTTTTTTTTACCATAGTATGTATTTCAATATTACTTACATTTTCTTAAGTACATAATTTGAATAAATAGTGTTTTAAGTTAGGTGTTGTATTTTTTAATTTATTACCTAATTTTTTAATCTATATTCTATATATTGATATACAGTAAAAGCTCCTTATTCGCGCTTCCTTCATTCGCGTTTTCACTATTCGCGGATTAAAAAATTGTAACCCAATTCCTATATTCGCGGCTAGATTTCTCTATTCGCGGATCTGGACTTCGTCAAATGGACTAATATTTGAAAAATCTCAGTAAAGGTTTAAGAATGGCAAATGAGCTTTGTGATTTTTTTATGAAAACTGATCCGTCTATACAACAAAGTCTTATTTTTAAGAGACAAATTGCTAATGCCACTGCTGAATATCAGTCTGAATTGAAGGAGCTTTTAAAAAGCTTCAAGCAAGAAAAAATTACAAAACCATTGCCTAAACTAATTAATAATAATTAATAAAATATGGTCAAAAACTTAAATTAAATTGTTTTTTTTTTTTTTTTTATATATTTGTTTTTTATTTTGTCACCTAGGAACGCATCCCCTATAATCCCATACAAATTACCATTCCATATTCACGGTTTCTGTATTCGCGGCATATTTACGGAACGTATCCCCCGCGAATAAAGAGCTTTTACTGTATTGATAAATTACTAGTTGATGCCCGTGGCTTCGTTCGCGTGGATTAGTTTTTAAAATGAATCCCTATTTCCCTTGTCGAAACATCACGCTTGAACGGCTGGACCGATTTTGATGGGACTTTCACTGGCAGATAGCTGATGGTAGGAGTAATATAGGCTACTTTTTTAACCGATTTTCAAAAAAGGTCTCGGGAAGTCTCGGGTTCGATTCCCGGCGGGGGCAATTTAGGAATTTATAATTTCTAAATTGTCTCTGGTCTGGTCTGGTGGGAGGCTTTGGCCGTGGCTAATTACCACCCTACCGTCAAAGACGTGCCTCCAAGCGATATAGCGTTCCGGCACGATGGCGTGTAGAAACCGACTAGGGTTATGGGTTGAATTTACACTGCTATACCCCTTCCAAGTTAGCCCGCTACCATCTTAGACTGCATCGTCACTTACCATCAGGTGAGATCGCAGTCAAGGGCTATCTTGTTATCGAATAAAAAATAAATAAAATGTTCTAATAAATATTTTTCTTACATGTTGTATTTTTTCGCTATTTAGGTGAAAAGTTGTAAGTATCACACGATAGCAAAGTTTTTGCTTCTTGTGCCTTTGAATCCCTCACTACTCTTATGATTCTAACTTAGAATCCTTCTCACGCTCGGGATTCAAACTAGGCACTCGCAACAAAAAAACTTTGCTATCTTGTTGAACAAATAACTATTTCGGGCAAACTATCAATTTTAGAGAAAATTTTTATTTCGTCCCATAGTGCCGCCGCCGCACTATGGGACGAAATAATATAAACCGTCTCATAAATGGTTGGGACGAATGTTATTACTCCAAAGATTTTTCCATGGATTAATATCCTCAGATAATAGGACCTTTATGAATAATGTTGAAAAATAAAAATATTTTAGTTCTAGGTATATAAAATTACTAGTAGGGCGCGTGGGTGCGCGGCTCGCTAAAGCGAACCGCGTGTTTTCTGTTCCCCAAGTAGATCTTCGGATCTTGATCATCTTTTTCCAAAACCACTATTTCATCTTGTACATTCTCTAAGATAGACATCGACGAAATTTGTATGGCCAACATCTTGAATCCGCCATTTTGGTAGTTTTTTTCAGCTCATTGCCAATTGGATAAGGTTTCGAGTGATTTTTGTTTGGGCACCCTCAACCTATCTTCAATACCCTGACCGTGCTCCTCACCCGTCTGCGAAATCCTCAATCATCAACTCCCTCCATATTTTTCATACAAATGAATTTTTATCTTCTATGCGAAACCATCAGTTTGGAAAAGAAACCTTATCTTAGACTTGCATATATTTTGTATCAAAAAAATAAATTCCGCCATTTTGAATTTTTTTCTATTCATTAAGTAGACTTTCGAGTACTGATCATCTTTTTCTAAAAAAAACACTCTTCCACTTTTTATACTCTCCAAGATAGGCACCGACGAAATTTATATGACCGCCATCTTGAATCCGCCATTTTGGATTTTTTTCAGCTCCTTGCCAATTGGATGAGGTTTCGAGTGACTTTTGTTCGAGAACCCTCCACCTATCTTCGAAACCCTGGCCGTGCTCCTCACCCGTCTCAGAAATCCTCAACCATCAGCTCTCTCCGTATTTTTTCTCCAAATGAATTTTTGTCCTCTCTACGAAACCATCAGAAATTTTGAAAAAGAGCCACATAAAGTCTTGCATATATTTTGTATGGAAAAAATAAATTCCGCCATCTTGAATTTTTTTTCTATTCATCAAATAGACCTTTGGGTCTTGATCATCTTTTTCCAAGCAACCACTCTTCCACCATTTATAGTCTCCAAGATAGACACCGACGAAGTTTGTATGGTCGCCATCTTGAATCCGCCATTTTGGAGTTTTTTTTCGGCTCTTTGCCAATTGGATGAGGTTTCGAGTGACATTTGGTTAAACACCCCCCCACCTATCTTCGATACCCTGGCCGGTGCTCCTCAACCGTCTCCGAAATCCTCAATCATCAGCTCTCTCCATATTTTTCCTCCGAATGAATTTTTGTCCTCTACACGAAACCATGGGTGAAAAAAATTTTTTATTATGTAAATAAGATCATTCTTATTATTTAATCAATCAGCACGAGTCAGCACGAGTAGCTATATATATAGTAACTAGTAGGGTGCGTGGATGCGCGGCTCGCTAAAGCGAACCGCGGTTTTTCTGTCCACCAAGTAGACCTTCGGGTCTCGATCATCTTTTTCCAAGAAACCACTCTTCCATCTTTTATAGTCTCCGAGATAGGCACCGACGAAATTTGTATGGCCGCCATCTTGAATTTTCCATTTTGGAGTTTTTGTTCGGCTCTCTGCCAATTGGATGAGGTTTCGAGTGACATTTGGTTGAACACCCCCTACCTATTTTCGATACCCTGGCCGGTGCTCCTCAACCGTCTCCGAAATCCTCAATCATCAGCTCTCTCCATATTTTTCCTCCGAATGAATTTTTGTCCTCTACACGAAACCATGGGTGAAAAAAATTTTTTATTATGTAAATAAGATCATTCTTATTATTTAACTAGTACTTATTTTTAATGAAATAACTAAAATGACAATAATTATTTATTAATAATGAAATAATTTTAAGTATTATAATTCAATTTTTAGTACTTATGGAAAATTAAATAATTTGATTTTTGACATGCTCTCACGAAATAAATATTATCTTTAAAATACTGGTGTTTCATTTTTCTAGTAGCTTATACATTCAATAATACGTGTACAAATTTTCAAATCAAAATGTCAAGAAACAAAAAAGTTATTGATTTTCGAGACGGTTTATATGATTTCGTCCCATAGTGCGCCGTCGCCGCACCGCTGCCCGCAAGATTCGGAGCAAAGGCTTTACTCACTCTTGCAATGTTGATGGTTCCTCAGAACTGAGCTTCAAACGTTTTTTCCGACTGAAAATTAAATATAACTTATTATAATTAATTTTGAAAAAAAAAATACTATTGTCCTAAAAAAATGCGCTTAGAAAATGCAAAACAAACACGGTAGAAGAACCGAACCCGTAACTTCTAGCTATCAACTCTCTCCTACACTGACTAAGCCCAACGTCTAATACTATAAACGACGAAAATAAGGTCTAGTATAGCTATACCTAACTACCTAACTATAGATATACCTAACAAGCTAACTACAGTTTGATAAGCCGAACTGTACGACGAACTGGGGTATTACACCATTATTATTAGATACTTACCTTCTTCTTCGTCAACCCATAGACGTCTACTGCTGAACAAAGGTCTCTTACGTGGACTTCCACAGATCTCGTTCTTGCGCCGCCTGAATCCAGCGGCTCCATGCGACTCGTTTGATGTCGTCGGTCCACCTAGTGGGGGATCTGCCAACATTGAGCTTCCCTGTGTGAGGTCGCTAGTCCAGCACCTTGGAACCCCAACGACCTTCAGCTCTTCGAACTATGTGCCCCGCCCATTTCCACTTTAGTTTCGCGACTCGCAGAGCTATGTCGGTAACTTGGTTCTCCTACGGATCTCCTCATTTCTGATTTGATCTCGCAGGTAATTTGAAAAAACGTAATAATTGTGAAGAAATTACGTAAGTTACGTAATTTCTTCACAATTATTACGTTTTTTCAAGTAATTGAAAATTGATGATGAAATTGATATTTCATGATCCCTTACATAATGCAAAACCTTTACAAAATAATAGGTAAACTCTATTTAACTTCACTAAAATATACAAAATAGTCTTCAACATAAAACAAAAACAATTTTACTTATTATAATTAATTTTGAAAAAAAAAACACTTGTCCTAAAAAAAAAAACATAAAACCTTTTTTTAGAAAATGCAAAATGAACGTAGTTGAGATTCGAACCTGCAATTTCTAATTATCAAATCGCGACCAAACTAACTGAGCCAAATTTCTACTAGAAAGAATGACGAAAATAAGGTACATTATAGTAAAGTACCACACAACAATTTGATTAGCCGATTTACGTCACATTTACGTACTGTACGATAAAATTAAAAATAGGTAGGTAGACACTTATAACTATCACCATCTGCTTTTGTTGTTTTTAACCGACTTCTTATTTTGTTCATTTTCTTTTTCGGACTCATTTTCAAAATTTCTACTACTTAGTAACTTATTTATTTACAACTATACTATGGTTTATTTATTAACAATATATTGTATACAAATTTATAACTAGGTACACTCTATTTGACTTCACTAAAATATACAAAATACTCTTCAACATAAAACAAAAACAATTTTCAATTATTATATTTCGCGATGTTATTTGATAGCCGAGCGAGAGCAGTGCAGCGCAGGTCCGTCTAGCAGCACGCCTCAGCGATCACTGTCTAATTGAGTACGAGTGACAAAGAAGCCGCTACTGGGAAATAAAACGGCCAAGACACAAATTGTGATAAAAAAAGATTAAATTATAATAGTCGCTGTAAAAAAAATCTAAAACTGCCATTTTTTGTAGTAAAATATGACAAACAAATTGTACTTAAATTTTACAAAAATTAATGTATGGTAACTGAGAAAAATGGGAATTCATGTATTTGCAGAGGCAACTTTGCAATTTTTTTCTATTGAAAAAAGTTTACGTCATTGTGTTTTGGAAACAGGCATCAGGCCAGAAATATGATCAATTGTAACTCCCTTTTTTTTCATAGTATTATGACCAATAGATTTTGAATAAAATGATCTTCTTTCGGCTCTATTTAGCTGATCACCGAACCTTAATTTGTTCATTAATTATGTCATTGACGTCGACATCCTGTTTTCACAGTAAGTAGGTGCCTACACTCGATGCCAGTTTAATTTTTCATCTTTTTTCTTTTTCTTCCTAACACTCGTGGCAGAGCGGTCGTGGTCATCACATTGTGACGTCTTTTGCGGCAAATGCAACGCCGACGCAATGTCACCTGTCTATCGGTCTTCTATCGGATATAATTTGAAGAGTATGCGCAGGAACTTCACAATCTTGTGCCCCCCTCACCGTTTTACCACAAAACTTCGAGAAATCGTGAGCGATGGCCATACGTCGTTGAAATTCAACCTACTCATACGAAACGCTTCAGTTCAACGTTTTTGAAACGAACGGCTAAGGTATAGAAATAGAACGTACTTCCAGCGCCTGTGTTTCCGGCCGCGTATAATCTGAGTACTTTCAAGACAAGAGTGAACAGGCATTTTCTAAGAAAGGGCGCTCCAACCTAGACCTCATCAATGCTTTTAGTCCAGTCAAATCAAGGTTTAACCTCTGGAAAATTGCGAAAGTTTTGAAACTTTGCACATCGAATTATGGGTACCTAGTGATGAATATACCAAAAGTCCTCATGCGTACGAAGCGAGCTCTAGCGGCAATTAGCGGAAACAGGACCCTTTTTTTGGTTTTTTGTTAATATCTCGAGAACCTTTGGTCAAAGATAAAAATTTACTACTACATAATTGAAACTTATTAAATTTGCAACAATAATGATAATTTACATTTTTCTTGAATTCCTAATAATTAGCGAGTTTTGGGCCACTAAAAGATAGCTCTTTTCGTTGATAGATCAGTCAGTAAGTCTGTCACCTTTGCGTTTTAAATATTTAGATGAAATACAGTAACAATAAGTTATAGTAAGATTCAAAATGTAGGAAAAGTAAGTAAATAGTATTAAGTAATTTCAGATATATTGTACTACAATTCTGTGGCTTTTATTGGTCAAATTAAATTTTAAGGGTAGGTAACTTTAACCGCCTGATGTGCAACTGGCCTAGACGACTGAATTAAACTGACTGACTGGTTTAGAAGAATTAGGTAGGCATCTATCTCTTGATAAAGAAGTTATTACTCAAAATTTCGTCCAAGCCTCACAAAAAGTACAGTTAGCACCAGATATTAAATATAAAAAATGATCAAAATAAGTCAATCCGGTCTCGAGAAGTCATAAAAAGTCGTTCCATACAAAATGTATGAAAAAAAAATCTTTTTCATAAATTTATTATCCCGGAAAATAAGAGTTCCCATGTGAATAAATAAACCTCAATCCACGCGAACAAAGTCGCGGGTATCAGCTAGTCCATCATAAATACCTAGTATCTATGTTTTAGTTTTTGGTACCTCTTCAAGTCAGATATATTTGTTGCCAACTGTACATGTCACAGGATAAAATCCGTTTAAACCGCTTAACGTCTATCCCATGTAGGATCATTACAATACTGGAAACTAATTCCAGATGATGTCTCTCATGAACATCTCACTCGGAAATGTTTGTTTATTTGATTGTATATCATACAAGGCTGGTAACAGATTAGGGAACATACTGTTAAGGATTAGGAGTAGGTATCGTTCCTAATATAAAAACGCGTGTGTTGGTCTGTTGGTTTGTTTGTTTTCTGTAGTCTTACTAGAACTTACCTTGCAAAATATTTACCTACTCACTTGAGATCGTCCGTCTTCCTAGTGGAGGTCTTTCCCAAAGCTCGTTTGAATAAGTAGGTAGGTACTACCTACCCATTCACTGTAAGTTGTCCGCTACCTCGCGTCATGTTTCCCCGCACCGCACCTCAAGTCAGACCAGCGGGTCTACTACTACTACTACTAAGCGTAGTACAGATAGCAACGTATCACTCGCGATTGTTACTACCGTGTTTTTTCAGACTTTTGTTATTGTTTATTTTACGTTTTAAATGTTTTTTTATAACTTACTTTTTTAAGGGTAAAGTCTGTAATTTAATTTTTTTTGGTTACTAGGTATTGTCCGCGTGTCGTTTTCTACGATGAGTTAAAAAGAAAAACTTTTACATAGAGCAGACTATTTATTTCTTTACTTTAATGTCTCCTCTCTTAGACACTCCTACTAAGGGGACTATTTAGGTATGGTTGGTGAAATCGGGCATAATACCTACATGTTATCTACGTTAACACTTTCACTAACATTGTAACAAGATAACAGCGTCTAGTTTTTTTTTACAGATAGCTTCATAGATAGAGATCTGTGTTCTGCGTTTTGATAATGATCAGTTTTATCATTTCTTTGATAACTTCCTACCTACCTACTATGATTATTTATTTAACTCTTTAATAATCAGAAGATATATCTTCTAGGTTAGGTAAGTAGGTAGATATACCTACCTACTTTATTAGGGGAAACCCGGGCAAAGTGAATACCCTAAGCTATTTTTGGTTATTCGCGTATCAGAGAAAAAATAACCTTTTTTTACGATTTTTAGTTGCCTTAACGCCACTTCCGAGCAATTTTAACGCTTTTTGAATTCTTTTTGCTTGTGCAGTCCTTTCATTATACACTTTTCCTGGTGGAAGTGCTTGTATCTATGCAGTTTAACTCTACGAGGGAAGCGTACGGAGTCCGCTTCGCTCAAGGTGTAAACCCCGCTTTATGACGATCTGCGAGAGAGGGTTAAGGGTGCATGTAAGTTTACGTGCAAAATTCAAGAAGTCCTCCTCACGATAACAATAATAGTAGGTACAAACATTTCACGCTTTATTAGGTAGCTCTTTTGTTCAAAAAGTTTCGGTCGTAACGTAAACAATAACCAGTAATTCGACCAATCGTATCGGAAACGCACGGTAAGTCACGCGCGGGGAGGCGGGGGGAGGCGGGGCGAACGGGGCCACGCCCGCGACACGCCCCTTAAGCTCGGGCCACGTGATTTATGGTAAGATTTTTTTAAACAATACATAATAATATAAATCTGTCCGCTGTACGTACTTTCTTGTGAGAGCGATGCCATCTTTTTTCAATGTTGTGTGTTGGGAGCCTTAGGCGTCCATTACACGACAGGTTATGCTGTCAGCTTTGCTACAGTCACTGCTATGTCTGACGGATATCTAAATAAGCTACTGTTACCCAACAAAAAGGTAAAGTCATCCTCTACTTCGTAGAACATCGTCTACGTCACTCATACCTTAGTAATGTTTTGTCCCTTTTTGCGACAGTGACGAATCTTTAGGAAACCGAAGCCAGCTGATGTACAGGTAGATAGACAGGTATTATGTATGACTTACTTAACGCATAGGTAGGTAGGTACCTACTTACTTAGGAAGTTAGGTAAGTAGGTATACCTACTTTTTCTGTTTCATCAGTCATTCAACACTCTTGATCATCAGAATTGATTGATGCTGATCCTAATTCCTAACTAACTAACCTAATTGATCCCCATCGTCTAATGCACCCCTCTAATTCCACACTTGGAAGTAAACTAACTTAGTTTAGCTTAGCTCATTTACCTAGAGCATCTTCTCTTATATCTGATAGAGGATGTATTAAGAATTAAAAATACTATTTAACCCCTTCAGAGGTAGAATTTAAAAAAAATTGTTTCTAGTGTATGCCTACGTCATAAAAGGATCATACTGTCATAATTTCATGTCTCTAACTCTAGTGGTTTAGGCTGTGTATTAAGAGGGTACTCTAGTGGGCATTTCTCCATACAAACGTATTCTGCTGTTTTCTTCGTGGATAATGCCTCTAGAGCAATGATTTTTTTCCAAAAAATCTAGGTCTAATTAATACGTGCCCCTATGTTTTTCTTTTTTCCAAAACATTATTATTAAAAAAAATATGACAATCCAAAAACCCGAAAAAAACCCTCGATTTTACCGCCATGTTCAAACGACTATCAGACAAATTTGATAAGTTTTTAACAAAAAAAAAAAACATAGAAGCATAGATATACTCTTCCTCTAAATTTTGATATAAGAATATTTGAGATTTGTCCAGTTTTGAAGAAGGAAACAGCAGAATACGAAACGTCTTTTGGCCAAGGTTTTTGTAGGTAAAATCAGCCCGAGCTGCAGTTGTCCCTTTCGTACTTTACGGGGGTAGGGTGGAGGTGAGGGAGGGTAAGGCTTACATGTACACTAAATACTAATAGGGAAGTGACAATTGTCGATATTTTTATCGATACTCTAGTGATGTACTCTGATGTCGATATTTACTCTATGCAATGATTATTTTATTTATTACTAGCGGACACCCGTGACTTCGTTCGCGTTCCTAAATCACCACAGTTTAGGTTGGCAGAACCCCTTCAGCATCAGGATTGAGGAGTTGGATCCTGGAATTTAACGATGTCTTTACTTGGTCCCTACAATAACTATTCATAATAATCACCAATGCCTAAATTCCCACAGTTTAGGGAAGCAGTACCCCTGCAGCATCAGGATTGAAGAGTTGAAACCCGAAGTTTTTATGGGACCATCTCGCAAAGTTTTTGCGTCGATTAAAAAAAGATTCACGCAAATCCGTTAAGAAATCACGGAGATATCGATATACAGAGGTAGAAAAACACAACTCCTCCTCCTTTTAGCCTATACGATGCCCGATAATATCTACCAGTGAAAGTCCCGTTAAAATCGGTTCAGCCATTCCCGAGATTAGTGGCAACAAACAGACAGACAGACAAAAACTTTAAAATTGTTGTCTTGGTATAAGTACCGTATTTACTTTCGTATGCAGTTAGTAAAAAGCGGCCAAGTGCGAGTCGGACTCGCCCATGAAGGGTTCCGTAGCAGCAATTGCGGTTTACGATTTATGACGTATTAAAAAAAACTACTAACTAGATCTCGTTCAAACTAATTGTCGGTGGAAGTTTGCATGGTAATGTACATCATATTATATTTTTTTTAGTTTTATCATTCTCTTATTTTAGAAGTTACGGGGGGGGGACACACGTTTTACCACTTTGGAAGTGTCTCTGGCGCAAACTATTCAGTTTAGAAAAAAAATGATATCAGAAACCTCAATATAATTTTTGAAGATCTATCCAAAGATACTCCACACGAATAGGTTTGATGAAAAAAAAATTTTTGAGTTTCTATTCTAAGTATGGGGAACCCTAAAATTTATTGTTTTTTTTTTCTATTCTTGTGTGGAAATCTTAATGCGGTTAACAGAATACATCTACTTACCAAGTTTCAACAGTATAATTCTTATAGTTTCCGAAAAAAGTGACTGTGACATACGGACGGACAGACAGACATGACGAATCTATAAGGGTTCCGTTTTTTGCTATTTGGCTACGGAACCCTAAAAAGCTGTTCTTTTGATATTACAAACAAATACTTCACTTCAACACAGACAATATTATTTATTTGTATATGTACCTATATATATATACTAGCTGATGCCCGCGACTTCGTCCGCGTAAGTAAATACGAGTACCTAGTTAAATCTCGCGAAAAACGTTTATATATCATATACTTAAATTGTGTAATGACATAACAAGTTGATAGTTTAATTTATTTATGGTTTGTAGTGGCGCTTGAAGTCGGTTTTTGAAAAGAATTTTTATTTTAAGTTTTTTAGTGTAGCTTGTTCCTGCAGCTTGCTCTCTTTCTCCCCTCCTAAATCCCTACAATTTAGGTGGGCGGGTGGGTAGTACCCTACAGGATTGAGGAGGATGACCTGGAGCTCTATGATCTAGTAGCAAGCATACCAATTCGTAAACGACAGTTCCTAAAGCTTTTAGGGAGAAAGTACCCCTGCAGCATCAGGTTTGAGGAGTTGAAGGTAAAAATTTTTAAGGGCCCATTAAAAAAAATCGCGTGAATCGGTCCAGAAACCCCGGAGTAATCGGTAGACATATCTACATAGAAAAAAAAGATACCAACCGAATCAATAACCTCCTCCTTTTTGAAGGTCGGTTAAAAATAGGACTATCCATTATGGTTTACGATAATGTGTTATGCCAGCTTAAGATGAGCCGTACATTCAAAGTTTCCTGTACGTAACGGGGTTCAAGTTATTTGGACCTATTACTGAGCATTGTGAAGTCTATAATTTCTGAACTACTAAACTGACGACCTTGAAATAATTACAGAACAATCATTGCAGTATGTTCTTTCTAATAAAAAATGAATTAATGAAATCGGAGTACACGTTAATGAATTACAATGAAATACACATTTTGACTTTCATCCCCTCTCCCAAGGGAACCGTGCTGAATTTCGGGATAAAAAGTATCCTATATTTTACCTCGTAGTATGAACTTAAATCATGTTACGTTTCATTTAAATCCGTCCAGTAGTTTCAGTGTGATGCGCGGCCAAGATACAGACAGACGAAAAATTAAAAAAAAAATTGTTTTGGGCTCAGTATCAATAGTAAAGCATCATCCGATTCAAATTTTCAAAATATATTTATTCACCCGCAGGCGGCCGGCGGGTGAATGTTACGGGCATGCGAGGGGCGAGGGCTCGCGCACACAAATACACTACTCGTACACATGGATAACTCCTGTTGATCGGGCGCAGCGCGACGGCGATATTTTCCTCAAATACCTATTTTTCAAATTCCTTGGGACTAGAGTACCGTCTTAATAGATCAGTCAGTTAGGCTCAGGATAAGTCTTTTTAAAAGTAAGTAGGTAGGTACTTAATACAGTTTTTCGCATGGCTGCATGTTAAATTACATGAATTAAATTACTTTCAGTTCGAAGTTTGGACTGTGTGGTGTGATAGTCCCTTACTTAACTTAGGTCCCTTGATCCTTGGTGCCTAACTGCGTAAATTCTGTTTTGAATTCTAAAAACTAAATAATAAAATTATACGTTGTAAAATAATATTATGTAAAGTGGTCCAACTTAACCTATTTTCCCCTAATTACCCGTATAATTAAAAAGTACGTAAGTACGATGAATAGGAAATCATAATATTTATCAACAAAACTTTCAATACGTAGAATAGGTACCTATATACCTACCATATGTAGGTACCATACCATATACGTTACTCATACCTACCTATACCTACGTTACTCATTTTAATTAGGTACCTATTTACTGTTCACTTAACTAAATAAGATATTATGTACCTACTATGTACCCACTTTCTACTTAATCTTATATTAAAAGTAGGTAGGTTCTGACAATCTCTAATCATACTATTATTTTGAAGTCATATCTTAATATAAAACAAAGCCGGGTTTGTTCGAACACTTATAACTCTAGAACGGCTGAACTATCTTCGTTTTTAATATTTTGTATTTGTCTCCGTCCCAAATAGCAGAATAACTATTAAAATATCCGAAAAATTCACGAAAAAAAAAAATGAAAAAGTTTCTTACACATTTTGTATTGAACGAGTTTTTTGACGGCAAAGAAAGTGACCTTTGCTCCGGAAAAACAGTAGGTAACCTGAGTCACGCGGATGAAGTCGCGGGAAAATGGTAGTCTAATATTAAAAGTAGGTAGGTTCTGTTATAATCAATGTAACAGTGAATGTACAATCTCTATCTAATCAAACTATTATTTTGAAGCCATATTGTTTATAATTTATTGGTACTTGAACCGACTTGCCGACTTAGTTGCTAAATAGGAATTTTAATCGGGACCTAACACTTAAAGAGCCGCCTCACTAGGCGTTTGATTATTTGCGGCTTTATCATAGAACTAGCTTTTGCCCGCGATTTATTCTGCGTGGAGTTTGAAAATACTATTTAATTTTTAACCGACGTCAAAAAAGGAACATATTCTCAATTCTCTCTCTCTCTAGTTCTCATAATTGCTTTCACTATTGGTGTTTAATTGTATAAGTTTATTACCTACTTACGTTATTATTATTTTTTTTTATTTTTTTTTTTCTGTTCTACCACAATATGGACCACGTCAATATTTTAGATCATTCATTTAGGTACTAATTTTATGTTATAATTTTCTGACTCGTTAATTAATCTATTCAATCATGCTGTGTACACATATTAAGGGTTGTAACTTGGTTCTCGATAAGCTGTATGTATTTATATTTTGTGTAATTTTTAGTCTCAACCAGTTTTGTGTGCCTCTTTAATAAATAAATAAATAAACTCGTCGGAATCTTTATGTAGGTACCTATATGTTCCCCGATTACTTAAAGCACTTCTTACTTAAGCACCTCAACCACAAATATGTCACCCATCCTGCTACCGAAATGAGACCACGTTACTTAAGAGCGCGTGTCATGGTAAATCTTCAGATGCAGATTTAATTTTTACAGCAGTAGATAAAGTTTTAATTATCCGAGAAAAAAAAACAGGCAAAAATTACATCATAACTCCAAGGGACTATACTGAGTAGAAACATAAAATAGTTCAACAAAAAAAAATGGCGAAGTTAGGTCTAATTTTCAAGCAATTTACATTTATTTTCAATGTAGTGCATTTACAGAGTTTTCATATAAAATTCCTATTCATATTACCAAGAGACGGACCAGCCGTTTTTTTTTTTTAATGAATACCTTAAGATTTATTAAAATACACTCTTACATGCACTTCTTTATTTCATCTATTGCGATGATTTTTTTCTCTCATTCTGCGCATTGTTAACCAATGTAAACAAAAAGGTACCTACTATTGCATAACTGACGTTGTCGCTATCATTATTTAATCCACGTGTATTAAAAACTATACTACCTATTCATAAGGAAATGTGCATTATAATTAAAATCAATATAACCGATGTCCTGTACAAAGACGATCGGTACATCTGACGTTCGTTCCGACTAATTAAATGTAAACTCTTACAGTTTTGCTTTAAAGTCCATTTTCGTGTGATGGGATTATATTATAAGTGCTACAGAAAATGTCGATGACCCACACACACCTGGCGTTAACCGCAATCCCACAAGTTCTATATTAATGTTCGTATGTCCCTTATGTGGATTAAGTACGTAACATATATTTAATACTAGCGGTCACCCGCGACTTCGTTCGCGTAGAACTTCTGATTTCTTATGAGATTATAATAAGTAAACTCGCTGCAAAAGGCCTATCGATAAAAGTCCGCTTGTAAAAACCAATAGCAATTTACATTATTTTTTCATTTTGAAAATTTCGTCCCCTATTTTACCACCCTCTCACGTAATTTTCTAAAACGGCTTACACAGATTTTTGTGACTTAAGACTAATAAACCTAAATGCCGACTTTCATGTCTCTGACTTCAAAACGTAGGAGTTTCATATAACCTTCCAACCCCTATTTTACTCCCTTTAGGGGTGGTTTTTCTCAAAACTAAGTTGTTTCTAAGATGACGTCTACGCAAAGCTAGAAAGAACCTACCTTCCAAATTTCAAGTCTGTAGGCTTTATAGTTTCTGAGATTTCGTGGTTAATGAGTGAGTGGTAACTCTCTTTTATTAAATGGACTAGAAACCGCTCGCGGATTCACTCATGTCGAATTGAAACTTTCGACAATTTCGTTAACCATAGTCTGAGGTAATTTGGAATAATCCTGAAAATAATAATTAATAATTTCTAGTGAAAGAAAAAGTAATATTTTGCTGTAATCCGCCAAACAGAAAAAATCTGTACTGCAACACGCGCCACCCGCACCGTACATCTTCATTTCTCCAGAAAAAAAGAAATACAGGAACAACACAACACCAACACGCAGCGCCACACAAACTCCCTCAAAACCCACTCGACAACAAAGAACTTTGCAATTGTGCATTGTGGAGTCAACATCTCCTGATGATGCTCCGGTGTCGGTGCGACACGTACGTCAAGTTGTAAATGAAATACTTCCCTAATATTTTCTGACTAATTTTTTAGAAAGCAATTTTATTTTCGTTTAATTTACTTGAAAATTTGATAAGACCCATCGATCTTCCACTCAACCACGTGTTCGTTAGAAAAAATCCAAAAACCTGCCATTCAAATAGAAAAAGCAAAAGCCTCAATTAAAACGTCAATCCTAAAAAGCCTAACAGATGTTAAAATAAATAAAACCGCGGCCAAATGCGAGGCGGACCCGCACAGGAATGGTTTCGGACCATCGAACGAGATATAACGCTAGCTATTATTAGGATCGAGCAAAACAAAATTTTGTTGTACTCTTTAATTTTTATTATTATTTAATGGCAATAGAAATAGGTACACATTCTGTGAAAAATTCATGTAGTTATCTGATCAACCGTAATAACGGTTCATGAGATACGGCCCCAAGGCCCCCAGGGGACCTGACAGACAGGGGAGACTTCCTATTAGCACCCTGTGGAGGTGTGGAGTGTAGTACAGAACCCTAAAAGCCGAAACAGGTAGCATTATACCGAGTTTATACGTTTTGAATCAGGTGTACGGTGCGAGGCTCTACGGCGCTCTGACGGGCGGCGCGCGCGCTTGCAGGTGCCGCCTTAGGAGGGGAGCACCTTACTACTTCTTACAAACTTATCCATTCACTTTTATTATCTCTTAAGTGTAGAGGAACAAGGTTGGAATTGGTACAGCGGTGCTGCAAAAGATCGTTGTAGGGCCTTACTCCTCTCCTTTTTATCGAACAAAAAATGAACTGTAAACGCGATCACGGCCGTGCCTAAGGTCAATGTTAGCGCTTCCTTCAGTGTACGCTGAGAGAAGAACGCGCGCGCATCCTGCGTATAGCACCCTTTACGGTATTGCCCTATCGGACAATATTAGGACGGGATCAATAAACTTTACCCGAAAAATTCCCGAACGGATTTTTCGTCTCCGATTTTAAGGCGATTAATCGGTTGTTCCATCGACCATCGATCATTCGGATCGGATAATCGATACCAAGTTGACCCTCGTTAATCGTGATGGAAGATATTGCTCATTGGACATATTCGTACCATTAAGTGACTTTGGACTGTGTTATTAACTTACATTGAACTTGTTAGTGTTAAGATTTGAAGGAACTGTTATGTGCTGATAAAATGGAGACTCTGGTTCTAATTCCTCAGGAACTGAGCCTGGCTTTAAGGCCAGGGGGTGCTAGGGGTAGAGAGGCTTCGGTGAGCGTTTGGACGTCCGTGGAGATACAGAGGGGTGCGTTGCTGTACCCCTTTCAAGGGACGATACGGATCGACAAGCTACATGTTTATTCATATGTACCAGATCATGATGTGAGTACTGCTTTTTGATGATGTTTGATTACAAGTATTACTTCTTATCAGCTAGATTTAGGAAGATAGGTAAATACACTTCATACACTATTCATGTTATACGACATTACCTCTGTCTGCCTGTCTTGTTTATCTTTAAAAAAATTGCAAAATGATAGAGACATCGAAGATGGATAGACCCTATAAAAGCGATAATTAAAAGCCTAAATCCGAGTGTGAAGTCATTATTCAATTAAAATTATGTTTTTCTAGAAATAATCTCACCAAAATTCTCGTCGAAAAGCGTTGAAATAAAGCATGTTTTACTATACTAAGCAATAATAATAGAAACGTAAAAATTATTTTTACAAAACCGACTTCAAGCACCACTATAAAGTACCTATATCAGGTGTGCCTATAAAATTTGAAGAGTTCCCTCGATTTCCCCAGGATCCCACTATCAGATCCTGTCCTGATGACAATGGGACCACCTGGGAAGTACCTATGCTCTTTCAAACAAAAAAAGAATTTTCCATATACATAGGTACTTTTAGTACCTAATCCGGGAATATACATAAAAAAATAAAATAAAAAAAAAGATTCTGACGAATTGAGAACCTCCTCCTTTTTTGGAATTTTGGAAGTCAGTTAGAGATTATAAGTAGGCACATAGATAATGACGTGTTCATTTATTATCCTGTAACTGAAATCAATGAGTACATAATAAACAATTTGCAAAAATTTAAGAACACGATAAAGTAGAATGAACAATTAAAATATGGTCTAAGACAACTAATTACAGAACTAATAATTTTTTGGGAGGGCAGATGCCATAAATCCAAGCATAAATCTTACCTACCTATATGGGGAAATATATTTTGACATACCTACATATATCAAAATATGTCAAACTCAGATTATTTCTGGAAAAAAAACATTAAGCAAAGGAAAGTAGAAGAAGAATATAATTTGCAGACCATCGAGTGATTGTGATTTAGGTACAATTGAATCTTTCGCGCGAAATCTTTCATTATTATAAAATTGGAAAAATACATACATTATAACATCATTAGGAATATAAACAGTTCATATATTAAGTGTTACTGATAAAAATATGATGTTTTTATACACAAACAAAATGCTAATCAGATTACAGTAAGATATGCTTCGCTTATATTAATTTCTAATTCATTGCTAAGTAATCTAATGCTACTGTTTAATCGAATCTATTACCTTTTCATTCATTAAAATTCGTATAAATCAGACATTATGCTCAAGGGCCTCATAATAATTTTTGAGTAGCTATAGGTACGTAAGTGCCTTTTCATAATTTCATTTTTGCTCAATAAACAACTTTCTTAAAGGCTATTGGAGATATTATTATGGAACTTCCTGTCTAACATTGATAGCTCGTCAAATTAAGGATAAATTAAACTAGGAAATCGCTAGTTTAACCTAGAATAAAATAACAAACAATATTATTGTCATTAAGCAATTTAAATAGGAAAACAATTATTTTGTACAATGATTTGTCGAAAAAGGTCGAAATCACTAAATAAAGGAAGCAAATACGAGTATGAATAAAAGTTCACAATAAAATTATATCTACTTACCTAAATATGGAAGTGTGACAAACTTTTTTAAAGCTCAATCGATCTGGAAGAAAATTGGTAAGGAGGCAATAAGAACGATATAATCCCGGAAGATTATTATTGTAGCATAATATTAAATAATTCTCACGTGATTTTTAAAAACCTACACACTCGAAGTTGCGCCAGTTAATTAACGCATAAATACATTGATATCTTTAAAAAAATAGCGGGATGCGATCCCAGGCGCGCCCCTCTACCTAATTAAATAAGTATCACTTGCTTGAATGGTGATGGAACGGTGTCATCATCATCATCGTCATGAACCGGTGATGAGTTGAGATGATGATTATAATTTTGGAAAATACAATTTGCTCTAGACAATTCAATTTTCCGAAATCATACCTATGTGTGTACGCCTTTATTATTTATTTTATATTATGCCCTAGTTACGAAAATCAAGGAAATCTGTGAATCATCCAAACAATCAGCTAAAGGTACCCGTTATTCTAAATTTACATTTGCACACCAATAAAACTACATATTATTGCAGTTTGATGCAAATTAGAAAAACGATGAGGTGTATTCATTTCCTTTGCCCTTTAGCTTAAAGGATGGAAGGATTATATTAATATTATTTTTATTGATGCTTAGAAAAATTATATTTCCGGGTAATTTTTGATACTTGATAGGTATAATGTCAACTTGTAAGATATTATAATTGCAAGGGTACTTATCAACTTTTATAGTAATTTTATGAATTCCTATTTTATAAAAATCAATTACAATCTTTACTTATTTAAATAAAGGAAATAACTTAGCCAAAATTTGAATAATCATTCATGTTACCTACATGAATTTTTAAAAGTCTCAATTTCTGAATATATCAATCAACATACTTTTAACACTTCATAATACATTCAGAAACTATTATATATCAAATCTGACTATTCTATTATTTTAATAATTAACACGTGATATTAAATAAATGTTAATTTTTGACTCTATGAGAATTTGAATGACTCATAGTGCGCCTATATACAACTTAAATGGCACTTGTCTAATTTATAAAGTCTAATATTGGTGATATTTTAAAATAATCAACGTTTTATTTATTAATAGCATGTCTTAATTAATTAACTTGCTAATAAGATTTCATTCAACATTTGCAGAAAATAAAAATTAGAATAGTGCATTCTAATAACAATATTTTTTTTAATTGAATTCTGACATTTCCATAAAGAATGCGAATAAAAATATAATTATATCATAGGATTATTAATAATAAACTAATTTGGGTAAACTAACATAATATTTTCTTAAGCTTCTCAAAACCCATCTTAAAAAGTTATATACTGGGTACATAAAAATAAAGATATTATATACTGTGAGTATATAAAAGTAACACGATAAACGAAGCTTTTTGCCGGGTAGGTAAATGAAAGCTTTTAAGTAAGTCTTTTTATTGCGGTATTAATGCTTAATATTGTGTAGACGTATAAAATTATTAAAATTACGCGTTTTCTCTTATATTTTGAACTTCCACACATTAAAAAAAACTGTGAGCTTTGAACGTTGAACCCTTCCTATTTTTGATTTTAACACAAATATATTCAATAAGTAGTTTTAATTACTTTTTAGTTAATGAATAGTTTAATATAAATAATTCTGCATTCATTCACTAAATAAAAGTGTTAACAGTATTAATTAAGTTAGAGTAACGATTTTGATTTATAACGTATATGAATTATCACTTCGTTATGAAGGCTGTATTTCATTTATATCGAGCAAGTAATTAAGAGTAGAAATTGCAAGTTGTACACTGTTGCCATTGATTGTTAAATTATTGCTATTTGTGTTTCAGTCATTTATCATTTTACAAACACTGGCTTTATATTATAAGTATTATTACTAACTTCTGCCACGACTTCGTCCGCGTGAGGGGGGTTTTTAAAATCCTGCGGGAACCCTCTACTTTACAAGGATAAGAGGTATCTTATATTTCTTTTCAAGTCCTCAACTTTACTCATGCTGATCCAATACTTTGCTGTGTGATTGAAGGTCCAACCAATAAACTAACGAACCAACAAATAAACACTTTACAAGCGGCTATTCAAAAAAAAAAAAAAAAGATTTTTCAAATTGGTCCAGGCGTCTTCGAGTAATCGGGGAATATACATTTAAAAAAATCCGAGGAATTGAGAACTTCCTCCTTTTTTGGAAGTCGGTTAAAAAGAAATCCACACTTATTCAATCCCAGTCATTTGACTGCACCCAAACAAAAATACGAACACGAATAAGTTATCATTAGATAACCGCAACCAGTCCAGTTAGCGCTCGATCACGTAGCGCCTCGGTTGCACAGATGACGGTTTTTACATGAAACAACCATGCAAAAACTGTATCATTCCAACCGATTGTAGGATTGTGTACGTATTTTCTAAATATTGAAACCGATGTTTTTCTTTGAATACATTTATAACTAGCTAATTCGTTCGCGTGGATTGAGCTTTTTTAATTCCCGTGGAAACTCTTTAATTTTCCGGGATATAAAGCATATGTGTTAATCCAGGATATAATCTATCTCCATTCCAAATTTCAGCTAAATCCATCAAGTAGTTTTTGCGTGAAAGAGTAAGAAACATACACACACACATTCACAAACTTTCGCCTTAATAATATTAGTGTGATTTAATTATCTCAGCATATCCATACACTAAACGGTAAAGACCTCCCGGTTTATCGCTGATAGATAAATATCATCAAAATTCGCTTAATGGTTGCTCAAGCTATTACCATTTCATACAAATAGTTTTTATGGATTGCTTTTGTGAACTTCCATTATTACTTCCAATATTTTATATGCATAAGTCTTTGTGAATGTTCATTAATCATTTTCATTTCGTTAATGTTATTTTATTTTTATTTATTCTTTTCTTATTTAATTACGTCTGAAGTGGCGACATACATTTAAATAATTGCAGCAAAATACAATATTTGCATCGACATTACATGTTTCATTATAGATTTTAATCGTTCTAAATAATGGCAATTAGGTACTGGTTCTTAGAATTAACAAAAGTGTTGCAAAGAACGTGTCAAGAAGATTAGAAAAAAATTAAAAGAATCGATCAAGTGTACAATTACCTATAAAAGTATTCATGGCAGCTTATTCTTTTTATTAACCGACTTCAAAAAAGGAGAAAAATTCATACTTAGTAGGTATCTACTATGTATAATATTATAAAAATGCGAAAGTTTAGATGTATGAATGGAAAGATGTTTGTTTCTCAAAATTCTCAATCACGCCGCAACGACTGGACTGACTTGGCTGAGCACAATCTGGAATAACACATGCTACTTTTTATCCCGGAAAATTAAAGAGTTCCCGCGGGAATCAAAAAACCTTAATCCACGCGGACTAAGATTAGGAATAAATCGTTTATTACCACACAATTACAAATTATGCTAAAACGATGATCCCGCAGAAATGTGTTGCGCCTCGATCCGGGAATCGAATCCAGTACCTCGTCAGCATGCTAACCACTAGACCAAAAAGACAGTTGATACAGATGTAATCATGCCTCTAGAGGCCCTGGGCTGCAATAGTCCCGTATTAAAGAAAACACGCAGCAACTACATTCGATTTTGACAAGACTATCATCGGAGCAATCCATCAATACATCCGAGACGCTATTTAAAGGCCACATAACTACTCAAATACGTTTTCGATCGTTTGAATTATAGTTCGTATAAAAAATAACACCTCAGGCTCCATATAACCGGAAGCGTACTCGTAAGTTGGTACATACTTTGCATTAGTTCAGGTGTTATGGTATGCACAAATATAAACTTTCACCGTATTGAACTGGTTTGGATACTTGAAGAGCAATTTGGTGAGATCAACAAAACGCAAATGTCTGTTGTGTTTTTAATTTCTTGGATAGCGTTTGCCCGCGGCATTGTCTATCTCGTGGTTTTAGGTTTTCGAAATATCCTGAGCGAATCTTTCTATTTTTCCGGGATAATAATGAAGGTTATAAGTCAGTCTCTAGGTAATGAATGAAGTAACTATAACTATTCTTCGTTCTAACATGATTGAAGGACAAACCAAGAAACACTTTCGCATTTGTAATATTAGTGTGTTTTTTTAATTTACTTTATTGCATAAAATAGTACGAAAGGTGGACTTAATGCTAAAGCATTTTCGACCTTTACCTTTTTTTTACTTTTCAGTTGGGTTATTCTACTGAATTTTGGAGTAAACAATGAGATTTCTTGATAGATATGTAGTGTTATTTTCCAAAACATACTGTACATAGACCGTACAGTAGTACAGTAGTAGTAGTAGTAGTAGGTACAGTTTTGGATGGCGCCCATAACAACTGAAATAAATCATCTTGGATTTACCCCAATCTTAATTATGATAAAAACAGATTTATATGCAAGTGAACGATGATTAAAAACAAGTTTTAATACAAAATTATTTATTGAATAATGACTCAGTTCACAGGATATAAACATCCGTATTACGTGTCCGATTGGGATAACCTTTCAAGTTTTTCAACAAAAACTCTTTGAAGGTGCACTGAATGAGTTAGGTATAACTTTGATCTCTAAACATTATATTATTATTATGAACTCTGCTACGGATAAGCATTGAAAATGCAGCTACTTAAATATTTTCTTTGTGTTTTATAGTTTTATTATGCATTCAAAAGTCCAACCAACTTACCCAATTTTCAAAATTAGAGTATACTATAATTCACGAGGGCGCGTGAGCTTTACTTGTGGTTACGTCGTGTGCATACATTGCGTGAGTGTGCGTGCCTGTCAGGAGCTTAGGTGGGAGCGGTCAAGCTCTCGCTCACTCTTCTACAGATACGACACACACACAACCATGAGCCACGCGCCCTCGTGAATTGCAAGAACTATACCTTTTTAAATATAGAAGGTACGAGTATTCTTTGGCTTGTACGCCATTTCACCTGCACAATTGTGTTATTAAAGAAAAATTTCATGTAGAAAAATTACTAACTAAAAATTTGTAATAAAAAAATATGAAAGAACTCAAATTATACAGAACAAAAACATAATACACAACAGTATATTTGTGTTTCTAATATTGTTTTCGTAATGAATTTCACTTCGTTAGCCTTTCATTGAGTATAATATTTACCACTTGGGCCAGGTTATAAGAGACAGCGGAAATAAGTATAAGAAAAGTAAGGGAAGCGGAAATAAATATAAGAAAAAAATTAAAAATCCATGACGAACTTTGTACCTTCCTGACGATAACCTTAAATCTAGAAACCTGTTTTAAGATGATAATAAATTTAATTTTCAGGGATTCGAAAGCACTTTCTAAAATTTTATTAAAATAAAAAATTATTCTATTTTATTCAGTAACCATTGTAACTCTTACATTAAACGTGTGGCTAAAAAACAATATTGTTTAACTAGCTTTTGCCTACGGCTTCACTCACGTTAAGGTTGACTTTTCAAACCCCTATTTTACCTCCTTAGGGGTTTAATTTTCAAAGGTCCTTTCATAGCAGATGCCTACTTCATAATAGCTATCTGATTCTGTAGTGTATACCTTTCAGGCCAGTTCGACCGGTGGTTTGAGCTGTGCGTTGATAGATCAGTCATTCAGATTTATAGAATAGATTTTTCAAATATGATTCGAATGTGTGTTTTTTTCTAATCTATACAAAAATTTTCCTAATCCTACGGTTGCTGATAGTGGCAGAATAGGCTACTAAGCATTAAGGCTGATTTCATATTTTACGTATCTACTTTCTGATTTCTTAACTTTATGTTATTGTACACAAATAGTGTTAAATAGATAAATACATGAACAAAAAATCTTGTGACTTGTACCAAAGCAACTAGTAGCTTTTTATACCTTTCCAAGCACGCGCCTCCGTTCGTTACTACCAACTCTTTGTTCCGTACAAGAACCTAATTAGGATTGTCTGAAATATTTTGACACCGGCCATTTATAATAATATTACACCTTTATCAAACGCCTTCAAAGGCTTTTGCTTCTAACTTGATATATTGTTATGACTCATTCTGCGGTACCGTTTTATTATTATAATATATAAACAAGGAAGAGAATTATATTCTTTGTCAAATTCGAATGAAATAAATTATAGTTTTATGCTCAATATGATTTTATTGGCACGTTTTTCTTGCCATTATTCATATCTATTTTATTATCCAAATTATTAACTATGATTAGATTATCCTAACTATCTAAAACTTCTTTAAGTAGATTATACAGTTCCTTCAGTTCACGAGGGCTTGTAGTTCATGGTTGTGTGAGTGTCGTATCTGGATAAGTGTCAGCAAGAGCTTACTCGTGACACGACTTAACCACAAGTAAAGCGCCCGTAGCTTCCTGAGATAAATGTACTATACCTGTTATTACTGCTAAATATCTCTATGATATGTTTTTAAATGATTAATCAGTAGATATGATCAGAGTCAAGTGTAAAATATATTTAAAAAAAATACTTTTACATACTTTTCACCACACCTGTACTCTGTACTAGCGATTAAGTTTTCGTCTTTCACACGTTTTCTTCACTTTGTCTTTTGAACAAAGCGCGTAATTTCCTAAAACATTTTGATTATTTAATCTGTAGATTATGGGCATTGTTGATGACACAATGCATTCTCATAATCTTTGTGATATAGTATAATTTGATGTAACGTACACTTTGTAAGATTAACGACCAATCTAAGATCATTGACTTTACTTTCTACTAAATGAGGCTGTGGAGAGTCTAGGTATCTACTTATTCTATTAATTTTCGATTATCCAGTAGGGTCTATACTATACCCACTTTGACTCCGGGTTTTCAAACTTACTGTACTGTCACTATAGATTTCTCACCTTGATACATATTGGACGGTTGACTGTATTAATAAATGTAAATGAAAAATTCACCCCTGGCATGTGAATCTATGGCTAATCTATATATATTTTTAATCTTATTAATATTATAAATGCGAAAGTTTGTATATTTATTACATGTCGCAACGACTGAACCGATTTGGCTGGAGATAGATTATAGTCTGGAATAGAACAAAGGCTACTTTTTATCCCGGGAAATAAGAGCGTTCCCGCGGGAATAAAAAAACCTTAATCCACGCGAACGAAGTCGCGGGTATCAGCTAGTAATATATATATCTGAACCCTGTTACCCAGTTTTCTGCTCCATCCTTCTTCTCGATCCTCCATCGTCATCTATTTAACACCTACTCATTGAGACCATTCTAATGAGCTCAAAAACGCTAGGTATATCTGCTGTAAGTTACTGAGAGGTTCAATATCTCACGGACTGCTTGATGTTACCATGTTTTGGAAATAATGTGAAGTATCAGTACACAAAAATTTCAATCAATCGCACCCTTTGATCAAGTAAGAAATGAAATAATGATTTTCAAACGCCAGAACAGGCCTTCATATATTACACCAAGAAACCTCGATCACGTCAGCTTTCGAACAGAAAAAACCGCATCAAAATCGGTCCATTTGTTTGGGAACTACAAGAAAACAGACAGATTCAGATACACACATCAAACTTATATAAAAAGAAATATTATTATTATTATTAGGGGATTAAAAAAAAGTATATTCTGTGCATTATTGAGTATTAGTTTTGTGTAAGACTAATAATAATATAAATGCCATAACACAATTTAATTTAATTAAACGAATTATCCATGCAAAAAAAAACTTAAGATCTTTTTGCAAAAAGAGTTATAAAGCTTCCGATGAATAACGGGAGCTAATTAAGCCGCCTTATTGCACATAAATACATGGTATCGCAGCATATTGATGTTTGTCGGTCTACGAATCAGTCCAGAAACTAGATCGATGATAGACTATGTGGTGTGTACCTAAATGTCTATAGAGCTTTGTAGGTATTTATTGCATAACTAGCTGATTCCCGCGACTTCGTCTGCGTGGAAAAAGTTTAGTGACTTGCTACTATCCGCGAGAATTTAAGTGCTCTATCTCCAATAATATTAAAAGTAGATCTTCACCACAATTGAACAAAATATTTCTAATAATACACAATTTATAATTAAAAAAAAAGAATTATCAAATTCTGTTTAGATTTGACGAAGTTATCAACAACAATTTTCATCCCCTATCCCGGATAAACCTTATTGTTTATCAGGATAAAAAGTATCCGGACCCGGAGTATGGTATCAGCTACCACTATACCAAATTTCATTCAAATCCGTTTCGGGTGATGCGCGCACAGACTGTCAGACAGACAAAAAATTCAAAAAAAATTGTTTTGGGCTCAGTATCGATAATAAAGCATCCTCCGACTAAAATTTTCAAAATAGATTAAATGTACAGAATTCTTCCCGTTACAGTTTTATTATAAGCATACAGATCTCATTAGATTATGCAATAAATAACGAAGACCGCTAATTTGGAAGAATTTAAATTCATTTGAATCCATTTGGGAATTTTGTAGGTATAGTTTTTTAAACTTAATTTTTTGGATAATAGTATAAAAATTATATATGTAATTATAAATAGCTTATGCCCGCGACTTCGCTCAAGTTAATTTCAATTTTTCAACCCCGTATTTTACCTCAGGGGATGAATTTTCAATAAAATCTTTCTTAGCGGATACCTATGTCATAATAGCTGTCTGTATGCCTTTCAGCCCAATCCGTCCATTGATTTGAGCTGTGAGTTGATTGATCAGTCAGTCAGCCGGTCACCTTTTCCTTTTTTATATTTAGGAGATTATTTATTGTGCGAGTTATCTTATTGCGATTATAATATGATATGGACATAAGATTATCGACCTCTCTACCGCAGTGATGAGCGCTTTTGTTTTATAGAAGAGTAGGTAGGTGCCACGGGTTCGATTCCCAGGAAACAAAAATAGGTTAGTGGGGTATGTTGAAATTGCCATACTCCTTTCCAGATCAGCCCGTTGTTATATTAGCATTACCACTAAACATCAAGTGCAATCGCAGTCACAGGGCTATTGGCAGGGGAGACATAACTTTACTGTACATTTAATTAAAATTATGTTAATACCCAAATATTCACGGTGAAAATAACTGGATAAGTTCGTGATTCATCAATTAAGCGTATGTCGGTAATTACTCAACAGTGTGGCTGTTTTTAATTAAAAACTAATATCAATTTTTCAACTTACCGCACCACAACATAAGTAACTTTTACTATTATAAAAATTAATCGCCGAATGTACTTATGAAAAACTAGCATCCGACTTCGTCCGCGTTGATTTAGTTTTTAAAACCCCGCGGGAACTCTTTGATTTTCCGTTGTAAAAAGTAGCCTATGTCACTCTCCAGGTCCTCAACTATACCCGTGCACCCGTCACTCCGTTGCTGCGTGATTAAAGGACAAACCAACAAACAACCTGCCTTTGCCCGCGACTTCATCCGCGTGGGGTTAGGTTCTTTAATATTCCGCGGGAACCCTGTTTTTCCAAAGTGGCATTTGCTACTATTTATCCAAGAAAAAGAAGGGATTTAAAAAAATTCTATTCCACGCGGATGAAGTCGCGGGTATCAGCAAGTTTAATGATATGCAAAGAAGTCAAGCCAAAATCCTAGTATGAAAGTGACCCCAAGCTAAGCTTCAAGAGCAAAGGCCTTGCGAACAATAAGAGGGGTAAAGAATATTATCACTCTTGACTGCAGAGAACCCCATTGTTTGAACACAAGAGTGAAAGTCAATTCATTCGTTATGAGATAATTGGTTTCTTTATTGCATCACACAAGTTTTTCCACGGCTGTAGTTGAACTTGTATGGAAAAATCGGTTTTTATTACCATATTGTCTTGTGGTATGTCGGAAGTCGTATGGTGTCATAAAGGGTACATTTGCACACGGTCTTGCTGACCAAAAATTGTCGATGCTTTCTCTTGGTAGTACATATATACCCTTCGAATTGTCGAAGTATATACCTAATCTTTAATATACAGGGTGTCCCACGGCTATGCCACATGGAGGGGAAGTACCTTAAATATTGTAGATGGAACATTTTACTGAAAGAAGACTTCATTTTAATTTTAAAAACAATTTAAACTGCATTCATAGATTTTTAAATAATTGCCTGGTTGAACCGGGACTCGAACCCGCTATACGAGAAAAAAAATTAACCTGTATTTTTATCATACCGATCGGAAGGCTTCATCGTAAGGATTATTTTTTGTTAAATAACATAGCATGAGAAATAAAAGGAAGACCATGAATTTTAGCCTTTGATGTAAAATTTTGTTCAGAAAAATGAAAAGCTGACATTCGTAGCTCTGTTGCAGCGGGACTGAAGGACAAACCAATAAATCAACAAACAAACACACTTTCGCATTTATAGGTAATATAAGTAAGGATTAGTAAGGATAGTAAGGATTGGGAAATGATGCGTACTTCTCAAGTGGGTACTCATTAGTAATAGTTCATGTCAGTTGTATGTCGATACGCCAAAGTCAGCTTTTCATTTTTCTGAACAAAATTTTACATCAAAGGCTAAAATTCATGGTCTTCCTTTTATTTCTCATGCTATGTTACTTAACAAAAAATAATCCTTACGATGAAGCCTTCCGATCGGTATGATAAAGATACAGGTTAATTTTTTTTCTCGTATAGCGGGTTCGAGTCCCGGTTCAACCAGGCAATTATTTAAAAATCTATGAATGCAGTTTAAATTGTTTTTAAAATAAAAATGAAGCCTTCTTTCAGTAAAATGTTCCATCTACAATATTTAAGGTACTTCCCCTCCATGTGGCATAGCCGTGGGACGCCCTGTATATAAAACAAAGTCGGTTTGTTCGAACACTTATAACTCTAGAACGACTGGACCGATTTTCATGGTTTTTGATTTGTTGTATTTGTCTTCATTCAGAATAGCAGAGTACCTAACTATTAAAATATCGGAAAAATTCACGAAAAAAATAATTTCACTTTCTCATACATTTTGGATTGACCGGGTTTTTTGATGGCAAGGCAAGTGATCTTTTACTCTCTTTTAGGAAAAACAGTAAGCTAAGTTACGCGGACGAAGTTGCGGGCAAAAGCTAGTTATATTTATAGTTGACGTGAAACATACCCGAGCTGTGCCCGAGCTTTTTAAGCTGAAATTTTTGACGATGCAATATTTGTTTAAACATAGGTCACTATATAACTCTTCTCTTAAGGGCACGATCTTCGGCCGCATTAACTTGCAAGCAATTGAAGTGAGGTGCACGAGCCACTTTGTTATAAAAAAAGTGAAACAGTCATGATAAAAAAAAAGTAAACTTTTTAGAGAAAAATTAACGGTAAAATATTCTTCTAAAAGCTTTTGCCTATTTTTTGACATTTTTTTTTTTAGTTTAACTTTGATATAATATAAATACAACCTGAAAAACAATTAAAAACTACACTGTTTTCGGAATATTATTTGATCGAGTGAAGTTAAAAATATGGACTTTTGAACGGTAAAATAATTTAGAACGTGTATTAAACTACAACATATATTTTTAACCTATCAAAACAAAGAATATTTGATTGTTTACTATTGAATCTAAAACAGGCTGTTTTCGGAGATCCTGCCGTTAATTCGACTTGTTCCACGTAGAGTTAGGAATTCTACAAATCCCGCGGAAATAATTTGTTTCTTGGGATAAAAAGTATCCTATGTCACTCTCTAATAGGTCTTTTACTAACGCGAACGGTATAATACACGGTGAAATTTCATTGGTTGTACTCCCTGAAAGAGGTGAATGTGCTCATGAAACTGAACAACTTTCCCCAAGGAACATAGGTCGAAATATGAAAAAAAAAATTTGGACCTCCCATAGTAAATCAATCAGCTGATCGTCAAGTTTGTATGGAGGGTCCAATTTTTTTTCATATTTTGACCTATGTTCCCTGGGGAAAGTTGTTCAGTTTCATGAGCACATTCACCTCTTTCAGGGAGTACAACCATTAAAATTTCAACCGGTATATACGATTACATGCAAAAATTTAAATCATTTATATTATTACATAAAACATCATTTTGTCAGTCTATAATTTATATTTTAAGGGTCTAAATTGACAATAAGTTCGCTGCATAGGCAATATAGAGAAAACCCCTTTCCATTTGTGCGTACAATAATTCTTTACCCAATCTAAGTAGCAGGCGTTTCTCTAGCACTAAATATTAATGTAACCAAACAAAATATTCAAGCAGTGTAATAAACAACTTCTAATGAAATATTGTTCAGAGCCCCGAGCTATATAAAGCAGTTCCACAATTATCGGATCCCTTCGTAAATTGTGTTAATGTGTGAACGTTACATGCTATTTGTTGAGTCGGATTTTATTATAAAGGGCACACCTTATGCACAATCATACAAACTCATTCGCTGCACATTTATTTTAAAAATCATGATTTTTACAGAAGTGTGTCTAAGGTTTTTAAATGGCGACCCAATTTCACCAAATCTTTTTTGAAAATTTTATGGTCAAGCCTTCTGTAAGTTTACTTTTCGACTAATATAGTTTCTATACAGCATGAAAGGGCAATTTTTTCTACATTCTTAAATAATCACTACTTTTCCGAGATAAAACGTTGTTTTTTGTCTGTTTTCTTACCTGAAAGGGTAAACCATTGAGCCAATTTTTATCAAAGCTAAGGCCTAGAAAATAGGTTCTTTTAATTCTGAAGTTGAAAAACTATTCTGGAAACCTAAATCCTCCTTCAGCTTCAACAATTTAGTTACATTTCGCTGTTTGGGAGACATAGTTGAACCTACGCTTTAAAACATAAACTTAAGTTTTGTTGTGAACAAATAGAGTATTACTACTAGACGAACTTTTGCTGGGAGTTAGTTTTCTTACGTAGCAAGTAGTAGTAGCGTAGTGTCACTCTGTTAATTTCGAAAATATATAATTCCATATTCAAATAATTATAAATCGTCTATCTGTGGTGAGGTTTTTAGTAGGTGTACAGAGAATTACGGGTTCTTAAATTTTTAATACGAGTAAGTTTCATCCAAAAGCTTTCATTACGTACATGCGCACTTCATAGAGTTTGCCAATAATATGCTTCACTTCCTATGAAGTAAGTTATATAAAAAGACGGCAAATCGAAACTGTAATCGAAAGAAGACCAGTGTATTTATTTCGGCCTACACAAAGCATATGCAAAGTTCCACGCAAGATTTTAATCTTACACAAAGTAACCATAAAATCTAAAGAAATGCCTGTCTTTATACTTCGCCGACGTATTAATTGTCTATTTTTGTTACTTTATGAACAATAGGTGATTACGCCTTTATAGAAAGCTAGTGGCTCGGAGGGAGGTCATTGTGTTTGGCCCTCGAGTTATCGATGAAATGATATCGATATCAATTAAATATCGATTCAGCGACTAACAAGGGGCCATCTGTTTTCGATTAATTAAAGTTGAATCAAAAGATTCGTGTAACTGTTGAGGATGTCATACATTTTGTAATTGATTATGTATCGTTTAGTTCAGATTACATTTGATTCTTTACAAAATTAAGTAGAGTTTGTGGTCGTATTAATAAGTAGTTCAAAAGATTCTTTAATAGCTGGATCCAAACTTAAGGAAGCATTTTCGCCCCACCCTGAAACTTTATATTATACTAGCAAATATTTTACACAGATTTAATTAAATTATACAGATTTAATATTGTTATACGTAAATTGAGCGAGAAAAGAAACATAAATTTTGAAAGCTGTGTAAGTATAAATAACATATTTTATAAAATTATTAACATTGTTATATAGTTAATAAATAAATTATGAATTATAAATAATAGGTACATGCTAATTATTTATGGGATATAATAAGTCGACCAACAAATTTTATTTTTTGGCATCAAAACCTAGCTTCTAATTTAATAACTCAGCAACGGGAAAATGATGAAGCTTCTAATATACTAACTCGGCTTCTTCACAATGGCCACAAAATATTCCAAAGAAAGCATCAAATAAAGAGCCACTATTTTTATTATTGTCCACTGCCACTGCACGATTTGGTGCGAGTGAGATGGATACGACTGGCCATTTGCACGATCTCGTTGTTGCGAGTGAGACGGATGCGACTGGCAATTTGCACGATCTCGTTGGTTATGGCTATTTGCACCAATCAGAGAGCGCCATTCAAAACATGCATTTGTTTTTTTTTGTTGTTCTGTTGTTAATGTGTTAATATTGCAATTATTTTTGTATAATTTTTTCTTTAAACTAAAGTTAGGTTAGGTTAGGGTTATACATGAATATTCAGGTGCCCGGCCGAAGGCCGGGCACTTAGGTTCTGTCGGGATCGTAAACCTACCTAAAACTAAAAAAAAAGTTGAAAAAAAATTTGATATTTTTTTTCAAAAATGTTATAATGTTATGTGTAGGTATTTATCTTGAGTTAAATTTAAAAATAATCATTTTTTTTAATTTCATTTTATCAAAAAAAAAACGTTTTTTTATTTAGTTAGAAACATTTTTTTATTTCATTTTTCTCACAAAAAAAAAAAAATTAAAAATGTGGTTGAAGATTTGGTGTATTATTTGATGCTAATATTTAAGTATTTTAGGAGTTCACGGTTTGAAGCTAAGTTATAAATATAGATGCTAAAATTATATTTTTTAGAGGCTCACTAGTTGAAGCTGACTTAGTAATTTAGAAGCCAATAATGGTATTAAATAGAAGCTCGTTTAATTACATGCCATTATTTATTACTACTAAAGGAAGTTATGCTGGAAGTTAGTTTTCTTACGAAGCACGTAGTAGTAGCGTAGTGTCACAGTGTTAATTTCTAAAATAAATATATAATTCCAAGTAAAATAATTATAAATCGTCTACCCGTGGTGAGGTTTTTAGTAGGTGTGCAGAGAATTACGGGTTCTTAAATATTCACTTCGCGCTGCGATTTAGAATAATTTATTCATGTTTATATTAGAGGGTAAGCCGAGCTTTTCATAACGAGATCTGCAATAAACAAACAAACAAATATAAATCATACGCTGATTAAAATCGACTAGCGTGCACTAAATATTCATGCCTTTCCTGCATAATGCCATCCAAATGAATAGTAAAAACTTGCACCGCTCCTGGGTGAGTTTCGCATAACGTCGTTCAGAAACTTGGAGCTATAAACATAGGATGATATGTTATTGTATTATGCTAATATTTGACTGGTTTATGGTTTTCTTGTAAGGACCTTATAGGTTCCTATGTTGTACTTAGATGGAATATTTTACTTAGTGAAATACTTGTCCTAGCTTCTTTGACCTCTTTGGATATATGATTATTCAAAGTTAAGAAGTAAGGAAAGTTACACTAGGGGTATTGTGTAATTTTTCCTTAGCTGTCTTTAAGGGTAAACAAATGGCAGAATTGCAGAATATGTTTCGGTGAAACTTTGAAGACGTTTTAGAGGCGTTTTTCGCTTGTAGCCATAAACATATTAGGTTTTCCTTACTACCACAAGTTTTATGTGTGTGTTACTGTGCACGCCACTGGGTGCAGGGTGTGCAACGCACACGGGCGCAGGTTTTAGGGGGCGCCGCGCTGATAGGCGTTTGCTTGCTTCCCGACATCTATAAAATTGCACCAGTTTTTGCACCTGAATTTCCTTTGACTGGTGAAAATATAACTGTAAGTCAAACGGTATTCTTGTATTGTAAGTATTCGATTTTGGCCGCGCATCTACTAGAGGGTGCCAAGATATTGATTGCACATGGGAGCTACATGGGCTAGAGCCGCCTCAGTTTAATACACAAATACTGTAAGCTTATAAGTACTTTGACAGCTAAGGAAAAATAGATTGTAGTCTGTAGCATGAGGGAGAAAGGTCCTCCAGACGGGAGGCTCACCTTAGCGTTCCTGGTATGCCTCAGATGCTCAGGGTATAAAAGGTAAAAGTGACTGACTGTCTGATCTATCAATACACATCAGCAAACAATTCAAACCGCCATACAGTACGTAGGAATCCGATATGAAATGATTTCTAAAAATTCAACCCCAAAGGGGGTAAAAAAACTAGTACTTATGTACTAGTTTTTGCACGCTTTTGCAAACACACCACACCTACCTTACAAATATTAATTTGTGGTACTTAGGTAAATGATGCGTACCTATAATAAGTTAGGCATAATCATCGATGTGTTATAATCCATTTTCATCTTGGTCGAAGAAAAAATCCAACGAGCTTTAAACCTTTACAGCTTCAATAATCTTATACCTACTTATCTCAATACAAAATTAGATGCTATTAAAAATTTATTTAAGTAAATTTTATAATAATTATGTTATTTATATACCAATTTTCTGTATCTGCATATCGCACTGATAAAGTTGTTTATGACAGCTTTTATCTGTTATCGAGAAACGTTCATATTTGTATGGAAATCGTTAGATAAAACAAGACTTCGCTTGTAAAAAATATTATATTACAAGGTCTAAGTATCTGATAAGATTGAATGAAGTAAAATGAACTCAATTTTCATAAAATATTTATTCTATAAGTATAATAATTATAGTTGCAATTGCAATTAATTTACTGATATAAAATATAAAACAATTTATACTATTTTACTGTTGCAATTAGGAAATCCAATTAGGGAAAGTTGCATAAAAAATTGGTGGGCAAAATTTTTCAGACCCGTTAGTCTCGCAGATTTTGCGTGTATAATCCCGCATCACTGATTGAACTTTGATGGAAACAGCTTGAAAAATGACGGAGTTTCATATAAACTTCCATCCCCTATTTAAACTCCTCAGGGGTGGAATTTCCAATAATCCTTTCTTAGTGTGCGCCTACGTCATAAAAGGAACCAACTGTAAAAAATTCAAGTTTCTAACTTAGTAGTTTAGGCTGTGCGTTGATATCTCAGTCAGTCAGTCAGGACTTTGAATTTTATATATATAGATTTTAATGGAATAAGTAAAGTTTTAGATTAAAATATAAAATTTTGAAGAGGTATCTTGACTTGTAGTAAAAGCCACAACGGGCCTACTAATTTTGAATTTTGTGTTTGTTTGAATTATAAATCAAAATTAATGTTAAATAATTTATTTAGTTCAAGTTACGATAATGGCGTATTCATACAAACGTTTCAGATCGCTCTTTATTTCGAAATTTATTTACATAAAGACAGATGTATCACAGGCTGCGGGGTCCGGACTAGTTAGCTCAGTGGAATTATGTTCCCGGTGTTATCGTGACGGCGTTGCAATAAAATATAATTATTTACACGGAACCAATTGGCTGAAAGGCCTTTTGATTTGTAATGCCGGTTGCAGATAAAGCCAAGCTGAGTATAACATAGCGTTTGCGACGAACGTGCCAGCAGCGGCATGCGTGTCTTACCAACGTTTTCAACTAATTTATATTTCATTACCTACTTTTTACTAACTAATAAAATTAACAGGGCTGTATTTAAATTGATATTTCTCGATTTCATTTATAAAAGAATGTTACATTGCACATTTGAAAATTTACGCACTCGAATAAACAGTATGAACTAAATGGATATGTTTATGTATTTAATGAGAATAAAAATCGTTATAATTTATTTATAAGTAAAATAATAATCACGAAATACACTGCAATTTTAAATGATATTAAGTGGTGATGTTGAAGTTATTTATAATTTTACATATTTATGTAGAATTACTTTCTTAATAGGTGTTGTAAAAAAAAAACATAATTTTATAAGCAGCGGCGTCTATCAGTTCAATCTGAACTACCCTTAATATTTCTCAGGTGATTACGCCACGGCATAAAAGGGTAATCTTGATGGTGTTTCAGACCACGTTAGAAAGTGTGTTTGGTTTGTGAACATAACTTACTGCTGTATCTGCCTACCTGCTGGCAATTGATTCATTTTGTCTTCAAGTGGGTGTAATATTGATGATGCGTCTCTTTACGTCCAAGAAAGTAAACAACTTTACGTATGGCGGTAATTATTACACACTGATCTTTGAAAAGAGATAACCCTTGATGTCAAAGAGAGCCGTCTCTGTCATACATTGGCAAAATTTTACACAGGTATGTGTTACATAACTGACGTCTCTTTCGGGGATTAGATATGTGTCAATGAACTGCAGAATACCTACCTTTAATTAAGTAGGTATATAATTTCATTTATTTATTTATAGAACTTTACTGCATGAAAAAAAAGAACAAAATATATAAGTACCATCTTAGACTGCATCATCACTTACCATCAGGTGAGATCGCAGTCAAGGGCTATCTTGTCATCGAATTTAAAAAAAAAGTAAATAAACAGTGTAACACAAAAGCTGACCTTATCACTAGAAGTGATATCTTCAAGGCAACCTATACGACCTATTTCAACCTATTTCATCATCGGTATAAATTATTTTTTCTCCCTTCTGAGAGGAGACCTGCTCTCAGACTTTTATGAGTTGCTGATGATGATGATGATGAACATTTTTTTTAATGCATAATGTATGATTTAGTTTTTTTATTTTCAATCAAATGCTTTAAAAGTGAAATTAAACTTATTTTTAACTTTGTTGACCCTCGTATCTCATCCACACGAGTTTGTAATATCGATTCTTGTCTAAGAATGTAAAAAACATTCTGATCTGTGGAGCTTAGACACGAAACACCCTAAAAATGTTTGAAAAAAGTTACATCCAACAGGGACACCTTTACAACGGGATATAATAACACACAAATATAAAACAACGATCAGACCGGTGCAAATTGGTATAAAACCATTGGATTAAAAAATATATATACCTGCTCTTTTTTTATTTGAGATACTTTTATCAATGGGAACGAATTGACATGTGGTTTTTTTTTTTTTTGTGAAAAAAGTAATCGTTAATGCGTTATAATTTGGGCATGTGAATGAACCTTTTTTTTCCTTTTTTAATGGAAAAGGTCACAAGGTGATAATTAATAATCAATTAGGATTATTTTTGCGAGTTCCATGATAGAAATGAATTCTGTTTTAGGGTTCCGTTTCCGAAGGATAACCAAATGGACCCTATTACTAAGAATCTGCTATCCGTCCGTCCCTCCGTCTGTTCATCTGTCTGTCAGCGAGCTGTATCTCATGATCTGCAACAGGTAGACAGTTGAAATTTTCATGCACGACGCTAGCCCGATTTCAACACACATACAATACTACAAATGCAATAAAATATTACAAACTAAAATTATTTTACACTTCGCAGTGGGGTTTGAAGTTAGTTTTTTGTTTTTTAATATTTTTTTTAAGCTCTTCAGTGTAGCAGCTGCATAGGATCAATCTACACATTCTACGTTACGTCCTTCATTTCCGAAGATACTCATCAGATCTTCACCAAATTACAACTTGACGATACGTCCTTTTAAATTGAAAGAAAAAAATTAAAGTTGGTTCAGAATCGACGGAGGTATGGAGTAACATATCAAAAAAAATTGTCGAATTGAGAAACTCCTCCTTTTTTTGAGGTTGGTTAAAAAAGGGAAAGTGTTTGTCTAAAAATGACCGTACTATGTTCATTGGCCTTTAAAATGAAAAAAAAAATAGAAGAGACATTTCCCTAACTGCTATTTAATATATTAATGTAACCGGTCATAATATTATATTGCTTTCCACTATTTTAATACCATATCGATATCATGGGAATAGAAAAGTTATAGGAAGCCAAGCGTGTCGCTCGCGTTACAATCACGAGGATATTGTGTGACTAATACCTTCTTTGGATACGTGAGGTTTTGTGTTGCGGAAAAAGTTTTTTTTTTTTGTTTTGAAGATTAAGTAAAAAACCAATAAGATTGTATAATTTAATATAACAAAACAGTAAATCACACAAATTGTTTTAAATATTGGCCTTTATTGGTTTCTCACAGTCATTTCGATCGTTAACCTAATTAGGTACCTATTGCTGATATATTAAAGGTCCATTAGACGCTGGGGTATTCATCAGCTATTTCCATTATTCTGAAATTATCCTGATATTTATCGTGGACGTATAATTATTATTTATTTATTTATTTATTTTGATTTGATTGATTTATTATGATTGTAATATACGTAACGTGGTTATTACAACCGCACTGGCGTGAAACCGATAAGGGGTATGGATTTAATTTACACTGTCAAATTCCTACTACTTTACTAATACGTTGTACTTATCGTTACGCAGTTAAGGGCCATCTTGTCTTGAAAGAACAAAAAGGTTATCCGTCAGTCACAACTCACAGCCGTGACGATAACAAAACTGACAGCATACCGTATCGTCTAATGTACCCCTTACAGTATTGTACCGCGAAAACCTGATTCACGAGTCATTCACAAAATTCACACAAAATTATGCTAATTTCAAACGACAGGACGTCTGCCCAGTGTTGACGTTGTGACATCAGTGTATCGATGTTAAATGTTATGAGAATAAAATAAAAACGTAAATCTCTCACGTTTCGGATATGCTTTTTTATAGAAAACGGAAATATTAACTGTATTTCGCTGTATATTTTAATATGTTATCTAGTGTTATTGCCATTTCATTATTAAAGTAATACCATTATTTTTAAACAAAAAACATAGATAAGTCGCTAATCTCTCTGATTTAAAAGTAAATTCTACTAAAATAAAATTAATTCATATTGATGAAGGCAAACAAACTTCAAATATAAAATTAGTTAAACACGTAAACTTAAAAATCTCATGTAAACCATACTAACTATATATTTAGACTGATTTTCAATACTTTAATAGGCGAGACGTCGACGAAATTAATATAAAAATAATCTGTCTGCATGAAAAACCTTAGATATGCACAGGTAATGATTATTAAAATCAAATTGCATAAACGAGATCCCTCGATCTAAACTTTCATCATTATCTCCTTATATCGTTAACTCTAATTCATTTTGCATTCGATGCAATAAATAAATACACAAAGGCGATTATTCAAAAAAAAATTATAATTAGATTTATGGTGATGCTATTGTAAATTGACGCAAATTTATTCAAATGGAGTCGCCTAATTGTGAAATGGGTGTTTTTAATGTAACGATTTAATATTCGACGTGAGCTTATACATCATTTCTATCTCCCTCGAATTTATTGATGCAGTTCTTTGGAATTGTTCCACGACTAATACTTTCTGACACCGCATTGCACGATTAACCTTTCATTTCAAACGCGTAATGAATATCAAATGATCTGAGTGATTCAATGTTTGTTTGATGGATAGTAGTGGGTAATGCTTATAAAATTTGTCGTGACTGCAGGTTGATGGGTAGTGGGAAAACGCTTTGGTGATTTGTTGTTTATTAAAAGCATAGTTCAAATGGTAACACCGGAGCATCTCAGGTCAAACACATTAGCCACCTAGCGGGACCGGAGCCATATAGACTTTATTAATCAAACTCAATTTTATAGCTTCGAGCAAAGGCTTCGAGGGATCGAAGTAGGAAAGCCAGGGAACCGGTTTTGGTACTCACGAATTTCGCGTTGAATCTTTATGACGCTAATTAGGGTGTCGCATAGCCTGTTAAATGTGGTAGGTAGTGTAGTGTGGTAGGTACCTGTTATACATACACGCACTTGTATACGTCCATGCGGGAATTATCTTAATAATATTCTGAGACTCAATAAAAGTCTCTTGAAGAAGGAAGTTAAAGCCTAGATATACTTCACAGAGCTCGAAAATAAGAAAGGCAATGTCAAAGCCAGCTCTATGCTTAGGGGCTATCAGAATCGCCGAATAAGTTTAACCGATGAACAGATTCGACATTTGGACAGATTTGCATTACAAAAACAGCCAGAATGTCAAAATTCCTCGGTTATAGTTGAGGGTGAGCACGGGCAGGAAACTAAAATTTTATCACCGATTTTATCCACTGACAAGAGTAAAAATTATCTTCTCCCTATAGGGAGCATTCCTTCCTATACTAAAATATGGCGACAGGGGAAAGGAGAAGTATATTCCTATAAATATATCCGCTGTGGATATTTTGCCCATGCTCGACGGGTAGATAAAACTGAGCTAGGGGATAAACATTTTATCCTTTCCCCGTGGATAATATTATGTTTCCTGCCCATGCTCACCCTGCTGGAATAACATTAAGTTAGTTTTTATCTCGGCAAAACAATTTAGATAACTCATTGAAATTAAAATATTTGTGTATTTTATTTCAGGATATTAAAACAATTAATGAAGAGTTCGTTATAGCAATTAATGTCTACTATAAACGATTATATTGGCCATTTATGCTATTAGAAAAGTGTATCTGTTTAAATAATTACGATCACATATTTGCTCTCAATCAGTTGGAAGTTATCAACGATCAACCGAGACGCTCTTGCGAATTAATAATGCCTTAGGCAATTTAGTAAACCGTTATGTTAAATAATGATTTTTATGACATATGAAAAGGCGGCAAAACAAACACGCTGCTTGAGACATTAAAGTTGTTTTTAAGCTAGCGAATTTATTTTAAATTTATAGAGCAATCTACTGCAGCCTTATTGCAACGTATTTAGGGCTGTACCACGACTCCGTCGCAAAATAAAATAGCGAAACCACTGCAGTTCGGCCACTATACTTGACCGTTGTGTGATGTGTGAAATATCAATGAAAGTACTTGTACTTTGGTAAGTATTCGTAGTAAAAGGTATTTTACTTTTATCCTATTCAGGTCCAACGCGATTTCGGCTTTGCACTTAGCACACTACCACCAAAAAACACAGTTACTTGTGGTTTACTTACTATTCTTACTTATTTAGTAGGGTAAAGATGCCGAATATGAGATACCATTTACATATTCGGCCATAAAAAATAAACTATTGCACTAATGACTATGAAAATTATTTATATTCGATAAGTATTTAATGAAGTTTATCCTTGAAAGACCGTTTAGTACTAGGTGTAATAGATTTTTTGTTATATCAGATAATATTAGAAAAGTCAGAAATTACGTCTCAGGGAAATGGTCTCCTATTATGAGATACCAAGGGTTTTAAATATGAGATAGTATAGAGTTAGAGAAAAAGGAAATAAATCAATTCAAAAAAACTTTTTATTGGCGATATTTATTAATCTACAACATCGTACTACTAAATAAAAAGGTTTTAGTAACTAGTTAATAATATATTAACATGTGCTTGTGCCAAGTGCTTGATATGTTCTTCAGATGTAGATGTAACCCATAAAATCGTTAGTCGACTTTACAATATTTTTCTATTTTTGCCTCTAAATAGTCAGAAAAAACTGGAGGTCATCCCATGAACCTTGACAAATACTTCTGCATTAGCATCTTTTTTGACATAACGTTCTAGGATACTTTTAGGAACATCGAAAGTTTTGACGCTATTAGGTAACATATTTGTTTGCTTCGCACTGCACTCACAGCCCGTATTATGGCATCGTGGTCCTAGGACTTTTTTGATTGACGGCATCTAGAAAAAGAGGTTTTTAAATAGTCGTATTTCTATACATCCTAATATGAGATATCTCATTTAAGGAGCCCCCACGTGTCTCATATTAGGAAAACACCCAAATTTAAAAACAAGGCTACCTATTATTTCTTGACGAAGAAAATACAACTAAACTGCAAATGCATTGTAAAATTAATCATATAACTGATACAATGACTGTAAATTTAAATAATTTAGTGTGACTATAAAGTTGTAACATACCTCGTTAATATTTGGTGTCAAAAATCGGGTTTTGTGGTTTCGTAAAAATCCGCACGTACACAACCTGACTTCGCCTCGAACTGGGAAGCACCAACAAATGTTTCGGTCTGTTGCCACGCGGCTTCTGGTGACAGTATCGCCAAATAGCTGCGGCGATTAGTTTCGCCAAAACCTAACTATCTCATATTTGGCAACTATCTCATATTCGGCATCCTTACCCTATACTTTCTTGTGGTTTAGTGGCCCAAGGAGATGAATTGTACAACTGTAATGTCTCCCAGGATATTTATTTTTGAAATAGAATAAAGAATAAACACGGATAGGGACTAACATCCGAATAAAGTGACAGCACTTTTACAGAATTAGTGGAAAGCGATTCATATAGTCAGATCTTTGCATTAGAATCGCTTCACAGAGTTTCGCTTTTGTTAAGCTTGTCATACAATGCACAAACTTTTGCTTTTTACGCGGTTGAAATATACTAAAAACCTATAACTATAATTATAAACTATAAGAGTGTAAAGTGGTCTAAGCAAGCGAATTAATTAACAATCGTCAAGCAATCTACCGTGGCATAAAGAAACACGGAATCTCGCTCGACTTCTATCAATCATTAGTTTCGCTAATTGAAGAGTTTACTTAAAGTCATTCATAATATAATTAATTTAGCTTAAGTAAGCTTTGGAGGTAAATATTCAAGGAAGAGTGATGATAGTTTTGAAAGTTCTGACTTAAACAGCGGAAAGTAGATAGCTATTTTTACTTTATTAAAACCGCACCAGACCTGTTTTTTTATTTCGGATGCTATTTTTTAAATATATTAGGTATTTACCTGCTATGTTAAACATTCACAATATATAGACATTTCCCTTTCGTTAGGAGTGGGCAGGAAGCTTAGGAAGATCTGCAATGCATCTATGTTTCTGTGCAAGTTATGCATCTGTGATCTGATATATGACTTAGAATCTGAAAAAGAATTTTATCAACACAGCAAGGAAAGGAAAGGGATTCAAAAACTTTTCATCCCTTTCCAGTCCATATCTACTAATTAATGACAGATTTCATAGATGCAGAGCAGTTACTGTTTTGAAAAGTTACTCTAGAGCTAGACCCACAAAACTTTCAATGTATTACTTTAGACCCACAAAACTTTCTGTAATTTTCTTCTTTTTTTTTTTTAAAGAATAATAGCCAAGCTGAACTCGACTTATATTCTCCTCTGCCTTATATTCTTAATTTTATATTATAAACGAAAAACTTGTGTTAGGAGTGGGTACAACAATAGTGCAACGGGTGAGGCTCGAACCTATGACCTCTCAGTTTTCAGATCTTTAACCTTTAACCGTTGGTTTATTAAGGCTTCATACAACATTATGCAAATAAATACCTCTAAAATTGCGAATAACTTTTTACAAGACAAAAATGTAAGTTGGTAAGGCCCTCCAAAATGTTGGCACGCACAAGCTTTATAAGGAAATGGAGCCTATTTTCACACGCGGGCTCTCAGCGTTAAAAGCTATAAAAGGCGATACATTTCAATACAACACCCGTTTCTACATACATCGGGTTAAATTGGTTTATGTTTATTTATCGGTATTTATTACAGGCGAATTCTCGTGTAATGTAATACCTACCTATCCATTTAAATTCAGCCGAAGTGAGTATGTATTGTGTAAACATGTTACTTGTCACAAGTTGGTACCTACTTGTTGAGTCTGTGAGTTTTTCTTTTTATTATAGTTGTATTTGGTTTGGTCAAGTAGTAGATGTCGAGTTGTCTTCTCAAAATTCTTCAGTGGCTGAAGACTACAGTCTTTGAACAGGGCGTGTTGCCAGTGATGACTTATGATATACGAAACCTGATCGCAAACTATGGGCCTATAAGAAGCTCAGAGTCACTCAGTCACTCAGCGGGCGATGGACAGAACTATGCTCGGAGTATGGAGTATCCCTGCGAGATCACTGACATAGTTCAGCGAGTCGTGAAACTAAAGTGGATAGTTCGAAGAGTTGATGGTCGTTGGGGTCCCAAAGTGCTGGAGTGGCGACCCTGTTAGGGCCCTTATAAATCCTACGTTTATTAGGACTAGGCTATCTAATTGCTTAAAACATTAATAACTCCGAAACTTAGACGACCCTGGGATTCGAATCCCAAACCCCCTGAAAAGTAGTCCTTAGTTTTATCCATTACTCTATCAGCGATTTATTTACCGCTTGCTAGGGATGGGATTTGTTAATTAGATAATTAAACCATTTTATTAATAGCTTCTAAGCAAAACGTGTAAAGTTGCACTGTTTTAATTGGTATATAAATCACTGATATTGAAGTATTACGCGTTGCGACGTTATGGGAGGCAATTTATACATAATTGCTTGCAGTTGACGCAACTTTATGGTAAAATGCTTTACAAGCTATTCCTTACCGTAGTTACCGTTGTATTGTAAAGTACGTTAAGTGCCGATTACACCGATCGAGCGTTCTGACAGTTTTTGTATTGAAAATCTGCTTGCATTGAAAAAATTTATTCGATGACATGATAATCCTTGACTGCGATCTCACGTGATGGTAAGTGATGACACAGTCTAAGATGGTCTACGTCTAAGATAATATCTAGTTTACGCTCGGATAAGACTTATTTTACGTTGGTGAATTGTGAAATCGGCCCTTAGTAATGTAGATAATTGTAATGATTACCAGGCAATATGTAAGTGCAATATTTTAAATTATTTATTATTTATTAGATGATTTTTTAAAGTTTTTTGTCAACGCAATCGGCAAAAACCTAAAAAAATTGTAAGAAATAATAACAACCTACATTAAATTAATTTATTCCTTCCATTTATTTACGATTTCAATTATTATACGTAACATATGTACCTACCTGTCGTATCTGTATAAGTGTGAGCGAGAGCTTGCTCGCGGCTGACCGTTCCCACCTAGGCTCCTGACAGGCACGCACAATTACACAATGTGCATGTACACGATTTTGGATTTCCGCGAGAACTCTCTTATTTTCTTTATTATTTGTGCTATTCCAGTCTATAATCTATCTCTGTGCCAAATCTCAACCAAATCGGTTCAGTTGTTGCGGCGTGATTGAGTAACAAACATCCAAACATCCTCACTTTCACATTTATAATATTATAGTAGGATTAGTAGGAAGTAGGATTATTACAATTGCTTAAATATATTTGTTCTTCAATCTCACCTCTTCTCTTCCAGAACACCCCCCTAGCCCCTTCCAACAGCATTGCGATTCTTGGTGTCTGCATTTCGAACGACGTCCAGTTCCGGGATCACTTGGAAGGAAAAGCTAAATTAGCTTCGAAAAAGCTTGGGGTGCTGAACAGAGCAAAACGGTACTTTGCGCCCGAGCATAGGCTCCTACTCTATAAAGCGCAAGTCCGTCCGCATATGGAGTACTGCTCTCCCCTTTGGGCTGGAGCACCCCAATACCAACTCCTTCCATTTGACCGGATTCAAAAACGGGCAGTTCGGCTTGTGGGCAATCCCAAATTAACCAACCCGCTGGAAAGCCTGGAGCACCGCAGAGATGTTAGCTCTCTTTGCGTCTTCTATCAGCTATATAATGGGGAGTGTTCTGAAGAGCTATTTGACCTTATTCCACCGTCTCTCTTTTACAACCGCACCGCTCGCCACCGAACACAATTTCACCCTCACCACCTGGGTGCCTGGAACACTTCGACCATCCGATGTTCCAGATCTTTTTTTCCACGCACTTTGAAACTGTGGAACCAACTTCCTGCGACGGTGTTTCCACTGAATTACAATGAAATGAAATGAAATGAAATGAATACACTTTATTACAACATGGGGTTATTCAAGGGGCGGACCAACAAATTCCTGAAAGGCCGGCAACGCATTGGTGGTGCCTCTGGTGCTACAAGTGTTCATGGGCGGCGGTAATCACTTAACATCAGGTGACCCGCCTGCTCGTTTGCTCGCTAAAAATATTAAAAAAAAAAAAAAAAAACACGCAGTAACAGAGCAACGTCCATGGTAAGGGGCCTTAGTAGGTATAATTGATTGTCTGTGATGGTCTCTAAGACTGTATACATGCCGTATTTTATTGCCTTTCTTTCTTATAAGAATAAAAAGAAATAGTAATGAAAGAAAACTAACAGGTACATCTGATTCAATTAAACTTTAATCCTGGTACCAACTACGAAGTGAATCACATTACCGGTAGTAGGTTCGATTACCGGCACGTTATTTACGGGCGGGCGCGTCACGAGCGCACGCGAGAGTTACTACTTCTTTGCTGCAATTTTATCGCTCCAGTTTAGTTTCTATTTCCTTTTTGGTCTTGAACTCATTCAAATTTTTTTGGTGTCTAAGCTTTAGTAATCAGGAATCACAGACACCTACATTATTTTCTAATACATAATATTATTAAAGGTTACGAGGTATTTACCTTCATTTAGTTTAACTTTGAAAGCTAATGCTAAACTTGTTTAAATCTATCATTACAAAAATTATTAATATTGAAATAAGCTTTTGGTATTATTATTTGACATCTCTTTTCCATGGAAAACCATTGCCGAGTAAATTTTAACTGACGAATTTTGTCATCTTGACATTTCCGATACAAAAACTATGAAAGCTTCAATTTTATTTGTTGATTAAAGTTTACTCGATGTTGTTGGAATAGGCCCTTAAAAATACATTTTTGTATAAATTCATTAAAGTTAGCTTGTAAAGTTATGCTAGAGCCTCAATTAAAGAGCTAAATAAAAGATAGATGAAAAAAGAGTTAGTTTAATTATTATTTCAGTTATTAATTTAGTTTAATAAAAAACACCTAACTAGGGCTAAGTTTAGTTTCAATCCAAAATATCCATCCAAAATTCCCGCGGATATTGTACGTGTCTTGTAAATGTGTACGTCCCAGTCATCCACATAATAAATAATGACGATGAATAAGAACAACCACAAAAAATAACAATATTGTTAAATCTACTAGCTTACTTTTCAATAAATCGGAGTTCTCAACCCGCCCACATGTCTGTCTGATAAAAAAATACATACAAACAATCAACCGCAGACGTTCCTAAACAAGTTACGTAAACCCGTTGCCTTCATATGACCTAGACAGTGATCTAGAATCAACGCATCCTCCCCGCAAGCAGTAACTCCATCCCCGACTGCCACCGCAAACACAAATGGTCGCTCATATTTCACAATAATACTTGACATTCAATAGATTTTTTTATGTGTACATCTGTAATGTTTATAATATACTAGATGATTCCCGCGACTTTGTCCGTGTGGAAAAAGATTAGAGTGACTTGACTATCCGCGAGGAGTTATGTCCTGATAAAAAATGATTATCGTGGGTTATCCCTAAGAGATAGACATATACCATTGCGGACTTTTTTGTAGACCTTTTTAAAGTGTTCAATACTTACAATATTATTTTGATCTATCTCGTAGGGTTCAGCCAGCGTTTGTAATAGTGCATGGGATGACAAGCGAAGTTTATTTTTTTAATATAAACAAATCAATCTCAGTGAAATTTTGTAGAGACAAGTTATAAAAATTATATTTTGTGTCTATGGTTTGTCTAGACTGTCTAGATTCAAAGTTACATGGGCTTTTAGTCATAGCTCATAGCACAGAATTGAACATTCAATTAATTACATTCAATTTAAGCTTTGATATTAAACTTTTATACTACTTAGGGATCAAATTAGAAGTTGAAATTTTTTTTCCAACTGCCTCTTTAAATTTTGCAATCTCTTTGAAAAATGTAGGTATTACATTTTTTTAACACTGTAAATCAATAATTTTCTTTAACGACTCTACCATACTATAAAATGTATACGCCGATAACGATTACGTCCCTCACAAAATGCAAGATTCATATGCAATACAATTTCCATAGATATTGGCTGAGATACAGTTAAAAAACCGCCCGTGTTACACTTTGTTTTAATGGAGCGAACCCGGCCGGGAACTGGTTTCTGTATAATATTTGCAAGTTCTTCAATCCTCTATAGGCTGTGCTGTGACTAGCTAAGATTGAATATTTTGTCAGCCACCTTTGTTTCCATATCGCAAAATACAAGGTTCGCGATGACTGAAACGTCAGAGAGGACAATAATAACATTTCATGAAATAGTCCATCATCATCAACAGCACAGATCTCCCTTCAGAAGGTTATATATGGGTCATAGGCCACCACGCTAGCCCAATGTGAATTGCCAGACTTCACAAACATTTGAGATCATTGTGGAGAACTTTCACATATATACAAGTCTCCTCACGATGTTTTTCTTCACCGAAGTTGGTTTAATACTCAAAGCCTGCCGTTATTTTGTCTTGTTTTGTGTTTGTGTATGTTGTCTGTTTATTAGTTTTTGTTTGAATTTAGAATAAATTGACTATAACAATTTTTGTGAATATAAGTTTTAATGCCTTTAATTCTTTACTTGTTTGATTCAGTTTGTCCCTTTCTTTGATTCTATCATTGAATATCCATTTGACTTTTGGGCCATATCCATTGACGGAACTAAATAAAAACTATCACCAACTTTCATTTTGCTCTTTACAGAAGCAATGCAACTCACCTCAATACGAAAGGAAGTTTTATTTCCCAAATGGCTTATTATATGTCTAGTTAATGATTCATTAGCTTACTTCCATCACAGCTTAGCATTTAATGTCACCAAAATGTCGGTCTTTCTAAGTTCTCACGTCGTTGGTGAATTTATTAGGCGGGTTTTGCAATAGCGGATAAGTAAGCTTCCTGTTTCGAGATCTGCTCTCGGATTAATTATGGACTTTTTTATTATAATGGGTGACAGGCCAGCGATATCTTTTTCGGTATTAACTCGAATTATCATCAAAGAATTAGCGGGAAACGTGGCAAGCTCTAACATCCTCGATTTCAGTCTAGGAAACAAACCGTAATAGATGAAAGTCCACAGTGTATTAGCTAAAATATCAGAATAGCACATAGGATATAATTATTAATTCACGTGGACGTAGTCGCAGGCATCATCTAGTAATAGAATAACACTTTTGAGTAAACATCAAAGAAAATGCGTGAAACAAAAAAGCTACTTTATTACCCGTGGAGCCCTATCCATCTTAATGACACAAATGAAGCCCATTTTATGATTTAATCGATAAAATTTTAAGTAGCAAATAATTAACTTTTCGAATCGGAGATTTTATCAAAATATTTAAAGCCACAAATCATTATGGGGACCAATTTTAGAGGCTAATCTGTCACATCACTTATACCTAGTGTTTATTGCATTTGGATGCATAAGTTATCCGGTACATTCGGAGAAATAAGTGTATTTATTCGATTTATTTTTATTCGTTGACAAGATAGTCCTTAACTGTAATCTCCCCTGATGGTAAGTGACGATGCAGTTTAAGATGGTAGCGGGCTAACTTGGAAGGGGTATGGCAGTGTACTCATAACCCCTAATTGGTTTCTACGCGGAACGCGAAATCGCTTGGCGACATGTTTTTGATGGTAGGGTGGTAGCTAGCCACGACCAAAGCCTTCCACCAGACAAATCTTGAGTCTATTGAATTCAGATATTCATAGTTTTAATAGTTCAATGGTCATGGCGGCGACGGACTGAAAACTGAAAGGCCAACGGTTCAAATTCCTTGCGGTTTGAGAGAAACGGGAATTTTATTTATATTACGAGTACCTAAGCATGGCTCATTTTCTTTATGAAAAGTATTTCCTGCGAACAAATAGTACATCGCGCTCCTGAAAAAGACACTCAATCAGCCAGCCTGGGTTTCGCAGAACGTCCTCTCTGTCACTCATTCTTGTACGATGATGTCCTTTCTTTCGATAGTGACAACGCTATTATGAAGCCCACGACGCCAGCCGCCTTACAATACTACCAGGTACTGTAACTACTTGTATCTCAAAGTCTAATTCTGAAATCTATAGACCGCATTCTCACTCAGCTCAAACTCAAAACAGACTTAAAACGAGACAGATTTATGTCAGAGCATATTTGTATCTCGTTTTAACCTCTATCTTAAGTCTGAACTGAGTCAAAGCACGCTCTATAGATCTCACGATGAATTTTAAAGCTCAAAATAATTCTTGCACCACTTCATCTGAGTCATTTTCAATGACGATCCAACAATAATTTATTTTATATATATCATTTAAAATTATCGCCTAATTAAGAAACCTTAATATACTCGTATTAATTAATTTTAAACCTGTGTTTGAGACATCTTATTTACATAGCATATTACTTATATTTACCGCTTTTGAACTTAATTGAATTAATAGTATAATCATCCGTATAATTTTTAGATTTTTCTCGGCGACAGTAGTGTTCCTATCGATGTTATTTGTTGTCTCCCATTAATGTACAGTCGGGAGCATTTCTAATTCAAATCGGTAGCCTAATCGGTTGTTAATTTGTTAGATTCGAGACTGAAAGCACCGCTTTCGGAAATTTATGGCTTCATTTTCGTCAACTTGTTTTGTTTTCAAAATATCTCTTATGTTATCTCAACTTTTATTTAACAAAAACTTAAGTGTTTTAAAGGTTCTGTTTGAATGAATCTTGCACCATTATATGCTTATTATTGAGGGTGATGACGCTTTCCTTTAATCACTTTACTTCTCAAAGGCTTTATCAGGAAAATAATAATGTGTAAAGCCAGCTCCATTTGCCGAACACCTCGATCTTGTGCCGCCTGTATCCAGACGCTCCTTGTTACTCGTTCCTGGTCAAGAGACAACTATGTTTTGGATCCATAAGTCATCACTAGCAATGCGCACTGTTCAAAGACTTTGGGTGTTTAGGCACTAGAGCATTTTGGACGAGAAGACATCTCCAAACTTCCCAGATGAGTAGGATTCGGTAATATAATTGATCTCTTTATCGAAATCGGTAAAAGATATAGTATTTACATGAAAATAAAGCAGTTGGATTTTAATCTTTTGGAAGGGAACCCTAAAAATCCTCTGTTTGTAATTCGCCGACACTTTTACTGTACAGATAAAGTTGTCCAAGAGGTTTTATTATTAGGAATTGCTATTTATTGCTTGCGCTTCCTTTAAAGGACCTTTGATTTAGTTTTAATTACGAATAACAAAACTGAATCAACTTTCAAAGAAAACGACTAGTTTAATTGGTATATTTTAATGTTGATTTATAAGAGTATAGAGAAGGAACGTCGATAGCAGTACGACAGATGGGGTTTACCGTTTAATAAACCTAGGACCTTACGGATTTCAGGCCGCTACTTTATCGGTGAGCTATTGTGGCTGTCGGTACCCAGTAGAGTGTTACACTAATTAAATTTAAAGTAGTACTTTATCTCACAATAATACTGTTATTAACGTTTATTTTGTTTAATAAATATTTTATTTGCTCTACAAATAAATGCTTCTGTGAGGTTATATTAGCTAATGAAAACTTAAAATAAAGCCTTCGTTATATCAAGCAAGTTACTAGCTTAGATACTATTGACCTTGGTGTCTCATTAGTCATTAGACTGAGAGAAATCCCAACCGAGCGCGATTGCCAAGAACGAGTGCGGTACTCAAGTGCTTAGCTGAGACAGTGTTCTTGGTCGAGTACTAAAGTGCCACACTCATCAAAACTTGGTAAATATAAACTATCTCTTAGGAATTGCAGAGTAAAGAGCGGCCACGTATAATAAAGATCATTATGGGCAGTAAAGCTTTATTACCTTAATCCTTTGTTTCTCGAACTTAATCGCGGGCATTCTGGTAAGATTTGAACGTTTAATTAACAAAACTTAATAAAACTAACTAACTAAAGGCTAACTTTTTTTTATTAAAGAATTTAAATTATATTATCGCTTTTTATCTACTTAATCTTTTATCTAATCTTAGATTATAGCAGCGCTTATCACTATCTGTACCCAATTGTTTAAAAATGCGATACTCGAATAATTTTCTCACACCTTATCCGATCAAATTATTTCCACGACATGTAATTTCTTAAATTAAAACGTCGCTCGGCCCGAGGTAATGAACATATATGTAGACAAGTCTCAGATTTGCTCATTAATAAGGTCTAGCCCAAGCGACCGACAGAAAATCGGTCCGACAAAACCGACTTCCAAAAAAGAAGGGGGTTCTCAATTCATCGGATTTTTTTTATATGTTAACCGAATACTCGAAGACGTAAAATTCTTTTAGCTATTACATAGCTTCTATCGCGGGCCAGCGTGGAGACCGAATCCAGAAATTCCGTAACGAAAATAACCTGATACGGGACTCCTCTACGGTGAGCCGCTAGATGGCGTTGATAAAAAATGCTATGCAATAGCTTTACCGCGGCAGTCCCGAGTGCCACACGACTTTTTTTTTGTTTGAAAGAGTATACTTCCCAGGTGGTCCCATAGTCATCAGGTCAGGATCTGACCTGATGACAATGACAATGGTAAAATTTAAAACCATCGTCGACAAAATTTACCCATAGATGCCAATCAAACAAGGAACAGCTAAAAGTTAATCTGTATTAATAGGAAAGATAAGAAAAGAATTGCAGCAAGTTTTGTTAAGTTTAGCATGAATAATAACAGAAATTTTCACCACTGTCAGACTGTCAAAAATCTGTAGTCTGTGTAACACCTAAGCCCGACAAAGAATCTGTATCGTGTAACGGTAAAATCCGGAATGCTAATACCTTGTACTAAGCAATACTCATTTATCTCAACTAAAACATAGGTAACTGGTGCGTGCTTTAATCCGATAGATAATCTTTATGTACTCTCTTAATTATAACCGAGTCGATATGAATTGAAATTGATTGCTGGCGATTAATTTCTCGGTAAGAAAAAAAGGTTTGCTGCAGGGTACGCTTTTGTGGCCGTAATTGTGTAGGTGACTTTACTAGTGATGCTTGGCGAGTGGCGTAGGAATAGACAAAGCTTTCATCGACCTCCGTAAAGCTGAATTTACACTGCGAAATTAGTTTCATGAAATTAATGTCATGAACCTAATTTCATGCCACTAATTTCGCAGTGTAAATTCGGCTTATATCCGAGGACCAAATCCTCTTTACGCGAATTACAAACAAAATGAAACGACAATAATAATTATATTAAAGAACTATGCGAAGGAGTTAGTAGGCGATGGGTTAACTAAATGAATCAAAAGGCAAGTATAAAAACAAAAATTTAAATAGGTTAAAATATAGGAACTTCAATCATTAATATTATTTTAGTGTAATTAAATAAAGTTTTCAAGGGGTAGTATGGAGCCGCTGGGTACAAGCGGCGCAGGCATGTGAAAGTCCATACAAGAGTCCTTTGTCCCGCTGTGGACCTCTATCAATTGATAAACAAGAAGAAATAGAGTTGATTTAAGCTTGGACACTCTAAACTAAAGCAATTATTACCCATAATGACGTATTATGTATAAAGTTCTTAATATTGTACTATCTATACGAAGCTGACTGAATGAACTTATCAGTGCTCGTAATATTGATTAATTTGACAGTCAGTCGCTCTGTATAACGGTAATGCAACTAACTAATTACTCTTCAAATTTCCGTAACATCAGTCAAACCAGTAATGCATAATTATACTCGTATACCATCTAAGGGCCGTCGACACACAATGTATGGGATTGTAGATTTTGTATTTTTTTTTAAATATCCAATAAGAAAAGAAAACTTTTAAATAAAACTAATCTTCCAACTAAGCGTAATGCTTGTTAATTGTGATAGGAGAAGATACGACAATAGTGCATCGGGGTTGGTTGAAAAAAGTTTAAACTTATAATTTTTTATTTGATGACAAGATGATGGTAAGTCACGATACAGTGTAAGATGGTAGCCGGCTAACTTATAAGGGGTGGCAGTGTCAGTGAAACCTTTAACCCTAATAAATTTGTACACGCCATCGTACCGGAACAATATTATAATTTTTTTTTGACAGTGTTTAATTTTTTTTCCTGTAAAAGGGAATTGCGTTTTTCTTTCAAGAAATTCTGATTTCTAGCTGGGAGTTAGGAAGTAGGTGGTGTGTCACCCCCTTACCTAAGAGAGTATGTAATAATTTCTCTCCGGTCATATCGGATTTCCGTCTGATCAGACTGCCGAGTGAGACAGTGGGAGAATAAAGAGTGCACCTATGTTCGTGCACACACTTGTGCACTATAAACATTCCTCGCGGCTAATCTTTGTGGCCAGATTCGGTTGGAAACACATTCTTAGTTATTAATCTTTTTCTTTAAGTACATTGAAAATTCTGTGACGTGTTTTACGATTCGTAAATTCTTTAGCAATCTAGCGGAGATAATGTTAGGTTCAAACTTCAAAACATATCCATATTATCTCTGCGTAACTAAGTATGTTATCATGACATAAATTATATGGTTTATTGTTTTATTGCGGATAGGTACACCTGTGCAAAGCCCACGTCAACATTTACGTGTTCTGGCAACTACTGTATTTAATACTAATTTTAGTATATTAATAAGTGAGGTATTAAAGGGTGAATAAGCATGGTCCAGGCAGGCGCGCTCCATCTAAGATTTCATCTTCTCTTACCATCGTAAGATTGCATACAAGCGCTAGTCTATATGAAAAAAAAAATTAGCATACGTAGATTCATGTTTTTTGACAAATCCCGTAGGGTGTGTGTGCGTCGGTGTGTGTGTGAGTGTTTGTGTATTTGTGTGCACGTGTAAGTCTATTATGGACGTACATAATGACTATTAAGTATATAGTTTTTAGTGCGCTCTCGAAAATGTAAGAAAGTATCTAATAATCTCAAAGTCGCCTTAGTAAAGTCAACCGCCGTCAATCTGTAGGCGTCCTTACACACTCGCATCGTATAGCATAATTGATCAGACGTGGTGGATAAATTAAGCCTTTTTATATCTTGTCGCAACGAGCCCAGAACGTGTTTTTGTGTTTACTCGTCGTGCAATAAAATTCCTAATTGAATTCCATGGAGTCCGTGTGATTTGTTTTTCCCAATTGGATTGGATGTTCGAATAGAACTAATTGGGAAATAGGCAGTTGTAAAAGTTTTTTTTTATGATGCTTTAATTTTTGGATCGGTTTTGTAAGCTCGCTTTCCATTTGATCTTGTTACAGGGAAAAGGCAATTATTTGTTTAAATACAGTTTTATTGAAGGAATCACTACTAAGCAACAGGTTAATTGATTTTACATATTGACTTAAAAAATAATATCATTAGTAAAACCAACATTTGAGGTATTTCATTATTATTTATTTGTTTTTCGATAATGCATCGATAAAAGAACATAATAATATTATAGTTCTTTCATTTCACGAGGGCGCGTGACTCATGGTTGTGTGTGTCATATCTAGATAAGAGGAACGAGAGCTTGCTCGCGCCTGACCGCTCCCACCTAGGCTCCTGACAGGCACGCACACTTACGCAATGTGCATGTACACGACGTAACTACAAGTAAAACGCCCGTAACTTCGTGAGATAAACGTACTATACAATACTGTAGCCATAGACTGTATCCTCCATATTTTAGTTGAATTACTTTAAAGATATATAATAAGGAATATGTTTACGAAATCCTGTGCTGTATCAGTATCGCCTGTTAGCGCCAGACTCAACAAGTAATATTGTAGGCACTTTATTATTTCAAGACTTTTGGGTTGTGTTCGACGTCGATTCTTATTTTAATGGCTATTGTACTCTACTGTCTACCATGTTTAGATAAACCAATATAAATAATTGTATCTATTTATGTGAAACGCTTGTCAAAGTAACTAAATACTAAATGGTTAAACAATAGTTAAATATAAGCCTCAATAGCCCAACGGTTAAAGGTGCAGACTGAAAACTGAAAAGGTCGCAGGTTCAATCCTCACCTGTTGTACTATTGTCGCACCCACTTCTAACACAAGTTTTCTGCTTATTTGGAGGGGAGAGGAGAATATAAGTCAAGTTCGACTAGTTAATATTCCTTAAAAAAAATACGTTTTAACAGGTTATTATTAAAAGCTTTTGTATTACTCACTGCAGGCCTATTCGTATACAAAATAGATACGGTACTGATGCTAATTAGATTATTACTCATTCTTAAAGGGCACCTAGCTATTATTTGAGATGAAAGTTTAAAGAATTAACGTATAAAACAATGGCCTGAAGCCACACAAAAGCATCAATGGAATTACCGAGAAGAAAATAAAGGTGATTTTAGAATCGTGACTCGATATCTTTTTATCCGACTACGGTCTATGTAGTATGTGTTATGTGTATGTATATGTTTGTTCCACGACCACGAGGTATCAATCGATTTGTTATTATGGGTTTAAATTTATACGAGAAAAACCAATACGACGGATATTACATCGAATTTTCCGTAGTCGATTTACAAATTTTTTACGTTACTTTGAAATATAATATTGTGGTTTATAGTTTATACACTTTTCTCACGAGTAGGCAAATCTATTATCGATGGTACGTCGTGGTAGATTTTATAAAGTCACATAATTGGGTAACTGATTAATTTTTTTGTATACTTAAAATAAAGATTTTTAATATTAAAACACAATGCCATTTTTCTTTTATTAATATCTTAACTAGTCTCAAAAATATAGAGGTTTTACGTTTACTGTTAGACAAAGAGAGCGCTATAAAATCATGACGTCACGATCTAGTATCTCTATACACTCTCTATGGAAATTAATTTAGTTTTAGAAAGAGACAGATACAATCGCAGTAAAACAGCTTATAATTTATTTGTTTTTGACCGATTCATTTTCTCGTGTTATATTTTCGATTGTTCTTCTTTTTTTCATCACAACCCATCTCAACTCATCGCCGACCCACTACTGGGCACGCATCTCTTCTCAGAATAAGAAGGGTTTAAGCCCTTTGAGAACAAAATAGAGAACTCTTAGGAGTCTTAGACAAGCTTTAATCCAGTATTGTACCAACGTGCACGCTATTCCTTTCAACACTGTTGGATTTAAACATAAATAATGTTTTTGTGTCTTCCATAAGCTTAAATCAATTTTAATCAACCGTACATATTAGTCAATATTAATGAATAGCATTCGATACTCTTTACTCTTATCTTTCGATCAAAATTTATTACTAAGTGTAGATACGCCTTAATTTTAATACGGATCCGTGATGTATCGGCTACCGAGGCAGTCTCTGCCCACCAATTATGAAATAATTACAAGCTTTATGGCTTTGTGAACGTTGCACTTAAAATATCTGAGCAAGACTTAAGCCATTTTTAAGCTAAGACATTCTACATAGAGTTAACGTGCGTTTAATCTACTTCGATCTAGCATTTCTGTGACCGCTTGTAATAATTAATATTTTTGTAATCTAAATCTGATATGCTACCGGTTTTTACTCGAAGTATCTGTGCTTTGAAAATCTGATATGATACCGGTTCTTACAGTATTTGTGATGTGATTTCTACGGTATACCAGAATCATATCTTTCCAGATGAACAGCTGATATAGACTATCTAAAAGTGCAATACTGTGAATATCCTAAAGATTAGCAAAATAACTACCAATTATCATAATCGATTGCGATCGATTAAAATTTTTGTATTCAAAAATTGCTAAAATATCAAACCACGCTTGAACTTTTGCACTTTTTTGCTTTGGTAAAATCGACAGAGTATACTAATTTCAAAATTATACTAGAACCATAGATCTAAAAATAGTGCCTTCCTTTCGCAAATGATTCTTCAGTGGGAGAGGATGGGGCTTATTTTATACTACTCAATTTAGTTTATTTAAGAGAATGAATCAACTTCAGGTATTACGTACGGAATTCTATACTATAGTACATATAGTTCAGTAAAAGCTGGGGTGATTATAAGATTAATTATTTTTATATTGACGGTAGCTTTGCCACTTCTATAGCCTCTCAATTCTGATGCGCCTACCGAAATGCAACTGGGCGAGTCGAACCCCGCCCTGTTATTTAGCACAATTATTACGTCGCTAAAGAATCTCAACGCGAAAAAAGCGATAGAATCCGGCGGGCCCTTGATTAAAATTGTGACGCGAAGATTGCAGATTCTGGTTAGGATCGTTGAATTCTTTTTAAAGTTTCTTTTGGACGAATTGTTTGAAAGGTGCACTACTAATTGCGAGCTTCTTTCTGGGAATGTATCGCAATAAACATTTTTACAGAGGCATTTGGTTACTCATAGAGGTATTTTTGTTTACCTTACTAGTCCTATAACTTTTAATGAGTTACCTATACAATTATAAGAGTGAAGAAAAGAAGATCTTAGTTAAATTTTTAACCGACTTCCAAAAAAGGAGAAGGTTCTCAATTCGTCGGAATCTTTTTTTTTATTATTTTTATTTTTCATGTATGTTCCCCGATTACTCGAAGACGCCAGGACCGATTTGGAAAGTTCTTTTTTTGTTTGAAAGGGTATACTTTCCAGGTGGTCCCATTGCCACCAGGTCAGAATCTGATGATGGGATCCTGGAGAAATCGAGGGAACTCTTCACACACAACAAAATTGCGCAATTGATATAGTTTGTTGTAATGTAAAGTTATCAAGACGGAACTACTAGGCGCTACTTTTTCCGTCCCATTAAGTTGCAGTAAGTCTAATATGTATTAATAAAACTTCACTCACGACTCGATCACGACCGGAACGGTATTCGGGGACGGACAATAAATAATCCAATTTAACGCTCAGTGAAACGATGAAGGGGACACAATGGGCTGTGGGATGCACTTTCATCCATAATACATACAACTATTAACGTACTGTAAAGGCTGCAAATCGTTCAATAGTCTTGTACTCTTGAGGTGCTAGGCTGGCCACACTTTTGGTGCACGTTTTTTGAATTTGGTACGCCCGTTCGGCTTCCGTATTTCCGACTGACTACTGTACTGTACCTACAACTTGAATACGATCAAATCAAAAGTACCTAAATAGATAGGCATTTTCTAGGCCAGAACGCTCCATTTGAGGCTGCTTCTTCAATTACTATTAGGTACCTATCTATGATCGCAGATATGCGCTATAGTCTGTATCTAGCTATATTTAAAGAAAAATAAATTGTTGTAAAGAGGATTCTCGAATATCCACGAAATCTATCGAAGTTTGGGAAGATTAGTTAGTTCAATCCACGATGACTATCCCGCACTATTCTTCGTGAAGGCTGAGTTTTCGTGTTTTTTCTTTATTTAATTTATTTTCATGTGCATATGCCCAAATCGCTAATCGGTGCTTATCAATGTATCTCACACTCTAGCAGTTCATTGCACCCTTGCTCAGTAGGAGCGATTAGGATAAAGAGTGAGATGCGTATCGAGGATTGAACTATCTATGAAAAAATTTAGGACTACCGACAGAAGTTTTAACACTTCATATTCATAACAATATATCAATACTGTTAACATTAACATGTAGGTGACGCGTAACATAAAATCCCTTACCATGAAAAAATCGTTAAAATCTCTCTCTCTCTTTAAATGTAAAAAGTTATGCGTAAAAAAATATACGCGAAGACTTGAGAATCTCTTAATTTTTTCGTTGGTTGAAAAATTGCTCAGCACCCATGGACAAGTTTTCACTTCAAAAACGTTTTGCTAAAGTGCATAGTTTCCGTTGTCAAGCGTGAAATGAAGCCCATATGGCGTTGAATCAGGTGTAAATAAACAGGTATTAATTTAATCAGGCAATGATACGGTCTGACACTCACCCCCACGTGGTATACCAGACCGTGACGTGCTTTGCGAGGAACAATACCGGTTACATACATTTTGTGTAAAAATTGAAGATAATTATCATCGAAAGTCATGAAAAGGTTAGACAAGCACATATTATATATAAGCACATATACAAGGTGTTTGTTAATGTGTATAACTTACCAGCAACCACCCATGCACTTTGACCCTATAAACACAATGGCGGTGGTAAAAAGTGAAAATTAATTATCAAAAACTTTCATACAAAATTAATTAATTAATTAAGAAAAAAACATTTTGGAAACCCTAACTGGAGACATAACAACAAGTTCAAAACGAGTGTTACCACTCATGCTTTTGATTTTACCCGTTTTCCCTCAAAAAAAATTCCCTAGAAGTCCTTGAAGAAGAAGAAAAAAGATTTTGACTTTCTTTTGGCAAATAACTTGTAAAATGAAAAACTGAATACTGCTTTAGGTAGCAATTTAAAAAATACTTATTAACAAAAGTGTTACATTTGAAAAGCCACATTTTCATCTCAAGAACTTACCTAACATTTGGTAGTTACTGTTAGATTCCAAAATTATTAAATGCACTCGCAATTATCATCAATTCCTTTAAAAATAGTTAAGCAAAAATCTTGTATAATACAAGTATTTTGTGTTGTTTTTCCCCAGGTAAAGGCAAAATTCCTAAAGACGTAAACACTTTGGTCCCCTACACTATTTCCAAGAATTTTACTTTGACTCCGCCCCGCGAGTAAAGGCGAGGCTACACACAAGATTTGCGGTTGCCTTTACGCAACGAAAAATTTCATCGCATAGGACATCGTACGAGTAAACTCTGACCATTATTTTAGTTTCTAGTGAGACATGGACCGCACTAAATACTACTTCTGCTTGCGTTAAGATGCATCAAGAAAAAACACAAAAGAAAGTACCTACTGCGTATTCATCTCCTCAAAATTGAGATGTAAACATTTACATACTTCCTTCCACGCTTGTTTTTGGAAATTTATCTTTGTATTCTTCCACTGGTTTCTCCCAAAGGACAGGAGGTTCCTGAATCAAGGAAATCAGATAATCGATATCGTAATTAATCATCTTGACATGCACACGCTGGGAAGTGTGGATACCGCTAGAATGTTAGTACATCGTCGCATCGCAGGTTTTATGGTGTACAGAGGACATTTCCACGGTGCGTTGTGGTCGCGACGACTATGATTTTTACAATGCCCTCAGTGAAGGCGCGCCCTTACGGTGTTTCGACGTATTTAATATTCAAACCACGTACGCGGCATCGGTAAAGGAACTAAAACTAGCACTGTACTGCAAGCGATAATAATAATTATTGTATCGTTTTGAAATTGATTTATTATTAAAAATATCACACACATTCATTCGTTCATTCACATACAGTAATTGTTAATCAAAACCACAACACAAATTAACGAGATATTAATTACCTGCAAAGAAAGAGGCGGCAGTCACTTTATGGACTACGTAGGTACGGACTTTAACTTACGGAGTCCGAAAGTAGTCTGGAATATTCTTGCAAAAATACAAGATTTCTAATCGGTTTTCACTCTACTGAACAATACTACAGGTTACAGGTTTAATTGCATGCCGATTAATGGTTAGGTATCGCATCTGGAATATTTTATCGCAACGTTATAGCATAACAAGTAGTACGTTGTAGGCCTACACACATTCATTCATAGTTTTATCGTTGGCAGTTCATTGCCATTGAATCAGCTGTTTTAAAGGGCTGCCACCTATACATTTATGGTGAATTTTTGAAGTCCTCATAACTTGGCCAGGATATGAGCTACACGTCTCATGATAATTTTTCATGTATCTATACACCGACCCCAACTTATGGGTTTCGGTAGGATAGGGACATTAACTAACACCTTGTATAATGGTGATTTTAGTATACGTCTTGTGATAGATTTTTGTTTCTACTGATTTGTTTAGTACTGATTTGACAACAGTAGTACCTACGGTGATTGTAAAAACCATGAAAATGTATGGGGAAATCTGTGTTTTTGTGTTGCAATGAATGCAAACGTTGTGTGCATTCTGACTTACTACAATGGTGTATTAAGTCAGAATGCACACAACGCACAAAATGTTCTCAAAGGTACCACTTCGTTGTGGACTATGGCCTAAACTATGGCCTATACTCTTTATGAGAAAAGTCCGAGCCCAGCTGTACTAGCCAGCCGGTGATGGATGGATCCGTGCGTGCCCTAAATGGCAGAATTTCTTTAATGCCATTCACTTTACGTTGACCTGAAAAGTTGCACTAAAGCGGCAGGTGCTAGATATTGTCATGCAATTACAGGGTCTGGTAGTCACCCTCTACCACGTGGTAGACCAGACCGTAACGTTCCTTTCAATATACCTCCAATATCGCACCTAACCACACAATAAAATAATGTTTGCTTTTCCATCAAGTATAAAATAAATAAAAGCACAGTATTCAGTATTGCGAGAAACTTTGGTAGAAGCTGAATATTTAAACATATGACTGACTGATCTATCAACGCACAGCTCAAATCACTAGACGGATCGGGCTGAAAGGCATACAGATAGCTACTATGACGTTACCTACAACCGCTATGAAAGAGTTTTTGAAAATTAAACCCCTCTGGGGGTAAATTAAGGGTTTGAAAAATGTTAAGCCGCAGGCAAAGATAAATTTCATCCAGATGTAAATGGGAAAGTTGGCTGATATTTTATCTTTCAATCATGTCGCAACTTAGCTACGGATTGACTAGATTTTTTATATAGTTGGTTTAGGACTTGATAATGTTTAAAAAGCAAACTGTACGCGATTGAAGTCACATCAGGCATCAACTGTGGTGTATAATATAGATATAGAACACGCGTCGATGTAACGTGTGCCCTACGCAAAAAGTCCGTACAGATTGCTAGTCGTGAAGGCCGCGGGTAAACAATAATAACAGCACATTACTGCAACTGGATTCTGCGTTTGGAAGCTGGGCTAAGATATAGAAGCCTGGAAGTTTTTAGAAGAATAACTAGTGGTTCGCCCCGAACTGAGACCTCGCGATATCCCATAATTCCCAAAAGTTTTAATTATATATTGTAATAATTAACTTTTAACATTAGACGCAATAAAAAAAAAATAGTTAACATAAAACTGTTTTACTGACACAGCGCCATCTATTAGCATTATAGTGAAGCTATTAGCTTCACAATAATGCTAATAGATGGCGCATTAAAATTAAATAATTTCGTTTCTTTATAACATTTATCTAATTTTAGTATTTGTTGTTCAAGTACAGGATATAACTGAATTTTCAACCAAGTTTCACGTTCTAATATTCAGTAATTCAGAAGTTATAGGGCTCTGACAGACATTTATACGGACACACTTCTCTGTCTAGTAGGCAAGCGCCCTAGTTGACTCAGAGAACTCGCTTCGCTCGTTCAAATATTAAGACTTGAACAGTGCAGACTATTTCTTGCCTCAAATTGAAAAACTGTTCAGTCTTAACCATACACTTTTTTTTCTTCTTTTCTTCCCATTTTTCAACTTGTGCAATGCCTACTGTTTAGCTTTAACGATTAAAATACTTGCTACCTTCTTTTCTTTACCATAAATATTTTATAAACAGCTGATGTCCGCGACTTCGACCGCGTGGATTAAGTTTTTAAAATCCCGTGGGAACTCTTAGATTTTCCGGTATAAAAAGGATGTCCTCAACTATACCCATGTAAAAAATCGCGTCGATCCGTTGCACCATGATTGAAGGATACACCAACAAAGCAACAAACACACTTTCGCATTTCTGGGCAAAGTCAGGTCGCTTATAACTCGGTTCTATGGCTGTAGGCTCTAAACAAGTGGCATAGTCATGTTCGAAATTGCCTTTCATTCGAATCCTACGGTGATTGTGAACCAATTGACAGACAGTGGTAGGATTGGACACAAATAATACTGTATAGGCGCAGCGCATGCAGAGCCATGCAGGCACCTGACAAGTAGAACAGCTTGCATTCAATCATAACTGATCGAGCGAAGTGTGGTCTCAGAGTCTACTTGGGTGAATTTCAATTGCCCCTTTGTCTGCCTGTTTGGACCTTAAAAATCTTAAAATGAACTTATTTATTCACTTCAAACTGACGTAAGAATATGGCCCCTAGATAAAAGAAATATAAAAAGTTACAGAATACTTTAAATTTGAATGCAAGTAAAACAAAATTCCAAAAAATAAATAAAGAGGACTCTCAAGCACTTACGATGTTGTTTTAAGCAAGTGATATTAAATTTCTTAAAATGTACGTAAATCCGAAGAGTAAGTACCTACCTATGTTTGGCATTCCGAACCAGTGGTAGATTCATTTGACGATTCGAAACCAATTTGTTAAAGTTTTTTTAATAAAAAATTATTCTATTCTTGCCTGGTTGAAACTCGGTTTTTTTAATTTTTTCTATAGCTTTTTTTCTATTGGGGATTCCCCCCTTCATTTAGCTCTATTTTTTGGTTTGAAAATTCCCCTAACAATAAACATTACCGTATTTATTCAGCGTCTTTTATTTGAATAAGATTAATTGAAAAGGACAGGTCATAAATGCTAAACGATTACACGCTCTGACGGTCCCCCTTTCGGTAAAGCACGTGGTATACCGAGGCGTGAAGCAAGCACGCTCTTTGGTCACGGTCGGTATTGCACGCAATTGCCGTGTCAACATGATAATAACACCTGTTTAGTGTGTTCTTTATTATGTTATCAGAATATCAGACATCTGGCTACTTAACTTTGTTTATCGTTGACAGGGTCGCGCTTGACATCACTAAGTTGGGCTCTTTATGCGTGGTTCTATAATACTTAATTATTATTTTTTTTTTTGCTGAGGCAAATTATTGCATCCAGTGGGGCTAACATTAACCAAGAGAAAATTTTGTTTACACTTTACTCGTGTATCTCTGTAGACATTCACATAGAGATTACATGTAGACGTGTAGACAAAATTTTCTCTTGGCGCGCATATTAGCCCTACAGATATCATATTATATCGCGTGGATCGCTTTGATTTTTTTTTAGCAGAGGCCTTTGGTTCCGTTGCGCATGTCTTGGTCGGGGATCATGTAGGATAGAAGTGTGTATAAATTGCTTACATTTAAACAATTTGACGCACACTTCCATCGTCATAACACGTAGGTTTTCTGACAATGTGCATTAATCTGCGTATGTGTGGCGAGGGAACATGTTAGTTGGAAGAAAATATTTCTCGCACATCCCTACATTTAACATCTAAAGGCAGGATGCGCATTAATTAATACCTTAAGAGCTCTTTTAAACGCCTAAAGCAGAAGCCAGAAATGAATTTTGACACAAACCTTACTTGAACCTAAAGAATGAAGTGGATGAAAAGTAGGATGTCTTACGTAGGTATACTTAAATTTACTTAAGAAACACTTGGCTATGAAACTTGATAGCATATTCTAACGAGACTCCCCACTCGGCTTACGAGTACCTACATTCCAGTTCATAATAGCTCGTGCGCGATGCAATTTGGTGGAAGTGAGCCAAATAATCGCCTCAAGCCACGCAATCATGCTGCTTGAGTCTCCATTGTTAGACTTATACAGGGTGTGCGCTGAGCATATCCCTTATCCGTTAAAAATGACGTGTGTCTCTTATGCACATGCAGAAGAAAAAAGAGAATACATATGAAATAATAACAAAAATAGAACGTACTTACCTATATTGTGAAGTGGTTTGAAATTTGGTGTAAATAATAGCTTCAATCTATGCGAATAGTTTGGGTTTGATTTGTCAAAGAAACGCATCCTTTATTATGGTTATAATTTTTATAATGTGTCGGCAAAATTATTTGCTAGCTACTTAGAAAGTTACAAGGTCTTTTAGATTAGACTTGTGGTCAAAGCTTGGAGGAAATTCGTCGAATATGGGTTAAAAGAAAATAGAATTCACCAATTAATACCAAACTAACCAATAGAAAAAGGAATGACGTCATAATACTTGACCAATATTTTTTATAAAACAAATAATAATAATAATAATTTATTTGACTGTACATTACATTTATCTAAAAAACATTTAAGTACATTCAATCGAAATCTTTAGGATTCATAAATTGTTATCACACTTAATATTATAAAGGCTAAACTTTGTATGTATATGTTTATGTTTGTTACTGTTTCACGCAAAAACTAATGGTCGGATTTGTCTGAAATTTGGAAGAAAGATAGCTCATACCATACATTAACACATAGGCTACATTCTATCCCGGAAAATAAAAGAGTTCTCGAGGGAATTATGAAACCTTATCCACGTGGACCAAGTCGCGACCATCATCTAATAAGAATTAAAGTCGAAAGGAGAAATATTAAGTATACAATGGAAACACAAAACCACTAAATTTAACCAACGTAACACACAGTCAGTAATGCAGGCCCGGGGCAGGCGACCATTTTGGCTTCTGTTTAAAAACGATCATGAACGTTTTAGTTATACATGTATATAGAAGTGTTGGGTACATAATTTGCCTCCAATGTACATTATACAATAACATAGGTACATTAAGTTATTGAGCAAATTTTCAGACATCGGCAAAACGCTAATTTGTTCTGGTGTAAATCTTCCACCTTACAAAATAATTGAAACGGAGAATACACCGTATGATTTACCTCCAAAGAAATCTGATACATACCTATGCAATAATTTTATGAGGTTCAACCACATTTTTCTTCTTCAAGTGGTACAATAATTTTATTGTTTTCAGTACCGATGGGCATCTACCGTACATAATATGCCTCTACATTAGAGACTTCCTTCCACTTGCTTTCCTTGCTTTCTGTGACTAGAGGGTCTGCCTGTGCTGTACTTTCTGGTGCGAGTTCATTTTTCCATTACTGTGTTTCGGTTTTTTGAACTTTTTTGCGTGTCAATTGCTAGCTTTTTTCCCCAGTCTTGTAAAAAATACTGAGCATAACTTTCTCCATCACGCAGCACAAATATGGGATGGGATATGGTCACGTCAAAAATCTGCAAAGTAGCATAATTACAATTACCCTTTACTATTTTTATACTCCTAGCAACCTGTCGATCTACGCCAAGAACCAGATCTTGTCACTGTTGATCCTGAAATAAAAGTTGCCCCATTTTGGTAATGATTATATTTTTCAATATTTATATCCCTTAGAAAAGGACAAGAAAACTTATCTCACCTGAAATCCTATTGCTAATAAAATATGAGAATAAAAAAAAATAAGAAAGAAATAATATTATGGTACTTTGTTAATTTCACTGACGAAACTGTCACTGGTCTGGTTTAGGTTTTTCAAAAAAATCAGAATACTCATTACAAGCAATTTTAGCTATCATCATGAAACTGAAGCGGTAATGTGTATAGATGGCGAGTCCATTTATAGACAAACAATATTTCATTTAACAGATTTTTAGAATCGTGGTTGATTTTAACCATTTTTTCTAATACAAGTAGTCCTTTCCTGCACTAATCAAGAGCAATAGTTAGCATTCGGTATGGTTCAACCTTATGCTATTACGCTAACAGGCACTTGACCAGTTTTCGGAGAATACACGCAAGTGAACGCCTCTGGCTAGCTTCTGAAAGTGGCCCTTTTAAACGATATCGGAAAGCCATTCCCGACACATTAAACTAGCGAACTGATTTAAGTAATTGTCCTTTTCATCGAGTTAATTGTCACAAGATTTTGTTGTTACTAAACTAACTCATGTTTAAATTTTTGTATTTTGTAATTTGTCTGTCATGTCATGTACTCTGTATTTCTTTGTTAATAATGTACGAGGAGGGCGATGATCACCGTAACACAGTTTATACTTCTGCGGGATCATCGTTCTAATCTGTTTTCGCATCCTGTAAGTGTAAAGACTTCAAATAAATAATTTCAATTTCAATTTCAGTTAAACTTAACTCGAAACTTGAAATTTAGACCATATTCGGTATAAACAAATTAGTATCTCAAGCCGTTTCTGAGAAATAGATCCTTAATACACAGACAGACATACTACAAAGTGTTCCTTTAAGGTTCTGTATTTTGTCAGAAACCTAAAAATAACCTTTATTCGTCTTTAGAGCAAAACCTTGGTCGAATTTTATCACGTTATAGTGGTGAAAAAGTGTTAGAACCATCAACGTAGTAAGTAGATAATACTATTATTACAGACCTATTAGCCCTATTACCCCTATTAGAACAGACAAATGCACTTTTTTAGAGTCAATAGACTGTAATAACAGGGATTATATTTATATTTGTAGTTAGTTTTAAAAAAGGAGATATTTTATCGCGGCATTTCGATGTAAACGGGTCAATATAATCGTGATAGCCAGAGGAGTTAGTGATTGTTTGAACGTTACAGGGAAAGTAGACGTTATTTACACTTAAACTTCTCGTAAAACATTAGCGCTAATGACGATATGAATAATGGTGTATAATGAGATTGATTGCTTTATATCTACGATTGGTCCATGTCATATATAAGATGTATACGTTTAAAGTGATAATAGATGAGATTTCTATAAGATTTTATTGTTTTATATGTGTAAATGTGATTTAGTCTGGTGGGAGGCTTTGACTGTGGCTAGTTACCAACCGATTAGGGGTATGGGTTGAATGTACACTGTCATACATACCCCTTCCAAGTTAGCCCGCTACCATCTTAGACTCCGTCGTCACTTACCATCAGGTGGGATCGCAGTATTGTCATCCAATAAAAAAATATCTAAACTGAGTTTTATGTTTGGAAGACGAAGAAAGCTGTGTTCCGCTTGCTTTATTAAAATGCTCTATAAAAGCAGGCATTATAGAGTTCTTACTCAACCGATAGACGATCACAGCTGGACATAGGTGTCCTACAAGGACATCCTCATGCCTCGTTCTTGTGCCACCTTTATCAAACGGCTGCCTGCGTCTCTCCTGTATATTATGTCGTTGGTCCATCTAGTTGGGAATCTGCCAACACTGCTTTCCTGTGTGATCGATGGTATCCGACAGGCGGCGAAAGACAGAGGCCTGAGCAAGTCCATGCACCTTTGTCCAGCTGTGAACATCTAATGGCTGATAAAGAAGAGCTAGAAGAATAAAATAGAATACGAAGACTTAATTAGTAACCATTACTATAATATTATAATTACGTCGTTACACCACGGAATAATAAGCCTAAAAATTCTTTGTTTTTATTTTGTCAAATACAAATTCTTTATTGTTTTTATGCTTTTTGTTTTTATTATACTCCTCACGATCCACGTCAATTAAATTTGATCGGAACCTCTGTAGAGATTGATTAAAAATCGATACAGTATCGATTTGGAATCGTATTGAATTCAGATCAATTGATTTGGACGGTGCATTTTGTATTGTTTTGGAACAAATACTTTTAAAGAATCAATTACTTACTCAAACTTTAAGAAAAGAATAATCTGTAAAGCAGAACTATCGTTAGATTAAATCGATAAAAGTAACTATACTAATAAATCATCTTATACTGATAATAATAATTAATTCAATTTAACTCATTAACTTAAAAAAAAATACAAGATCTAAGATACAAAATATTAATCTCTACACAATACCCATTTTGTACTTAGGTACCTACTTATTGAATTTGTAGTCAGGTAATGGTTTATATTTGAAATTAATTTTAAAAGTAATTGTTATAATTTTTTAGAAAGTAGGTAGGTAAGTCATGTAAATAGAGTATTGATAGCTTTATAGGCCCTTGCTTTTCTTATAAAACTAGTCTTAGTTTTATAAGAAAAGCAAGGGCCTATAAAGCTAAACTAAAGCTAAAGATAAACTAAAGCTATCAATGTACTTACCTGCAATCTATTTACATCTATGATGCTAACTGCACTACTTATACATATTGCACTTAAACTATTTCGCAGCTAACGTCCAGCTAACGTCCGATACCTTACCAGTATCTTTAATTAAACTGCGGTACCTTCAAAGAAAATGTGTACCAAAGAATATCGGATTTGATAAGGTATATTGAACGGTTGAAAAGCGATTAATATATAGATAAAGCTAATGTAACCTCTAATCGAAATGCAGTAAGGTATGAACTTAATGTTTTTAACCTGCATCATTAATGTCAGTAATTGGAATAAAAAGCTCTGTTTTGTCACTGGTGGGATCTTATAGTTTCCTTTTGCCAAGAGTATTTAGATATATGCCACGATAAATATTATCGCTTTAAAAGCCTTTATTCCGACCTAATTACAAGCACCGAGGTCACGACACGATTACTTGAAAGAATATTTATAGTAGTAGATATGTACGCGTTTTCTATATTATACATAATTAGCTGATGCCCGCGACTTCGTTCGCGTGGAATTAGTTTTCAAAATCCCGCGGGAACTATGATTTTTTTCGGCATAAAAAGTAGCCTATGTTTTAATCCAAGTTATAATCTATCTTCATTTTAAACAGACAAATCAGTCCAGTACTTTTTGAGCCAATTCGTTACAAACATACTTACATACAAATCTTTTCCCTTTATAATATTAGTATAGAGTCACTAAACTACTAAATAAGTCAAACATTTGAAGAGTGTTTCTTCTCTAGAATTCTTTTTGCTACGAATGCAGTTTTCGCAACGAATGTGATGTAACTTCTGTCTAATTGCTCATTGTAAAGCAGTCTTGACAAGGTTTGGTATTGACTTTAGAACTATTATCCATTCGATTTGTCTAATTACAATGCACTAAATCGGTTTCACGTACATTAAATTCTAAGTAACATAGATAGATAGGCAGACTCAAAAATAGTGTTCTTTTTATATTCCTTCAAAACAATTTCAAAATTTTTCTTCCTGTCAATTTTGTTTCATCAACCTTATTTTTGTTTTGTTTTTGTTTGTTTTATACATCGATGGTTTTACACAACATATTAACTGATTAAAGTATTTGTTGTTTAACTACAGGATATCATTTCTCAATTCCCACGTAAGTTAGAAACACAGGAATTGCTTGGTTTTTCGGAATACAAAGTATCCATATCCATATAAATATCATCAATCAATCAAAATAATTGTCACCTCTAGCTCTGTTACGGCGTGATTCAAGGATAAAGCAACAAACAAATACACTTAAGCATTCATAATATAATATTAGGAAGAATAAGGACGTATCTAACAAGTTACAAAACGTTTTCATTTTTCTTTTTGACACAGGTTCGTCATCGATTTGGCCTGTTTGATGAGGTCTGTACATCTGGTGGAATTCAAGTCCGACATTGTAATTGGGTGCGATTTCTACGAGTTTCGGAGAATTATGGACCCCAAGTAAGTTCAAATTCAATACTAAGAATTAGGTTACGTCTACGTGTCTAATCAGAAAAACCGTACAGGTTTTTAATAAATTACTGTGATAATAAGGTCAACTGATCATACTGGGATTCTGCAATTTAATATTGAATAGCTAATATAAAATTGGGGAAACAGTTTTGTCTAGTTACTCCCTGATGTTGATTGCTGATGGACTAAATGTAAACTCCTCAAAGACATGCAGTTCCTAGAACACAATATGTTTACAGTAAAAGGACACGCAGAATAATGAACCTTCTACAAGTCTCTCTCCTGCAAGTTTTGCTTACAAGAAAGAAAATTCTTTCAATTCAATGTATATCTCGACCATTTTTTACTTTTTTGTTGAGTTCATGTTCAGTTTGAATGATATAAAAATATTTTTTCTAGGTAAACCTAGTCTGTACAAAAGTGAAGGGTGAAGCGGTGTATGAAGCGGTGAAACCAGTGTCAGCTCATACTGAATTGGTGGTCTATTACCTTCCTGAAAGACCTGAAGAGTTATTCTTTGTAAGGATGAGGAATAACTTATATAGACAGACTATGGACTCCATCTTAGAAGGTAAACTTATAGAAGGTACCTATTATGAAGATAAATATGTATCAATTAATTATTACTTTGCGCCTCAATTTTAAAGTTTTTAAAAGTAATTTGCCTTTGATATTAAGTCTTTATAAGGCAATCAGTCATATTTTTTAAGAAATTTAAAAAAATATCTAATGGGTCTTTACTGTTTTAGAAACTTTAGGCGGTATGTATGTACAAGGTATACACCAAGGTATATATCCTTTATCACACGACACAAGAATGCGTGTTCGATACGTGTGCATTGAGCAATGTTCCAAGAAACATTAAAATATCTATACATCTAAATAAAATATAATCTATACATCTAAATATAATATAAAATAATATTCATATAAATAAAATTGAAGTGTCTGTTTGTAATATCAAAATAATAGTTTTTTACTAAATACATATATAAGTAAATACGTCACTTATAACAAAAAACATTTTTTAAATTTTTGTCTGTCTGTCTGTCTGTCTGTCTGTCTATCTGTTTATTTGTTGCCGCTAATCTCGGTAACGGCTGAACCGATTTTGACGGGACTTTCACCGGATTTGATTCTAGAAATCCATCAACATTTATCCGGATATCTAAAGTTGTACTGAATGTAGGTACAGTAAAGAAATGTCTGTAACCCAAGTAGTAGTAGGTACGATTACGATGGCATCGTTATGAAAAGTGAAACAGATTAAAATGTTACATACTACATATTAAGCAGGTGGTCGGAATCACCGAATGTCGGTGAAAGTGGCACAAGATAATATGAATTTACAACCGCTCGATAATCATAGGCAACAGACGATGTATAAAATAGTATCAAATTGATTGTACTGCTGATTTATTATTATTCACGTACAAAAAATATTTATTATAAATTTTAAGATTATGGAGCTTGACTTGAACACGATTAAAGCGCAAACCTGTTGGTTACTCATGAATTATTATTATAACTAAAGGAACGGATGTCCGATATAATTTAGGTAAAATACAAATTCAAGGTTAGAAATAAAACTTTAAGTCGATATAGGTCATATAGAAGAATTTAGTAGGTAAACAATCCCTCACAATCACAATCACAATATAAATGTGATTCTTTTGATTTTTTTTCATTAAATAATAACCTTTTGTCAGAAGGAATGGGAACTGTTTAAAAATTGTTTTACAAAGCTTTTAATAACATTTAATTTTTAGAGGATATTATTAACCATGCTACATGACTATAATTTGCCCCTCTAATATATTGTATCTCTAACTCAATCAATCTCAAAGCTTGTACCTGCTACGAGCGAGGTACGAACCGTTGACTTTTCATTTTCAATCCGTGCCTTAACCGTTGCACTATCGAGGCTATCAAAACACTAGTCTGCAACATCGACCTGTCTGCTATTTAATATACTCGTACTTGCTTGAAGTTACAGATATGTACCTATCGCCACATACTTGTCACCTCTCCATAAACTGCGGCGGCGCATCAAAGAATTCTCTCGGTTCGGTAGTCGAGATCGTTTTTTTATGTCGATAAAGACCGCGTGACATCTGTAAATGACTCTCGTTAGTTGTATTACGATATTTAGTACCTATGTTGATACGTTTAAATAGTTCTACCTGAATTTATTTAATGAAGGTGTCGATTATCGTGTTAATTATTACTAGTGTAAACGTTGTGGTTGTATTTACGAGCTGTTATTGACGATCTTTGAAAATAAACGTGATTATCTGGTACAGAAAATAAAATTGATGCTCTGACTGCATTGAATATATGAAACAAAGAAATACATTCAATGCTAGCTTTCGAGGATATACAACTCCATACCTACTCGTAACTTCAAAAGTACCTATTCATATTCGTAATTTTGCAAATCAATAATGTTTTCTTTTTCTTACGAGTCGATTAAAATTTAGCATCAAGTTAATAATATAATTAATTTACGTATATTGAAATGTAGTTTCTTTTTTTACTTATTTTCAAAGATAAGAAAGCCTTTGAAATCTGAACCTATATGATTTTTGTCACTTCACGTATTTCGCGCTTTTTTATACCGCGCCATTAATATAATCAACAAAAAAATAAAAATGTAAATGGTGTAAAAAAAATACTTATTTGAATAAATTTTTTAATTACAACGAATTTCTCATTTTAAAAACAGAAAAAGAATAATAATCAATTAGGTATACTGGATACCTAGTTGTACTAATTATTATGATTTCACACTGCCGTAAACACGCCCTAACTGAAGTTAAGTTATATACAGATAACGAACGCGGCACGTTTGTCTCAGTAAAGAGATCCGATCGCAGACGCATCGATAATCCCGATTCCAATGCAGCTGTCGGCGGAAATGGGCTATATGTGTATAAAAATATCGTTAACTTTAAAGATTCGCACATACTTGGAAAATATATATTGCCTGCGACATTGTCCGCGTGAAGGTTTTTCAAAATCCTGTTATAATCGTCAACTATCGAATCGATATAATCAGATATACCATGCAAAAAATCACGCCGATCTGTAGTTTCGTTGCTGCTTGATTGAAGGACACACCAAAAAAAAACAATAGCAGTAAAGACATCGATCATCGTCGATAAAGAATTATAGTTATATTAGAACTTATATCTTGAATGATTTTGACTGTTGACATTATTGTACCAGACGGATTTATAAACATTAATGATATTAAATTTATATGTACCTCCTATTTGTATTTTATATAAACCTCATGTTACTTAGTTAAACTTAGAAACATGCAAATATCTTAAGGAGCTAAGAACAGTCGCGCCGAGCGACGTCGTCTAATGTTGAAACCATTTCAACTATAAATGGGTTATGGAACTCAGTTGTAGAGTAATCAATTTGCATGCAATTCTAAATCTGTCTACTAAGATGACTATCTCTTTGATGTCAATTCCATAAAGAGGAATTCAAGCAATCATGTGCAAATGATAACCTATCCTTTAATCTAGCACAAAAACTCACGGTCTCTAATTAATGTGTTGCATCTACCGACCTACGTAGAGTGATAAGAGATTTATTAGTGTTATCCGTTTGTTATACATTTACATATCATTAATAATGTTCAACTACAGTTAAACTGTCTAGACTAGGCCATAAAGTCGTCTTTACGGTCGTCAATAAATTGGTTCTTGAAATTTTGTTCTTTTTGTTTTTAATGGCGAAAACTTTGAATTATACTAAAATAAATCGACTGACTCATCGGTTTAGCACTGGCCTTTTAAGGCAGCATGATTTAGTTTTTTTGCGGTCAGTCCATCAAACTTTTAAGGGAAGTCACTTAAGATAGGACGTGTTTTAGTTCTACAACCTTACAAATCAAAGTAATCAGACCGGTATATTAAATTTGATGTATCTTTTACAGATTCACCGTTAGACCTCTCTACATCCCTTCTTTCTAGAGTCCTTTTACCAATATCCCCTCCATCAGGTGCGGAAGATGAACACAAATCAATATCTGGTGATTCCCTAACGTCATCGTCAGTAGCTTCATCGAATGAGTTATTAGAAATGACACCAAAAATCCAAAGAAGACCCGCAAAGTCTGAACGTGCTTTACTACCTTGCGAAGTTTGTGGAAAGGCGTTTGATAGACCATCGTTGTTAAAAAGGCATATGAGGACACACACGGGTAAGGATCCTAAAACCTCGTACTTGTAAGTTATAATTCAAAGATCAGATTTTCTTTTATTAGTATATCATTATAGAAAATTCTAACTTCGTATAACTACTTATGTTTTTTCTGTTACTCCGCACCTGACCAGCGGAGTAACTGTCGCCTTCACATTGTGAGAGGAAACCTCTTAACCAAACTAAATTGTGAAAGAAAAAGCTCTACTTTAAGTTTGTCAATTTAGTTACAATAACTAATTAGAAAATGTCTTTTAGGAGAGAAACCACACGTCTGTATGGTTTGCAATAAAGGCTTTAGCACATCAAGCAGTTTGAACACACACAGAAGAATACACTCAGGGGAAAAGCCACATCAGTGTCAACATTGTGGAAAGAGATTCACAGCCAGTTCGAATCTATATTACCATAGGATGACTCATATAAAGGTAAGTTGGAATAGAACTGAATATTGGATAGATGATTACTTTTTACTTCATACATTTATTAGATCATTATTGCCCAAAATCTTCTTTATCATCAAAAACATAATCAAAATTGTTTGTTAAATGGAACATTATGAAATGAAGACAAAAAGAACAGTAGGCGCGTAGAAAGCACTTTTTACTATCTCTCTCACACACCCGAACCTACATGGTATTGACGTCACTGTATTCTGTTATTTGACAAGTGCTCCTATCACTATATCAAAGACTTCCGCAAAGTAAAGCCTTCTTATATCCAACATCTATCCTTTGTTTATTTTGAAGCATATAATAAACAAACACAAAAACTATTATATAAACTATAATTATCAGTTTTAGAAGTATATTATCAGTATTTATTACAAAAATTATCTTCAATATGAGAATCGGTGATCTAATATAATGGTTTATGGTATATAGTGGTAAATACTCTTTGTTGTATATGACATCGTCTTGGGTATCGGAGTGGAACAGACGGTGCTACTTGACCGTGATCGTGAGAAAAAGGGTCGTAGGTTGTGATAATTTTAGAATATTATATGGCATAGAAGTTTTTTCTAAGTTATCTTTACTGGAGTCTTGTTAGGAGGTTCTTTTTTAATAAGCTGAAGTTATTTTTTTTGGACTGGTATAGTTCCTACAAATCATTCTGTTTCTATCACTTAAAGACCGAACACAGTTATACAATAAAATCACTAGGTCTCGTTACAGGATTCGCATTTTCTCAATCACGGAAACTGACATAAAACAATTGATTTACGAAACTCAATAAAAACTTGTTATCCTTGTTGAGACAATGGCTGCTGTTATTACAGTTTTTCTATTGATAATTCACATGTTTCTCGCAAGTATATCCTTCTGCGTTATTGCTGTTAATTGCAGTTTTTTATATCCTGAAAATATTGCAATTTGTGTCACAATGGACATCAAACATATTTTCTTGAAGTCAAGACTACTACAATAATTATGTCTATTTAGTAGATAATGTAAATGGTAACGTATTTAATCCTGATTTAATCATACTACTAGGTATTAATGATCTTATGTAGTTTTCTTGTTGAATACTATATCCATAAGTTTTATATGAGGTATAATATACTTTAATCATTTGCATTTAATTAATATTTTTTCAATTTTTTTTGTATTGTCTTCATAAAAATGATTTTTATTATTCACGTCAATATGATTAACATCGTACGTTTCATCATAAAAATATAACTACATAAAACAATTGGCGTTTATTACTCCTTCTTTTATTGTCTTCAGTATTAATAATTGCATAAACACTATTACTGAAGTTTATTAAAATTCAAAATTCAGATATTAATTTTAATGAAATCATTGTCTTATAATTTTTTGCCCCTTTATTATAACGTTCTCATAATATTGTGATCACTAAATCTGAGCAAGCTAAATGTGCGCTTAATTTTCTCATAAGTGATGATAATTGTATACAAAATCTACGGGTCGGTAAAGCTTGATGCATATTACATGGTGATGTTACCGTGCTCACTTCCCATAACGCCCCTAAGTTTTTACTTATTTAACTATGACCTCATGTGTCCACGACTTAAGAAAATCACACAACATTGTACAGTGAACGATGGTAGGGTTGCATCACATTTCTTTGCTGTATTCCTACAGTTCTATGTCAATTTTTTCATTCCTTTTGGAATTTTAGTACGTTGCTCAAATAGCTAGCAATCATTTAATTTTAACCTCTTTTCTTCTTTTTCTTTCTTCTTGCTAAACTGGTCTCCTCACATACACTGTAAGGTATGTGTGTATGATGCACCACTATTGCTGATGTCATCACATCCGTCCAAGCTCACTCCAGAAGCCTTGCTGGCGGCCAGGTTGCTGGGACTTTCTGAAATGAGGCTGGAGATCCCAGGCGATTTGGACATTTTCCTTCTATGCTTGTGTACTCTAAGAGTATGTGCGTTGGTGTTTCATACGCCTTCATAAAGGCTCTACACGGAGGACTGTCTGTGACATCTATAATAATAAAAAGGTTCAAAATCTCTATCGAATTACATATCTTATCTATTACATAGGATTATTCAATGACAAGATAGTCCTTGACTGCAATCTCACCCTATGGTAAGTGATGATGCAGTCTAAGATGGTAGCGGACTAACTTGGAATACGTATATTATTATGTTAATATAATAATTATGTCATTTAATAGATGATTAGTATACGTAGAAATATGTTTTGATGTCTTGTTAGCCCGAGCCAACCCTAGTTTCTTAAGGTGCACCTGCGGTCACAGGTAGTTGCGAAGGCGGAGGGCCAATAAATTGCCGGGTCAGGTCAACGTGGGAACTGTAGTGGGCAGGCACTGTGACGCATCGGGAGCACTGTGGATTTATGCGGGCTATTGGGGAATAATATAGTCTATTTATCTTACATTGTTCGCGTTATAATGGAGATGTCCACATTAGTGTAGGAGTAAAATATTCTTCTTGAAGATTATCAGATCATAAAAGTTAGCGATAAAAGTTCAAAAATGGCATGAATATATTGATGGGCAACGATGACATTTAAATATTTTTATGTTAATCTAAGGTGCTTCGCAACACATTTTCATTCATAAGAGAGTATGTGTAAAAGTTGTGTGACTTTGCAAAGACAGAATCGCAGTCTTTGCAAAGTCACACAACTTTTACACTTACGGAATAAAATTCTCATAACATAAACTTTACAAAAGTTAATTTAAATGGATACATTGTTTTTGTATACTTCAACGATAAAAATATAAGTCATACTTTGCAAAAAAAGCTTTATGGCGGTAGAAGACTTGGTAAAAAGTTACAAATAATGGAGTTGTACAAAAGTCCAAAATAAACGTTCCCACGGACCCAAGGAACCGTGTCGTACAAGACGATATTGAAGACGTCGCGGCCACCGGAGCAGAACTTCACACGGTCGTATGTGAACCACGCTATATGAGATGACCGAACCCTGCTATATTCTAACATTCGTCATCCACTATGGTTACGACTCAAGTAAAATCTCCGACCAGATACTTCTTTTTTTAATTATTAAATAATAACAAAGTTAAAATTATGCGTATTCTTTTAATAAAAATTGATAATTACAATTTCAATTGTTGAAAAATTATAAATGTAAGAAAAATCATCGAGGCGGATTTTTCTGAAAAACAATAAAATCTATAAACTTAGTGGAAACAGTTTGGAAATAAATACCATAAGGTTGTATTAACAAAATCTTGAACATTAAAAAATTAATTGTTTTATAGCAAAAATAGTACCCAAACCACATGAACAAGTTAATGTGTCCAGAAAACTGGAAGCGTTACTCCACTGAATGTCTATCAAAATTTTGCCAATTGTAATTATCTCGATATTTGCTCTGCATAATTTTTACAATAGTATTTAAAGAGTAATACGAGTACTATTGAAGAGTGTCCATAGAATGATACACAACTCCGCAGTGCCACAATGACCACACATACTTCACTTTAACAATGGTTCACAACGCTCCATCTCCCCATTGTTCATTGTCCATCATTCCTTCCCCAATGCTTTATTATTGGCCGTCAATACCTAACTAGCCCGGTACTGTCCTGTAAGATTCCGCACTGACAGCTGAAAGATCCTTGTGTTGAGAATGGTCGAGAATGCCTGATTTATCAGCACTGGAAGATAATGGACCGGACTAGTATTGAACTGGATGGAAATATCTTGATGTGTTTTCAAGAAACCAAAGACCAGTTCTATGTATAAGCGAATAGATAAAGGTTTTATGTAAACAAATATTATTCAAGAATATTCTGCTGAGGATACGTTAGGTTTTACTCTACCTATACGTAGGTACCTACCTATTTAGTGGAAAACCAAAATTTTTAAAAACATTAGTTTGTGATGGTTTCTTAAAAATATACTTAAGTACTATAATCCCCAGGGGAGAGATGACAAAGATTAATCCCTTTGGTATCCATTAAATATTTCGAGACGAATAATACTTATTATAAATGTGAAAGTGTATTTGTTTTTTGGTTTATCCTTCAGTCACACCACAACAGAGATAGAGAGAGGCTACCGTTTATCCCTGAAAACAGAGGGCCCCGCGAGATTCTTAAAAGTACTTAATGATATATTTTCTTACGTTTACTTTAGTTATTTTAGCAGTGATGAACGAGTAGAACTGTACAGTCCAAACAAATACATTGTTTGCATATAAGACCTTGGTAATCACAATCAGAAACCGCCTCCATCTGAGTCCTCACAACTTGACACTTGTCCTCGTTAGGGGCTCGTTATTTGTTTATTGTCCGTTCCTCTGTCAGGCCAGACACGAAAGCTGTCAAGAAGTCACACAAAGATGTTAAGCTACCAATTTTTTTTAATGATCTTATCGTTATAAAATTCTGAGTATACCTACTAGTGCTTATTGAATTGTTCTATATGTATATGTAGTTTGCTCTTAAATTCACTTTTCACTTTTGTCTGGTGGGAGGTTTTGGCCGTGGCTAGTTACCGCCCTACCGTCAACGACGCGCCGCCAAGCGATTTAGCACTCCGGCACGATGGCGTGTAGAAACCGATTAGGGATATGGGTTGAATCTACACTGGCATACCTCTTCCAAGTTAGCCCGCTACCATCCTAAATTGCATCGTCACTTAATATCAGGCGAGATCGCAGTCAAGGACTGTCTTGTCATCAAATAAATAAAAAATAAAATACATCTGAAAGACTTTCGTAAAACATGAACATTGTTTATGAAATTAATTATTTTTAAGTTCAAAATGTTAGGTACCTAACTAAAATTACAACTAAACAAATTGCTTGTCTAAAATTAGCAATTATAGTCTGATTTTTAATTCCGTGGAATTCTGACGTATCTTAATGTTACCAAAGATTTAAAAAATCCCACAAAAAAGATAATAAATTGAAACTTATACAAATAAAAATCAATGGCCGCACATAGATATATGACAAATGCCCTTGCAAATGCCTGACAGATAGTTTGGGGTAAAATCGAACTACAGGTGGTAATACTGTTTTTCATACAAATAACTCGCTCTATTTATAAAATGACATCTGTCAGAATTCCACCGAATTAAAAATCAGACTATAGGTCATGTTTATATATTCCTACAATCTTTTGATACAACACCCACTTCCTATGTCCATAAAATAAAGGCAAATGCATATCAGGTGAAAAACATATTTCTTCGTCAGCAGCCGGCCATATTGTTTTTGTAACGCAGGTTACTGTACCGGTGTATCCCCTGCACCTGCCGTTGATGTAGATAGACCCTATGAAACGATAAAAGCATTATTAATTGCTGTTTAGCACATTTGATGGGCTAATTTCAAATGACTTTGTATCCTTACTAATACTATAAATGCGAGCGTATGTTTGTTTCTTGATTTGTTGGTTTGTTGGATTGTCCTTCAATCCCGCTGCAACATAGCTGCGGATCATAGCTAAGAACACTCTCGACTAATTCTCCTTTCAAACAAAAAAAAAACAAACGCGCACACACACAAACACGTCGTCGTTTTTTGCGTCGAGGGTTAAAAATCCGAGTGGACACGAAATTATACTCGTAACAGATCTGAATTTACGTGGATGAAGTCGATGACGTCATTTAGCTTTCCAACCTTTCGAGCTGGGTGATTTTCTAAGCTCAATAGAGTCATTCACTAACTGACAAATTAACTTATAATTTTGAACACATTTTCCAACCAATTGACTCAAAGAGCCGGCTCCCAATTATAGTTGTGTAAACATTTTACGACTTCAAACTCACCAAATTGAGACAACATTAGAAAACGTAACGGTTGATTATTTACGAGATCGGTAAATAAACATAAAAGAAAACGACAAAATCAAGTATACAGACCTACAACAGGAAGTCAATCAACAAATTTATTGATCTAGTAAAGTTTCAAATGGAGTCACCGACAATTTACTATTGTAACTTGTTCTATAATGGTTCTATACATCTATGCCTGATGTAGTTAGCTTCGATTGCCCATAATAATGTAAATTCCGATTGTTTATTTCATTTATTTCTAAGGGGCTGACGAGATCATTTTTACAACGTGAAAACAATTCATTAGTGGAGATGATTTTTGAATCAGCGTTTGAAGCCAGTCAAAGCCAATTATTTATTAAGGTATGGAATATTATCAAAACTCGCAATTAAGTTTTGATGAAATTATAAAGCTTTCAAAAACAAAACTAATTCAAATTTATAAACCAACTTATAGGTACTCCTTTAAAAACGCTTTAAAATAAATGATGTAAAAAACTATAGATGTAGATTGTAATTTTGAGATAATTTCAAAAAAGTATTTACTTATTACAAAACTTATTACGAATACGTACAAATCGCAACTCTTACTACATGGTATGTATTTACTATTTGCTTATGATTTCAATGAAATGAACCCTGCCATTAAAATAGGTAAATAAAATAAAAAAAATGACAATAGTAGAGAAATCTGTAAACTATTTTAGCAAAACTATTTTAGTATATGAAATGAAACAGAAAATATTGAATTATCTCAAAGAAATGATGACTTGAGAGTTCTTGTAAGGCGTGTGAATAAAAATAAATGTTTCTTTTGAACAAAATTTACACAACGTTTTTCTTGTAAATAACATTTGTATGAAGTAAACACGTGTAAGAAAATATGAAAGAGAATTGTAATTTCTTGAATAAAAACGGTATATTTTAAATATGATTCCTCACTTCAAAGCCTCGGTCCTGTATATATCAGAAAATTTGAAAAGGAGCTACATCAACCTGCCTCGATTCCCTTGGCTCTTTCTTTCTTTTCTTCATTTTTTTTCTCGAGATCCGGAGACAGATGACAGATTTCTTTCGGAGATTCGGATGAACTTTATACTGCATAATATGAAAAACATGACATGTCAATGAATTAAACATTATTGTCGCGGCAAAAAATTTAAACAAAATGTTAGATATTCTTGGAAATACATAGCAAATCATGCGAATCTGAAGCATGGCTTTAAATTCAGCTTCTCATACATTATAGATAGAGTCGTGGACAATTCAAACGCAACTTCGTGGCCTTTTGATACGTTTATGGGTGAAATATTATATGATATAGTCTGATAAGATAGAAATATTGCTGTGTTAAATATTTTATGCACTTCTTTTACTTTGCGTTAGCCAAACAAAATTAATCCTACTAATATTATAAATGCGAAAGCTTGGATGTGTAGATGGATGGATGTTTGTTACTCAATCACGCCGCATCGACTGAACCGATTTGGCAGTTTGGCAAAGAGATAAATTAATAGTCAGGAACACATAGGCTACTTTTTATCTCGGAAAATAAGAGAGTTCCCACGGGAATTAAAAACCTCAAAAAAACCATAAATATAAATTAATGTCAAGTAGTTCTTCCAAAGAATAAAGAACGCAAAATATTTTGTTGATAATTATTATATTAAAGAAAAAATATAATCACGTTTTTCAAGCGTTTCTCTTAGCTAATGAAGTTTACGATAGTGACAGAGTAGAGTTCATCAGTAATGTCATTCCAATACAAAAAAAATCTGAATAAGCTAAGTTCTGATATCATTATTGTTTTTTTCAAGTCCTCCAATATTTTACATTTTTGTCAGATATTTTGTACGAATGATATAAAAACATATACATTTGTTTTTCACTGGAATTAGACCGGACCATTTTGCAAGCTCCTTCGTTCACTTGCTACACATCTGCCAGTAGTAGTCATGTAAGTTTCTTGCTCATATCTAAGAGTAGTTTTATTGTTTCAATGGTATTGCATATCAAATTGCAGAGATCGCGTGCCACCTACACCTGTAAAGAATAACAACAGAACACTTGATTTACAAATAATGACCGGGCATAATTCATATTAATCAGCTAGGTTGTGCAACACTATTATTTGCTGTAAAAACTTAGGGTACAGACATATTGGTGATAAAAAATATTTACGTCTTTAAAATGAGACGTCTCGGGTTCAATTACCGGTGGAGTCAATTAAATGGGCAGTGATAGCTTAGTGGTTAGAACTGCGGTCTGCTATTCAGGGGGTCACAGTTTCGATTCCTGGCACGCACCTCTGACTTTTCGGTATTCCCACTTAATTAAAGCACGGGGTTATTCAAGAGGCGGACCAACAAATTCCTGAAAAGCCGGCAACGCATTGGTGGTGCCTCCGGTGCTACAAATGTTTATGGGCGGTGGTAGTCACTTAACAACAAGTGACCCGCCTGGTCATTTGCTTGCTATTAATATAAAAAAAGAACATCAAAAGTCGTCTGACTTCGTTACGCCTAAGAACTTATTACCTAAACCCACGCAAATGAAGTCATCGTATCTTAAACTGCGTTGGCGCATAATTAGAATGACGTATCGTGGCTCAAAACATGGGATGTCAATAAAATAATATTATTTTATTACACTTCATACGAAGCGGCTTGAAGGAGTGATAGCGTAGTGGTTAGCACTGTGTGTCTCCTGCTCAGGGGATCGCAGTTTGATCCCGGGCACGCACCTCTGGCTTTTTAGAGTAATACTAATTTACTTAAGTTCTAGCCTTTGAATATATTTATTAAATATAGTTCTTTGTTAAAGTTAAGATACGAACTGCACCAATTAAGTTAACCAGTAGCCTTATCTGTAGTAAGTTAACCAAATTACCTACAGCAAAAAGAAAATATGACAAAAAGAAGCCAACGCATTGGTGGTGCTACAAATGTTCATGGGCGGTGGTAATCACTTAACATCAGGTGACCTGCTTAAACGTTTGCTCGCTGAAAATATAAAAAATAAATAAATCATAGTCACCCTAGCCTTTTAATATTCGTGGGCACAGTTATTAACACTATCTACAAAACTTCATTTAAAATGCAATTTGCTGTTCTTAAATTGATAAAGCCAGTAACAGATCAATAATTTCAAAACGAACGAGAGTTGAGACTGTATTAAGAGATCACGATGTTACAACAAGTGCGAGTCGGACTTGCACACGAAAGGTTCCGTGCCATCGTACAAGATTTAATAGTAATACCAGCTATTATATTATTAAGATCGAGCGAAAACAAAAGTTTATTGTATGGAGACCCTCCTTAATTTTTAACTGTTTTTATTATTTTTGTTGTTAAAGTAGTAATAGAAATACGCATTCTGTGAAAATTTCAAGTACGGTTCATGAGACACAGCCCACTGACAGACCAACGGACGGATAACGGAGGCTTAGAGTGCCTACAGACTTACAATTTTAAGCTAGATAACTGCAGAGTGTACTATAAGCATTGTGCCTCAGTTGGATAATAATATTAGCCAAGCTGAAGTTGACTGACATCCCCTCCAAATAAGCGGAAAGCTTTTTCTAGGAGCGGGTTCGACAATAGTGCAACGGGTGGGGCTTGAACCTGCGAACTTTCAGATTTCAGTCCGCATCTTTAACTACCGAGGCTTTAAATTGTAAGACTGCAAGCACTAAGTAATAGGGTCCCGTTGGAACCCTCGTGGTACAGAACCCTAAAAATCACCTAATGTACGAACGGATGATCTTCTTGACATTATCATCAGTGGCGGCATGATGAAATGAATATTAAAACATTATATTAAGTCCATGCATCCAGTAGATGTGAAGCGCTATTTATCGCTATTCAAACATTTAAAAACAAAACACAACACAAACGATGCTCCAAATACTTATTCAAATAAAATGTTATAAAATGATTTGAAGCATAGTCAAGTCTATGTTCCTTATTTTTGTCTTTAAAAGCAAAGTATAATGTTGTTTGAATGAATGAAAGATGGACCTATTCATTATTGTAATTCTGACGATTCCTTTATTGATTACAGCTAGATGGAAGGTAAGCTATGAATTTATGATATAGTATAAGATGAGACATGATGATTATGATGTGGCAGTTAGTACATAAACCTATATGGCACCTACTTACTCATATCTTTCAATGATTCTTGATACTGTCAATTTATAGTTCTAAAGCGCTGCATAATAAACGTTGTCGTTCGAAAGCTTCTTGCTGTTTGTGGATGCTCTGCTTTATCCCTAAGTAGGTACGATGTATATGACATACGTAGGCGGATTTGAAATCAATGAAAATCACTCTTATGGTACTAATTATTAAGCTTATTTTCCAGTAAATATTCGAAACATTGTACATTAAAATCATTTATCGACAATATTTTTTCGGAAAAGTGTAATAAGGTGTTATATCACTTGCTAAAGACGATAGACACCAAATAAATACAAATCTTGTTACATGTAAAATAAAGCCTAAGTATGTTTTTATAAAAAGCAGATTTTAACTTTGCATTTACAATTTCGAAAGGAATTAAGATTGAAATATAATATTATTAAGAGATTTTAATGTTATAATTTATTTTGCTGAAAAAAGGACGTCGGTAGAGTTTGTTCCAATTAAAGGTATTCCAAATAGGGTGTATTGATTGAATCGATGTAACACACGATCGATCACACTTTATCGTCCTTCGCCCCGACTCGGATTAAATTATTTGAGCGGTCTAAATACCATTATTTAGACCGCTCAAAGCTTAGTTATTGAGTAGGTAGTTAGCGTTCACACTTATCAGGTAAAAAAAATATGAGGGCCTCTATCCTTGTCTATCAAAGAAATAAAATATCTACTTATCAGTATATATAATTAATTAATCTTCTTGTTCTTCTTCTTTATCAACCGATAGAATTCCACTGCTGGACGAAGGTCTCTTGTATGGCTTCCACAGGCCTCGGTCTTACGTTGAGTGAATCCAACGGTTCCATATCACTCCTTTGGTGTCTAATTAATAATTATTATAAAATTAATTATAATTAATGCGTGTTTGATGTTTTTTATTTTATTTATTAGTTATACTTACAATATACATATATATTATGCATTCAAAAACAAATATACAGCACATAGCAACATTGGCTGCGTATCAATAACAAGCATACACAACATTAAAAAAAACATCGGATAAATTCGGATTCCCGTGGATTGAGATTTTCTGTTCCCACGGAAACTCAATTTTCCGAGATATAAAGAAGCCTATGAGTTATTCCAGACCATAATCTATCTCTTTGCCAAATATCAGCCAAATAGGTTTTATCGTTGCGGCGTGATTGCGTGATTGAGTAACAAACATCCATACATCCAAACTTTCGCATTTATAATATTATAGTAGAAAAGTAGGATATTATCGTTATCTAAATATATTGGCTCTTAAGTAATTTTAACATTGAATTGTCCACACTGCATAAGTGTAGTGATAGCAAACTCAAGGAAAGAGACAGTTTAAGTGTAAAAAAAGAGGAAAATAAAATTGTCGCACCTCTTCCAATCAACCCGCGATTGCGGGACACGAGGAACTGATAAGATTCATTTAAATTCTACACTCCTCCGGGATAAAAGAAAAAAGATAGTAAAAGTAACGTGTGCTATATTAGCAAGCTCGATAACAAGGTTCATTTCGAGTCGATTTGCTTATTTCATACCATCCGCGTCGATTTAGTTTTAAAAACCCCGCGGGAACTCTTTAATTTTCCGGGATAAAAAGAAGCCGATTTGTGGAATTTATGCAATTTCTAAATTGACTCTGGTCTGGTCTGATCTGGTGGGAGGCTTTGGCCGTAGCTAGTTACCACCCTACCGTCACCTGTCGCCAAGGCACGTTGACGTGTAGAAACCGATTAGGGGTATGGATTGAATTTACACTGCCATACTCCTTCCAAGTTAGCCCGCTACCATCAAAGACTGCATCGTCACTAATTACCAAACTTACTTACCTACTAAGCTTCACCTATGTCTACTTCTTCTAATATTTATGTTGTCTTGTAAATCCTTATATGTACATAAAAAATAAAAATAAAATAAATAAATAAGGTGAGATCCCAGTCAAGGACTATCTTGTCATCGAATAAAAAAAAAAGAATAGATTTACCTACAAGTTCTATTTCAACTAATTTAACTATGCCCAGTGTACGTCCTTTCTATAACCCATAATCATAAGATACTGGGTGCAATCAATATGCGTCGGGACATGGCCGACAGAATTGATTCATCGCCCGCTATAATTGGGCTACGGTAATTAATTAGGTGCAGATAAGAGCTGTATGATTTAATAAGAACGCCTTTGATCTTTTTGCTTCTAGTATCTTGAGCGTTGTAGGTATGGTAATTTTTTTTTTTCTATAGACTTTATCGGCTATCGAATTTATCGACTGGGCTACTATACCTAATAAATAATAAATTATTTTTGTATTTATACATTATACATTTATGGATTAAAAATAAACGTAAACATTCTTTTTACAAAACCGACTTAAAACGCTACTACAAAGTTTATCAATTGTGCCTATAAAATTGAAGAGTTCCCTCGATTTCTTCAGGATCCCATCATCAGATCCTGACTTGATGACAATGAAACCACTAGGAAATTATACCCTTTCAAAGAAAAAAGAATTTTCCAAATCGGTCCAGGCGTCTTCGAGTAATCGGGGAACATACATAAAAAAAAGATTCCGACGAATTGAGAACCTCATCCTTTTTTGGAAGTCGGTTAAAAATACACTTGAAACAAATAAATATAATGCCTAAAACATAATGCCAACAAGATAGTTTAATTACTTACACTGTTATAGCTATACAATAGACAAGAGTATACATTAATATTGTAACATTCTGTTTTGAAAAAAAGCAACTGCTGAGTAAGAAACTCAGTAGTTGCTTCTCTTTTTCTACCGGCTCTGCTTAACAAAATCTGCTTTACAACCTGGTGATATACTCTTGAGGTAGGATTTCAAATTTTGAGTAACATTATTGTACCCTTAATTTGTAATTCATATGATCGTTGCATCTTCATTAGACGGAAAATATTATATCCCAATTTCAAGGAACAAGCCCTAATGAGCAATACCGAAACCTTATAGGTCCTGCACGCATGTAACGTGCATCAATTTATTTAGTTAAATTAAGCGAGGCGCATCGCATTTGCATTCAATTTCCATAACGCAGCGCGGGCGTATCAGTTGGCCATACGTCACTGTTCGGTCGAGATACCGCGCGTCGTGATCGAAAGAACGATTTAGCTATCGAGTCGAACGATATTATATCGATTTCCTTTTCAATTTTAATGGGTTTTACGTTTTGTTTAGTGTTAAATATCGTTTTTTTTTTAAATAAAACGAATTTGTGCGCATAATGATTGGAAACTGTTATGAGTGTTACATTAACGTGGTTACATTCTTCTAACTTACCCTAGAAACATAATTGCAATAATAACTTATTAGTTTTTAAAATAAATCAAAAATATTTTACTTCAACCATCTCGGATTATATTGTTAGTATTACAAATAAGTACTTATCTAACTGAAAACCCAAAACATATCCTAATAACCAAACAACAATAGTGACTTATCGCCAAATGCACTCAGAACGCTATACAGGCGCAATTAAGACTTTTCAAGCACAAGATAATATTATTATGTGCTAACGGCGTGTTTTCAATATCAAAACATTATATTATCAAAACATTATATTCGTCTACTGAGTAATAAGTTATCGCGCATTATTTTTAATTAGTATAAGATTACATATATGGAGTATTTGACTCTCATGTCGATTTTTTATCGCCACCGCAAAAGTATCTGTTCATTATCCTCACACACGACCATAAGACCAGTTTTTTGCTCCTGCCGTGATTTATCCAGCGGAAATTGTAAGACAACTAATGGCTCTTTGTTTATTGATTTATATAACGCAATATTCGGTAGCGGGAGAGGTCGAAATATCGCCTCATTTTTTTGCTCCCCTGATTGAGCCACTGGAGTTTGGCTAACCCGATGCTAATAAAACATGCATCAGATCCGCAATCGCCACCCGTTATGTTATCCCAGGATATGACTTTCGTTTTTAGGTTTAAGCCTATTGACCTATGTGCGATTTTAGTGTTATAGCATATTGGCAATGACACTAAAATCTTAAAACGTCAATCAGACAATAGATTTTAGTGTCAGTTTTAACAGTTATGCAATGATTGAGGAATAATAATTTTGCACTAAAAATATCAGAATCATTTTTTGCTGCTTTGCTAAGTCCTCACGAATGACTGGTGGAATCACGGGTCTTGAAAAATATTGAAAGATTCTTCTTCTTTATTTCGTTTATTTTCAGGTGTACTGTGGCAGACTTAGTACGCCTTTAGCAAGTTTTATTTCGCATAGTTTTATCACAAAGAATGATAGCAAATCTTTTCTTGTTTCTTCTGTCTTCCGAACCGGTGGTAGAGTCTTGACGTATCACAAGAGCTACAGGAAGACCTATCTACATTAAATTAATTATTTTGAATTTTTATTTTTAATTTTTGCAGAAATTTCACCGTTCTATTCAGATTTTCATAATTCACAGTTACCCTACTCGGGTCATCAATAAAAGTTCTTTTGGAAATGCTTTTTGATTTGGTGGTGTAATTATAGTTTTTTATTGGGTGTGCAGTGGGCGGGCTAGCGAAAATTGATGGGAGGGATTCTAGAGTTAGAATTGGTTAGGCATCGGATACGACTTGATTATGAATCTCATTAGTTGTGGTCGCAGGAAGCAAGAAGCCGTTATATAAAAATTGTTTAATAATTAACAGTAGATTCGATCGATGATTTATGTGAGCTTTTAATGCATATACGATAAGACTCCGGGTTCCGATTGCGGCGGATATTATAAGTCTAGGGTTCCCGAAACCTTCTTGGAAAACCTTATTGCTCTAAGTATACCTACTCAATGTATCTATTTTATAAATATAATTACATAAAATTAAAACTAGAGTTTATAAAGAGCATTTTAAAGAAACATTTATAATTTTAAGTAGTTGAGCCGTCTGGTGCCACACAACTGACTCTATATTAATTTCTTCTTCTACGCTTCTTTTTTATTTGCACTTTTGTCCTTAAACCGTAATTCACTTTTAATAGAATTAGCAATAACTAGACATTCATGATTTTCTTCTCCCAAAATAACAGAATAATTTAGGAAATAATATCTACTGTTTTCATAATATGTGTTACCGTTAAATTCATAAAACAATTTCGAAGCCGCACCAGCGTATCAACCATTTCAATTACGTCGTTAAACCTTCCAAAGACATAACGACAAGAATGGTCGGCAACCACAGCAAAATGACGCTATGGTTTATTCAATTACGGTGTCCACCGTACATTTACGCCGGTCTTTCACGGATCATCAATGAACACGTTTAGAACTTGGTCACATTAACGTTCCAACAGTGGCTAAGAATGTTGAACGAATTCGTCTGATAGCTCGGTTTATGGTATGGTTCTCAAACAAAATTTTACGACAGATTTTTTTGTACTAATTTTGAAAGATTACTTTTATAACTTCCATATTAGTTTTGGTTTTCTTAATAACTGTAAATATGCAATGTTTTATGTTTTTTCATCCTAAGATATAATTTGAACATGAACAAACCACTTGGGTTTTGAATGAAAAATAAAATATGAAGCACAATAATATCACACCTTTGGTAGACAAGAGCACATTTTCAGTTTTCGCATTTAATGGGAGAGCCACTTTAAGATTTTTTTTGGATTCAGTATGGTCTGGCTCTGCTGATATTGATCTAAACTAATTTTCCTTTGCATGAAATAAATTATACACGATAATTACTTTAGGCATGTCGTTAACAGGAATTAAAAACGATTAGTTTTTTTAAAATAATTTATTAGTTACAATTGTGCTATTCATCACCATTATTAAATTGATTTTGCGAAGTTTATATTGATTAGAGATATAATATGGAATGAATAAACACTTTATAGCACGTACTACATTCAACGCATCTATTTTCTAGACAAAGAATGTACGTTTATTATGCAAGTTCTTAAGTAACAAGTGAAGCTTTGGAACAAGGCACCGCAGCTTTCATTATAAATTCATTTGCACGCTCTTCGCTCCGATGTGCACCGTCATGACTTTGATTATATTGGAGATGATGATTATTAGCCGTTTTATTGTCTTCCAACATTGATTTTGTTTTCTTTTTCTGGTCATTACCTTCGGGAATGAGTCTTGTGCGTTTACCGAGTTTTATTTTTACACCGAGCTTTTTGTGAGCATACCTTTAATTTGTTTTAGAGATACACTTCGACTTTTGTATTTTATTCCTCTTAATTAAGCAGTTACATCTTATTTTATGAGTTTAGCTTTTATTGAGACCGAGTTTGCATAATGGATATTAAGAAAATGACTGAGCAAATTTGATCTTGATATAACATTCCGAATCTTTTCTCTGTTTTGTTTTTTGTTATTTTGTGACCCAATGATTCATACTAATTACTTCGACTACAGTACCAAATGATCGTCAATTTATATTTTATGTAACAATTTTCAAATTGATTGTAACATTTGATTTATCGAAATTTTTAACCTTTACTTTCTTTTCCAGGAAAAACCCCACAAATGCAGCCTCTGCTCCAAATCCTTCCCGACTCCAGGCGATCTGAAATCTCACATGTACGTGCACAGTGGATCCTGGCCTTATAAGTGCCACATCTGTTCCAGAGGCTTCTCGAAACACACCAACCTCAAGAACCATCTATTTTTGCATACAGGTGTGAAATTTAATTCCCTTTATTAATGCGTGTTTTATTACAGCTGATAGGTAAAATATCAAAAATATACTTTAGAATTAAGGATACTGTACAAACAGTTTACTGGTTCATGACTATTAAGAAGCAAAACAATGTTACCAGTAAGATTGACGGCTACCTACTTAACTATTTCGAATAGTGATACAAATTGGCCTTCAACACTAGAAACTAGCAGTTATGCTTCTCGAACGCTTCTTCGCTCTGAACGTCTCTATTTTTCCACGCTCCAAACATTCAGTGATCCAAAAAAGCGTTTGCTTTTATGTTTGATCATGCTCTTCTAAGTATATACCCTCAGCTCAACCCTCCATATTCCAAACCAAAGAAGTAGTGTCGACTTAATTTTTCAAATGTTCCGTAATCTTGACGACATTGAAAAAAGAATTGTTAATAACATAATAACGTCCTTTTATTTTTGTTACAGCAAAACATCAACGCAACAGCGCCAGAGACGCGACTTGAAGCGTTAATTCTATACGAAAATACCCATAAGTTATACAAACATGATATATAAAGACTTAGTAGTATAAAAAGTGTGATATTAGACTTTAATTAGTTTTAAGTGTTAAATTATTCATATAGCTATATCTCAGTTCAGATCCATAATAATTATTTAATTATAGATGTCAAAATAACTTCTTATAATAAGAGTCATAATAGTTTGATGAGTAAAATTTTACGAGCACTTAATGAAATAGGCCCATAGAGTTAAATGGAGAAGCTTTCCATTTTGAGGCTCAGATTTCCATAAATTGTACTGCAACCTACACATCTTTATCTTCTTAAACTAAAATCAATTTATTATTTACATGATAGTATTTTAATATGATCTAAATTCTAAATAATGAAGAATTGGTAGGTTCGTCTTATATCATAGCTAGATTTTGTCCGCGGCTTCGCTCACGTTAAGTTTGTTTTTTCAAACCCCTACTTTACCCCCTTAGGGGTTTAATTTTCAAAAATTCTTTCTTAGCAAATGCCTACATCAGAATAGCTATCTGTATTCCAAATCTCAGCCTGATCCGTCCAGCGGTTAGAGCTGTACGTTGATAGATCAGGCAGTCAGTCACCTTTGCCTTTTATATGTTTAAGAAGATGCCTATTGTATTATACCTGTTGCACTATGATATAAAACATGAATTATTACAATATGGGGTATGAGGTATTCTATAAAAAATGTTTAGTATTCCGCCCTGGAAGACGGATTTGTTAGTGAAAACAGTAGTCCTCGCGGAAATCATGATGAAAATAAAATTTGAATAAATTTCATTCCTGTCATGGAATTCTTGGCAATAATCAGATAGAAACAGGCAAACTGTGAACTGTGTCTGAATATAATATGACCGTTTGTGCATGGATCATCTATAGATGAAGGAATACTTCGATTCAAGATTAGCTAAATCCAGAATGTTCGGAATTCTGTGTATTTCACTCAGGTTTTTGGTATGTTTAGCATTAGCGATGGTATCAGTGGCATCACCATTGCTGCAATTGCCAGAGATTAGTTAAAAAAGCATGTACTCGGTCATTAGACAAAATTTACATACAAAAATAATTTTGCCTAAATTCGGGAAATGTTTTTTAATTTTAATAAAATTCAAAATTGTTTATTTCATATTGGCCAAGTTGTGGCTCTTATGACAAGTCGAAAATCTACCATATATAATAAATAATAATATAATGACTATTAACTTGCCATTTTACTAATTTGGGTGCGTGGAATGGCAAACATGGCGCGTATTCGGGAATTTACCACAAAATCCCCGAATACGCGCCATCTTTAACACTAGAATTCAATGAGCACCTGAAAAAACTTTACATTCATTCGTATCAACCTATCGTCGCCGGCTCACTACTGGGCCCTGGTCAGATTTCACACACACTTTTGAGAACATTAAAGGAAAGGAAAACTCTCAGAGGTTCCTCGCGATGTTTTTCTTCACCGCAAGTAATAATATTAAATTACATAAAATGTAAAAAAATCCGTAGATCAAAATTGGGATCGAATTCTGGAAAGGAGGTGGAAATCTTGACCACTAAGCTATAAACGCTTCAAAAGGTTCTATATTACTCTAATCTATGTCTACATAATATTGCATTGGAAATTGTTTGCAATGGACCTAATAATTTTAAAAAACATTGATCCACTCATAGTAATTATGAAATGCTAGGAATCGCTCAAAACTTATAAATCTGATAGCATAAACTAGTTATCACCTACTTTATATTTATTTAAAAATTCTATTGAGGTTATTATGTCGAAAACGATATAGTTTACAATGTAGTATAAGAACATAGTTCGTTAAGATACTCGCTTTCTTTCAGTGCGAGTTTTTAAAAAAACAAACAAAGATAGCAATGTTGGGGCATGTAAGAAAAGATATAGAAAATTCCTATTTGTTGTGGATTTTTTGAAGTAAAAGCCGTCTTTATATTTAATAGGTAGTGTTCAGGGCTTTGTAAATAATTTTCCCGCCTTCACATAGTTTTATAATATTGTAAATATTAATAACCTATATATACACTACATATCTGTATGTAAAAATATCTTTACTATTAATATACTTACACTGCGTATGTATATTGTGATGTTATTTTCCGTCCAAAATAAATACAAAAGCGAATTATTAAGTTATGAAATAAATATTTATATACTTGATTTTTTATAAGTGCCTTTTTGAATAAAACTTTATACAATAACAACAAGTTTTATTTTCCCACAATAATGTTATAGTACGTATGACGCACGTATCATTTTTGTATACCTAATGGTTAAAATTTACATAATATTATTATTAACTTCGAAGATATCTCTGACACAGACTTCATCTCACAAAAAAATACAACGGGTTCGATTCCCGAAGACGTGAAATTTTTTCAATTCTGATTGTTTATGGAAGAAAAAAGCTTAAAATAAAAATGATTTTTAAAAATCTGACTTCAAATGTGATAGTGTAAAATAATTTTGTAAAGCCGCTCGACCGCTCGACTTCAATATACATGTACACACAAATTTTTTTTATAGTTTGTAGTGGCGTTTGAAGTAGGTTTTTTTAAAGTAATTTTTAAGCTAAATAATTTCTTTTCATTAAAGGGGACACCCTGTTTTAAACAAAAAAAACTAAGCTAAATCAGTTTGTGAACACGTCATGGGAACATAAAAAAATATAATATCTATATAACGATCTTTTAATGTAATATATACTCGTATATCCATATCACGCAATCTATAGGGACATGTTTTGGAATTATTTATTTTCACATATGTGTGTCTAATATGTACTTTTTAAATGTGAATCAATCTAAAAAAGTATAATGGAATGATTATTGATGAACTTAAAAACTAAAGCGACGAGGGTTCAAAACGCGCCCTAGTCTGAGAAGAGCCCACAGCAAACTAAGCTGTCAAAATTATTACAGTAGATATAATTATAATATCCTTCTATGATCCTAGAATCCTACCTCCTCTTACGATGCTACGATCTATTACAGTTTAGAAACCTGTCTCGTGAATTAAATCCGCCCCTAATATTTCACAGTCCGCGCACCACAATTCTCAATTACCTTACGTTTTTAAAGAGCTCCTAATTAAACATTTATCACCCGGCCGAAGTCAATAGACAACTATATTTATAGCGACCGTGGGCGCCTACACGCGAACCCAGCATTTGCATAATACAACTTCAGTTGGCAGTATTAAGACTTAATTGTTCGCGAGAGGTATCGCTACACGTACATTTTATCCCGCTGCTTATTCCGCGTATATTTATTTACATTTCACGCTTTTACTTTAAAGTGTTCATTAGGCGTGAGTTATAGGAACTGTTGAATTGAATTGGGAACATCGAAATTTAATAGCTCCTTTACTTTGCTACATTTTCTGGTAGATTCTACGAATGGCAAGTAACACTGTTAGTCAACTTTGTAGAGTATAAAAGACAGTGTTGCCAACGGGGTGACCAAAATAAAACTAATATTCAACTCAATTCGCACAATGGTAGGTTTCACATCAGTCAACTCGATGAGTTGCGTAGGCGATATAAAATTGAGATTCCCGTATGAAAATAGTTACTTAAACATTAAATCTTTGATTACTTAAACTTTACAAAATACTTGCAAGAAAATTAAAAAAAAAAATCTAAAAATTTTCAATTCGTATATTTTAATCCATATATTCACTATTTAAAGCGTGTCAATAACCACTGCATACTCTATATATTGAGATTGCATTCCCTTTTACCAAAATATGGTAAAACGTGTAGAGCTACCGAATAATAATAACGATGATGTTTATATTAAAGTTGTAAGAAAAGTTTTATTTTATATTTTGTTGCCTTACCAGGACTTTTTACCTTACGGATTCAAATACTCGTAGATTAATAAGCATTAGGAAACTGCATAATAAAATGCGTATAAATACAGAATAAGCACAAGTTTTCTGATTATACTAGACCGGGACATACCCAAGCAAATCATTATATTATGGTGTACCTAACCAATGATAAAATAGGGCCTGCGTAGATATCCGGTAGAATATGCAATAATAATTATTTCGTACTGGTACCTACACTTATTCGCTTCTAGTATAAAACAAATTGCGAAGATATTTAATACATCACTCTTGTAACTATAAAACGGCGGGAGTTAGTTTGAAAAACCACGCGAGAGGAGCCACGGGGGGTCGCTAGTGTCCCTGATAGACTAGGAACGGAAGTCACTAAAAATTAATAGTTAACTTTACAACTAGACGTAAGTATTTGCTTTATATATGGCCACACTTACACTAGTATGTTTTTACGGAAGTGACTTACGTAACTAACAGTTCCTTGTAGCATTGAGGAGTTAGGTCCTGGAGTTTAGGAGAAAGTCAAACAGACAAATATTTTAAAATTTAATATTTGTTATCAGTAAGTACCTGTCTTATAATATATTATACTTTCACCCCTATCGTATATGCATTTAGTAAAACTGGATTAATTTTACAAGTTGGGTAAATATATCAAGTCAGTGCACTTTGCCTATCATAGAATGCAGGGCTACCATAACAATTACTATTATTTGTTACAATATTTTCGACCAATACATTGACCCAACATGCTAGTCCAATGTGTTACAGGCCCTTTACACTCAGTTGCGCCTGCGGTAGTAACCTCTCGTTTCTTCAAGTTATTGTAATTGTAAGTATAGGCTCTGAAGTAAGTATAATACTTGAATGTATTTTGTTTCTATTATCGGTTAACCATAGGTTTGATGGTCACTATCAGACCACCCGGTATAAATAATAGTTCCTATAAACATTTATAATGTCTGAGTTTAACGCTGCTCGTTTCGGCGGCTTTCCTAAAATTGTGCGCTTAGTTATACAGCATGCTCCGATAATAATTATCTTCATTATTTCTAGTACGAAGAAGTGAATGAATAATATAAAAAAAAATCTAATTCATTTTGATGACCTTAAACGAATTTGAGTGATAATAATGAAAGTTTGATTATTATTTTAAAAAAATACAATTTTATTTAGAAAATCAGGTAAATATTTTAAAAACAGAAGCATTACGTAAAACGGAAAAGAAAATATTGATGTTTTATTGCATAAAACATTTTAAAATAACGTGCCATGCCATTAATTAAATATTATCTAAGAGTAAATTGTACCTTTGGATAGCCAAGCTGAACGTGAGTATAATCTAGAACATATATAATAATAACTTAAGTGAATTAAGTTAAATAAAAAAAGAAATCAATTTTAGAAACACGCTGTACAGAGAAATATACTAGTCGTTGAAGCACTGAGAATTGCATTAATCATCATAACCTGATCGATACAATATTATTTATTAATGTTAGTTATTTATAAGTGAAAGCCTTCTAAAACAAAAACAACAATAATTCTATTATTATCTCATTTTGAGTGGGAAGACTAAGTAAACAATACTGTTGCGTCTGTGATTATCAACCACGATACTTCTTTTTTTTTTAACTTTCTTTGAAACTTTGAAAAGTTTCACCTATAGGAATAACTTAATTTATTCATTATCTCAACATATCGCTGGCCCAATACAGGTTTATTGCTTCTCAGAATAAGAAGAGTTTAGTCTAAGGCTGAAATCTATAGACCGCACTCTAACTCTGCTCAGACTCGAGACAGAGTTAAAACGAGACAGATTTATGTCAGACGTAGACAGAGAAGGCAATAGACCAAGGTACTGTGTAACCGCGACTGAAATAGAGATAACATGACGTAACGATGACGTCACATGACAAGTTCGAGTTTAATGTTGCCACAATAACTGCACTCCCCTAGTACCCCAAATTAGATGGAAAATTCTTCCCAGGATTTTTAAATAAAACGACAAAACAGATGCTGAACTGTTTTATTTTTTAAATAACATACCTACACATATAAGGTTGTCTGGGAGAGACATACCTATTAGGGTAAACTTCTATTTTTTACATATATCTTAATATTGTGTGCAATAAATAATTTATTATTCTTTATTGCACACAATATTAACTTCAACCACCATTTAAAAGTATAAAATAATTTTAGTTTGTACATGTAAGTCGGTTCTTTAAAAATATTTTTTTTTTTACTAAAGTTTTTTAATGTAGTTTCATAGGACCAATTCACTAGATAATTATTTGCTCCTTAAAAAAAATATTGAAATGCCGAATAGAAATTTAGCATATGTGAGTCACTTTGAAAAAAGATGTATGTAACACAAAGGAAAATTTTTTTTCGTTACTAGTAAGAATGTTACACAAAATAATTTTTAATGAACAGTTAAAATTTTCCTTCGATCGAGTAATGCTATTGAATTAAAAGCAACAAAAATTGTATATTTAGTCATCAAAATCATCATTAATGAAATTAACAGTATATTCCTTTTTTCAGGCAGTCGTATAAAACTGCAACTCTTCATAGTTTAAGTTAATAATTATTTAAAAAAAACATTAAAAATCTGCCTCGAGCTATTTAAAAATGGCTTTAAAAATTAAGAACTTTGTAAATAAAATAATTCTTAAGATCGCCAACAGTTCTCGACTGGTCGTTGGACATTCGAACGAAACTTCAGGATGATTCAGAACAGTAACCGACACTATCTAACTGAATACACTTTAATCATCGCCGACATAATATATTATATTCTAGTATCCATCATCTTTCTTTTCTTTTCTCATAATATTCATTTCTTCCATCACGACTTTATTTTGTTTCAACAAAAATTAAAAAAAAAAACGGTGGTGACACACTGACAGACAGACGGACAACGAAGTGATCCTATAAGGGTTCCGAAGTTTTTTTCGGAACCCTAAAATTGAAAAAGTAGCCAAAGTAACCCGCCGTTACGGTATGTCAGAGGACATTACTAAAAAAAACCTATCTCCGTGCCAAATTTCAGCCATATCGGTTTAGTGTGGCGTATTGAGTAACAAACATCCATATGTTTGTTACTCAATCACGCCACACTAAACCGATATGGCTGAAATTTGGATGTATGTATGGATGGCCATACATACATTCAAACTTTCACATTTATAATATAAGTAGGATAGGGAAAATCGGGACATTGTATAGGTACCTAAAGCTGGCAACACACATAGATACTAAATTTTCTTATTAACTGTCAGTTTGTTTCGCACAAAAGTGTGTCGACCTTGAAAAAAACTGGTTACACGATGAGGGACAAAAAATTGGGTAGCTGCGTCTCTGTTTATCACATTAATAACTTTATTTCTGCTCTCTTTTTAGTGTGAGTGAGAAAGAAATCGTCACTGACTCTATGTCTTCTCTCTCTACGATGTCAGAGTACATTCGTGTCCCGTTTTAACTAATCCGAGCTAAGTGAGCGCACGCTTTATAGATCTCAGGATAAGTGTTGATTGGCAGTTTTCATACACTTTGAGAACCTTATGGAGAACTTTCAGGCATGCAGGCTTCCCACACGATATTTTTTTCATTGTCAAAGCACACTTACTTACTACTACTTACTTAGTATTACTATTTTCTTACTATTTAGTAGCTAACGCACTTAACTCAGAAAAGTCCAGACCCCCAAAAACAAATCAAAGTATTAACCACTAAGCCATCGCCGCCATTTTTAAAGATAAATTACTTTTTCTACTATTTAATGTGGTATGTGTGTAAAAAATGACCAAACGCGGCTTCACTTATGATACTTACAAGTTACACCTTATCTTGTGCTCCCATTTAACTTTTTGCACTTATCGTACAATCAGAGTATTGCATTTACAAGCTGAACTGTAATCACAAAAAGCTCGATTAAACCAACAATTCAGAACAGAGCACAATGCCATAGATCGCGCTTCGTGTACAGTCAGCATCTAAAAAATTATCTCCCCAATTTATGGGATGAAAGCAAGACATAAAACTTATAATTAAGTACTACTATATTGTTTTATTTAATTTTCCTGAAGCACTTTACTCTCACCGCGAATTTATTTTTTACCCAAATCTCCGTCACGTCTTGATAACTTCTTCTTTCGTAGATAGTTCCGTTCCGTTTTCCTACATAGGTTTTATTTACACAGCTGGTATTTGTTGTACAGATATTTTACAGTTTTTAAGACAATATAATTCTCAAAATAGACTCGATACTAGGTGTTTCTCAGGCCTTAAATTTTTATTGTAAGAATTAATCTTATGTGTTTGTTTTTTCATATGATTTTACTTTTATATTAATTTTCAAAGTGTTCTATAATAAATTGAGCAAACTGTTATTTGAGAATAAATTCTTTAAACCTTAACCTTATGTGCCAAGAATAATGGGTCCGATCTATAAAAACCAATATCGCTATCATATTCCTACTATGCCGTAGTTCAGAGGCGGCTCTAGCCCATGTAGCGCCCGTGTGCAATCTATATCTTGGCGCCCTCTAGTAGACGCGCGGCCAAAATGGAATACTTACAATACAAGAATACCTTTTGACTTACAAAAGGTGCAAAAAATGGTGCAATTTTAAATGATGTCGGGAAGCAAGCAAGCGCGGCTCGGCGCGGCGCCCCCTACAATCTTGCGCCCGTGTGCGTTGCACACCCTGCACCATAGGTAAAGCCGGCACTGCCGTAGTTAGTACTTGTTCAATGTTTCTGTTATCCACAGTAGACTTAGGCTGCAATCTATAGACCGCTCTCTCACGCAGCTTAGACTCAAGACAGGGTTACTCATGTAACCTCTATCTTAAGGCTGAGCTAAGTCAGAGCGCGCTCTATACAAGGTGTTAGTTAATGTCCCTATCCTACCGAAACCCATAAGTTGGGGTCGGTGTATAGATACATGAAAAAATATCATGAGACGTGTAGCTCATATCCTGGCCAAGTTATGAGGACTTCAAAAATTCACCATAAATGTATCGGTGGCAGCCCTTTAAAACAGCTGATTCAATGGCGATGAACTGCCAACGATAAAACTATGAATGAATGTGTGTAGGCCTACAACGTACTACTTGTTATGCTATAACGTTGCGATAAAATATTCCAGATGCGATACCTAACCATTAATCGGCATGCAATTAAACCTGTAACCTGTAGTATTGTTCAGTAGAGTGAAAACCGATTAGAAATCTTGTATTTTTGCAAGAATATTCCAGACTACTTTCGGACTCCGTAAGTTAAAGTCCGTACCTACGTAGTCCATAAAGTGACTGCCGCCTCTTTCTTTGCAGGAAATTAATATCTCGTTAATTTGTGTTGTGGTTTTGATTAACAATTACTGTATGTGAATGAACGAATGAATGTGTGTGATATTTTTAATAATAAATCAATTTCAAAACGATACAATAATTATTATTATCGCTTGCAGTACAGTGCTAGTTTTAGTTCCTTTACCGATGCCGCGTACGTGGGCGTGGTTTGAATATTAAATACGTCGAAACACCGTAAGGGCGCGCCTTCACTGAGGACATTGTAAAAATCATAGACGTCGCGACCACAACGCACCGTGGAAATGTCCTCTGTGCACCATAAAACCTGCAATGCGACGATGTACTAACATTCTAGCGGTATCCACACTTCCCAGCGTGTGCATGTCAAGATGATTAATTACGATATCGATTATCTGATTTCCTTGATTCAGGAACCTCCTGTCCTTTGGGAGAAACCAGTGGAAGAATACAAAGATAAATTTCCAAAAACAAGCGTGGAAGGAAGTATGTAAATGTTTACATCTCAATTTTGAGGAGATGAATACGCAGTAGGTACTTTCTTTTGTGTTTTTTCTTGATGCATCTTAACGCAAGCAGAAGTAGTATTTAGTGCGGTCCATGTCTCACTAGAAAGTAAAATAATGGTAAGCGTTTACTCGTACGATGTCCTATGCGATGAAATTTTTCGTTGCGTAAACGCAACCGCAAATCTTGTGTGTAGCCTCGCCTTTACTCGCGGGGCGGAGTCAAAGAATTCTTGGAAATAGTGTAGGGGACCAAAGTGTTTACGTCTTTAGGAATTTTGCCTTTACCTGGGGAAAAACAACACAAAATACTTGTATTATACAAGATTTTTGCTTAACTATTTTTAAAGGAATTGATGATAATTGCGAGTGCATTTAATAATTTTGGAATCTAACAGTAACTACCAAATGTTAGGTAAATTCTTGAGATAAAAATGTGGCTTTTCAAATGTAACACTTTTGTTAATAAGTATTTTTTAAATTGCTACCTAAAGCAGTATTCAGTTTTTCATTTTACAAGTTATTTGCCCAAAGAAAGTCAAAATCTTTTTTCTTCTTCTTCAAGGACTTCTAGGGAATTTTTTTTGAGGGAAAACGGGTAAAATCAAAAGCATGAGTGGTAACACTCGTTTTGAACTTGTTGTTATGTCTCCAGTTAGGGTTTCCAAAATGTTTTTTTCTTAATTAATTAATTAATTTTGTATGAAAGTTTTTGATAATTAATTTTCACTTTTTACCACCGCCATTGTGTTTATAGGGTCAAAGTGCATGGGTGGTTGCTGGTAAGTTATACACATTAACAAACACCTTGTAGATATCAGACTTAGTCTTTTGATCTAAATCTTCAATGAATAAAAATCAAATTTTTGAATAAATAGGTATTCACTTTCATATCTGAAGCTGCCTGTACCGACTACTACACATACCAAAATATATCAACCGCTATCGCTAAATTTATCAACTACTTTGAAGGTCAAGTTACATTGGTGTATTTGGTCCACCCCGACCCAGACGACTATCAGTAACGGTGACAATAAAATTATTAATTAAACAAGGACAAACTTAAAAATATAAAAATCTTTATAATTATTATTATTTATAACTATTATCCTAGAATTTTTTCAACTTTCACAACGTTTAAACTTTGAACTGACTTTATTTAATTTATTAAAAACTTTATTTGTATAACATTGAAATTGGTCCCATTTAAAAGAAAAAAAAATTCCACCTTTAAGGGTGGTCACACACTGTTTTCCCGATTCTATCACGCATAACTTTGTACTGAGTTATCCGTTTTCTATGATCCATTTTTTTATAATAATAAACGGTAATGAACGTTGATTAATATGGAAAAATTAACAGTCTGAAACATCGTGTCTAAACTGGCGACCCTAACTATCAGCTGCATAAAAAATCCAATAAAGCCAGCACAAAATAGAAGAGTTGTTTGGATCAATATGGAGTGTTGTTCAAAACAAACTGCTTTGTCATAGGGCGTAATCGAGGCTGCCGGTGGCGCCTTTGTGAGAGCCGTCCGTCGTCGGGTTTTTGTGGCGATATCTGATGGGTGCTGCTCCCATTTTGCCGACAAAAAACCAGCACGTCCATGCCTCAGCACTATCGTTCATTTGCCTCGTTGCTTGTTGGCCCAATATTGGGATTCAAATGTTGTCTGCGCTCAATGTGAATGTTTTTTGTGGAATGCAATGAGAAGGTCTCCAGCTTTCCGTACCGGTGGTAGAGTCTTGATTTGTCATAAGTGCCACAAGTTGGCCTACATGAAATAAATGGTTTTGATTTTTTTTTTTTTGATTTTGAAGACTTGCATGATTTTGAGACTTAAAAGAGATTATCCATTTAAAATTCCGCGCTCGCTCCGCTCGTGTCAGATTGGTTACAATATTAATATTTCATTTATTCGTTCAGCCATTCGTGGGATGGCTCTGCCAAGTACCAGCTTACTGCATTGGATTCTGTGGATCGATGCGCCAGAAGACTCATTGGTGACGTAGTGCTGGTCAACTCCAGACTTCAAAGTCTGGAGCATCGGCGAAAGGTTGCCTGTCTGTTAGTATTCTGCAGAACTTATTTCGGAGAGAGCGTTCAGGAACTTTTCAACTTTCTAGCATCGAAACACAAGGTACAGAATTGGTCTGCACCCTACATAGTTGAAGTCCTATGGACGCGCACTAAGCGCTTTGCTTCCTCGTTCCTGATACGCACCGCTAAAATTTGGAATGCCCTTCCGGCTTTCGGTTTTCCCTATAACTACAATTTGGGTACCTTCAAATCAAGAATGAATAGGCATTTTCTAGGCAAGCGCATTCCATCTTATACTACATCACTCACTTACCATCATTCACTTACCATCAGGTGTGATCGCAGCCAAGCCTTAGTCCATATATATTTAAAAAAATCTCAATTCATTGACGGTCCACTAGGCACAGGTCCCCTCTGGAATGAGAAAGGTTTCCCACCCACCTATAGGAACATTTTGGGGAATTCTCATATATGCAGATTTTCCCACAATGTTTTCATTCACTATTAAAGCATATTAGATGCTTACAACGCATAACAACTTACAGCATTTATATGTTTTAAGCTCTAGATTGCAACCATTTGACCACTGGTATCGGAACCAGCAACACGTTAAACTCATCATTAATTACCCACCCGATTTGATTTAGACTCGGCGATTTCACACTCCTTAATCGAGACAAAACTTACGATCGCTGCTTGAATTAATCGATAATTGTGCATAAATCATCGATGTTCGATGCGCGAGCGGTATCGGGTGCGAAGAGCTAATTTATCGCCGGTATAATACCGGGATGGCGTGTTTGGGGGACATTACTCGCAGCAATCCCGGCTTATGATGGTAGGATGAAGTGGATGCTGGGTGTAACTTATTTGATCTCCGGTTCGTGTTTGGAACTGAACACAACTAAAACGAAATGCGAACTAAGGATATCATGACCGATGTAAGTATTCTACTTTGATAAAAGAGATCAAGTTTGACTGGTAGCATCAAAATGGGATTATCCATCGATGAAAGCCATTCGTCAGGGTAGTCTATAAGTTGGAAAATCACTCTGATGAGTTTTCACGGACTAAAGAAAGTAAAAAAACAAACATTTTTAGTGTGACCATTCACACAGTAGATTCTTCGATTACCCTTCGTACCTCTACCCGTGATAAAATTCTCTTATGCTCGTTTTCACCAACCATACCTAAATCATTTCCTAAGTAAAAGTCTCTTTACGAAGGTAGCCCCTTAATGCAATTCCTTATTCAATATCATTTTCACACTTAAGCGATCCTTAAAGGTTCGAAAAAATGAAATTTATAGTAAACATCACCTAACTTAGCTTAGGTAGCCCGTTAAACTTAGGGAACGTTTGCGAAAACGGGAATTAGATTCTTTTAGCCATTTTTAATGATTAGGTTACATTATACTATACTCGTAAAACGTCAACTTTTGTTCAAACTTTGTTGTTTGTGAGAGCACGTTATCTTTCTTCACAATTTGCAATAAACATTTTGTAAAATGTAGAAATACTCTTCTTCGTATTAATCTATACTAATATTATAAAGCTGAAGAGTTTGTTTGTTTGAACGCGCTAATTTCAGGAACTACTGGTTCGAATTGAAAAATTATTTTTGTGTTGGATTGTCCAATTATCGAGGAAGGCTTTAAGCTATACATATAACATCACGCTGCGACCAATAGGAGCGAAGCATCAGTGAAAAATGTTGCAAAAACGGGGAAAATTATCCATATTTAAAATATATTTTTTTTTAAATTTCTTAATCGCGATCATAATAACAAAAGTTGACGCATACGAAGTCGCGCGCAACAGCTAGTAAACTATAAGTAGGTATACTGGTCTTATAAGTTATACAAAATTTATGTACCTATACTATCATATATCAAGATCTATCAAATGTAAACTAAAGCAAACAGTCCCGGAACCTTGTTTACAAGCGAAGCTATCTGGTCCAGCGGAACCGCAAACAAATATCCGAGGTGTAATTTTATCTCGTGCCAGCAAAAACCACGATGATTGCCAATCGCCACACCATGCCATTATACGTTCTGATTTCATATTTAGGGATGTGAAAAGTATCAAAACTTATTCTGAGTAGGTAGTTGTTCTTCTGTTTGGTGCTGGTGTTTGACCGACAGCAGAAAGAATGGTGCTGCTGTAAGTTGGGTGTAACGAATAGGAGACGTGTATTGATCAGGAAAAAGTAACCAACTTACTAGAAGTAGTAATGTAGGTATGACGTTCGACAAAAGCTAATTAAAAGTTACATAAAAAGTAAAAAACTCTTGTCTAACGGAGATATTTCTACTAAAAGTCTTCGGTTCTGTAAAAATGAAAATAGTCGTATATCCTACTATCCTACTTCCTACTATCCTACTAATATTATAAATGTGAAAGTGTGGATGTTTGTTACTCAATCACGTCGCAACGACTGAACCGATTTGGCTGAAATTTGGCACAGAGATAGATTAAAGTCTGGAATAGCACATAGGCTACTTTTTATCCCGGAAAATTAAATAGTTCCCGCGGGAATAAAAAAACTCTCAATCCACGCGAACGAAGTCGCGGGCATCAGCTAGTAGCTCTATAAACCCCATCTATATGTGGCAATACGGGCACCAATATATTTTCCTTTTTTGCAATTTCTAGGCATAGTTGAGGACCAGAACAAGCATAGGTCGGAAAAAAAGATGATTCCCGCGGATTTTTTAAAAACAATACAACACACGGACGAAATTTTGGGTAAAAGCTAGTTTACACATAGTTTACATGAACTTTTTTTTTAATTCTAAACTTTTCCTTGACGCTTTCAAAAGTGTCACAACAAACAGGTCCAATGAGGTTTTTTTTACCCGATACTATAAGGTTTCTTGAAATGAATAAATGCGCACCACTAGTGGTGAAATGCTAGGGCACGTGGCGGTGCAGAATATTTTCACCATAAACCTACAACTTTTTACATGCATTCCATTCATCCACATGACTTTGGTAATAAAGTTCAAACTCCCATAACCTCATCACCTAAACTGGCTTATGATAGTAAGTAGGATCACGTCCGAATATTATTTGTTTGCCGTTCTGATTATAACCTCTTCAAGAATATTTGCTTCGGCACTTATAGCGATTTGGCGAATGGAGCGTATCAATCACTTTTTTGCCGTATTATCATAAAGTTGGTATAATTTTTTGGTGCAGGTAAATCCAGTAGATATAGAAATAAGAATTTTTTTTTTGCAATAAATATGGTTTGAATACATATACTTGGCAGTAAATGAGCACATTAACTTCCAATAATAGCTTTTATTATATAGCTTTTGCTTTATAGCCATAGCTTTTGCTCACTTCGTCCGCTTGGAGTTAGTTTTTGAAAATTACATTTTTAAAAACTTTAAATTAAATTTTAAAAAAACTAACTTTTTTGAAAATCCAGTCACTTTCCAAGTCCACAACTACTCAACTGATCCCAAAAAAAAATATATTTGTATCTTATATTAGTTACAAATACTATTGTTTCAATACTTTCTATTCATTAGGTAATTACGTACCTACACTACACTTACCACTTCAGCTCCAGCGATTGTCAAAAATAAATTAGTAGGTAGTCAAGCATGTACCTACCTAATATTATGTAAAGAAAAAGTTATATATATGTGAAAATTTTGTAATCATCATCATCAAGCCATTGCTGGCTAGGTCTCCTCTCAGAATAAGAAGTGTGTAGGTCATAGTACCACCACGCTAGCCAAAGTGTGGATTAACAGACTTCACACATCTTTGAGAACACTATGGGAGACTCGGGTAGATTTTGCCACGATACTTCACTTCACCGTAGGAGCAAGTGATATTTAATTGCACATAACTCTGAAAATTCGGAGAGGCGTGCCCTTCATCGAATTTTCACAGAATGTGTATTTCTATTGCCGCTGTAACAAAAAATAATAAAAATTTACAAAAAAATTAAAAAAGTAGGTACATAGTGGTACGGAACCCTTCCTGTGCGCTTGCTCTTGCCTGGTTATATTTACCTGTAGTGCTGCAACGAACGCGATAATAACGATATCGAAATTATGAATGAATGAACTGTGGGGTTAGTGTAAGATTTAACACGATTGATCGTATTCGTATACTATGACATTAGCGTCAAAGTAAAATGAACCTTAAATGTATTAAGTTAAAGTCACAAATTCAGTACAACCAATATTAGTTAAGAGCGTATCCGTATACGTAAAAGTATAAAAATGTATGCATGAAATTGAGCTCTAATACATTGTGCTTATGGTTGATTTTACTTTGACGCTAATGTCATAGTATACGAATACGATCAATCGAATTAAATCTCATACTAACCCCATCGAGAAGACGCACATGAATCTAGATTCAGTACGGTTGCAAAAACGTTATGATATTATTTTATTAATGCAATACAGATTGGAGATTTTATCTCAAAGAGTATTGCAAAGTAATTTCCTGATCTCCCTGTCAAAGATTTCCTCTCGATAGCGGGTCGCACATATTAATTATCTTGAATATCTTTCCATTATTCAATTCTCTGAAGTGGTTGTGAATGAATATTTGAATTTTATAATGGAAGAAGCTGGGATAGAATAAATAAAATTGATTAATTATTATTCGTGCTTGCCGAACTAAAAAGTATTCGGATTTTTCTATTCACAAAAATTTATTATATAATATAATTATTATGATGGATTTGATAAAAAGCTGATTGAAGTGTGCCGCGAAAAGAACCAATTGACTCGTGTTTGAATATTTTTAGACCACAAGGAAGTTCTTTAGATTTTCTATAAGTAAATAAAAATGGATACCTATACTTTAAATATAAATGATTGAGATCTCAGTTGACTGAAAGCCCTTGAGGGCTACCTTGTCATCGAATAAAAAAAAATAAAAAAATTCTTACTTGATCAATAAATAATCAATATTTTACAGGCGGGCTCAAGCCCTAGTGGAAGCGTATGCAAGAGTCTTTTCTTCAACAGTGGACGTTTATAGATTGTTTAGAATAAAAGAAGAAGTACATTTTGTTTACATTAATAAGTTAATTGCGATGTTTTTTTTTTTAATTTTTCTCCCATACAATTCCCAAAATCAATACCTACTTATATCGGTATCGGTTATCATATCTCATTTGAAATCTACAATAACAAAAACTAGCTAAAGTCCAAAAACCCGCCAAATCTCACCCGACTTTTTACCGATTACGTCACTAACGGTTGCGGAGGTATGGTGGGTAACAGGTGAACACACACCTGCCAACCGTCGCTGCCTCCACTTGACATTACCTCTGCCTTTGTTACAAACGGTCTGCCATGGCTATATATTATTTAATTACGGCTTTTTTTGCTGTCCGTTCGAATGTTTTCAAACGTTTGTTATAATGTTGACAACAAGTGCCCTCTTTTTAACTTCCGGACAAATAGTGTTCACTCAATTCTGTTTATGAAAAGACCATGTCATCTGGGATAAATGGTCGAAGATAGATAGGTTGGAAGGCATAGTATTCAAGACTGCAAAGAATCTACACAGGTGAATAAAATTAAGGTGTTTGTCTATGATTTCGAAATAACTGTTTTTTAATAAATTCATATTCTAATTATTTCAACTATACCTATCATAATTCAAGAATGCATTTTCTTATACTTTTGTCTATTTGTACGGACCAATCCTCGGAACGGCTGAACTGATATCGATGGGATTTTCACAGACAGGTATAATACAAATTAGGTAACGTTTTAGTCCAAGAATAATTACTTACACCGCTGAGAGGTTCTTAGCGAAATGCACAGAGAAAGCTTGCATGTGTGTTCCCGGCTTTTCAGGAATTTACGTACGGAAAGTTGGATGGCCAAACTATTTGCTTGATCTATTGAAAATTTCTTATGTTGTAGACAGTCTGCACCTATCAGACATTTCACCGGCCAATAAATTAGTAGAAAGCTAATGAAGGCCGCGCAATGGAACAATGTGCTGGGGTTAGGACAGGTGCGGTGCGCACGCGCCGACCGTTAGCGGTAGAAAGTGCGCGACCGCGCCAGCACGCCACTAGGGTGACTATACTCCACATATTCCACCGATAGGTACACAAAATCCACAAACCGGGTGACTATTATGCATTAAATAAATGAAGACACTCTTTGCGTTATATTTATCAAGGAACACCAAATTCTTTAATCCGCCAAACCCAAACCAGAAAAATCTGTATGGTAAGTAAGTACTATATGCCGCTCACGCTATATATTACGCTCTTGCAGAATAAATACAGGATCAACGCAACACCAAAATCTCTACGTCCGTTTCACTCCGACACCGGATCATTCCCTGGAGATGGTGACGTCTGAGGATGACGTTTTTCTCTTTCTTAACAAAGATCTTTTGCCTTTGTGAGGAATGGAGTTACGTGTATGAGGGTGTAAATTTTTTTTTATTTTTTTTAAAAAGAATATCAGCCAAGATGAACTTGACTAATATTCTCCTCTCCCCTCAAAATAAGCAGAAAGCTTGCTTTAGGAGTGGGTACGACAATAGTGCAACGGGTGGGGATCGAACCTGCAACCTTTCAGTTTGCAGTCGTTGGGCTATTGAGGCTTGAAATTATAAGTTTTATTTACTTTAATAACCGTGGCACCGAGTTTTTTTCCAAATATATTATACGACTAGACTAGCGCTTGACTGCAAACTCACCTGATGTTAAATGAAGATGCAGCCGAAGATGGAGCGTGATACCTAAATTTTAGTTACATGGAAAAACGGAAGACGGAAGGACTCATTTTTGCAATCAGGAACGAGGAAGCAAAGCGCTTAGTAAGCGACAGTGCAATGTCAACCACGTAACAGTGCCTTGCGTTTCAATGGTAGAAAAGACATTGTTCCTCTCGATAGGAAATAATTGAACTTCCATTTCATAAGAATTCTTGGTCACTCTAAAGTCTTACCGAACATACTAGTGTGATTAATGTCTGAAGGAAATTTGACGGCTGCTGTTGTTTTATCTACTTAACTGCACGCCTCAGTTTTTTGTCCACTCTTTATGAATGTGGAGCAGTTGTTAATGTCTTAGAAAAATTATTTAGAAGTCATCTACAGCGGATAGATCAAGGGATAGCGCAGATGTGGCATCCTTCTGATGTACCGTCAATTAGGTGTTAATTGTTTTAATTAAGAATACTTTTTTTAGTTATTCAACTATTTCGATGTTAAACAAAATTTATGAAATGCGAAATGATAGTTTATTAATGTTAATTTGCCACTTCATTACCTCATATAGCGTTGGAGAGAGCTGAGCTAATGTCTATTTTTATTTGTTTAATGTTTTAAGTTCTTTAAAAATACCTATAACAAATTTTTGTCAGACAATAAGGTCCTGCAAGTTGAGAATAATTTTTGATATGTCTACATGAAAAAAATATTCTCCAATCTCTATTTGTCTAAGGCTAGATGATTAGAGATGATTTTTAGCACTGTTTATTATTATTTCTACATAGATATTCTATAAAAAATCTCCCAGGCATTACAAATAATAATTATGGTTAGGTTGTAAGGTTACGTTACAAGAAATGAAAGAAATGAAGAGAAGAACACAATTATTTGTACAAAAAAAAATTGTACAAAAGTATCTACATACCAAAATATGGGTTAAATATTGCAAGTATACCTACTTGCTAAGTTATAATATAGAAACAGAAATACGTACTAAAATGCACCAACATAACGACGTGTCAACGTAGAATTGTCAACGAATAAAAAGAAAACGCAATTAAGTCAAGTTAAGTCCGCATCAGTCTATGTATATCTACATCAAACCTCTGTTATCTCTCTGATCTATGGTCAAAAATAATATACACGTACAGAACCGAGTATGGAATTAAATCGTCATTTTAGCTCCATTATGCATTACGGTGAAACAGTTTTCGTTTCGTTTATAGACTGTGATTATAAATGTACAATTATTTACATATATAACATACGAAACACCATGTAAATGCACCGGTTAAAGCTTAAGCAATGGTTTCGATCTATTCTAAATCACATATTAATGTGTGTTTGTAGAAACAATCAGAAGTGGTTTGAAAAAAAAATTAAGAGGCTAGAACAAGCAATTTGGTTGTAGACTCAGACGTAATTTATTCAACATTATTATTTCAATGGACTCGTAATCACAATTACCTACTTACCTTCCAAAATATACATTGCATTTTATTTTTTATTCGATGATTTCACGTAAAAAGTAATAAATGATGATGTAGGTGTCGATAATAATTTGGAATGGATAACTTGGAACAGTTCAATTACACCCCTATTCGGACGCGACTAGATAAGAAATAATTTAAATTAAAACTCATAAAATTACTCCTGCTGGGATTCGAACCTGGGACCTCCCCACTTGATCACAACACAAACATTGCACCAAGGATGTCGTCACTGTTAACCATTGTCATAGAAAAATATTTTTTTTTTATCTATGCCATTGTCCACCATTATAATGAAAATGATGAATTCCAATTTGTATAAGACGTAACTCCTAATCTATATGAAAAGATCAGAAAGTTTCTTCTATTTAAAATATAGACTAGGTAAATGGTGAAAAAAATATCGCGAGAATTTGCATTATCTTGACAGTGTAAACCACAAAAATCTCGTTCATCTTAAAGGAATGTTAAATCGCTTGGGGAAAAATTACCATATAAACAATATAGTAGATCAAACCCTGCATATATTCTTATGAAGAGACGATTAAGCACTACTGCGCCAGAAAGGTCATCCCTACTAATATTATAAATGCGAAAGTGTGTTTGTTGGTTTGTTGGTTTGTTGGTTTGTCCTTCAATCCCGCTGCAACAGAGCTTCGGATCGACGTAATTTTTTACATGTGTGTAGTTGAGAACCTGGAGAGTGACATAGGCTATTTTTTATCCCGGAAAATCAAAGAGTTCCCGCGGGATGATAAAAAACTAAATGTACGCGGACGAAGTCGCGGGTATCAGCTAGTAATCTATATTGATGTAATACAAGTTGGTATGACATTTGAAGGGACAAAGGACCCGTCTAAGCCTCACCTGCCCATAGACGTTACCCACATAATCTAAAATGAGAGTACTTTTTTATTGAAAGTCCGTTTGCATGATATCGTAACGTTTTAAAGTAGTCAGTGCAATGTTAGCAAAAAATAAGAAATTAAAATCTCCGTTATTTACCCAAAAATAAGCGACTGTACTAGAATTACACAAAAACCGGTGCAACTAATGCAAGTTATTATTTTTTCGTTGACGAATGTTTTTCTCAAAATTGAAGTAGCTTCTTTAAAGTATGTTTCTATCTATCTCTTTTATCTTTAGAAATTTTAAAATCGATACTATACGATATTTTACAAGACAGGTAAATTCAAAAGGATTTATGCAATAGGCAGCTTAAATATTTCATAAATACTTAATTGTAACATGACACCTTTTGTTTAAAAAATATGCACATAAAATCCAATAAGATTGAAGTAAATGTGTAAGACATATTTCAAAATTTTGATATCAAAATATAAATTCGAGAAAAACCCCTGAAGACTAATATAATGACTGATTTGATATGAAATATTTTTACCTACCATTAAATAATAAACCAAATTCCTAAGTTTTTATAAACTAAAAGTAATTTTTATATAGACTAGGTCCATGATATTCAATAAAACCACGATAAAACCCGGTGACTTATGAGAATAAAAAAAGCATTAGTTCACAAAAAGTTAGTTACCAATTTTTTGCTTCAGAAGAAAAACATGTCTGATTTGTAATAATATTATGTACAATGACATAAACCAAATGGCATTTATAAGAAGCCGGAGAACAAAATTTCGTGTTCACGATTTCTGTGGTGGAACGTGCCCTGATTTCGTAGTTTTTCTACAACCAAAACTTTGTAGTTTTTCTACAAAAAATTGTTTTGTACACCAAATTACGGCTCGTGCTAGCACCATGACGTCGCCTTTCGTCATCCTTCAACGATCTATATGGATCGAGTTCCACTTCTATGACTTTTTCTATCAGAAATTTTGGAAGCTGTATTCGTACAAAGACCTTCAGGCTATGTTATTCCAACGTCAGGATACAGGACGTCTTTTTCGTAGGCAAAAGTTTTTAGCCCAAATTAGATAAATCGTTTCGGTACTTACTCTAGTAGAGCAAATATCAACAGCCTTAGTAACTATTACTTATGTAATTGCAAAAACAGCTGATGAGTATTTGCCATGTATTAAACTAGACATTAAATTCCATAGGAAAAAATTATTGTAACCAAATCCTTTCACACAGGCTGTCTATCAAACCATAAATTAAAATGCAAAAAATATAAAATTTTTGTAGTTTTCTGGATGATTTTATTCAGATTATTTCTTAAAACATAATATAATGCAGAACCTTTAAAGCTGTTGGTGCTTTTTTAACTCGTAAAAAAACGTCGCAAGGTGCGTCGTACCGCGTCGAATCAGACCACGCGACACCGTGACCACTGGGGTGCGCACGCTTCGAAACCTATTATATCACCAATTACCTACGATAGTATTACTTGTTACCACGTCCATTGCGTGTTAAGTATGTGACGTATAAGTTTTATCATGATAATGAAGCATCAACGCTAAAAGTTTAAAGAGTCATATCATCCTAATCATCATCATTTTGTCGGGCTCATTCACCAACCTAAGTTGACACCACCACCAGGCTAGTCAGTCACAAGTAAATTATTTAGATGGTGTAAAAAGAACCTTCTTTCTTGTCAAGTCCTACTAGAAATTTTTAAAAATCAAAAAAGGCACAGTCTACTTACTTTGAAATCTTATTTTGAAACTTTGAGCTCATATTCATTCTTATATTAATTTTTATTTCGCTATTATTTAGATACCATAAACATCGGTAAGTGTTATTTCAGATGTTATTGGGTATCATTGTGATCAGCAATCAGTTATATAGCAAATATTATATAATTATATCGAAATATGACAGCTTCCTTCTGATATTGTAAATGCTAAAGTTTGGATGTAGGGATGGATGGATATTTATTACTCAATCACGCCGCAACGACTGAACCGATTCGGCTGGGTACAGAGGTAGATTATAGTCTAGAATAACACAGGCCAGGTACTTTTTTAAATAAGAGAGTTCCCACAGGAATCAAAACCTCAATCCACCCAAACGAAGAGGCGCGCATCAGCTAGTCTATACTATTATAATAAAGAGAGAGCGCGAATTTTGTGAGTTTGTATGTATGTCCGGAGCAAACTTTGGAACCACCGCACCTATTACAATAATTCTTTTACTATTTCAAAGGTACATTATTCCAGATGGTTATAGGCTATAATTATGTTAATAAATGTATTATGGCTAGATATCATGTGCAAATTTGTTAAAGAAGTCGGAAATTTTTTTTACTCTTAAACGTTTTCAAGGCGTGCGCTGGGTCATATACTGTTATTCGATGAAAATGATGTATGGGTAAATTGTTCCTCTTAAAGAGTTATAAAAAAAAGTCCACGATAGCATATGTCTATATTTTAAGGATAACTTACAGTAACCATTTCTATCTTTCAAATTTTGATTAAAAATAATGAATTATTTTCGAAGCTTCTTTAACCGATGTGATGTCAATATATATCTAAATAAATATGTTTATTATCGTAAGTATTTAATTTAGAACATATTTGCCCTTTACACTATACAATTTAAATAAATATCTTAAGAGTTATCGGAAAATTAATATTTCCGCGCGACAAAATAATAAAATGGTGCCGGCTGGCGCGGCGGGGCACGGTGGCGGGTATCGGTGCAGGATATTCGTGTGGTTCCTGTCGTGATCTTATTGACAATCGTCTCCTATAAGAAGCTCACAAGAACAAATATTTAATTTTCAACCCGGACGAAGTCGGCGCGGGCTTCTAGTAGTTAATAAAAAACTATTTTCAGTCAGCAATGTATGCCATCCAAGGAAATATAAAGAATAATATCGCGTCAATTGAAGCGAATTACACCAGAAAGGCCCTATATAAAAAAATGTTAGCCGTGGTCGAGATTGGAATGGGAATAGAATAAAGCACGTTGCGGTGTAGTGCTCAGTGATGCATGTTGATATCTTTACACAAAAAACTGTAATGACTGCTGTGGATAATAGGCAATATGGGTGTACGTTACCCTTTATAAAGTTTTATTAATCTACCATAGATAAAGTTTTATTGATCTGTTTTGCTATCTATATTATCATGGATCAAAAATGTCGAATACTGTAAAGCAGTGCTAGCCTAATGGTTAAGAATCAGCCTTCTTTTCGGGGAGTCTAGGATTCGAACTTACAAAAACTTCGACAAAATCTCTGACTTTTCAGAATTATGTGCGTTTAAATCAATTAATAGTATCTTAAGTTTAAATTGCAGCATGATCTCAGCATTAGTGAGAAATAAGTTCTCACTTCTCACTCGTATACCCTAATAAATAATTTAAGACTTACCTAACAATTTAAGATACTTTTAAATTCATCACAGCAATGTCGTATCTATGTTCAAAGATAAAGATAAAAGATAAGGATAGATAGTCAAAACGTATAAGCTGCTCATTCAAAAAGGTTTTCCAGAGAAAAAAAGCGCTCCAAACTTGCAGTTGGTAAATTGCAATTTCATAAGTCCGATCAAATTAGCCACTTTAAGACAAATAAATCACCATAATAACAATCCATGGCAGTTCTTAAGTAGTCAACAACAATAATAAAATTAATTGAAGCAAAAAAGGGCCGTTTCCTACGATTTTTATCGTGAATGAAATAAAAATAACATCAATAGGTACATATCAATAGGGGCCGTATGCTCCATTGGCCATGTGGTGCGCATATGCTGCCATAATGACTATACCTATACTCATAAGAATCCGGTAATTTTTACTTGTAACACCTTTTGTACTTTTTTGCGTTAACCCTTTTCTGGTGTAATAATGGTGGTGGCAGTGTGTCAATTAGACTTTGTGAGGGTTGACGAAGATAGATTACAGGCATTTTGATTTTAAATTTTAAAGAAGGGGGATTGGAAGGTTAAGAATAACAGTGGCGAATTTGTTAAATGAAATTTTATTATTTCAAAAATTAATAAATGAAACATTAAATTTACTTACAAATAATTAAATTTTTAAGCTATTGCATAGCTTCTATCGCGGGCTTGAGCGTGGAGATCGAATCCAGAAATTCCGTAACGAAAAAAACCTAAGGCTCGACGGGAACACGGACTCCTCACACCGCTAGATGGCGTTGATAAAAAATGCTATGCAATAGCTTTACCGCGGCAGTCCCCGAGTGCCATACGTCTTTTTTTTTTAAATTTATGTCAAACTAGTTGATGCCCGTGACTTCGTTCGCATGGATTAAGGTTTTCTGATTTACTTTTTATGCCGGAAAATTAAAGAGTTTCCTCGGAAACCAAAAAACCTTAATCCACGCGGACAAAGTCGCAGGCGTCATCTACCTAGTATTTATATTTTAGAGACACATCATAAGTTTCAATTCACTGTGTTATTAAATTATCGTAATGTATTATCATCTGTACCAAACTAACTACCCCCTGTAGCCTCAACAATCACTTGAATAAATGGAACATCGATATTGTCCGATTGCACCTTTATTTAACAGGAAATTGTTTCTTTGCAAATAATAAAAATCAAAACTGTTACTTCTGAGTTCTGACTGCTACTAACACTTCTCCGTACCTCCACTGGAAATTATATACATATATTTGTAGTGTCTAACATACATTGCAGTTTAAATATAAATGACCACTTAAGTTCGCTGTAAAAGTACGCAATGGATATTCAAGTTTTCTTTTGTCCGACAAAAAGTGCAATATGGTCGTGTCCAGTTATGTGCGGTTGTCATAATAAATTTAGAGTTCGTGTGAACTCGCCACGCCTGCTATTCCACCGGCAATCAGTAGATAATAATTATTTTATTAATATACAACACCTTTTCGCCTATTTCTCCCGTAATAATTTATTGTTTGTTATTAATTAATACACTGTAGTTTCTGCCTTTGATTTCTCTTAATTACTCACATTTTTATTGCTCCGGATTGTCGACTGGTTTCAAAGTAGTTGACGTTTAATTATTATTGGGTAACGAGCCAATGCATTCTTATTAATTAACTACAAACTGCTTAATAAATACCGTTAACGAGTAGGTGTATAAAAACTAGGTACCTACCCATTCTTCTAAGAAAGCTGAATAATTGTGAAAAGGTAAACATAGATTCCGATTTATGTATTTATAAAAAGAGATTGTCAATGAAGGAGGATGGGCAAGACTGGACCCAGACACAATGTATTATTATTTAACTATGTTATTGGTATTTATTGCTCTTAACGAGTAGTTTGTTGAATTCTACGAGAGCATGTCTGAATTCACTCGGAGAAAAATGATATTCGACTTAGATTAATTGAGTTTTTTGATTGAGTAGTGAGTCAATTTTGTTATTGGTTAAACGCTACTTTGCGATGATGACACTACGCCTACGCCTATTAAAAGCACTAATACTAGACATGCACTTGTACGCATCATGAGATTTCCTCTCAATGTCTGTCTATCTGTAATCCCTATCCCCAAAGCGGGTTCCTGGATCTTACATAATGCTGTGCTGGAAACTTGCTATCTCATAGTTTACAAGACATTGACAACCCTGGTCGGTAGGTAGGTACTGATATCGTTTCGACATCATTATTTTTGAATACCGATCAAAGTTTAATTACTAGATGTCGCCTACGCGCCGGCCCTTTATACCTCGCTTATCTTGGCAATTGATTTATTGGTGTGACGTTACAACAACGAATATTTTATAGAAGCTTGCTACCTGACGTTGGCGAAGAGATGGCTACACCATACACCGTCTGTGTTTGCTAGGATTCATCCGATCTACAGAGCAACAGATAATCGCCAAGCAATATTTGACGGGGTACATAAGTGTAGACAGAGAGTAGAGACGATGGTGTAGACCTCTCTTAAATTTGCTTAAAACTTCCCACTTTGGAATATTAATTATATTAATAATAATTATTAATTACTATACCATTTAAAATTAATTATTATTATTAATTATACCTATAATGATAAAATCCCGGACATACTCTCTGACTTTTCGAAGTTATATGCGTTTAAGCAATTATATGTGTCATAAATGCTTCAATGCTGAAAGAAAACATCGTGATAAATTTGCACACCTGACAGTTCCCCATAATGTGTGAAGTCCGCCAGTTCATATTGGGCTACCTAGTTAACTAAGTATGTCATGCTCTCTTTAAACATTTCTGTGGTGGTGTCGTGTGGTGCGGGTAGTTACGTTCCCTCAAATATGGTTGAGCGAAGCAATGGCTGGATCATGCGTCATGCTCGTGAACGGGTGCCACCAACGGGAATGGGTCTGCTTTGGCTGCCCATCTTGACATGCGTTGGATTGGTGTACCTACGTATGCATTTTTGCATTTTTGAAGCTTTATTGTGGAAGCACTGTATACATAGCATAGCTTTGTAAAAAAAATTTTTTTGAAAAGAGCAACTGCTGAGTTTCTTACCGGCACTTCTCAGCAGAATCTGCATTCCGAACCGGTGGTAGATTTATGACGTGTCATAAGAGCTACAAGTTAGCCTACATGAAATAATTAATTTTTAATTTTGAATTTTGAACTATGGCCTATAACCCTTCTCTGATAAGAGTAGTCAGTAGTGAGCCGTTGGTAGGTTTCTGATGATGATAGCTTGGTTTTAGCAGGGCAAAATAATAATAATGGATACCCAACTACATATTATTATTTATAGCATTACATTAAATATGTAGTAATATGTTATCAAGCAATTTGTAAGTCATGGTCATTGACTGTCTAGACAGAGCATCGGCTACTTTATCTAAGAATTTTCTCATAGTATATTAAATGTAATAAATATTATATTAATTCTTTAGGTAAAAAATGATATACTAAATTTAAACTTAATCACATGCATATTCTAAACTGTCTTAAGGCTACTGTCTCGAAAACTAATGAATAAATGATTTATGTATTTTTTTAGCAAAGTGAGGTTCAAACCTGTTGTTACATCGTTGTTGTCTCAATGGATGTCCATTACTATACATATAATCACTCAACGATTTTGTTCTGCTTTTGTCAAAGGGTTCCCTACGACTCGTTTAATTCGTAATCAGTAGGTATCTATAATATAGTAAAACATATAATGAAAATTAATATAAAATTTTCCGATATTTTAAAAATTCTCTCTACAAAACCGACTTCAAACGCCATTACAAAGTATATCAATGTGCCTATTAACTTTAAAGAATTCCCTCGATTTCTCCAGGATTTCATCATCAGATCCTGACCTGATGACAATGAGACCACCTGGGAAGTATACCCTTTCAAACAAAAAGAATTTTTCCAAATCGGTCCAGGCGTCTTCGAGTAATCGAGGAACATACATAAAAAAAAGATTGCGACGAATTGAGAACCTCCTTCTTTTTTGCAAGTCGGTTACAAAGATAACCCTTAGATACTTATAGTGTAGAAGTGGCTGGATGGACAGAAACATCGTAGATATTATAAAGCCACAATTTAATTTCTCCATATGGATGGTGGTAGTGGCCACAGCAGCGGCTCACCTGCCATTCCGTTGTAACAGTCACTTGGTTTCAATTTATAAGATGTAGCGTACGTGCTTTTTCTTCAGCTGTTTTTATGTTAACTCCAATTTCTTTTTAAATACTATTTTTGGAATTGAGTGACGCCACTAGGCCCACTAGATTTTAACATCTGCTTAATGTAAAATTATTAGTTGCAGAAAACTGTCCCAATGGGTTTTTAAAACCAAAATTTTCAACAAAGGCCTTGTTAATGTTACTGCAGCCGTCAAGATTTTGGCAAAAATTAAAGGTTTGCTCGGCTGTCTTTCCGTCTGTCCGTGTGTTAAGGCTCTATTTCTCAGAAACGGCTTGAGATACTAAGTTGAATATAAAAGTCAATGGTCTATTAATACTCTGAAAATTTCAAGTTTCTAGTACAAGTCTGTGATGAAATATTACTGAAAAATTTCGTAGCAAAGCGCCATCTAGCGTCATTCCTGAGAATAAGTTCGTGGCCATATTCGTGGTTCCTTAATAAGTTATTCGTGGTTGGTTAATAAAAGTTGTCTTCTTCTTCTTTCCTTTGGTGAATGGCTTTTTCCAGTGCCAAGCCAGCACAATGCACTTCGCCAATGTCAAGTAGTTTGAAAGAGGCACAAAGGAGATTGGCCGGTGAAAAAGTGCCGGTTTTTATTAATCTGTAATAGAAGGGGTTAGAATAATATAATTATTGTTAGTCACAAACACGATAACACACACAAAAAAAAAAAAAAAATTTTTAAGGAATCAAATACATGTAAAAATTATAATTTAAGTTTGTTAATTTTAAAAAACTTACATAAATACTTTACCGAATTAATACAATCCTCAAGTGGTTCGAAATCCTCAGTACACGAGTATGACACTTACAATTTCCGGTGACTGACTGATATCACAGATAAAGGGTACCTACTGTTACTTAATAATAAAATAACACGCTTACGCTTGTACTTCTTACTATAATTTCACCCGCAGGCGGACATCACCTGAACTGATGTATAGGTACATCATTCACACAGTATTATAGCTATATAAATTACACATTTAAATATTTCCGCAGAATCCATTTGTGAAAACCGAATGAAAATCAGTAATCTAAGATTGTACTAATCTATTTCTCAAAGAGATACTATAACTATAGTTGGCGAAATTCCAACGACTTGAGATTATTTTTAAATTTAATAACAATGTCTCACTGTCGAATTGTTCCTCTCAAACTATTCCAAGTCTGTGTAGGTAATGTAGGTATCTAAGATTAACCTTATCATTATCAGTGAAGAGTCTTAACTCATAACATTAATCGATCCAATTTGGTGAAAAAAGCTATCTGAGAGCTTACCTACTTAGAGCATTATCCTTCATCCTAGGTGCACATAGGCCATGTCGATTTGTCCAGCACTGGCCGTGAGATTGCCTAAAATTATTGCTACAATGCGATGATCGCAATCAGCTCTGATTGGCTGAATTTATGGCTTTCTTGCTTCTTCAATGTTGGCATTAACCATTAGCGAGTCGGGATCAGCTAATTAGAGGTGATTCCGAACATCGCCGCTGTTGTGGTTCCTACAAATACTACAGCTGTAAGGATGAAACAAAGTTAAAATGAGACAGATTTATCTCAGAGCATATTTTGTGTCTCGTTTTAACCTCTATCTTGAGTCTGAGCTGAGTCAGAGCACGCTCTATAGATCTCGGCATAAGTCTGTAACTACTATTTATTTTAAGACATTTCCACAAGAGGTATTCCTCGAAGGTATTCCTCTGCTCCTACACTATTAAAAACATTTGAGAACGAGTTTTATTGAAGCAAAAGTTTACACTCAATATTATGGCCAAATTAATTATTATAATCTACATAATCATATAAATACAGGTTTATATATTATGTGAAGTTCGCAAATCAATAGACGCCCATTAAAATTTCTACATGTTTCGATACCGATCTTTAGCATTCCATTATAGGTGACGCTGCAGGCACGTGGAATCGGACAAGCGGAATCCGAGTACATCTGTTTTTTTTATTCTTTTTTTTGAATTCGATGACAAGATATCTGAGCAAATGAAATTCTTCTTTTTTTCTTCTTTATAAAAATGATATCAATGGATAGACAGCCATTGCTACAGGCCTCGATCTGCTATCGCCTGTACCTATCCAACGCCTCCCTGCTACTCGTTTGATGTTGTCGGTCTAACTTGCGGGGGGGGTCTGCCAAGGGAGGTCATAATCGCCATAAGTCAAGACTCACACTGAACTTTAGCACTAAAATTTCTTCTTCGTTCGATACTGATTTTTATCATCCCATAGCTAGTGTTGCTGGAGGCACGTGCTCAACCGGCATCCGAGTGTATCGTTACATCTGTTTGTAATAACCATTAATTGTGTGCAATAAAAGATTCATATCTTCAACGGTCAACCCGTAATAATGTTCTTAGAATTTCGGCCACACGCACTATTCAACTATGCTTTAGGAGCGCATGTAATGATTCAGATGCAAATTTGATTCTTACTGCAGTAGATGAAGTTTTAATTATCCGAAGAAAAAACAGGCAAAAATTACATAAATACAAACATGCTTAATATACAAATACATAGACTGCTAAAATCATTACTTTTCTTTTGACTTTGCCGTAGCCGCGTAAAAAAGAAAAACCTTCTCTCGTCTTCCAATATAAAAGATAATTAATCCTAATAATAAATTACATCCAACTCAATATGTCCTCCCTAATTAATTATGAAACAAGAAATCCAAACAATCTCCGTTGTTGAAATATCAATCCATTTGTTAATTACTCCATAATGATCGATCAAATGAAACTCATCGTTACTCCATCTATCATAACTCAAACTAAGACTCAAACCTATCACTCAAAATGAAAATAAAGACTTTACTCGGTGAAATCTGGATCGGTTTATACAACAAACTATCAAAAATTGGTTGAAGTAACATTAATAAATAATACGCCTAGAGCTATCCTAACTGACCGGATATCGTACAACAAAACTTTAACCAATTTTCAACCACATTACACTAACTTTAAAATTTAAAATTGAATGTAGATGAAGCGCAATTTGCATTCAAAAATTCATTGACTAAAATTAAGGTAGTTTCCGATTAAAGTAAGAGCAATAATGCCCCGGGCGTTGTCTAGGGAATTATGGGTTCGGTTTTTTATTCATCAAACTATTTTTACATTATCGTTGACCGCGTTTTACATTTCTATGTGTAATATTAGGCTGATCGTAATTATTATGGCCTGTGGTTATGGCCAAAATATATTTTATTAGGTACCTACCTCATCATTTTTTCCTGGTAGTGATGATTTTTTCCTCAGGTGTCTAATCATAATATTTTTATGAATCTCAAGCGCAAAACTTCCGGATAGTACAAAATTTTGTACTTTGTGTGCAGTAATGGATTCTTTGCTCATAAACATCAAACAATTTAAACTAAGCAGATTCCAAGATTCCAATATATTTTTTAATTGATGATAGACAAATATGAGAGGCCGATAAAACCACCCGATACCCGATATCAAGATAAAGGACAAAAACTAAATCACGATATTATCTTTTAAGAGATAGAGCGTTTTAATATTTTGGTAGATTTTCAATATAAACACTGTTAGAATGGCATACTTAGTACTTACGTACATTAGGGGTAGCGCACTAACATTCAAATTTCGTGTTTTGGATTCGGATCGAATGCAGTACGGACAGAGTAGCCAACAATATTAAAAGTGAGTTTTTTTGAATTTTATCGTACAAAATCTGTTTGCCGGTTGAAAAGCATTCCAAAAAGTTTTGAAAAACCTTTTCATAATAGAAAGCTCATAAAAAAGCTTTTAGGATAGCCACGATGTATCTCCGGCGGCTACTGTTTTATAAATATTTTATGTTCAATTAGACACCGTTCCTTAGTCTCTAATTCCCTATAAACGGGTCGTTTTGTCGATTGGTTACGCATAACATTAGTTTTACTACTCCCGTGTATGTACCAATACTTGTGACCTCTAGAAAAGAGGATGAGATATATTGACATTACAGGATGAACCATTTCGCTGGGATGAACCCATTATTCAAAATCGGTCGCTTCGGTCGTTTGTTTATCAATATCAAGTTTTTTTGTAGCAGAAAAACTATATTTTGTAACCTATCTGAAACTTAAATCAAAATCGAAACAGTATCTATAATACTGTTTCTCAATATTTTAAACAAGTATAGACCTTTTTTTGGAAACAATGTTTGCTAGTTTCAATCGAAAGACTTAAATATTTAAGTCCTTCGATTGAAAAAATGCTTATAATTAAATAGTATTACGGTAGATCGGTAGACAAGCCCCAAACTCTACAATAATAAAGAAACAAAGAGGTCAAAAAGGGAGTCAAATTTTCTACAGCAGTGGGGGCGAGGAAACACATCCTGCAATGACCGATAAAGCCACTCTGGGCTATACATCATCTCTGAAGCCACTCTGGGCTATACAACTTATGCTTGAGAACAGGTCTCAGCCACGTAAGATTCACATTGGAAACTAGGAGTTCTCTTATAACCCTCTAGAACCTCAATAAACTTCACAGTATATCGTCGCAGTCAACACAACCTGCGCGAAACCACTATACGGAGTTTAGTACAGCGCTCCGATAATACCACTGTTTCACTGTGTAGAAACGGACTCCCGACTATGAGAGCAAAATGGACCTATATATAGCACGATGGCATTAAAATTTCGTTAGCGCGAGTTAGGATTTTTGCGAATAAATCCTTATTTTTTTGAACTTATTACTATTCTGCGTTTACTATAATAATTAAATGAATAAATAACATAGATTGTATACGTAATATATGTTTTACAGCATTAATTAATATTTTTTAATAGATGAACCGTTTTTATTTGTGCGATTTTTGTTGAAATAAGATTAAAATGTAGTCATTTTTGAATTTAATTTTATGTTAAATGATTGATTACACAAAGTTTATTTTGTAGTTTTAATATTGTTATTAAAATTATAATTTTATGTACTTAAATAAAAATAAAAAATTTAAGATATCATTTACCTACTTAAATTATTATTTGCCAAAATAAAAACCCTGAAAAATATAAAATACTATAAAATTTAAAAATATAAAATATTTTATATTACGGATAACAAAAAAAAATCAATACAAATCAAGGTTTGAATCTTTTAATTTTAAATGTCTACTATTAATTTAGATGTATTGTCGATTTTGTACACTGTGATAAAAATAATTAGGATAAGTATTTTATTATTTAAGTATTAATTTTTTACCTAGAACTCTTTAATAGTTAAAAAAAAATCAAGGAACTATCCTAGCCTAGTATTTAGTGGCCACATCCAAACTGTTAGTTACCAGTATTTATCAAGTTAATTGGTTGTTAATTGGCCCGAAATTGAAATGGCCCGGCACGATTTTGTGTAGTAAAGGTAAAACTCATAAACCTCCCTATGGGTTCGTGGTCGGTTAATGGTACCAATGATAAACTGTTTATGACCTCATTGTGGTTTCAAGGTTCCGTAGTAAAATGATAAAACAGGAATCGTGTTGTGACCTCATCCGTCTCTTATTTGTCTGTCACAGCTGATTATTTCAGTAAATACTAATGGACTCATCACATTATCACCATCATCGTCTTTTCTTTTCGGAGTTATGTGCGTTTAAGCAATTAAATATCACATGCTTCAACGGTGAAGTCTATCCTGAGAGGAAAGAACTACGCTCAGTTGTGTGTGTGTGCATGACCGTGTGTGTGTCTGTGTGTGAGTATGTGCTTATGTATGTGTGTTATTGTACAGTGAATAAAGTTTTAAGTTTCGTACCGACATAAGTACATCATGCACAGACGTCGCGTTGCTCCCATGGTTCCTTGGTCGCTGCAGATTTTGTATAATTCTGATAGCGATTTTTTTGTGTTATAGTTTTTCTAGTTTATATTGAAGAGTAAATTATAAGCCATTGAACACGACATGTAATATTTATAATAAATAATACCTACACAATTTTTATTTCGCACTGTACTAGGAGTTAGGACGCTGCCGCGCTGTGACGTCACCGCGCCACAAAGGTCTCAAGACGTAATCTAATTTTCGCGCACTGGTAGTACCTAATTGACTTTTGTACATTTTCTTCCATGGTACGGAACCCTCGGCCGGAGCGGCTGATCCGTACTTGGCCGTTTATATTTTATTATTATCCTAATAATTAATTTAAACGCCAATTAGTCCAATGATATTGTGTTTTATCCCAGTCGAGAAGTGTTAGGGCCTGTGTAGACAAAAGACTGTCGTTGCGAGTTGCGAATTTTGTGCAAAAATGTATTTTTTTTTATTCGATGACAAGATAGTTATTGACTGCGATCTCACCTGATGGTAAGTGATTATGCAGTCTTAGATGGTATGGCAGTGTACATTCAACCTATACCACCTAATCGGTTACTACTCGTCATCGTGCCGGAACGCTTGGCGGCACGTCTTTGACGGCAGGGTGGTAACTAGCCGCGGCCAAAGCCTCCCACCCGACTAGACCAGAAATTATAAATTCCCAAATTGCCCCCGCTGGGAATCGAACCCGAGACCTCCCAGTTATAAGACCACAACGGTCATTACGCCAGGGAGGTAGTCAAAAAAAAATTAAACCCTATGTTAATCATAAATCCACGTCGCAGGATACGAGCAATATGGCGTCATGAATTATTTATGAAGCTTTTTTTGCGGGAAGCAAAGTTCCTGTTACTGACTGCCAAAAATTTTGAGCAATTTTCATGCAAACTTTTCGGTGCATTATGGTAATGATAAAATAATTTGATAATCTGCCTTGTAGAATTTTAAATTACTCTACTTGGACATCTTAAAACTAAATGCAGGTTGCTTAATTTTTAAGAATATAGGTATCTAGGTGTAGTTGTTGCTATTACAAACACACGTAGGTACATTACAAGCTGATTAAAAAAAAATGTGTTTATCGAATTCGCTTATAAAAATTCATCAAATTAAGTGTCTAGTAGTACAATATGAGTTAAAAATTTTTTAATTATGTAATTCTTAGTTTTTAGAATTTTTTATGTAAGTAGTTCATTTGAATAATTTTAAATGAATTTGAATTTGAAGTATGACAGTTTTTGTATCGCAAATCCGTCAAATTTTACTAAGAATGGTTAAAATTAGCACGATTTTAACGCTTGCCTAAGTTTTTTTTATGGTAATGGCCCTAGAATATGTCCCTTAGGCTGTAGTAGCACGGTAAGTTAAAAAAAAAATAAAGGACAAAAGTCGTTATATTCAGGTCCAGTAAATTACACACAAAACGCCTTACAAACAAGGACACAATTTAGAACGACATATTTATGTAAATCGCTCGACTGTGTCCAGTTATTAATGAAATATTTCAGGGGCTTGTTATTCATTGAAATCCCGTATAAATTATTATAATAACAAGATAGAAATCTGCTGTATCTTGGAGTATGCTATCAAAGTCATAAAACCCCTTCCAAAGCCCAGCAGGAAACTTCTGCCAAAATAGCCGACCACAGGGTCAAGACAATATTATTAAAAGTAGTTATTATTGTTGTGCTTTGCTTTTGGTTTCATATGCTGAATTTATCTTAGCCATAACGATACTAAGAATTGAGTACCTAATACTACTTTTATGATCATAGCAGAAGTTTTATGAAGTCATGAATAATGTTAATAAGGATCAATACGGCAACTGCTGCTAACAAGTTATCTCACATGAAACGTCAGAAATGTTTCTATCACATAATATAATAGACACCTACTTGATAGAATAAGAAAAAAGGCAAACACTGAATGCTATATAGGGAAGATTACCTGAGAGCCACTATAAAAGTCATAAAGTGAGAGAAACAAAAACACCTGATCGAGTTATCTGCAATAGATAAAGCAATACTGGTGTCTTAATTTTAAGTATCCTATAATTTCCACGAGAATTCTTTAATTTTTCGGAATAAAATGTGCTAAGTATTTTGATGTACTCGAATAAGCACACTGTGAATTTTATCCAGTATTTTTTGCTTGAAAGCGTAACAAATATACATTTATCCATCCATCCTCACAAACTTTTGCATTTATAATGATAGTAGGATATTAGTACATGGGATGTATGTTGTGAATAATACCTTAAACTATCTAATGAAGTGACTCATAAAATATCAATCTAAATTCACTTGAGAAATTCGTTTGATTACATATTATAATATCCATATCAACTCCTAGGAGCGTTACTTAATGGGTGATGACGCTATCGGTTGTATTCAATGGTTACACAAAAAAACAGGTTTCGTTTGATACATGTTATAATTATTGATGGGAATTCATAATGATGTTACGTGACGCGGAGACATATTCATTACTGCGTACTAATATTATTACTGCGAAAGTAACTTCTCTCCTGTCTGTTGCCATTCACGTCTAAGCTGCGAAAACGACTTTGACATGTGGTAAGGAGATACGAAGTTTATATCGTAAACCAAAGAGTTCTCATTTCAACTCTTCTAACTCTTTGGTTTTCCAACAATTTGGTTTATGGTTTATAAAAAAAAAATCCCAGCGAATGAAGTCGCAGGCATTGACGATAGAAAAATTAAGTAATATCATGGACAGTAGAAACATTCGAAATCAACAAAAGAAGTTAATATTACGTGGTCTTTATAAAGAAACTCAACATCAAGATGGTAGATTCGACTAGTTAGCTAACAAATAATGCAAAGTCAAATAGGCACCTTCAAGTATTTCTATTACCTAAATACTTAGGCTGAAGTCTATAGACCGCACTCTCACTCTGCTTAGACTCAAGACAGAATTAAAACGAGACAGATTTATGTCAGAGCATATTTCGTGTCTTGTTTTAATTCTAACTTAAGTCTGAGCTGAGTCAGAGCACGCTCTTAGATCTCAGCATTAGTCTTAATACTTGTATCTATGTACCGTTATGAAAGACAATGCCAAAATCAAGTTGATATGTCTGCAATTTAACAAAGATTTGGACAAGACAAGAGTGTTTCATTCATTGCTATTATTTTAAATTATGATGAACAATAATTACCGCATTTGTAATAATTATAGTGGACACTTTTGTTTCTTTTGAAACATAAATAGCATTCCATTTGTAAAGAATAATTATTATTGTAAGAGAAAAAGCCACGGTAGCGTGTGGACGCGAGTGAGCCAAAAAGAGTTTACGAATAGGATGTGATTACAGCAACTCAGAATAGCGGTTTAATAATTGAATTCATTTTTGCAATCGTCTGAACCTTTTATAATCTTATAGTCTAATAGCTGATATCACTTATCTGTGACTTCGGTTGTAATGATTTAAAATTTTGAAAATCTTTGATTCCGGGAATAAAAATTATTTTATGAACGACGTCTGTCTCCAGGATACAGCAATCTTTGTTTCAAATTTTAGTTATCATTGTTATGTGAGTCATGTCAATCATCAAAGTGATTGAGCCATGAAAAAAAATAGACACACAGATAGACAGACAAACACTCTTTCGAAGATACGTCTATTCCAAAAATGTATGTATGTCACTTCAGTAAGAAAATCAGAAGAATACTGCAATGATAAGTGCATAAAAAGCCGCAAAAGATGGTACTTAAAGGTTTTTAATTCAAAGAAATAGGTATAAGATTTCAGTGATATTGAAATCGTAAAAATGTAGGATGCCTCTTCTTTGAAAACATGTACACAACAACAGCAGTAGTGGGAGTTACTACTACAAAAGTAGCTATAGCATTTTTTCCTTTGAGTTGCTCTAACAAATTATAGATTGACCATACAAAATAATTTCAGATAATAGTTTGTACCTATATTTAAATGAAACGTCCCAGGACAGGAGCAAGTTTTTTTTTTGTATTAATAATTTAAAAACGCTGAAAAGTCAGCTAGTCTCTGTGACCGCATCTTTACACCTACATTGTAAAAAAAATTCAAAACGCATGCGTGATGGTGGTGGGACAAATAGAACAGATGTTGGTAAATAAGAACGACAAATTATTGTAACAAAAAACTTCAGTTGCATGAAATTGGGTTCCGTTTCTTGGCTTTCAGGTGATATGAGTAAGATGTCTTAAAAGTAGCATCATTTTTGTTGAAACTGTATCTAACTGGTGTGTAATCTTATTGGTGAACAACAGATATCATTTGATTAGTTGAAACCTACCTATACATACATGGAAAATTTTTCTGAAAAATTATTCACTAAAATAACAAAGTCGACTTAAAACAATGATTTCCCAAAATTTTCCATCCTTGCAAATAAGCAAGATGCGGATGAATACCTTGTGAGATGTTTTAAAAGTTTGGTCGCTGATGATTGCAAAAAGATGACTAGATAGGTATTGATTAAGAAATATGACTTGTAAATTTTCCATTGGAACCCTAACCACGTGCCGTGATGGAGTCCGCCGTGATTACCATAATTTCATCGCCCCACGTGTCCCGCGACCCTGCGCAACAAAAACTGGTAGTAATCACAGTGCCTTGCCGTACAGTACTGCCGACGACAGAACGCATTCCGCGGGATAATCTAAATATTAATGATGTCCTCCTGACCGAAACCGGTCACGGTGGCTAACCTCATCAGAGATTAGCCATCTGCGCGGGAGACATTATAGTGCACAAGTGTGTGCTCAAACACAGGTGCACTCTTTATTTCCTCAGTCTCATAGTCCGATGGGACGCATATCCGATCCGAAAAAGAAAGAAAGAAAATACATTTATTCTTGTTTAGTACAAAATGTACTGTTAGTGTTACTAACAGTACATTTTATACTAAAAAAAATTACCATAACATTGTAGGGCAAAACAGCACTGAGCGGGTGAGAGAGAGAGAGCTAAAGTCGGAGTATCTCCTGGTCTGCGTTACCAACTCTTGCAGCGAAATTGAAGTGACAAAAAGCGGGACACATAAATCAGAACTGAACGCAGCGCTGAAAGACTACCCACTAGGTAAACGGACGATCGCTTGCAGCCGCTGGATTCAAGCGGCAAAAGATCATGTTCTGTAGCAAGAGACATATGTCCAGCAGTGTACGTCTTCCGATTGAGATGATCGGAATCATGAGAAAGCAGTTAAACTATACGTATTGTAATTTCATGAAGTTCACAGTGAACACTTTTTTAAGTGACAGTACAGAAGTCATACCTGGCGGCGGGCGCGGGCTACTGGTACTGTATAATAGCCTTTTTCCCCCACTGGCTCGAAATCGTCTGTCGTTTGTGAACGCTGGAGAGTTAAACGATTCTATTCTGTTGTTGAAACTCTTTGTTTCTAATCAAAATCCAAATATATAAAAGGAAAAGGTGACTAATTGACTGACTGACTGATATATCAACGCACAGCTCAAACCATTGGATGGATCGGGCTGAAGGCATAGATACAGATAGCCATTGTGATGTAGGCATCCGTTAAGAAAGGACTTTTGAAAATTCAACCCCTAAGAGGGTAAAATAGAGTTTTGAAAAACCGAACTTAAAGCAAATAAAGCCACGAGCAAAAGCTACTCGTAATAATAACAACAAGAAATAAATTAAAATTACTCATGCTACATAGTGTAGCGGTTAAGACTCAAAACTTTTCGGAGTTATGCGTTGTGCGTTTTATGCAATTTTTACCGACAATGGGTGGAAACTTGAGATGAAATGATCTGGCTTTTCTTTCTTTCGTGATATCACAAGTACGACAAATAAAGGTCTTGACTTCTTGCATATTTATTTTCGATAACTCGTAGTTGATAATTTTTTCAGGTAAAAAGTTTCTCAAAGCATAGTGTTAGGTGTAGGTGGCTTTCCATATAAGAAACGTCACAGTATTCTCCTGTTTCCAAACCCAGAAGTCGGATATTTACGACACACATTTTAGATTCTTCACGCATCGAAGCCACACCCTCTCATACATGTAATCTTGCATCATTCAATGAATGAAACTAAAAACGCTCATTGCAATTATTGAGACCTATTCTTGACGTTGACAGTACTATGATTACGCACCATACATAACACGTGTTTGCACCTTGCAAGCGATTGTAGTCATAAACTATTGCGACTTTAGAATTATTATTGTATGTAATCTATAAATTCTGAGGTTTATAGGAAATTGGACGATGTTACAATTGGCAGTAGGTTGAGTTCAGGTTGTAAGGGTCGCGAGATGGCTTCTGATACAGAGGCTGCCCAAGGCGCGTCATTAACGCAGGTTCGATACCGGCTCTCAGTTATTACTTGTAGGGTAACCATAGGTTTTGGTTTGAAGTGTACGTAATTTTGAAATTAAATACTTTAAGCTATTCACTGGCTCATAGCGGTGTTTTGAGGTAAAAGCTGTAATAAAATGACAGCTTATAATTTTACTAGCTTTTGCCAGCGGCTTTGTTCACGTTAAGTCTGATTTATCAAACCCCTATTTTTGCCCCTTTAGGGGTTGAATTTTCAAAAATCCTTTCTTAGCGGATGGCTTTATCGTAAAAGCTATCTGTATACCTTTCAGCCCAATTCGTCCAGTGGTTTGAGCTGTGCGTTGATAAATCAGTCAGTCAGTTAGTCACCTTTTCCTTTTAAATACTTATTTTCATACCTACTGCTGACACAAGTTTTGTGCTTATTTTAAGGGAAGAGGAGACAATTAATCAAGTTCAGCTTGGCTAATATTCTTTAAAAACCTGCCTAAACCTAAGTACCTATCTCTGCATGTTCTCTTTGTTCTCACATTTGAGGGCTTCTGGAAGAAATCCCTTCTTTAGAGATAAGCTGTCCTTGTGCATGTCTTTTATAAGTTTATGTTTTATTATTTTTGTTACTAGTACTAAATAAATAAATTAAAAAAAACCCCCAATCTATTGTACATCAGTTCCGTTTATTTCTAAGAATCGCCCTATTTTCACGATATTTGTATTATTATAATATTAAATAGGTAACTAAGAATTGATGGTCACCTTACCTGTATATTACGCATCAAGAGTCAAATAAAAAAAATCCACCAGCTCCCTTGATTACCCTACAAGTAATACCAGGGCGATATTGTTTATTTCGACGTGCATGATTTGTTTATTTGTTCGTACAGGATTGTGTAAAAACTTGAGTAATGCGCACGTAACCATAAATTTCATAACGGTGATAATATCAGATTTGCCGTAAAATAGTTATTTGTGTTATATGGGGCCAAAGAAAATTTTTGTTCAAAGTGCGAAGAAGTGAAGGATTCCCGAGCGTAGCGAGGAATTCAATATACGCCGCCCGAGAACAAAAAATTTGGCCCCGAATGACACACACTATTTTTTAATCATTACCTTTGAGAAAAAGCTAGGAGTATTACCCTTCTATGATCACGTGAATTATCGAAGACAACAGCTGCTCAAACATTTTTGAATTTCGAGTTTTTTTAATTTCTGCAACGATCGCAGTAGTAATAAACACATACTAAAGCACGAACGCGGACCAATCAGAAGAGAAAAATGAAAACTCCCATGGGATTAAAATTAAATTTTGCTCCCGCTATCCTCTGAAGCCAATATTCGTTTTTCGAATAAGTATGATGAAAATAAATTTTTCATGTCACTTTGGCTGAAATCTATAAACTGCACTCTCACTCAGCTCAAACTCAAGACAGAATTAAAACGAGACAGATTTATGTCAGAGCATATTTGTGTCTCGTTTTTACTCTATCTTAAATAGGTATGAGCTGAATCAGAACACGCTCTATAGATTGAGATCGAGAGACTCGAAAATATTAAGGAGATATTTTGATTCATGCAGTTTTTGATTATCCGTTACTTAAAAATTACTTCAAAGACTTCAAACTTTCAAAGAGATAATAATTATATATTTAAGGGTTTTTTGATCTTTTGATAAAATTGTCATGAAATAGACGAATGGTTAAAAAAAGAACTTTTCCAAACTCTGCTCCAAAAATGTTTTTTTTTTAAGTTGAGTCGGTAATTAACTTCTTACAATTTTCAAAATCGTCATGATTTTTATCATAATCGTCCCTCAAAACAAGCGTTTCTTTAGACATAAATGTGTGCAAAAAAATCTATAGTCAAAATAGACCTTGTTTCAGCTTTTTCCTTTGGTGCCCACTCCCATTGAAATTCGGTAGCTTCGACATCTCCTAAAAACGCATGCATGCTTTCTGTGCGCGACGTCCTTTAGGTTCATCCCAGAATAACGTCTTCAAAGCCTCAATTGCCTTTATTAGGTACGTTCCTTGTTATTCCAGCCTGTGCAGCTGCCCAAAAATAAATTGCATTTCATGGGTCACATAATGTAGCTATTTCGGAACATCCATTTAGTCTATGCAGTGTCTTTACGCCCATTTTTCTAACAGTATTTGTAAAGCAAGTTGTAAAGTTTTAAAATCCCTCGGGAAGTTTCAGATTTCCGAGATGAAAAGTAACCTATGTCACTTTCCAGGTCCTCAACTATAACGATGCAAAAAGTCACGTATATCCGTTGCTCCGTTGCTGCGTGATTAAAGAACAAATCAATACACAAATACACTTCCGTATTTATAATACTAGGAAGATTTTCTAAAAATTTTATCCTACATAATAATGTTAAATTTTTATCACAAACTAAACTAAACTTCCGATTCCACTGAATACCTTGTAAGTAAGTAATTCCCGCAGAAAATCCTCATCCCTCAGTATCAACTATCAAGACTTCATAGTTACTTCATTAATTCCTTGCACGAAGATAATTCGCTCTGTACATTTTTCAAGGCTTCGTTTCATCTTAATTTCATCCGAGTGAGCGCAAAGTAATCACACGTCACTCAGAGCGGACTGGTGTGTATGATACGAGCATATCTTCAATTATCGTGCCTTACTTAAACACACGGTAACTACGATTAGGTACTGGTTTCTCATAGATTAACTGGTTTTAAATTTAACAGATGTCCTACTCCCTACTTGTGTTAGCGAAATATTGAAATACGTGTAGTAAAGATATACAACTTTAATGTATTGAAGGTAGTTTGACTTTGGTGACGTCGTAGGCGTCCGTCTGGCGCCGCGCGCCGTGGGTATAAATACAGCAGGTTAGACGTTATTAATTCAGTCTCTTCCAGAGACTCATACAGCTATTGGATGCTCCCGTGTCTAGGTCGTTTTATTTGATTAAAAGGGATTGTGATAGTAATCGCGCCCTAATCGAATAAATATTGATTGTTTAGATGAGTGTAATTGATTAAATAGTACTTAGATATATTTGATAGTTACCCTCACGTACAGATGGCGGTTTGTCTGACGTGTTGTGGTTAAATAGGTTAGATGTGAGGACAGGGGCCGTTATAGGGGCGGTTGGACACGGCTTTAGGTAGGGTTTTAGCGTTTTTGAGTTTATACTTGTTGGTAATATTATGGTTAGTCTACGTATATTTTGATTACAAATTGAGCTCGTTTAAGTATCCGTTAGGTCAATAATATAAATGTAAAAATTCTTTTTACAAAACCGACTTCAAACGTCACTACAAAGTATATCAATTGTGCCTATAAAATTTGAAGATTTCTCCTGGATCCCATCATCAATTCTTGACCTGATGACAATGGGACCACTTGGGAAAATCATAGAGTTCCCGCAGGATTTTAAAAACTAAATCCACGCGGATGAAGGCGCGGGCATCAGCTAGTAAATAATAAAAAAAAGACGTGTGGCACTCGGGGACTGCCGCGGTAAAGCTATTGCATAGCATTTTTTATCAACGCCATCTAGTGGCTCACCGCTAGATGTCGTTGATAAAAAATGCGCCATCTAGCGGCTCACCGTAGAGGAGTCCCGTGTCAGGTTATTTTCGTTACGGAATTTCTGGATTCGGTCTCCACGCTGGCCCGCGATAGAAGCTATGCAATAGCTTAATAAATAATAATAATTAATCAAAAAGTCTGAAAAAGTTTTATCGCATTCAATTTTATAGAAGTAGCAGTTCTATTAAAGAATGTTGCAGCTTAGTCTGTGGCCATCTTTGTACCGGCCGGCACTCAGCCGTCAGTGAATCACCGATCAGTGATAGCTGATCACATTGATCGCTAATCACGACCTGACGGGCTAAGAAGCCATTTCCTGTGTTACTGTCTAATTTACAGCTCACTTTAAGCTCGGCTTGAGCATTTTTTTCGTATTCAAATGCATATGGACGGCTTTTGATCGCTATTGAAAGGGAGTGTAATTAAAAACTGTGATTGGTATCTGAGTGTAATTATAAATACTCGTAGGTATATAATTTAAGTTAGTCTACTTTTACGAACATTAACGGCAAATTCTGACAAGTCAATTAATTGCCATTTTAACTCTCGAGTAGGTAGGTACTTAGCTGTTTTAGCTTAGCTTAGTTGTTCCACAGGCCTGGGTCTTGCGCGGCCTGAATCCAGTGGCTCCCTGCGACTCGTCCGACGTCGTCGGTCCACCATTGTGGGGGAATCAACTAACCTAAACTAACCCATAACTAACCGTCACCACTTCCACGCCGCACCACTTCAGGAAGTCTCAATAAAACAGTAAGCACACACATTGTAATAAGTAGGTGCCTATTGGAGTTTATCGACAAAATGTAGCTTCCAAAAGTATCGACGCGTCTCGAAGTTAAAAACCACTTCACAGGTTTTGAATTTTGATACGATCAAGAGCGTTATTTTATGGGATAAAGTGGAAAACACCAGATGGTCCACCACTTCCATTCCCAAAAATCTGCCACTAAAAGCATTAAAAAAAAATACCTAATGTAAATTCGACGCACAAAAATAAAAACTCTTGTTATTGAGGACAATGTACCTACAGGTCAACAGGACAATTCGGTCAACCAACAGTGGTCTAATAGCTAAAATAGCTAGCTTGGCTTGATGATATTTGGCACAGAGATATCTTGTAACCTGGGGACTGATATAGGCTACTTTTACCCAGGAAATGGAAGAGTTGCCACTGGGTTTTAAAAGCCCTAAATCTATGAAGTCACGACTCACGGGCTTTAGCTAGTAGTTCTATTTATTACATCAAGGATCACTATGCACGGAATTCCTTGTATATTACGACTATATAGGTGGTATATCGTACCCTTATTGCAAAAACCGATTATCTGCACCAAAATTTGAGCGAAAAGTTTTTGAGTTATAAGCATTTGAAACTTTAACGACTTAAAAATTAGTTATAATGATGTCCATTTTTAAACAATAATAATTTTTATAAACAAGAAACTATTCAAGAAATGTTAAGTAGGTTAATAATTGAAAAAAACTTACTATTTTTTCAACAAAAAGAAGAAAATAACCGGTAAGGAGCTCACTTAGTTAGTTTTTCCTGAATGTAGAAAAACTACCAAATTTTCAAATTTACCGTTCTGGTAGCTCTAATGGCATTTTTTATTTAATCACTTGTTTTGAATAGTAATAATCATCAAGACAAAAATCGTTTTAGTTCAACTTTAGCCAGTACAGGTGTAAAATAAATATCTTTAGTCGCTTTTGGCTGAAGGTAAAGTAGATTTCATTTAACTTTGTACGTACTAACTGCAGCGCCCTATGGTTTTACCCGAGGAGTTCCCGTTCCCGTGGGAAATGGGCAAGCCTACATTATTTCTTATAATCTCAGCTATCTTTAAAAGAAAGTTTCGTTGAAATCGGTCCAGCCGTTCTAGAGATTAGCTCATTTAAATAAAAAAAACTATTTCGTTTTATTATATTAGAATAACTAGCTGTGCCTTGCGGTTTCACCTACATTTGTCCCGTTCCCGTAGGAATTTAGGGAAACACTATAACTGTAAACTTTCCTCTCGAATCCCTCTATCTACTGATGAAAACTGAATTAAAATCCGTTGCGTAGTTTAAAAGATCTACGCGTACTTACAGAGGGCCAGACAGCGGGAATCGATTTTGTTTTATATTATGTAAAGATAACATATACAGCAGAGCTAAGTTTGCCCGCAAGCGTTGCTATATGGGTGCCCCATTGTAGCTTTGAATCCAGGGTTAATCCCAAGAACACTTTGGAGTCCTCAGTTTTCAAAGGTTCATTATTTATCTTTAAATTTTTACTGACAGTTCTCGGGTTAGGTAATAAAAACTCAACACACTTTGTTTTTTTAGTATTTAAAAGTAGATTATTTGCCGTAAACCATTCAGAAACTTGAGATAATGCATTATTTACATCGTCAAAATTGTCTTTTATCCTATCGACTTTAAAATTCAAAGACGTATCATCAGCAAATAGTACAATATCCCAAGTATTGTGGACAAAATGTGGTAAATCATTTATGGAGACCAAAAACATGAATGGACCTAGAATAGAACCCTGGGGTACACCCATTACTGAGGCTGATCCGGATGATTTTACATCATTGACACATACTCTTTGGACTCGTTCACTGAGATAAGACGCAATGAGACTAAGTGCAAAATCCTTAATGCCATAGTGGCTCAGTTTAAGAAAAAGTGTCTCGTGATCAACGCAGTCGAATGCCTTTGACGACAAATCACAGAAAATACCAATGGCACTCTGTGAGTTCTCCCACGCATCGAATATGTGTTGTAACAGCCTTGCGGCTGCATCGGTTGTTGATCGACCCTTTGTGAAACCATACTGCTCAGTGTGTAGGATTTTATTTAAATTAAAGTGTAAAAGCAGTTGGTTGAGCATTATTTTTCCGAATATCTTGCTGAGAGTTGGCAAAATTGAAATTGGCCTGTAGTTATTCGGGTCACTTTTGCTTCCCGATTTAAAAAGCGGTATTAGCTTACTACATTTCATAAGGTCTGGAAAAGATCCAGAATCTACTGATTTATTAAAAATTAAAGCAAGATATGGCGCAATAATATCAATTATGTTATGAATTATTTTAACTGATATCCCCCATAGATCTGCTGTTTTCTTATTTTGTAAAGATTTAAATGTTTTGACTATGTCATATGGGGTAACGTGTTCAAACCTAAATAACTTATTGCACTCAGAGACATTGCTCCTTAGAAGACGATAGACTTCTGCTGGCGAGGAATTCAGAGAACTGGTTGTAGTAATTGGAATATTTTTGAAAAAGTTCTCAAATGTATTTACAATTACTGTATCGGAGTTAATTACATGATTATCACTTTTAAGCTCCAATTTATTATTATTATGTACCTTATATTTACTCATTTCATCGCCGATGATGTCCCATGCTGTTTTAATTTTATTATCAGAATTGGCAATTTTTTGTTTTATGTGAAGTGACTTTGCTTGTATGCACACATTTTCAAACAATTTAGAATAGTTTCTTACATATTCAATAAACGCGGGGGAATAATTATATTTTTTTCTGCATATAAGTCAAACAGCTTATTTCTACTTTTATAGATTCCGGCAGTTGGCCAGTTACTAAACTTAAGATCTTTAGACAGTCTTTTCTCTATCACCTTAAAGATAGAGTTATATTGTGAGCTTAACAAATCAAAAAACTTTTGATTTGTGAAGATGTTCAAAAACCCTCGTAACCCAGTTATACAGTAAAAGTGAACTTAAGTTCTTTTACCTGCAATAATTTTAACAAAATATTGAGTTCATTATTCTGCAAAAAGCAACTAATGTTGTTTAGTTCGTTTTTCTTTTTAGATACATCAGCAATTTCTAGTATATTAATAAAAGCTGAAACCTGTTAACGCAGGTTAACATGTATTAACAGAATAATATTGACATAATGATAAATCAAGCAACTACATCTGAAAAGTATTATAATACAATACATTGTTTTTGTGGTATAGATTTATAAATCTAAATTATTTAAATGAGTTTAGTTCTTTTTTTAAGAAGGTAATTAAATCATACCTGTAGGTAGTTGCTTTTAACTCTAGCTATCTCCGTAAAAAAGCGTCGTAGCAGATAATGGGTTTTACCTACAGCTTCGCCGTGAGTTGAGGAGTCGATTGATATATTTAACCTAATTTTGGTACAAAAATGCAGATAATCGGTTTTTGCAATAAGGGTACGATATAGTATGTCTGATCCTCAAGTAGGTAGGTACGTACTTACCGTCCAGTTTCAACATACCTACTAGCTTATGATTTTTTTAGATCTAATATTAGATCATATCGCAGAAACCTATCATTGATTGTCATCAATAAAAAATCATCAAGTATCGAAGCCATCGAAAAATCACAAGCATAATAATTATTATATTTTTTTTTAATAATTTGACTCCACCTTTTTTCGTTAGCCAGTAGCCAAAGGCCAAGACAACTCGATTATAGTAATTTCTGATCCTTAGCTGGTTATTTTCTCTACATCATCGATATAGCAGTATCGATTTCATTACAGGCATCGATTTAGCTCCCGATCGAGTACCGGATGAGTTTTTGTTATGAATATGCTTTATTCTTATTATGGTTACCAACTAGAAAGGTAATTACACTGTGTACCTATGCCATTAAGCTAGGAGAACTTCCCAAGCGAAATTCAACTTTAACTCTAATGCACTAGGATTTCATTTCGCTCGGTAGTTGAACATTCGCTATAAGGTTTGTACACACGTGTAGGTGGTATGGAATGGAGAGATTTTAAATAAAAAGCGGGTTCTTTAATGAGACCAGTCGATTGATTGATCGGGCGTTTAATTGATGTTAGAGGTGGTTTCGAGAGTACGCGTCGCTATGTGTAGGCATGTGGTATGAAGACACTGTGGAACATTGTTGCTACATTGTTTATTTGTGAGAGTTAAATAACTCACTTTGTTAGTAAATGGCTTTATAATGCAATTAATTATTTATTTCGTTTTTGATAACATTGGGGACTTTGTAATAATGATGTAGTACCAATTTCACCACCGCCAAGTAACTTTTAACTTGAGGAATTAATTAGATGTTCTGACAGCTTTGCTTTTGTATTGAAAATCTGTCAGAACGTTATTATTCCTTGGCTCATGATACTTCATATCTCTATTAATTCTGGTCTTGAACTGGCATCGGGAAGCGCATTGTAGGCAAAACCCTCATTAGATGAACCGACTGGAAGCCGCTAGATACAAGCGGTAGAAGATATTATGTGTAAGTAAGTCTCTTCACGTCATTTACACAGCATGTCAATTCCGCAAAAATGATTGCATCAACGTAACTATCGTAATGGCCTGCCTCTGATTGGCTGGCACCCTCCTGCTACTGGTCAAAATGCATTAATGCAGCAAGAATGCCATAAATTCAGCCAATCAGAGGCCATTGCGATCGTTATTGTACACTGATGCAATCATGTTTACGGTATCGTCATGCAGGTTTTAAACCATTTTTAAACTATAAGTATGCCTAGTCTATCAGCTGTGCATGAATCTGTTATTTAGTATTGGCGGGAAAGCGACAGAGAATTTTATCCTTTTTCCGTCCATACAAATTGATAAACGTACCTACGCAAGATAAACTTGAAAACTACTTTAAACTAGGGGTGCTGTGCATATTTTTCAATATTTATTACCCGTCAAAAAACAATAAAGATAGGGAAAATTAATTTCTATGCGTGGGTACCTAATTAACTGTGAACCTATCATGCTCTCGCTCGCACAGGCTTGATAAATTCAAGCAATCACGTGGCATGTAAAAGGCAATTTTAGATTTCGATCGAAAACCATAAAGCGTGCCAACGACGGTGTTACTGTACAGAGGAACCACACATACAAGTTATCAAACTCGAACGAACGTTAAGGCGTCGCACTCACAGCCGACGGTCAACGGTTCTAAGTTGAAAGTTCTGCGTTCCGCGTGCACCGTAAAATACTTTTCTTACTAATAATAATTATAAATGCGAAAGTGTGCTTTTTTGTTCGTTGGTTTATTCTTCAAACAACAGCGGATCGACAATTTTTTGCACAGTTAGGTATGGTTAAGGACCTGAAGAGTGACAAGGACATGAGCTACTAACTCGAAAAACAGGGTTCCCACAGGATTCTTAATTTTTTTTTCCGCAACCATTACGCTTTTGCGCTATTGAAACTTACATTTTATATCAGTTAGGATTCAGACGGCACAATACTGAGGCCTGTGGAATTCCTTACTTTTAACCAGCGGTGGACGTCTAGCGGTTAATAAAGAAGAAGAAATTCAACAGTCCTATCTGTGCCGACGACTTATAGGAAGGGTTCATTAAATAACACATTAATCGATCCTTTCATAAATAAAACAATATTGGATCGCTCCCAGATAATAAAAGCTCCCGGTCTATACGTCCTTGGATTCCATATTATTATTATCGTAATTGAATCTAGGGCTGCTGTAACGTTACTCGTTAAACGTTTTGTTGTAAAGATCAAAGTTTTAATGTTACTCGCACTGTTGTGAAATATTACATTGCTTGCACATTTAACGAGTTATTAACTTTATTACACAGTAATTTAACAACTAAATCTCAATCTATTGCCGGTCATATAATACCTATGTCACTTCTGGGAACAACCTGACCTCTTCTCGAAAGAGAGAGGGAGGTGGGAGGCTTTGGCCGTGGCTAGTTACCACCCTACCGTTAAAGACGTGCCGCCAAGTAATTTAGCGTTCCGGCACGATGGCGTGTAGAAGCCGATTAGGGGTATGGGTCGAATTTACACTGCTATACCCCTTTCAAGTTAGCCCGCTACCATCTTAGATTGCATCGTCACTTACCATCAGGTGAGATCGCAGTCAAAGGCTATCTTGTCATCGAATAAAAAAAAAAGATTAGGCAATAGTCTACTCCAATAGCTTACTACAGATTAGCAAATTTCACACTTTGAGAACTTTACGAAGAACAAGCATGCAGGTTACCTCTTGATGTTTACTTTCAACGTTAAAGCAAATTAATGAAACCACATAAAAATTAGAAAAAGCTGGCTTGCTGGCAAAGTTAGTGAAAATTGAGAACACAATATAATCATTGTCAGCACATTGGAAAGAATAAACTAAAAGAAAATAAAAATCTAAAGGCTGACGTCGCTAACTGTAGCGGCATCTAAGCTTGCAAAAAACAACGCAAGAAAGCCTCCAAAACCATTCCGAATCCCACACAGATTATCCACTATATGGAACGGGATAATAAAGTTTGTTTTTATGAAAATAAATAAAAAAATCTTGGCTGATAATTTTTGCATTGCAATTTTTATTTTTATCATTATTTTAAATGGGTACAATGATGATATTTCGTCTTGGTGACATATTAGAGGCCGAACCGGCCAAAAGTTACAAATTCAGAGTCACTACTTCCAGGCGGCTGATTCAGTAACTCAGTGCCTATCAAAAAATGAAAGCCACTGACATATATTTTTTATCCATTGAAGGTTTACTATCAAATAGTAAATGACATTTCTCTTCAAACTTTCAATAGATAAAAAATGCCTATCGTCGGTGATAGGCACTGAGTTACAGAATCAGGGGGCTGGTCTTCAGCTATAGCCGCGCCAAAAACACGTCGACAAACCAACATACAAACTTACTATCGCTTTAATATAATATTAGTAAGAATAGAATAGTTTTATTCAAATAAACTTTAACAAAGTGCTTTCAAATCGTTAAATGAATAAAATCTACTTGTACCAATGATGGTTTGGAATGCCGTTCCAATCGAGAAGAACCAGCAAGAAACAAAAAAATTGTAGAAGATATACTTGGTGGAATGAGAATTTTTACTATAATTCGCGTAATGTAAGTAGGTGACTATTATATTATCCTGAACTAGTTTATCACTTTCAAAGGAACCTGAATGTTATCCTTAAAAGTAAACAAAGCCGGAGCAGATGAGTAGAGGCACGATAAGGATTCCAAATTCTTTTGTGTTTCGCCGCCGAGCGCACAGTAGCGGCATACATTGAATACAATACAACACTTATTTATAGTCAAAACTGTCGTCGCCATAGCGTCCTGGCTCGCAAACTTAGAGAGACTTTACATTGAGTCTACAGCAAACCGGTAAAAAATATTTCGCTTATAAATGATGAGACTTTATGAGACTTAAACGATATACTCGTACCTACTACTACATTGAAAAATAAAAAGTAAGAGCTCATGAAAGAGAACCAAAACTAGAAAAGCTTAATTTAAATCTTACGTAAGTCAACGTATTTTTGCGAGAGAGAGTTATCCTTAAAATTAGAGAATGCTCACTTATCTCATTCACGAACGAGTAGTAAAATCGTCAAAGAGAGCCAGGGCCCGAGAAAAAGTTTTAGTGCAATGTAAAAGGTCCGCTACTCAGATATCACTCGGCTCCTTTTGCGGTTCACAAGATGAGAGGAATAGCAGCGCCCCAACGTTTTGTTTGAAAAAAGTTCTCCTAACGGTCCTCAAACCGCAAGGTCAGGACTAACCGCATGTTTTTATTTTGACTTTCATTTCGAACGGCCCTTTCGCTGGAGTTTTTTAGAAATGCAACGTCGATTCTATATGGAACTGGAACGTCTACTGGCTTTATTGTTTTCCTTAGTTCTTATCTAACAGCTTTTTTCGTATTTCGTTTATATGAGTCACTATTGATGGTTCCCAGCATTTAGTTTCTGACTAAATATTATTTTTGACTTGAAAATATAGTCTCCACTATGTGGCACGTGGAGTTTCACCACGCACCATCCCAGGATGGTTTCAGTAAACTCCACGTGCAAATTAAAATTAAGTATCCCAGTCAGCCTCGCTCACCGTCAGATGCGAATGTGGCTCCATAGTAGTTCACTCATAGATATAATGTGTTAATCAACACAAAAGTGTGTTGGTTAACACATAGTAAGTTAACGCATTCATAATATTGTGTACATTAGTTTTTTAATTTATTCAATGTTTATTGTATAATAATGAGACATCAAATATCATTCCCATGCATTGTGCATGTAATAGACTACAACAACGTTGATACTAAACCTGTTATAATAATAAGAAGACAATCAAAAACACAATGTAAATAATAACAACAATGACCGATATTGTAAGACATGACATCTAATGGAGACCAATGAACATGAGATATTCTCGAGGCTGATTAACGGCTATGCAAATGATATAGAGATGTTAAGGAAACAATGATTAATTTAACCTTATTAATAGACCCAAGCGGTGTGACACCATCTTTTTTATTGAAAAGGCTGCAATAAGTGTTTCTAATAACGTTCATGAAAAACATTTCAAACGCTACTTAATTTAACTTGAAACTCTGAAAATAATGTTGATTCCATTTAAATAAAATATGAATATTTTTAATTAACTAAGTACAGCGAAGAAATAGATCACCCGGATTATCTAAGTTATTTAGGTCATAGTGAAGTTTGGCCTGATATCGTCTAGCCTAGGCATTATCATTATGGCCTTATTGATCACTTTGCCCATAACAGAGACAAAGCAAACGGGTCACCCGTTTGAGTCGCTAAATCGTTTGATCCCAGCATCGAACAAGCATAATCTCTCGATAAGATGATGCGTAGGTATTTTAAAACTGGTTCCACAATCTCTGAATGAGCTGTTTATGAGATAAAATCTTTGAAAAAGATTTAGTCAAAGTAGCTCGCGTTAAATGTATAGTTGAATGACTAATCCACGAAATCAGTCACTTCAAAAGATTTATAATGTTGAAAAAGCTTATCATCATTGAGATTTTAGATAACATTAAATACTTCCTTATTGACTGACTGACCTATAAATGTAAAGTTCATTCAGCTGGAGTGATATTTAGAAAAGTATTTAGAAACATCCAATACGAAATATTTCTATTATTGGAAGATCAGTACTTCAAGTTTTTCAGACTAGGTACATAATATAGTCCATAATAATAATCTGTTTGATATATTATTAGCATACTACATGCCAACACGTACTTATAACCCATGTTATATTGATCTGATAAACATAAAAGAATAAAAATTTTAGTAACAGTTTATGAAACATAGAAGAAACAAATCCAATACTTATATTAATAAGTACGAGTACCTATAAATATACAAAAGCAGAGGACGTAGTAATAGATAAATTAAAACCTATTCTCACATAATAAAAAACACATATTTTTTAATACGAACACCATACAAGAATTCCTAAAACCGCAGTATAGATCAATTAATACTAATCACCTTCGACTGATCGAAGCCATAACCAGTTCCAATATACCACTAAATTAACATGGGATCGCCGAATGTCCAAGAGATATGTCAATCCAGATAGGAAGTGAGTGACGTTACTTTTAATTTCATAATTGGTGAAGCCAAGCGTACGGTCGATAGAGAAAATGTTAGATGGATTTAAATTGAGTACCTAACATATTAGGTAAATTATAAAACAATACGTTTTTTTGACATAAACATATTCATTGAATATGTACCAAGTTAGAGCACAATAAATAACACAATATGCAACTTAGGCTTAAATATCAAAGGAATTAAGATCTGTCATTAACCATGTTGTAAAAAGGAGTACTAGCCTACTAAAAGGTAATATTAATATTCCAGATTTATATCCATTATTTGCATGCACTATTAGGTTATAGTTCAATAATTTATTATTATTTAGATTTTAGATTATCTACGATTGGTAAATCAAACACGATTGATGAATTTTTATGGCGTGTATTCGGTCTGCCAAGTGTATATAAGATTTAAGGTTTACATGTATATAATTACTAATTTGCTGTGAATATGTCTAAAAATTACAGCTACGGTGTGACAATCTGAGCAAAATTGAGTCTGTAGCAATAATAATTGCTGCAACTTTCCGCACATCGTATAGGTATATCGTATATAGTTAGGAAAATATCTTTATTTTTACATCGTTAGCCAACTATACGCCTCTTCAAGAATCTAATCATAATCAGAATAATAAGGTTTATAAAAAATAGATTAAAATAATATGATCGATAATCAAGATCAACACATTTCGGATCCATAAAGCGCAACCATAAAAAATCCTAGATGGATCGTATAATTTGACATCGCAGTTTTTCTGTTCCAAAATTGTGATGGATGGAATAAAAAACTCGTTAGCGTTATTATCCCTAATAAACGAGAGTATATGGTCAGATACCATAATGGTGTGGTCATTAGGGTAATGCCCAGGATCGCCTCGGGTCCGTCTCTGTGTCGCCATCAAGAAATTATTTACATGCCTGTGGGGGAAAAATATTCGTACACCTGTTTATATTAATGTACATTTTTGGCAGGTTTGTCTTCGCGGCCAAGGTGAAAAATCCTTTTCTCATCGCGGGGACCTACGTTCTGTAGTAAATCGTTAAAATGGATTGCTAATAAAGATGGGGGGAAAATTACACCCGTTATGTGCTTCGCCTAATTTCCCTTAAGCTTGGCGAATCGATGAGTTTGTCAGTAACTCTAGTTTTCCGACAGATCACCTCATTTATGATTTGATCACGTAGGAATACTGCGACCATAGCGCCTTTCAATGTCCCTTTTATGAGACCCTTAGATGACGAACACGTTACTTTACCAATAACCGGTCAAGTGCGAGTCATACTCGCGCACTGAGGGTTCCGAAACTATTGACCAATGTATTAATTAGGTACCTACTAATGACCTTCTAAACGTCAAAAAGAATCAAACGAGTCGAAACTCGATGGGGTTACGTCGTTTCATTACAGAGTTCCCATAAACGCCTTTCGGCTTCATCATCAGAACCTGCATATCATTTAGGACTAGAGAACTTGTCAAGACGAATTAAAAAGCCCAAACCCGATGGGGTTGTGTAGTTTTCTCACAGAGTCCCCAATCTCCATCTTTCATCACATTATTTGTCTCGTTGGTCTAGTGGATGTAGCAGTAGACTGCAGATGACAAGGTTCCATTATACCTGTACCTCAGAGAGCATATAAAGACGTTGGCTTTACACCTAATCTCTCTCTCTGATTTCCGTATCATTGAACTATGAATTGCCTATTACTACTATATTATTTTGGGGTTGATACAGTATTTTGATAATACAAAATTATAAAAACAATTTAATTTATTCATTAAGTTTATCTTACCTATAAAAAATGTGAGTAGGAGATACAAACTTTGGAATTAAAGTGACCTAACTCAAAAATTGCAATTTGTGGGAAATGAGCAAGACTTCAAAAAAGTAGTGTTGAGTAAAATTGAATGTATCTCTGCCAATAAAACTATTAAAAAAGTTAATTATCTTAATACTTAATCATCTTATACGTATGGATTGGTAATACATATTATATTAAATGTTAAATACATTTTACAACAACACGGCTTGTTCGCTTTAGGACAGATTCGCTTTTCGACAGATTCGCTTTACGGCAGATTCGCTTTACGGCAGATTCGCTTTACGGCAAAAATTGTACAGGTCGAGATAAAATATGGTCTCCACTCCAAGGAAAACTTTCCTTTATATAATTATTATTGACTGAGCGAAGCGAGGTCTCCGAGTCTACTTGAGTGAATTTGCACTTGTCCGTCATTTGAATTTTTTCTTTAAACTAAAGTTAGGTTAGGTTAGGGTTATACATGAATATTCAGGTGCCCGGCCGAAGGCCGGGCACTTAGATTCTGTTGGGATCGTAAACCTACCTAAAGCTTACAAAAAAAAAGTAAGTAAAAAAAAATTGAATTTTTTTTTGATGCTTATATTAGGTACATTTTGATGATAGAACAATATAGGATGTGTTATAAATTATAATTATTGATGCTTCACTAAATTTTAAAGGTGCCGAGTTATGAAATTAGAAAAGACGTAATAAAAAATAATAATAGTTGACGCAAAACTGTTTTAACATGACTTGACCGATAGTAAATACAGCGCCATCTATTAGCATTAATGTATTAACTTGTTTAATGTATTATTAATTTTAAACAAAAATCTATCTATATATATTCGAGTTCACTGTACTTCTGCCGTAAAGCGAATCTGCCGTAAAGCGAATCTGCCGTAAAGCGAATCTGTCGTAAAGCGAATCTGTCCTAAAGCGAACAAGCGAGAAGTTACAGGAATTTTGAGTTAAATCACATTAATTCTAAAGGTGATATATAAACATAGCAAAGGTTGACATTGAGCTTACCACACAGTGATTTGAAAATAATGCCTCAGCATATCAGTTTAATAACATTTCTTTGACTGCAATTGGCATCAATAGGCATTCAACATTTTATCCTAAAAATATATAATGTCTCAAGGTAAACACAGAATGTATATGAGCTTGTGACACAATCCTAAAAGTTGTAGGTTCTCTGGGTTGTGTGGAGGTACAGATATATGTATGGATTCTTCATAATCAATATTATCCATACTCAAGGAACCAAATATCAACAACAAAAAATTGACATTGTGCTGCATTTACTTCTGAATATATTATCTCTTCTAGCAGCAATCCAACATGCAGTGCAAACTCTAGTAATAGTCTGGTATTCTGGTAACCTGAAATAAAAATAATTACTGTTAAAATAATATAAGTAACTGGTAAATTGGCAAGCTAAGATTAAACTCTTAACAAATCCTACATCAAACCTTTCAACGAGACAAGTCAGGACATGTTAACTTGTCATCGTACTAAAGTCTCCTATAAGTGTGGGGAGCGCACTTGCAATTAGCTGGCAGCAAAAGTAGAATGTGCTTCTATTTTTTCTATTGTCAAATGATTATTTAACTGGCCTGTCCAAAAAATTATAATGCACGCCAGTTTTGCAAGTTACTTCACAAATGCCTTTGCATAAATTAGGCTTATCTCTGATTATATTATGATATATTGTTGTACAACACATAAATTATCTATACTTCTATATAATATTGACATGAAGAATACCTATTTAAATAAACTTGTTGAAGGAATTATTATAATGGTATGGGACAAAATTTAGGTTAGCATTATTACTAATTAAAACAGTAACAATAACAAGCTAGTTTTAACTCGGTCTTAAGTCTGAGACTGTCTTCTATAGATAGGCATTTCTATAGTTAGATAACTGCATGAATTTGGGAGTTGTAGTTTGAGTTTCCCTTTCTAATGCTTCTTTGCGAGAGATTAAAATAAATAAGTAGGTACTCACCAACATTGGTGATGACGTATTATCCATTGGCGATGGAGTATTGTCCATTTTGATAATGGGTTTAATTCACAAAGTTAAAGTATATGCATTAAGTCTCTGTCTCGAATACGAAGTTCACCTCCATACAAAGTTAAAAGAAAACACTGATTCAGTACTAATATTGTAAAATGTAATGTAACTATCCCACATATAAAACAAGAAATCAAATGTTATTTGTCTCCAAGAGAATATAAACCATTTAGTATGCTTATTTGTGCAAACTACTATTGAACTTTTGTTTGTTTGAATTTGGCTTTGAAAGTTTGAATTTTGAACCAACTTTGAACACCGTAGACAGCTGTCTACGCCTCTATGAAATCTATGCTATGATTAATACCTACTGGACTGGCTGTCTCTGCAGGTACCTACCTACCTAGACCTACCTACCAATGATTAGATACCTTAATAGTTATGAATCAATTTGAAGCACCACATTTGACATACGAGTGTCTCTGGAACTAATAATATTGCAAATGGTGCACTGACCGCCATAATTTTATTAACTAATATAAATAGTGAATAAATAAAAATGAATAAGTAATAGTGGAGAAATAAATTAAAAGTAATTGCATTTATCAATGCAGTGTCGCTAACTTTGTTATACCTATACAAAAGTTAGCAACAAATCAATACTTTCATAGATTAATTCTAGAGGTCAGTGTAAAAAAGTTGTAATAATAATCTGTAGTAGAAAAAAAAATTCTATTAGTGTTCTGTGAATCTGTAGTTGTGACAAGTGACATGTGGACGTGACGCGTAAAAAGTTAAGCTTTGAACAAACTAACGGACACGTAAGCCGCGGCTGGATAGTAAATTCCATTGAACTTTAGACACTATATCGGGCGTAGTCGCGAACGTAACCTTTGGCGATCCTTGAGCGTTCGGATGTCCGATAGAAATATGGGCCTGCTGATCTCAAACGACTGTGCACACTTGTCAGTCGCAGCTATAGTCGCGGCTTGCGGACGCATCCGATAGTTTGCTTTAGCTTTAGCGTTGCAATTAATTTAAAAGCCATAGTAAGTTATCGTTTTTTTTTTTGTTTTTTTGACTGTTTTAGGTACTATTATATGGTTTAGAGGTAGCAAAATCTCCGTAATTTGCAAAATTTTAATACTGGTGTTTGTAAAATATAACGGGACTTACTATGAAACTAAGAATTAGGTGTGGAAAGAAACGATTTTTGGAAGATGTCCCTTAATTTGTTTTAATAGTGAGAAAGCCGTGGTTTTAAAGCTGTAACTTTTCACTGAGTTAAGCTATAAGCTTGATATTCTTAAAACACTACGAGACCATTGAACTTTATATTCAGTATAAATTTCGACTTAGTATCATAAGCCGTTTTCGAGAAAAACGGTGGTGACACACTGACAGACAGACGGACAACGGAGTGATCCTATAAGGGTTCCGAAGTTTTTTTTCGGAACCCTAAAAATTAACATGACACACTGTTCTGCCTTGTGAATTATTATTGAAAGAAGGAGCCAACATAATATTTACTAGACCAAAATATAGGGGAAAGGAAGGTAAAACGGACCACTTAACAAAAAAACAAGTATAGAAAAGAAACTATTCATTTTATTAAACTAATTCAAAGTAAAAAATAATCGACATTATTAACTCTACATTGCATATGAATCAGACTTTGATAAAATTACAAACAACGAAGATATTAGATGATTTCTAATACCTTCAATAAGTCCGTTTTACCTTCATGGTGGAGGCAAAATGGACCACACATGAAGGCAAAATGGACCTACACATTTCATCACATTTTTCACATAAAAATACTGTCTCATCATCCTCATCCTCTACTCCTGCGCAAGCGCAGTGTGCCCATAGACGACATTTGGACATTGCACCCAACCTCTGCTTGATTCCGAGTACAAATTAATAAAAATAATGTCAGTGACTATGACACTGAGTGTCTGTACTGTGTCAGTGACAATGACTCTGAGTGTCTGTAATGGATGATTTTTCCTAGTTTTTAATCTCTTTATATCAGATTTTTTGCTTGCCTTCCCCTTTTTTGAAATTTTTTGTTCTATTTTCACTTTCTTCCTTTTCGGTCTTCTTTTTTTTGGTCTTCTCTTTTGTTTTCCACTTTATTTGTGTCTCAGTTATGTCTTAAAATGAGTATCTTAATATTAATATTTAATTCGATGCCTTAGCATGGGTAGCCTAAGTATGTCATGCTCACTTAAACATTTCTGTGGTGGTGTCGTGTGGTGCGGGTTGTTACGTTCCCTCAAATATGGTTGAGCGAAGCAATGGCTGGATCATGCGTCATGCTCGTGAACGGGTGCCGCCAACGGGAATGGGTCTGCTTTGTGTCTACCCATGTTAACATGTCTTTGGTTGCGGTAGGCGTACATTTTTGAAACTTCTGTGTGGAAACATTGTGTGCATAGCCTAGTTCTTTTTAACAATTATTGTAAAAAAATTTTTTTTGAAAAGAGCAACTGCTGAGTTTCTTGCCGGCTCTTCTCAGCAGAATCTGCATTCCGAACCGGTGGTAGATTTTTGACGTTTCATAAGAGCTACAAGTTGGCCTACATGAAATAAATAAATTTTGATTTTGATTTTTTGATTTTTTTTCCTGTTTGAAGATTTTGTGTCTCGGAACTAAGTAGGTTTTTAATCTTTTCAGCCTGTTTATTTCAACGACGTAGCTCTTGTAGTCTTTTCTGTTTTCGACAAAGGCATTATATCTTTAGGTGCAAAATGAAATACATTGCAACGTTTATTGGCATCATAATTGTGGTAGATGTTGAAGGTTCCGTTTCACTGTGGTTCCAAAAAATTATGGCTTTAAAACTGTTGGTTCACCAGTATTTTATGTTGATGTACCCCGGTCCGTTTTGCCTGGGTCCGTTTTGCCTTTTTGCTATAAACAACAAAAATTAAAAATTTTGAGCTAATAAGCTTAGGTATAGTCGGCATACCTGTTTATTAGCTTAATCATATGTCAGTTTATATACAGTAATCATTAGAACACACTATCACAAACCAAACCAAAATGTAGGCTAATTGAAAAATGCAAATTTTACATCAAAGTCTAAAAAAACTAACTTACCTTGCTAAATCAGTGCAGGTGCGGTCGTTGGAATCGAGTACACTGACTGAGAGGGAGAACATGGCAGCCAATATTTTGACGTAACAAATTCATAGATGGCGCTACACGTTTCAAAATTATCGAGGTGGACCTTTTTGCCCACAGGGTCCGTTTTACCTTCCTTTCCCCTACTACGGACCGAAGATGGAACGGACTTCGATTTAAAACCTTTGTATTTATTGTGTTAATATCTTTAAAATATAGGGTATATACGTATTATAATATAATATATTATATTTTTTTATTAACAAAAATGTTTAGATAATCTTCACAAACATTAGCAGTCTCCGTTATTTTTTACCTTACCACGTGCTCACCCATTCTCACCCTTTATAATGAAGCCTCCACGCCTGATTTAAAATCAATAATGCGTTCAAAGAGATCACTTTCCCATTCGCAGTGAGAGACCGATCAGTGATCTATAGATCTTTTTGTTACACGAAATCGATCAGTTGATTACGTTCGCGAACGGGTCAGTGTAGAATGTTTTTTACTGTGACAATAGTTCCTTTCAGTATGTGTGATTGGATTTTTCAATAGATTGTATATTTGGATTGTTTTTTTTTTTAATTTTTTCCACATCATCTAGTCTGTTTCATAGTTCTCATAATTATTTGAGTTGAGACTAGTTTTTTAACTAGCACTGATTGTCATCTAACTTTTGTGCCCTCTAATTTTGCTAATCATTTTTATAGTTAAACTTATCATTTTGTATAATACTTTTTGCTGTTTTTTTAATATCTATTTTTGTTTCTTGGGAATTAAGTAAAAATATTTAGGCTACCTAAACGGCCATTTTAGGACTAGGTCAGATATATTGGAACTTGTATGATAAATAATATAATAGTAAAACTAAAAAGATATGAAAACTTCAAAATCCGAAAGATCTAGGCTTGTCGGCCAGATATTTTTTTTTATTTATTAAATAATAGGCAAGTTATACCTACTGGTTTCCTTTGAACACAGTAATGATAACACAGTAGGTAGGTTTTTTACCACCTTAGAACCAACTTATCGATAAAGTAAAAATTTCAATTCTGAATAAGGAACACCCCGAACACCGAGCAATTTATAAAGCGATACAGTGCGGCACCGCAAATGTTTGTGAACAGCGGCATTGCAGCGCAACCGAGCAATTTATAAAGCGATACAGTGCGGCAACGCAAGTGTTTGTGAACAGCGGCATTGCAGCGCAACCGAGCAATTTATAAAGCGATACATGCGGCAACGCAAGTGTTTGTGAACAGCGGCATTGCAGCGCAACCGAGCAATTTATAAAGCGATACAGTGCGGCAACGCAAATGTTTGTGAACAGCGGCATTGCAGCGCAACCGAGCAATTTATAAAGCGATACAGTGCGGCACCGCAAATGTTTGTGAACAGCGGCATTGCAGCGCAACCGAGCAATTTATAAAGCGATACAGTGCGGCAACGCAAGTGTTTGTGAACAGCGGCATTGCAGCGCAACCGAGCAATTTATAAAGCGATACATGCGGCAACGCAAGTGTTTGTGAACAGCGGCATTGCAGCGCAACCGAGCAATTTATAAAGCGATACAGTGCGGCAACGCAAATGTTTGTGAACAGCGGCATTGCAGCGCAACCGAGCAATTTATAAAGCGATACAGTGCGGCAACGCAAGTGTTTGTGAACAGCGGCATTGCAGCGCAACTGAGTAATTTATAAAGCGATACAGTGCGGCACCGCAAATGTTTGTGAACAGCGGCATTGCAGCGCAACCGAGCAATTTATAAAGCGATACAGTGCGGCAACGCAAGTGTTTGTGAACAGCGGCATTGCAGCGCAACCGAGCAATTTATAAAGCGATACAGTGCGGCAACGCAAGTGTTTGTGAACAGCGGCATTGCAGCGCAACCGAGCAATTTATAAAGCGATACAGTGCGGCAACGCAAGTGTTTGTGAACAGCGGCATTGCAGCGCAACCGAGCAATTTATAAAGCGATACAGTGCGGCAACGCAAATGTTTGTGAACAGCGGCATTGCAGCGCAACCGAGCAATTTATAAAGCGATACAGTGTGGCAACGCAAGTGTTTGTGAACAGCGGCATTGCAGTGCAAAAGGTATGTCAAACGACACACAGAAAAGCTGTTTATAAACGATGAAACATGTTGGCAGCCAACTTGTTTGCATGTTTGTAAACATGCAGCTTTTAAAGTATCGTGTCTGCCCGGGCCCTTAAAGGCCATCCGAGTCTGATCCACGATACCTGCCATGCCAACAATCCATTATAATTTATTACAGCCGACCGGCTAGATAAAGAAAGATAATTAATATTGGACAATAATTAACGATGTCACAGAGCATTACCGGAGATGTTAAGCATGAGTAATGGCTGACCTTGCGGCTTTATCGATGCTTGTGCTCCAGAGCATGTCACATTTGAGTCATGAGTGAACACGGGCTGGGGACGTGCCAACTGGAGACAAACATGCCTTATCAGAGCAAGCTATTTTATCTATCTGCATGCCTGAGAGTTCTCCATAATGTTCCCAAAGGCGTGTGAAGTCTGTCCTTTCCTCAGCACAAATTCAAATCCAAAATTATTAAACTTGTGGCTCTTACAACTGGTCAAGACATCCACCGGTTCGGAAAGGATATTCTGCCGGGAAAAGCCGGCAAGAAACTCAGCAGTTGCTCTTTCAAAAAGTGTTAATTTTTCAAATTAATCCCACCAGTGAAAGTATGCAAGATCCTTTAATCAAGTAGGAAATGAGCTAACTCAAATTTTCAAACTCTTGAGCAGATCTTCACAAATTACAGTTAAGTTCCACCTCGATCACGTCAGCTTTCAAACAGAAAAAACCGCGAAATCGGTCCATCGGTCCATTCAGAACTACGAGGGAACAGACAGACACGCAGATAAACAGATACACAGATACAGACGTCAAACTTTTAAACATTTCTTTTTCCGTCGGGACTGGGGTTAAAAACCATTTTTATGCCACTACTTTTTATATTGTAGCGCCATCTATCCCAAAGTTGCAGTACTATGGTAAATTTGTCAGTAGCGCCATCTATTTCATTACACAAAAATTACTTCGTCATTCACGAGTGCTTGTTGTAGTGGATTGAATTCCTACCGTAATAGTTTTACAGATTTTAACTAGATGGCGCTTCTATAAAAATTAAAAGGATCAACTTTATTTTTTAACTTTCAAACTTTTTCCTTGATTTATATGAAATAAAAAAATAATAAAAAATAGATAATTCGTTTTTTAATACTAAATATTACTTTTTAATATTATAGTGATTTAATGAATTCACAATAGGTATCAGTTATCCTATTTGCAAGTTACTTAAATAACACAGATTTTTTCGACTATTGTAGTCCAAGTTGTAGCCTGATTACTTTAGCCTGTCGAAATGAATTTACTGCCGAAATATAAGTTTAAGTTTAGAAGACTTATTTTGGGCCCAATGTTTGGCCCGTTTGAAATGCATTAAAGTTTAAAACTGCACTAACACTAACCAAAAGCGTAATATTATTACACTTATAGGTCGTCTTTAGATACCTATACGTATAAATACTAAGACCATTCAACCTACGGTAGGTACCTACTATCTACTATGTGCCATACGAGTGATGTCAGACGGCATCATAATAATATTATTATTATTGTATGGAAAAGTATGACGCTGCCGCAATCTGTCATTGCGGCGCCGCCGCGGCCGCAAGGATTGTGTGGCACCGCTCTAATACCTACGCGAAGAGAAATTATCACAATCACGTTTACTAAGTGTCTATGAATTTATTCTGAATAAACAGTACTTTCACTTTAGGCTTCACTGTATTCATTTGCGAGCTATTCTGTTGCGGCTCTTTATGTTAAGGTTACACAGTCTCACACGGTGCATTTCTATGTTAGGGTTGTCGCCGTGCGAAAATTGCCTCCAACTAGAATCTTCAAGAAATTGTTTATATAAATCTATGAAAAGAAGACGAAGACTCAGCAAAACCAAATTAGAGGCGGTATGGAACGACTGCAGTAGGTGCGTACTATTATATGTACATATATTCTGTGGTAGTGGTACCTAGATAAGTATGCATCAATAGAAGCAGTCATAGCACAGTAATCTGCGTTATCACAAGAGGTGATGAAAAGTCAGTATCCAATTACCGAGTATTATAACTCGATCGCATTGCACAACATAGGTATGTGTGATATATTATCCATATACAACGTTTATTGAAACTCCGAAATAATACTGAAAGAGGTGAATGTGTTCATAAAACAACAATTTTCCCCAAGGAACATAGGTCGAAATGTGAAAAAAAATTTGGACTGCCTATACGAAATTGACGATCAGCTGATTGATTTACTATGGGAGGTAATAATTTTTTTTTTCATATTTCCTTGGGGAAAGTTGTTCAGTTTTATGAGCTCATTCATCTCCTTCAGTATTATTTCGGAGTTTCAGTACACGTTGTATAATTATATCGTCTCCACACTACTTCAGTGGCAGGCACCATAAAGCTACCTTTTCGTCTTTTCCGAGAAGTGTAAAGGTACCTACAGGTACAGTTACCGGAATGTGGTAATATTTGTTAGTGCGTTTGGTGTCTACTGGTCGTGGTCTACTGACTAGAAACCTCCTCCATACGACACTCACTCCGTAATAAGTAAATATATCTTTTTTATTTCAGGAAAATTGCTGGTTGTGCTCAGCATTAATCCTAAGTTTATATTTCATTAATAATACTGTGGCCTTAAACCAAGACTCCCACGGTCTATCAGCATTCTTGTATACAATGCGACAACCCTAACCGAACTGTACAGCACGTTTTACCGTTACTTTGACCCACTCACAGCATCCAATCTCAGTGTTAACCGCAAGATCGCCACGTGCGAACGCGATTATGTTTTTCGAAAGTTTTCTTTTAAATCTAACGGTCTTGGCCGTTTTGATCGTAGCCCTGACTTTTGATTACGTCACAAAGTTTTTCAGCTACTGGTATATCAGGGAAATACCGAACAAAACTCCCATACCATTCTTCGGCACAGATTACCATAGAGTTTTTGGTCTGAGGAGTACGACTGAAGAAGTAAACAAACTTTACAAAGACAACGCTAAGGAGAAATACGTAGGATGCATCAAGAGCAGAATTCCAGATCTGATTATCAAGGACCCGGATTCGGTACAAAAGATTCTGTCTACAGATTTCTCGAATTTCCATTGCCGAGGCTACGGGCTGGACAGATCTAGGGATGTTTGTCTACGAAACAATTTGTTTTACGCCGAGGGAGAAAAGTGGACTCTATTCAGAAGGAAATTCGAGCTATTACTGAATACCATGGACGGTAAAATTGAAGACAGTTTACATGACTGTTTGTCAGGAACCAATGGAGATGCGAACGTTCAACAATTATTGTCTAGTATATTGGATGTTGTGTTTAAACATTTGCTTATCGATGATAAGTTAGAAGACCCTCTTATATTAAAGAATTTAAGAGAAACAATGCAAAGGAGATCGTTGTTCGACAAGCTGAAGAGCTATATGAAGAATATATTTCCTTCAGTATACGTAATGTTGAAATTGAACGTTTTGCCCGAATCATACTTCAGCAAATACGTCCAAGTTATAAAGAAATCTAAGTTGATGAAGGATATTGTAAAGACGGAATCAATATCCCAAGAGGATATACACAATGATAAACCGTACAAAAAGGGATCTGATTTGGAGACGGCCTATTCTTATTTGGCTCTTTTCATCGGAGAAGGTTACATACCATGTCATTACGTCCTCACGGCTTTGTTGTTTGAATTAGCGAAAAATCCTGCTGTACAACAAAAGGCCAGGACTTGTTTACAAAACTCCGAAAAAGATGATTACTTGGACTTGACTCTAAAAGAAGCTTTGCGATTGTATCCAGCATATTCAGTTATTACAAGGAAATGTGTTAAAAGTTATACGTTCCCGGAAAACAATTTACATCTCGATAAAGGGGTGACGATAAATGTGCCCGTAGAAGCGATTCACAGGGATGAGAAGTATTACGAAAATGCAAATGGCTTCAATCCCGATCGATTTTTAAACAGAGATGCGGATGCTGAGTTTACTTATTTGCCTTTTGGTGCTGGACCTAGAAACTGTGTTGGTAAGTGACTTTTATTTTACTTGCTTACTTCGCTCGCGTGGAATTAGTTTTTAAAATCCCGCAGGAAATCTTTGATTTTGCGGGATAAAATGTAGCCTATATCACTCTCCCGGTCTCAACTACTAACTAGACCCATGCAAAAAATCGCGTCGATCCGTTGCTCTGTTGCGACGTGATTGAAAGACAAATCAACAAACCAACAAACATACACACTTTCGCATTTATAATATTAGTAAGGATAGTAAGGATATACCTATAGAATACCTTTACGTCAAACAAATTGTTATGGTTATATCTGTATTATGTATTCAAGTATATCATATTATACTCTTCACTTTTGTTGATCAAAACAACGACTGATATCTGACAATAAAGTTTTGTTGATAAAATATTATTATTAAATATACATATAAGGCATGTTATTAAATTAGTTTTAATACAATACAAATTAGGTTAAAACTTAATAATGCAATTTAAATAACAAAACACAAAAAAAGCTCACAAAGCTGTTTAAAACTGTGCGATGTTATGTAAATTGAACTAGAGACGCAATTCTAATTATTATTGTGTTACTTACATACAAAACATAAATAATTGCTTTTTATTATTGTTATAATTATACACTGCACTCTGCAGTCTATCTTATAATAATAACAATTAGAAAACTCATTACAAGGTATACTATTTACCAACTTTACCGTTAAAATAAAATAATTGTCTTCTCAGTTACACAACAAACCTAATTAGTAACCTAACCTAAATATTTAACCTTAATATTTAGCAACCTAAATATTTCCGCAATGACTCAAAAGTAATTATTTCTTGCCTCAAATATTACAATATTATTATATTAAATCCACTAGAAAATTAGGTTCTTTAAAGCGTCGAGGTCTCACTTCTGCGAGAAATCGGCAATGTAATGCCAAATGTGTCAATGAATAAAATTGTTTTGGATTGAATCAGGTATTTTATCAATTGGTTTAAAATACTTTAACTGATCGAAATACTAAGTATTAAGAAATAGCGAATCAAATTAGGCATCCATTATCTTGTACAGAGAAACTTCATATTAAAATCGTACTACAGTAAATTTACTAGAAAATTAGGTCCTTCACAATGTTGATTTCTCGAGTTTCTGTCTTCAATCGAGTTATTTTATATAATATGACGATGCTTTTTTATCAGTCTATGGAAGGGTTATGATTTTAGCTGTTTATGTATTGTGTGTCTATTTACGTATGTTTCACTGTAGCGCCTAAATACTGAGCCGATTTAAAAGAATGAGGTGTCAGTCGAATTATTATAATGGACCGGGTGACACAGGCTACATTTCTATAAGAACAAAATCAATAATATTACGGATGTAAGGTATAATACGATTCAAATGACAATAGGAATGAGAAGCCGCCATTTTCTCTTTCTATCTCACTCAGTGTAAACCCCATATGAGCAGGACAGAAATATAAAATGGCTGTTTGACAGTTCTATTCTTATTTGAATTGCATTGTACATCCAAATTTTTAAACATTTTTCTTGTTATTTCAGGTGAACAATTAGCATTACGTATAATTCGAACTGTAGCTGCTGACATTCTGAAGAAATACCAAATTGCAAAATGTGACGTCACACCAGAGGAACTAACAATTACTGATCATAACTTTTTAAGGGTGATCGATAAAGATTTATGGTTGAGATTTAAACCTATTTCGTAGATTATTTTTAAAGTTATGCGTTAATTTATTTACTTAATTTTAGTATTCAATTTATATACTTATGTACCTACTTATCTATTAAGCGAAATAGAAAAACTTGTGCTGAACAAAGTGCAGTGCCATTTCACAAAACTATAAAGAATGCCAAACTTGAAACAGTTTAACAAACGAACTTTATTTTACGAAGCTCTAATATTTTTGTTTTATTAAAAAAAATTAAACTTTACAATAAACTATTATTTAATTCATTATGTTTTCTTTATTCCTTCCCATAGTAAAAAGCTACGCTACTACAGTACGGTATCTATCTATGTGTTTATGCCCACCATAATGCCTGTTACTAAGCTGATTTTGATGAATCAGATGGCAGTCTTTTTTTATCCGAAGGCTTGCGCTTGACGACAATCAATACTGGATAGCACTGATCTAGGTTGAAGCGCGCTTGCCTAGAAGATGCTAGTCACTCTTGCCTTGAAGGTACTCAAATTATAGATGGCAGGAAACACGGATGCTGGAAGAGTGTTCCACACCTTAGCGGTTCTTATCAGAAACGTTGAATTAAATTATGGCAAAGCTTTATTATGGTCCGGGTGATATAGGCAACATTTTTAACCGACTTCAAAAAAAAGAGGAGGTTCTCAATTCGACGCGTTTTTTTTTTTATATGCGAACAAAATTTAATGTGACCGATGTTACAATTTCAATATTTACAAAGTCAGGTGCCAGTTAAACTTTTTTCTTGTTTTTACTTTTTTAACTTACGCAAGGATAAGTTAAACAAATAAATACATCAAAAGTTTTTCAGCACGAGAGCGAGTTTTCCAAGTTGCCTGATAATGGAGTCTGTCAACATTCCAATACTGTAGGCTCACCATAATTTGTTTTAGGCAATCCCGGATGGAAAAAGGGGATACCGGGGTGTACGAGGATTTGGGTAAGCTTCAATTGTATTGGGGATTTGTCGAAGAAAAGTTGTTTTGATAGGGAACTTCACTATGAAAAATGTCATATATTTTGTCAGCTTGTAACTCCTTTAAAAATTAAATACCTGTTGTCCTGACATTGCCTTTTTTGTCATCTACCTTCATGAACTCACATACTTTCTGAATCTTTCTTGAGTTTGACTGCCGATCGTCACACACTGCTTTTACTGGTAAACGGTTCCAATTCAATACAGCTCAATCGAGAGAGGTTCTGTGGTAGACACAGTCATTTCAGCGTTTGAGCAAAATCCTGAATAAAGGGAAAGTTTATACTCCACGGAGCAACGGTTCGATGTGATTTTTTGGATGGGTATAGTTGGGGACTTGGGAGACATAGGCATAATTATTATCCGGGAAAAACAATGTTCAAAACAAGATTTTTAACAACCTGATCCAGGTGGTCGAAGTCGCGGGCAAAATCTAGTCGTTGATAGAAGAGTCGTCGGAATTAATCTCTTTATGGAACAGGTACTGAATATTGAATGCTCGAGTAAAAATAAGCTAGGAACATTAATGTTTAGTAACAAAGGTATTATTTTCCAAAAAAATATTACTGTGAACATATTCTACAAAAGGCAGGTAGGTATGCTCTGATTTATTGTCCCTCAACCTGCAGCCTCGTCCCGACATTGTTGGTTCCATGACGGATGATGTACCAGCGAACGCCGAACAGACAGAATGAGAGCTCCTTTTTTTTGTAAACAATACGAGATTTGGCAGTGACGAATCATGCAAGGGCTTTTATCTATGCGTAAGTAGTAAACGTGAATACTGAAGCACTTATAATATTATAGTAACTATAAGTGCTCCAATATTACCCAGCAACTTTGTTGTCCAAAAATTCCATGCAATTTCTTACAAATAACAAAGATTGCTATCGACAGATTACAAAGAGATTGAATATAAGAACCGGGCATTAATTTTATTAACTTTTAGACATTTGCTAGTCTATTTAGTTCCATAGGTCTTGTTGTTAGTACTTCCACGATATTTTCTTGGTTTTCGAGATACTCGAATTAATGTCAGGAGTTAGGAGTACTGTGGTAAGTGACGTGTCTATACCGAATTAGTTACATCGTGGTTAAAAAGAAAAGTCGATAGAGTACCAGAGTAATTTTATACCCGCATTAAAGTTGGCGAAAATCTGAAGGCACATCAAAGTAAAAGTTGAAGACATACGAGGACTTAAGTGCAAAATAAAGAGAGTACCTACCGTTATTAATATACAGCAGTAAAGACAGACGTCTTATGTGAAACAAGACGAGTATTATAGCCTCGTCAGCGAAGTTACGATGTCAAGAACTTGGAGGTGACTATATCAAATTTTAAGTCGGGCTTAGCTTGAATAATGTGAATGTGATGTACAGAACTGCTATAACTGAGAAATCTTGTACATCCTATAAGTTTTTATTTCTGAAATAGTTAAAAGTGTGAAGTTTTATCGATCTGGCCAAAATCTTAGAGTAGTATTTTATCAAATTGTGATGAAATCGGTTCAGTAATTATGCATCATTATTGGATCGATTTTATATTTTTTTTAACTAGCTGTTGCCTGCGACTTCGTCCGCGTCAATTTCTGTTATTATGATCGCGATTAAGAAGTTTTCAAAAGAATATATTTTAAAAATGGAAAATTTTTGACCGTTTTTGCAACATTTTTCACTGATGCTTCGTTCTTATTGGTCGCAGCGTGATGTTATATAGCCTAAAGCCTTCCTCGATAAATGGACTATCCAACACAAAAAGAATTTTTCAATTCGAACCAGTAGTTCCTGAGATTAGCGCGTTCAAACAAACAAACTCTTCAGCTTTATAATATTAGTATAGATTATGGACGTAGTTAATATTTCACGAATATCTCACGAAGTTACGGGCGCTTTACTTGTGGTTACGTCGCGTCGTGTACATGTACATTGCGTAAGTCCCACGCAAAAAAAAACCCACGGGAACCCTCTTTTTTCCGAGATAAAAGGCAATGTATATCATTCAACAAATCCTCAACTATGAGTATAATCATGCAATTAATTACATCAATCTGTTACTCCATTGCTCCGTGATTGAAGGACCGACCAACCAACACATTTCGCATTTTAATAATAATAGTGATATTATTAATTATTAGATAAATATTCTTGAATAAATAAATATTTTATTGGTTACTAGTTGATGCCCGCGGCTTCACTCGCGTGGATTTAGTTTTTAAAATCCCGCGGGATAAAAAGTAGCCTATGTCATTCTACCGGTCCTCAACTATACCCATGCAAAAAATCACGTCGATCCATTGTTTTGTTGCGGCGTGATTGAAGAACAAACCAACAAATAAACACACTTTCGCATTTATTATATTATTAGTAAGGAAGTAAGGAAAGTAAGGATTTTATGAAAAACAAAAATAAAATATCTGACTTAGGCCACTTCTGTTAATCTTTGGCTGTGGTACTTCTCTGCGTGCGACAAATGATACGAACTGTGCTAGTAAGAAGTCACTCTTGGCAAATTACGTCTACATTACACTAAATAATTCCGAGTGCGCGTGGAGCTAATAAAAGTTTCAAGACGACGAATTGGCACGGCGGTGGAAAGCGGGCCTAATCAAATATTTTTATGATCGACGCCATTTTACGAGGCTGCTTGCTTGTTGAGAGGTAAGTGGAGTGTGGTCTAAGCTACAAATACTAAATCCTTGATTAGGGATGTTAACAATTTTTCGGAATTGCTTTTATTTTGAAGATAAAAAAAAAAATTATTTAAAAATAAGTATTTTCTAGTATTTTCGACGAGAAAATATACAAAAAATAGAATGTTCCCGCTAAAACAGTCCACAACTGTCACGTGACTGACATGGCGTCATTCGTCAAACAAACATTGGTCGCGATTCATGGCATACATACAGTCGTCAGCTTGTTTCGCGATTAGTGACGTCACAAGCTCTTCTTGGCGTTTGCAGTCACGTGACATGAGATTATAAATATAGCATTTAAAATCATTTTTAATAAAATTAAGTTATAGTAAATTACAAAAATCGAAAATCAGAGTACATACCACGGTGAGTGCTGTCGTGATCAGTGATCACGGTCCATGCAACTGGATCGAAATATCGACAGTTCCAACAAAAACAATCACCGTGGTACGTACTCGTATAATTCTATTACAATTATGTCATTAAACCACGAATCAAGTCTAAAATCTTTAATTTTTTTGCATTCACCAATCGTGGCTCATTACTGGTCCCAAGTCTCCTCAGGGTTTACATACGCCAAAGATATACGTCATGTTCGGATTGGTAGACTAACCATCTCTGAGACATGCATTTCTTCACCACTAAAGCAAGTGATATTTGCTTATACGAAGCAGAGCTGCTTGCGGTATTTTCTTGCTGTGAGGTGCAATGCAAGTAACATTGTCTAAGGAAAGGAGTTGCATACCATTTTGAGATTTCTATATTTTAGAATTAGCGTAAAATTTCATGGGTTTTTAATTTATTTAAAAACTGTTTCACTATAATTTTATTAAAAATTGTTAGCACGCGTGTTGTTCCGCCAATGTTTCCCTTCTCCCAAACTTTCTATATTTGTAACAAAATTTATTCTTCCCGCCTCCGCTTTTAAATTGGACTACGCTAGTATATGAAAGTATTATTCACTGTGACGGCTCATTTGTGTATATAATTCAGAAAAGGAAATAAAGCAGATATGCTCTAATATTAAATAAAGAAGGTACCGAGATGTTTGTAGGTTATGAAAATATCTACATAGGTACAAACTTCGGTAACGTAATAAAATGGAATTTCCACCGTAGGGTTACAGTAGGTACGATTCCGCTTGGGGACAGAGTATTATGCCCACACACAATAATGTATACTATGCTATACCCCTTTCCTTTTATTTATAGTTAGCCCCCTACCATCTTAGACCGCATCGTCACTTACTATCAGATGAGATCGCAGTCAAGGGCTATCTTGCCATCGAATAAAAAAAAACTTAGGGATTTTTACCCTATTAGAAGTTATTATATTATAAGAGACCATTTTATAACAAAAGACGGAAATGACTACGTATGTACCTACTGAATTTTATACAAAGTTATTCAAAAATGATTTGCGATAAAAATAATGAGAAGGAATATTATTCTTTGATACCAAGGTATTTGTAAGAATGTTACAAAGAATCTTCTTAACGTGCTAATGCTGCTAAGAAAGGTAGAGCAAAAACTGCCAGACTAAGAGTTTAAATAAAAACTAACTAGCTGTAAAGTTTATTGACCTCGAAATTATCTTCAATTAGGAGAGGGTTCAGCATATTTTTTTTCCTTTTTCGTTAGGTCCAGCGGAGACTACGGAAAGTTCTTCGAATTTTTTTCCTGAGGAAATTGCATGGCACATCACCTAATTATACCTAATGTAACTCGCCTTATGAATTGTGAGTTTTAACGCAAAAGATAATTAATCACTCACTTGAAAAATGATTGAAAATATTGTGGTCAGTTTTATGGTGAAAGTTGCTTAACTCATTTTTAGTTTGGGCCTTTTTAATGCCCTCGTATAACGGTGTCATTTTGAATACATTTTTAATAATAAGACTATTTAATGTAAAACTATACCTTGTAATAGTCCAATGAACAATACTGTTACTCATACACCAGATCACCCATTGCCATATTGAGGAGGCCAAGGACGTAGAGCCATCAGTCTCACTTAAAAAGAAAAGCGAATACTGAAAGTCGAATCATTATGAATAATTGTGCTACACGTGCTTACTTCATTCTCCTGATATTATTGAGAAATTGTGTCGTCTGCGTAAAACTTTACTACACCAAGTTAATTAATTTCAGTTTTTCAGTTTTCACAGCTGCCTTGCTGCAGTGAAATTTGCATTTAAGACAAAAAAGGATATAGAAAAAAATTAATTGGAAGCCATTATTACTTTTTATATTGGTCTCTTATGATAAAATAATACTGATAGCGCGGAACATTTAATTTAAGATGACAATTTTTATTTAAATGGAGTATGAAACTGCCTTATTCTATCTACCTACTACACTTTAATTGCATAAGTACATACGTTAGGAATAAATATTAGATCAAAATCGGCTCAGCCGTTCCGAAGGAACCTTTAGAAAGATTAAAAAAAAATTAAAAATATTTGTGTTCAAATAAAGGTTCAAATATAAGTAATATAATGAGTTTAAAAAGACGCTATTATTTCAAAACAGAAATAGACTTTTACCCGCGCCTCATCCGTGTGGGGTTTTTAAAATTCCCGCTGGAAGCCTTTGGTTTTTCGGGATAAAAATAGCCTATGGCACTCGCCTGACCCTTAGCTGTACAATCACATAGCGCACATGTAGAGCACAACAGCGCTACAGATAGATGTGTGATTGAAGGACAAATCATATAACAAACACAATTTCGTATTGACATTTATTAGTAAGAAGGAGGATTAAAAGTGCGATTGTAACCAAACTATTACAAGTAAACTCATGAAGTAAAACGTAAACAAAAGATAAATTTCCACTTTCCGCTTTATTTACGTTTTGTTTACGCTCATCCCCCAGTTTTCGCAGGTGTCACGTATCGATGCGACGGGTTACGTGATTGATTCAACACTGGCTCGTTTAAGTAATTAAATGTGTGATCGAAAGCTTAGCCCCGTGATTTTTTATCAATATGCGGGTAGATATAAAATATTTATGCACAAGGTTTAAAAGATAAACTGCACTGCATTTTTGGGCATTCGACTGTTGCCAAAATGTGGATTATTATCATTAATTTTTTTTATTAAATTAATTTGTAACATGAAAGAAAATAAATCGGTCAAAAACAAATAAGTTCTAAGCTATTTTACTGTGGCCGTATATAATATCTCTTTCTTCTATTAACGCGAACTAGTCGCGTTGTGACGTCATAAGCGAGTAGCTCCATACCCTAGCGCTCTCTTTGTCTAACATCAAACTTTAAAGCTCTTTTTAATTCTTTCTTTCTTATTTTTCGGGATAAAAAGTAGTGTTATTCTAAACTATAATCTATCTCTGTGCTATATGTCAGCCAAATCGGTTCAGTCGTTGCGGTGTGATTGAGTAACAAACATTAATCCATCCTACATCCAAACTTTCGCATTTATAATATTAGAAGGATGAAAATTTTTGAACTCCAGTTTTCCCTTTTCAGGGCTGAAGCAGTTTAAAGGAGAAAGATAAGCTAAACCAAGCCATTTACTACACAGTAAATTAACAGTAATATTATTAATTATTATGAATCGGATAATGCTTCCGGCTCTATTTCCTTTTCACCTATGAATCGATCTTGAGAAACCACAAACATAACTTGCATTCTTGCATTAAAACAGGGGCGGACTGAAAGCTGAAAGCTGGCAGGTTCAAACCCCACTCATTGCATTACTGTCGTACCCACTCCTAGCACAAGCTTTCCGCTTATTTGGAGAGCATAAGAGGATATTAGTCAACTTCAGTTTGGCTAATATTCTTTAAAAAAACATTGATAAAGATGTAGAGAAGTCAGCTATCGTGCAGAATCAGGTTCATATGTCTTGTTCGCGGCCAGCATCGGGCATATGTAGGAGTAACACTAGCCGTTAGTTTGGCTTCAATCCAGCGATAACTGGTGAAATACAATGCGGTGCACGGAAAATGCAAATAAAAACCACCTCCATCCATGTTTTTGAGCTTCGGTTTGATGAAGTTTTTGAGCATCAGTTTGATGAAGTTTTTACGTCAAAAAGCTAGTATTTTCGGATTTTAGAGTTCGACGTATTATTTAATTATTTCATATTTTAATTTTTTTTTTTCAGTTTTTATGAATCAATAATTTTCTAATACCTAATAGACATTATGGTACTGCGTAAATAATAAGTTTATGGGTAATTCTTGGAAATTTCAGAAAAAATAGAGAAAAAATAATTTGTGCCATTATGAATAATAGTAGGAGGAAGGAGCCACAACCCTTAGTAACGAGGATCACGATTTACGAGGCAGAAAGAGAAATTAGCAATAATATTATCTTCCCTAATTATGGCGACCAACGGCAGCCAGAGATAAGAGGCAGGAGATACTATAGTGCACAAATGTGTTCACAGCCCCAGGTAAAAATTCTCTCTTCACTCGCTCTCTTATAATACGATGAGACGCCAATCCTACTTATAAAAATTAGGCTCAAAATCGAAGGCTTTTAAGGGCTGGGTAGGTGGGGGGGGGGGGGGGGGGTAACCCCGCCAACTTTCCAACTCCCGATTAGTATAAATGACTGTTATTAGTGTGTAGTGTCTAGTAGTCTACGCGATAAAAGTTCCACGTGCTTATTAGTCGCCCTTAAAACGCTTCAATTAGCAAGCGTTCATCCTGAACAAGTCATACATATTTCATTAGGCAGCGTTTCAATAAAATAGGCGTCAAGCAAATTAACTACTTCTATCTTCGTACAAGAATATTCACTTACTTTCAATGCTAAAGGGTTACAGATCTTTGAGTCACTTTAAACACAAATAATAGGATCTGAATCATACGCGGTAGCGATCCCGTACAATCCGTCACCTTTCTCAAGCCTTCTAAATATGTAAAAGGAAAAGGTGACTGACTGATTGATTGACTGACTGATCTATCAACGCAGAATTCAAACGACTTGACGGATCAGGCTGTTTGGCATACAGATTACAGTTATTACCTATGACGTAGCTATCTTTTATGACAAAATTATTGAAAATTTAACCCCTAAGGGGATAAAATAGCGGTTTGAAAAATAGAACTTAACGTGTGGCGACTACGGCCAGTGCCACGTGCATGGGACAGGAAATCATTTAGTGTACAGTTAGAGATAGATCCCGTTAGAGGACGAATCTTTAGTTCTTTTGCACAAATTATTGCCATTGTTATTTGTGTACTTACAGTTGGGGATGGATCCCGTTAACGAATCTTTTGATCCTTTGCGCAAGTAATTTTGTTAACGTAAATTATTATTGCTTCTATTGTAAAGATTGTAACGTATTGTAGTAAGAGGAACTAGGCACTAAAACTATCCATTTTATTGTTAGCCAGTAACGTTTATTTTTTAAGTTATTCCCATGTTCCCCTACTCCTCACCTCATTGTACAATTTTGGATATAAGCCTTAACTTGGAGTTGTTAATGGAGGACTCGAAGAATACTCGGAGAATACTCACGGCAACACACATCGAGTTACGAACACGCGCTCTCCGCATCAACCCTAAGTGTATAACCCAGCCAGAGCGCCGACAAACGTAAACAAAGCTGAGGGCAGAAACTAGTAATTTATTAATGGGAGAGCATGTGTGTTTGTTGGTCTGTCCTTCAATCACGCAGCAATGGAGGAACGGATAACGTAATATTTTGCATGGGTATATTGGAGTAACATTGGCTACTCTTTATTCCCGGAAAACATAGGACTAAAGCTTATAATAATAATATACAGTGAAATCTAGGCTTTTTTTTGAAGAATGTAGAAAAAGAAATAACATTGAGTCATTGAAGTAGGAACAAGGCCAGAAATAAAGAGACTACCGCAGTCATAGTACCTTTTATGATATTCAAAATATAAAAAATGTCTATCTTAATATCCTAGATTAAAATACATATTAGTAAGTGACGTTGAGAGTTCACCGAAGCGCACTGGACCGTAGCGTTTGACAATGACACTTTGCTTCATTTGAATGCAGTTTTAATTGCGCTTCAACATTTCAATATTATATTAAGGTGATGATGATTGAGTTAAGCTATTAAGGATGTTGCCTAAATTGTTCAACGGAATGAAAACACTAACGCCGTGATACTGATTTTTATGATAATATATTCAACAATTCAACAATAAAAGAAGGTCAATATAAAATTACTAGTATGTAAAACTATAGATATTAAAAAACTAGCAGGTATAAAAAGTTTCCCATCATCGCTTACGTTTTAAGCCACTTATTAATCACGGTTCTCATTCGACGAGCAACGCTCCGAGTGACGTCAAGAGCTCACCGAAGCGCGCTGGAGCGTAGCGTTTGACAATGACACTTTGCTTCATTTGAACACCGTTTTAATTACGCTTCGACTTTTCGATATTCATAATGAAATTCTTTATTCCTTTTTTTTCATCAATTTTTGTTGCGAAACGAATTCAAGTCGCAAGGTTAACAAATTCGTAACAGTTTTATAATATCTATTGAGTTATTGACCTATTGAGTCCTGAATAAAAGTAAAAGGTTTCTCTAATTCTACAAGTCCTATCGATGTTTCAGTACTAGGGTAACAAAATTATACTATGTGAATGATTGAGACTTAGGTATATTTACGAGTACCTGTGAATGAGTATGAAGCGTATTTAACGGACCACCATTCATCTATTCAGAATGAGTAGGGCCATAATCCACCACGTTGATAAATCTTTTAGAACATCCAGTTATGCAGGTTTCTGTCTGTTCTGTTATGTCATTGAATGTTACTGTTTAAAAGTTTTTTCTCCAAATAACACAAAGCTTACACCTGATCTCTCTCCAACCCTGTCAAATTGCGTCCGCGTTCCATCAGGCTATGGAAGTAAGGTAATAGAGAGAGTACTTATGTTTGCGCACACACTTGTGCACTATGACATCTCCTGTATAACTATACAGGAGCAGAGAATAGCCAACTGGCTATTCTCTAATGAATATAACTCACCATTGAATAACCAATTATAGGAATTGGTAGCTTACAACAGCGAACGTAATTTATTCGATTGTAAATAGACAATTGAAATGCAATTAAGCGTTTATCTAGACAAAGTTGCTTTACAAAAATCGTAGTCACAGACTCGATGGTAAGTTGCGAAGCAATAAAGATAAGTGGCCGTAACTGTATTATCGTTAACTGTTTCCCAGATATTTGTTCGTATTGGTGTTCTTGCTTTCGTATTAGCCCTAGATTAGAGTTCTCGGTAACGATGTCTGATTCAACACCATTTGATTTTTATTTTATGCTAGTACTAGTTGATGCCCGCGACTTGACTCGCGTGGATTTAGTTTTTAAAATCTCGCGAGATCTCTTTGACTTTTGAAAAAGTAGCCTATGTCACTCTCCCGGTCGTCAACTGTGCGCATGCCAATCACGTCAATCCGTTGCTTTTTTGCGGCGTGATTGAAGGACAAACAAACAAACCAATAAACCAACGAACAAACACACTTTTGCTTTTATAATATTAGTAAGGATTGCCCGCGGCTTTGCTCACGTTTCAAGTTTGATTTTTCAAATCCCTTTGTCTTCATCTTCAATTCACAATCGACAGCTAATAAATCCCTACAGTTTAGGTGAGCAGAACCACTGCAGAATCAGGATTGAGGGGTTGGGTCCTGGAATTTAACAATGTAGTCTTGACTTATCTACTATAACTATTCATAATCAACAGTTCCTAATACCGTATCATTACCGTAACTAACGTTATCGCTTCGTATCGCTTGCTGCCGTGGCTTAGGGATTCCGAATACAAATTGGTTTAGTTATAAAACTGTACTGTATGCATCCTTGTTGTCTCTGGCGCAGTTTTACTGCAGTTTAGTCTACTGACCTGAATAAATTAGAATCATCCATTTTGTGTAACTTTATTTACAAATGTCTGTTTGAATCGCATCAAATTCTATGTCTCTGACAAATGTCAATACTTGTTTTGCGTTTTCAAGAATTCTCTGATTTAATTTCAGAATAAGTACCTACTAATAAATTAATTACCTCCGTTCTTAAACCTGTTGCTGGCCCACTACTGGATACAAGTCAAAATCAAAAACCCAACGTAAATAAAAAATGAAAAGAAAAAATAAGTACAGTAATCTAGAATTCTGTTAAATAATATTGACTTAAGAGGTGGGATCCGTTATTGAGAAGATTTAAACCAATCTAGATTTTTAATGGGTCCCGACAAAGTCAATATTATGTAACAGAATTCTAGATTACTGGACAAAAACTGGAGCTACAAAAATATATTATAATAAAATTATTTATCTTGATGAAGTTTATTACCTTTTTAATCAATCTGGTAACTCGACTGCGAATTATTCACTCGTTACTAATGAAGATAGTTCTAACTCTCTAACACTTGCGCAAGTTAGTAGTGAAGAAGTTACCGTTTAAAGCAAGTTAAACACTGGTTCGTTGGACTTTGCAACTTGCAGGATGTTTGCTTCACTATCAACAAAAGGAGAAGGTATAAGCTTTTGAAGATCGTAATGAATTTTAGAAGTGACTCTATTTTAAGACTACCTACGTATTGGAACTAGGAGTTCCACTAAATATTGTGTTTTTAATATAAAAACCCTATGTTCTAAATTTTGTATTTCCGGTAATATTCTATCAGAAAAGTTATGCGGGCCATCCGTTTTTTGGTTACAAAAAGGGTTCAAAAGGTATAATTAATTATGATTGGCATTTTGTTCGACACGAGTTTCTACTCGTGCAAAAATTTAAAATTCTTTCGTTGGCCAATGTTTCAGTGAAAATATTATGTTTTAAGGCTTATTACGAACTAGTTGATGCCCGCGACTTAGATTCGCGTGGACTTAGATTTTAAAAATACTGTGGGAACTCTTTGATTTTCCGGGATAAAAAGTAACCTATGTTCAGCTCCTCAACTTTACTCATGAAACAAGTGCAAATTGAAAATTTACACCCCCGATATTTGAATCTATGGCCAAACCACATCGAACCATTACGATTTAAAATTGTTATCACCTTACTAATAATATATAAATGCGAAAGTGTGTTTGTTTATCGCTTTATCCTTCAATCACGCTGCAAAAAAAGCTACGGATCGACGTGATTTTTTACATGGGTATAGTTATGGGCGACCTAGAGAGTGACATAAGCTACTTTATATCTCGGAAAATTAGAGTTCCCACGGGATTTTACAAACTAAATACACGCGGACGAAGTCGTGGGCATCAGCTAGTAAGCCTATATTAACTTGTTGCTACATTTTTTCAAACTCTCGTTTCTTCAAATAACTAATTTTAGGCTGAGGTCGGTTTATAGATTTCACGTTACACGTTTAAAAAGTGTGTTGCGTTGAAACCTTGTAATAAGAATTTTGTATTTAAACTTTTTATCTTTGTCAAAATTACTTTATTTTTGAAATTGTATAATACTTTTCCCATTTGGTCATTATATTTCAAAACTTCATTCTCCAGATATAATTGTAACTACATAATATGATATCTTCGAAATTAGCGTCTCTATTCACTTAGATGTTCATTTGATCATATTATAATATCATAATATCTACTGGATAAATAAAAATATTAAGTATTTAATAATGATTTATTTTTAAATAATTACTTATATACAAAAGTAACAAAACCCGTAACAAATAACAAACGCAAAACAAGTCTCACTACAGTTACTTAACTTTAACATAACAAATATTATTCTAGTCAGAATACAAATTCGAGAAGGAAGACCACAGCGAGTTGTCTTCTAGAAACTTAACTATGAAGAGAAGTATTGAAGATATAAATAGAGAAAGAGGCGACGACTATTTGCTATGTTAAACACAAGTTGAACAAATCCTTACAAATAATATCACAGTTCAAATGGAGATCAATGCTTCTTATGGAAGCCCCATTCCTTATGGTCCTTGTGGCCACCTTTCTTGCCATGGTCGTGATGACCGTGATGATGCTCCTCGTGACCGTGATGACCCTTGTGGCCGTGATGCTTCTCATCGTGATGATGCTTATCATGATGGCCGTGTTTACCGTGATGATGCTCATGGTGTCCATGATCGTGATGGCCTCCCTTCTTGTGGTGTTCTCCGTGTTTGTCGTGGTGTCCTTCATGGTGTCCGTGTTTGTGGTGCTTGCCTTCATCGTGATGGTCATCGTAGAAGTGGTGGTCCTTGTGGAAGTGATCCTTGTGGTATTTCTTGTGATAGCCGTCGGTTTTCTCTCCTTTATCGTGGTGTTTGTGGTGGCCATGTTTGTCCCCTTTGTGATGGTGGCCGGCTTCGTGGTGGTCACCGTGATGGTCGTGCTCATCCCAGTGCTTCTTGTGGTGGCCGCCGTGTTCGTGATGGTGTTCGCCGTGGTGATGTTTGCCGTGATCACCGTGCTCACCTTTGTGGTGATGATGGTGGCCTTTGTGACCCTTGTGCCCCTTTTCTTCGTGGTCGTGGTGGTGATGATGGTGGTGCTCCTTACCGCCACCCTCTTCGTGGTGGTGGCCCTTGGTCGCGGCCGCTACGAGATCTTTCTCATCTTCGGCAAGTTCCCGTCCGTACACCGCCACCAAACAGCACAGACCTACAGCTACAACAATCAACTTCATGTTGACTGTTGGCGTCTATGCTTTGTTAGTTTGTTGTCGGCTCTTTTATAGTCCATTAGTTTTTGATGAGGAAAGCGTTTAGTAATTTTGGCGCAACGTTCAGGGACACGTTTCGGCCGCTGGACCGTTTCGATTCCGAGTTTTCAATTGTGTTCCGATTTTAATCAACATTGCTTGTGTGATGCTTTGTGATTTAATTAGGTACCTTGCATTGCGTTAAAATAATTTTGCTTGTTACGCGAAATAATCTATAGGTAAACGTTTGATGGTGTTACAGTACAATATAAGTTAATTTGATTTGAACAAAATATTATAATAATATTTTGTTCAGCTATTTAATAGTTTAATAGCTGTTTAATTTCACAGAAAATGTTAGTGCATACCAATACAATACTGCGAGTTAAAATATTTAAGCGATATTCTTTGCAATTGTTTTTAAAGACATTATCAACAACGAATCTCTTGACTTTTTATCAATTGCATTTATATTCATTTTTCATGTATATTTTCTAAAAATACTGAAATATCAAGTTTCAATATTTCAATAATAATAATTATTGTACATGTCCTCCCGACTTGATGATTACGCAGCCAATTACGCAGGAGATAAAATTATAATGTGTGTGCACGATTTCGTATGCGGAAGCAAATCGACTTTGGCTTTACATGATTATTCTGTAAAGGTGTTAATTATTTCACTATCCTATGCGGTACGTAATTCATGTTATTCATGCGTATTGGCTTCAAAAGTTTAAAGTATAACTCAACAGCGACAACAGTTGTAAGTATAGTTATTTCATTTCACAAGGGCTCGTGGCTCATGGTTGTGTGTGTGTCGTATCTGTATAATTGTGAGCGAGAGCTCGCTTGCGCATGACCGCTCCCACCTAGGCTGGTGACAGGCACGCACACTTACGCAATGTGCATGTACACGACGCGACGTAACCACAAGTAAAGCGTCCGTAACTTCGTGAGATAAACGTAGGTACTATACAGAAAAATATAGACAAATATATCCAGCCAGAAGCTATTCAGTAGTGTAGGCGTAAAATATTTTCACGTCCATTTCAATCTCGTCCGGTGCAGGGAAATAAAAGGACGATCCGCGTCGTGTCCAAATTTAATCAAAACAACAATATGGAGTGTTCTTTGTCGTGAGTTTTCAGCTTATTTTGATACCATATTTTTGAAAAATGACGTTCAGTTTTGAAAATACATTTTTCATTGAAATATCCATTTGTATTGTTCTTGCAATTCACGAGGGCGCGTGTCTCATGGTTGTGTGTGTATCGTATCTATATAAGTGGGAGCGAGAGCCTGCTCGCGCCTAGGCTCCTGACAGGCACGCACACTAACACAATGTGCATGTATACGACGTAACCACAAGTTAAGCTCACGCGCATTTATGAATTGAACGAACTATACCATTTTTTTGAAAAATGATGTCCAATTTTGAAAATACATTTTTCATTGAAATATCCATTTGTAACCAAAATAAAACCAACGTAAGGTTAAGTTTGGTAATTTAAAATAGCGTACTTCTTTTAAGATACATTCAAAACTCCTTTGTCACTTCTTCCCTAATCTTATAATCGTTTGTGGTGCGTTTTATGTACGCGTTGTTTGTTTAGTGACGAGTGACGTCATCTTTGCGATTTTTGTCCCTTCCTAAATATCCGGCAAATAGTTTAGATTCGAAAGCAAATTATTTCTATACAAACTTAAACTTGTTATACTTTCAAACGCATAATAAAAGCTTTATTAGGTATATGGCTATGAAACTGGGTATTTTGCATAGTAAGTCTAAGAATACGTCCGTCCTATGGAACTGCAGACGATCCCTATTGTTGTTCTGATTAAATTTCAAAAGCGCGATGCAGATTGTTCTTTTATGCTGCACCGGGCGAGATGCAATAGATTGAAAAATATTTTCGCAAATATAAGAGTGGGGCAAGAATCTGATGATATGACCACACCCTCGATAGTTCATATACGGCTTTTTTAAATAGTAATATTATTTGGTATTACACTCCGATTTCTGAAAGTAGGAAGGTGTTTTGTTCGGAATGCTTTATACGTGGATATTTACTCTAACTGGAGTTAGCACTTCGAAAGCATTTTGTAAAAGTTTATTTGAATAAAAAATTATTTTATTTTATTCTATTCTACTGTATCTCACATGTTACCATTCGCATGATGAGCAAGCGGCTCCTATAGCAGCTGAAAGGTATAAATACGAAATCTTGGTGGAGGCTTCATTTTAATGCCTTTTAGGGTGTAGATGCTGAAACCATGGGGTCCGGGGATGAAGCCCTTTTTAAAAAAGCATAAAACAAAGGAAAATGTCTCTGCTAGTTCGTTTTGAATAGACAAAATCCAAGAGCTGGCAGCTACTTGGCTAAAGAATTAATCTGGCCATCCAAGAGGGCAAATGCTGCTATCAATTTGGTTAATATACCGCTCTGCGGTGACATCTATGAGTTTCAAGATTTATATTATTTTTAATTTTAAGAGTAATTTTATATTAACTGTTCATTAATTTAAGATTCGTCTAATAATAATTATGTTAATTCAATTTATTTTAAAGCAAATGCTTGTATTTGAAAAAAAAAATTAACACAAAATTTAAAGTTATTGTACTGATTGTAGGCCAACTTGTCACTCTTACGACAAATCAAGACTACCATGATTTCGGAAGGCACTGCACTAACGAATCTAACGGGATTCGTTACTCTCGCTTTCATTGCACTCAAGTCAATTGTATTTAATTTTCTTTTATGGTCAAAATATCTAACTGTATGTACTACTCATAATAAATGACTGTAGGATGTTGAATTATTAAGTTGGTAATCCTAATCTTTGTAAAATTGGACTCTAAAAAATTGCCACATAATATAATATAATGTCCATCTGACAAATTGTAAGAGAGAGACAGAGACAAATACTATATGTACACACAGAGGCATATCTCAAAGGCAGCCCTTACACAGTCAATTTAGATCATAGATGGTCTGATGAACACAGACGCTTTTGCTGCAGCAAGTATAGACGCAACTGCCACTCACGGATTGGTCTCTATATAGCCATAGACGAAAATGCCTTCTAGACAATGTTTAAAACGTCTATTATAAATATCAAGGCCTTAATGATGAATGGACTTCCCAATTCAGGTCCTAAGATTTTCTCGATAGAGAAACCCACACTTTTGTTTAATGAATTGAATATATTTATATTTTTTAAATACTTTGATAAAAATGTCCGTTTGTTGCGAAACTTTTTGAAAGTATCTCAGAATTGAGGGCTAGTGAAGAAGAGTCGAACCCTGATTTGTTATTTCTTATCTCGCCAGTCAGCCTCCCGTTTAAGATAAATCATCCGCAGCATCCGTGACCAGATTGCGATATCACACGGGTTTCTTTTTGACGATCAAATAGAAGCTTTTCATATTATTTTAGGTTTCGAGCACGTAATAATAAAACAGAATTAACCCCACACGCAGTCCTTTATTTGTCTCTTCGTGCGACAGGAGGACATCAACTGATAAACGCCCAACAATTATGTATCTTGCATTTTGCACGAACTTCCACAGGCCTTGATCTTACGCCGCCTTTATACTTACAGCGGCTCCGGGCAACTCGTCTGCAACTGCGCTTTTCGATGCGGATTCGCCACTCCAGCAGCTTCCTAAGCTTGTAAAATATTTACTGCCTGCAGTAACCGCTATCTGCCTATAGATAATTAAAAAAACATTGGCATTAAGGTGCGAACATTCGCTATGTCGTTACACTATGGCCCTATTTTCTATCGAATGGCTATCAGTGGCTATCGAAAGTTGCTAATTAAGAACTGTTAAATCCGCATTTTGTTTGACGAAATGTTTTGACAGTTATTCTTAGCAACTTTCCATTGCTTTCCATAGACGCTGTAAATTTCAAAAATAGAGAATAAGGCATTAGACTCGTCGTCACGGTTCGAGGAAAACCCATCATTTTCTTTTTATTCAATGACAAGATAGTCCTTGACTGCGATCACACCTGACGGTAAGTGACAATGCAGTCTAAGATCGTGGATGGCAGTGTAGATTCAACCCATACCCCTAATCGGTTTCTACACGCCACCATTCAATACAATACTTCACAACTTTGTATCACTTTCATTGAAATCCAATCTTCTCGGACGGAACGCTTTAGTTCAACGTTTCTGAAACGCAGCGCTAAAGTGTGGAACGCACTTTCAGCGTTCCGGCCACGTATCATTTGTATACCTTCAAGACAAGAGTGAATAGGCATTTTCTAGACAAGCGCACTACAGCCTAGACCTCATCATTGGTTTCCATCATTGATCGTCGTCAAGCGCAAGCTTATATCGTGATAAAAAAATACACGCGTTTAGTATATCACGTCAAAGCCAAACGGCACTCGTTGTGAACAAATGGTCCACACCGCGACCCGATCATTTGACGACACCACGGAGGGTACGAGGGTTCTGCGGGTGACAGATTAAATATACGGTTGAATAAAATATGGCTCTTGAGTGTTTTAGTCATAAAACTGATCGGGTATATTTATTGTTTTTTGTTCGGTATAGGTAACGGGACGACACGGGCGGGGCACATAGTTCGGAGAACTGAGGTGCTGGGGTGGCGACCCCGCACCGGGAAGCGCAGTATTGGCAGACCCCACACTAGGTGGACCGACGACACTAAACGAGTCGCAGGGAGCCGCTGGATTCAGGCGGCGTAAGACCGAGGTCTGTGGAGGTCCATGCAAGATACCTTTGTCCAGCAGTGGATATCAATCAGTTGATTAAGAAGAAGATAGGTAACAGTACCACGGGATAGAAAACAGGAATAGTACGGTAAGTAGAAAAGAATTTTGAGGACAAAAAGCACACGACTTAAGTACCTATTTAGCATGAGAGTGCGGTATCGGTATGCTTTCAGTATCAAGTGCGGAAAGTTTACTTTCTATATTACTGTCTGCTTTCTCAACTTGACGAGGTTACCTAAATAAGCTCGTCAAGTAAAAATAATCACTTATTTATGTTTAAACAAGCTTTTGTTTAATCCCGCATGAACCATCTGTTTTTTTTCGGGATAAACTGAAGCCTATGTACTCTCCAACTCCTTAGCTATACCTAGGCAAAAAATCAGGTCGATCCGTTGTTGCGTGATTGAAGAACAAACTAACAAACAGATACATTTAGAGAGAAAGAAAGCAAGAAAAACCATTTATTTGAGACACACGCATGCACAGTTAAAGACAGACAGACGTATGTTAGAAAAAACAAAAAATAAATAAATATGTGTGTTCCCAAAATGGACTCCAATCAGCATATGCTATCGCTGTGGTGAAAGCACAGGCATAGCGCTGGTCTTCCGTGGATCCAGAGGTTTTGCATTTATAATATTAAGTAAGAATTTGTTGTTGCACGAAACTACGTCCTTGTGGATTTGTCTTTTTTTTTTCAAATCCCGTGAAAGTTTTTTGTCGGATAAAATTGTCGATTCCGCTGTCCCTTTGAGTTAGGACGCTTGCGAGAGCTTTCAAAAACGCACGTCTCCGTAGTGTGGCCAGGTAAAAAAGTATTTATTTATTCACGCACTTCAAGTGAATAAAAACCGAAAGTAAGTCGCAAAAGATCTTTTAAGGAGATGGAAAAGTTGTGTAAGACGCTTTCAGTGAATAATAATAAGCAATGGAGTGCTCGCGTTTGTTTCGTTTATTTATTACCTTAAATAACGTTTTTTTCGCTCCGCAAAATATTTAAAAAGTTAAGATCGTTCTGCATTTTTAACATAGAAAATAAACGTCAATAATATAGATAAATACATTTTGACTTGCATAGTTTTATATCAACCCAAAAAACAAGAAGAAAAAAGTTATATAACTTTTGATGCCCCAGGTGTAAAACTCAAAATAAAAATATTATGAACAATTTTAAATTTATTAAATTTTACTTTTATACATAATATGCATACATAACATATTATATTATAATAACATTATATTTTAATATATTATCATACTACTCTCTTCCGATGAAAAAAAGTTATTTCATATTTTACGCAAAAGTGGCTGCCAACCACAACTTGTGCAATGACTTTGGTTTACTCAAATATTTTTTCAATTTAATAAATACATATAAGATAACACCTCAAAACATAAAGAAGCACCAATCTACGTAAATCATCAAATTGTACAAAGTTCAAGTCATCAAGAATTTAAAAATAGGTAAGTATATAGAAGAAAAACAAAACTGTAGGTGATTTCCCATTGTATTCTACCAAAAACACGTAATAAAAAGCTTAATAAATAAGGCGATGTACTCGTAAATATTACTTCCCGGATGAAGGAAGTTAAACAGACGTTAGGTGTTAGCTTTTAAAAATAATCAAACATCATCCTCCCATTAACAGAATGGCCTCATTATTATAAGTAGGTATTTGATCTATTCCGCCAAAATGATACTGCTAAATATTATTATACTGGTCTGAAGCTTATTCAAGTTTGCAAAGAATTTAGCAAACACAAGGAAAATTGTCTCTCTCAATGATTTACAACAACCGTTAACGCGTTTAGCAGGCCAGCCGGCCGTAAAGTTTAAAAGTTTATCATCCACGCCTACGAACTATGCATTGGGGACGTCACCTTTTATAAAAGTTTTATGGACCGGAAGAAAGGGGTTCAGCTATCTAGGAGACACAGGAAACTTTTTGCATTAAGTCTCCCTTTATTTATACTTTATTGTCTGAGCAAAACTTATCGAAGTTGCTAGTTTCATTTGGCGCATAGAAAGTATCGATTCTGTGTGGTTTAGACGTCTGGTTGTTTACACGGTGACAAGTTTACGCTTCGCTGGAATCTTAGCTGGTGGTAAAAGGTGATGTATTTTTGATTTAGGTTATTAAAAGGTATTTTAGGAACTTTTTTCTTTTCTTTATCAACCAATAGAGGTTCACTGCTGGACAAAAGTCCGCCTGAATCCAGCGGCTCCTTGCGACTTGTTTGACGTCATCAGTCCAACTAGTGGGGGTCTGCCAATACTGCGCTTACCGGTGCGAGGTCGCCTCTCCAGGACCTTGGGACCCCAACGACCATCAGCTCTTCGAACTCTATGCCCCGCCGATTTCCACTTCAGTTTCGCGACTTGCTGAGCTATGTCGATGACTTTGGTTCTCCTACGGATCGCGTTACTCCTGATCTGATCTCGCAGGGATACTCCGGGGATAGCTTTCCTTATCGCCCACTAAGTGGTGGTAGTGGTGAGTGAGGAACTTTTTTACTGGGTTAAAGTTCTAATCCAGGATATTAGCAATCTCTATTACTTATACCTGGAACTGGTAACATTGAAAGCCCCTGTCATGCGTGATGATTTTTTTTATGTCAATTATTGATAGTTAAAAGTTTAACGAACAAAAAAATGTTCGATAGAGCTTTTATAAAATTTTGGTTAAAAACAGTCAAAAGACTCAAACTCTCTGGTAGGAAATATAGGATTGAGAATATTTCGGATTTATAACGCAGTGTTATTTTCCACTAAATAAACTATATTTCTTTTGAGAATTTTAAAACGAATATTAGTATTGAGGGGCACGTACCAGTTCGCTCGCGATCGCTTCCTTCAAAACAAACGTGGTCCGAAGTTAGTGCGCGCTTTTAAATTTATATTGAAACTCCGCATCGCTTGGACAAACTATTTTATCCATGTTATCAATGTATCATATTTTGCAGTTCGATACAGAAATATTCAAGCTCGTAACTGCAATCTCATCTGATGGTAAGTGACGGTACAGTCTAAGATGGTAGCGGGTGTGTGTGTGTTTGTTATCTACTCCTTCACACCATAACGAATGAACTGATTTGGCAATAGTTTTGGAATGGAGACAGCCAGGTATGAACCCAGGTTTAAGACATAGGGCACATTTTATCCTAGTTTATAGAGTTCTCGCTGGAATTAAAAAACTCCAGTACAACATCAACCGAGAATTCCGTTCACGACGAGGTCCGTTTATGCAGCGAAGGGCTTCTTTTTAGAAAATCAAATTATACTTCGTGGAGTTTTAGCAGGGCACGTAAATAAAGGCCAACCTAGAGCTTTTTGCTGCAAATATGATTTTTATAATGAAAAGACAAACTCTTTGTGAGCGAGGAGACCGCTTTATTAGGTTACGCGGGGTAATGAAAACAAAGCAACAGGCTGCATTGTGTCGGGCTCGCGTAGAGGAGCGGCCTGGCTTCGAAATACTGCTGTCACGACCATTATTAGTGGAAATTTGAAAAAGAGAATTTTATTTCGAACTTGCTGTTAAAATTCATTCTACGAGTGTAATAAAATTCCGCTGTCGATTTTGGACTTGCCTTTACACAAGTTTAAGAAATCTATTGAGGGTATTCTAAAGAAGAAAGCGTATTACACAATTGAAGATTATATGAATGACTAGGTGGCGCCCGCGACTTCGTCCGCGTGGAATTCGATTTTGGGTTGGAGTTTTCAAAAACTGTGACACACGTAGTATTTCTTGGTTTTTAATCGAAAGGCCGATTTTCATAAATATAACTTAATAAATGATGGACTTTCATGCAAACATTCATCCCTTATTAGAATATTTTATACCATAATCGTCAATGTTGACATGAGTATGGATAGGCAGACTTCACATAGCTACCATCTACTTCATATACCTTTGAGATCATAAAATAATAAAATTCTCTAAAATCTTACGTTACGTTTTAATTTCGCTACCTAAGCCCAGTGGTGGACGCTAGCCTTGGAAATAATCCGAATTAACAGTACACCTAATCAATCGCGCTAGTGAAAGTTTGTAATGAGCTGATCATTACCAAACGCCAGATCTTCATAAATAAAATTATAGCTAAGATCTACCTCGATTACGTTAGCTTTCACAAAGAGAACACCGTATCATAATCGGTCCAGTCGTTAAAGAACTAGGAGAGAACACACAGATCTCTCTTGTCCTTCTCTTTCAATTCAACTCCTTTATTGCATTTGTATTGATTATTATTTATTGAGTTAGGGCGCCTTCAATTTATGCGTTTCTTGACGGCCTGCTGCGGTGCCGAAGCGGTGCGTTAGTCGTACTGCGCACGGACGTTCGTTTTTTTTCATACAAAGCGCGCGGTGCGGCTATAGCGCGGTGCCGGTACCGCGATCGCTCGACAACAAGACGGCAACGGCACCGAGCGCTTTGTATGAAAAAAACGAAACGTCCGTGTGCAGTACGACTAACGCACCGCTTCGGCACCGCAGCAGGCCGTCAAGAAACGCATAAATTGAAGGCGCCCTTATAAGTAAGATGTTACAAATATGTGATTAGTCTAGGTAGGTAAGTATATGTATAGATTATGATCTACCATTAATGGCGTGCAAAGTTCACATTGATAAAAGTGCATTAAATTAAGTTATGATCAATGGTTAAATTGCTATTTTCCTTTTTCTAGTTATGTGGGGTCGGGTCTCCTCACTTTTTTACTTCAAGTCGTTCGGAACGAGGGAACACTCTTTCCGTTGAGGGTTAAAAAAGTTACAGCACGTGATATGAACTAGATTTTCGAGCCAGAATTGGGCAGACACATGAAATTCACAGTACACTTAAAACTTTCGACAAAGCTTTGGCACTTCGCGGCGTAGGTAGGGCAGGCAAGGATACACAACGTCTAAGTGCAAGCTTATATAAAATGTATCACCTGCCGTCCGTATGTCTTCACAATGACTTCACTAACTTTGACAAGTCGGCTGGCTTATGTTTAGCTCTAAGCTTAGCTGTTCGAGCGTTGGCTCGTTCGCACGTTTTCTTTGAGTTGCATAATTATTTCCGATGAGCTTTTTCACAATATTACGGATCTTGAAAAACGTACTTTCACAATTCCTTTTTTTGTTGTTATAATTGTTGGAGAGTAACATAATACCTGCGCTATTTTTTATCCCAGAAAAACAAAAGGAAGTCGCCGGCAAAAGCTATTAAGTTAAAATTCAAATAAATATCCAAATTAGTTTGGATGGAACGAGGTAAAGATAAATCCTCTTCATGCCAATTTCATTAACGTCGAGTGATGTTTGGCCGAGAAATAATTTGGACGTTCTGAACAGTCAAAACATCAAAATTAACGCTCTAATAAGACTTATTTTACGTTGTAATAATATCCATCCGTACAATCCACTATAGGTACTTACATTAAGTGTTGTAAATTATCCCAGCAAAACACTTATGAATTCTAAACCCCGAAATAACTCAACCATGTGTGGAACGCAGAAGTTTTTCCACTCTCACACAAAATTCCACCGCCTCGACTACTCCAAATACACTCGAAACTTCGGTATATCGAAAACTTAATAATTCTGGTAAAATTGCCCGTAACAATTCAGCCGAGTCTGATTGAATTAGTCTGGATTAGACTAAGCAAATTATCTCGGTGCTGAAATTTGCCGGATACAATCTGTTTACTAATTTCTCTTGATAAATTGCAAAGGGTATTATGAAATTCGTCTCTACATATTATACAAACAACAAAGCCGAGTTTTTATGTGTGAACGCACTTATCACAAAACTATTGATTACATACAGTGATTCTCATCGGGTTTTCGCCGATATGGCTCCTTGAGAATTTGCATAGCGAATACTGCAGCTGCAAATTATGAACATTGATACAGCTTTTCAATGAATACAAGTAAAATAAAAATCTATGCCGTGATTTCTTTGATACACAGACAGCAGTTGAGTTAGAATGTAATAGATAAGACAAAGAGACAGAATATGGACTTTATCCTTTCATATTATGCGATTCAACTTTCAACAAAGAAAAATTCTGCTTTACTTGTACTGTATTGCTTTAATTGCCCCAGTGCACAGTTATCCCCAGTGTTCCCACAGTATGCCTAATTAACCCAGGACGCCTTCACACGTAAACCAGCCGGGCGCGTACAATTACCCGTTAATTTAATCAAGCAATATCAGGAAGTACGCCCTAAGCCTATGACATCTTAGGACTATAGTAAAATTTAAGCCTAAGACTTCAAATATTTTCACCTTTTTGGTTACAATGGGGCTTTAAAATATCTCTAGGTAGGTGCGTATTAATTGCAACACAATTTGCCCCAGTGCACATTTGTTCCGACAACGTTCTCATAACAGATCTAATTATCCAGCTTTCAATAGCAGGCCTTCAGATATGAACCAGCCTAGCACAGGCAATTACTCGTTAATTAATTATGCAATATCAGGACTACGCTTTAAGCATATAACATCTTATGATTATGGTAAACTTTAAGTCTAAAACTTCAAATACTTTCATTTATGTTTGGTTCTAATGGGGCTTTACAATAGCTCCAAGTATTAATTGCAACATAATTTGCCCCAGTGCACATTTGTCCCCACAACGTCTCACAAGAGGTCTAATTAACCAGCAGTCAATAGCAGGACGCCTTCAGACGTGAACCAGCCGGGCGCAGGCAATTACTCGCCAATTAATTTTGCAATATAGCTCTGTTCGTAAGTTGTTCAATGGCTGTAAGTACGGCGAATTTTGCTGGTTTTCCTTATTCCGCTTTGTTTAACGCGTCTTGGACAAGAAAAACATGAATACGCTTTTTAACTAACACTAACGAAAAACTAACAAAAACATACACCAACTAACTATAACTTAGGTATCTTTAAAACAAGAGTAAATAGGCATCTTCTAAGTAAGTGCGCTCCATCTTAGGCTGCATCTTCTACATCAATGTCTAGCAATTTTTTTATTTTTTTTTCAAGTATTTAATTTTTGGATAATAAGTTGTATTTCATTCTTTCGTTCATTTTTTCTGGCTACAATACTCAGATGGAATATTGTTAACCCATAGCTGTCCTAATTAAACTGTAGTCGATAACAGAAAGCCTTCAGTCGTAGATACGCAGCAGTCGGTTGCAGGCAATTATTCGCCAATTAGTTTTACCATAACAAGCGCGGTCGTGTTACATGAGATGCTGGTTGGTCTCTGCTTCGTATTTCACATTGCTGAGAGTCGTGATCCTTTCCATGTTCGTATAACTTAAGTATCTTCAAGGCAGAATGAATCAACAATCAACATCTTCTATGCAAGCTCGCTCCATAGACCTAATTTCTGATTTCCATCTGACGTCAATCAAAAGCCTATTACGGAATAAAAAAAACCTATATTTGACAAGCTATATTTAAAATGTTCTTATACATATATAAATATTGTAAAAAGCATAATTATGACTGACACGCTAAAAAAACATACAGGCATATAAATAAGCATATCTATCCAAAGAGGAAATGCAGCCAGCCTTCTGGGGACATTACCATCTGGCATCGATGTGACCCCTAATATTTAGAGTTTATTTTAATGTTTTATTATAAGATTTTGTTTCTTAAAAAAAAAAAAAACTATATTTGGCAAACGGAGTGCAGGGCATTCTCCGGGTAGACAGTGACATAGTTTAACTAATGATAATGATGATGATGATGATGATATTTGAAACTTAGAAAACATTTTCTTAGCGACAGACAACTTTTGCAATCAATTACTTAGTTCGAACATAAAAACGAAAATCCCCGTACTCAATCACAATAAATAAAACCGCGTAGGTAAAAAGGGCTCTCGCAAACAAATGTGAAACGAAGGTTAAGTCCGGAACTAGATACGGTAAACGTTCGGAATTAATCACACCTCGGCGGAAGGGATCGGATGCTAGTCAGCGTTCTGCCTAGTGTGGCCATACAACATGAGTGTGGTAGAGTTTTTTATATATATTCACTGACTGACTCAATGACTGACTCATTGATCACCTCTCCTGTAAAATTTTGTATGAAAAAAAATTTTTTCACTCATGGTTACGTATAGAGGATAAAAATTCATTCAGAGCAAAAATATGGAGAGAGCTGATGTTTGAGGATTACGGTGACAGATGGTGGAGCACGGCCAGGGCATTGAAGATAGGTGGGAAGTGTTCAAACAAAAGTCATTGGAAACCTCATCCAATTGGCAGAAAGCCGAAAAAACCTCCGAAATGGTGGATTCAAGATGGCGGCCATATAATTTTCGTCGGTGTCTATCTTACAGAATGTACAAAATGGAATAGTGACTTTGGAAAAATATGATCAAGACCCGAAGATCTACTTGGTGAACAGAAAACACAGTCTTGGTTCGCTTTAGCGAGCCGCGCATCCACACGTCCTTCTAGTTTAAATATATAGATTAGCGCTTGGCTACGATCGCACCTGATGTAAGTGAAGACGCAGCCTAAGATGGAGCGAACGTGCCTAGAAAATGCATATATTCAGTCTTGATTTCAAGGTACCCAAATTGTAGTTGTCTGGAAAAAAGGAAGCCGGTTCTCGGTGTAATAAAGATAGGTTCTCGGTATAAAAAGATTGTGCACACCTGAAAAATCAGCAATTTGGTACGTATGGTATTGACATCTGTGAATGAGCTTTTATATAATATCGAAGAGTTATCATATAACTTTTTGCCATTTAGATAAAATTAACATATATGACTACAGTCCGCAAGGTCTATTGGAAGCTTTGAATTTGAATCGGTGTGCTCTTCACAAATATGTGGTTTGCGGACTATAGCGTGAAACTTTATTCAATCAGTAAGACCATTAAATTGTTAACAGACGAAAAAGAGTGTTTTTAATTTTGCCACCGTAATAATTAAAAATCGCTGTTTCAAGGGCCACATCTTTATTTGCTCCCCGAACCTTTTCTCAGGGAGAATAGATGCTCATTCAATTATCTAAATGAAATCTGGATCAGTCTTGTGATCTCGCATCGTTAACGCAATTTGTACAAGTCTAACGGCCTCCGAATTACAAGTCTAAATTACGCTCAAAAGAATCTCTAGTAAAAATTCTATATTTTTACTTTTTGTTACTCGAATTTTATATTTTAATGTTGAATTTGGGTTGGATGAATTTATGGTATAAGGTACCTAACTAGGCTTTACGTTAGATAATAATGTCGCTTGAAGGAAATTTATAGGTTTATTCCCATTTTATATTTCATGGAAGATGCCTATGATGTCTTTTGTTTCTTTGTAGGTGATGTTAGCTCTACAATGCAAATTGTAACATCTACTGAGAATGCTCTAGTTCTTCTTCTTTATCAACTGATAGACATTCACTACTGAACAAAGGTCTCTTGCATGAATTTCTGCTGTTCTTGCGCCGCCAGTAACCAGCGGCTCCAGCCTTTGTTGGTCCACCTAGAGGGGAGTCTGCTAACATTGTGCTTCGCAGTGCGGGGTCGACACCATAAGTATGAAACTGGAAATTAAGAGTGAAACCTGCATTGAGTAAATTTTAGATAATGTATGTGGCGTTAAGTGGATGGTGTTGTCCTTTCCGACTTTTCCAGTGGATTTTCAAAAAAGTATCTTTCATACAAACCTTGGGCTGACAATTATATTAAAAACCCTAAAAAGAGGAAAAATCGATTACGTTGTTTTCAAGTGATGATTTTTCATACATGCGGCAATCGATTTTTCTTTTACTAAATATATAGAAAGAATGACTGACTGACTGCCAATGCGCAGTTCAAAGCACTGGACGGATCGGGCTGAAATATAAGTAAGTACATAAATATAGGTAGATTTTATGACGTAGGCATCTGATACGAAAGGATTTTTGAAAATTCAATCCTTGAGGGGGTAAAATGAGGGTTTGAAAAATCGAACATAACGTGAGTGAAGCCACAGGCACAAAAAAGCTAGTATTCATATAATTTTTCTTAAATAGGTACCTACCTATCACCTGTGAAGTTGGTTGAATATAAGATACTCTTACAATTATATTTCTTGGCGGATGTGAGTTAGATATGAGCGGAAACAGTCGGTGTACACCGGATATGACGCACCAATTCCTGATTTCCGGTTGAAGGAATAAGATGTGATTAGAAATCCGTTCACATACTTGTACCTAGTTTGTCGATATAAAACGCCGTTGATACGTGATTTTGGAAGGATGCTCAGAGATAACAGCAATATGGAATTGCCCCACCTTGATACATCTTAGACTGCATCATCTCTTACCATCAGGGTGCAGGTGTAAAAGTTGACACAATCATTCAGATAGAGATTCAGATTAAGACAATAGATGCGTCTAATTATAAAAATGCGATAGTAAATAATACTACTCCTTATTATGGTATTTACCGGGACCGTGCCGTCGTTAATTCCAAGAACTATACAAGCAACCAACCCCAACTTCGTACGGGTGCTATTTCATCACACTAATATTATAAAGGCGAAAGTTTGAATGTGTGTGGGCTATGTTTTTTACTCCTTCACGACACAACCAATGAACCGATTATGTAGGGAATTGAGATAGCTCACACCCAGGATTAACACATAGGCTACGTTTTATCCCGAAAAATTAAAGATTTCTCGCGGGGGAAAACCTCAAACCACGCGTACGGAGTTGCGGGCATCAGCTCGTAAAAAATAAAAAATATTGTTAATTTATTAGTGCGGCATCTTAAAAGCTGGACAAGGACAATGCCCGGGTAAGGTAAGTATATGAATCTTCCCTTAATCCAACGCCAATCCTTTTCCTAGGTGCACTAGACTGCAACACTAAACCCCTCATTGGCACTAATCTTGTGAAAGCTCACGGATAAAATTAACGGCTGCAGCCAGCTTAGATTGTTTTAGCTTTTTTTGGGTTCTAAACCAAAATAGTAGAAAAAATCCTTACGGTGTGAATTTCTCCACCTGTGTATTACAGTTACAGTAGTTACTGACCTACTAATAAATGCTGTCGACTTGTAAAAGTCTGTATGTGTGTGTGTGTGTGTTTGTACGTTTGTTACTCCCTCACGCCACAACGAATTAACCGATTTGGCTGGGAATGGAGATAGCTCATACTCCGGATTAATATATAGGCTAAAGGTTCCGGAAATTTAAAGAGTTCCCGCTGAACTAAAAACCTTTTAATCCACGCGGAAGAAGTTGCAGGCACCATCTAGTAAGTAAATAAATTACCTTTTTTTTTATTTGCGCCGTGTGTATCCAGTGACACTCTGAGACTCGTTCTATGTCGTCGGTCGGTGAAAAAATATACAAAGCTCGTTGCATAATTCGCATGTCCATGATTAAGGTTAAGGGGCTTTCTTTAAAGAACCTTGACATGTGCCATTCAACTGTTTCTCTTGGTGGTCAAAACTTCAACGGTAAGTTACTAAGGTTTACTCTTGGTTTACTTTACCCGGGTGCGCTACTGACCTCAATCACATCACATCACACTAATATTATAAAGGCGAATATGTGTGTATGTGTGTATGTTTGTTACTCTTTAATGCCACAACAAATGAACCGATTTGGCTGAAATTTGGAACGGAGATAGCTCATACCAAAAACTAACACATATGTCGCGGGCAATGTCTAGTAAGGTAGGTAGGGTGACCAACCCAATAGCTAGCACTGCACCAGTTTATTCGCACTTAGCCAAAAAAGATTAAAATATAAGTTTCTGATTGTGGTTTTTAATTTTCAGATTAAAAAATATTTAGGGGAATTTATATTTTACACAATCGAAGCCTTTCTAATCTGAAAAGTTTTAAAATGACGTCAGTATCGTAGTTGAAAGATATCGTTCTGGAGTTCCTGAAGTTTTTCGGCCATTTTGATTCATCGACGTTAAGGGTCAGTACTTACTTAATAATGATTTAACTGTGGTTTTATTTGAGTTTTAATAATATAATTGTTTTCAATTGATTTTCTAAGTGTTATTAGTTACTAATTCAAAAAGTAAATGAAACTTTCCCGTTATTTCATTGCAAAACAAGGGGTGTCAGTATCTGGTTACAAAATTTGGAGATTTTCCTGTTTATTAATACTCCGAAGCGATTCGATTCCCTAGCAGAATGGGAGTCTGTAGACGATCTTAACAAGTGTGTGTAAACTGTCCATACTCTGGAGTCTAAATTCTTTAAGACCCATCACACGAAAAGGACCAAGAAATTCTCTGACCTTACTCTCAAACTAATGGAAGACAGGCAAGAGATGAGACTTCAGTCGTCAGCAGACGCGGATGCCTACTGGTAGGTTAATAGGCAGATCTCTAAGAAAAGAACTCGCGACCTGCGGGCCTTGAATACCAAGTGTATTAAAGATACCATCTAGTGGAACAGAAGTTCCATTCCAAAGTGTCCGTGAGAGATCTATCTATCGGACAGAGCCAACTGACGCGGCTGAAAACTGACGAAGGCCGTTTCTTCTCCACCTGAGGTATGGAGAGAGGTTGAGAAGTTCTATGGGCAGTTATTTATCACGAAACAAAAATCATTCAGCGGACCATGGAGAGAGCTATGCTCGGAGTATCCCTGCGAGATCATATCAGAAATGAGGATATCTGTAAGAAAATCAAAGTCACGGACATAGCTAAGTGAAACTGAAGTGGAAATGGGCGGGACTATAGTTCGAAGAGCTGATGGTCGATGGGATCCCATGGTGTTGGAGTAGCGATCCCGTACCGGGAAGCTAGGTGGACCGACGACATCAAACGGGTCGCAGAGAGCCGCTGGATTCAGGTAGCGTAAGACCGAGGCCTATGGAAGTCCATATAAGAGACCTTTGTCCAGCTGTGGACGTCTGTCGTTTGATAAAGACTATGTTTACGTTTTCTTATTAAATATGTAAGGGTGTTTGTTTTAAATATAATAAATATAAAAATATTAAGTCACCTACAGTTACTATAAGAATTTCCGTATATTATTTCGTAATAAAATCTATATTCTAAAAGACTTCAGTAGGTAGCCTAGCGTTATATTTCCCTTAAACTCTATTAAAATCTGAGTGTTGATAATTGGATAATTTTGTGCCCATAACTGGTAACAAATGTGCGAATAATTGGGGACTGGGTCATTTTTCAATCTTATTTAAAATTCTAGTTGATTTAAACAAAAAAATTTCAATATCTTCTTTAATTATATATTTTATTAAACAAGTAACCTTATGAACACAGTGATTTATAGAATTTGGTTAAATTTATACTTAAAAAACATATTTGAAATAAGATAAACTCTTAAAGTGCCCATAATTGGGTCTGCCACCCTATATTGTCTTTTTTCAAAAGACTAGCTGATACTCGTGACTTCGTAGTCGTGGTTTGATTGATCTCTTTCAATATCAACCCCATGTAACTTATCCATTGATTAATGCAGATCCTTTCTTGTTTGATACCTATTATTCAAAAAAAATTTGTATAGAAACGTTCACTGTTCCGGAATCCTAATGCGTTACTACTCTCACAAAATATTACAGCGTTCTACTATTTCGAGGAGGGGTGTGTGTGACAGTAACCTAATAAATGGGGGGCAACTAAATCATGACAGAAATGTTCCGCGCATCAACGGATAATGTATGGCGAAAGTTAAATCTGTTGGGTAAACCTATTTCAAACACAAAATATATAGGTATTATGTATTGTGAGACAGTTACTAGCATTTGCCCGCTCATGTAAGAAAGAGAAAAGAAGGAAAACTTTAGCCCAAGCTTCGGCCCATTTTGTCCGATGTCGAGGGTTGTATTTTTGGCCAAAGATGGCCAAAGCTGAACCGAGCTGAGTTCGGTCAGACACAAAAAAAAATCAACATAATTAAGAATTTATTTATTGACTTATAAAATGTAGATACGTATATTTCTATTGGTTCCTATCCTCTGCGCTAGGAAAACCTGTGTTGCAGAGGATAGTTCCTTCCAGATACAAGATATATACAGGTTATCTTAAAATAGGCAAGTATACTTAACATAAAATTTTACTAATACTGGGTGCATGAGTGTGTATGTACCTAATTAAGTATGTACTGATTTATTATGGTTTTATGGGCTCCTTTGAGTTATGTTAAAAATAATGAGCCTTTTTAAACAAAGTAAAAGCAATATGAACCGCTTGAAAAACTTTTGGGATTGAACTAATAAATAATATAAACTTTTTTCTATTTAATACATAATATAACAAAAACCGTATTAACGAAATGTTAGCACGAGAAAAACAGAGGCATTCTTTAATTTACGGAGTTAAAAACATTCTGAACCTCATAAATTATTGAGTTGAAAAAAATAGTTTATACATTATTGTATACACATGGGAAATTCAACTTTGATAAGATTCGTTTTAAAGTTCAAATTTGCGTGTAGTCTGTTTTAGAGAGTGAAACAATTTTTGCCAGTGGATTTCCGTAGAGTCATGAACTAAGTACGGAACACTCGTACAACAAAGTTAACGAACCACGAATGAGTGCGCGAGAATAAACCGAAATGGCGTATAGCAACAATCGCGCAAAACGCACTAAATCCACTTTTATGGCACAAGTTAGAAGTGGAGCCCAATTTATAACATTTTTCATTAGAAAAAGGTTTCTGTGGTATATTACTCTTTTATGATTAGTTGGGAATTGTGATTTATTTTTGACATTTACCCTAAAAATTGAGACTTGTGTGGATGAAATGATTTATTGTCCACTGTATTTAAGTACCTAGTCATTTCTTCCGGGTTGGCTAACTGAAGTGGCAATGGGCGAAGTACACAGTTCTAAGATACGATACACATTGGAGTATCAATGAACTGGAATGAAGACCTCGCAGTATTGGTAGATCCCTAGAGATGTCGAGACAGGTAGGGTCTAAAATAGCTGCTGGACACAGGCAACGTAAGACCGTGAATGTGGAAAACCCCACACGATATCTATGTCCAGCAGTACCCCGACTTGGAGCTCATTAAAACATAGGTTATAAATCAGTTAATGAACATGAAGTAACTGCAGGTACTATGCTGTGTTGATTTTGAAACACATACTCGTGACGTTTCACAGCGAAAAGTTTATATCGTGGATACTATATAAAGATTTTAGACTTAATTCGTGTTTTAATGACATAATTGTGATAAAATTCAAGTTCAGCTTGGTTAATATTCTTATTATGACTTGGAGAGAGATGGCCTTTTATCAGGACACAGCATTTTATGAATTTACTTTAAAATCGTTGGCATTTCTGAACAGTAAACGTATCTGCACTCAATTTGTACCACTCGACAGCTGAGCCATTTGTACCAAGCTGTCTAAACTTCGAACTGATTATTCATCGTCTGACCGTACTGAACTAGAGGGGAATGGGCCGCGAAGACACATGTATTACCTACATAACTACTGTCCACTTTTGAGAGAAATTTGTAATGATTGTTGAAATTAACTGGTAAATACTAGTTTTGTTATATTTTAACAAAATAAAATAAAAACAATTCAGTAAAACTATCAAGTGTACAAAGTATTTGCTTTAGTTCTAACGGCATCATTATAAATAAACCAACTAAAACTTCAAATGAGATAGATCCGTAGGTGGGGAAACAAAATCCGCTAAGTTCAATTACATTGAAGCTAAGTATCTATTTAGGCGGACCACATCACAACTGCAAAAGGCATCAATGTATATGGATACGCCTCTAGAAGAAAAACCCGCTCTAAAAGACAACAGAATTTGCAAAATTCTTTTGTCTTAAAAGAAGTTTCAAAAAATTGTACTGATGTCGCTTTATTCCATTTTTTATTACACTTGCTTCAAAGCAAATCGCGGCGAACGTGCGGTGTTCATTGAAGTAATATTCAAGCGCATTTTTGTACACGCAATTATATGGGACAGGCATATCCATATACATCGATGGCAAAAAGGCAATATGTGTGAATACATTTTTTTTTCGATGACAAATTGGCCCGGAAGAAGTAGAAGACACTTTGAAAGGTGTAACTTTTCATTATGTTATACTAGTACATTTTTATAGTATTTTTTGAGACAAAGGGTCTGGACACATGGACAGACAGACGGACAACGGAGTGAGCCTTTAACACGTTCACTCTGCTCAGACTCAAGATAGTGTTAAAACGAGATAGATTTGTGTCAGAGTATATTGAATTTACATACATATAGGTGATTGTGGAACGTCTGAAACAACCCTAAGATTACTAATAAGAAACTTAACGCAAACCAAACTACATTAAAACTCGTACAAGTTTGCTTGGACGAACGCTTCCATGCAAAGATACTGGCATAAGAGCAGAGTGTTTAAATAGTTCTTGTAATTTCAGCGGGGAACATTAGACATTCTAATATCGTAATGAATGCCAAAGTTGGGCTGTCTCCGTACCTGCACAACATATCTCAGGCACAGACACAAGGAATAACATAGACTCAATAGTGAATACGGGTTGTTAAAAAAGTGACCGGTCCAGAGAAGCCGATTTCTTTACTATACCTTGCTCGATATAACTAACCTGTACATGCCATGTACATGCAAAGGATTTTTACTTGTATTATTTATATGTTCAGTAATATGTAACGTGTTTGTACAACATGTAAATAATACATGTATTATATTATACATGTATAATAATACATGTTGTACAAACCTGCATAAAAATGCTTCGTTCTAACTCAGGGGTGCACACTTACATTGCACAAAATAGTCTCAAAAAATATGAGCAAACAAAACTTTTCTAGCTTGCTTGCTCTAGACTAGATTTAGGCGAAGAAGCATCGTCGAACAAGGCTTGAAGCTTTTTTGACGCTCTTCGATTTTATACAAGAAAAGAATTTAACGTCGACAGGCGTACTGTCATATTAATTTTTACAGTTACGACGTCCAGAGGCGTACTGTCCATGAACGTGTTAAAGGGTCGACCAAATTTTTTGGAATGATTGACTAGGGAAGCTGCTCATTTTTATCAATTCTGGCTCGAAACTATAATTTCTTACAAAAAGATGTACCTACTCTACACCCACACAACTGACTTCACTTTTATTATTAGACCATTTGAATGGTCTAAGCTTTTATTAGGTTTCATGTTAACCCGCAGGCGTATATAACATTTTTTTCTTTAGTCTATGATACTAAGGTAGTAAAGATTGTAAGTACATAAGAAAATATTCTTTCTGCCTATGCAATAGAAGTTAAAATGCTATGTACGTATTTCTTCATACAAGAAGCATTGTTCCTGAATCTTCTCGGTAGAAGTTTGAGATGAAGGTATAGGCTTAAGTAAATGCTTAAGCCAAATAATAGTAGGTGTAAATTAGTTGTACAAGTTTGTAAAATATTTTTTAAAGATTATGATTAGCTCTGTCTCTGTATCTGCCCGAATGCCTGTTTATTAGTTTTTCACGACTCAGAGCTAAAAAGATTTAGACACATTTTTGTACTATATAGCTTGTATTCTGGTGAAGGACGCAGTATAGTTTTTATCTGGCAAAAATAAAAAGGGTTTCCAAGGAATTTTTAATAAAAATCTAAATCAATACAAAGTGGCAGTAAATGACGAGCGAAAACTTTTATACTAAATATACTATACTAGCTTTTGCCCGCGGCTTTGCTCACGTTAAGTTCAATTTTTTATACCCCTATTTTACGCCCTTAGGGGTTTAATTTTCAAAAATTCTTTCTTAGCGGATGACTACGTCATAATAGCTATGCCACAGCGTGATCCGTTCAGTGGTTAGAGCTGTGCGTTGATAAATTAGTCAGTCAGTCAGTCACCTTTAAATTTTATATATTTATAAGAAGATACTTATTCAAAAACAACAAATTTTATGTGTATTTCATTAATTTTTTTCGTCTCAAACAAAAGCTCAAAGTAACCGAAAGTAACAAAAAGGATAATATATGTTTTTATTCACATAGCGTAGGCACAGCCTAATTCATCTTGGCACTTACTAAGTAGCTTTCATGTAAATTATTTGATGAGGGTTAAAAACGGCCCTTGGTCTTCCACCCTTTTAAATCTTTCAGATGAAAACGTTGTTCCTCAAACGAAAAAGGCTTTTGTTTTTCGCTATGCCAACGTTAGTGTTTACCTACTATTTAAATTCTTTTGTTGCGAATATTTCGCATAATGAAATATTTTACTTTTATGTACATACCTACTTACTAGCTGACTAGCTGATGCCCGCGGCTTCGTTCGCGTGGATTAAGGTTTTTTAATTCCCGCGGAACTTCTCATATTTTTCAGGACAAAAAGTACCTAGCCCATGTGTTATTCCAGGCTATAATCTATCTCTGTGATAAATGTCAGCCAAATCGGTTCAGCTGTTGCGACGTGATTGAGTAACAAACATCTATACATCCAACCTTTCGCATTTATAATATTAAGTAGGAGGCTTAGTAGTATTCTAGGATGTAAGCTGAGTAAAAGCATAATATAGCACATAATACGAAAAAACTTTGTAGAAGTTAGGATTAATTTGATGTTTGAATTAAACGAGGATTGCTGAATTAATTAATTATTTATTTTATCATTGAGCACCAGAGAACATCTTGCTTACCTAATTTAGAATTTTAACTCAAGAGAAATCATGGAAGTAGTATCTTTAGTCCCAGTTCCATGAGAGAAATAGACAGACTGAGGTAGAAGGCTACAACTTTGTAACACTTTACTTACTTTACTTTGTAATTTTGGTACTTTCCATATATAATATTATGTGTCTCTTACAGTTATTGGGGTCGAAAGATGCTGGAGTGGCGACAGCGCACCGGAAAGCATAGTGCTGGCAGACCGCCCTCCCCCGCCGCCCCCTCGCTTCTAGGTGGACAGATAACATCAAACGGTTGCGGAGGGTCGCTGGAAACAAGTAGCTCAAAACCGATGCACGTGGAAGTCCATGCAAGCATATGCAAGAGACCTATGTTCAGCAGTGGACGTCTTTTGGTTGATCAAGATGAAAAATTTTAAAATCGTATGTCAGCTTTGTAGTACCATTCAAATGATCACGTAAGCTCTTGTAAACTAATAAAATTGCAGCAGTAGTTGTTTCGAAACATAGACGCTACCATTTTTATTTATTTGTAAAATAGATAGGTACGTTAAACGCCTGCAAAAAGAGAATGATCAAAGGCGTTTCGAACTGTACTAGCACCTATTGCTTATAAAATCACTAAGCCGTATCCCACAGTTCCGGACCGATAGTTGAAGCTTTGGTTCAGGGTTTAGATGTTTATTAGGGACGATACCACCGGTGTATTTTGTGTGAATAGTCTCATTACTTTTCCTTTACAACTTAGTAGTAACATATTGTAAGTTGGTTTAACAGGATTGGCTACTTTTTGCTTGAACAATTTTATGGGTAGGCGTTGGTACTAATTATAATTATAGTTATGTATTCTTGACTGAATTTCAACCAAGGCGGTCAATTTTAACGGAGGTGAGACTAGCCAAGTATATGTATGAGATATGAGCCGCAAGGAGCTGCTTTATACAGGCGGCGCAAGCCCGAAGCCTTTGGAAGTCTATCCAAGAGACTTTTGTCCAGCTGTGGACGACCATTGCATGATAAAGAAGAATATATTATTTACTAGATGATGCCCGCGATTTTGTTCCCTTCGATTACGCTTCTCGGTGCGGGAAATAAATTATGGGGTCATTTTTAAATTAAAACATAACAAACATAATTATTATTAAAACAAAAGAAACTAATAACCTCTTCATTTAGAGGGTGGGAACATAGGAGTATCTACATGCGGAAGGGGAGCCCTCACGAGTGGCTGAGAAAATATGTATTTTCTCTAAATTAATAACAACTAATATTAACACCATAACGTACCTTCAAGTGAAGAGCTTAAAATGTCGCTTTTTAATAATTATTAAATGGGAGAGATTTACTTTGCAAATGGAGCGCTGATTGAACTGACTCGCTTTGTTTATCCTACTAATATTATAAATGCGAAAGATTGGATGTATAGATGGATGGATGGATGTTCATTGCGCAATCATGCCGCAACGACTAAACCGATTTGGCTGAAATTTTGTCACAGAGATAGACTATAGTTTAGAATAACACATAGGTTACTTTATCTTTATCCCGAAAAATAAGAGAATTCCCACGGAAATTAAAAAAACTCAATCCACGCAAACGAAGTCGCGGGCATCAGCTTTTTTTTATAATTATCTAAAAATAATTGTGATAAATAATTGATACTTTGGAATAATCGCATTGCAATGCCCTTTGATTGGCTGAATTTGTCGTGTTTCTACTGCATCAATGAATTTTAACAAAATATAGCGAGAGAGTCGACAATCAGATGTACTTGCGATCGTTACATTGTACCTAGCAATCACATTTTGTACAAAAGGAAAATAATTGCTAGAGTGCGATATTGACAATCATATCAGATTAACTGATACTCTCTCACTATTGGCTAAAAAGCATTGTAGTAGTAGAACGCCATAAACCATAATCAAGATTGTAGTAACGATTTATGTAGCATTTCTGCAATCGACCACCTGGACGAAACCTGATAGTGCAGGAATCAGGGACAAAATATGCGTTTGTAACCTAGTAAGAACAACAACAACAAGCGGAATATTAGGCGCCCTGCACAAAATCGGGCGGTGTAGGAAGCAAGGACAAATGCGGCCGTAACTTACGACGCGGCCCCGGGGGTTCCCCGCGCCGCGGTTATTACCCGTCGTATAGAACGCTACAACCAGGTAACTGAATTTCACCGTGAGAAAAATGTCCTTAGTTCTACGAGGTGTAAGTAGTTATATTGTGGAAAATATTGTGTGATCATAAATTATTTGGTTTTATAGAAATAGAATTCATTAAAAAGGAAGCTGCTGGATGCAAGCTCTACAAGACAAAGGCTTGTGGGAGTCTACCATGTCTCTCATAGTCATGCTTCAATTAGTACATACAAACGACAGTTCATTAGTAGAACGAATTAGTCAATGACTTAGTAAATAGGAATGTGGTTTGTCAAAAATTAAAGCCGCGCTCAGCGAAGTTTGTCAAATTATTATTTTACAAACATCTCAGAGTGCGGCATATTTAATTTCTGACAACCTATTTTAAACCACGATATTATTTATACCTATTATCTCTTTTTTTTTATAAGTATAACAAGCAATCTCGCGTGCGACGTGAAACAAATTACATAATTTGTCTCACTAGGGCGCAGTTGATCAGAATCTGTAACACGGCCGGCGAGATTAGTCCCGACGGACAACTTTTATTGGATAACCATTTGCTGGATAGAAGCTTAGATAGAAGTGACTATTGACAATCAGGAATGACCTAATTTTCTCGTATACGAGGACAATCAAAGTTTCGAACTGGCGTTATTTGATTCTCGCGTGAAATCTGTAATTTCTTCCTCGCTTTAGTCAGAGATTTGGGTGGTCCCGGGTTCGGTTCTCTTGATGTATTTTGGATTTTGTTAATTCCAATCAGGTTTGGGCCGCCACCTGCCGCCGACTATTGCCAAGCAATTAATCGACTCAGACGTAAAACTAGTCATCAAAAATAAAATGATCTTGAAAAAATTTGGCACAGAGACATGGGTTAGTTTTACCCTGGAAAATAATATAGTTGTCCCACGAGAAAACAGGACTATAAAAAGAAAAATTCATATTGAAATCGCGGGTATCCGCTAGTCATTTATAAGCCTTTAGCACACAATAGATAAATAATACTGATGTACCTTCAACACATCTACGTCGCAAAACCATAGCAGCGGATCGAAAGAAAAGCATTAAGATAGGTCTGGCAGTTTAGACAGAATGAAAACCATAGCGTGATTCGGTTCTATCACAAATATTTGACTATGCATATTATAATATCTGATATCTATAGCACTATCGTTTGACTTCTTTGTTGGTTTGCCTTTCAATCACGCGGCAACGATTTGACGAGATTAATGCATTACTATAGTTGTTGTTCGGTTTAGGCTACTTTTATTCCAGAAAAACGAAGTTGCGGACAAAAATTAGAACATGAAAACGAAAAACTCCAATGCTTATATATCTCAGAGATTATAGGCAAGCCACGAGTTTTAGAATAGATTTATTAGTAGCACACTAGCAAATGTCCACCAGCAATACTTTCTGGACATTTCCCTCAAGATTTATGTTAAAAACTTTGATCATTTTTCATTTTGTCCCAGCGGCTTGCTCATTGCGTGAACGATTATCATTTTCCCTTTTTATTTCGAAAACTAAGTTTCCCCAGCGCTGCCCCTTTCAAAATAATAAGTTATTTTTGCAACGTGCTTGGGGAATTTGAAAGTTGAAACTTGTTTAATATTAACGACATGCTGAGCTGTGAACTTGTGAAAGGTGTTTGTTTCCTATTTTTACCTTTTTTAGGGGATTTTGGATAAAAATATATACCTATCTTTAAGATAGACATACTTGTTCCTTTTTAAATTAGATTTCGTCTTTCACACATTAATGTTCAATTAAGTTTTGGTACAGTAACTACATAACAAACAGTATTGGATTTTTTTCTATAATTGACAAAATGATCGATGTTGTATCTTTGAAGTTTAGGTGGAACTCTTGCAACTCTTGGCAGAGTGGTCATATTCATCACGTTGTAACGACCTTAAAGGCAAATGTGATTCTCCTCATGAGCATTCATTACTTTTTCACACACACTAGCAATGAATCGCTCACAGCAAACTTAGTAGTTATTTGGTCGGCCCATCCCATGGGTGCCCTTCCTTGCTCTCAGGTACCTTTCAGTTTGCCTTATTATGCAGCGCAAAGTAAAGAGCAAAGTGGATGCAAATATTAGTCATCGTTTTAACCGATAGATGTCCACTGCTGCAGCTATCAAAATTGGCCTGTAGTAGGGAATTGCTGGACATTTATAATTTCCAGCAATTCCCTACGACTAGTTGACTAGTAGTTGTCCGTATACTGAGCAGATCTTCTAACCATTTAAGTATTATACCTTAAGAATCCAACGTTCTTGAAACTATATGCCCCGCCCATTGTCAATATTTAGCACATTGGTATAATATTAACTTTTCCCACTTACCTAATAACGAATAGATTATTTAGAAGAGTGAGTAAAGAGAAAGTGTTGGATTAAGCAACCGAAGCATGACGATACTGATAGACATAATTGCTAGTTTCAATAAATTATTGTAATGTAACGATATGTAGTGTATTGTGTAACTGTAAAATATTGATAAGAAATATTGGCCAAGTGTTTAATACCAATCCACGTCAATGCAAATCTTTTTAGTAAATATTAATAAAGATGCCACAAACAAAGTTTATCAAGAAGCTTAAATAACAATGTACCTGCCCAACGATTCGGCATCATCTAATTAGAGCATTTTTAACCCAAATTTTGTTATTTTGCTGAGGAGTATGTTGTGTACGTCTTTCACAATGTGACTTGTTGATAGGTGGAGCTGAAATAAATTACTTTAAAAAAATGTTAATTTGTTTCGAGGATTTTTTAAAACTTCAACTGAATACCTAACTGACAGAAGCTATAGATACACATTGTGAAAGACGTACAGACAGCAAAGGCTTAGTAATAAGGTTCAGTTTAGCCACCTATTGGGAATAGAACCTTAAAAATATGATAATGGAAAATTGAATTTGAAATACACTAAAAGCCGAACATTTGAAGGAATTTAAACCTTATAATTTATTCAACTACCTATTTTGTTTCCATTGATCGAACTTACTCATGATGAGAAGTAAAAATATTTACTCGTATAAATTCACATTTACACAAAGCTATCATTATATTATTGTCACAAAGTCACAAAGTTCCATGCCAAAAGATAATCTTAATAAATTATATAAAGTTTGTCTATTAGCACTAAATTAATTATTTCTATCAAAATTTTAAAGACTACTTATACTAGTTTACTTATATTTTTATCAAATACATTTGGAATGTTCAATAATACTAGAATAAATTACGTATAAACAGCTGCATTTTTGTGGTTGAAAAAAAAACGACTCCTATTTTACTATCTCGACTAGACATAATCGTTGTACAGATTTGAATTTTCTGTTTAAAATCTACAGACTAGTCGATACTTCGTTGTTCCTTAAATCGGGCACATTGAGTTGAAAATGCCTATTGCAGTTACAATTTACTGGACCTCCTAATTCTCCTTTAGCAATGCATATATTTGGTGATCTAAACTGTTCTTCTGTTTTCTTTTTCCTTTTACTACTTGATACTGTTGGTATAGAATATATCGCCCCAACGTCATTATAAAGTGGATTTTCATTTTTGATAATATCACTTTTAATTTTAGTTTTGGGTGAATTTTGATATATATCAGTACTATGCAACCAGTCTTCGTTGTATACTTCGTTGAATTTGTCATGATATTTATTTATAAAATGATTAAAGGTTTTTGTATCCGTGTTGAAATCTTGCTCGGAATTATTTTCGTTTAAAAATCTTTGCGACATCCAAATATATCTTGCCATTGGCTCTTCTGGCCCCCATAGACGAGAAGGTCGAAAAGCTGATGCTATTTTCTGCAAAAACAACAAGAACAAGAATCAACATTAATGTAATAGTATAAATATTGATAAAATAGAAATATCAGAATGTAGATGAAAATAAATATAAAGTACATCAAGTGATACGTATCATATTATTAAAACTATTGAAAAATATAATGAACAATTTTAAAAACAAGACCTGGATTTTTTATATAATATAATCAATGTCAATATTGAAGAAGTTTACGCAGGATATAAATGCAAACAATACATGTAACCAAGAAATAAAATTGACAATATAAAGGTAAAGTTGGCAACGTCATTAATTATACTCACAGTTAACAAATTAAATTGTTCCTCTTTTGCTACTGCCACTGCTGCCATCACTACCATGACTATTAAAATCCCAACAAACACCCCTCCCAAAGGCCACAGCGTCTGACCTTGACTCCATGTAGCCTTCAGCAAAGATCGCAACCACCATCCTGTGACTCCCATCAACACGACTGGAGTAGACCACCAAGTTACTAGCCAGAACCATGGTAGCCTTGAGCCGGTTATGAAGTGTATATCTACTGTTAAGTAGAACCAACCTGAAAGATAAATTTATATATAAAAATCCATGAAACATAGGGTTCCTACTCTTAATTGTGAAATATAACCATAACAACTATAGAACTTCAGAAGAACTAATAAGACTTAGCTAATCAAAACCACTATAGAACTGAAGTACTTAGACAAAACTGTCCATCTCATCCATTTAAGACATATTTATGTTTTCCCAGAAATAACATATTTATAAAGAATATATTCTTCTTATGGAAACCCAAACACTGATCTCATTATAGAGACATGTAGTCTTTCCTGGCTCCCATACTGTTAAAAACGCTAAGTATAAAGGGCCAAAATATAATAATGAAGATTATTAAGCTTTTGATAACCAATAAGCTTAAATAAACTCCGCTACTAATGAAGCTGTACAGACAAAGTCAAAAACAATAAGTAACAGAATACATTCTCATTAAACACTTTACAAATGATAAATCAAAAGGAAACTCCGCAATTCACGCCGCTCGCTGTTTTCAAAGTAATTCAATAAGTTCAGTTAATTGAATTAAAGCCTGTCGTAGTTGACCATTAGGGTCAGCGTGAATTAACAATTGTAATCAATTTATTATTTGCCTCGTTTTAACTGTACCTAGTTCTGACATCGGGGTCAGGTCGGCTCCTCTAATGAACTGCTGAAATAGTTTAAATAAATAAATGATCGTGATGTTGTCCATTTTGATTTAACTATTTTTTTAGTAATAACCAACTTTGTTGTAGTTTAAACTAAGGTGTATCTGTCTTTTTTAGGACCTAATTAGGAGTATGATTGTCTTTCAAGTTTGAGTTTCCCCAGAACCTGACTCATTTGCATGGTTTGGGAAGGTACTTCCGAGATTTGTGTTTCCCTCTAATGACAATCTGGATATCTTTAAAACAAGGGTGAACAAGCATATTCTAGGCAAAACGTTCAGTCTTAGGTCACATCATCACTTTTCATCAGGTGTGCTAGTGATCAAATGTGTGTCTATAATGTACACAAAGAATATGACTAAAGTTCTTACCATAAATAAAAACAAATCCTACGATTTCCACAATCGTGGTGAACACAGCCAGTACTGGAATAACCAGCTCGTCTAACACAGCTGCTAGATCCAGGCCTTGGGCAAGCACAGACACGGTGAGCGCAGTCCCAAGAGCTGATGATGCACAGGCGAAGATGCGCCAGTAATCCCCTGCTAGTCGATGTAGTTTAGCGTAAATGGGGAACAGTAGTGACAGCTGAAAATTAAAATGATCTTTTTACTTTTCCACAATTACCACTTTTCACGATTCTCTTTTGTTTTAAAGACTTGATACTGAAAATTTACTTACAAACAATTAGTTGTACCTATAAGTGGTTCTCAATTATCTACCTAACTAACAATTTATGCACAGAATAGGGAAAGGTGCTAATTAGAATAATAAATACCCAATTAATTATACTCTCCAGTAGAATACAACACGAAGTTAACAAGCAGTGCAAAGAGAATTATTATTTTATGAACTATGAGTATTAATCTAAGGTATTAATATATAATGAAGTAAAATATAAAATAAGTATGTAATTTTATTTAATTAAAAATTTAAACTTAAAGTCACAGTCGTCTCGAATTAAATGTAATTTTTAAATACACTCCATTTATTCGGACTCGTTGATAATTTTATTTCAATTCTGTTTCAATCGTATAAAATTGGATTGTAATTGAGTTGGCAGGAGGTTCAGATTATATGCAAATTTTAATAAGCTAACCGAGCATGGTTGCAGCTGGCACAAAATAATCTCATGAATACAGTTTATCTGGAATTATTTACTTAAGGAATGCATTTTTCTTAAAAAAATCCAAGTTTCGTGTTAATTCAACATAACAAATTTTCATGTTAGTTCAAGAAATTCTAGTATAATCAAGCAATCCAGTAAAATCGCGTCTGTCCTCTATGTGTCTATGATCTATTTATATTAATGGTCGATAAGTTAGAAGATTAATAGAAGAAACAAAATATCAAAGCGTCGTTTTTTTGGGCTGAATGGTCTATAAGTTTTCTAAAACCAAAGTTGACAGATAACAGATTTGAAAATTAAAAAGCAGTATTTAATACGTACCACAGTAATAATGCCTGACACTAACACCAATGCAAAGGCCAGAAGAGGCCATTCCTTTGATCTCTTCTCTGACACGGAAGACTGATAAATTAAAACTAATATTGCAATAAAACTAGTATCTTTGTCGCCTTCGCCTCCTATTGACTGCCACAAAAATACAGACAGCCATCCCGATAATAGATTTGTTATCGTTACAAATGTTGATGTCCTGAAACAGTTTATAGATTCTAGTTATACGTTTATATTTATTATTGACACTGATCTTTCAGAAGGTAAAATTTTAAAAAATATGCCAAATAATGTAGAAGCATGAAAATATAAGAGTGGTATCTAGTATTAAGAAAAGGGAGGGATATAACAATACAGGTCTAAGGTAGGTTAAACTCCAATTCAATTTAAGAATACAAACATCAAACTAGACTGCTGCATAGTTTAAATTCTTCTTACAATAAAATAAGAAAATTCTAACGAAACTAACAACAAAGCTTTTGAATTAAAACTTACCATCTGACGTCAGAGTGTCTGTATAATGATCCTCCAGCGCTTATTAAATACCCACTAACTATTTGCGTTGACAATAACGCTTGTACAAGTGAGCTATGCCAGATATAGGGTTGTGATAATGGCGCCCAATGCTCGCAAGATTCGAGCATGTTTGGTAAAAAGTTGATGTCTGATAAAAATACGGTTAAAATTATGGCAACTAAGACGATGAGTGCAGCTAATATAACGAGGGCGATTCTGAGGCTTTTGTAAAGGCGGTACAATCTGCAAAAGAACAAATAGCATATTAATTAGGATGAATGCGAAGCAGGTATAAGAGTTTATCTTTGTTAAAATTAATGATAACAGGAACATAATTATTACGATTTATTTACCGAGAAGTGTAATTTGTCAGATTGCGGAATGGTTTATGGAGCGATATAAAAAAATATTCTTAAGTATTTTGTTGCAGTTTAAATAAGAAGCGTAATAATAAGCTACATATTCTAGATACTTGCTTGAGCTACTTATAATTTTTTAATATCGTACCATGTACTCGTAGGTATCTACTTATAATCAAGCAATCACTTTATACTTATACTAGCGGACCCGACAGACGTTGTCCTGTCTTAACTATGAATATTGAAACTCCCCTTTTTACCCCCTTGGGGAGAGAATTTTCAAAAAATGTAAAATACGTAATTCTTTATTTTTGATCAAGAGCCAAAATATCAAGTTTCATAAACATAACTTGAAAAATAACTTGAAGAACGAAGGACTATCATACAAACATTCAACCCCTATTTAATCCCTTAGGGGGTAGAATTTTTAAAAACTGTGAAACACCTACTTTTTTGTTTTCAATTTAAAGCCTAAGTACCGAATTTTATGGGTATAGCTTGAAAAATAACGGAGTTTCATACAAACTTTAACCCCCCTTTTTACCCCCTTGGGGGGAGAATTTTCGAAAAATGTAAAATACGTAATTCTTTATTTTTGATCAAGAGCCAAAATATCAAGTTTCATAAACATAACTTGAAAAATAACTTGAAGAACGAAGGACTATCATACAAACATTCAACCCCTATTTAACCCCTTAGGGGGTAGAATTTTTTAAAAGTGTGAAACACTTACTTTTTTGTTTTCAATTTAAAGCCTAAATACCGAATTTTATGGGTATAGCTTGAAAAATGACGGAGTTTCATACAAACTTTAACCCCCCTTTTTACCCCCTTGGGGGGAGAATTTAAAAAAAATGTAAAATACGTAATTCTTTATTTTTAATCAAGAGCCAAAATATCAAGTTTCATAAACGTAACTTGAAAAATAACTTGAAGAACGAAGGACTATTATACAAACATTCAACCCCTATTTAACCCCTTAGGGGGTAGAATTTTTAAAAACTGTGAAACACGTACTTTTTTGTTTTCAATTTAAAGCCTAAATACCAAATTTCATGAGTATAACTCGAAAAATGACGGAGTTTCATACAAACTTTAACCCCCCTTTTTACCCCCTTGGGGGGCGAATTTCGAAAAATCCTTTCTTAGTGCTCGCCTACGTCATAAAAGGAACCTACTGTCAAAATTTCAAGTTTCTAACTTCAGTGGTTTAGGCTGTGCGTTGATCGTCAGTCAGTCAGTCAGTCAGTCAGGACAAGCCTTTTTATATAATTAATATAGATTTTAATTTTTAATCTAAGAAAATATTCTATGTATTTTTGTTATTGCTATGAATGACTAGAGACTTAGAGAGGTAATGTAAAAGTTATAGACAATTTTAGTGAATCACAGGGATAATTTGCGATGATAAATAATTGGGTAGTGGAGATCGAAATGATGATGTGTGTCATTAAAGCATTTAAGTCTTTTGTCCGAAATAGTTAATGAAGCTATTTTGAGGGTTACCCTATTAGCGACAAATTTTGCGGCCAATTGAACTAAAACTGTTACCGTATTCATTTTGATGGGATTATAAAATAATATATTGACCTTTGTTAAAGAGTAAATTTCAAATTGAGCGCAGACAAACTGTGATAATTGAAATAATTGTAATCCTTTAGCAACCTAGTAATTACGAGTATAACCGTATATAAGTGTAAAATATTCACCCACGCTGGGTGAATATTTGCTGATGTTTTAAAATAGGTAAGTATTTAATAATGGCTTCACTTCATTGCATTAATTTAACATAATATTTTTGTTTGGTATTTAATAGTTAAATAGGACTTTAATCAGCTTAATTAATAAATTACATACTATTAGTGATAAGGTCAACTTTATATACTAGTAATAAGTTCATCTTTTGTTTTACACTGTTTGTTTACTTTTATATTTTGTTCTTTTTTTTATGCAATAAAGTTGTATAAATATAAATTAAAGTTGTATAAATAAATATCAAAATATTTTATTTTTATCACAGGTTCTTAAGGTTTTATAAGGTTTACTTATAAATTATTGTATTGGACGCCTTTTTGTACTGACATAATGTTTTCTGTTAAGTTTGCTTTTTTTTGTTTGTGGTGCAATAAAGAATAAATAAATAAATAAACACCCAGTGGTATTATTGTGGTACAAAAATATATGAGCATCGTTCAAAGAAAAGATATTTTGTGTTGTTGGTTTGCCTTCAATCACGCAATAAAGGAGCAACATTTTTGCATGTCTGTAGTTGAGGATTTTTTTAATATATAGACTAACGCTTGACTGCTATCTCACCTGATGGTAAGGGAAGATGCCACCTAAGATGGTGCGCGCTTGCATAGAAGATGCCTATTCACTTTTGACTTCAAGATTGTAGGAATCAGGAACGAGGAAGTAGCGCGACCGTGGGATGTCAACCACGTAACGGTGCACCTATTCGATGCCTTGCATTTTGATTGTAGAATAGAGCTGGGGTGGGAAGTGATATAGGCTATTTTTGTCCCAGAAAGACAAACGATTATAACTCTACGCTAACCAAGTCGTGGTTAAAAATATTGAAGCTGAAGTAAGTAACTAGTTGTAATATTTTGAACCTTGATGAATAAAGATAAAATTTTTGAATAAAACCAGATAATCTTTCATTGGCACAGGAACTGATATTATTTTGGTATCCGGTTTCAATGTATCGAAATGTAAACCGTAGATGAAAGCCTGATAAATGGATGTACGCGTACGCCTGAACATACATATATCCGGACGGGAGCTATCATTGGCTGGCGTATCTGTCTGTCAGTCGTCGGTAGGCCGACGCAGAAGTGACACATCGATGTCTACAATAGCCTGCTCACTATGAAATTTATCACACGAATTTATAATGCGAATGGTTAATAGAGGTACTAAATACTCGAATATGTTAAATTAATGGATAAAAATGTGAAATATAGTATAACTTAAGTTTTTTAGATGAACATAAAAGTACCTAGATGAGAATAGTGGGAATATTTACTATCTTTTTGTTTTTTTATTCGATGACATGATAGCCCTTGACTGCGATCTCACCTGATGGTAAGTGACGATGCAGTCGAAGATGGTAGCGGGCTAACTTGGAAGGGGTATAACAGTGTAAATTCAACCCATGCCCCTAATCGGTTTCTACACGCCATTGTGCCGGAACGCTAAATCGCTTGGCGGCACGTCTTTGACGGTAGGGTGGTAACTAGCCACGGCCAAAGCCTCCCACCAGACAAACTTTACTATTACGTCGAAATGTCATTCGGTAAATCAAAGATACGGGTAGGTACAAATACGACGATTTTTATTATTATCACATCTCAAGGATTGTCAATTAAACAAACTTTGAGGTTCTAACTTCTCTTATACCTATCTCAGATTGGATAGCCATGGTGTAACGGATACCCCATAACTATTCACGTGTAAAGTCTCTACTCCTGACGGTATATAAATTGGTTCGAGGTAGCCTTTGTAAGAACTGATACACTAGAGTCGACGTCGTTTATCCGATGCGATGCATAGACGTGTTGGCTTATTGGTGTCCTGTGTACCGATAAATTTGTTTGAAAAACTAGTCAGTATATAGTGGATAATCCATACGGCTTAAGCGAAATAGAGCCTAAGTTAGTATACGCTAACTTTTGCGGCATATTTGGTCGATTAGGTTTATGTTTTGTACAATTTTGTTACATTTATAAGATTTGAATGTAATAAATCTGTAGAATTCACCTAAATAACAAGTAAACGACTCGTAAATAACGAAGTATTTTATTATTCGTTCCATATAAGTAAACTTTTTTTACATGTTAGATACCTATAAATTGATTTCTATAAATAAGTCAGTAACTTAGTTCTGAGTAATAATGGTTAACTACTAATTCGGTTCATCGATTAAGTGGTGTAGTAAGAAAGTTGTTTCATCGATTTTGTTATTTATCCAACGTGAAACGTGAATGAACTCTCAATATTTAAACCAGACTACAAGTGCATAGTCGACAAAACGCTGTGTATCGTGATAAGCTAATTTAACCAATGAAACACTGTATTTAAACACTGAAGCCATGAAACAGTTTCCCTGACACTAATTGTAAACATTAAAATGAAAACAAAATACACAGCCAGCCACTGTTTATGAAAATGGTGTTATAGTGAAATTAATACTTACATAATGGGCACAAAGAACCATAAAACGAATATTAAAATCGCCATTACGCCGAGATACTGTGGCTGTTCGGTGAATGGCGCCAAAAACGTCGAGCTGAAATTGTTAATGCGATATATTTTGAGTCTCAACAAACACAACGCGTCACGGCAGCGAATGACGGCACAAGCACCTATTTAATTTAGACGACAAACTCGTAACCTACAACTTCTAGTATTTTAAAAGATATCAGCTATGAGAACGCCTTCATAATACAATACGGTTAGTGTGACTTAACGAATAGATTTTGAGTATCAAAGCACTATAACTTCAATCCTCACGTGGAAATTCGAAACGAAAAACAACTGAATGTATTGTAGTAGGTGTTCAGACGTTGTCGTATTATGAATCTCGAAATCTATACAAGTTTTAGGTTTGTGCAAAATCATACCGAAGGTAACATTTCTTGTTTTATAACTTCAAGGAGTCCGTCGACTCACTTCTGTTGCGCAACGCTGCCATCGCGCGTTGCGTGTGACCAGATCTTTAAAGCATTTGATACATCAAACACGATTTGGTAGAAGCTTTAGAGGTCTATTATCTAGATTTTGGTCACACAAACATAAGTTAAACGCATTAGATGAAGTTATCTGTAATTCTGTAAAGCAAAAGTATCGAATGTAGTGAAAGTGATAGCTAAACCTATCGTCCAATGGTTCATCATTCTCATAGAGAAGTAACCAGTGGCAAATAATCAGGTACTATTGTGTTGGTTTGTATTGATTGGTGTAGTTGCGACAAAGTATATCAGTCAATAAGACTGGGTAAGCAACGTTGACCCAAGTTGGTAAATGGATGGGTGATCGAATTTGAAGGTCCAAAGTGAATCTTAGAGAATCCTCGATCGATCGCTTGGATAAAAAACCTTTCCGTGTATTGTATGATGAGGGTCTTATTCCAATTACCGCTAGTTTATAATATAAGTTATTATGTAAACAAAAGGTTGTATGTAAGAAATAGTCCGAACTAAAAGCGATTATGTGCATCTCGTAATTGGGCTGAAATTTATGTGCAGCGCTTTTTAATATTTTGCATTGGCTTACTGTACCTGCACTTAAATTTTAGGGCTGTTGAAAACAGCTTATGGCATAAATCGAAATGTTATTGTCAAAAAATACCGTGACTTTGCACTGTAATTATGTAAATTGACTACAATAAGAGATTATTATTCTAGAATTATTTTGGTTGAAATAAAGCTGCAGACACATTACTGTAGTCTGTTGTTACGCGATAAAAGCCGATCGTTGTCGAGTAAATATCAAACGAAACATGACAACGAGTCTCTCTGTAATTATTATTATTGGTCCATCTAATTCCTAAAAGAGCATGCATTCTATACATCATTGGTATTAAGTGGCAATTTCACGAAGCCATGTTGATGTTCCGACAGTTTTTGCATTGAAAATCTGTCAAAACATCATTTATTTATCGGTTAAACGTTACGCGGCGATGGTGTATTGTCTTTGTCTTTTATTTTACATCCCGCAATATGTTTAAACCTTATTAAACAAAATATAATGAAATATAAACTGCTATGCGAGCAAAATAGCGGGGACTAAAATGAAATTGTTTAACGGTAGTTCTGATAAAGCAAATACTGTGTTAACTACGGTTATACGACTAATTTAAAACATAATTTATACTTACTTAAAACATTCGGATGCATTCATTTTGTTTTCGTAGCCATTCTGAAAATAATTTAAAAAACATGAATAATAATAACGTTAAAAATAAAATTGACAATCGCCTATGACCCGAAGCATGGCGCACTTTGGGCGAAGTGAAGCGAAGTGTTTTTCTGAAATTTTGATGTCTCTATAGTGCAAAAGTCAGTGCCTGGGATGAAAGCTGAGAGGTAACCGATTCAAACCCAGTTGCAGTATTTTGACAAGCAGACTTCTAACCCAAGACTTCTTAGTCTTAGTTGGACGAGATGGGGGAATATAAGTCACATTTCAAGTAGTTAATATTATAAAAAAAAGTTTCATTAAGAATACTTATTAAAATTATCTTCAGTAATCAGTAAGTACTATTTAAATCAAAATAATATTAAAAAGTGCAAAACGTACGAATCGATCCGTGGCGAACCAACTCGGCCAGTCTACGGTTTAACAACTTTATTGTGTATTTTAAATTAAGTTCGAATTGACATCGTATTTAGAATTAATTTCCACAGAAAAAAAAAAGAAAAGTTTGATATTCTCAAAGAAAAATATGAATGAAAATAGTATAAAACCTGAATAACTTGCAATCCATAATTGTTTGGTCTGTTCTGTAAAATGTAAAGCGTCAGATAATTTACAGGAATTAAGAACTAAACAAAGCAATACAGAATTAAAATATACAAGTAAATTCAGCTTGTTTTTGCATTCTGTAGTTGAATATATTTAGCTTAGTTCGTCTTCAGGGAGTGGCCCAAATAAAGTAAAATAGTACATGGATAAGATAAAATAAAAAAATGTTGCTACAACTTTTTAACCCTCTCAGAAAATGATAATATGAAAACCTTAAACATGAGAATGCAATTTACGTTTGTTCAAAACTAGCGCTACATCTGTTTTAATTAAAAACTAAGCACGACTACACACTTACATAAGACCCGTTTAAAGAATGTAGCTCCTGTTTGAATTTAAAAAAATTGCAAGTAAATTGCAATACATAATTTCCTTTCATAATATTATATTCATTGCGCTTTATTATATTATCGCGGTATATTAAATTCGAGTGTTACTTGCCATTTTACACTCTGTAGTATTTATTATTAGTAAACTTAGTAGAAAAGTCATAGTAGGTGACACCTACTTTGGAACGATACGCAAGAGTCATAGCGAACTTTTACACTGCGAAAAGTTACACTAGATACTCCGTTTTGTTTTCACTACCAATTCCTACCGTATGCCAAAGTAAACAATACTGAATTTAAGGTTGTTATAGTCCTTTCACGAAGGCGCCTGGCTCATGGTTGTGTGTTTGTTGTATATGTATAAGTGTGAGCAAGAGCTTGCTCTCTGCTAGGCTCCTGACAGGCACGCACACTTACGCAATGTGCATGTACACGACGTAACCACAAGTAAAGCTCACGCGCCCTCGTGCAAGAATTATATTTTAAAAATGATGCTGTTCAACAGCACTTATGGGCATTGCACCTCATTCATCAAGGTGCCTGACTATTTTTTGTTAGCTACTACTATCTGGCAACAGTCAGTGATGTATAAAAAGTATGCAACTGTCTACTTTATTTACAAACAAGTTCGATATGCTTTTGCGCCGATATCCATGACGTTACACGCTATTGTTTTTCTCCGAACTTCACTCTACTGTGACTGTCGGAAAGGTCATTTATCATTTTTATTTTATAAACATTTCCCTTGAACTTCTTATACTGTGGTTTTACATGTGCTACACCACATACATGGGTTAGCACCGCAAGCGTAATTAACGTAAGGTTTTCACCACCTAAATAGTTTTAATTAGGGTTCATGGGTGCCTTCCTCCCTTCCCTTCTCTAGTGAAGGGAAATGCAATTGTATATAAATTTTATAACTGTGGCTATATTCCTAGCTTTTATTTTATTTGAAACTGTTTCAAATTTCGTTTGATGAAATCCAAAGACTTATTAAATCGATGGACGAAATCACCATTATGTGGATCCGCACTGTGCTGGTAGTGGGTCAGCTTGCAATAAGGGAAACGAACGAAAGAATGCGGCGATGAAACGCATATCTCAATGGCTGGCCAGCACATATTGTAGTCCGCATGAGTACACCAGATAGCGTCCAAATACAGCGAAAATTTTGTAGCTCTAATATGAATGGGAAAGGATTATAAGATTATAAATACTTTACAATTTACATTGCATAAAAAGTTTCAACTACATGTACCCACACTCTACAGGATGTGCTTCAAACCCTCGAGGCTTTTATTTTGAAATTATCGGTGCGTACTTACCGGAGTCATGTGCAGTTTAGTACAGTCCTTCAGTGGAAAGGTGCCCTTTCCGATCCATATCATGTAAGCGGCAGACAGTGCTATGTATACCATGCTGTAGATGCAGCACAAATATGACGTTAGGATTTTTAAGTGACCCACTCCTGTGAACAAAAATGTCACCTCTAATCATCATCATCATCATCATCATGACCACCATCCCAATGCTGAGCATGGACCTCCTCTCAGAACGAAATGGGTTAGACCATATTCGACCACGTTGGCCAAGTACGGATTAGCAGAATACACACATATTTTGAGAACATTACTGAGGGAACTGTCAGGCATACGGGTTTCCTCATAATATTTTTCTTCACCGTTAATTGATACCTACTGGAAATTGATATTTAATTTCTTAAAACGCCAATAAGTAAGAGGTGCGTCAATCCGCCAAACATGGCATCCGATTTGATTAAAGTTCCTTTTTTTTGAAACATCTTCGAAAGCCCCATATTTTTTTTTTTTCAAATCGCTTAATTACATAATTCAGTAACTTACTAATGTTTGTCTTTCAATCACGCTGCATCGTGACGTGATTTCGCATGGGAACAGCCGAGGACTTGGGGAGTGACAAAGGCTAGGTACCGTTTATCCCGGAAAAACAGGGTTCCCGCGGGATTTTAAAAATGAAATTTCCACGCGCACGAAGTCGCGAACTAAACTATCTTTTGTCCGAATTAGGACCAGTCCCTAATCTTATTATTTCTCTTTGAAATATCCTTGAATAAGGAGACTGAAATTAAAATTGAAGTTTTCAAAAATTAGTAGCTACCTACTAACCTCGTAATATAGGTACGGCTCTCCAAACTCCCACCGGATCCTGGTGGCTAAGTTGTCCGATCGCCAGTTGCAGCAGGGTCGTTGGCAGCGCAACCACGAGCAACCAGAACGAGTACACGACCAGGTAAGGGATGTCGCCATACTTAAACGCCTCCCGTGGCAGCCGTACCGAGTTGAACAGTGTGAAAGATATGGCTATGGTGCATACTTGTGTCTTGAATACTTCGAATATCCGTCTGACTGTCTGGAAAAAACGATTATTGTTAAGATTTAATTAAGATTTATGACACGCTATTTTAGCAAGATAAGGTTAGAATTATTTTGCTATAATACGCCAACAGTTGGCGGATGATAAGCAATCATGAACTTCCGCAAAGTAACGCCTGATTCTGTTGGATAGAATATTTTTATTATACGCTATTTTTTTAAAATTGGATGATTGGGTGGAATAATACTGACCAAAGAAATATAAATCATGATAATAATGCAAAGAAAGCGGGGGTCGCTTGCCTATATTTATTTTAAAAGAAATACTTTTTTTAAGTATAACTTAAAAATTTCCTACCTGATGATAAGGACGCGGGCATCATCTAGTCTCCCATACGTTTAATGATAGATTAACGTTAACAGATTAACAGGTTACACACACAACAGGTCTTGTATAGTTAATGTGTGGAGACCAGCCCAGCAAAAAGAAGGAACGCTCATTTTTTAAACAATAGGTATATTTGCAATGCTAAGCATGACTTATATTTCCCTTTTCCCCTACAAAGTAAGTAGGTTAAATTGGTTTAATTTAACCTACTTTGTAGGGGAAAATTTTCAAATTAAAACTAAGGATTAACTCAATGTGGATTACTTAAATTGAAATATTTTTTTACGGAACAAAGTGTGAAAGAACTTTACAATACAGTACAATATAATCACGTTCACTTCACGACGTCTTGACGTCCGACTAAAAGTAAAACTGTGATAAATATCCACGCGAGTGTTAAAACTAGACTGCGTTACAAAACAACAATAAACTCACTCGTTTTGCCACAAAATTGAACATTTTATAAATAAAATAGAGCATCCACCTAATATAATTTGAGAGACAAAATAATATTTTAGGGTTAGTTGCATGTCAGGTGGTTAAGGCAAGTTTAAATTTAAATTTTACCACCAAAATTAAAATCTTGACTTGTTACTAGAGCTACGGGTTGGTCTACATGTTTTAAATAAAACTTAAAAATTCAAAATTATTTATTTCATGTAGGCCAACTTGTAGCTTTTATGACACGTCATGACTCGACCACCGGTTCGGTATAATTTTTAATCACCATCAAAAGCTATTTTGTGTTTTATGCAAATCAGGAATCTTTAAATTTTTCTCATTTTAACCCTCAATCTTATGCATTGAGGTTTAAGCAATGATTAATGCAAGCTTGTTTGTTAAAATAGAACCTCAATAGTCCAACGGTTAAAGGTGCGGACTGAAAACTGAAAGGTCGCAGGTTCGAGCCCCACCCGTTGCACTATTGTCGTACCCACTTCTAGCACAAGCTTTCCGCTTATTTGGAGGGGATAGGAGAATATTAGTCAACTTCAGTTTGGCTAATATTCTTAATAAAAAAAATCTGGTCAATAAAACGCCTTCACCAGTATACCCTAAATAGCGTTAAACTGGATTAAAGTTATTTTTTAACTTTGCATTAAATAGTAATCAAGCGAAAACAATAAGGATTCAGTAGTAAAACAAAATAACCTACTTTGCCAAAGTCAGTTAAACTAATTGCCTTTAAAGACACGTGATCGCGTACCGAGCGCTACCTATCTCTAATTACATAAGTATTTTAATAGCGCATTAATACGTGCCTCCAGATATAAGTACGAGATAATATACGAGCATTATGACCATTTGACCAGCCGTATTCTTTACTATGCATATGCATCCGTACTAATCACATCACACGATCACACTTCACATCACACTATCACACTAATATTATAAAGGCGAAAGTTTGTATGTGTATGTGTGTGTGTGTGTGTGTGTGTGTGTGTGTGTGTGTGTGTGTGTGTGTGTGTGTGTGTGTGTGTGTATGTGTGTATGTTTGTTCCTCCTTCATGCCACAACGAATAAACCCATTTGGATGAAATTTGGAACGGAGATAGCTCATACCCAGGACTAACACATAGGCTACATTTTATCCCAGAAAACTAAAGAGTTCCTGCGGGAATTAAAAAACCTTAATCCACGCGGACGAAGTCGCGGGCATCGACTAGTATTATAAATGCGAAAGTAACTGTCTGTTACCTTTTATTATAATATTTACCCTTTCTCATAAAATAACTATTGTAAATAACGATAGAAATATTTTATATATATGTATTTTTTAACAATAATTTTAACTATATGACTTACTCAGATCACATATATTATACTTACTCATTATATTATATGACAGATAGAGTAATAATAATACGAAACTGTTTACGTCACGTGAGTTAAAAGGAAGTACTTATCAAAAAAAGCATAATCTGAATGCTAAAATGACTTAATTCGAGCAAAATACCTACTTCAGTATTGTTTTGTCTTCAGTGACTTCCAAATTAGTGTAATTTATAATCATTATACTCAGGTTTGCAGAAATCCGTAATTCGAGATTTAAATACGGTTGAACATTTTAAAATTATTGTATTTTCAAGGTGTTTCTTTCGCCTCTTTTGGGTATATTTTTCATTCGATGAACATGACTACCTCAGCATAATAAATCTATTTCGGAGTTAAACAGTAGTAATTTAATTTATTTTACAAGAAAATAACTGGGTTTGTACTGTTTTTTAACCCACTTCCAAAAAAGGAGGAGGTTCTCAATTCGTCGGAATCTTTTTTTTTTAATTACTTTTTACTAGCTGATGCCCGCAACTTCGTTTGCGTGGATTTAGTTTTTAAAATCCCGCGGGTGCTCTTTGATTTTCCGGGATAAAAAGTAGTCTATGTCACTCTCCAGGTCCTCAAGTATCTTGCTTGAGCAATTTTATTGTGTCTCTGTTTTAGCATAATAGATATGGTAGCTTACTATAGATATTCGTAGCTCAGAAAAGAATAGTCATCCGACTTTATCTCTTACTTGCACTTTTGAAGTATCGTACAAAAAAGAAACACAGTGACAAACGAAAACCAAATGATTTACAAGATAATTTGACGAACGCCCAAATAATGTACGAAATCATGTTAAAAGAAAGCTGGTTTAATAAAATAAACCAACTAAAATAATTACCGTGGTGCGTACACGTATAATTTATAACAATTATGTTAAAATAAACGGTATTTTAGACTTTAAGGTTGGCGTACAATGCCTTAGTGCGTATTATCTAGCCTCTATGGTACCTACTCAAATAAAGAAATTCCATCCAAATATCTAGTGCCCGATTTCACCAAACATGCACAAGTCATTTCCTAAGTAATCTTTTTACGTAGGTAACCCCATAAATAAAATCAATTACGCAATGTCATTTCCACCTTTAGCTGGTGTTCCGTAAAGATTCGTTTCCATTGACAAATGACAATCAAATTCCTTCGCGGGAAATCCACAGATACAAAATGTAGAGACTCTATACGTTCCGTTCTTACAACATTACAACAACTACATGAAATAATTGGAACATAGTCCTTTCCTGTTCGCTCCTCTCATTCTTTTTGGAATGTTGTCTAAACAGTAGTAATAAGTAATTAATCGAATTCCTTTAATGATAAATGTTTCCACCAAATCCTTATTTAAAATACAGAACAGAAAAGCTGGGAAATCGCTCAATGAGAATCTTAATTAAGAGACTATTGAACAGTAAGAACTTTACAACGAAAGACGTTTATTAAGTCTAATAAAGCTGAACAGGACTCCAAACTTGGTTAGGTATTGGCTCAGACCATAATTTTAAAATATTATAAAACATTTTTTTTTGCTGTGCTGACATCGATGAAGTTTTAGATTTGTCGGCGCTCTGGCTGGGTTATACTCGTACACTTAGGGTTGATGCGGAGAGAAATGAAACGCGTGTTCGTAACTCGATGCGTGTTGCCGTGAGTATCTTCCCCGAGTATTCTTCTAACAATTAGGGAGTAGGGGAACATGGGAATAACTTAAAAAATAAACGTTACTGGCTGACAATAAAATGGAAAGCTTTAGTGCCTAGTTCCTGCTTACAACAATACGTTACAATATTTACAATAGAAGCAATACTAATTTACGTTAACAAAATTACTTGCGCAAAGGATCTAAAGATTCGTTAACGGGATCCATCCCTAACTGTAAGTATACAAATAACAATGGCAATAATTTGTGCAAAAGAACTAAAGGTTCGTCCTCTAACGGGATCTGTCCCTAACTGTACACTAAATGGTTTCCTGTCCCATGCATGTGGCACTGGCCGTAGTCGCCACAGATTTATTTTAGTTTTAATTTTTATAAGAAATTAACTAGGTATCTAACGGGCTAAATAACGGGCAGTGTTCTAAAGAGCTATTTGACCTTATCCCACAGTTTTTCTTTTACAGCCAGACCGCTCACCACCGAGCACAATTTCACTCTCATCACCTGGGTGCCATTAACCCTTCGACCATCCGTTATGCCAGATCTTTTTTTCCACGTACTTTGAAACTGTGGAACCAACTTCCTGCGATGGTGTTCCCACTAAATTACAACATGGGGTTATTGAAGGGGCGGACCAATAAATTCCTGAAAAGCCGGCAACGCATTGGTGGTACCTCAGAATGTTCATGGGTGGCGGTAATCACTTAACATTAGATGACCAGCCTACTCGTTTGCTCGCTAAAATATATATATAAAAAAACATCAAACGAATAAATATAATTTGCCGAGCGGATTTCCTCGTTGTTAAACCATTTTAAACACTTAAAAAATTCGAAAATTTATCTTTTGGTAATTTGAAGGACAATGCAAAATATTTTAGGTACAATGTCCGTAAAATCATCAGGTCTTTGCTCTTTGGGTGCCAGGAAACAAAAAAAACATGGAGAAAAACTAAACAATGAAGTGTTTTAACTTGTTTTAAGGATTAACAAGTAAATGTAATTAAAATTATTCATAGAAGTCTAAAATAAATCTAAATTAACTATGTATTGTTACAAAATAATGTAGCTAAAATATCTACGCCATATTTTAGCGAGAACGATTAGATTTTCTGTTCACTCTCAGAGTATGACAAAAGAGTATTCGCGTGGTTTTCGATTTTTTATTCCCGTGGGAAGTCTCTTATTTCCCGGGTTAAAAAGTAGCCTATGTGTTATTTCAGACTAAAATCTATCTCTGTGCCACAGCCAAATCGGTAAAAACTTTTATTTTGATATTTTAACAGACACTTCAATTTTATTTATTTGTATAGATATAGCCAGAGTGTTTCACTGTCAAATTTTACATTCCAATTTCTTTATTCCATCGCTGGACCCCAACACAATGTGTCTAATGTGGTTCAAACCCCACATAGCGTTGGTTAGGACATGACTTGAAAAAGAGTTTGTAAGAGTAGCCTCTTTTTTGTACTGAGCCAGTAGGTACATTGTCCCACTTCAAACGAGGTGAGGCGTACTGAAGCTTTGCATTACATTTGAAGCACAAATATGCTATTTGATTCAGTCAGATTGAAGACATTGATACTGAATCACCTCAGCCGCAATACCACTACTACCGCGACAAAAAATTTGAAGTATTACATTTTGAAATGTTGAGCCACTCTTACATTTTGACGTCATGTACGGGACAAATGTACCACCTCTTGTATGTCCTACTCAACACTAACCCCACATACAAAACGAAAGATTAAAGTTAGAAACAGAACAGTTGTTCAAAATCAAACAAAACGAATGCAAATGACACCCATGCCCGACGCCTGTACGTTAACCGTGCATGTTTGCTTTGTGACTATGTCTGTGCAAACAAGGCAGAAGTTTTCAAAACATTGTCACCAACTACGCGATGAGCAATGCCCACGATTTGTTACACAAACCCTGATTGAAAAGTAAACTATGATGTACAGATTTTCAGCGTACTAACAGGTGTACGTGGCTTTTTTTTACGGGGCGAGGGATTATGATTTTAGCAATCTATGTAAGTATGCACGTTTGTATTTGCATATGTTTTACCGTAGCGCCTACTGAGCAAATTTTAATGAATAAGATGTCAATCGACTTGTTATTATGTGACGTGCTACGGGTATCATAGTGTCCATTTTACATGACAAAAATAAATATGTTCGTTGCCACATCTTCTTTTCCTTAGTCAAATTACAGTGTTTAAACTTTTATCCTTGACTAGCTTTAACCCGCGGCTTCGCTCACGTTAGGTTCGATTTTTTAACCCCCTATTTAACCCTCTTGGGGTTGAAATTTTCCAAAATCCTTTCTTAGCGGATGTCTACGTCCTAACAGCTACCACATTTCAGCTCGATCGGTCCAGTGGTTAGAGCTGTGCGTTGATAGATCAGTCAGTCAGTCAGTTAGTCAGTCAGTCACCTTTGCCTTTTATATATTTAGATAAGTACTAAGTATTAATGGTGAGACCTACAGAGCATGCTCTGACTTAGCTCACACTCAAGATAGAGTTAAAAACGAGACACTAATTAACGCACATATGCAATAAAGTGTCAACGCACACAACTGATCAATGGAAAAGTTAACTTTATTCCTTTACACTGGGTTGACACTTTATTGCATATATGCGTCCAAATATGCTCTGACGTAAATCTGTCTCGTTTTAACTCTATCTTGAGTCTGAGCCGAGTGAGAGTGCGGTCTATAGATGTCAGCGTAAAGAGTAGGAATAATTTTCAACATGAGTCTTCAACATCTAAACGTGAATAATTATGCACTTGTTAAGTTAAGTAATATTATTTCATTCGCCACTGCTTTGCACGGATGACCTTACCTTACCTATAAATTAGTTATAATTATTCTATTTTCGATTCCGCCAGAGGCAACTTGGTTTATGATTTCTGAATTGTCTCTGTTCTGTGGGAGACTTGGACAGTAGCTAATAGTTTCAGTAATTGTAATGTCGCGTAGAAATCGAGTAGGATAACTTGTATTATCAAACTATACCGTGCCCTTTCAAAATTAGCTTGCTTACATCTAAGACTAATTTGTTACTCAACCACCACTTGAAATGGGTCAAGGGCAATATATGTAAAAAAAACTAATTCCTCGCACATTGAATGAAATACAAATTCCTATTTCTATTTCTAGCAAAACTTTTATTAAACTAATTTACATAGTCTACAGTTAGCTAAATTACAACGGTAAAATGCCTCAAACAGCTGTTAATTTTCTCAACTCACAGGTTACATGCGTCAAATGCATGGCTTGTATAAATATTATATACATACTTTATAATATTATTTTTGGTAACAATGCAATGTAAAAGAAGTATTTAAAAGAGGTATCTTTTGGGCTTCTTTTTAACTTCCAAAAAAGGAGGAGGTTCTCAATTCGTCGGAATCTTTTTTTTTTAAGTATGTTCCTCGATTACTTGAAACCTCCTGGACCGATTTAGAAAGATCTTTTTTTTTGTTTGAAAGAGTATACTTTCCAGGTTGTCCCATTGTCATCAGGCCAGGATCGGTTGATGGGATCCTGAAGAAATAGAGGGAACTCTTCTTTGATAGGCACAATTGATATAGGTACTTTGTAGTGGCGTTTGAAGTCGATTTTGTAAAATGAATTTTTACGTTTATAGGTATTATTGCCAGATAAAGTCAGCTAGTTAGATTATTTAATGCAACAAAATAAAATACCTGCTGACTATACGAATAAGTAAGTACTTTGTTTTCACCATAATACGTCGAGACCTCTTTTAATGGGAGGGATTGGAGCGTAACAGAAACATTGTGGGTGAAACGAAGAATTCTTTCATAAACACGCAATTTAGAACACGATTCCCTTTAATGTAGAACAGTGATTTATCAGCCAACTTTACACATGTTAACATTGTTTATCCTACAAATATTATAAATGCGAAAGTTTGGGTTCAGGATGGATGAATGGATGTTTGTTACTCCATCAGGCCGCAACGACTGAACCGATTTGGCTGAAATTTGGCACAGAGATACGTTATAGTCTGGAGTAACACATAGGCTACTTTTTATTTCAGAAAATAAGAGAGTTCCCGTAGGAATTAGAAAACCTTAATCCACGCGGACAAAGTCGCGGGGATCAACTACTTTTTACATAAACAACTGTTATTAATTTATTAATCTGTTCTTATTAATCTAACTATTACATTACATACAGTATACAGCTGCTCAGATAAAAAAAAACGTAAAACAAATATTATATTTGTTATTGTTGTATCATACTGTTATAAAATGCGAAAGTATGTTTGTTTTATGATTTCTTCTTCAATCACGCTGTAATGTAGCAATGGAAGAACTTATTTTGAATAACATGGTTATTTCTCCAAATGCTTTGGACTCTTAAAGAATAACAACATTCAAAACCGAAACACTTTCAAAAAACTAATATGTTTACAAAAATGTGGTCATTAAGGAAACCTAGTACCCCAAGAGTATTGATAAGGCTTAATGAAATTATCAATCAACCTTAATTGAAAAATAACTACTATACATTGATGTAATAGAAGTCAATGACAATTAAAGTAGATATCTGAAAAACAATAAGTAGTTAGATTACCTAGTCATCCGATAAAATGAAAATAACTATTCAAAGCTCAATTAAAACATTTTCGTCTAAGGATCTACTACGACTTAGACTACTACGAATTGTATTGAGAGAGATACTACAACTACTATACTTAAGAGAGATACTAGAACTTCTTTATGATGAAGAGTATTATAGAAACTCTGTGTGGAAAAAGAAGAATAGCATCGAAGTATAACGCTTAGAACAGAAGTTTCTTACAAACCGCTCCAAACGCAGGCTCAAAACAACCAATGAATGTGTGATTGCGGTGTAATTATTTTCTTTACTGATAAAATTATTACGTTTCTGATGGTTATTGGTATGAATTATGACACCCTTTCACAGCACAGTAGGTCATTTTCTAATAATTTTCCGCGAGCTAACGCGAAAATACACATATTTTGATAAACTTATTACGTTTTTGATGGTCATTGGTATGAATTATGATACCCTTTCACAGCACAGTAGGCCATTTTCTAATAATTTTCCGCGAGCTAACGCGAAAATACTGCGTAGTCGGCCCTAAAAAGCTTACTCATAATGGTTTATCACCGCGTCCATTATTGCACTTCTAAAAATTATAGTTCGATGGTAAGAAGGTAATTCTTAGTGTTATCATTAGTGATTCAGATGTTAAAGAGTAGTAATCGCGTGCAGTCATTTTCCTTTCAATCAATCTGTAATCAAGTTCATTTTCATTTTCTATTTGACATGCAACACATAGCTTGGTCGGAAGCTGGGTCTTCAACTCCAGATACAGATAGAATAGAATAATTTTTTATTCAAATAAACTTTTACAAAGTGATTTCAAATAAGATGTTTTATATTATGTAAACTAAAGTATATAAGTAAATTATTTTATACATAAACAACAATTTCCGTAATAATAAATATAAATATGCATTTGTAAGAATATACATAAATATGTATTTTTAAGACGTAACTCTAAGTATAAGTGTATTTAAGTAATTAAATAAGTATTTAGTTTTAGTAGCATGAATGCGGAACCACCCTACTTGATAGTCTTCCACGTACTTGACCAGTTTTTTATTGAATATTCCTGTCTGATGGACAGCAATTCTGAGGAGCGTGCTTGCTCAGAAAATACATAATGATCATCAATGATTTTATTGATTAGGCAAAGAAAGGAGGTGGGTTGATAAGGCAACAAAATCCGCCCCTCATACACTCGAAAAAAAAAGTTCCAGATTTCGACAAATTGTAAATGTATTTACATACTTGAAGATATAAACTTTATTTTAATATAAAGTTTAGGTGATAAAAAAAATAGTAAGTTACAGAAAATATTACCCAAAAAGAGAGTGTTTCTTGTACTTTTCTTACATTTTCATACATTTTAGTCGTTTTTTAAGCTTTGATTTAATATTTTAGAATGAAGCGCTCCATGAACCATGGTAAACGTAACTGATAATGATGCTCCTTTTTATAAGCTTTTATTTGAGTATTAATTTATTTTGGTTCATGGAGCGCCTCATTCTAAAATATTAAATCAAAGCTTAAAAAACGACTAAAATGTATGAAAATGTAAGAAAAGTAAAAGAAAGACTCTCTTTTTGGGTAATATTTTCTGTAACTTACTATTTTTTTTATCACCTAAACTTTATATTAAAATAAAGTTTATATCTTCAAGTATATAAATACATTTACAATTTGTCGGAATCTGGAACTTTTTTTTTCGAGTGTATGAGGGGCGGATTTTGGGCCTTATCAACCCACCTCCTTTATATTGTAACATTGTTATTTCTCTTAACTTCTGGGTGTTCTACTCTAGTATTAAAAAAAGCCTAAAGTTTCGATTAGTATCATAAAAAAGGAATGTCCGATTTCGAGGAAAATAACACAATGTGCGCTGCTAAGTAACTTATCGATGGATAACAGATAAAAGTTAACATGATTAGTTAAATTAAATGTGAATATCACTTTCAATTTAACACGTTCAATATCTACTCATTTCTCTTCCATTAGAAAATATCGGTTTTCATTTTGTAATAAAAAAAACACGTTTCTTGATGTCCAACGTTTTGGATTCAGGCTTTAAGTAAGTATTTAGTTTTCTCACTCAATTTATCTCTTTAAAAATTTGATACATAAATTTTTTTATCAAAAAATAGAGAATCTCAACCACCTCAACAATCTTGAACGCAAAATATTTAGTCGTTGAACTATTTTATTAGCTAGGTACACTAAAGTCTAAAATGTATTCCTAGGTACCTAATTAAATTTATTAAACTCAATAGCATTAAGAAAAAATAAGTAAAAAAATGTAACTAAGTTTAGTTACATTTTGTTACAGCTAGTTTTATTTTTATAGTACTTATTATTAGATATTATTTACAATGTCACGACTTAAGGTTACGAACCATTGTTGTTTCTTACATAACAGAACAATATTGCAATTGTCTTTTTCTAAACATAAACAAAACGCCTAAAGAACTAGGAAAACACTTAAACAATACAGCGACGACGTAACAACAGAATGCGTTAATTAAGAAAAAAAAAAAGATTTTTCTTAGATATTTCAAACAATACCGTAAAACATTAACCAAGATGGTAATGAAAGATCTTATTTCCTACACCAACATAAAGTTCTCGTTTTGACCTTGTCAAGGCACAATTAACGTGGACATAAAAAGAACCTAATATTACCCTGCCATGTTTAGGAGTTCTCGCCTGCCGACTGTTGACTCTCGCACTGGGTACAACACCAAACGGCCGGTTATTCACTGCCATATAAGTTTAATTTTCGTTCGCGCGCAAAACCGTTGAAAATACACGAACACGGTCGCGCGCATGCGCGTTGAACGTAAGACTGAAGATGGTGTAAACTGTAGGGATGTGTCATGCGCGTGACATCGATGTTTTAACTATTTACCTGAAGGCGGCGATATGTTTCTAATTACTTGACTTATCGGAGCTGGTTTAGATAAAAATAATTTGTATGTTAATTGCTTGCATTTATGTGCGGTTCCATTAAATTTACGTAGTTTTCCACAGAACTACAGGATACATAAAATAAAATTAACAGTACTAAATACGTACCTATTTATTACGGAGTAATGCCATCTTAGACGGCATCGTCACTTACCATCAAGTGAGATCGCAGTCTAGGACTATCTTGTCATTGAATTAAAAAAAAAAAAATTGTGTGGTAAGTATTCCGTTAAAAAAATATCTTTTTAAAGTAACCTTTTCAAAAAAAAGTTATCAGTTATATGATATTTAGGAGCTATAAAGACGCCCCCGCAGCAGGAGAGACCCCCCATTTAGTGAACTGACGATCAACCGAGTCGCAGGCAATTCCCTTTCTATCCTTGATGGGATAATAACACCGGAAGTCGCTCTGCCTACCCTCGCAACAAGCACATCACTAGTGCACTTGCCACGGTACAGTGCCTGCATTCGGTTATGGAAATGAGCAGGTAAAATAAAAACACTAGATAATTAAAATTCCGATGCTCACTGACCGTCACTGTTATATCAAACCTCAAGAAAGGGTCTTTGCGATGCTTGGAACCGATATTAAGACAAGGTTACCGTTTAAAGGCCAATAGATGAAGATATTAGTTTGATTTTGTAGTAAATTATGTTAGAGGCATCGAACAATAACACTTAGAACAGAAGTTTCCACTAAGGTTCCGCTTCGAACGTAGCCTCGATTTGGACAGCCAAAGCAACCAATGAATGTGTGCGTTCCATGTAATTATTTTCTGTAGCTACTTGAACTAATATTTACGTTTTTGATGGTTATTGTGATAATTATGCACAAAAGGTAACCCTTTCACAGCATAATTGGTCACTTTTTATATAATTTTCTTCGAGTTCGTGGTACGAGTACTAACGCGACAATACTGTGTAGTCAGCTTTTTAAGGCTTACTAAAATGGCTTATCACCATGTTGCCTTATGCGCTTCTAAACGTTACCGTTCGATAGCGATGGTTAGAGGATATTTTCCAGACAAGTTTTACAGGAATAGACTATTAATTGATTTAAGAGAAAAAGAGGTAGGTCAATATCGGAAACTTTTACTTACAGATATTCCTAATAATAAGTTTATATGAAACTAGCGGACCCGACAGACGTTGTCCTGTCTTAACTATGAATATTGAAACTCTTTGACGAAATTGGCAGCACGCATTCTGTCAATGTTATGTCAAACGCCATAAGGTTACATCAAAAAAGTTTGAATTGTAAAAGCGGTTACGTTAGAAATAATTTAATATGGTGGTTAATATTTCTTAAATTTTCTAATTTTCCGCGCAATTTTCTTAATTTTTTCTTTCATAAGAACCTTCTCCTGACAATAACAAACACAATGAAAAAAGAATTAGCGAAATCGGTCCAGCCGTTCACGCGTGATGCGCTTACCAACACATTAAGCGATTCATTTTTATATATTAGACTAGCGGACGCCCGCGACTTCGTCTGCGTAGACTTAGATTTTAAAAGCCCGTGGAAACTCTTTGATTTTCCGGGATAAAATTCTTGAATTTTCTTTGCTATAAACCTCACGGAGCCCGAGACCTTTCCAACGAATGCAAAACCGTGGAAATCGGTTCGTGCGTTCTGGAGTTATAGCGTCAGGAAGGAAAACCCGACTTATTTGTATATAGTAGATAACTAATACAAAAGAAACGCGAGTTTCGGAACGCGACATTAAACTCCTCCAACTATGTATTCTGTGCTCCAACGCACACACGCACATTGTTTTGATAGATATGATCTTTGACGTTAGGAACACACCTACATTGCTTAGACAACAGTGAGTGCTTGTAATTTAATATGAACTTTATACCATAGCAATAAAGCTCAAATTGACTACGTTTTAGTTTCAAATCATTTGTATGGGAAAAAGAAAAGGGCTATTTTTAGGGTTTTTCAAGCAATAATTCTAATTTTTCTCGCCGTAAAAACCATCCTTGAACTTCAACGAACATTTAAAAAAAAGATTTGGCCAAATTGGTCCAGGCGTTGTTGAGTTATGCGCTTACCAACACATTTTGCGATTCATTTTTATATTATAGATTATAAGAATCTATCAGTCCAGTCAGGATTATTAAGGATACGGATATCATATTCCCTTTCCTCGAGAATCGTAGCAATTAGAAGACAGACAGAAAGACCTAGGTAGAACAATCTCAAGTTAGCTGTGACAGAATACAAGCGGCACAAGAATGTGTTCTGTGGTGATCCTTGCAAGAAACACATACATCCAGCACATTAAGACGACAATGACATTTTTATTCTTCCTTTTGTATCTTGCGTATTAAATGGTTAATGCATAGTTCGGACAAAACGTGATAAACAAATTACAAGCGTAATTTACGCTATCTCTGTGGAAAATCCAAGTCATTAAACTGTTTCTAATTTTTCTAAGTTTCAACAACGCTATAATTTTAACACCTAGAGAGAGAATGGGATATAATTAAATAATATAATTAAACCTCTATGCGCAATGGTGCATATGCCTTGTGCATAGGCTGCGGGCTATTTCCAATGGCGTCCTGAGAGCATTTGCTGACATGTTTGATTGTCAGTACCTGAACCATTTTCATATGGTGCACGTGCTGACTAATCAAGCCTGTCTTAAATATAGTTTAAGGATAAGATAGTTTTTACGATTACTAACATTAATTTTAGTGTGTGTTTTCCTTACTAACAAATATGATCTCATGGTCGAATTAAATGATTTTTTATTTTTTTATAATTGGGTCGCCCAATAAGAAAACGCCCCGTTGTACGACCCAGGTATCACTGGGTGGACGAAGTGACAGAAGACCTGCAAGCCCTCAGTACACCCGATTGGCTTGAAGCGGCGCAGGACAGGCATGAGTGGCAGCTTCTGGTGTCGGAGGCCAAGATCCTCTTTGGGTCACTGAACCAGCGAAATAAGTAAGTAGTAAGTATAATTTTAAATGTCCAATATGACATCATTATAATACTGACTACTACCTTGGATTACCACGAGTCTCACAAAGCTTCCTAATAAATTATAATGATATAGATTACAGGATTATTATGCAAACATAAGTGATAGGTAGTACGTAGCTGATGATATAAGTAAAATATAATCATCTTGATGTGGATCAAACCCAGAAGAGACGTTTATTGCTTGATGTACTACGTTAATGTACTACCTAGTAAAAACTTCCTACAGATTATCCGTAGACTTAGCTTTCTAGCAGTCTAGTAAGGCTAAGATGCGCGCCACAAGAGTTTTTAAGCTATTGCATAGCTTCTATCGCGGGCCAGCGTGGAGACCGAATCCAGAAATTCCGTAACGAAAATAACCTGACACGGGACTCCTCTACGGTGAGCCGCTAGATGGCGTTGATGAAAAATGCTATGCAATAGCTTTATCGCGGCAGTCCCCGAGTGCCACACGTCTTTTTTTTACTCGTAAATCTTTATAGAGATTAACATAGAGATTACAAGTAAACGAGTAGACAAAATTTTCTCTTAGCCCTATTGGAGATCTAGACAAATATTTTAGAAAATTTCGTAAATTTCATGTTTAAAAAGATAGATTAAGGGCCTGTTACATAATTGCCATGTAACAGATGAGTAACTTTTTGACAGATTGCCAGACTTAAAACTTTTTGACAGGCTCAAAATAGGGTGGCAGACCCAATTATGGGCACTTTAAGAGTTTATCTTATTTCAAATATGTTTTTTAAGTATAAATTTAACCAAATTCTATAAATCACTGTGTTCATAAGGTTACTTGTTTAATAAAATATATAATTAAAGAAGATATTGAATTTATTTTATTTAAATCAACTAGAATTTTAAATAAGATTGAAAAATGACCCAGTCTCCAATTATTCGCACATTTGTTACCAGTTATGGGCATAAAATTATCCAATTATCAACACTCAGATTTTAATAGAGTTTAAGGGAAATATAACGCTAGGCTACCTACGGAAGTCTTTTAGAATATAGATTTTATTACGAAATAATATACGGAAATTCTTATAGTAACTGTAGGTGACTTAATTTTTTTATATTTATTATTTTTAAAACAAACACCCTTACATATTTAATAAGAAAGCGTAAACATAGTCTTTATCAAACGACAGACGTCCACAGCTGGACAAAGGTCTCTTATATGGACTTCCACAGGCCTCGGTCTTACGCTACCTGAATCCAGCGGCTCTCTGCGACTCGTTTGATATCGTCGGTCCACCTAGTTTCCCGGTACGGGATCGCTACTCCAACACCATGGGATCCCATCGACCATCAGCTCTTCAAACTATATGCCCGCCCATTTCCACTTCAGTTTCGCTTAGCTATATCCGTGACTTTCTCTTACAGATATCCTCATTTCTGATATGATCTCGCAGGGATACTCCGAGCATAGCTCTCTCCATCGTCCGCTGAATGATTTTTGTTTCGTGATAAATAACTGCCCATAGAACTTCTCAACCTCTCTCCATACCTCAGGTGGAGAAGAAACGTGACAGCCTTCGTCAGTTTTCAGCCGCGTCAGCTGGCTCTGTCCGATAGATAGATCCCTCACGGACCCTTTGGAATGGAACTTCTGTTCCACTAGATGGTATCTTTAATACACTTGGTATTCAAGGCCCGCAGGTCGCGAGTTCTTTTCTTAGAGATCTGCCTATTAATCTACCAGTAGGCATCCGTGTCTGCTGACGACTGAAGTCTCATCTCTTGTCTGTCTTCCATCAGTTTGAGAGTAAGGTCAAAGAACTTCTTGGTTCTTTTCGTGTGATGGGTCTTAAAGAGTTTAGACTCCAGTGGACAGTTTACATACACTTGTTAAGATCGTCTAAAGACTCCCAGTCTGCTAGGGAATCGAATCGCTTCGGAGTGTTAATAAACAGGAAAATCTCCAAATTTTGTAACCAGATACTAACACCCCTTGTTTTGCAATGAAATAACGTGAAAGTTTCATTTACTTTTTGAATTAGTAACTAATAATACTTAGAAAATCAATTGAAAACAATTATATTATTAAAACTCAAATAAAACCACAGTTAAATTATTATTAAGTAAGTACTGACCCTTAACGTCGATGAGTCAAAATGGCCGCAAAACTTCGGGAACTCCAGAACGATATCTTTCAACTACGATACTGACGTCATTTTACACCTTTCCAGATTAGAAAGGTTTCGATTGTGAAAAATATGAATTCCCCTAACTATTTTTAATCTGAAAATTTAAAAATCACAATCAGAAACTTATATTTTAATCTTTTTTGCCAAAGTGCGAATAAACTGGTGCAGTGCTAGCTATTGGGTTGGTCACCCTATCAACTTTATTCTTTATTCGCAGAAAACCCTTTTTTTTTTTTTTTTTTTTTACTATCACCATACAAATATATACAATTATTTTTCTTATAAACATACGAGAAACCACTAAGGTTTAAATTGTATGCAATAAGTCCATTCCGTTACACACAAATACTAATATAAAAACTAACATAACAACTTATCTAAAAAATATGATTTTAATTTATGTTTTAAATTGTATTCATTTAATTTTACCCTAACATTACTATCTAATTCATTTATTAGGCGAGGGATCATATATGCACTGGTGCGTGTACCATATTTATTTTTAGAATTAATAGTTTTTAAGGTTTTATTATTAACTCTACGAGTATTACTTTTTTTTGGAATGATGTGTTGAATATTTAAATTAAAAAATTGCTCCTTTAGTAGCTGAAATTGAAATTTATCATGAATTGGCAATACATTACAATGCTTAAATATATAATTTTCATTAGTTTTTCCCAAAATTTTAATATTTAAAGGCACAATAGATTTTAAAATTCTAAGTTGTAGTTGATATATATACTGAAGGTGAGTTTTGTCAGTTCTGCCATAACTGCTAAGACCATAAGTTATTATCGAGTCTGCAAGTGCATTGTAAAGCATCAGTTTGACTTTATAATTTAAGCGCTTTCTAATTATATGCATATTTGCTAGAAAAGCTCTAAGCTTATCACATACATGCTTAATGTGTTCATGCCAGTTGAATTTGTGATCTATTGTTAATCCTAGATATTTATGAGATTTAACGACTTCAATAGCGGAACAGGAACAGTTGTACTGCGGGTGATGGTACCTAATAGTACGTAATGCTTCAGTTTAAGTTAACTTGACAATAATGTAATATACCCTTAGCCTTTATTATAGCAACTAGATAGAAACATATTATAGCGTACATTTTATATTAAATCGTTTGAGATAGAACGCACTCGGTGGGCGACATTGCTTGGAAAATTGCTCTTGCGTCAACCTTTCCTTTTCCGCACCTATTACTATCACATCCGTGTCGCTTGACTGTCCATCTTTACTCAGAGGTTGTAGAGTGTAGACCATGGAAGTACTTCAGTGATAGAGCAGAACCTATTAATATTATGAATGCGAAAGTTTGGGCGAATGTATGGATGGATGGATGGATGTTTGTTACTCAATCACGCTGCAACGACTGAACCGATTTGGCCGAAATTTGGCACAGAGGTCGATTATAGACTGGAATAGCACATAAAATAAGAAAGTTACCGCGAGAATTAATCAACCTTAATCCACTCGAAGTCGTGGGTATCAACTAGTAAATAATAATTTTATTGTAAGCGTATATTTTCCAAATTAACTATCAATTCGGCCGGTATCTTTTTTTATTAAGTTGAGACACTAACTTCAGAGCTAGTAATATTGAGTTCTTGGTAGGTACTCTATTTTAATCAGTCCTTGTTCAAATATTATTTTTTTATTACCTTCACTTCAAATAACTACATAATAGGTAGGTACAATTCGTGAGTCATACATAAAACATGTATAAATCTTTAAACATCTGTGCAAATATTTGATGTCAACATAACTGAGATGCGAGGTACGCATTTTTATCGCTTACTTCAGAAATTAGATCATTTCTGTTTGTTTTGATATCTCGTCGTGATAAGGAGCTAGATGACCCACTTTTGACCAACTCCCATGAAACATGATTCTTTATATTGTAGGATTCAGATTATTGAATCACTTGGCGGCACGTCTTTGACGGTAGGATGGTAACTAGCCACGGCCAAAGCCTCCCACCAGACAAAACTAGTTTGGATAAAAACTTTAAGTACATTTTAAACTTTGCAAGCCCAGCAGTGGTCGAAGATATAGGCTTATGATGAAAAGCTAAGTTTAATCGATTTCAGATTTAAGCCGATTATTTAGCCGAAGAAAAGTACCATAATTTTCTCGTCTATTTCCATTTTAATTCAAAAAGCACCCCATGTTTATAAACCCTGATCGTGATCGCGCAACATCAAATATTCCTTTAAATCGATCGAATTCTGTCCAGGGAGAAAGTAAAGTAGCTAAGCCACCTGAATACAAATTTTATAACGTTGATTCACGACACCCGTCTCCCAATCCAATCGAAACTTTGCTACGACCGACCCACGGTTTTAATCCATTGGTAATACGAAAATTGATGTAAAAGTCTACGCCGCAATGTACCCCCGACAAGGTCCCGCCGTCCATACAAAGCTACGAAGACTTTCAGATACTGAAGAGAAATGTTCGCAGTCTGTACACTCTCGCCGATAACAAGATGAGGCACACGTTATTTACTTCAAAGTGACGGCAAGAGACCTGACGGTATGACGTTGGTGCCTTGGTGCTGTGAGCAGTTTGGATACTATGCGACGCTGCGGTGACATCGATGAGGTTTTTGGTTTATATTAGTTTATATTTTAGAACTAATTGTTCATTATTACAGTTAATTCAGTTGTTAAACTTAGAATAAAACGTTTGCCAAATAATTTATAACATTAATTCATATAGGCGAGTCAAGAAACAAAGTTAGTATGAAATAATAATGTAGAATGATATGTCCTTTATAAATATGGAACTATCTAGCTTTTACCTGCGAGTTTGACTTTGCAACCTTTGTGTTCCCGGTGTGAAAATATGTATCAAAATTAATTGATCTGTTACTCCATTATTGCTTGCCTGAAAGGCAAAGCCTACAAAGAAATACATTTTTGGATACCTTAATATTCCATTATTCAGTTTTGTATGTAATTCCTCTTTCTTGTCTGCATAAAAGCCATAGGTTAAGCCGAATTTACACTGCGAAATTATTAGCATAAAGTTAGTTTCATGACATTAATTTCATCAACAACTTCACGTGTGAATTTCTAATTTCAGTTTACACGTGAAATTGTTAATGAAATTAATGTCATGAAACTAATTTCATGCTAATAATTTCGCAGTGTAAATTCGGCTTTATTCAATACAATAAAAGACTAAATCACTTACGTATACAAAAAAAATCTCTTTTCATTGGATTTGCCCTAAAGCCCTATTCAATTTAAAAACATTAATATGAAAAAATATGTTTTTAATACAAACTGAGTCCATTTTGTAATGGTTCGTCGCGGCGAGAGTGTGGTATGCCGCACCGGAATCACTGCGGTGTAAAACTCGTGCCAAATTGTAACGTGTACCGTTGAAAAAAAGGTTTAAATTCAATTGGTCCACGCGATTACTGGAAGCAATTCCGTTCAGAAAGAACTATGGGACGTGTTTGGAGTACGAAATAAAGAGAGGGGACGAAAAATGGTGGGGCCTTTAGCGTCAGTTTTTACGTGGTTTTCACCTCTTTATGGGATCACAGCTTTCCATACAATTTTAATATTTTAATTTCATTGTGTAATACTAACTTATTTAATATTATGTAAGTGTAAAACTTAATACTTTCTCTTGAATATTTATTTTGTTTATTATTCATTATGATAATATACTAACAAAAACTACTTACGTAGTAACTCTATGGAATAATATTCATTATTATTATTATGAAAATAAATACACCGCCATAGATACATGAATACATGCCATGCGCATAGATAGATTAAGTCGATGGAGGGATTTTGTTTTATAATAATCTGTAGTGTAAAACCCTCCTGTTTTTCTGGGATGAAAGGAAAGCCTATGTCACTCTCCAATTCCTAAAATATACCCATGCAAAAAAGCACGTCGATCTGCTTTGCTGCTGCACATTAAAGGACAAACTAATAAACAAACAAATACACTTTAACATTTATAATATTCGTAAGGATAGCTCGCATAAAACAGCCTATCCACGTGCCAATTGTATTGACCTAGGCTCTAATCGATTTACCGTTAATCGGATAGATATCGATACCATCTCACGTCTGAGCGTATTGTCTTTAATCCCATTGTTCACCAGTTGAAGATTGTTCTAGGAGAATTAATAGAACTTCCACAAGCCGCCGGCCCATATTGTATTCTGATTTATCGGTTGAAGAACAATAATAAATCAAAGGGGAATTGCCTCGAGACTGTTTCTGGAGTGGTGAAGTTAGACTGAATCCAATCTACTATTAAATCTTACACCATTTTTAGGGTTCGCAAGTTGTAAGTAGGTATTATTGATAGTAGATCATGGCTAGTGGAAACCAAATCAAAATACTGTTGAATTTGGGTTGATATCGATGTTATCAAAGTAAATAGGACGTAGTATACGTATAATCTAGGTACCTTCAAGCCGAGAGTGAATAGGCATTTTCTAGGCAAGCGCGGACCAACCTAGACTCATCAACGCTTTCCATCATTGATTGTCGTCAAGCGCAAGCCTATCTCATAGTTAAAAAAATTAAATATCCCTTGCTTTAACACAAAGCTTTAACAATAACGAAAAACATTGTGAGGAAACCCGCAAGCCTGAGAGTTCTAAGTTATGTTTCGAAGGTTTGTGAAATCTAATAATTTGCATTTGGTCAGGTGATTAGACTTCGGTGGGCTATGAGTTATGACCTAAGCGCACAGGTTAGGAAATGTTTCAGCAGATAGTTTTTCTGCGTCTGGTTTTCGATTTGCCCCCTATGGTGCAAATTCTGTTGTTCTTACATAATCTCTTAAAGCTTAACTATACTTAAATATCTAAGGAAACGGCTAAGACCATTGTTATACTCCAGGAACAATGTGAAAGAGATAGCATTATGTTTAGATCTGTCAGTTTAATAAAGAGATGTTACTCAACAGACTTAGCTCTTATATTTAATTTAAATATAAGTTAAAGGTATACTTACATGAAGAAATCTGCGAATCAAGAAAACGTTTGTAGTTATTTGTAATGCATAGCGTATAATTAAGAACTGTGGTTAGGTACCTACGAGCACGTCTTTGTAAACCTGAACTTCACACTTGACGGAGTTCATGCAAAACAGCTATTTCAAGGTAAACTTGTGAAACGGATTCAAACTACAACAACTGGTAACATAATATTCTTCAAAATAATAACAAATATTTATTGCCTGTGCATAGACGAAATATGGCGTTGGTAGGAGTTCTAGATCAAATTTTGGACACATATTTAACATCTTCGTGTGACCTAAATGATACGCATTCGATCCTATACTGTGGAGCCGTTGCAGCATGTCGTATAGCCCGTATCAAATTTCCGGAACCGAGGGCTATGCAAAGACCAAACATAGCTCCGGCTTGGCAGACTAGGATTGAAAGGCGTATCACCTTGACTAGAACTCTCATTGCTAAGCTAATCTGTTTCAAGGAGGGTAATAGTCGCCCGAGAGTAATGCGATTTGTGCACCAAGCTTTTGCTGGAACAAATACTAGTCCCTCGGAGTATTTGTCTGTGGTCACAGATCGCATTGACTTCTTGAAGCAGAAAGTCTATGCATGGGCAAAACGGATTAGACGATATAGAAATCGTGTAGATCGATACTCACAGAATCGCATGTTTCAAAGTGACCAACGGAAGGTGTATAGGAACTGGGAGCGACCTAGAGATTGTAGTACTGATGGAGTGTTGCCGGAGCCTGATGTTATGTCAGATTTTTGGCGTAATATTTGGTCGGCATCCAGAGGTCATACCGAGGGTGAGTGGATGAATGTTGTGAAGGCGGAATGTGCTGCGGTGGAAAAAATGGTCCCCGTAACCATTAGTACAGAGGATGTAAGTTGCGCGGTCCGTTCGACCTCGAACTGGAAATGTCCGGGGCCGGATGGACTGCACAACTTCTGGCTTAAATGGTTCCGTAGTGCGCATTCTGTTTTGGCAACACAATTTCAGAGCGCCATTGACTCTGGATCGCTACCGACATTCATGACAACGGGTGTCACGTTCCTATTACATAAGTCCGGAAGTACCGCGGACCCAAAAAATTATAGACCAATTACCTGCTTACCTACCATCTATAAGCTACTTACAGCCATTCTGACCACAAAAGTAACTATGCATATAAATGCAAATAATATCTTGGCCCAGGTTCAGAATGGATGTAGGGCAAATGCCCGCGGTACAAAGGAACTCCTTCTCATTGACACTGCTATATGTGTATGTAGGTACGGCGAAACAGAAAAAATTTAGTGGCTGCTTGGATTGACTACAAGAAGGCATATGATTCGGTGCCTCACACATGGCTCATGGAGATCATGAAGTTGTATAAGGTCGATGCAACTTTATGTTCTTTTCTTGACTCATGCATGAGACAGTGGATGACAGTTCTTCGTCAACCAGGAAACACTGAATCTTCTGAATCAGCTGAACCGATAAGGATTAAACGGGGTATCTTCCAGGGAGATAGTTTGAGCCCTTTATGGTTTTGCTTAGCCCTTAATCCACTTAGTACACTATTGATGGATTCCGGGTTAGGCTTTCGCCTTCGCAGGGGGGGTGAGGTCATATCTCACTTACTTTATATGGACGATCTCAAACTCTTTGCATCAAAACGATCTGACCTTGTGAAATTGCTGAAGATCACTCAGAACTTTAGCAATAGCATAGGAATGGAGTTTGGTGTTGATAAGTGCGCGGTTGTCAATATAGAGCGAGGCAGGGTTGTGAACTCTGAGAATTTAGTACTCTCAGATACAATAATTCTCAGATCTCTATGTGAAGGTGAGACATATAAATACCTTGGAATGTCAGAGGCTCTTGGTATTGAGGCAGGGACTATGAAACAGGCAGTGGAGGAGCGTTTCTTTGGCCGCTTGAAAAAAGTCCTCAATAGTCTTTTATCAGGGGGTAACAAGGTGCGTGCCTTTAATGGTTGGGTCATGCCCTTACTCATATACACCTTTGGCATTCTAAAGTGGACTCAAACTGAACTGGACGCCTTAGATCGAAAGGTCCGAAAACTGTTGACAACATACCGTATGCATCACCCGCGTTCATCTGTTATGAGATTATACATCCCACGCAAGTGTGGGGGACGTGGTTTTCTGAATGCCAAGAACCTTCACAATCGTGAGGTGTGCAATCTTAGAGATTACTTTCTCAAGATGAGTGTGAGTATGCATAGGGATGTTGTCGCAGTTGATAAGGGTCTTACCCCGCTTGCCTTAGGCAAAGTGAACTGGCGCAAGCCCATAGTATTGAGCATTTCGGATCGCAAGGCTGTGTGGGAGAGTAAGGAGTTACATGGCAGGTTCTATAAGGCGTTAACTAGGCCGGATGTAGATCAAAATGCCTCTGTATCCTGGTTACAATTCGGTGACCTATTTGGGGAAACTGAGGGTTTTGTATGTGCAATTATGGATGAAGTTATCAAGACTAATAACTACCGGAGACACATTATGAAAGATGGTACTCTTGACATATGTCGAGCGTGCCATCGTCCTGGGGAGTCCCTCAGGCATATCGTCTCCGGTTGTTCTTATCTTGCTAACGGCGAGTACTTGCACAGACATAACCAAGTAGCCAGGATAATCCATCAACAACTTGCTCTTCAATACGGTCTTGTAGAAGATGAAATGCCATACTATAGGTATGACCCAGTGTCAGTTCTCGAGAATAGTAGTGCCCTGCTCTACTGGGATCGGTCAATTATCACTGATAGGTATATTGTAGCCAATAGACCTGATATAGTGCTAGTTGACCGATCAGCGCGTCGAGCGATAATTGTCGATATCACAATTCCACATGATGATAATCTGGTGAAGGCGGAAAAAGAAAAATTGTCAAAATATTTAGACCTTGCCCACGAGATTACCGCCATGTGGAATGTTGATTCAACGATTGTAGTGCCGATGGTCGTTTCGGTCAACGGTCTCATAGCGAAAAGTTTCGATCAACATCTTAAGAAACTTTCGCTTAATACTTGGATCAAGAGCAGGATACAGAAGGCGGTACTCCTTGAGACGGCACGCATTGTGAGGAGGTTCCTCACTCTGGAGCCCTGACCACTGGCTGCTTGGGTCCCTATCCCGCAGCAAGTGGGACCCATTCGTTTTATTGTTTTTAATGATGTTTTTTTATTTATATTTGTATAATGTATATTTGTAAACATTTTTAAAAATAATAGGATGAATGTGTATGAAAATAAATGAGAGAATAATATTTATTGAAAAAGGAGCTATTCCCAGCAAAACCCGTACGCTTGATTGGAGGGGAAAGAATAATTAGTAAGGATTTCAATTAAGACAAAGTTATTTGGGAGCAATAGGCTGTTCGCAAGGTAGATAAACTACATATTGTAGGCAACAATTTTGTTTTGAAAAGAGTAACTGCTGAGTTTTTTGCCGGCTTTTGTCAGGAAACTCTGCTTTCCGAACTGGTAGTAAGGTCTAGACTTGTCATCGTATAGAACAGAATAGAGTAATTTTTTAATCAAATAAACTTTTGCGAAGTGCTTTCGAATCTTCAAAGACAAGTAATTTTAATTTTTTTTTGAATTTTGAATATAATATCTTCTCAGAGTACCCATTACCTAATGAGATCAAAGAGAATAAGCTCGAATGTGAGAGCCTATTTGATACCTATCTTCAAATAGACAAACCGATTAGGTACGGTGTAGGTCAACTGAATGGACACGTGTTGCAAGCTTGCGATATCCGCGTTGATGAGCTTATGCTAAGCTATGATGATGCTAGGCTTATGTGCTTAGGCCGTTAGAGCAGAATATGCACGTACCACGTGACTGAGGACATTTAGGGGACAAGAAGAGATGGAATAATTACTATTACAAGTACAGTTGTATACAATTGTGGCTTCGTCTTCAACTAAGTATTGTTAATTGTTGCTTCATGAGATTTTCGGCTAAAAGCCACAAGGAGGCGTTGCGATTGTGTTATTAGTTTTTCCGAAAAACCATCATTACTTGGGAGATAGTATAGTGCACTGCTCACTCTCACAGTCCAGTGAACACAAGACACAGGACATAACCGGATAGAGATCAGGAGCAGAAACTTTACGCGCTCTTTCTCGCCAAACATAGCCAACTACTATATACTTCGGGCTGAGAATTTCCTCACAAAAATCACGTCAATGCGTAGCTTCGTTGCCGCGTGATTAAAGGACAAACCAATAAGCAAACACATTTTCAAATTTTTAATATTTTAATACGGGTATATACCTACATATAGCGATAGATAGAGACAATTGCATAACTCCATTAATCTCCCAGATTGGAGTCGTAGGAGTGAGGGAATCACGTATTTTCACTAAAGGTCTGTCATTAGCGAATAGCACCTCATCAATCACTACTCAGCTCTGATTTATCGACATGTGGCTAATGCTATTGTACTGTCCAAGGTATTAAGTTATTTACCGAATAAGGGAGGAAAGGTTTATTGACAATGTACTTTCTTCTTCTTTGGGGGTTGAAATTTCAAAAATCCTTTATTAGGGGAAGCATACGTCATAATAGCTATATGTATGCCAAATGTCAGCTCGATCCGTCGGACGGTTGCAAAATTACGTAATTTTACCGAAAAAGCTTGTAAAATACGGATATTTTACGGTAATTTATATATATTACGGTAAAATTACCGGCTACGTATGTATGCTGAAAAGTATGGCGGGGGGGTGAGACGAGCGTGTAGTTGAAACATACGTACTGCGAGTCGCGCGGCGCGACTCGCACGATGCGACGTTGCCGTTTAGTGCAGTTTGCCTTTATGTTTTGCGCTGTTGCCATTCCGACTGAACAGTGAGCATTCGGCAAGCCGATCGGCGATCAGTTGAATTGTTTTGACTGACTGCACTATACGTGCATTTAGTAAATTATGCCACGAAATCAAGCAAAAGTGTGGGTCACAATTAGGGTTGCCAGATTTTTTTTCAGCCTATAAGGGACAAATGGTCAAATGGGCAAAAAAATACGGGATTTCAGTTTTTTACCCGGGACAAATAAAAAAACAAAATTATTTAGTGTCATTTTTTTTAATATTTTTCCGAGGATCGAGTCAGTTTTAACATATTTTTATTTGTTTGAACATGGGTATCTGTAAACGTCACTACAATAACACACCTACAAATTATTATTTTTTCCTTTTTTGATGTCAGTGCTGATTTCTTGGGTTTTGGAATCTCCTAATGACGAATCTGAAGTCAGTTTGGCTCTATCACATCAGAATACATCAGAATTTTTCACAATACACATTTATAAAAATCAAGAATGTATTGGGGTATTCAAGAAAAAAAAAAAACAACCAGAAGTAAAGAAATAGCTGGATAGTTAGTATTATTTTTAGTATCCGAATAGTTAGTCAAGAGGAACATTTTAAAATACTAGTGCAACTTGAGGAACTTTTTCTTTTTAAAAGTTAAAAAAACTTAAATACCTTCATTACCTAATTATGCTTACTACTAGCACGTATACGCGCATAGTAGCTGCGTTTTGTTGAAGATTTTCTAAAAACTCAAAGAAATCTATATATTTTTTTAATAAATAAACAGGGCAATTATCCATCCGATCAGACAAACTTCATTTTATATCATAATTATAAGTTTAACTAAATGAAAATCACCGTCATGCTATATTCATGTAGAAAAATTTTGCAAAATAAAAAAAAAATATTTCCTCAACTCACAAAAATCTAGGAGAAACGTTACTTGAACTTCAATAAGGAATTTCGTTGTAGGACTGTGTAATTATAATCGTAATTAAAATCGATTTCATAATGAAAAACGAAGTACGGTTCAAATACGGGACAGAGTCAGTCCCGCCGGGACATTTTAAACTATGTCTAAAATACGGGATGTCCCGGGAAATACGGGACGTCTGGCAACCCTAGTCACAATAGTTTTGTTAGAGAGATAAATCGTATTTTACCCAATTTTACCGTAATTTACGTAATTTATTTATATTTTACGTAAAATATGGTAAATTACCGAATTTTACGAAAGTAATATTACCGCTTTACATCCCTAATCCGTCCATGGGTTTGAGTTGTGCGTTGATAAATCAGTCAGTCAGTCACCTTTGCCTGTTATATATTTATATAGATGGTTATTCAAAATACACAGTAGTTATTTGGGTGAGAGCGCTCGGCTAAGTATTAATTCACCCATTAGAGACCACCTAATATACGACGCATGACAGCGGTCTGCTAATAGCGGACTGAGCTTCATCAATCATTTGCACTGATTTATCGATACAAATACATACTAGTAAATATAAGTTACTAGTTGATTCCCGCGAATTCGTTCGCGTGGATTAAGGTTTTGTGTTCCCGCGGGAACTCTCTTATTTCCCGGGTTAAAAAGTATTGAGTAACAAACATACAAACTTTCGCATTTACAATATTATAAAAGGATTAAATAGGATTATTTTTTTATTGATGACAAAAAAGGGAAATTACTTCACGGCTCTTCCTTTACAGTAGGACAGTAGGCATGTTTCTGATACTTTGATTTTGTATTTTAACTGCACTCAGGTCTCGGGTTTTAGTTTTTTTTTTTATTTACTTACCCCAACGCCCTCAAAAAAAAAAAAAATCAAACAAATTCTATTATCATTATGTATCAGTATGCTATTTCCGATTAAATCAATTATTAAGCTTTTATTTTTGATATTTAGTTTTTAGTTTTAATAAATTAGCTTTTACCCGCGGCTTCGCTCACGTTAAGTTCGATTTTTAAAATCCCTATTTTACCTCATTCGGGTTTAAATTTTGAAAAATCCTTTCTTAGCGGATGCCTACGTCTTAATAGCTACCTGTGTGCCAAATTTCAGATCGATCGGTCCAGTGGTTAGAGCTGCGCGTTGATAGATCAGTCAGTCAGTCACCTTTGCCCTTTATATATTTTTGTATTTTATTAAGTGTTACGATTACATATTTTACCTACTGTTTGATAAATTAAATGAAAATTAATAAATTCTAAATATTTACCACGTAATACGTGCACACTTACTAGGAACGTGGAAACTTACTAGGAAATCCACCGCACAGATCAAATTCGATGTAACATAATGATGTATAATTAATTTCAAATTAATATAAATTCCTGTGATATTCAAGCCCATGCGGTTTGATAATTATGTAGGTGACAATTGACATCTCAGCATGTGTATGATATATTGTACATACGTTCACTAATAAAGCAATTGCTGAATAGTTGCGGCTTAAACAACTTATAATAATTAACACCTGAGTTAATGTAATCAGTATCATATTATAATATATCAGATGGAAATTGAACCAGTATGTGATCGAAACGAACCCATCATTACTAATATTATAAATGCAAAAGTGAGTTTGTTTGTTGGTTTGTCCTTCAATCACGCCGCAATAAAGCAAAGGAACGAAATGATTTTTTGCATGGCTATAGTTGAGGACCGGAAGATTGACATAGGAGTTTTTATCGCGGAAAGTCAAAGATTTCCCGCGGGATTCTAAAAACTAAATCCACGCGAGCGTAGCCGCGTTCATCAATTAGTTATAAACAATTTTCCATGTATACTGATTACTCAATTATAGGGAGATCACCAACTAATCGAACCGGCATCTCTATATACTCTCTAATCTCTCGACTCTATAATAAACCTTCGTTGTCCGTCTGTCTATCCGTGTGTCAAGATAATTTTTCTCAGAAACGGCTCGAGGTACTAAGTTGAAATTTGTACTGAATACAAAGGTGTAATAGTTTCTTAATGCTTGACAAATTTCATGTTTCTAGTTTAACTCATTAAAAAGTTACAGCTTTTCAAAACGTATTTTCATACAAAAATTCCAGTGACATTCTTGCAATTAATTCAAATCCAAGCATTTTATCTGAAATCATTATAGTTTTGTAAGTAACGTTTGTAAATAATTAAAAAAAAAAAATTATGATGAAAATTACAACGCAAGTATTCCCTTATAAGTAGGTATATGCATCTTATAGTGACGAACACCTACGGGACCTACACTGCTCTGCACTACACTACCTGACGTGCATTTTACCATTTATATTATATTTACATGAATTCGTGGAGTTAAATATACATCACAATAAATAATTACACGAAAGCTCTACGTAAATAATAAATGCTAAAGGATTTATTAAGCCAAAATTTTGCGGCAATTTTTTATTCACCACAACAAAATAATGGCATTTTAAAAAGCGTTGTACCAAAAAACATAATACAGAAATCCGGTGGAGAAAAGGCTTAAACGGTCTCTCCCTCATTCGTAATAACTCCCGCGAGGAATGGGAAAAAAATTTAAAGGCTTTACCCTCACACGAGGGTGAATGTTCGGCTAAGATAAGCGTTGACTGCTTTTTGTCTCATAATACCGGGATCTTAATGTGGGGGTCTTTGTTAAATCGTTAGCGGCGGGCTTAAGTGATGATATGTTTGCTTGCGATAACTTAGTGCTTGAGTCTCACATTTCCTCTACTTGCGGTTGCCGCCAACTTTGTCCGCGTTATATTATTGTTTTTCTCCGGGGCTAAAATAAAACACATAAATATATTTAATACCTACAAGGTTACTCACCTCCTATATGTCTTCATAAAATCTTTTCTTTGAGGTACTTCACACTAGTATTATTTTATTTGAATAAAATGCTGCTCAAATAAAGCAATAATTATTATGTATTGAATACAAACATAAATATTTATACAATTAAAAAAAAACAATTACACAATAATAAACTACTCTCTGCATGCTTTTCAGCGAAGCATAAAATAACTATGCTAAACTGCGAGGTCTTTGCTTTAACCCGTAAGTACATACCTACGACATGTCAACATGTCGCGCGACAAATAGTCTTTGAACATTATGAAATTTTTTTATATAACCGCAAAGTCTATATAGAAAACATAAAGATATAATGCAACAATCGGTAGCTAATACTTTTTCAATTTAAGGTGAAGAACCTACTAAGAAAAAGTTCAGCGGCTGCAAACAAACAGGACCTTTTCTATTTTTGAAATTGGTTACTTAGGTAATTCTATATAATTATATTCTGATTCAGACTTCACTTATATATTCTAGAATGCACTACGATGTTTCGATAAGTGTATTAGTTGATAAATTATGCTTTACTGGGAATAAAGTCCGCTAAAAAGTAAGTTTCGATTGGGATGCATATCGAACAATCTTTATTAATTACATCATTACTAATATTTCATATAAATTCAAGAGTGTGTTTGATTTTTGGTTAGTTCTTTAACCACGCATCAACGGAGCAATAATGTATCAACGCGATTTTTTTTTTGCACCTTTTGATGTAATCCTTTTATTTCGGAAAAACAAACAGTTCTCGTGGGATTTAAAAAATCTAAAATAAAGATAAATCTAAGATAAAGCTGGTTAATGCATAGCCGTAGAATAAAAATTCTAAATCAATAAGTCGCTAGTGTGTATTGACGCTTAACGACAGTAGCTCATGGTCTTCTCGTCGTACATTTTCCGGTGACGTAAGAGGTCAAAGACGAGCAGTTGTTACGAAAATTGTAATATTATGATGGAAAAAAAATCCCTTAATAAAAACAGCGTAACATTATGGGTAAGCTGTATATTACTTTCTCTTAAGAGATAGCAGTCCTTTATATATTTGTTGCTAAAAAACTGAAAATCGTTTACTCAGTCTTCGTCGTAAGACTATACTTAAAATTACTAATTTCATAGTCATTATACACTAACCGTAAGGGCTAGCCCGCATTGTAAAAAAAAACCGCGCGATTGTTTTTTCCAAATCTGTAGTAAGTAACACTTGCAATCATAAAGCACATGCACATACACATGCAATTTTTTAATTGCATGTGCATGTTATAGTAAAGTAGGATATATGAATATATACTTTGTACAAAATTTTCCATCATCAGAAATGTTTTCCTTGGAAAAAGAATTTAAAATTGTTTCCTAGGAAGTAACCCTACTGTCAATATTTAATTCCCCTCCAAGTCAACTTAAATGCCGTCTTCATAAATACATAATATCTGGAAAGCCCCCGTGTATTGATTTAGATTCCTCTTTTCGTAATTTGGTTTGGAGAAACCGAGTGCTTTAAGACGTGAATAATTAAGGGGAGAAATTTGAAAATTTATGCGATTTTTGGTATCTCAACTCAAAAATTATAAAAATAATGACATTCATACATTGTTTAGCCATGTTCTGCGTTGTAAGGTTTTATATATAACAAAGAATCCATCTGTTCATCTGACTGTCTATAAATCACTATCGCGGCACCGCTTCGTAATGAAGGAACTCAAATTAAAAAATAAATCCTGAACATGAAAAATGAAACATGCCTACAATTAATGTACCACCTTGAACAGAACATTTTTGAATAGGCATTTTCAAAAATATGAGATATTTTTCGAAAATTCTATTTTGCTCTCTCCATAACTCTTAATCTATTATGCTCGTATGTAAAAGTCTAAAAAATTATACAATGCACACATACCTACTTACTGGTATGTAAGTAGGTAGGCCTTACCTACATACACAGGATACAAAAAGTAATAATCAAAATGATCAGAAATATCTTAATATTAATTAAAGTTATTTAACGAGTTAGTCTGTTTTTCCAGAAAAATTTTGCTACCTATACCTGGAGAATAGAGATACGGTACCTAGATCTGAAACTCAGCACCTACATTATAACAAGATATTCTTGATGTTCCAAGTTTCCGGTTGTGAAATTATAGCCCCTAGAGCACTCGTTAGGAGAAACAAGACCGACTTCAGGGCTTTATTCTCAATATTCCTCTTACATAATATGTATTATAAGAGTTATTATCTCCTTTCCGAATTTAAGAATATGCTTCAATAATTTCGAACCCATTTCGGCCTTAGGATCTACGTGCATTGCGGCTCGCAGTATGACCTCATGTGGTTTATTGGATGTTTTAATAGTTTGTGTAATATCACTTATAGATAAAGATGACTGGAGTAACATGGAAAAGATTGGCAAACAAACGAGGTGGAAAAGACTGGAGGAGGACTTCGTCCAAAGGGAGTACCTACTAAAAAAAAACTTGCTGGTTGCTCAATCAATTTAATTTAATTTATTACTTTTTAATATTGTGTGAGACCTTACCGATTGATTTCTTTTTGATATTATTAAAACCTCTTTAGATTAGACTAACATTTTAAATTATTAATCTTGTACTGCATTACACCCTAATGACGCCTCCGAGACCCAGGTCCACTGATGATGATGATGATGTCCATGGAAACGGCCATTCTCCTAATATCCTTATCTATATCCTTACTTTCTTATTAAAAACATAATAAATGCTTAAGTGTGTTTGTTTGTTGGCTTGTCCTTCAATTACGCCGCAATAGAGCAACGCATGGACGTTATTTTTTGCATGGATAAATAGTTGAGGACTGAGAGAGTCATATAGGCTTCTTTTTAGCCTGGAAATTCAAAGAGTTCTCGCAGGATTTTTAAAAACTAAATCCGCGCGGATGAAGCCGCCGGCATCAGCTAGTGAAGAATAAGATGCAGAGAGAAAGAGAGAGTCGTTTTTAATCAGAAAAGCAATATTGATTGAATAATAATAATAACTTCCTGCGACGGTGTTCCCACTAAATTAAAACATGGGGTTATTCAAGGGGCGCACCAAGAAATTCCTGAAAAGCCGGAAACGCATTGGTGATGCCTCAGGTGGTACAAATGTTAACACTTAACATCAAGTAACGTGCTTGCACGTTTGCTCGCTTAAAATATTTAAAAAAATAATAATAGTGCCCTATGAGTTAACAGCAACGGCACAGGCTTTCTTGCCAAACTTTTATGTACAGTGGGCATTTGAAAAATGATCGGGCCACAGCATGACCGGAAAGCTACATCAGCATCCTGTTGGCAATAGGCCAGCCCGGAATACGGATAACACTTCAGATAACAATGTGAACAAGTTTGGCTATAAAGCTCCACTTTTTGGCTTGGCTTTAGATAGATTTGTTGTTACACTTGTTTTGTTTTTTTTTTTTTTTTTGCCTCGTTTTTTGATTCTAATATTGTGATACAATTGGGATTTGACCATTTAGTAAATCACTCAATTTGGGGCCTTTAGTAAATCTCCGTCGCGAATAAGTAACAACGAAACAACTGTAGCCTAAGCAAGAACATTTTAACTTTCAAATAGTAAAGGTGAAGTTAACGACAATGTATGAAAATAACAGGAGCGCTCCTGTCATTTTCATAAAAAATTTCATGCTGTTGATTATTTATACTTTACATATTTACATATAACACCTTAGAAGTAATTGTTCTAATTGAAAGGAGCACTCAAAAATGAATTTTCAATATGCCCACAGACTGGTGAATTAAATAGCGTAACTTCATACAATTCATGAAACTCTCTTTGAATATTCAGTACTTCTTCAGTACTTTCGGCAATTCTCCGGATTCTCCCAGAAACGATTATCCTATCATCGAGTGGATATTTCGCGAAACACGCCCCGTTCAGTGCGTATTTTTCTTTAATTTCAAACTCTTTACCATTAGACAATTAAACTTATTGAGATATATAGACTGGTGAATAAAGTAGCGTAACTTCATACAATTCATGAAATTCACTTTGAATATTCAGTGATCCAGTACTTTGGAGAGTTCTCCCAGCTCTTCCAGAAACGATTATCCTCTCGTCGAGTGGGAAATTCGCGAAATGGTAGCGCGCTCGCGCCCTGTTTACGCGCCACTCAATGCGTATTTTACTGTAATTTCAAACTCTTTGCTTAATACCTTATTGAGTTTTACCTGTTTTGTTCGCGGAGCTCCGATTTTATTAAAACGCCTGGGATGTAAAACGACTCCGTCGGATTACACCGACGATTTAATTGCAATAAGGCTGCCGAGTAATTAAACGGGATTCGTAATGAGTTCTCGTTAACATCAAATTGATCATTTTATTTTTCCGTAAAGAATTTGTATTTTGGTAATTAAAACAATTATATAATAATTTTTAGCAGTGTTTGCCTGTTGTGTTGGAATGTGATTTATGTTTGAAGGAATGAAAATTAAATATTTAAATTAGGTATTTATTTTCCAAAAATAAAGAATAATACTTATAATATATAATAATAAAAATATATAAGAATAATTCTCTACTAAATACATACATACATAATATAATATTATGAAACAGTTATAGTAGTAGCTAGTAGTAGCTAGTGATATAGTAGGTGTGAATGAAAGAGACATTCGAGAGTAGTAACTACAGATTTGAAATTTTATAAAATGATCCATGAATCCCGAAGAGAACTTCTGAAATGAAGCATTTCAGCGTTTATATAAATATCCAGGAATGGCATTTAAGACTGCGCACAATGCCAAAAAAAATCAGATTTCACCCGAGCGATCGTGAGTAAGTGATGAAATAAAACATCCCCGAAACCTCGTGTGAAGCGCTACAAATGCAAGCGTGTTGTGCGGAATAGGAGTATAGTAAGCGCCGAATACATCATGTATTCTATTCGTCTCTTAGTAATATGTATAGGAATTTTATATAAATATTTTGGCTCTGTAATATGCAACACATTGAAATTAAATGCAAATTGGTTAAAAATAAGACCTAACCTAGCCTAAGTGTTAATATAATTGCCAATTACCTATTACAGAGGTCTGAAACAGGCTGCGCATAATGATGTTTATGATAACTTTGATGTGCACTCCGATGCGATTTTTAAATACCGACCCGACTTACAAAATTAACGTCAACGCCGAACTCGCTGTCATAGACAAAAACAATAGTGATTTGTTCGCTAAAATTCACGGAGGTTCCGTACCGTAAATTCATTGTTACACAGTTTCCAACGTCTTTCGAAAACGGTCTTTAACGTCCGCCGGGCTTTGTGTAAATAATGCTCTTTGAATTTATCGCCACAATAAACGCTAAGTTAGCTTTTTCTATGAAAATAAGTTTAAATTTACTTGTCCAAATGCACTTTAGTTGCTTCCTTGCCGTGGAAATATTATGGATTGCGGATAGCATTAAATGTCTTAAAATATCATAAATGCATGCAAGAAATGCAGCTATTTTATTAGAGTTTTAGTAGCATGGATTTAGGATTGGATTAGCTACACTACGCTGTTATCGTTTTAAGCTTTTTTTTTAAGTTAAACTAGATTGAGAAACACAATGTAACCCTTTTCATGTATGTCAAAATAATTGAAAGTAGAAGTTTTGCTTTAAACTTGACCAAAGACCGTAGCAGGCTGATGGAAATTGGACGGATGAGGAAAGTGGATGATACCAGCCTTGGGCAAAAAGGCTAATGAAAACAAATGCAGCCAAGAAACAAATAGTGCCATTATGATGAATAAAATTTACATGGCATCACAACCACCAATTTAACTAGAGTCGAAAGCTATCAAGTATCCAAAACACATTTCCATCAACATATTTACATGTAAAAGACGCAACTTTTAATTACACCCGCGTTCAAAAACTTCACCCTTTGAGTTGCGATTAAAATCACATGAGGGTGAAATTTGTTTGCGCAGAAATACGAACATATACTCCGGATCAAATTGCAATTCGGGAATCGAAGTTTGCTCGGTTTAATTTCTATAGGATGCCGTACGGATAGGTACGGAAAGTTTAATTGTACGGAAACATCTCATTAGTAACTTTAAATTTATGTTTTCAATTAAATGGCCTGTAGTTTTGCGGTTACGGTGAAATAAAACAAAACAAAATAAGCCTTTATTGTTTATGTGCATTTACGCTCGGCTACTGCGACCGCTCTTTCTTCATCATAATTAATGATATTAACGAAATTCAGTTACCTACAATAGGGACTAAAATAGTGATAACCCTAATACAATTTACCACTTACACCTTACCAAACACTGTAACATTGATCACTTTACCAATGACAGCTATTATGGTAATATTCAACAGCGGGGTGGCATCCGAACGTTGAAGATTTTTTCTATTAATTTATTTATCATCTTTATTCTGAAAATAATTTAAAAATTTCAGGAGAAATCAGCTAGTGAGGTGTTTTATTGGGATGAGCCAGTAGTTACAATAGAGCAATAGTCCCGTAGTAAATTAACATTGGCTACCAAATAGATACTACATTGTATTAATGACTGAGAAGCCTTCTAAAACTCAAACGTAAAGATTTAATTCCCTCAGTAATTTAATTAAACATCGTAAGTAGATCAATTGCGCAACATTTCTCTGGTTCACTCGCAGAATAAGAGGACTTAATAATTGGGGCGGGGACGAATTCCTATAATTTTCTCCTTACTGTTTGTTAGAAAGCTTGTTAAGAGAACGGGGACCGGTTAGCGGTGTAAATTCTGCCAACAGCCCCCTGATTGTGGGGCTACGAAAACAGCGTTTGACATTATTTTTGATCTTTTTTTGGTCCGTGAAAATATTTCTCGCGCTCATCAGTACACTTGCATGCAAGTAACATCATTATTCTTTTGATTCAAAAGTAATCTTTTCTATTTTGTGAAAAGTGAGGTTAGAATCTACTTATATTATTACAAATAAATAAAGTTGCTCATTTCTTGTGTTTCAGATATTTATAGCATACGCATGTTGCGACCAAATTACTCAAGATAAGAATTGTCTATGGAATTGTGAATTGTGTATGAAATTTTGCTGACAAAAACATGCTCGTATACCATAGTGATTTAGTAAGTAATACTCAAAAGTACTCACTGAAAAAGACTTTTTAACTAAGCCTCAAAAAGGGTTAAGCTTCTAAAGTTATCTTACTACATGTCCTAAAATTGATCCAAAATAACTTTATGGAAGCTTTTTGAATAAATTTTTTTCTGTTCCATTCAAAAACGTGTTCAGTTTCAAGATATCTTTTGAAAAATATTTTGTGGATCTATATATAATTAAATAAATTATCTTTTATGTTAAAACTTGTGCCTCTTATTAAGCTCTCAATAAAAATTAGGTAAATAGCATAACTTTAATACACGTTTTAAAAATGTTTGTCTATCTGTATTTTCTTTGGGCAGGCTAAAACGTCTTAACCACTTTTGATGTGATTTTGCCAGGCAGGCAGAAGATTGTACAAGTCAAAGAGTTCCCACGAGCTTTAGAAAACCCAAATTCACGCGGATGAAGTCGCTACTAGCTAGTCTTTTTTTTTAATATATTATAGACTAGCGCTTGGCTGCGAACACACCTGATGGTAAGTAAAGATGCAGCCTAAAATGGAACGCGTTTGCCTAGAAGATGCCTATTCACTCTTGATTTGAAGGTACCCAAATTGTAGTTAGAGGGAAAAACGGAAGGCGGAACGGCATTCCAAATTATATTAAAAAAAATGTCGCAAGTTACACGCCTATTTTCTGGTCGCACAAACCTGAGCAGAGTCTAATAAATTAGCCGGCTGCTATTGTGTGGGCTCACTCGTGGCAGACTTATTTACCTGCGCTGATACCTGGCCAGAATTCAGAGCATCTAATATCCCTCTCTATGCCATATCTTCTGCTTCATTTGGCGTTCTTATCATATCTGTCTAGACCAGTTTTTGTAACACGAATTTATCTGTAACCGGCTTTAAGAGAAAATTTGGTGTCACAACATTTTCCTTGGAATCACCGTACTTACATTGAAATTGAGTGTTATCAAAAATTTCCTTAAAATCTTCGAATGAATTTTATTTGCAAACTTTGAGTAAATAAACAACCCTGTTTCATGTCATTTTCTTCACTGCTGTAACCTCTTTCCATTTATCATACAACTAGCTTTAACCCGCGGCTTCGCTCACGTTAGGTTCGATTTTTTAACCCCCTATTTAACCCTCTTGGGGTTGAAATTTTCCAAAATCCTTTCTTAGCGGATGTCTACGTCCTAACAGCTACCTGTATGCCAAATTTCAGCTCAATCGGTCCAGTGGTTAGAGCTGTGCGTTGATAGATCAGTCAGTCAGTCAGTCAGTCACCTTTGCCTTTTATATATTTAGATAATACAGGTTTTAGTGGAATAATTACGTAGACTGGTCCCAGATCCTTCCTTCTGAAGTGTAAGATTTCAAGTTTTAATAAGTGTGATAGATAACTATCATTATAAAATAGCCGGGACAAAAACTTCGCTTGATATCTTTCGAGAAATTAAGAAATCATACGTGATCTGTCATTTAAGACTCAGGAATGAAAAAAAAACTAAGGAAAACTAAAAAAAAACTCAACTCTATAAACTGACTCGGATCTGATACACTCGTCAGTGTTCTTTTTGTTTTTAATAAGATTAACTTTTTTGATGTCTGTTATTTATGATGTCTACATCGATGCGTGAAATGGAGAATATGTAAGAAGTTATATCAAAGAAACCACTTTATTTTAATAACATCTTCCTTCGTCCAAATAAAGGTAATTTATTTTAACGAAGGTTTGTCTACTTGTAATAAACGTTATTGAAAAAGGGATTTTATTTCTATAAGATACCTAAATTGGGGTCTGGTTTGTTATTTTGGATTCCATCGACTTAGTATCGTAGCAACTGCGAAAGGGCTACGTTGAGAGGAATCCTCTTGAAGTGTACTTATTATTACAGAAATAGACGCTATTTTCTATTCATCTTATAATCTTTTTATCGTCAAAGGTTTATTTAATTATATTAATTTGCTTTTCTGTTTAGCTTGCTTGGGTCTTTTTTGCTATTTATTTTATGTTGTATCACTTAAGTTTGTAATATAATTAAATTGCTTTTCATTCATTTTTTTTAATGTTACATTAAAAATTATTAGTTTGGTTACGATGTGATAAAAAAATGAACCAATATTAAGGTAACTTTGAGTAACCCAGTTATTTGCTAAAGTGCATTCAAGCTTTTACTTTTTCGACTAAGTTTTAGACTAACTAAATACAATTTGGGTATCTTCAAGTCAAGATGAAATACTAAATAGGCATTTTCAGAGCAAGCGCGCTTCATCTCAGCCTACAGCATCATTTTCCATCAAATGTGATTAGAATCAAGCACTATAACATAAAAAAATTAATTAGGTTCTGGTTGCTTACGATTTTGGCTTTCATTATGAATTACATATCTTAAGAAATCCAACTTCGGATTCTCTTGACTTTATTAATCTGACTGAGAGGAGACCTGCGCTCAGAAGTGAGCCGCTAATGGGTTGCTAATAATGAAATTATACACAGTACCTACATAAACTCCCATTACGAACAAATAATTGAACGTTTAACTACTTACAAGCCACATCTTTGCACAAGCTATAAAGAACCTCGATTAAAAACATAATCCGTCGTATACTCGCATTTATCCCGTGATATGGGGACAGGGGACATCTAGACGTCGCAAAGTCCTCTGCAGAATTTAATCCCGGATAAAGAGTATCGTCCCTCGGTATCCCGGCTGTGTACCGATTATGTATACCCGGGATAAAATAAACGAAGTAGCCACATGGGGATTTGGTCTCGGATACGTTATGAAACCTTCCTTAAAATGGTCATTTTACTTTAATATAATCCGCTAAAACTCTTTACTTATCTCTTAACCACTCGACTATCACCATAGAGATAGGAAAAATTTATTACGACCTTATTATATAAGGGTTTAGATGTCTACTATAGTAAATCAACCATTGGTCTTAAAAACAACAATTAAACTTTGGCTTAATACGTTCATTTTTTTTTAAAGAATATCCTCTCCTCTTCCCTCCAAATAAGCGAAAAGTTTGTGTTCGGAGTGGGTACGACAATAGTACAACGGTTGGGGCTCGAACCTGCGACCTTTCAGTTTTCATTTACAACGAGCCTAGCCTATCAGAGTGGCTGCAATAAGTGGAAATTTTCAGAAAACAAGCAAAAAAGTTAAACTGTAACGAAGTTGGTTAAATACTCTAAAGCGACAAATTACAAAGACCATTGCTAATATTTGTCTTGAATGAAATTCGAGGGTCGCAGCTAAATAAACTTCTTTTACTTATTTTCTCCCATTCTTACTTCTTAACTTTAAAGTCTTTGTTTAGTCTTTCCTTCATTACTTTGGCTACCTTTTCTTTTTTGTTTTTTGTTAAAAAAAATCTGGTCGCTGAGATCGTATTTAGTGAGAATGAGTGATCATCAAAGCAGATAATAATTCAAAAAATATACAAAATATAAATTTTTACTATCAGTCAACACATATAATAGAGTTCGTGGTTTAATGACGTAATTGTGATAATATAATACAAGTACGTACCACGGTAAATGTTTGAATTGGAATTGTCGATATTTCGATTCCGTCCCGTCCCGTCCAGTTCAGTCCCGTCGTGACCACGGTCCATGTAACTAGATCGAAATATCGACAATTCCAACTTAAACAATTACCGTGGTACGTACTCGTATTATATTATCACAATTAGGATTGGCAGTGGCTACCAATCTTTAATCTATGCGTCCCCCGTCAGTTCCTCGAAGCATGTCCAACAGTTAATCATAATAATTATTATTTATAGCAGTTCAATATTTAGGGCAGTATATTGAGCATTGAACCTTTGATTCATTCAAGAGATCATTTTGGATGCGAGCCAAATAAAGAGGATGTTGCAGGCCCGCAGACAATTCTATGATTGTTATGATGTGAAATGCAAAAAGGAATTAACATGTATGACGTACATGTCATAACATTAAAATCAATATTTTTAAATTTTAAATAATAATATTATTATCTAATATTTAACGTAGTAAATAAATAATTTGTGTGCCTGTTTACCGAAGTGGGAATTTATATTATATCGACGCAATAAAGCGGAAACTCTTGACCCACGGGTCGAGCGGGTCTTGCGCTGTGCAACATACTGAAGCTTCAAAAATGCATATGCAGGTGCACAAAATCCAATGCCTGCCTCACAAAATGGGCGGACAAAGCAGAACCATTCCCGTTGGTGGCACCCGTTCACGAGCATGACGCATGATCCAGCCGTTGCTTCGCTCGACCATACTAGAGGGAACGTAACAACCTGCATCACACGACACATTTATTTTTTATTTTCAAGCAATTTATATTTATATTATTAATATATTTATAATATTAGGTTTAGTTTAGTATTATTTTATGCAGAATAGACCCTTAGACGTGGGCGCCTGCTGCCAGAGTAATGTGTCACTTGAAAGTGATCTTTTGAAATGTAGCCTCTGCTCGGATTCTCGTTTTTTTAAAGGTAAACGGGGGTTGAATATACATATCGGAAAGGCACATAAATTGTCTAGCCGGGATGTTTACTCCAACCCTCTTAGTACAAGCTTGCCTTTAAATGACGTTAACAACTTTCACCAATCTTTGGCATTTCTAAAGGGATCAGTAGCAATCGTAAAACGTATTCCGAGAGGAGCTCGTATTGCTGTTGCTGCTGCCCTTTCTAAGGCAATAAGACAGGTGGTTTCTAGTAATACAAAGGAAAGTTGGGAACACCTCTTAACGTTCCCATACTTCATCCTTCATGTTAAACGAGATGGGCGCAGCTCCTTAACAAATTCTATTAAAAAAAACTGTTCAGATAACCCTATTTTGATAAATGATATTTTTAATGACAATCCATCTTTCAAATCGCGTAGTATTTATAGAAAAATTGAGCAAAAAGTTAATGATGGAGACATTAAAGGAGCAGCGACACTCTTATTTTCAAGTGATATTATTGCACCCGATTCGGCTGAAACTTATTCGGCTTTGAAGTCAAAACATCCTTCACCATCAGTTCCATACCTATTTCCAGACCCACCCAGCTCAGCAGATAATTTACAGGTTAAGATAGAGGATGTGTTGGCAGCAGTTATGTCTTTTAAGAGTGGTTCGGCTGGTGGACTAGACGGTCTTTCACCACAACATTTGAAAGACCTTGTGTGTAGTGCCACTGGTGACATTGGTAGGACGCTTTTGAGAGACATAATGGATTTAATAAATTTGATGTTGGCAGGAAAAGTTAATCCGGTTATAACGGACATCCTCTATGGCGCAAATATATGTGCTTTGAAAAAAAAGGACGGTGGAATTCGACCCATAGCGGTAGGATGCACGTTACGACGACTTGCTTCGAAAATTTGTTGCAAATACATCAGACCAAAATTGAGTTCACTGTTCTCATCACGCCAATTGGGATTTGGATGCAGAGGGGGTTGTGAGGCTGCTGTCCACGGAACCCGTACTTTTTTATCCAATAACAAAAATTATATCCTTTTAAAATTAGACATCAAAAATGCCTTTAATTCGGTGGACAGGGTCGCTATGCTTCAACAAGTTAAAGAACATACCCCGTCAATATATAACTACTTGTTACAGTGCTATAGTGGGCCTTCACAACTAAATTATAGAAATAAAACCTTAATATCTGCTGTGGGTTGCCATCAAGGTGACCCACTTGGTCCGGCCATTTTTAGTCTGGCGATTCATCCCATAATTTCAAAATTAAAATCAAAATTTAATGTGTGGTATTTAGACGACGGTACCCTGGGAGGCACAGAGAATGAGGTATTCTTAGACTTTCAAAAAGCAATAGATGAATTTAAATCAGTTGGCCTTGATATCAATTTTTCAAAATGTGAAATATATATAAACAAACAAAATGAGGACAAAAATATGATAATTAATAAATTTAAATCAATAGCATCAAATATTAAAATATTAGAAGAGAATTCTCTGTACCTCCTTGGTGCCCCAGTATTTTTGGACTCCATCCCTCATCTAATAGATAAACAAGTAAAAATATTCCAATCTTATTCGGACCGATTAGAAAAAATTCATCCACACATGGCCCTTTTTATAATCCGTTTTTGTCTCTTCGTGCCACAGTTTACGTACATATTAAGGTGTAGTCCAATGTGGCTATTTCAAAATTTATTAACTACTTTGGATGAAATAATTAAACACACCTTATGTGCAGTTTTAAATTGTGCACTTAGTGACAAAGCGTGGTCTCAGGCCTCCTTGCCCATCAGATTTGGTGGACTTGGAGTTCGCAAAATTTCTAGTGTGGCTTTACCAGCCTTTTTGTCATCATCTCACAGTACGTACAACCTTGTCTGTAAGATATCTAATACAGACAAGTTTGTGTATTTAGATGATGCCAAAAATGCTTGGATATCAATAAGCCAAAATACAAAATTTCCAGTGAATTTATCAGCTCAAAATTTATGGGACGAGCCGATCTGCAGATCAGTACATGAAGGTATTTTAGCTTCTTGTACTGATATAGTAGATCGAGCTCGTTTCCTGGCCATTTCAGACTCCGAATCGGGCCTGTGGCTGCAGGCCTTACCGTCGACGAATCTGGGTACTCTTTTAGAAAGAAGAACCTTGTCTATTGCGGTTGGCTTGCGTCTGGGGGTCAAAATAATGGAGCCACATCGATGCCGGTGTGGAAGCTGGGTTGACGAGCTTGGTCATCACGGCCTTTCGTGTCAGCGCAGTGCTGGTCGTTTGTCCCGTCACGCCTCGATCAACGAGGTCATTCGCCGGGCCCTGGTCACTGTCAACGTGCCGGCTGTTTTAGAGCCGAACGGTATAGCACGTGATGATGGCAGGAGACCCGACGGAATGACGCTCGTTCCTTGGCAGCGTGGCAGGTCTTTGGTGTGGGACGCTACTTGTGTCGATACGCTGGCACCGTCTCACGTCAACGCAACTGCTGCGGTAGCAGGTGCGGCGGCTGCAACGGCTGAGCGCAACAAGCGGCGCAAATATGCATCCTTAGGTGAGGGATACATATTTGTGCCGTTTGGTGTGGAAACGTTGGGGCCGTGGGGGCCAGAGGCGCGTCGTTTTTATAAGGAGTTAACGACGCGCCTGTTTGATGCAACGCAAGACCCCAAGGCTGGCTGTTACTTTGGGCAAAAAATAAGCATTTCTATCCAAAGAGGAAATGCAGCCAGCCTTCTGGGGACATTACCATCTGGCATCGATATGGCCCCTAATATTTAGAGTTTATTTTAATGTTTTATTATAAGTTTTTGTTTCTTATTTTAATTGTTTTAATTTAGTATTTAGTTTTATATTTTTGTATGTTAGTTTTAATTTAGAATTAGTATTATTTAAGTAGTAGTTTTAATTTATTTAAGTTTTATAATATTTGGTTGTTATTTTAATGTTAATTAGAAATAATTGTTTATTACTCAATATAATTTAGTTTTAACGAGAAAAAAAAAAAAAAAAAAAAAAAAAAAAAAAAAAGGATTTATTTAGTTCATGATTTTCTTCTATAGCATAACATCCATTATATTCATATATTAAAATCTTATAACTAAAGTAAATCCGCATTTAAAATATAGGTATTTTGTTTAAATACGTATTGAATAAAATATACGAACTACGAAATTAATTTAAAATGCAGATATAATTATAGTGAATCCAAAAAGAAGTATTCTCCTGTGAACCATACTGTGTGTTTTTGGATTTAAAAAGTTAATAAAAAAGTTCATTTGGTACGAATAAAATATAATTAATAACAATATTATTTAAATTATTATTTAAAACTGCACAAAGGTTGTTTCTTGTCGTTATTATTTAAAACTATCTGAGTGAGTCTGCACTCAAGCTTAAAGGCAAGCTTGTCTATTGTAGCGACTATACCATGCTTGGAAGCTTATTCAATTGAAAAGAAAAAAACTGAGAATCGTACCTGGCAGGTGAATCTATACGTTACGATGACTTGCACAACTGCAAACTTCAATAAAAGTGGCGAAATATATTTAGTTTTTGTTTTTTATATCACTCTATATTAAGATCAAAAGAAATAACGCAAAATTTTCTGGCACGCGTCCGACAACCGCAAGTTTGGTATGCGGTACTCAGCTACAATGAGAATTTGTTGAAGTATCTTAAACGCTGCATTGATAGCTTATCAATTGAGATAATTATTTCTTCATCTTTAATTAGCATATTTTTTCCTCCTATTTTTGAACTCCCCAGCTTAATTTTTAGAGCTGTGGTCTCAGGGAAGTCTTCCGTTCAATTCCTGACAGAACGGGAATTTTATTTTCTAGATTTTCTATGGTCTAGTGGCTTTGGCCTAGGCTATAGTTACCACTCTACCGTGAAACCGCGGCGTGAAGAAATCTTTCAGGGTTTGTATAAGTTTATTTTCGCAGCATACCCCTTCCATGTTAGCCCGTACCATATCAGAAAACATTGTCACTTACCGCCAGATATGCTCGTGAGATCGCTGTCAAAGGCTGTGAAAGCTATTTTGTTATGTTTGTCTGGTGGGAGGCTTTGGCCGAGGCTAGTTACCACCCTACCGTCAAAAACGTGCCGCCAAGCGATTTAGCGTTCCGGCACGATGGCGTGTAGAAACCGATTAGGGGTATGGGTTGAATTTACACTGCTATACCCCTTCCAAGTTAGCCCGCTACCATCTTAGACTGCATCGTCACTTACCATCAGGTGAGATCGCAGTCAAGGGCTATCTTGTCATAGAATAAAAAAAAAAAAAAAAAAAAAAAAGGAATAAAAAAAAATTAACAAGGTTCAAAAGAGATTCAAAAAGGTAAGCTACGAAATGACATTTATTTACAACTTTAATATCAATATTTTGTTTTTGATTCACGCAGGCGAAGTCACGGGAATCAGCTTGTAAAGAATAAATCTATAAAGAGATAGACTTTTTGTGCTCTCGTGCGTAAACGATAATAATATACGAGTACTTCACATAACGATTCGAAAGAAAATAAAGAAGTAAAAATAACCAAAATAACCCAAAGAAAGGCAATGTTTCTTTCTGATAATAAATTTTCGACGAGGCGTTTACATACATCACAGATAGGAAACATTCCTTACACTCCATAAGATGACAATGATCTTTCTAACTGACACCGTAAACTGGCTCATAGACGGGCTATAAAAATTGCTGACTAGTGACATGAAACTGGAACAACATTGCGACCGTTTGATTATGTAATCATACTGCTTGTACCATCAACCAAGGAAAGCGATGGAAAGTTGCTGAATGAGGAAAGCTTTGAGCCATGAGTATTGGAGCGCTCTCGGAAAGGCATATAGGTAATAATATATTCAATATTCATCAATGAACGCATACAATACGTATATAATATTTATTTCTAATATTCGTTAAAGTATTATTTTTAACTAAATTGTATAAAAATACAACTGAGAAATTTAATTTTTGCTGTTGTAGCCTAGTTTTGTTAACAATTGTAAAAAAAAATTTTTTTTGAAAAGAGCAACTGCTGAGTTTCTTGCCGGATCTTCTCAGTAGAATCTGCCTTCCAAACCGGTGGTAGATTTATGACGTATCATAAGAGCTACAAGTTGGCCTACATGAAATAAATAAATTTTGATTTGATTTGATTTGAAATATTTAGAGATCAACGTTTTGAAAGTTATAATAACGCCAAAATGGTCATACGCTCAACACTATCTAGAAACGTTTGATTATCCATTATGATAGATTATTCTACCTACTATGAAAAGTGCAAATGCAATTTTTTTTGTTTGCCCTATTGTCCGCGACATCGTTATAACATATATACAGGGTTGGGCTAGCGTAGAAATTCTGCCAGAATGGGAATAACAACTTTTTTATATACATTTTTACTGGCTTTGAATGAATATGTTTATTCGTAAGCTCAGGCTACCAATAAATTAGGGAGAGTGACAACATTAGGGCAGATTCCTTTAATTGAACAATATGAAAATTGCTGTAAAACTTGCCAGTTTACGGGCACCGTAAGAATAACACCCTCAATATAGTTGTCCGTGCTGTAATCTGGCACGGTGCCAGAGCGCATTCAACTTTCAGGACAAATTTCCTTTAGACAGTTTTATATTCATTCCTACGAAATAAGAAGTTGCGGTAGGTAAGAGATTTTGAATATTAATATTCTCTTTTTTTGAGGGAAGTTTTTCAATCTATTTTAGGTACAAAGTTTCACAGGCGGTTAAAGTTACCATTTAGCGTACCACAAGCAAAATGTTGCAAGTCAGTATTCGTGGATAAGGATTTTTTTATTATTCTTATGATTTTCATTCGACGTTTATACGTCAACCTCATCGATAGAGACCTTGTAGAGACACACTAAATTACAAATCATAATAAATAAAATAAAATATTTATTATTAAATACTAATATTACAAATTCGAAAGTTTGTATGGATGGATTGATTTTTGTTACTCCTTCACGCCACAACGAATGAATCGATTGGGCTGTTTGGAATGGAGGTAGCACATACCCAGAATTAATACAGATACATACATTGATACATACATAGAATAGATTACATTGTATTCCGGAAAATTATAGAGTTCTCGCGGGAATCCAAAACCCGTAATCCACGCGTAAGAAGTCGCGAGCATCAGCTAGTTAAAAATACTATACCGTGTAGGAATACCTACAATAAAATCACCTGTCAACGGATCATTATTGAATCGATATTTTTTTTTACTAGTTGGATCTGGAAGGTGACTAATTATTATAACCTTAACCCTACAGTGGTCGCGTTTCAAAAAGTTACGTGAATGGTCGCGTGGACTACATATGTAGGCCATTTAAAAACTCTAATAAATAGTCAAATGAATTTGAAATCTTATTATTTTTTTTTTTAATCTTATTAACAACTTCCTTTTTACTAAAAGAAATAACCAGATACAAATTACAAACTCTGTCTTACAAATAGTTAACATTAACATAAAAAATCTTATATGGCGGTGAAAATCTTAACAGTGGTGGTACATATATGTAGCCCACGCGACCACTCTAGGGTTAATAAAAAAGGAGACGCTTTTGCTGGCAAAGGTTAAAGATAAAACAATTACTTTTAAATAGCAGTAGCTATTACAATCTATAAGCCGCATACTGTCTCTGTCGCCCTTAGACAAATGATGATAGAATGGAGTAAAACGTAGATTAACATAGGATTAGTGTCACTCGCCTTAATCTACTTACATTATGCTGTATTGATAAAATAGCTCAGGTGAAATACACGTAACATTTATAGTTTACAACTTGCTAAGAATTTTTTCCTACTAAAAATTTTCTCCTACATTAACGTTTCTCTACTGCGCCTAAAAATTTTAAGGTATTCAGACAGAAGTAAAAATATAAATTATCGACCTCGCCTTAATTAATAGTTGTCCAGAGCTGGACATAGAGCTCTTGCAAGGATCGCCTTAGAATACGATTTTGTGCCGCTTGTATCCAGCGACAGCGACCTCAAGATCATTCCCCCCCGCCTCCCTCCCCCCTCCAACCTCCCAACCCCTTTACTACTTTTATTTTGCCACACTTTCCGCTACTAAATTATTATGTTGGTAAATCTGTTTCACCCACGGTCCTCCACATTTCAGATTAGATCGCGCGATAAATATGGTTAAAATAAATAAATCATTATTACTAGTACGAGAAACTTACTCGTAACATTATTATAAATTAAAATTGCAGCAACTACACAAAACTATAACATAAATAATATTATAAGAATATTAATATTTGGAAACCCACACTCGATTATTATTATAGAGAATATTTTAAGAACTCACCTCTTTCTTCACATAATGTACACAAAGATCCATAGATCCATATAGGTATTTCTAGCACTCGCTGTAGAACCATAGCGTATCTACGATTAGGTACATACTTACTTACTGAGGACTGCACTGTTCCACTTATTCATTGTTAGAAGCCTATAGACTGCATCTAGAAATAGAACTATCGATCTTATAACTTCAATGCAGTGTATTTGATATCATAATGGCATGATCAAACGCTATGATTGCAGACTTTGTTACATTGATTTGAGAAATTGCCTTGGAAAAGCTAGTTTAGATAGTACAAGCTTTTCTCCTCAGCTTTGCAAGCGTGAATGTAGGATTTTTTAAAATAAATAAATAAAATTTTGACCACGTAGCAGTGTACATTCATTCAATGCCTATAGAAGGGTGATGATGGAACTAAATTTAATAGTTCTTGACCACACTCTCCGTAATATACCTTGTAGAAAACCGACAGACAGGCAGTTAAGCGCAAGAAACTAGTTATAAGAGCCACAAGTTGGCTTACATGAAATAATCAATTTTGAACTTGAATTTGAGGTAAACCATAGCATAGACAATGAAAAGAATAAACCTATAGGGCTACTTTTTTCAGTGGCTATCGAAAGCTAATTAAGAAACGTAAAAATTTTGTATTACGAAATGCCGGTTTGAAAGTTCTAAAACATCATACTAGGCATGGGTTACAAACTTGCCATAGTTTTCCATAGCCTGTCAAATAGAAAATAACCATTCTGAACGGTGAATTTTGAACGGTACATCATTTTGTAGCCGTACGCAATTTCACACTCACCACCTGGGTGCCTGGAGCACTTCGACCATCCGTTGCTTCCAGATCTTTTTTTCCACGTACCACCAAATCGTGGAATCACCTCCCTTCGACAGTTTATTCCCACTTAATTACAATATGGGGTTATTCAAGGTGTGAACCAATAAGTTTCTGAAAAGCCGGCAACGCATTGGTAGTGCCTCTGGTACTACAAGTGTTTATGGGCGGCGGTAATCACTTTACATCAAGCGACCCGCCAGCTCGTTTGCCCACCATTCATATAAAAAAAAAGTATCACTGCAACTTTTAAAGCATACAAAATGTTTACTGCCGATCGGAATCGGAACCGGGCGTCGGACATCGACGGTTGAATCAATTATTAAAACCCTTGTATCGATTTGGTCATTTGCTTCCAGTTGTTCGTTACCCTCGGCAAAGCTGAGGGCACACAAGCTTTTTTTTTCTTAAAGAATACTAGCCAAGCTGAATAGACTAATATTCTCCTCTTCCCTCCAATTAAGCGGAAAGCTTGTATTAGGAGTAGATACGACAATAGGGTACGCAAAGGGCGGGCATCGAACTTGTAAACTTTCAGTTTTCAGTCTGCATCTTTTAAAGGTGGGCTGTTTGAAATTTTTATTCAAAATTAACTTACTAGCTTTGAAGCCCGCGGTAATCCTGTTTTCCGGGATAAAAGAGAGATCATGTCACTGTCACTGTCCAAGTCCGGATGAACCGATTGTGATTTCGTTTGAAAGGTGAATTAGTCGGGAGTGTTCTCAAAACACTATGTTTGATGAAAATCGGTCTAAGATGGCCGCCGCCACAAAATGGTGGTTTACATATTTTTATTTTAACCACTACTGAGTTAGGTTACGATGGGGCTGGCGTGTCCGTGTCGGACGAAAGTCCCCTAAAATTTAAGATAATAAAAAAAAAACGATTACTAACTAGCGATTAGGATGTTGTAACATGTCAGGGGTGCTTTAAATTTTTATTAATTTACACTTGTACTATAAGATATTTCAAAAATTACAACATAGAAATAAAATATAGTCCATCAGCCTATACGCATTTTAATTTTCATGATAGATAAAAATATGAGAGAGAAAAATGTATTTTTCCAGTTTATAAAATTATGCCACCTATTCAATAATCATAGCGGAGAAATACCGAACGCGACCTACAATTTTGCAATATTTAGAACGGATATTTGATTCTATCGGAACTAGATGGAATAGGAAATAAAATGCAAATCCACTTTTTATTAGAAAATATTAAAAATTTTCCTCATATTTTCCGACGTTTTAATCTAGCGAGCCTTTGCACTGCACTATATATTTAAAATATTAGTGAAATTGAATCTTCTAACCTAACAACGTGAACATATCCTTGCATAAAAATATTTGTGCAGGAAAATTTCCTTGAGGAAATTCTAGCCCAAAGTGAAATATTACAGAAACCTCTTTTGACTCATGAAATGCTTTTTTTTTGTAAAATATAGTTAATGCGAGTGGAAACTCTCAAAAATATTTGATTTTATTTTACTCTACTAAATATTTCTTTTGTCCGGATTCAATGCAATACAGTGAAAAATTTTACGTTAAAATAATTTTTAACGTCTAAAATTGGGTCAAAATTCGTCTCTAATTTTAAATATTTTGGCGACAATCTGTACTCCGTACGACGACGATTAGACCACAGGTTATGTGTTTGACATTGGCAGTACGAACGCAAACAATGAATGCCATATTTAATTTAATGTATTTGTAACAATATATTTTGTAACACATAAAATATTATAAATAGCTTTCTATATAAACTTTAATTATGCCATATCTCACGCTCCTGCGTGAGCGTAATATGCTTAAAAGGGATACAAGTTTTCACGTAATATTTTTATACAGGAAATAAAATATCGGTTACGAGTTAAAATATTAGTTATCAAGGCCTATGTGCCAATTTCACCATTGCCGAGTAAGGTTCAACACAGGAGTAAATGTGAGATTTTGGCAAATATTCGATACAAGGACTGTCAGAACTTCAGAAAACAACTCCAGATAGTTTTTAGCTGGAATCCTAAAAAGCGCCTCATTAAAATGACGTAACTTTATAACCTGGAGTCGTCCAATCGGAACCGCGGCTCATCGAATTCAAAAATAGTCGTCCGACGCCCGAGAACCGGGGGAAAAGTGGTTATTATACGTTTTGGACGTTTTACTAGTTTTACATATACCGTGTTCATTGTATAAAAGCTATCGATCAGTTTGATGCGTTGTGTATGAAAATAAATAGTTTAGTTCCACGGCAATGTGTGTCTAACGAGCGGGCAGTTGTCATTTACTTGCGGCGTTGGTTGGTGCTCGGTGCAGTATTGTTTTTGAGCGACACTTCCCGACTTCCTTGACCGACACGTGTCGGCCGGAATTCGGCGGATTTCGGGCCGCGCTTGTTTTGATTTCGGTTGTGATTGTGTTGTGCTTTGTGGGATTCATGTGAGCTTGAGGATTGTTTTTGTGTTAGTGAAAGTAAGTAATTAAATAGGTAATATTTTATTTTACTTGCAGTGTTCACTCAGATATTCCTTTATTTGAAAAGAGTAAATATAGAGCTGTTCGTTTTCTGTTCACGGTGCATCGGAGTTTGTTTTCAAGACGCTGAATGTCCGTCGAAGTAAATGGAAACTAGCTTATGAAAATCTATTTCACTGAAGTGCCTGTTATTTATATTTCTTTAAAGTTGGTTTCAAAGGTGTAAAGATATTTTACACGGTTAAAAAATCAAAAGTTTAAATTTTCGAAAGACATGTTCTAGCTTTTAATTTCTGAGATTAGCGCTTTCAGAATGTAAAACCGAAAAAATATCTATTCTATGAAAATGCAATTTTTACTTGGCGCGATTTGTGTTCAACACGTGGAAGTTTGGCCGAGTTTGGATGTTTCGCGATAGTTTAGCTTCACATTTTACGGTTTTGCATGAGCTTTATAGCTTTTATGTATGAACTACAAAGATTGCTGGTATTTTATAGGTTTCGATTAATTAATCTATGAATTAGATTATTATATTATGGTTACATAGCGTAACAGCTAATAAATAATTAAACGTAAACCTTGCAAGGGTAGGCTACGATCTTAGACTGCATCGTCACTTACCATCAGGTGAGATCGTAGTCAAGGACTATCTTGTCATTGAATAATAAAAAAAACTATTAGCTAGTAATAAAAATAATTAATGTCTATCGTTTAAGATCATGATGGATATTTTGCTACGATTTTTTTAAGTTGTTTTAAAAACTGACTAAGTTGGAGTCGGGAACACAAAAGGTTCCGTACCTTTGTAACAGTTATTGTTAAGGTATTATAAAATCCAACCTACTCGAACGAAACGCTTTAATTCAACGTTTCTGATAAGAACCGCTAAGGTGTGGAACACCCTTCCAGCATCCTGTTTCCAGCCACCTATCATTTGAGTACCTACAAGGCAAGAGTGAAGAGGCATCTTCTAGGCAAGCGCGCTCCAACCTAGACCTCATCAGTGCTATCCAGTAGGTATTGATGGTCGTCAAGCGCAAGCCTATTTAAAAAAATACATATTTTTACCAGGCTCTTCACCGCAATTAATTAACTCATCGGGTATAAATGAAATGAATTGAAATGAAAATAGTAGGTAAGAAGAACTGGCTCCCTTTTTGTGCTGACATAAATGCAGCCAGTATTCTTGGTGGGCATGCTTTGTTTATTAATTGGCTAAGGTTAGCTTTTATTGTAACATTGTAATATATAACAAAAAGATTTAAAAACTGTCACCCGAATACGGATAGGATATACAGACATCTATTAACATTGATTTTGTTCATAAATAAAAAGTTGTCTATATCACCCGGAATTTAATAAATACATAAATCTTAACCCTTCCTTTTGGCTTTGACGTAATCAGGTAAAAAAGAATAGAATATATTATAGAATACTAGCTTTTGCCCCGCGGCTTCGCTCACGTTAAGTTCGATTTTCTAACCAATATTTTACACCTTTAGGGGTTGAATTTTCAAAAATCCTTTCTTAGCGGATGCCTACGTCGTAATAGCTATCTGTGTAACAAATTGCCCCATCCATCCGTGATTTGATAAATCTGTCATTCAATCAGTCAGTCAGTCACCATTTCCTTTTGCATATTTAGACTAGCTTTTGCTGCGGCTTCGCTTGCGCCATCGATTTAAAGTAGGTAATCCGAAGTGGAGATTCCAATACAAAATTATCGATTTTGATGTTTCGATTTTTCAGCTGTCCTTTTGGATTTTCCCTAGGCGGACAAAACAAAAAAAAAAGATAAGTATTAAAATCGGTCAAGTTTAAAAGTTTTTGCCAGAGTAACGAACAGAAATTGATTTATATAATACAGATAAATTGTATACGTCACATATTATAATGCTGTGTAATGTGTATATTATATAATTTATCAATAAATAGCAACCTATAGAGTCCCTACGTAACCATTTGACCTGTAAGTTATCGGCAAGTGAAGCGACCGCTGCGTCCCGGTCAACGCATAATATACTATCTATATTAAAATATCTCTCCTTGATCATACGCCTTGGAATGTATTATTGATTATATTATTGTCTGATGTAATAGGTACCATTATATGAATTTTTTCATCCAAGTTATGTGCAGTCGACTAAGCTAAAGTTAAAAACTACTAGCTAAGTAATACCCACAAATTCATCCGCATGGATTTAGTTTTTAAAAGTCATGTGGAAACTCTTTGATTTTCCAGGAAAAAGTGTTGTACCCTTTGTCACTTTCCAGGTCCTCAACTATACCCATGCAAAAAATCTGTCGATCCGCAGCTCTGTTGCGACGTGATCGAAGGACAAACCAACCAATGATTGTGATATTAGTGAGGATGATGCAATTGGACCACATTTCTCTCAACAATAATAATAAAATCTATTCGCATGCCAGTTGACAAAAAATATTAGGACATTGCAATTTTAATTTGTATCTATGTTTCCTGCAAATAACTGATTTTATTTTATTTCGTTTCAATCAAATAACTAGTACAACTAGTCCAGTTAATGTTGTGGGTCAGGCAAAGAAAAAAAAAAGGAAATCTTAAAAAAAACAGATGGTACAGTCAGTAAATATCATCAGCTGAGTTCAGGGTGGTGTGTTGCCCTTGCCGCCAAATATTTATACATAAAGTATAAGTGACAGAGACAACGCTCTACGAATGGTCAATTTTTTTCCGGGCTCAGTCTGTACTACTTGCTATAGTTCTATCAATTCACGCGGGCGTGTGGCTCATGGTTGTGTGTGTGTCGTATCTGTATAAGTGTGAGCGAGAGCTTGCTCGCGCCTGACCACTCCCACCTAGGCTCCTAACAGGCACGCACACTTACGCAATGTGCATATACATGACGTAATAACAAGTAAAGCTCACGCGCCCTCGTAAATTGTACGTATAAGAACTATTCCAACGAGTACTGACATCAGCTATCAGACGCAAACAGCTAGAGTTGCAATACTAATGCACTACGATTAGAAAGTAAGAAAATAAATCAACCCTAATTTACGACGCTTTTTCATCGGGCAGTAGAAAATAAAATTGTAAGAATAAAAGCACGAAAAACTAATTGTTTTTCATGAATAATTGAAATTAAAAGAAATCAAGTCGTTTATTTGAAAATGTATTACATTGCACAGGAGAATATAAAATGCAAAGTCGTAGGCGTGACCTCCAAACTGAAATTATTTTAGTCGCCTTGCAACGTAGGTAAAACGGTGCGGTGCAAGAATTCAGACTAATAAAATAAAAATCAAAATAAAAACGTAACAGTGCAGTTCGATCGTATAGTACGTTTATCTCACGAAGTTACGGGCGCTTTACTTGTGGTTACATCGTGTACATGCACATTCCGTTAGTGTGCGTGCCTGTCAGGAGCCTAGGTGGGAGCGAGCAAGCTCTCGCTCACACTTATACAGATACGACACATACACAACCATGAGCCACGTGCCCTCATGAATTGAAATAACTATAAAATGTTACTATTTCATCTTTATTGAGAAGTCTAAAGCTAAAATGATAGTCTAGTGGTTGGTGTGGTGGTAGATTCGTAGTGGTGGTTTAAATGCTTCCTTTTCGGGGGTCTGGGGTTTTTTTTTTGATGCTTGTTGTTACTTTATGCGACAACGAATGAACCGATTTGGTTGAAATTTGGAATGATGATAGCTGATACTAATAGGATTAACACATAGCTACATTTAATCCCGCAAAATAAAAGAGTACCCGCGGTAATTAAAAACCTTAACTCACGCGGACGAAGTCACGGGCATCGTCTAATGGATGATAATTGATAAAGACTGGTTTAACCCTAAAATAAACATTTTTTTATTTTGTTTGCATTACGTTTTATATTCTACGGAACACGCCTTTGCAATTAAAATAACTTCCACTTCTTGAATTTTACGTCCACTCTTGGCCCAGATTTCTTTGATTTATAGCAAACTCCTATGATTTTTGGAATATTGCGTGAAAGTGTTGCAATAAAAACATAATTTATGTGTGCCAAAATTACTGCGTATTAAAACAAACTTTATTAGGCGATTTTTTAATAGGCACCGGCAACAGCATCTCAGTAATGAGAAAGTAGATATGTCCGTCTGTCTGTTACCTTTATAGAGCTTATTAAGAGAGTACCTAAAGATTATAAAAATCGCTGTTATAGTAGTACTGAACTCTTCGTGTGCAACTCGCACTTGGCTGGTTTTTTTTATTTCATTAAAATATGTATATTCTATAAAACACCGATAAGCCGGAAACTTTTTGCCAGTGGTAGAGTCTCTGAACTATGGCCAAAAGTGGCGAGTCTTTGCCGATAAGGTGGTGGAATGAGGGTATCTACAGTATCTAGTGCAGCCATTTGGTACTTTGCAGAGCCATCGAAGAGGTAACTCATGAAAATTTTTGAAATTCCATTTTGAAAATTTGTAATTTTTTTTAAATTTAAATACACGCGGATAAAGTAGATAACGACTAACGGCTTAATTAGAAGAGGCGTTATAACAAACGTTCGCTAATAGTGTTCATAGGTCTTCTCTCAATTTCGCCGCCATCGTCGAGTACGTACACTACAGTGCACTAATTGTTTTGGAGTCGATCCAAAATACATACTTAACCGAATTTCACGGGTGGCATGGTGCATAGAAAATTGTTGCTCCGTACTAATTTAGTGAAACAATAATGTAGACGTTAAACCTACTTGAGCTCGGATAAAATATAAACATCATTACATTATACACTCACATACACACATACACACACATACAAATACATACACCATGTTGGGAACATCGTGATTATTTTGACTTTTACTTCTCTGCTATTCTTGTAGCCTAAGATAGCCTTGCAAAGATATTGTAAATGCTGTTGATTACAAATCTTCTTTGTCTAAATATATAAAAGACAAAGATGACTGACTGAAATTTGGCATACAGAAAGCTAAATACAGGCATCCGCTAAGAAATTATTTTTGAAAATTCAAGCCCTATTGAGATAAAATAGGAGTTTGAAAAATCGAACTTAACGGGAGCGATTACTCAAAAAATAAAATTATCCAAATGTGATAAAGAGGATAGATCCTTAAAAATCTTATAAATGGTCTTTAAGTCCTAAAACTTCATGTAATGTTTTGAGTCTAGCAGCTTGAGATTGGCACCGTCTATTATGTGATATTACTATAAGACAAATGTCTGGCACAATGTCTGTTGAGTAAAATAATATGCTTGGAAGATAAGAATCTTGGTTACTACGAACATTTTGATATGATATAGTTCAACATTAGTTCCCATTATATATAGAAAAATCGGAGGAAAATTTTCACGTGTTTGAAGCCTTAATCATCTTTGATCAGACTGGAAAAAGAAACAGTCAACTTAAATAAAGATGTACTATACTTCTTCTTCTTTCTTTAATTCTGACTCAATTTATAGACTGCACCCTCACTCAGCTCAGACTCAAGACACAATTAAAACGAGACAGATTTATGTCAGAGCATATTTGTGACTTATTTTAACCTCTATCTTAAGTCTGAGCTGAGTCAGAGCACGCTCTATAAATCTCAGCATGAGAGATCGATACGGTTTTCCTTAAAAATTAAAGATGGAAACAGAATAACTTGTAAAAGATATGCTATTGGGTACCTACCCAAAATTCATATTCTACTATGTGGTTGTTGTGCTTGAATCTGTACCTCTTCACATTTTCCAATCACCATAACTCAGAACAACATAAAACTTTGTTACCCCAATTATAACGAACCAGAAGCGTTGTTCAAATCTACCCAAGAGATTTCACATTTCATTAATTTCCAGAGTCTCACAGTTAAAATGTTGGAAAGGCTTCTCACAGTGTATAAAAGTACGAACCGTAATTTATACTACGTTTCTTGATTAGTGAAACGCTAGTGAATAGGAAGGATCTATTGGGTGTGATCAGTTAGATACGTATCACTCAAATTTTATTTATATGTCTAAGATACAGTATGATCAGATTCCACAGGATTTCATACAAAAATTACACGGGATTGCTGCTAGATATCTGATCGTACATCGGCTCGCTAAATTATGGTCTAAGTATCTGGATTTGTACTAGATCTTAACTCAAGCAAGAAACCTCCTCTTTGAGTTCTCATCGTGGTATCGTGAGCCTACAAAGATGGCAACGGCTCATGAGATCGTGCCCCGTGAGAAGACGTCTTTAAATACATACACAGAAGTTTCTAAACCGGAAAGTTTGCAAGTCCTCAAGACAAATAACCGTTTCAAACTCTGTTTTATCCAATATGTAGCATTGGATAGACAAAGTTCACGGTAATTCAAAATTTCCTTATGTGTTGTGAAAGTTTTAGAAAACAGTATCTTGTAAACAGATTTTCTGTAAAAATGGGATGCCTAAAGCATTATCCGATGCTCATGTACTTATTTTTTGACTCTGATCACTGAAATCTACCTGATTCTTTTGATAGTTTTTCTAATAGGTAATCAGAAATAGCGACCAGGAGAGTTACTAATTAAGAGGACTTTCATAGAACCGATGTACGTTAAGATGCTAAGATTTTTGAAGGCTAAACCCGAGTCCACACCGCGAATATAGCTTTGGGGTTGCAACCACTTGGTGGAAGGAAGATTTCTAGTGAAGCCTCTGGGTATATGCTACACAAGATTCGTCTCTTCTCTGAATCGCCACAGAATCTTGTGCCACTTGTGTCCAGGGGCTTCGCGATTCAGAGAAGAAACTTATGTCCATGTAAGTGGACGTCTTGTTGTTTTTAAGGACAACAGTGTCGATGAACCGTGTCTAGTTTTATGAGATTATTCTACTCGTAACTAGCTTTTTCCCGCGACTTCGTTCGTGTGGAGACCTTTTTTCTTCAGGATAAAAAGCAAGTATATGTTAGATAAATTGCATCGATTTGTTGTTTTATGGCTGCACGATTGAAGGACGAAACTAACAAACAAACACACTTTCGTATTTATAATTTTACTGGCTGATGCCCGCAACTTCGTTCGCTTGGATTGAGGTTTTTAATTCCCGCGGAACTCTTTTATTTCCCGGGATAAAAAGTAGCCTATGTGTTATTCCAGACCAGAAACTATCTCTGTGCTAAACTAAGACCAAATCGGTCCAGTGGTTGCGGAGTGATTGAGTAACAAACATCCGTATATCCATCCAATAACTTTCGCATTTATAATATTAAATAAGATTATAATATAGTAGAGATGATAGTAATCATGATCAATTTAAAATACATTTTGGAAGAGAAATCTGTACAAATACCTAGCTATTAATCGGGAGCTATTTTACGACAGAGTTATAAACACGCTGACCAAATAGCGCGAATGTAATTGTTACATAAATAAAGTTATATTTAGAAAGCATAATACTATTCCATCTCATAAAGTCTTCTCTAGCGAAAATTATAATAGTGAACGCACATGCGTTGACACGTTACACAATAAATCTGGACTCTAATTAATATTGGCGCTAAAATAGATTGTAATAGGCCATTGCCCTTCCCACCTACATACGGAGTGAATGAACGATTTGAATGAGTTAAATTTGCTCTTTGTACCTACTTTACGAGTGACCTACGTTCATTCATATTCCGATGATAACGTACTTGTTAAAAACGAAGAAATGTATCTTCTTAATACATCTAACCAGCTAACTCATTGGCAGCTAACTCATGGCAGCTTTTATGAAATACTGACTTGTGACGTCATAAACATTTGATGAACATTTATCAGTTTAATTGACTATTTAAAAATGGGTATCAAATTTAAAACTGTCATTAGACGTATATTTTCCTCCCTCTACTTTTTTTTATTTATTTTTTTTTTGTCAAGATTTATTACAAATACATTTTTTAATTATTTTATCTGCCATCCTCTAAGAAACGAAACTTAATAACGGTAAGAAAAAAAAATATTTTTATAGGCAAAATAAAAAAAATATAATTTCTTATATATTTGTTTCCAATTAAACATATAACCATCTTGAAATAAATAGTATAAAGTAAAAAAAAAAAATGTAAAATACTAGATGAACCGTCCTGGCTTCGCTCGAGTGGAGCTTTAAAAATTGGGAAGGGGTAAAATATCCAAAAATTCTGAAACATGTATTTCTTCATATTTAACTGAAAGCCCAATACCCATAGATACAACTCGAAAAGATATAGATTTTCGTACAAACTTTTACCTCCTATGTAACCCCTTAAAAATCCTTTCTTAGTGGGTGCCTTAGTAATAAAAAGAACCCACTTTTAAAATTTCAAGCTTCTACCTAGCTTTTTCTAGCAGTGATTAAGGCTGTGCGTTGATAAATCAGTAAGTCAAACAGGACAATTCTTTTTATAGGTAGGTACAGACTATAGATTATAATCAAAGGTAGCATTCAAACAGTGTTATCTTAATTCGGCGTGTTGCCAGACAATTATTCATGTTCATTCATGTATTATGGTCTACATTTTCATATAATGCAGATCCAGATGTCTTCTATTATTATACAATCATGATAATTGTTGTGTAAGTGAAATTGATTTTCCATTAATATAATAGTGATTTAGTTAATTGCGTCGCTATTGTTTATTGAAAGTACTTATGTCATTAAGTATTTAGTTTAATAGGATGAATATTACTATGAGTGGTATTTTGTCTGGTGGGAAGTTTTGAAAGGTGCTAGTTATCACCTTATCATCAAAGACGAACCACCTAGCGATTTAGCATTCCAGTACGATGGCGCGTAGAATCCGATTAGGCGTAAGGATTTCACAACTTCCCTGGCGCAGTGGTGAGCGCTGTGGTCTTATAACTGAGAGGTCTCGAGTTCGATTCCCGGCAGGGGCAATTTGGAAGCTTATAATGTCTCAATTGTCTCTGATCTGGTCTGGTGGGAGGCTTTGGCCGTGGCTAGTTACCACCCTACCGTCAAAGACATGCCGCCAAGCGATTTAGCGTTCCGCTTGCGTGTAGAAACAGATTAGGGGTATGGGTTGAACACTGTCATACCCCTTCGAAGTTAGTCCGCTACCATCTTAGCCTGCATCGTCACTTACCATCAGGTGAGATCGCAGTCAAGGGCTATCTTGTCATTGAATAAAAAAAAATTACCCTGCCATACCTTGTCAAAGTCTATATCGGCAGTTACTATTAGGTGCGAGCATAATCAAGGGATAAAGTAATCTAAAATATCGATTGAAAACTATTTACACGTGAACAAAGTAACGTACATTAGCTAGTTATTATTAAAATTCTTACTTCACGCCAAAGTGTGAATACCTAATAGGTAATTTCAAAAGTAATAAAAAAGGGGTGCGTAAAATCTGCTCAGTAACTTTTGAGGCCGTAAACAAAAGAGGTTTCTAATTAAAAATGAAATTAAAAAGTTTAGCAAGTCGCCTCGTAATGTTAAAAAGGCAATAAGCATTAATCTTGCAAGAATAATAAATTTCCTGAAGTTTGATTTTGGATGTTAAATGGCTAAAACAGATCAGAGAGATCACAACAGGCTTTTAGGTAACTAGACCAAGAAGTCAGACATTAAACAACTGTAGTTCCTTTCAAAAGTTTGTTAATTGTGTAGTGGTAGTTCTCTTGAATAACGAATAATTAAGTATAATTATCGATGTAGTTGGCAGGGGGGTAAGTCTAAAGTTTTCTTTGTCAATATTTTGCCTAAAGCTCGAAAATATTTCTGTACATAATTATTAAGATTTGAAGTAAATGTCAGCAAACTCTCAAATAGATTTGCCATTATGTTATTTATGTTCTTAATAGATTACAGACATACATTTAAAGACCCTCTCAGCTTAAAGAAAATTTTCCCATAAATAAATACCTACTTATTTCAGCATCCATAACTACATTATTTATTTGAAAGCAAGTTTAAGCCATCCCGTTTATATTTTCCGATTACAATAGTACACGATTTTTTATTTATTTATTTCTGAATATTTATATATAAATAAATATTAAATATAGATATTACTAACACGCAACACAAAAGTTTTAAATGCCTTTACAGCTTCGCTTGTTCCATCTAACTTCCATATAACTTGGATACCTCTACATGAGGAGTGAATATGCAGTTGTCTAGCAGGCACGTTCTGTCTTAGACTAGATCAACAATTAACATCTGGTGCGATCGCAGTCAAGCGCTGGTTTATTTAAAAAAGATAAGTATTTTCGAACCTGCATAAATAATTAACAGTCCCTTAATAAATCTCATTTTCACCTTTAGGGCCTTTGCACACCACGTTTTTTAAACGCGCCGTCGACGCGCGTTTTAGAAACGTGCGTCAGCGGCGCGCTTTTTTATCCTGCAGAGAAGTTTGTTGTCCTTTGTATTGATACACACGCGCGTTAGCATCGCGTTTATCGCTACAAACGCGCGTCCACGGCGCGTTTAAAAAACGTGGTGTGCAAAGGCCCTAAAGGTGAAAATGTAAAGGTTGGTGAAAACAAAATTGTCAATAAAGGCTAACCTAACTAAACTTAGGTAGATCCTCAATGAACATTTTTGATAACGGGCATAAGTTTCTCCGATAATTGGGTAGAAAACGTATCGTATGGTATAAAAAGGTCGTAATCGTTAAGTCGGAGATCGATATCAGACCGTCAATTGTTGATGAGGTCGCGGCCAGTTACTTGGATACAGTGTAGACACAAAACGCGTATTGACCGATCGCCTGGGGTTGTAACTGTAAGGGTAGTTGTGCATTTTGTTTATGCCTACGATACAAAGCCATAAAGTAGTATACTATTGATATTTTAACAAAATAAATTTTGAAGAAAAAACAGATTTTTGATTGTATAACTTCTTATAGTTATTTATTTAAATTATTTTAGTTAAACGAGTTATACATTTATCTACAAACAGCTACGTATGTCTTAACCTTTAGGTTACCTTTAATTTGAAATTGATCGCATACTACAATTTACTGTCACTAGAATTCAGCTTTTATCCTAAAAGGCATAATCATTATGGTGTCATTAGTTTCTAAATATCGAATGTTTCTGCTATTGGAAAAACAAACAGAATACCCAAACGGTACCGGGGAGGGAAATTTTTGGTAAGTTGTGGCGTGGAAAGCGATTGTTTCAATTAACTTTCGATTCCTAGCCATCTATCTGTAATCTATCGTAAGTAATCTAGCAACCTGCAAGAAACATCAACGTTGCGAGGTAACTAATCGACAGATAAAAGATTGATTGAATATATTATATACAGCCTAAATCTATACTGATAGAGCTAGGATAGACGTTTTAAAATTAATGGATTGCTAATTAATACGTGGCCTTTAAACATCTTTGTTGGTAGGAATTTTATTACTACATAAACTTACTTACTTATTTGCATGTTGTATAAACCGTTACTTTTCTATTATTCTAAAGTGCTCTTTAGAATAATAGAAAAGTAACGGTTTATAACGTTTTAATCTGCTGATTAAATGTAGAGAAAAACTTTAAAATTAGGAAAAAGATTTGTCATACAAATTCTACGCAGAAATTATTGAGAAAAGAAAGATATTTCTACGCAAAGAGCAAAGGCGGTCTTATCGCTTAAAGTGAACGAGCCAGCGAAAGTAGTGTCGGTTGGCAAAATCACCCTCAAGATAAATACATTTATTTACTTTAACACCGATAACAAATCTCAAATCGAAACACGGTACTCATTTCAACGTTCGAGATTTCGGTCACGTTTTCACGATATCGATGGCAAGCTAATATTTTTTCTTGGGTATCAATTTCTTTAGGGAGTGTATTAAAATCGTGGAGTGATTTAAAACAGCACGAAATTAAGGGTAGGGAAATTGTGTTTATATTCATGATACATTATATTCTGTTGAAACATTCCTAAATATTCACTTTCGTCTTCTATAATATTTAATCTATCAGTGATCTCTAGCTGATAAGCTATTTAGCAATGTTGTTTACTGTCAAAAGGACATTAATAACCTGCTAACAACAACATTACTAAGTAAAAAAATTATGGATTACGGATTTAATTTACGAATACATTAAAGAAAAGAATATGGACAGAAGAAGTTCAAAAGTAGAAGGGATCGCGGCCTTCAGTAATGAGAATTACGTCGGCAGAGAGGCAGTACAACACAGAGGAGCCGATGCATAAATCAGGTGCCCTTATTGAATATTAGGCACATCATAAAAGCTAGTTTCGTTTCCGTCTCAAAAACATCACATAGGTATGAGTGACACAGACAATGCTCTACGAACTCCAGGCCAAATTGTTTCTTCTCGATCAATGTATCGTATACATGCTATACGTCATGTACCCATTACTTCTGGGTCCTGTAGTTACCTACTCGTAAAAATCATCTAAGCAACAGACGCCTATCAATCTTGCACGTTATCTTCCCCTTAAGAGCTCTCTCTCTCTCAATATTATTTATTCATGAACAATTTATGATGCAATCAGGTCAAATACAGCCCCGCAATGTAGATTTGACTTTGATAAAATACGATTACAAACTTCCAAGGCGGCTTTTTTGCATTTTTATGAGTGGCATTTGTAAATTTTATCATCGCTTCAGATATTATGCTTCGATGATTCGGCGAATAGGTATCTATTCTGTCCATCTGTATTATCATAGCGATCAAACTGTTGGTCCGATTCAAATGCGATTATTTTTTCATTCAAAAGTGGATTGGTTTGTAGCTATATAATTTTTTCAGCCGTTTAAGGACTGTCAGCTCTTTTTCTAGCTCGATCTGAGTCAATTAATTGATATTTAAGTATAGTATTACTTCTACTCATTTGATCGAATTGAAATGAGGTACAGTAATCTTTTAATACTCAAAGTAGGTACTAAATATACTCGACAAAACTTCCATTGAGTATGTTATCACTACATTGACATTTCAGTAATCTAATATTCTTGAACCTTAGAACATTCAATGTTTCAACCAGGGCCACGTTTTTTTTCGTGGTCTTATTCGTTTCGTTCTGGTCATGTTCTGATGATTATGATATTTGGCCTATAGCCGTGTTCTTATGACGATATGCCTATAGCCATGTTCTGATGATTAAGATATTTGGCCTACAGACAAGATTGATGATGGAGCAGGTAAGGGTTCACAAAACTCTGCTTTATTAAACACAGCTTTAAGCTTATTGAATCCATAAGGAATACCTACTACGTTTATGATTTAAGTAATTGTAAGATGTAAGGGTTAGAATCATCTACTCACCTACTCAAATAACCTAAATAAAAACTTTTTCAGTAATTTGTTAAAAAAAATGCAATATTTCAAATTGACGTCCGTCAATAATTTCCATCAGTTGTAATAATAAATGGCGAAGAAATGTGACTAAAATTTTCGTTCTCTTTTTGTGTTGTGTGTTTTTTTATATTTATGTAGTCTTTTTGATCTCGATTTATTTTTATTTGATTTGACCGAAATTTTCAGTGTTATAGTCGAATCACTCGCAGTGAGTAGGTCCGTGACTCTTGTTTTTTATATCAGTGTACTTTTGGAGATTTAAATTTTTTTTGTGAAGGTATGAAAACGCTTTCTTACTGTTTTTTACAGCCTACAGGCTTTTACTTGCCACTTTGCTCCCGCCATCTATTAAAAGTAGTTCGAAGTTGAGAATCTTAAACAAAATTACCAAAATTTTAATTTTATCGATTTTTCAGCTGCTCTTTTGGGTTTTGCCATTGTTTTTAATTCTAAACCACTCCTATGGCAAACAAAACAAAAAAATATATATATTTAAATCGGTCAAGCCGTTTTAAGTTTTAGCCAGAATAACGAACAGCAATTGCCATATACGCCTTATCACGTTAGCTCAAAGACTGCTTTCATACAGACGATGAAACTAGTTTTAAAACAGGTTCTGTAAAACGTACCGCTCACGCTGAACACTGCTTCTCTACTAGTAGTAGAACTAATACAGGAGTAATGAAACGCCAATACGTAACACCACACAAATCCTTCAAAGTACACAAAAATTGCAGACTTTGTTGGAGACTGCAGTTTTGTATCGTGGGTTCTACAAATGACGATTTTTCGGTGTCGGAGAGACATGTACATAAAGGGTATTTTGGAAAATTTGTATGGTGTTGCGTATTAGTGTTGGTGTCGCATTCATTCTATTTCTAAAAGTTCACTAAGCAACTCTAGGTACTCAACATCCAGTTACTGATTTGGTTTTAATTATATATTACTAGCGCAATAAATCGATATGCGCTGTTGCAACGAGACTAAATCATGATACTCATATCCTGTACATATTAGGTAATATCGCTCCTTATATTCATGGATATGAAACAATCATGAAAGTACCTATGGGTAGGTTATTATACTCCTCGTAATTCTAGACACACAGAAAACATAACTTCTCCGTATATCCGGAACTCGGTCGGAGTCCGCAGTTCTGTTAGCTTAGCAACTGCACATTGTGGAAGTTATTACGGTGCATTCGCTGTTAGTGTGATTGCACATTACGAGATGATACGCACGCAACGCAAGCAGTACAATAATTGAAAATGCGGATGATGACACCCAACATGTATTGAATTTATTAAGACAGAGAAATAAGGTAGACGTTAGGTGGGTACCTAAAATGCTTAGCTCAATGCTGTAATGCTTTAACCTACTCAACTACTAATGCACAAAGAATCTGAATATAACATAATATTTCTCGATGCTTTAGAACTGTTTCAAAAACAATCTGGTAACTTTTTGGCGCGGATTTTAATATTGGATACAAGGTGGCTTCACCATTACGACTAGGCAAGTGTATTACTAAAATAGAAGAACATTAATTAAAAGTTGCCAGAACATATTCATACTCAACTTTTTTTGTAAGTTTTAAATAGATACAGAAAAATGCGTTGATTGCGGTGCCCGCGGCCTGGCTAGCACGTGCGCGCATGCTTAGTATGCGATCACCATAAAGCTGAACGTAGAATGGCGTCTTCAGAATTATATCGAATTACCAGCAATGGGTATCTATAGCCACAGAATAGATAGGCAGATAGACACCAATACAGTTATCTGTTTTGATGATAATGTTAGAGCTAATTAGGGAATATGCTTTTACAGTACTTAATTTACAGGCTACTGATTTCACAGTGTTCTTCTTCCTCCGAGATATGGCCGTGTAAGTGCAATACTTACAAATTGATATAACAAGATGTTACAACCACATTTTCGAAGCTATATACCTATCGCAAATGGTGATGTGTTTTTCCCGCGGCATCGTCCGTGAAGTGTTAGGTTTTTAGAAGTCCTCAACTACACCCATTGCGACCTTGGAATCCCAAGTTAGCGCACTAAGCGCTTTGCTTCCTCATTTTTGATACGCATCACTAGGTATGCTCTTCCAGCTTCCGTTTTTCCTCGTAACTACAATTTGGGTGCGTTCAAATCAAGCGTAAATAGGTATTTTCTAGGCAAGCGCGCGGCATCTTCACTTACCATCGGGTGCGGTCGGAGTCAAGCGCTAGACTATATATTAAAAAACATCACGTAGATCCGTTGCTCCGTCATTGCAGGGCCATCCAAGAAACAAACGTATATTAGACACATACACATAGGATGGAAATTTTACAACTAGCCTTTATAGTTAGATAGATATTGGATAGAATCAGGCATTACTTTGCGGAAGTTCATGATTAACAAAAAAATGTTAGAATTATTTTGCTGTAATACGCCAACAGAAAAAATCTGTATGGTCAAACATGCAGTTATAAGCTAAGCACCGCTTCCTTCCCCAACCAAGCAATAAAGCAAAGTTCCCAAGCAAGCAATGCCACCACCACTCACATTCACCACCACACAAGACTTTTATACTACTCTCGACGCACGTTTCGCCCCGACACCGGAGCATCATCAGGAGATATCGACTTTACAATGCTGTATTGTCCTAGACAATATAGCATTGTAAAGTCACATTTTGACCATACAGATTTTTCTTACAGCACGGACAACAACAGGCGGATTACAGCAAAATAATTCTAACATTTTTTTGTTAGTTAGATAGATATTAAATATGCAGAATGCAGATGCTTAGGTACCTTCTTTGTTATGAACCGCACATATTATATTATGCTTTCCTCATCAAGTTTTTAATCCTCTTATCATTTTGTAGCATCCCCTTTGGAAAGAGACAACTTGGCATTACTAACGTTGCAGTTTAATTTCGGCATTCTAATGAACGATTCCACCTACGTAAAATAAATTTGATATGTTGGCAGATTTTCAATACAAAAACTGTCAGAACACCCAATTTATTCCTCGGTTAAACGTCACTCGTTAATTATATTATACTACTAACTTAATTATATTATACTACTTTCCCCTTTCCCCTAGATCTACTCAAAGGCAGAGTCCCAATAAGTGCAGTAGCTTAGCGATGCTTTGCTTTGTCAAAATCCCAAACATACTCGTAATGTGATTAATGACGAATACGCCACAGAGAGATATACACAAATCTTTCATCTACAATTCCATAAACCCACAGAGCACTTCGGGTATTTGACTTTCAAAAAACAACACAACTAGACGCGCAGTACTTACATAGACTGTACAAGTTTTTTCAGCCGGCAATGAATGTTGACTCGCGTTTGCGAAGGGTTACCTATTATTCTCGACCGCTATCTCTTCAAAAGCCTCGGTAACAATCTCTCTTTACTTTGACGAGTGGTTGTTTCAATGCGAACAGTCGTAATTACAACCCCACTACTGTACCGATGTTAGGCTGCGTCTTCACTCTAGCGTTAACTGTCGCGTAACTACGAGTAGATATATAAATGCAATTAGCGCTTGAAAATTTCGATTCAAATATTACGCCTTCTTGAATTTGAGTTTTTGAAAAAAAAAATTTTTTTGATTATTTATGGTCTGGTCTGATGGTATTAACACCCTAAAGGCAAAATAATGTTGCCAAGTGATTAAGCGTTACGGTACGATACTGCGTAGACGCTGATAAGGGATATCATATTAATTAAAGGGCCATACCCCTTCCAAGTTAACTCACTTACATCTTAGATTTCATTAACACTTACCACGAGGTAAACTTGCAGTCAAAAGCTTGTTTTTAATGTGGTTAATATAAAAATATATTCATAGTGCTCAAAAATATTAAAATAAGCGAACTTACTGAGCTCTGCGACATTTTAAAGCCACGCCACTAGAATGAGTATCTTTACGCAACATACGTGAGAAAAATCGCACTCTAAATAGCTAATTTTTTAAATAGATTTAGTCTTCTTCTTCTTTAGCAGTTCTTTTCATTATAACACTAGCTTTTGTCCCCGCGACTTCGTCCGCGTGGAATTAGATTTTGGGGTGGAATTTTCAAAAACTCTGACACACGTACTTCGTTATTTTTAACTGAAAGCTCTAATATCAATTTTGATGGAAATAACTTGAAAAATGACGGAGTTTCATATAAACTTCCATCCCCTATTTAAACTCCTTAGGGATGGAATTTCCAATAATCCTTTCTTAGTGTGCGGCTACGTTATAAAAGGAACCAACTGTAAAAATTTCAAGGTTCTAATTTCAGTAGTTTAGGCTGTGCGTTGATATCTCAGTCAGTCAGTCAGTCAGGACTTTGAATTTTATATATATAGATAGAAGATGGTGACATGTCAATAGAACCGAATTTAATTTTTACTAGCTGATTCCACGACTTCGTCTGCGCGGATTTAGTTTTTAAAATCCCGCGGGTACTCTTTGATTTTCCGGGGTAAAAAGTACCCTATGTCACTCTTCAGGTCCTTAACTATATCCTTGCAAAAAATAACGTCGATCCGCAGCTCTGTTGCAGTGTTGCTGAAGGATAAACCAACAAACCAACAAACACACACACTTTCGCATTTATAATATTAGTAACGATCATAATAATTATTATTTTTACTAATTTTCTATCATTTATTTATATACACATTTATCCTATTGTTTTTAAAAATGCTTACAAATATACATTTTACAAATAAAAACATCATTAAAAACAATAAAACAAATGGGTCCCACTTGCTGCGGGATAGGAACCCAAGCAGCCAGTGGTCAGGGCTCCAGAGTTATTTTTACTAACATTAATTGAACGAGCGAAGCGAAGTTCTCTGAGTCAACTAGGGCGCTTGCCTACTAGACAGAGAAGTGTGTTCGTCTAAATGTCTGTCAGAGCCCTATAACTTCTGAATTACTGAACGTAATTACTTCAAATTTAAATATAATATGTAAACTGATGGCCTTCAGCCGAACATTGTATAAAAAAATATAAAAAGCTTTATTTCAGGGGGGCTCTCATAGAAGCGTATTTGAAGTAAAATCTTGTTTGTTGCTCTACATAGACTTGCGATATATCTTTTTAAAGACGACTTTGAACAGAGTACAAAAATATATTTTTTTTAATTTTTCCCTAAAAATTGACCAAATGGGGGGGTTTCAAAGTGGAGATTTTAATTTGAGCCATATGTCAAGAATTACTGAATATTAGAACGTGAAACTTGGTTGAAAATTCAGTTATATCCTGTACTTGAACAACAAATACTAAAATTAGATAAATGTTATAAAGAAACGAAATTATCTAATTTTAATGCGCCATCTATTAGCATTATTGTGAAGCTAATAGCTTCACTATAATGCTTCACTATAATGCTTCACTATAATGCTTCACTATAATGCTTCACTATAGATGGCGCTGTGTCAGTAAAACAGTTTTATGTCAACTATTATTTTTTTTATTACGTCTAATGTTAAAATTTAATTATTACAATATATAATTAAAACTTTTGGGAATTATGGGATATCGCGAGGTCTCGGTTCGGGGCGAACCACTAGTATGGTTCAAAGTTACGCCATTAAAATATATACTTTTTTCTCAGAAAATCTGTTTTCGTTATTTAAATCTAATGATTGCAACAATAAAGTACAAAATAAAGTCTCAATTATCTAGTACACTAGAATTTCTTTTAATGAAGAACCATCAGTGAGTAACAAGCTTTGGTTTACAGAACATGGAATAATAATGAGACACTAGATAGTATGAATAGATTTTGCTTTGAATATACGATTTAGAACCTTTAAGGCTTTGTAATTTGAATAACAATTTGCCATAATTCGGTTTTTGCAATGTGATTTAGCCACAAGCGGTTTCAAGAAAATAGAAAAGAATGATTTCATGGCTGTGTTAGCTCAAACAGGCTCTACTGAATAAATTATTCTCAAACTTTTATGTTCGTAGAATTATAATGAGCTAGCTGATGCCCGCGACTTCATCCGCGTGGATTTAGTCTTTAATTTTCCGGTATAAAAAGCCTATGTCGCTCTCCAGGTCCTAAACTATACCCACGCAAAAAGTCACGTCGATCCGTAGCTGTGTTGCTGCGTTATTGAAGGACAAACCAACAACAAGCACACTTTCGCATATATTAATAAGGAAAGGAGGAAAGGATAAACCTAATGCATTTGGGTCAAAGTAACTGTCATTAATCTACTGGTTAGTACGTTCGACTGCGGATGAAAAGGTCCAGGGTTGAAATGAAAACTTTGGTATGTATTCGGTTTTGCTGACAATAATTGGATAATTAAAGCCTCAATAGCCCAACGGCTAAAGGTGCAGACTGAAATCTGAAAGGTCGCAGGCTCGAGCCCCACCCGTTGCACTATTGTCGTACCCACTCCTAACATCAGCTTTCCGCTTATTTGAAGGGGAGAGGAGATATAAGTCAAGTTCAGCTTGGCTAATATTCTTTATTATTATAAAAAAAAATTAGTATCGTAGTCAGATAGTTGGTGTGTATCATCCATTATGTCGGAGAGCATGTTCCGGTTGTATTGAATTTTTGTTCCATCAAAAAATGTGAGTGAGGGAATAGAGATTTGATTCACAAACACACTTCTGCACTATAATATCACCCACTCGTGTGAATATTCTGCCGTAGCTATATTCAATCAGGAGAACATTATTACCTATTAATTATTAAATGAAGCTGTCGAAATCGTTGTTTTGGTGTTATAGATAAAGTAGGTACAAATTATTTATTAGCAGAGATTATTAAATTCAAATTCAAAATGATTTATTTCATGAAAACCAAATTGTTCGGTCTTACGAGTCAAGACTCTCTAAACCTCTTACTTACCATATTATTTAACTATAAACTTCATTAAGTAACTTTAACTTAAGTAGGTAGATAAAATATTATATTGCTCCGGTCAACTATAAAAACTAAGCAGTAAAAAAGTTTATAAGTAAACACTATGAAAACTTTGAAAAGATAAAAGAAACTTCATACTCACTGGACTTTTTAATAAGACAAGGGGGTAGTTTGCACATTTTATACTTTCTTAATGAAACTTAAACCGTTTCCAAAGAAAATACTGTTTTCTTTATTAAATTTTTTGCACCCGCTATCTGCGATAGTAAGCTAAATATGAAGTGCTTGGGTTCGACTCTCGCACTAAAAGAAGGTCGCCCACGGCGATTTTTTCCATCGACACAATCGCGTTGTTGTCGCAGGTCGCATACCTTTGCTTACGCAATTTTTATCGCGATACAGCATCGATACAGACGCGATAAAGCATCAATACAGTCGTGTGCTGTGGTCTGTGAACGTCCGTACCCCCTGCTTTTGTTTTACTCGATGTCGCCTGAAACATTAAGTCGAGAGAGAAGCGATGCTGAATTGATTCTATGCGATTGTATCGCTACTAATCGCTTCTGTCGCGCGTTCAAAATGCGACGAACCACCAAAAGTGACGCGCGTTACCAAAACGCGCTATTGTAAAAAGTCGTCGTGGGGGACCACCCGAACAATAATTACTGTTAGTGAGTAATTATTACTTCAGAGTTAATTTCTTATGTACTCGTAGGTAAACAATGTAGAGTTCGGCCTCCTTTCTGGAGATTTAAGGTTTGAATTCCAGGCTCTACCTTTACCTTTTTGGAGTAGAAAGAGTTTCGGAGAGAGTTCTCTATAATATTCTCAGATGTATGTGAAGTCTACAAATCTTGATAGATTATGGCACTTCTCATTCTTATACTGCGGCTATATTATCGGGATTCGGCGAATATTTGCATTATCGTGACAAGTGTGGCCAAGTAGTTCGTTGATTTGCGATGTTTTCGGGCAAATACGAATCCTTATCGCGGCACTGTCGTTTATGTGAATAACAAGTTGACTGCTAATGTAGACAAGAACATCACGTATAACCGAGCACGTTAATTTTATCGCGATAACAATCAAATTTCATTCAGTATTTTTGTACTTGATGTACATAATAATAAATGTTTGATCCCGTAGAATTATGGACACGAAATCTGATTCCGAATTTCAATAATTCCCGCTTATCCGACGGGATCGTTAGAAAATGTCAAATGTCACAAATCATTTCGTCGCAGACCCCCCCCCCCCTCCCCCTCAGCGGTGGTGGGGGGTTTTAATTTGGAGTCGACGATTGCTCTGTAACGAGAGCCGAATCGCTGACACTAGCGCGCGGCAATCATTGTGCTGAGACCAATTTATGGTCACGCCCGTTCATGAGCGTAGCGATTTTGTTAAGCATTTTTATCAACATATGGTTTGTCGTAGTCGAGTAAAAAAATTGTGTCGGACATCTTATACTAATTTTTTTTTTAATATTATAGGCACATGCTTGACCACTCTCTTGTTTATCGATACTTGATGGAAAGCGATGATGTGGCTTAAGATAATGCGTTTGCCTAGAAGATGCTTATTCACTCTTGTTTAAAAAATTGTGCCAGATACTAAGACTGAAATCTATAGACCGCACTCTCACTCAGCTCAGACTCAAGACAGAGATAAAACGAGACAGATTTATATCAGAGGATATTTGTGTCTCGTTTTAACCTCTATCTTGAGTCTGAGCTGAGTCAGAGCACGCTCTGTGAGATACAGAGCATTAGTGTTGGGAAGCACAAATTTTGGAAGAGCATTTACCTTACATAGACCTTAGCCGTACGAATGAGAAATGAAGATTTATTAAAACGCTTGTGCTAGCAGTCTTTTTTTATAGACTATGTATAAATCATGTGTATGTACCTAAGTATTTACGTATGTATGTTTCACCGTAGCACCTAAACTACTAGCCAATTTTGATGAATGAATTGTCAATAGATTTGTTATCAGGTCCGGGTGATATAAACTACATTTTATACGAAAAAAATCAATATAACGGATTTTACACCCGATTTTCCGTAGTTGGAAAAGCGATCCCATAGATTCGCTACAGAACCATGACATATATCAGGGGCTACAATCGCTTACGATAGTCTGTCTACCAAGTGAGTTGTTTTCTATAGGAATTCTTCTTCCTAGTCACCATTCGAGCAATTTAGAACCCCAACGTCCTTAACGACACCTCTCTTCATAGCTCGCTGAGTGAACCTAAGCCTTCTGAAGAAGCTGAAAGCTAGCGTCCACGTTTTTACTTTTATAGAGCGAGTTTTGATTAAAACTCATATTTTATAATAATGGCATGCATTGCAAATGGCACGGAACTGACATATAACGTCCATCGCCTAGACTTATCTTTGGCTTTATTCCGCTCCACTAAAACGCTATTGGTCGTTTAATGATGAATGACCAGTCCTGGCGTAGTTCCAGGCATGTGTTACGGTGCGTTCACGCGTCGCTTCTTAGCATATTGTTCATAATGCGTCGATAGGCACAGCTATTATGAACGGCTCTATAGTTTTATACTCTCATAATTTTAATTATTTTTTCATGATATATTTAATTATATAAAAATACCCACTCCTAGCACAAGCTTTTCGCTTATTTGGAGGGGAGAGGAGAATATAAGTCAAATTTAGCTGTTATAAAAAAAAAACAAAAGGAATTCCAATAATGCCTGATAAAATAAGAAATAGCATTGATACAGATAATAATAGGTATGGGTATATTTTTTGATAATTTTAAACACAAACATAATGATGAGGAACCGATTTTGATTTGGTGTTTTTGTTTGAAAGGTGAATTAGTCGGGAGTGTTCTTAGCTATGTTTGATGAAAATCGGTCCAAGATGGTCGCCGCCACAAAATGGCGGATTACATATTTCTATTTTAACGATTACTGACTATTAAGGATGTTGTAACATGTCGGGGGTGTTTTAAATTTTTAATTTACACTTTTTAGCTTTATATTTTACAAATAAATTAAAAAAAAAAATAACAAACCGCTACTCTCAAACCTCACCCGGAAATGATAGGAACATTGAATAAAGCTGAAATTTTCTCGTTAACAGGGGTGAGAGCGCCTCTGTCTCGCGGTTCGCTCATTATTTGATTCACGGAGCATCTGTCATCACTTTCCCTAATCGCGATTAGGGGTTGATCTCGTCGGTGACGTGAACGCTTCATTAGAAATTCTGCAAATAAGCATGTTAACATTTAACATGTGTCACTGAGTACATCATGCGCGAGAAATATACTGTGCCTTTTGTCGTGTTCACCCTCCTTATATGCGCTTTTAATATGTACACTGACATAAAATTTATTTGTCACGACGACGGGATATAGATATTGCATTTTTTTATTCATATTTTCTAGGCAAGCGCGCTCCAACCTAGACTTCATCAATGCTTTACATCATTGATTGTCGTCAAACGCAAGCCTATCTCATAATAAAAAAAAGCATTAGTATTAAGCCTCAATAGCTCAATGGTTAAAGGGGTGGACTGAAAACTGGAAGGTCGCAGGTTTGATCCCCACCCGTTGCACTATTGTCGATGCCTACCCCTTGCACAAGCTTTCTGCTTATTTGAAGGGGAGAGGAGGATATTTGTCAACTTCAGCTTGGCTGATATTCTTAAAAAAAAAATGAAAATTGTTAATGAATGTCAAATAATTAAACTGTAATTAATAAATTAATCAAAACTGCGCGTAAAAAGCAATGGTCATTGGTCAGTCCCCTTTTTCTGCAAAAAAATCCAGGATCTATAGAATATACCCATAATATTATGTGCAAAATTATCTTTTCCAGTGTCAGATTCCATCTAATATTAAATACAATACTATATACAGGTTGCACGAAATGACAAAAGCTGCATCGACTCCCACTGACGCTATATAGGTTACACAAAACTCCCCAACCTTTGTGTAAGAGAATAGAAAACCCGCACGATTGGCACAATTAAAGATTAAACCGTATTCATTGCAGGTGCTCAACAGACGGCAAGCTGGCGCACATAAGTGAGTATTACGCTCGTTACAATGAGTTTTATCGCTTTCGGGCCAGCGAATAAAGGCGTGCCGGGTTCTTATCGCAGGTCTGTTTGAACCCGTTAATTGTTATTTCGCTAACGTTTCGCTCGAGGAAGTGTGGAGGTCCTTTTGTTTTGTGTCTGGTTGCTTTATAAAGTTAGACTGCAGTTAAGATTTTGCACATTTTTTTTTTGTTAATCGATGATAAGTAACCCCTTGCCTTCGATCTCACCTGATGGTGAGTGACGATGCAATCTAAGTTGATATTGGGCTACTTGGAAAATATGTTCAAATTAGGCCTATGACTCTTAAATGACAAGTCAAGACTCCACCCCTGGTTTGGGAAGCAGATTCTACTGAGAAGAGCCTTCAAGAAACTCAGTAAGTAGTTGTTCTTTTCAAAACAAAATATAACAATAATATGATAGTTAAAATTAAAACTCATACCCTAATCGGTTTCACATCGTACCGGAACGCTAAATCGCTTCGGGTACGTCTTTTGGTAGGGTGTAACTGTTCAAAGCCTCAGCCTTATCTGAATCCCACATACACAATAGTAGTAGTAGTTTATCAGAGCCACTGTAAGCAGAGAAAGGTTCATGAAGTCATCATCTTGATCATTTTCATCATCAGCTAAAGCTTGTTGATTTTTTTATCATTCTTTCTTTAAAACCAAAAATAGTATCTACAACAGGCCTACAACAGTGTTCCAGAAACACGTAGTAACTATGTATATTGGACCAAAAACCTCAACCACATCTGGCTTAACGTAAGCAGCTTAAAAACTGAATCAAATATTCGCCGAAAGATTTTCGGTAAATTTCTTTCTTTTCGGCGTTGATACAGAAAACCAAAGATATAACAAAGTATCGTGCTGATATAATAGAAATCAGAGTGAAAATGAATGTGATATTTAATGATTAAATGAACTTACCTGTACGTGAAGTTCAATCATAATTAATCGAAGGGCTTCGTTCGAAGATAGCTTTTGCCCGCGACTTCGTCCGCGTGACTTAGGTTACTGTTTTCCACTGGTAACTTTCCTTGCCATCAAAAAACCTGTTCAATACAAAATATATATGAGAAATTTTTTCATAATTTTTTTTCCTCAATTTTCTAATGTTATTTTTTTATAGTTATTCTGCTATTCGGGATGGAGACAACAAATCAAAAACCATTTTTTACATGACTTGGAGACTGACATAGGCTACCAGCTGTTACTACAAAACAGAAGATTTAAGCGGGATTTTTAAACATCTGCCTCCACATAGAAGAATTTGCGGGCGAAAATGGTCGTAATGGATAAATCTGTTTATAGAAAAATACTTTAATTTTTTTTTATCAAATGACAGCTTGACTGCAATCTCACCCTCAAATCTTTTACTAGGAAAGTAGGTTAACCTGAAAGGGTTTTTGGAATGAATTCTCATAATATATCAATGACTGTCAGACAAAAAAAAACAAAAGGGTTTCCACCGTACACAGCTGATGTACGTTTTTAAGGATTTATACAAATAGTATTTGCGTTAAGCCCCCGCTAATATCATAAGAGGAGAAAGTTTCCCACGTTTGTCGGAGTTTAAAAGAAATACGGGGAAAGTTTCCCCAGCCGGCGTGAGTTTATTGACTTTACAGGATTATTGAACGTATTCTACTGCATATTTACACGAACGTACGATTAAGTATTAAAATTTCTTGTGTTTTACACAAATAGTTTTATATCTACGTTACCTGATTCATCCCGCCTTTCTTTGTTTCTAAAAATCCTTTCTAAGCCAGGGTCTATAACATATTATGGAGAAAACCGACATGTCACCAACTGTGCTGTCTTCAAAAATAAAAAACCGACATGTCACCAACTGCGCTGTCCTCAACATATGTGCATCACGGGTGCCTTGGTAATAAACCTGGCCCTGGTTAGCGGTCTCCAGGCCAGCCGGAAAAAAATGCGTTTATATCGTACGCAGATACGAGTACACGTGTTAACCACGGTCGTTGGAGGGAGGTTGAGCGTGCGTGATAGACTATGCGAAATGGAAGAGACTTAGGCTGACATCTATAGACAGCTTAGACTTAAGACAGAGTTAAAACAGGACAGATTTATGTCTCGTTTAATCTCTATCTTGAGTCTGAGCTGAGTCAGAGCACGCTCTTTAGGTCTCAGCATTAGGGTCACAGTGGACCCTGACATAAACCGAGATAACCACTAGAAGAAAGAAGAGAGAAAGCTAGCTTATTTGAATAAGGAACATTTCGATTTCAAAGTAAAGCATAAGTTGAATGCAAAAGTTTTTCGTGTAGACGGAAACAGACTGCCAGTAATATAAAACTACAGTTGGTTTTGCGTAAAGTTAAATAAACGATCTGTTAGTTTGACAGCGACTCGCGGCCCGCAACCGCGCAACTTTGCGGTTAAAGTGTGACAATCAATATTTAAAAGTAAACCCGTCGGGAATCGACGAAGGCGAATTGATTGCTTTGCGGGTATAAGCTATGGATAGAAATAGTTTCGCTCGACTATAAGACAGTTGCACTTCAAGCGTTTAAAAGATCAGGTTAAGGTTATGAATAAATTGGACCACCAACAAGGAAATTATTTAAAAATCCGACTGCGTTTAAAATCATTTAATACAAGTATCTGTCACACATATCTTCCCACTAATATTATAAAGACGAAAGTTTATGAGAATAGATGGATGGATGTTTGTTTTCTTTCACGTCACAACGAATAAACCGATTTGGTTGTAGAACAGAGATGGCTCATATCCAGTATTAACAAATAGGCTACATTTTATCCGCGGGATTCAAAAGTCTATAATTCGCGCGTAGGAAGTTGCGGGCACCCGCTAGTATTACAATATGTCACAGTCATGTCCACAAAAATTAAATAAAAACAAATTCACAGTAGGTACTCAGCAGTTCCCTGTCAAGCATGTTATACTTCATAATATAGAAATAACAGCCGCAAGCAAAATCTAGACAAAAAAAATGGATTATACCCGCAAGGCGGTTGGAGTAATTCCAAATAAAACGGTACAAAGCTCACGTGCCTCTAAATCCATTCCGCTCTACGACGAATCTCGACACGGTCGTCGGTCGTGTGAGACGCTCGCGGCGAGACAGTTTTCATTTACTACCTTTGTTTGGTAATCTTTTGGCGTAGTAACTGCATAGCACTCTTACAAATAACTTCTTTTAGTTTTAAACTAGCTTTTTCCCGCAGCTTCGCACACGTTAAGTTCGATTTTTCAAACCCCTATTTTATCCCTTAAGGGGTTGAATTTTCAAAAATCCTTTCTTAGCGGACACCTACGTTATAATAGCTATCTACATGCAAAATTTCAGCCTGATCCGTCCAGTGGTTTGAGCTGTGCATTGATAGATCAGTCAGTCAGTCAGTCAGTCAGTCAGTCATCTTTGCCTTTTATATATTTAGAAGATTAGATGACACGTCCGACCATCTGCTGCTTATGTAGACACATTGTTGTGGAAAGTGGCTAGCTTATAATCGTGGCTGTATTATATTTTGTTTTGTATTGTAATTATCTGTTGTGTGTCTGATAAATAAATAAATAAAAATAAATAAATAGTTTGAAGTATTCGACTATATGTTGTAGTTTTTGTGTCTTTTCGGCGTAACTCTGTTTACAACTTCCTAGTGTACTCTTAACTATATAGCTGGATTGCAATATTTCATTACTAGATCAATCTAGCTTCATTGTTAGTTATTAAAATCATATTTTTATAGACTAAACTAGCTGTTGCCCGTGACTGCATCCACGTTGAGTTAGGTTTTAAAAAATCTGTTTCTCTTGTAAAAAGCGTTTATTTAGTGCCGATTTCACCAACGTCGAGGGACATTTAGCCGAGGAAAAATGGGCATTCTGATAGTATTGAAAATCTGCCTAAATATCTTTACGCTCGGATAAGACTTATTTTTCATTGGTAAATTTGACCCTCAAAAAACGCTTTTGCTTTCCCATTTTTTTAATCTACATTTAATTACACTACATTAACATGGCACAAAAAACATGTGAAACATATATTTAATATATGAAACGATAATTGTTGCCTTTGATAATAAACTCTCTAGATAGAGTAACGGCGGCGCAAAAGCGTCGATAAAAATTAAGGAGAACTTTTATCCCTAAAAGCGTTCACCGCACCTCAGTATCAATTGTAACGTCAAGTGATACGAACGTGCGGCTTATTTTTTGCGATAAGTTATTTTGCTGAAAATGGCAAGTTGTGTTATCAAAGTTTGCAGAAATTACAAAGGACGGTTAAAATAAACTAACAAAATCTCCTACCACACGTAAGTAACTAAAAACTAATACTTTTATACGAAAGCAAAACTAATAATTTGATACTTTTTTTCACAAGGCCATCGCGTCATTTTGTGGTGTTGCCAGTCTTGGATTGGAAATTTCCTGGTATAGTTGTCTTTAAAGCCGTTGTATGTTAATTTTTTACCCGACTGCATCAGCAGGATGTTGCGTTTATTATTATTATTATTTCCGCGATTTTAAGCATCGGGGTTTTGCGATTTGTGAAGCTCTGTACAGGGGTTGAATGCTACACTCCAATCATATTCAAATGCCGCTAAGTTAATAATAATAATGTCCTCCCAACCGATTTCGGCAACGGCAACCAATCTATTATAGTGCTCAAGTATGTGTGCAAACACAATCACAGGTGCACTATTCCGCCATGTTGAAATTCTTTCTCATTGGATCGATTTCGTTCAAAATCGATATTTAGGCTTTCCTGGGGCCAAGAAAGAGGAAATGGTTGCCAAAATTTTAAAAAGTCACCGCCATATTGGAATTCTTTGTTATTGGACCGATTTTGATCAAAATCGATATTTAAGCTTCCCTGGGGTCAAGAAAGAGGAAATGGTTGCCAAAATTTTAAAAAGCCGCCGCCATATTGGAATTCTTTGTTATTGGACCGATTTCGTTTAAAATCGATATTTAAGCTTCCCTGGGGTCAAGAAAGAGGACATGGTTGCCGAAATTTTAAAAAGTCGCCGCCATATTGGAATTCTTTGTTATTGGACCAATTTCATTCAAAATCGATGACACCTGGTTGACACCAGGGAAGCTTAAATATCGATTTTGAACGAAATCGGTCCAATAACAAAGAATTCCAATATGGCGGCGGTTTTTTAAAATTTCGGCTACCATGTCCTCTTTTTTGACCCCAGGGAAGCCTAAATATCGATTTTGAACGAAATCGGTCCAATAACAAAGAATTCCAATATGGCGGCGACTTTTTAAAATTTTGGCAACCATGTCCTCTTTCTTGACCCCAGGGAAGCTTAAATATCGATTTTGAACGAAATCGGTCCAATAACAAAGAATTCCAATATGGCGGCGACTTTTTAAAATTTTGGCAACCATGTCCTCTTTCTTGACTCCAGGGAAGCTTAAATATCAATTTTGAACGAAATCGGTCCAATAACAAAGAATTCCAATATGGCGGCAACTTTTTAAAATTTTGGCAACCATGTCCTCTTTCTTGACCCCAGGGAAGCTTAAATATCGATTTTGAACGAAATCGGTCCAATAACAAAGAATTCCAATATGGCGGCGACTTTTTAAAATTTTGGCAACCATGTCCTCTTACTAGGCCCCAGGAAAGCCTAAATATCGATTTTGAACGAAATCGGTCCAATATCGAAGAATTCCAATATGGCGGTGACTTTTTAAAATTTTGGCAACCATTTCCTATTTCATGACCCCAGGGATGCCTAAATATCGATTTTGAATGAAATCGGTCCAATAACAACGAATTCCAATGTGGCGATGACTTTTAAAATTTTTTTCAACCATTTTATGGCCCGAGGGACGACCCCCCCCTCTATTCCTTTTACTGTTATAATTTTAACTTTAGATCATGCAAATAGATAAAACTCTGAAATCTATGATCTAAAGTCGTAAAAACGCTTAATCTCGCGATTTGATATTTTTGCGACCAGAAATCGCCAAAACGCGATGCAGTCAAAAAAACGCTGACTTTCGCTACTTTTAGTATCTAGTATCGAACACGTTTTAGTTGGGAAAACGCGATGTAGTCTTAAAAATGCCAACTGCTTCCGCTAAAATTAGTCTGCCTCTAAAGTTGTCTTTATAGTAGCTGTAAAATATTATTCGACAATTAAATTTAAAAATAATAAAAGAAGGTGAAGCCACCTCTTAACCCTAGTATTTTTATAAGTCGACACCATAAATTAAATAATAAAATATATATTTTTTTAAATACGTTATTGGCTTTTATTTGATAATATTTTTCTATACATTACAATAAAGTAAAAAAAAAAAAACATTTTAATATTCTAACACAACACAACAGACATATAAACACACAATTGAAAGCACCATAGTAAAATATTATAATTTATATTATTATACAAGGTGTTAGTTAATGTCCCTATCCTACCGAAACCCATAAGTTGGGGTCGGTGTACAGATACATGAAAAAATATCATGAGACGTGTAGCTCATATCCTGGCCAAGTTATGAGGACTTCAAAAATTCACCATAAATGTATAGGTGGCAGCCCTTTAAAACAGCTGATTCAATGGCGATGAACTGCCAACGATAAAACTATGAATGAATGTGTGTAGGCCTACAACGTACTACTTGTTATGCTATAACGTTGCGATAAAATATTCCAGATGCGATACCTAACCATTAATCGGCATGCAATTAAACCTGTAACCTGTAGTATTGTTCAGTAGAGTGAAAACCGATTAGAAATCTTGTATTTTTGCAAGAATATTCCAGACTACTTTCGGACTCCGTAAGTTAAAGTCCGTACCTACGTAGTCCATAAAGTGACTGCCGCCTCTTTCTTTGCAGGTAATTAATATCTCGTTAATTTGTGTTGTGGTTTTGATTAACAATTACTGTATGTGAATGAACGAATGAATGTGTGTGATATTTTTAATAATAAATCAATTTCAAAACGATACAATAATTATTATTATCGCTTGCAGTACAGTGCTAGTTTTAGTTCCTTTACCGATGCCGCGTACGTGGGCGTGGTTTGAATATTAAATACGTCGAAACACCGTAAGGGCGCGCCTTCACTGAGGACATTGTAAAAATCATAGACGTCGCGACCACAACGCACCGTGGAAATGTCCTCTGTGCACCATAAAACCTGCGATGCGACGATGTACTAACATTCTAGCGGTATCCACACTTCCCAGCGTGTGCATGTCAAGATGATTAATTACGATATCGATTATCTGATTTCCTTGATTCAGGAACCTCCTGTCCTTTGGGAGAAACCAGTGGAAGAATACAAAGATAAATTTCCAAAAACAAGCGTGGAAGGAAGTATGTAAATGTTTACATCTCAATTTTGAGGAGATGAATACGCAGTAGGTACCTACTTTCTTTTGTGTTTTTTCTTGATGCATCTTAACGCAAGCAGAAGTAGTATTTAGTGCGGTCCATGTCTCACTAGAAAGTAAAATAATGGTAAGAGTTTACTCGTACGATGTCCTATGCGATGAAATTTTTCGTTGCGTAAACGCAACCGCAAATCTTGTGTGTAGCCTCGCCTTTACTCGCGGGGCGGAGTCAAAGAATTCTTGGAAATAGTGTAGGGGACCAAAGTGTTTACGTCTTTAGGAATTTTGCCTTTACCTGGGGAAAAACAACACAAAATACTTGTATTATACAAGATTTTTGCTTAACTATTTTTAAAGGAATTGATGATAATTGCGAGTGCATTTAATAATTTTGGAATCTAACAGTAACTACCAAATGTTAGGTAAATTCTTGAGATAAAAATGTGGCTTTTCAAATGTAACACTTTTGTTAATAATTATTTTTTAAATTGCTACCTAAAGCAGTATTCAGTTTTTCATTTTACAAGTTATTTGCCAAAAGAAAGTCAAAATCTTTTTTCTTCTTCTTCAAGGACTTCTAGGGAATTTTTTTTGAGGGAAAACGGGTAAAATCAAAAGCATGAGTGGTAACACTCGTTTTGAACTTGTTGTTATGTCTCCAGTTAGGGTTTCCAAAATGTTTTTTTCTTAATTAATTAATTAATTTTGTATGAAAGTTTTTGATAATTAATTTTCACTTTTTACCACCGCCATTGTGTTTATAGGGTCAAAGTGCATGGGTGGTTGCTGGTAAGTTATACACATTAACAAACACCTTGTATTATTAACATAATATTACAGTTTTCCCCATTTTATCGGGATAGATTCATTAGCTGGTAACTCCAAGATACAAATGACGCTAGCGTAAGACATAGGCATTGCTAAGCGTGTGTGCGTGCCTCACGCATACGCGCTCATTAACGCTGGCCTGTTTTTGTCGCATCGCTCATTGCGTGAGGCGGTATCTAGATAATCTAAGATTGTTGCTTACATTCAAGAATACTTACATACCTGTAGGTACCGACATAGTAAAAATATACAATTAGTTATTAATTCTGTCTTCTTTCACTCTTTCAAAATATTTGTACAAAAAACAAACACAACAACAACAAAGTGTTACAAAGGTATCTCATCAGTAAAGCAGCCAGCTTTAATTTATCTTAGGACAACAGTCTATCAGCAATCAACTCGGATACGCCGACGTTCAGTTCCTCATTTCGATACTCAAAGACTAGACTCATTTTGATTGTCTCGAGCCTTGCCGAGATCGATCTATAATAATTGTAAGCTGGTGCAGTGCTACTTGTTGAATATCTCAGGTAATAATTGTAGAAACATTAGTAGATAGTAATTTATTAACCCACAAAAAAAGGAGGAAGTTCTCAATAAGGGTAAATCGCTCGCTTCATGAGAATGTGTAGATTGATCCTATGCAGTTACACTAAAAAACTTTAAGTAAAAATAAAAAATAAAAATATTTTTAAAAAAACGACTTCCGAAGAGTTCCCTCGATTTCTCCAGGCGGTTTGACTTTTTTTGACATTTTCAACAATTATCGTTATATTTCAATCAATTTACACAAAACCTTAACATATTATGCACTTAAACCTTCCTCATGAATCGCCCTATCTATTGGTGAAAACTGTATGAAAACTTGTTTTGTAGTTTTTGAGTTTATCGCGAACAGACAGACGGATGCAGCGGGGGATTTTGTTTTATAATAAGTACACGCAGATCATAATCAACTAACATAAGTCCAAAGCTGAACAAATGTCTCTAAAAAGTCTTGTATACGTGTCTTTACATAAAATATTGTCTCCTCTAATAAGAACGGCTAACTTTGATTATGAAACATCACAAGGGCCGGTCTAATTGACAGTTCTGTGAGTAATCCAGTTAGACAGCACTTTGCGAGATTAGAATCGCCGCAGTACCTACCGAAACACGAAATCACGAATCACTAACTTGCTCAAACTTTCTGGCGCAGTAGTTAGCATACCCACTCACCTTTAAATGTATTTTGGGCTCCGTTCACACTCGGGTTATATTATTAACTAGATGATGCCTGCGACTTCGTTCGCTTGGATTGATTTTTTGGATTCCCGCGGGAACTCTCTTATTTTCCGGGATAAAAATGTGCTAAATTTCAGGCGTCGCGGCGTGATTGAGTAACAAACATACATCCAAACTTTCGCATTTATACTATAGATTAATTATTATACTAGCTGACTAGCTGATAATAAGATAATATAATGTTATAATGCGATAGCTTTTGCCCGCGACTTTTGCAGCTTAGAGTTTTAAAAAGTCGCGGATTCCTTCTGAACTTCCGAGGTAAAAGATAACATTATGTCACTTTACAAGTCATCAACTATACTTATAGAAACATTCATATCAATCCGTTGCTCTGTTGCTGCACGATTGAAGGACAAACCGAGACACATTTAAATAGATAAAAAAATAAATAAACATTTATTCAGCTCACATATAAATAAAAAGTTACATTTGAGTGTAGTGTACTGTAGATTTCAGCCTTAGTGTAGGCTGAAATCTACAGACCGTACCCCCACTCCGCTCAGACTCAAGACAGAGCTAAAACGAGACAGATTTATGTCAGAGCATATTTTTGTGTCTCGTTTCAACTCTAACCCTAGTCCGTGCTGAGCCAAAGTACACTCTATAGATCTCAACATTAATCTATGACATAAAGGTATGTATTACATAAAAAAAACATGCGTGTTAGAGCTGAAAATCTTAAATATATGAAAGTAAAAGGTGACTGACTGATTGACTGACTGACTGATCGATCAATGCACAGCTCAAATCATTGGACGGATCGGGCTAAAATTTGGCATCTGCTAAGAAAAGATTTTTGAAAATTCAACCCCAAAGAGTGTAAAACAGGGTTTTGTAAAATCAAACTCGACGTGAGCAAAGCCGCAGGAAAAAGCTAGTTTATAATATTAGTATTTTAATTTCCGACTAGTCACGTGTAAAATCCCGCCTCGTGCGTTCATTAATTTTGTAACAATAAATATTTTGTACCACAATTGCAAAGGTCGTTGGTTCGCGTGGAAACCTTAGCTGTGCTAAAGGCGTGAAACCGTACCGGTGCGTTGCCGAGCGCTCCACAGTCTACTGTAATTGGAGCGATTTCATGAACAAGATGAAAATAATGAATAGACAAATAGATAAATTAATACGGCTAGCTCATGCCCGTGATTTATTCCAAGAGGAGTTAGGTTTTTTAAATCTCGCGGAAACTCTGTTTTTCCGGGATAAAAAGCTTGTGTGTGTGAGAGATTTCGGTTTCTTTTTCAGGGACGTGTGAAAACATCATGAGGAAACTTGTATAGCTGAGAGTTCTCCATAATTTGGTCAAAGTCTACTAGTGGGTTGATGGGTTGGGATGAATGAATAATAAATCATTATTAACCTATTTAATCCATTTACGCATTGAAGTACAAAAAAATAATATTATTATTTGCTAAAGCCTACCTAGTAACCTAGAAAAACTTACAGTTGTAGGCAAGGTGGAGGGGAAAAGACCACGTGGTCGCTCACCTAGCCGCTGGTCGGACCAGATCAAATCACTCACTGGCCTTCCACTTACAACCGCAATTAGAAAAGCCGAGGACTGAACAGACTGGAAGGCTATAGTTACCAACGCCACGAAGGCACTTTCATGTGGACACGACCTTCAGCAATGAAGTGTGCGACCAAGAAGAAGAAGAGAGATTTGCTAAAGCGTGTCTATATACCTAATCAATCAACGTATTGAAGATACAATCTGCTACTGTTTTACTACTATCTACCTACTTGTTAACTATTCACTATGGCTCGTGGACTCTAGTTTGAGATCTAATAGAGCGTGTTTATAAGCTTGATTTGAGTCAGAGTTAAAGCAGAACACACAAATATCGTGAAATAAGTTTGTCTCGTTTTAATTATGTCTGGAGTTTGAACAGAGTTAGAGTGCCATTTATAGATTTCAGTCTTAGAAATATATAGATAATATTACACCATTGTAAAAACATTGTAGATTTGAAATTCATCAAATGCTTTTTTAAAAGATACATACATAAATGCAGACATGCGATCGCGGTCAAGCAAAAATTTATCACCCATAATAAAAAACACATTGTACCGACTCTATAAATATTTATTATTTTTTTACATCGGGCAACGCACAAATTGAATGGCAAACGTTTGTTTTGCACGACCGCATTAATACCACTCGTAAACGCGATTATCGAATAAAGGCGCTCCAAACAAGCCATCAATTTCAATAAAATGATGATTGAGGACAAAAAAACCGTCATCCATCACCCGTGTCATTTTGACAGCGCGCCGGGGTGACCACACGCTCCTCAGTCCGTACCCTCGGATATTTGAGAGGCGTTATTAAAAAATACCTCACTTAGGGCGCGCGGCATTCAACTCGGAACAATATTGACTCGTATTGTTTGCTTTATTGTTTTTGTGCTTTTGAAAATATGATAATAATATTTAAAAAAAAAAACATTTTCAAAAAACCGATTTCCAACGCCACTTAAATGTATAAAATAATTTTAGTTTGTACACGTATGTTGAAATCCAGCCTCCAACTCCAAAGATATTCATAGAATCATCACCAAATGGGACCAAAGGGAAGGGATTTTAAAATAAAATCGCTTGCTTAGATAATACTTTTCTTTCACGACGATAGATGCCACAAAGTGCACTGCAGTGGTTTGCGGCGTTTTGTTACAGCCGCACGATACGCTACGACATCGTATCGCTGATATTTTGTTTGTGTGGAAACGCACGACGTCGCAACAGCCGCATGGCTCACAATCCGATTAAATCATTAGTTTGGTGCCGCAACGCGACATGTCGCACCACCCTTAGAGGTTAATAACAGACGCGTTAAGTTAAAGCATTTCAAACCAACTCAGAACACCGCATCTATATTTATGAGTACGTACCTACAAAATGTTTCCTAGAAAGAATTCACAACAATGTGAAACAAAAAACGTCCCGCCCCGGGCTCCTGCGACCGTGTCAAGATTCATAGCAAAAGTGGAAAGGATTTAAAGGCGCAAGGGTCATGTCGTTCTGAACAATTTATGTCAACAAAGCTACGTACTTATACTGCTTCTGGCTTTTGTCTGCGACTCCGATGTATTTTATTTCTCATAAATTTCATGCTTGAGTATTTAGCACAAAGAGAGTCATATTAACGTCTTTTTGGCCGAATATCAGTCAGTGCCCCCAATCTAGACTAGCCACGAGATATTAGAGTGCATAAAACCATATGCACTCTTTTTTCAATCTCATAATGGTTTGGGACGGTAATCTGACACTGGAGAGATAAATCATGCTCAAAGCCATCGTTGGCTTAACGTCGCCAAGGTATGGGGGCTATATTCCATGCCTTACTTGGACACTGCTAACCCGCCAACTCTAGAATCTGGCAGAGAATTATTTAGCAAAAAACCTATTTTTCATGGGAAATCATGATCCACAGCCAAACATAGCATGTTCGCCACTACACCAATAAAGCAATCATGACAAAACATCCCAAAAATGAAAGTTATCTACATGTGTTCGGATCTAAGCATTTGTTTCAATATTCAACAAATTCGCTTCGTTCACGATATATCATACAATTTAGTTTCATGTTCAGTGGACAGGCAGCCTAGAAAGAACCTAACGTTTAATTGAAAGAGAAAGCGTAAAATTAGAACATACCTTTTATTCATTGAAAAAGTTGTCAACTAACGTCCATTTTTAAGCCAGCGGCCATTTGTAATAAAAGTAAGTGAGATATTCGGAAAATGTGAATAATTTTCAATTTTGCGACGTGAAACAAAGGACGATGGGTAATAATTAATGATCCCATCAAAATCCTTTAGATATAAAGCCTTTGGCCCATTTCCCAGGCTTTTATACATCAGAGCTGCTTTGTCCGGCTGTTGCCTGTATCGGTCGCTGCGTAACTGGCATGCCATTTGGATGGCTGGCGAGTTTGAAACCAATCAATACGGTATTAGAAAGGCTGTTATAGTCTAATAGTTAAGACTTAGGTCTTCTTTTAGGAGCTCGGGAATCTAATCCTTTTCCTAAGTTAACAAAAAATTAATTTAAAAATCAGTCAAAATATATTGATAGAAGGACACCTCCTTCTCTTTGCGGCATTCCATGAAACTCCAGGAAAAATAAAATTATTTTGTCATACAAAGATTCTATCAGCAAAGTCTTTGCAATAAAAATGTGTACTGTTGAGTTAACATCTCCTGAGATGCTAGTGTTGGAGCGACCCTATATAGGGTACGAAGAGTGTAGTATTTTGGAGGGTTTATTTGGCGTTGCGTTGTTCCTGTATTTGTTCTACTACCTACTGGAAGAGCGGCAGTGTACAGACCGAGCGACACGTTGCACCATACAGATATTTTTTGGTTTGGCGGATTACAGCAAAAGAATTTTATTTTTTCTTGATTGCAATTTTATATTAAAAAAATGTAAAAGTTTTCATCTTGCTTGTTTCTAGTCCATTAATATATGCTCCATTTAGATTTTCACAGTTTTCCTGTATGTCGGTCGACTTCAATCGTTGACATTTCACAAAACATTTCACGAATACTTCTTTAAATGGCATAATGCTTTCGCTGTAATTTTGTTGCTGTTAAAAATGCTATGAGTATTTTCATTACTAAACTTTATAATCTAATAGTAAAGTTGTTTCATAAAAGCAGTGAAACTGAATTTTTACTGTATCTGCATACTGAATATTTAATTTAACATTATTGAGAAAAAAATACGAAACGGAAAAACGAAAATTGTTTACTATCCCGTTTCAAAATGGACAAGTTTTTGTTGATAGTTTATTCGTAAAACGATAATAATAATGATTCTTTTTGTTTTGCTAAAAAGTACTGCATAAATTCTTCTCACATTTTTGCTCAAAATCAGGATAATTCTAGAACTTTAAGCCAGAAAAAAATGAAAATCACCCGTCAAAGTCATGACGCAGGAACAAAACAAGGAACAAAGCCTCAAACCAAGTCGAGCATTTTTTGCGTAACTCACTTACGACTATTCAATTTGGGCGGGTGTATTTTTGAATCAATTTCCCGGTCGACTTGTCACATTTGGTTCGCGAGTGTTCGTGCGTGTAGTTTCATGACACCGCGACGCGTCCGTAAGGCGGAAATGGCGAAAATATTAATTTCGCATCAGGAAAATGCGGAACGCGAAGGGACGTCGATAAAATAAGCGAATAGATTTAGAATTGACTGTACAATTGACTTTACGTCACAATAATGCATAGGCGCACAGGTGCTATTTTACTGGCTAAATTTTTCTCAAATACTTATAGATATTTATTTTACTTACTTAGTAATAACGAGTATAATACAAGAAAAAGAAATGATTATGGTCAAGGAGATACATTTTTGAGATGTCTACCATAGACCTTAGGGTAAAAACATGCTGAAGATGCCTTCTTTGGCATGTTTTAACCGTAGGGACAAGGTGTAACCTGCGACAAAATTATGAAAATTATACTTTTTTTATTAGATTATTTTTATATTTGTTACATTCTTACGAGTGAAAATAAAATAGTGAATAAGGCAGTGTCTAATTAATTTGGAAGTGCGGTATTACAATACACCCAGACACCATATTGGATACTGCAAAATAATAATTAATTTTCCATCGGCAAAAATAAGGTATGCGAAAGGGTAGGTATCGATAAAACGTAGCATATCGTGTGCGAACTGCGAAATATGTGGAGCTTACCGGGGTGTGAAATTAATTTTACATATACATGGCACCTTGTACTAACTTTTTGGGTAATTTTTTTACATTATCCTACGCTTTTTTGTATATTATAATTATATATCGACCAGGTATTAAGAAAATCACATACGGAAAGTTTTGGTTCGGTTGCTAAATTACTAAAGGTCCTCAAACGAATTATTATAAATTTATAACAAATATTTTTTGAGAGTGATGTGGACTAGTTGCGCCACTTCATAAAATATCGATAATAATAATTCTTACTAGATGATGGCCGTGACTTCGTTCGCATGGATTGAGGTTTTTCGGATTTTTGCGGGAACTCTCTTATTTTGCGGGATAAAAAGTAGCCTATGTGCTATTCCAGTCTACAGTCTATCTCTATGCCTTTCAGCCAAATCGGTTCAGTTGTTGTGGCGTGATTGAGTAACAAACATACTTCCAAACTTTCTCATTTATAATATTATATACCTAATATATAATAGGAATAGGATTATGTAACGTTAACCCAAGTCTGTCCATATATGTAAGCATTTAAGTATATTTTTTCTTTTATTATAGCTCTAAATTTACTTCTACGACGTATGAGAGTGAGCGCGAACTTTTGTGTTCGGTATAGCCCTTTGTCCCTACGGGAAATTCCCTCAAAGGTCTACGCCATGATTTATAGCTTCAAGGTTCAGCAGGCAGTGGTCTTCGGCGGGTCGTGGATGTGCCACTCGCATAAGATCTATTCGTTTCTTGTTAACCCATTTATATTGAAATGAATAAAACCGAAATGTTTACTATACCGTACTAGCTGACCCGACAGTCATTTTTCTATTGGATAGAATCAGGCGTTACTTTGTGAAAGTTCATGATTAGCAAGAAAAGACTATAATTATTTTGCTATAATCCGCCAACAGAAAAAAATCTGTATGGTCAATCATGCGGTTACAAGCTGAGCACCGCTTACCTCCCCAACTAAGCAAGAAAGCAAAGTTCCCAAGCAAGCAATGCCACCACCACTCACATGCACCACCACACATGACTTTTATACTACTCTCGACGCACGTTTCGCCCCGACACCGGAGCATCCTCAACTTTAAAATACTGTATTGTCTTAGGTTAGTAGGACTAAAACCAATTCGTAGGATGTGTAACGGCCATAACATTAATCCAGTCTGTGTATTTCGCCGTCGTATTTTTTAAATATTGTATCGAATTATTTTTATCCCCGATACAACAAAACCCGCACAGACCTTTTAGTTTTCACTGTGTCACGGGTCATATTATTATATACGATAGAATTCTCGGCAAAGGGTACACTAGGGTACAAAATTGTATGTTATTTATAATAATTCTAGGAAAATATAAACAATAATATTATGTAATTAAACTCAAAAGTACCGCATTATACTACCCTGAAACATGATAATTGTAATAAGGTAAGGTAAGATGCCATAAAATAAATCCCTCACAAACACCGACTCACAAGCATACACACACATGCACACACGTTATCATGGTTGTCTTAATTTATTTTCTCTGACTAATTTTTCTGGCCTTATATTATTGTATTGAAGATAATTTTGTAATGATATTATAAACGCTGTTGATCAAAAATAAGTAACTGAAATAATCATAAAATGAGAATCAATAATATCGTAATATGATATTGCAGATTTTAGACTTGATTCGTGGTTTAATGACATAATTGTTGTTGTAAGTGGTTAATTTATAATCGCGACCACGGTCCATGCAATTGGATCGAAATATCGACAATCCCAACTAAAATAATTACCGTGGTGCGTACTCGTAATATTTTATAACAATAATGATATTGCAGAATTAAATTTAGGAAAATTTAATGTATTTAGTTATCTAACCCACGAGTAGTTAGTCGTAGTAGTTATTCGTAGTTAAATGAGTATATTTATTTACAAGCCCCATTGCACTACAGAAGACTAAAAAACAAACAAACCACATCAAAGCAACACGTAATTTCATCTCAGGCATCTGGATAGCCGAAGGGATATGAGGTACTAAAGTACAAACAATAGTGCTCAACCCCATTCGGGAAACAATATTGACAGCGTTCCCCAGTCTGAATCGCCCAGGGCGAGTAAATCAATACGTCTTTGAAAACATATTGGTAAATTATTTCGTTTAGAATAAACTAGTAGGGCGCGTGGGTGCGCGGCTCGCTAAAGCGAACCGCGTGTTTTCTGTTCACCAAGTAGAACTTCGGGTCTTGATCATTTTTTTCGAAATCTGTATGGCCGCCATCTTGAATTCGCCATTTTGGTGTTTTTTTCAGCTCACTGCTAATTGGATGAGGTTTCGAGTGACTTTTGTTTGAGCAGCCCCCACCTGTCTTTAATATCCTGGCCGTGCTCCTTACCCGTCTTCAAAATCCTCAATCATCAGCTCCCTCCATATTTTTCCTCCGAATGAATTATTGAATTCTATACGAAACCATCAGAAATTTTGAAAAAGAGCCGCATATAGTCTTGCATATATTTTGTATGGAAAAAAATAAATTCCGCCATTTTGAATTTTTTTTCTGTTCATTAAGTGGACCTTCAACTCCTGATCATCGTTTGCCACAAAACCACTCTTCCATCTCTTATACTCTCCGAGATAGACACAAACAAAATTTGTATGGCCGCCATCTTGAATCCGCCATTTTGGAGTTTTTTTTCAGCTCTCTGCCAATTGGATGAGGTTTCGAGTGACATTTGGTTGAACACCCCCCCCCACCTATCTTCGATACCCTGGCCGTGCTCCTCACCAGTCTCCGAAATCCTCAACCATCAGCTCTCTCCATATTTTTCCTCCAAATGAATTTTTGTCCTCTATACGAAACCGTGAGTGAAAAAAATTTTTTCCATACAAAATCTTACAGGAGAGGTGATCAATGAGTCAGTCAGTGAATCAGCACGAGTAGCTATATATATAGTAATGTTTTGTTTACTAGACTATTGATATCACTACTAACAATACAAGTTTGAAAGTTTACCTGTTGTTCCTTATACACACTGATTCACCCGCTGAAGTGCTTACATACTTTGGCATACAATAATCCTTATATTAATAATATATTATAAATGCGAAACTGCGTTTGTTTGTTGGTTTGTCTTTCAATCATGCTGCAACAAAGCAATGGATCGAAATGATTTTTTGCATGGGTATATTTGTGGACCGGGAGAGTGATATAGGCTACTTTTTATCCCGGAAAATCAAAAAGTTCCTGCGGGATTTAAAATAAATCCACGCGAACGAAGCCGCGGGCGGTGTTACCTATTACTAAAATATAATAGTAATGAAATATTGATAAAGAAAGTTTTTTCTCAAGAAAATAAAGATTTTAAAAGTCTCACTCTATCTAGGTCCTCTGGACAGATCTCTACAGGTTGAGTGAATTAGGTTAAATTGAAAATCAAAGGGTTTCCGAGCGAGCGACAAGATAGCCCTTGACTGCGATCTCACCTGATGGTAAGTGACGATGCAGTCTAAGATGGTAGTGGGCTAACTTGGAACGGGTATGGCAGTACGGGTATGGTAGATTCAACCCATATCCCCTAATTGTTTTCTACACACCATCGTGCCGGAACGCTAAATCGCTTGGCGGCACGTCTTTGACGGTAGGGTGGTAACTAGCAATCCCGGGCGAAAGCTAGTTATTAATAATATTTTAAACATTTTGAAAAATTGTAACAGAAATTTTAATAAATAAAATTATAAGGATTGTCTGTGTGACTATACCATCAATGGCATGAATAGGCTCGCTCCCTTTAGGAGCGGTTTCTATACGTTCGATATTGGAATTCGCCGATAAAGGATTGGTCAACCTTTTTACTTGAATTCACCATGCCTTTCGGTATGTGTACATTATATTATATCACTTATATGCCATTGATTCATAGCTTTACTTATGAAAGATATATTTTATTTATTTTATTTTATTCGATGACAAGATAGTCCTTGATTGCAATCTCACCTGATGGTAAGTGACGATGCAGTCTAAGATGGTAGCGGGCTAACTTGGAAGGGGTAAAGCAGTGTATTCATACCCCTATATCTTTCATATGAAAGATATACACTATAAAAACTTTAGTGAAAGTTTCTGTAAAAGTTATTACAGATAAAATCTATGAGAGTTTGCGGCACTGATATTCAACTAAAATTTACGAGCATCTTAAACTTTCATTGATACGAATTTTGATTGTTCTATAAACGCAAACGCAAAACCAAGAAAACCGAAAGCTGCCTTCAAATCTAAACCGCTAAAGCTTTACCACGAGACTTAGTCAGCGAGGAGTTGCGTATTTGAGCTATTGCATAGCTTCTATCGCGGGCCTTGAGCGTGGAGACCGAATCCAGAAATTCCGTAACGAAAATAACCTGACACGGGACTCCTCTCACCGCTAGATGGCGTTGATAAAAAATGCTATGCAATAGCTTTACCGCGGCAGTCCCCGAGTGCCACACGTCTTTTTTTTTAATCCCACGAGAACCCTTGGTCTTCTCAAAAATTTCACTTACCAGGTCCATAGATATTTTACAGTTGAAGACTTGTAAAAAAGCGTGTCGATCTGTCGCTCCACTACAGCGTGATTGAAGGACAAAGGAAGTAGAGATATTAATATAAATGTTTCTTTGTATAGTGCTCAAGAGAATAGAAAGGCGCGCTAAACGATCATTCTAATAATAACTGCATATCTTTTTTTTAATGTATCAATGTTGATCCCATATACTTTTAGATATATTAAAGCGATATAAATAAGTATGTAGCATGAATCGGTATTATCTGAACCTGAAGACTCCAACCGGTGAAACGAATACATTGTATTTTTTTCATTAATCTGAAAAAGTATTCTTCAGAAGTGACCTTTATTCTGATTTGATAAATGAAATAAATAATCCTAAGTTACGTTTTGATTAATGACAATCGCTTACATTTATTTTAAGCTCTTATTAATGGAGTCACAACTTCGTCTGATGTACTTGTTACAATGCAAGCGTGTTTGTTTGTTGGTTGGTCCGTCTATCATGCGGTAATGGATAGATAGATAGATAGATAAAAACTTTATTGCACACAAGAAAGAAACAAAAATAAATAAAACTTAAAACTACGCATGCAAAGGCGGCCTTATTGCTACAATGCAATCTCTACCAGGCAACCATTGGTGATTGGAGTGAGATGATGTCTGAGGGTAGAATGGTGCAACATAAAGGTATATTATCTAAGCAATATACATATTTACACTACATAACAAATAACATAACAAATACTATAATATCTATTTAAACAAATAAAATAAAATAATACATACATACCTATATACAGGGTCACTGGAAATGTGACGCATTCCTTCCAATGGAGTCACGCGCTCACTTGATATTTTCTAGGAATATAAAGAAAAACCTACACAATATCCTAAGAAACAAGGGCTTCCTGCGGGATTTTTAATAATCACAGCTTCACGCGGACGCCCTCGTAATAGTACCTATTACTATAAATGCAAAAGTGTGTTTGTTTGTTGGTTTGTCCTTCAATCTTGCAGCAGCGTATCGCCGTAATTTTTTGCATGAGAATAGTTGAATAGTTGAGGACTTGGACATAAGCTACCATTTATCCCGAAAAAACCGACTCCTGCGATATTTTTAAAAATTTAACTCCCCGCGGTCAAAGTCGCGGGCAATAGCCAGTTATTTACAATACTAGTGGCTCAAGTTTCGTAAGCTTCTCAAAGCAGGAGTTGCTGTTTATCGATGCAGGAAAAAACGCGACTATTTTGATTTGAAAGATGGATAGATACAGGAAAGATTTTTGTTTGCGAAAAATCTTTCTTTCTTCCTAATCTCAAAATCCTTTGATGGAATATTTTTTGTTATTTATTTTTACGAACAAGACAATGCCCTTCTTTACTGTTCTTAATGTTTTATATTTGCTTTTTTATCCTACCACGGCTCGGATTTTCTATTCATCTTATTTTACTAGTTTTAACAATTCCCCGCATTCGTTTTAAGTAGTTAGCCGTAAATGCCTTGATTATTAAGCTATTGCATAGCTTCTATCGCGGGCCTTGAGCGTGGAGACCGAATCCAGAAATTCCGTAACGATAATAACCTGACACGGGACTCCTCTCACCGCTAGATAGCGTTGATAAAAAATGCTATGCAATAGCTTTACCGCGGCAGTCCCCGAGTGCCACACGTCTTTTTTTAATTTACTGCGGTTGAAGCTTATTCTATCAGTCTGCATAGCGCAAAATTTTGCGAGTAAGGATTTGTGAGTTAGAATCTGTAAGCGTTTGCTACGCTCTTCTTAGTAGAAGTGAAATAAAATAAATAACAATTCCTACATGTTATAATGTGGGAAATTTTTAGGTGTGTGTGTGTGCGTTCAAGTTTTGGCTTCGATATTTACACTAAAAGCAAAGTCTAAACCGAGTTTGCGAAGTTTGCGAAAAGGTTTAGGTCACATTTTACGATTATGTTTATTTTTGTCGATTTAACTTCGCCCGTACCTCGCACGTGCGAAGGTGCCAAGAAAAGGAAAACTGGCAAAACTTTTCAAATTTCCCCCCGAAAACTTTGTCCCCTAAAATACCCACTCGTGCTTACACACGCCCTAAAATTTCATAATGAAATTCGCCTTTTAATAAACTGTAGTACATTGATGGCAAAGTACATCTGTGAGATGCGACGTAATGTGTCGTGCAATCTGTTAGAACTCAAATTATTAGCTTTATTATAGTTCTCGTCAAGAGTCCTTACATTTCTTGACAAACAACAATTTAACTTATCGATAGATTAATAAAAAATTGATTGAATAAAGAAACCGGGCGTCTATTCCAGGTATTAAACTTCTAAACTCGTTAAGGTAACGGGTAAAAGCGCGCATTACATGTTACAGCTATACCTACAAACTATAAGTCATAATTAACCGGTCAAATGCCAATCGAATTAGCATACGGAAGGTTCCGTACTAAAAAACGCGGAAAAAAACTCATTTCTAGAGGTCCCTTTCATTTTTATTAATTTATTTTTATTATTTTGTTGTTGTAGCGGCAACAGAAATACACATTCACTGAACAGTCTACCTATTGCGCATCCTGAGATACAGCCCGCTGACATACAGCGAAGGCTTAGTAAGAGGGTCCCGTTGGTTACCCTTCGGGTAGGGAACCTAAACATACAGCTACTGCATGTAAATGTATAAACAACCTAAAGCTCAAACACAAAAAATATTCCCATGACTTTTGAGTCATTGCCTCAAAATGAGTCTTTGCTTACAGATAATGCAAATAGATTTCTGAGTGTAATTTATTTATCGGGGCAAAATATTGTGTCGCGTAATAAATGAGCGCTATCAAATATATTCCTTGGGGTGAGGACTGACGACAAAAGACGGTACCGAAAATAACGATAATAAATGGGATTCGATATTTTAATGACCTCCCTGGCGCAGTGGTGAGTGGTCTGCTGTATCTCGTAAGTATTTTAATGGATTTGAATCTGAAAAAGGTAAATTTTCGAATTCTATTAATATTATAAATGCGAACGTTCCAAACGTTCGCATTTATAATGTATGCATGAATGATGGATGGATAGATGGATGTTTGTTACTCAATCACGTCGTAAGACTGCACCGATTTGGCTGAAATTTGGTACAGAGATAGATTATAGTCTGAAATAACATATAGAATAGGATAGGATAGAAAGTAGCCTACGCCACTCTCCATATTCTCAACTATACCTATTGTAAAAATCACTTCTATTAGTAGCTCTGTTGCAGCTTGATTGCAGAACAAACAACAAACCTACATACCAACACACACGCAAAGTTATAAATCAGTAAGGAAGTAAAGATGAGAATAAGTATGTACAGATTGCAAAGTTTCTAAGTTAAAAGTTCAAGGCGTATTGCAGCGAAGTCCAAACAATGCGAGACAACTCTTCTAAATCATTCCAAAGGAACTTTATCACTGCTTCGCAACAACTAAATAATTTAAAAAATTAAATAATACTGAAATTAAAACTAAATAAAATCTAAATGACATCTACATTAACCATGCTAAACATGACTAGTGTTCCCCTTTCTCCTCCAACTAAGCGTTAATCTTTTCATAGTATTAGGTACGACGATAGTGCAACGGCACGGGTTTGAATTAGCGAACTTTAAGGCTGAAATGTACTCGTATAGACCGTACTCTCACTCGGCTAAAACTCAAGACAGAAGTAAAACGAGATAGATTTATGTCAGAGTATATTTGTGTCTCGTTTTAACCTCTATCTTAACCCTGAGCAGAGTCGGAGCACACTAAAGATCTCAGCATAAGATGTTCAGTCCGCGTCGTGCGTCGTGCTATTGAGGCTTGAATAAATCTAACCCTCACACGAATTAGATTGTTAATAGCGAAATGTTTTCCCGAGCGGTCTGTTATACCCCCTTGGCAATGTACGGAGCGATTTGCTATTCGAATCACGGTCCCCTTCGGCGGGCAGTGAGCGGCAAATCACGCGCGGCACTGTACCCGCTCGCTAAATGAATATTGACATCTAACTAGCAGTGAACGGGTTGAATTGATAATCGCGTGAACTATCATTTGGAAATCGAATCGACTATTTGAAAATTGGAAAATTCTCCAGAGGCACAATCGCTTTTTACTAATAATTAAAATCATAAATTGTTATGGTTGCATTTTTTTGTATAGAAATGGATTGGTCTTTGTTTTTGGCACGTACTTCAGAGTAATGATCAAGAACGATTGAAGTGTGCGTTAAATCGTACTATCCTACTTATATTATAAACTATCCAACTATCCTACTTATATTATAAACTATCCAACTATCCTACTATATAATTAAAAAAACCTTAATCCAAGTGAACGAAGTCGCGATCATCAACTGGTAATCCAATATCATTAGAACGGACAGTTTTACCTTAACTGTCATAAAACAAATCATACGAAAGCTTCAGCGATTTCGCTATACTTTTTGAGGTATGCTACAAGCCTCAATACGTAGCTATATTTTTCATTTTGCCACCCCATACATTTTCTTGAATGTAGCTTTCTTTTCAAATTTCAAATTAAAATAAATACAATGACGAGACTGAGACGCGGGGACCATAACTCATCGAAATAAATAATCTGGAGCACCCCTTTTTAATTATGTAAAATCTGTCCCATTCATTAACGCCTCCCCCGCAACCTACTTCCTCCCCCTAAATATAAATGAAAGAGATAAATACTATTTACCTGAAAATTATGAAACTCCAAAGACAGATGACGCCATATTTTTTTATTTATGCTCGCAATGATTGCCTTATTTTTCGTTACGCTGTCAGAGACTTTGCACTTGAAGACTTTCGCGCGCTTCGCGCAAAACTTCGTTCGAAGCTGTCGCATGGATGAACAGGGCTACAAACAGAATAGAATAGAAATATTTTTTATTCAAATAAACTTTTACAAATGCTTTTGAATCGACGAAACTACCACTGGTTCGGAGTGACCTTCCTGCCGAGAAAAGTCAGCAATAAACTCGGCCTATTCCCGTTGGTGGCACCCGTTCACGAGCATGACGCATGATCCAGCCGTTGCTTCGCTCAACCATATTTGAGGGAAAGTAACAACCCGCACCACACGACGCCACCACAGAAATGTTTAAAGAGAGCATGATATAATTAGGCTACCCAAGTTAAGGCAAGTCAAAAATTGCGGAGCCAGCGGGACCGAAGCTCCATCTCTCGGAAATAGCGCCCTTGAGTCTATTGATTTGTTGTTCAACTTCCGAACTATCTTCGAATCTATTTTTTAGATGAAAACTTGAAAGTCACCTTGCCACCACCCGTGGTGCACTAACCACGCCACTACTAATTTTGATACAATATCTAGAAGTGCAATCGCAACACACAATGATATGTACGCATGTAACGATTGTGACTTGGGGAATATTAGTCATGCTCAGCATAGTTGATATTCTTAAAAAAAAGTTTAAGCTACTTATAGTGACATCTATAGCGACATATCAGAGTTATTGATTTACACCACACCACATTACAATAGAGTTCTCTTAAAGAAATAGATGCCACATTGTTAAGTTAGTTGTATCCAACGCTATTGAACTGCATTACGAATAGTCGTCAAGTGCAAAGGCTTCTAAACCGTTAACACATTTAAGTATACCATCTCATCAAGATCAAGCCAGTTGCTAAATGGACGGTTCTTAAATATTATTAATAATTTTTGAATCTTCGACAAATGGAGAAGATTCTTGTGACTTATAAATTTTTATTATCGCAATATTTTCGGTTATGAAAAGAAGACGGTAGACTTTTTACCGTTTTCGAATTCAGTATTAGAATTTTTATTAGGTCAGTGAGCTCAATTGCCTAATAAAATTTTTCGACGCTCTCATTAGATTATTTTCGTGACACTTTATTTGCACTTTATCAGCTAATTTTATGCGAACGAATTATTCAAAGCCATTACGTGATAAAATGCTGTTTTCACGGAATTCAACGGTGATTGACTGAAAAACTTTTTTCAATTAAGATTCAAGACGTCTGGTATATTTTTAAAACAATTTTGTCAAAATTATGCTCGTAATTTTTCAACTATTAAGCTACATAAAAAGCTTTTTAAAGCAAATAATGTTCGATAGTTAACAAAACTCGCTAAGCTTTAAAACTATTTGAAAAAATTTAAAGAGGTTCTCAGAAAAGCATAATATAAACTTTATTTCAACAAAATAGACTTGCAAAATATCTTAATTGAAATCGTTAAAAGTCTGCTTAATTTACTCGTAGTACCTACAGATCGTAGAGAAATCAAAAGGAGGCTCGTTCAGTAGTTGATTATTCATTTTGGTAGGTTCATTTAAATCTACGTGGGCTAAGACATGTTAATCAGCTAGTTAGCAAAATTAGTCTACTTCTATTAGTTTAATGTCTACATTAAAAGTAGCACGCTTAACGCAACATAATTATGGCAGTATCTAAATGTTAATTCGGTTTACTGAGTGGGTTTGTTTACGCAGTTCATTAAAATAATTTCTTATGCAAAGTCCTCCCTTATTACAATCAAGAAAAAATCTACATATCAATCAACTTTAGACCAAAAACAATCTACGCAAAATGCACATCACGAACCGCACTCGTAAACCCGTAGCGAAAATTCCCTTGCAAAAAGCGTACCCACAAAATAAAAACGGAATCACCCCTGGTACCCTAAAATCTTTCGCAGTCCTCCCGAGATCTGTCATTTAAAGTCGACGTGACAGGGGAAATAGAAAGGAAGCGTAAATCATTGCACACGAATACTCTTTTGCCTTTTGAAGTGTGCAAAAGCTGAGCGGGGAGATTTAAAATAGGAAATAAATCGATTGGGTACGTTGGTACGCTGTGAAAGAAAAACTGATAATTAATTCCTGCCATCGTCTTAAGGGTGACTGACTTTACTCCATACCCTCGCCAGGGTCGGGCCGACCGTATCCAAACTTACTTTAAATACGAAGGTATGGCAAGGAGATGTAGCTTGCACCTTGAGAACGAAATATGTTACTTTTTATTCCGGGAAATCAAAGAGCTTTCACGGAATTTATAAAAATTCTAAATCTACATGGATGAACTCACAAGCATCAGTTAATGATCTATGAAGTCAATTATGTGTTCATTTCTGTCGTTTCAGATTTTTCGCAGTACATGGGAGACATGGAGATGCAGGAGTACAAGGTTTTAACAGGAGTAACTGACAGGTGAGTGTTAAGATCATCTCAGCCGATAGAAATAATAATTAACAATAGGTAATAGTATGGATAGATACGGACACAAAGAAAGAACTTTATTACTACCTACACATACTTACAAGAATTATGTATGTATAATACTTTAATCAGCTTGAAAGCATATTCGTGATATAAAGCGATTCATGTCGCGAGTTTGACGTACATACATTAAGTTCTTAGATATACCCCATTTCACTCAGAAAGATTACGCTCGTGATAGTCGTGTGGAGACAGTTTACAAAAGGTATTAAAGCATTAGAAATAATTCGGTGAAAATGCTTCACTCTGAAGATCAAAAAAGAGAGTTTGCAAAATCGAACCCTCGTGGCGTCCACTTGCGGAACAAAGCCTAGATTTTCTTAGAGTTCTCTATTTATGGGACAGCTAAAATCTCTGTTTTCCCAGGATAAAAAATAGCCTACATCAATGCCTTAGCTCCGTTGCTGAATGATAGACTAATATTAAATTCCTTAAAAAGCATTAAGTCCCGTTGCTCGGTTGCTGAATAAAAGTCCCGCAAGAACTCTTGGTATCCTATGTCCAGGTCTTTAACTATACTCAAACAATACCTATATCAAATTAATCCGTTGCAATGGATCAGACGGACGGGAAACAAATCAACAACACACACTTTCGTATTTTTTATTAGAATAAATAAAACGAAAACTGTTACTTCTCTGGTTCTCTTACTTGTTTTTTTGTTATATAGATTAACGCTTGACTAAGATCACACCTGACGATAAGTGAAGATGCAGCCAAAGATGAAGCTCACTTGTCCAGAAAATGTCTATTCACTCTTGATCTGAAGTTACCTGTGTCATAGTTAGACGGATCACAGAAGGCGGAATGGCATTCCAAACTTTAGTAGTCCGTATCAGGTACGAGGAAGTAAAGCGTTTAGTGCGCAATCTTGAAGTTAAGAAGGTATAGATATACACGTACATATATATATATATATATATCTCGGTGGGCAATATTTTTCACAAAAGGAGAGGCCTAAAGAGGTCTCCGGTCGTTGAGACCGACAAGGATGGCGACATCCATCTTGTTTTTATTTTTCCCCTTCATCCAATTCCTGTATTCGTCAAAGTGCAATATCATCAAATCACTGTAAAAGAAGTCCCGTGATTTAGGTGGGGTGGGGATAAAATATTACAACGGGGAAGTTTAGCTCGTACGGGGACGAGTTGGCTTAGGGCAACGGTGTAATGGCAGCTAGCGATTAATTGTGTAACCTACCTAGCTAACTAATTTAATTATAGCCTTGTAACCATAATTTATCTGCTTACAGCGGTAAATGCTACTATGTCCCCGCGACAGCAACACAACACGCAACATGCAAAAATCAAGTCAATCTGTTGCTACATAATTGAAAGAGAAACCAATAAACAAAAATACTTTTGATTTCATATATTAGTAGGATTATACGAATTCGTAGTTCTTCTGATATTTTTTAAATTGAACTCACAGGATTACAACACAATGTCGTCTAAAAGTCGTAGATTTATATGAATTACTAGCTTTTGCCGGCGGCTTTGCTCACGTTTAGTTCAATTATTCAAAACTCTATTTTACCCACTTAGGATGAATTTTGAAAAATCCTTTCTTAGCGGGCGCCTACGTCATAAAAGCTATCTATTTGCTAAATTTCAGCCCAATCCGTCTAGTGATTTAATTGATCAGTCAGTCAGTCAATCAGACAGTCAGTCAGTGACTTTTTTCTTTAATATTTTTAGATATCTTTACTTGGCCAAAATCGGGTCCATTTATTACTAATAAACCTATGGATTTAGGGACCTAAAGATAGATTTTCTGTGCTTCTCTTTTTATAGCTATGTGGGTAATATACTTACAGCTTCCAGTGTAGGTAACACCTAACATCCTTAGTGGCAGCATCTTGTGCAGAGTCACTCAAGACGTATTTCATGGTACGTCGACTCACGAAATGATATTGTCGGGGATATGATTTGAGAGAGTAACAAATGTATTATGTGCTGCAGTCTAGGAGGCACGTGTTCGATACCGAGGGTATCGCGAAGGATTTACTGTAATAGAATTGTCACATGAACAGGGCTCTATCGGTTTTGTGTGGTGATATGATACAGTTTGGAAAGTTTCGCGGATATGACTGATACTGTTGTATGTCGCACAGAAAAGAATGTATATTTTTATCTTTGTTTCCCGTTTGTTATCAGTAATCCAAATTGTTATGAAAATTCTAAGAATAATATTGCAATATAATGTATTCAATATGGCTTGTATCAACGTTGAAGGAAATCATCGTGAAGAAACCTGCAAGCTTAAGTGTTCTCCATAATTTTATTTATGGAATTGTGTTACTAAACACCGCTATTGCATGTAGTTTACTTTAAAATGATCTCTGTAAAAATCTCTAGTAAACCTAATAAATAAAATAAGTAAAAATAGAATATTATTGGAATAATTTTAACCCCATTATATCCCCCCCCCCCCCCTAAATCTCTATTAAAATCCCACTTGGAAAATCAAGTACCACACTACACGTATCGGGCTATCAGAAGCACAAAGAGGTTATCAAATGAGTCGTAAAGCCTAACCGCACAGTACAATAGCTTGATGCGTTAACGCATGCGCGAGCGTCTTCAGGCTAATCAGCCGTGAGGGCTGCACACAGCTTTACGCTTGGCCGCTACAGCGTTCAGGCGAAACTGGGCAGCTAGTGGGGTTAGTATAAGATTTAATTCGATTGATCGTATTCGTATACTATGACATTAGCGTCAAAGTAAATTGAACCTTAGAAGTATTGATTTAAAGTCACAAATTCAGTACAACCGATTTTAGTTTGAAGCTTATCCGTATACGTAAAAGTATAAGAATGCGTGTACGAAATTGAGCTCTAATTAAATATAATTATGGTTCATTTTACTTTGACGCTAATGTCATAATGTACGAATACGATCAATCGAATTAAATCTTTTACTAACCCGACTGATGCTATTCTTGTATTGAGGGGAGAGGTACTGAAATAGCGTACTGTGTTGAAGCCTTGAAGCCATGGATGAATAGGTAACTAATTACTAACAATTTATAGATAACTATAGTTCCAAAAATAATCTACTATTCTGTATTTATTACTATATTTACACAGTTTTTTTTTTAAGTAAATGCTACGCCTTAACTCTAGAATGCAATCTAATTATAAGCTAAGCGATGGATGATGCGATCTAAAATAAACACGCTAACCTGAAAAGACAGTTTACCTACTAATAATATAATAGGATACGAATATTACAGGTGAAAGTATGTTTTAGATGTTTGTTTCTTGGTTTGTCCTTCAATCACTGAGTTGGAGCAAGTGATTGAGGTGATTTTTTTGCCTGGGTGAATTTATTTGTACAGCTATACGTTTAAAGACATTGTCTTCTCTTTATTTTGGTTTCCGCGGGAATTTTAAAAACTAACTCCACGTGGACAAAGCCACAGAAAAAACTTATTTTTTGTATTCGATGACAATATAGTCCTTGACTGCGATCTCACCTAATGATAAGTGACGATCCAGTCTAAGATGGTAGCGGGCTAACTTGGAAGAGGTATAGCAATGTACATTCAACATAATATACGCCTAATCAGTTTCTACTCGCCATCGTATCGGAACGTTAAATCGCTTCTTTGATAGTAGGATGGTAACTAACCACTGCCAAAGCCTCCCATTAGACCAAACCAGAAACAATTCAGAAATTATAAATTCCCAAATAGACCCCGCCTGGAATCGAACCCGAGACCTCCCAGTTATAAGAAACTAATATGTAATATGTGGCCATGGTGAGTACTTTTATTAATTAGATAGATTTTTCATCAATATATTCAAAAAACATTGCGCTTTTGTCCGACACTCTCATTACAGCAAGACAGTCCATAAAGCTTGTTAAAGAAACACCCCCGGAGCGTTTCCACCAGGTGCCAATATCTTGGATCGATAACCAATCAGCCAACCGACAGAATTACCTCCCTCGATTAGCCACCGTCTAAGCGTTACGAGGACTATACCAATAAAACCGTGCCATCCACCTTCTAATACTTTTCCAATCATCATTACTTAGAGTTTTACAATCTCTGAGGACTTTTTTTTTTCATTTTGAAAGTATCTACATCTATGTTACACGTATCTCATATTATTTATCTTCTTCTTCATCAAATGAGCTTAGTATCTGTAGCTATGTCCTTCAACACCATTGGTTGCCTGGAAGAAATCGCTATGTAGCGATAAGGCCGCCAAATTGTATGCTTTTTATTAAGCTCTTTGTGTCTGTTTTTATAATATGTGTGGTGTAAAATAAAAGTATATTCATTCATTCATTCATTCATTCAAATGACAGAATTACACTGCTGGATAGCGATCTTTTGCATGGAATTTTATAGCCCTAGATCAGTGGTGACCAACTTGATTAGAGCTAAGATCTATTTATTGACGAAACCCTGCGAGATCTACTAATTTCATACGTCTTCATAAATGAAACAGTATAAGTAACTTATGTAGGATTTTTTATTTGATTAAAAGGGAAAACATAAATTAAACTCTTAGTAACTAGTTACTAACTATTTGTTCTTAATATAAGTGTGTGTGGTAGAGCATTGCTCCTAAGCATCTTCCGCTAGATTTGCAAAGTCATGCCGCGATCAACAAGACTAATAGCCGCAATCGACCAGTCGATTCTATTAGCTATTAGTATTAGTAGTGGCCACCCGTGCCCTAGATCTTGCTGCAGCAAGTGACTCTCCGCAACTAGTCTGATACACGTGTGCATGTGTGGAGCTGTAATCAGATCCTCCTTTGTAGTTGGCTTTCCCTTTAGATAATATCCACTGTTTGGCCGGGAGAAAATTATTACAGTATTCTTCAACAATGTATTCCAATGTAGAGCCAACTAGAGATGAGTCGTTAAAAATCATATCTATATTAAATTTTACGTTAAGAATTTGCATCCGCGAGCGGTGTTGCCAGCGCATTGTGGGTATTACCATAAATCTCGGTACAAGTTGAATAAAAGATAACAAGCGCTAAACTCAATTTACGTAAAGTCACTGTTGTCATGGTTTGCTGCATCCCCTATAAATTTCCTGAAGAATAACAATGAAACAAATCGCGAGTGAGCGTCCCGTTTGTCAAAACGTACTTGTCGAAGATGTTGCATTCATCACTTTGCGATATTTCGTTCATAAAACTGTATCTGTCTAAATTTTAGCAATACATTGCTGGTTTACAGCATACATCGTTTATATTTATGTATAGATAACACTCAATGGAAAGGAAAATGTGATTGTTCACAAATTTTTTGAGACTTGGAGTACACAGGTGACGTCTTGTATCTGGGTATAGACGAGGACTCTCGACAAGTTTATTTATGAGAGAACTTGTCGAGTTGACTAGGGCTTAAGGTTCCGGTAGGTACTAGGCATACAGAATTGGAAAGACGCTAACTATTACGAAGATTGTATATATTTCTTCCGTGTCCGTGAAGTTTAGCTCTAAACTTTGCTTGATAAATATGCTTTCGGGCACTAACGCAATAACTTCTAACATAACAAATATAAACGAAGCATTTTTGACTGAAATTTTAACAACTTGCTCTATGTTATGCTGATGTGATGATTCAAGAAGATCATTGCTAAACTATTTCTCCACAAAATCCATTTGTCAGAAAATTAGTTTAGATTAGAACCAAAAACCTTAATAACCAAGGATAAAGTTGCAGGCATCATCTAGTTAGTTAAAACTTAATCTTACCATTAGAATTATTCCACCATATTAAATGTGTGCGTTAGTGGTGTTAAAACATACATCGTTGTTTATTTTGTTAAGTTACAATCACACTTGCCGTATTTAAGTTAACGCGTTCCTCATAATCCTTTCATGAGAGACGTCGTAATTCTATCTGTAGTCAAAGAGCCAGTGTGCAATTTGTTACATGTGCTTGTATACTTATTAAGCACTGTCGTTGTGTTTTACAAGATAATCATATTATTAACAAACAACTTAGCCGATTCACTACTAACACACTAACACTAATCTAACACTAATCTAAGTTTAAAAAACAAATATTTCAATTATTTCAATAAAAAATCACAATTCACTACGCAGGAGACCCATATTGACGTTTTGACAGTTTTTATGTGCGCAATTTTTCAAATGTAAAATTTAATCTTCAGTTAAATTTTAGTGCATCACCAAACTTCTGGAAAAAGGCTTTCAGTATGTAAGAGCTAATTGATGTCAGATTTTATGGACATAAACTGCTAATTAGGCTTATTAAAACTTGAAGCGTGCGTAATATAATATCATTCCAGAGCCGCTTATACACATAATTTCTATTATTATTTAGAATATTATATATTCAGCTAACTCTTGAATAATAAGAACAAAACTATTTGGTATTTACTTACGTAAGTACATCTTTCTTTTTACGTTGGTGTGAGAACAGAGACCATATTATTGGTCACTTGCTCCTGGTGTTGCACGGGCGACTGTTAAGTCTTGACGTTTCGTTTTAAGCTGCCGCCGCTGCATCTTCGTTAATGCATAGCCTTTGTTTATTTTGTATGATAATGGAGTAGTCGTTTGCTTTAGCACTAAGTTAATTTTATTATCATAGAATAATTATGGCGAACATTCTGTTTATGTTCGTCACTATACGTTGAAATACTCGTTTATAGACAAACATATTATTTTTGACTCTAAGGGTCAGCTCACACCGAGTCGCGACGCGACGCGAATGGCGCACAGATCGCGACAACAACAACAACGAGCAACGAGCCATACTTCGACACGTATCTAAGTAACTGAAATTTGTACCTTATTATGTAGTAAAGAGGTTCTATATTATCGACAAAAGTACGAGCATCATCGCGTCGCGTCGCGTCTCAGTGTGAACTGACCCTAATGCTAACTACCAAGTAATTTTTTTTTCCCGATGATGAAAAAACGTAGATGAACTTTTGGGTAAAAGTGAGCATTTTTTTTTTATATTGACTAACGCTTGATTGCGATCACACCTGATGTTAAATTAAAATGCAGCCAAAGTTGAAGCGCGCTTTCCTAGAAAATAAAATAAAGTCTTACTGTTAGTCTGTTTAGATTTAAAAATCAACGTGTCAGCAAAAGAAAATCACTGTCTTATACGCCCTATTAAGTATGCAGATTGCAGATTGATCGAATTACCATCTCAACGTTTCATCTATCGGAGAACCATAATACTCAGACCTCTAGTCACATCGGTGGGCTTCTATTTACCCTTATCTATTATTAAATCCTACCCCCGGGGTGGGTCAATTTTCAATTACATAGCCCTATTAACGTGTTCGGTTTGACACGACGTCGCCGCGCCCCGTCTATATGGAAATACCTTTGAATTTCGATCCATCAAAGTTTATAATCATACTCCGACGTAGACAGTCGTAGCGTTCTAGCGTAGACTGAGTCGTAGCGTACCGGTGACCGGCGTAGACTCAGTCGTAGCTTACCGGTGAAAACTGAATCAAAGCCTACCGGCGTAGCATAAAAGTTTTAGAAAGGGGAAATTCTACGTCATAATGGTGAACGTTTCGAAACTTGAAAACGGATTTATATAAAATGCTGTAACACAAATCAAATTGTTGTTTATAGGTAACCCTCTAAACATAGTCGCATTTTCATCCACGCAGCAAGCAAATTTTGGTTATCAGCGTGACATAGCATTTTGAAATGCGTGTTCGTTCATTGGTTGGTTGATCTCAGTGCATATTTCAGAGCAATCAAGATGATTAGCGTTGTCTATAGTATCTACTATAGTACCTACTTGACAGGAGCATACTACGAATACCCGACGCTGTTATCTGATCCGAATAAGTGTCGGGATCATAAACGTTACAATGTTGTAATGTTTGATTATTTCTCCGTATACAATTCATCTTTCTCTTTGATTAAAAAGTGTCGTCCACATTTTCCACGATGCGATACGACATCAATTTTAATTTTCCAAAGGTGCAAGCCCGTGCGAGTGCTGAAATCCTCTGATATTAATTAATGGATGTGCATCTCTGTTTTTAATATCAGTAATGAAAGTGGCAAATATGATGTGAGTGCGCATACTTATACTACGTACGTAGCGCCTACGTAAAAGAGCTAGAATATAGTGTGAAGCATAGCGATTTCTGACTGAAATCTATAGACCGCACTCTCACTCAGCTCAGACTCAAGACAGAGTTAAAACGAGACAGATTTATGTCAGAACATATTTGTGTCTCGTTTTAATTATATCTTAAGTTTAAGCTGAGTCAGAGCACGCTCTATAGATCTCAGCATATAAGCATTAATTACAATGTCTAATTATGTGCATTTCTTTGGAGCTCATAAACATGAAATCACTCACTTGTTTTGCTTTTACTTTGCTTTTGTTATGAAAACAATCGTCTGCAGTCGCTCTATAATCTTATTATCTCACTAATCTTACTTCTTACTATCTTACTAATATTATGAATACGAAAGTTTTTTGTTGGTTTGTCCTTCAATCACGCTACAAAAAAGCTACGGATTGACGTGATTTTTTGCGTGGATATAGTTGAGGTCTTGGAGAGTAACATAGGTTTTACTAACATACTTTTTATGCCCGAAAAACATAGGGGTTTACAAAAATCTAAACACGCAAAGAAGTCCTTAATGGTACCAACATTTTTTTATATATATATTTTTAGCGAGCAAACGAGTAGGTGGGTCACCTGATGTTAAGTGATTACCGCCGCCCATGAACATTTGTAGCGCCTGAGGCACCACCAATGCGTTGCCGGCTTTTTAGGAATTTGTTGGTCCGCCCCTTGAATAACCCCATTTTGTAATTTAGTATTTAGTAGTAGTGTAAATTATAAAAGTAATCCATTAGATAAATTACATATGTAACACTGCCACTTTAAACACAGATCGCTCCTTCTATCACTATATACTTTACATGGGACTTATGGTAAAATTTTCCCGCGCCAACGGTAGGGGTGCATTAGTAAATTACTCACGTACGTACGCGCCTCCAAACTTCTCAAAACTCGGGATTTGTCGCGAGATTTTACATGGGCTCCTAACTAATTTGTTTAATTAACACTCACGAACGAGATTGATTCAGTTACTTAGCGGAGAGTAATTGCCTTTTAGCTTTAAGTTAAAACATACTTTATATCATTTGTAAGGGATCCAATTAACGGTTCTGATTTGAAGATTTTTATAAATAACTTTTATCATACTTAATAATAATATTATGGAATCTTATTATTTTAAGCAATATAATATACAATTTGATGCGATGGCAATTATCATTAAATTAAAATATAAGTATATTTGTTTGAATAATCAATTAGACCAATAATAATAGTTAATTAATTAAAAAATGAACTAGAATCTAAATTAATTAATATTAAAAATAAAAATAAATAAAGTTAAAAGTATAAGTTAATTCTTATTGTATTTTAAAATTAAAAATCCTTAATTTATTTTATTACTTATTGTAAAGGCTCTGCCTGCTTCTAGGCTTCCAACCCATCATAATATAAGAGACTTCTTTATTGTAAAATATTATCATTTGACTTCAAGTGAATTTAGGTTAATTATTAATGTTTTGTTCTCCATTCTTATTTTGAAATTGACTAATAAAATTTTGCAAAAATTCCCTTCTCCAAAAAGTGGGAAGTTTGTGTTTGGGTACGGCAATAGTATAACGGGAAGGGATCAAACCGTCAACCTTTCACTTTTCAGTCCGCACCTTTAAACGTTGGGCTATAGAGGTTTGAAAACCACTTATCATATTTGTAAATTAAACTAAACAGCCAAAAATATTCTTTAGAAACTGATGTAAGATTTTCGTTGCTTCTCGGTATTTTACCTCTTCGGAAGGTCCCTAAATATCTTTTATGTTTTTGTTCCATTAAGTCGTGGTGAGCTTTAGTCTTGGTAGGCATAATACAGAGGTCGCTGTAATGTTTTTATCCACTTAACCACTTACACTTGTTTCGGACATGGGTGTTTTTTCTGTTAGGTCAAGTGCTGGGTCTTTTTCAAGTATTTGAGGTCAAAAATATTAGCACTAATGCATATATTTATTAACGCATATATTTGCCACAGCTCTAGAAGTGGGAATTACTACTCTAAAACCAATAAAATGCCTTAAGAGGACGCATCTCTTAAAACGCTGAAATCTTACCTAATGTCGCCTCCGCCACCAATTATAACGACCCCTGACTCCACATCTAATCAATTTATCCACAACATGACAAACACTGGGTACGTGCGGGTAGTTATCAAAAATGTCTAAAGTATTCATTAATTAATTACACTCGGCTTAGCCTATTACTTATTTGGTTACGGTGTTATTGCAACAACAACCTTTTAATCAAATATAACAACCTAGATGCAGGAGTAAATGAGTCCTTGACAGAGACTGAATTCATGGCGTCAATTTATTTTTTTAATTTAATTTATATATTTTATTTCTTACTAACGTACCGTACTTTATATTACTTGCCGTAATTCAATATTCAATTTATATTGCCTACTAGCGGACCCGACAGACGTTGTCCTGTCTTAACTATGAATATTGAAACTCTTTGACGAAATTGGCAGCACGCATTCTGTCAATGTTATGTCAAACGCCATAAGGTTACATCAAAAAGTTTGAATTGTAAAAGCGGTTACATTAGAAATAATTTAATATGGTGGTTAAGTTTTCTTAAATTTTCTAATTTTCCGCGCAATTTTCTTAATTTTTTCTTTCATAAGAACCTTCTCCTAACAATAACAAACACAATAAAAAAAGAATTAGCGAAATCGGTCCAGCCGTTCACGCGTGATGCGCTTACCAACACATTAAGCGATTCATTTTTATATATTAGATATCACTCTTCAGGTCCTAATCTATACAATTCTTAAAATCACGTCAAAGCGTACTTCGTTTATTGCATGATTGAAGAATAAACAAACATACTTTTGCATTTATAATTTATAAGTATGGATCATATTTTAGCTAAATATTCTTTCATCATACAATATTTTAAAATTATTTTGGAAGCGTCCGAGTTCTTCGTCAACATCATATCTTTAAACTGCAAGGGTTTTTAATTTTTTTCCCTACAAGAACTTTTTGTTCACAGTTTGCTTGGTTTTAATCAAATAGCCAGAGAGTTGTCATAATACTGGAGCAGCATAGTTTTGCAAAATGCACTCAACCTGGCTGATGTATCTGTTCACCAATCGTATAGGTATTTTGTCTTTCACTAAATAAGCGCTACAACTGCTTTTACTCAGTTTAACACACAAGAGTGAAAATGGAAATCTATAAAATTATTTTCAAAAATCCTTTCTTAGCGGATGCCTACGTCATAATGGCTATCTGTATGTCACATTTCAGCTCGATCCGATCAGTGATTTGAAAGTTTGAGCTATGCGCTGACAGATCAGCCAGTCACCTTTTCCTTTTATATATTTAGTAGTTAATCCAAGATGGATTTACAATTTTGACGCTCGATATATTAAATTTGCGGCTCCATGGACATCACCTCACTGCAGGTAACTTTTGGAAGTCGTCCAGCGACATTGGTTCGTAGAATTTTTAATCTGAGTCCCGCATGTTTTCATGCCATTCATGGATCGACCCATGATTACTGTACTTCCCTTTTGACTCCCATTCGCTTTTTTTTATTGTAAGTTTTTTTATACGCAAACCAGTATTAAAACCAGTATTTTATTTTAGATCCACATCCTCTCATTTAACAAGCTTTTTCCGGCAATTTCATGCGTATGCTCCTTCATGCAGCAATGGATGAACCGATTTGGCTGAAATTTGGAATGGAGAAAGCTCATACCCAGGATTAATACATAGGGTACATGTTATCTCGGATAATTATAGAGTTCCGCGGGAATTCAAAACCCTTAATCAAAGAGTGAAATGAACTTACGGGCATAAGCTAGTTCTCTATATATGTTTTTAAGGGTGTGTTTTGCAGTTCACCCTTCCCTTTTTATTTGAGAGGAAAATTTTTCCCAATGTAGTGTGCCGACGATTGGTTGAAATGAATAATTATGTCGTATTGTAGTTAAAAATAATTTTGAGATAATAATATTATGTAGTCGGCTCTTTAGTTGTACTCGTACATAATCTACTAGTATTTGTTTACAGAACTAAAATAGTTCCTTCAATATTAACTGAACGGGGAATCGGAGTTATTATATCTTCGCGGTTCACTGGGAAATGGATGTTCCGTGTTTCGGTACTCAGAGTCGAGGGAAAGTCTAATATTAATAATAAACTCGTCTGGCCGATTGGAAACTTGTGTATTTGAAGCTACTCGCAGCGTATTGGATGCTTCAGTCCATTCTATTGGTCAATTTAATTTGATAGATAGAATATTCTGACGCTGGCAGTTTATCTCTAAAAGTAATGTTAGTTTTGAAAATGAACGCATTTTTTTTTTAACAAAACTGGCTTTTATCTGAACACGACTCAACTAACATGGGATGTTTTTATGACCAATATGTGATGTTATTAGATTGTAATTATTTGTCTAGGATGGCATATCGTATTTATCTAGTGCCGATTTCACCAACGTCGGTCGATGTTTAACCGAGGAATAAATTAGGCGTTCTGACAGTTTTTGTATTGAAAATCTGGCGAAATATTTTTTCACATAAAACATAATTATTTGTAACAAAATAGCTAATTGTAAGCGCTCGTTTTTTTTAAAGTTAGGTAATTTGAATTTGATTCCGCATCATATAATTCCAGCCCTATGTCCTCGCTTAACGTATACATATCGTATTTACTGAAAACTACATAATTTCCAATAACACAAATGGATAGCCGCTCAACATCCTCGTCTATACCTGCACCTGAGCCACTAATAGACCCTACGCGTTCCTTTTTCAATGTTCCCTCTACATTACTGCTTTCACATTTTAATCATTTTATGCAACCTAGGTTATTATAAACATTTCATTAAAATTAGTTTGCCTTTATTTGACTTTTTTATGGTTGGTAAAATATGATAAATAGTTTATTGTATCGTAGAGCGGAACTCGCGTAGAGACAGTGCTACAATATTTGTAGCACATTTCGCTACAAAATACTTCTCGTCAAATGCTTATGTTTTCGTAAAAAAAAATATTATCACTATTTAATTACCTCGCTAACTTTACTGGTCGAAAAGTGTACAACATGTTCATTTAATTAATTTTATAAAAATAAATAAATAATTTGGTACCAATCAGTTTGGTTGTTTTTTTTTTTTAATTACAATTAAAACATAAAAATAAAAAGAACTTGCACAAGTACCGCTTATCTCTGAGAATAAGATTTCTTTCAGAAGCCGTCGGATGTGAAAACAATGAGATCAAGATATTTCAGACGTAGTGCTTAAAAGCAATATTCTATTTTTATCTTATTTTATAAGAATTCTGCCCTTTTTTACGGAAAATACGTAAATATAAGTTAGCCTTAAGCCTGATTTGGAGTCACTTAACAACACCACTGTCCATCCAAAGTTACAGGAATACATAAACAATACCTACATTCAGGTAACATCGTACACTTCATTGATTATTATTTTTAAATCACGCAATGGACAGCATCCTTTGCTACATCGTCGACGTCTGGACCTCCCCTATTTTGAAATATGACGGGGACGCAGATGTAAGTCACCTTGTATTAATTTCGGCGGTCGCCGTGGTTACTCGCAGTAATTACGTGGGAAAATACAATAACAAAAAAGTTTTACACAAAAGGGAGGTTGTGTTACGCAAAATGTTTTTGAAAGCGGGAATTTTTTTTTTAATATTTGGGGTAACGTTTTTTTTTTTTGGGAGAACCTTTTAAGAGATTAATTTTATTACAGCTTTTTGTTAATGACTGTGATGAGCGTATTAAATTTCAGTGGGACTCCGAGTTGTACAAACGTTTTTCCCTACCGATACTGTAAATGCGAAAGTGTACCTATTCGTTTGTCTTTTCAAAGCAACGGAGCAACGGATCAAAATTTCGTGTGAATACAATTGAGCATCCTTAATCGCAATAAAAAAAGAGTTCCCGCAGGATTTTAAAAACCTAACTAAAGGGGTTCCGAGACGAGCAAGCAGTTTGGCGTCAAGCACGTGGATCTTAGCTTGCGTCAATCATTTTGACCATCTACAACGCTGGATTGATGCTTGAGTCAAGCATTTACGTGCTTGGTCCGCGCTTGATGTGATTTTATATTTTTTCCTTGACGTGACGGCTTGACGCGACGTTTGTTTGACGTCTTGCTTGATGAGGCCGCTTGACAGGCGGAATTGGCGTATCAAACTGTTGGAGCAAGCCAAGCTGCTTGCTCGTCTCGGGTCCCCTTAACACGCAGACTAAGTTGCAGGCAAAAGCTAGTCAATGATTAACAATTCTTATTTCTTATTCTTTTGTCTGGTGGGAAGCTTCGGCCGTGGTTAGTCACCACCGTCACCGTCAAATACCCTACCGCCAAGCGATCAAGTGTTCGGGCACAATGGCGTGTAGAAACCGATTAGGGGTATGGGTTGAATGTACGCTGCCATACACCGTCCATGTTGGCCCGCCACCGTCTTAGACTGCATCGTCATTTACCATCAGGTGAGATCGCAGTCAAGGACTATCTTGTCATCGAATAAAAAAAATTATTCCTCTTAAGATCTCCTCAGTTCTAATTTTTAATATAAGATCCATCATGCGATCAGCTGCTACAGCTATAAACATAAATTCTGATTCTATCATTTTATTTATTATTTATTCAATATTCATAATAATTTATTATATTGCCTTTGATCGTCTTTTCGTAAGCAATACATGTCACGACCAAATCAGAGACGGTATGATCTTTTCTCATATTAAATTAAATATTTGTGCCTACGGTATAATAAAGCCGAATAAAATCAAAATTTATCTAAGAAAAAAGGGAAAAACTGTGTTTAACAAACTACAGATGTAATAATACAAATACAGTATTTTATATAATTTTTTTTTTAAATGATTACTCCTTTGCTGCGTAATTGACGAACAAAAAAAAAACAAAAAACACACTTTCACATTTGTAATATTAGTACGGATGAATTATTTTCGTTCCAGACACTAAATATTTCGGATTGGTGCAAAAATGATTTTCTTCACTCGCTCTTTATAGTATTATGAATTATTTATTACCTCTTAAGTAAATTTTGGTTAAAATAAAGTACAAAATTTCTACACGTCAATTTTGAAATATGATTTTGTTATTGTTAGTGTAAAACTCGACTTAGTTAAGAATATCAAAGAACACAATTGAATCATCATCAGTTATTATCGCACAAACATCAGTCAATCAATGGAGTACAAACATCTGTCATACGATGTCGTTGTCATACGAACATCCGTCATACGATTTCAAACAAACGTCCGTTATACGATGTCATACAAACATCAGTCAAACGATGTCGTTGTCATACGAACATCCGTCATACGATGTCATACAAACATCCGTCATACGATGTCTTACAAACATCTCGCATGTATAACTAGTAACTACTCAGATAGTAGATACTAAAATATGACTTACGTAGAGTCCAAGCAAAAGGAGCACTTTGTTTTATGTGTATCATTATGGAGAGCGTAAAAACTCAATCTTTTCATTTTAACAACCCGATGTGAACTCTCGCCAGACTATGCGTCTTCGCCGCGAAATTTCCATAAATCAATTTCAATACAAACACCTCTTAGTGAACTCTGTCCGTAGTTGACTATAGGGTATGGCAGGGCTGTAAGCGGAAAATATTATGCGTTTTTAAAAGAGCACACAATTAATGTGAAATTAGACGATGCTCGCGACTTCGTCCTAAATGTAACCTATGTGTTAAACCTGGATTGGAGCCATCTCTGTTCCCAGCCGTATCGGTTTATTTGTTGTGGTGTCAAAGAGTAACAAACATACATACACACATTCAAACAACTTTCGCCTTTTTGCCTTTTTAATATGAATGTGATATGAACTTCATTCAGCATAACTTATATTAAACGTAATATTGCTGTAATGATTACTGATAAAGGTACCTATTACACTATTTCTGAGATTAATTACAACTTGGTCCTATCGCTCTTAAAACTTTGCAAAATATTTACAACTTGTAATGCGTGATATTTACACATGAACGGGGGTCTCAAGATGCTCAAATGGTGACCTCGCACCGATTAAGGCAGCAATGGAATGTGAAAGTGTGTTTGCTTGTTTGTTGATTTGGCCGTCAATTATGCCGCAACAGAATAACAAATCGACTTCTTTTTTGCATGGGTTTTCTTGTATAGTTGAGGATCTGGAGAGTGACATAGGCTACTTTTATATCTCTGAAAATCAAATAGTTTCGGGGGGGATTTTAAAAACTTTAATCCGACTACGAAAAATTGGCTGTAACATCAATATAATAATAAATAAATATTGATTGTTTTCGTATCCTACGTCATCTGGACTATCAAAGCAAATCGTTTGGCACCTCATTTATCAAAATCGGCTCATTAGTTTATTTGCTGCGGCGGACGGATTCATAAATAGTCACATACAATGACTGTTAAAATCATAGCCCTTCCTTTTGGCTTTGTCGTAGTCGAGTAAAAATTAAAAAAAAAAAAACTCGCCCATAGAGCAACCTCGCCCCGGTCCGTGACTTGGATGGCGAGCGGTCCGCGGTTACTCGGCGACAGTTGGAACGCAGTTATAGCGATCAAATTGAATCAGCCGCAAGCACCGGTGAATTCGCGATGCGGAATCCACTACGTAATGAAAAGTTATTTAATATTTTCGTTAAGGTTCTGTTTTGTCGAAATTATTATTAAAATTAAACCAAAATTTTCTCAGCGAATTTTATCTTATCCATATTATTCTTTTAGTCCCTAGGTTTTTGTGGTGAGCTCGAAAGCAAAATAAGCACTTGAATTAATCTATTTAAATATAAGGATCGGACCTTTTCACTTCACTAAGCTAACTTTGCACGACGAATTAAAAAAAAATTGACAGATTGCTATCCATCTCTGATCGCATCGCATCCATGTGTGACGCATAGGAGCAAGTAAAATCCATTCAGGGCCTCTACATCGACTTCTTAAAAAAAACATGAATTCTCGAAATTTTAAAATCCCATAATCCACATTTTTATATCATTGATATATTCTTGAATTCTATAAAATATTCTTCTGTATGAGCACACTTTTGATACGTGTCCTAAAGTTGTTTAAAGGCGACCTGCCTTAAATTGGCTGTGGAATTTTAATATAGGAATACGTAAGCTTACGCGACTGACATCGGTAACATGGTTCTGGAATCATAAAATTAAATACCAAGTTGATTTATACGTCAAGTAGATGAAATAGAAAGAAATTCATCTCCTTTTTTTTATCTAAATCTCTACCAAAAACAAAAACCAGGTAAAATAATTTTTGTATTGCTGTATGATATCTTTAATACTTGCCTTGCTTGAAATTAAAAAAAAAACTATAACATAGAGTCATCATTTTGTAAGCAGTGAAATCTCGACATGGAATCTGACTAGAGTTTGCGATGAAATGTTGCATATTTTCGCTTACCGCAGGGCCGTTACCTTTTTGCATGAGCGGAGCTTTTAACTCTTTCTTTCTTTCTTCATCTCCTGGGAATTTTCTCCGCAAGTAGGCGTTAATCGCTCTTTTTACGTGGTTCCGCTGGTACGGCTCCCTGCCGGATAACTCCAGCCAGCCGAGCTCCCTCCAAAATCCAAGCAACCCACTCAGGTCGGCGAGGTCTTCAGGAAGTGTTGCTGGAAAGCCAATGTTTCTATGACGTTGGTCGGATACACCACTGCATTTAAGCAGTACGTGTCTCGTCGGTCTCTATGCACGCTCTGTATAGAGGGCTATCGGTAGCTTTTAACCCTACTATAATTACAAGTGCAAGTGTTTATTTATTGATTTGTCCTTCAGTCACGCATGAATCGACGTGATTTATTTGAATCCGTTAATTTGAGTTCAGAAAGTGATGTAGACTAATTTTCATTCCGGAAAAACAAAGTTTTCCCGCGGCATTTTTGAAAAGCTTATTCAACGTGGACGAAACGGGTAACCGCTTGTAGATGAACCAAAAGCCGTGGCCTCGCGACTAGTTTTGTTACGAAACATAAATGCAGGGTTGTTAAATGGATCCTCCGTGCATTTTTCCCCGTAAAGTTTTCGAGTTGACACTGTTTTACTGAAATGAGCAATGTTTTATACTGCTTACTTTTATGTTATGAATTTGTTTGCCGTTGAAATGTTTGTGGAATGCTATTCATGTTTTTTGCTTCCTCTCGAAAATAAAATTTAAATGAATAAACTCTTCATAACGAAACATTTTTTTTAGTTTGACACCATTGACTCACCTGATGGTATTTTATCATGCGGTTTAAAATCACACACGATGTTCTTAGAGAAAGACTCTGAGTCTATTATATGGATCTCCTATTCATTGCATAGCACAAATAAAATCAAATAAAATAAAAATAGCACTCCTATAGTTCGAAGAACCTAACTCCAAGATTTTCTAGTGGCTAGTCTGGCTACCTCGCATTCGAAAACGCCGAGATGGGAAAACATCCACTGAATGGATAACGATCCAAAACGACGTGGAGCCACTAGAAACAAAGGGCATGAGATCCTGATCTGTGGTGGTACATGCAAGAGACGATTACAGTAAAAGTAAGTAAGGGCATTCCGAACCAGTGGTAGATTCATTGACGATTCAAAAGCACTTGTAAAAGTTTATTTGAATAAAAAATATTTCTATTCTATTCTAGTAAATAAGTTATGAAGAGATAAATGTTTAATTTACATTAACCTGTCAGTCTGTCTGTTGCCCTTTTAATCTTGAGCCACAAAACCGATTTCGTCAAAATAAGACAAGGAAGGAAGAGATATGACGAAGAACTAAGAATATTTTTTATCAAAAAACATCAGGATTTTCCATGTAGACTAAGTCGCAGTTATCAGCTAGGAGAAAAATAAATTATAACTGATACATTTCTAATAGGTTTAAAAGTTACGTAGGAATACTTTGTTTCGCGATACCTACATAAAATAAAAACTTTTCTTTCTGCTTCAAAAATCTGAGCCCGAAGGGGTTTGAGTTCTCCCTTAAGGTTAAAACAAAAGGTTTTGTTATTTTCTTTGTTAGGATATACGTAATCTCATGGCAGGAAAAAGGTTTTATAGAGGTGAAAATGCTGAGTGGCCGCGAGCGATTATTTAGACGATAAATATTCAAAAATATATTGATGGTATTTAAGAACGAATGTATGCCAAAAAAGTAGGATCGAGTTTGTAAAACTCGGAAAATAAGAGAGTTCCAGCGGCAATTAAAAAACTTCAATCCATGCGTACGAAGTCACGGGCATCAGCTAGTTTAAAATAAATTACGCATAGAAAATGTTTATTATGATAGGTTGTCTGAAACTAAAAGATGCAAGTTGGAAATTTTTCAAGACCATAGTGTGATAGGATTTTCTAGAGATTTACATGAAAACACATGTGTACTGAAGTTTCCATAACCCTTCGTGAATGTGCCTAAAGGGCCAGTTACGGAAGGCTCTCGTATGTTTACTCGGTAGTAAATAACGTTTAACGTCACAATACTTTCACGCAAACTTGAACCTAATAAAATTTAGTTATAGGTATCAAAATCGTTGAAATGTATTTTCTGTTAGATTGGTTGTATATCTCCAACTTTAAGACAGTACAGTACCGCTATAAATATTTACAAGTAATGCGGTTCGAAGCGATAGATATTCAGAGATTTGATGGTGTTGTTTTTTCCGTTATCGTCGACTTGCTTGTTGTTTTTGTTTATCTATTCAAATTATTCAAAATGATAGCCACCTCCCTGGCGCAGTGGTGAGCGCTGTGGTTTTATAATTGGGCGGTCTCGGGTTCGATCCCGGCGGGGACTATTTGGGAATTTATAGCTTCTGAATTATCTCTGGTCTGGTCACCCTACCGTCAGAGGCGTGCCGCCAAGCGATTTAGCGTTCCGGCACGATGGCGTGTAGAAACCGATTAGGGGTATAGGTTGAATCTAAACTGCCACCATTCACCACTGTTCACCATCAGGTGAACTCGCAGTCAAGGACTTTTTTGTCATTGAATAAAAAAAAATACAAATACAATACAATTATTGCTTATTGACACAAGGTGTACTGTTTGTGATTGAATATCCGGTTCGAAACTTCGCTTTCCGGTATGGGTTTGCCACTCCAGAATCTTGGGGCCCCAGCGACCATCTGTTTTCCGACCTATATCGAGATAGGAAAGCACAGTGTTGGCAGACCCTCACTAGATGGATCGACATTCGATGAGTCGATGATGATGCGGTGAGCTGCATGATACAGGTAGCGCAAGACCGTAACATGTGGAAGCCTTCGCAAGATACCTTTGTATATTGTACAGCAGTGGACATGTCCAATACACGTTGATAACGAAGAAGAAAAAGATTCGGTTCGATGCTGGATCGTGTAGGTCTACTATTTAAGTCACAAAATTAATGTACCTATAGCCAATTTGTTCTGTACTGTTGAATTCGTTCTCACAGAGAGTCAAAGGGACAGGTTACGTATACGTATAGATTATTATTGATCTATAGGTATGCGTAATCTGCGTAATTATAGATACAAAAAACTATGGTTCGTAAAACTACATATAGTAATGAAATACGTAAATTAAACCGTAGGCGTAGAACACTTCTAATTAAAGATATACTTATTGTTTGATCAGTATAGTTAATGTTAAGACAAAGGTTCCAGTAGGTACCGAACAATTGAATGAAGTAAACGTTAAAGCTCCGTGCTTTTTCAAGCAAATGCTTTCAAAAACGAGGGATAAAAGTGCTCAGCTGTATCCACCGCCACCCTACCTGTTGCGGATCTAATCAATCAGTGGTAATCTTTTTCTAGGTCCTCCCTACCTCTTCTATAAATATTTGCATTGGGGATAATTCACGCTTGATCGCATCGATTCGGCCGGAAGATTTCCAGAGAATACCTTTTCAATATACTCTTTATTTATCCAAATACGCGCTCGAATTTGTAGTTTTTTCAAAAAGAATTATTTATTTTTTAAAGTCTGTTAAGTATAGTCATCCAATCAATGTTATTTATTTAGATAGGATATTTTAAACTATCTTGTTTTTATTACAGCACCAGAAATATTATAATGTTTTTGTGAATAATTTGACAGTAAAATTATAATTTAAATATTAAACACATCAGATCTTTCTTCTTATAAATGCATCTACTCATGAAATAAAATATTATTTGGTAGATGTAGGCGCTATTTTGCAGAAATTCATGACAATACTGAAAGAAAAAGTAATAATTCGTATATGTTGCTGTAATCAAAACCATTCAAGCAAAATATTATTTTTTTATATAAAATTTTGTTGTTGTAAATTAATTACAATTATTGGGTTTAATCCTGTTCGCGATTAATTTAACACGCATTTAATAATTACTAGCTGATGCCCATTGCCCGCGTCTTCGTCCACATGGATTTAGTTTTTGAAATCTTTCAGGAACAATTTCTTTTTCGGGATAAAAAGTAGCTTATGCCACTCTCCAGATCCTTAACAATTCAAAAAATTACATTGATCTGTTGCTTTGTTGCTCCGTGCTTGAAGGACAAAAATCAACAAAGCCTCAAACAAACATGCTTTCGCTATTATAATATTAGTAAGGATGGAAAAGTTGACGATTTACTTTTTATATGTATAATACGGAGTTGGATTTATTTTGAGAACATTTATTTATTATCTTAATGAATCCATCCGCAGGGAAGTGTGAATCGTCCCCACGGCAACGGATTCAATCGAGGCTTGTGATCAATCAGCCTGAACAAACTGACAATTTAATTTATTTTTGTTTGGAATTTTGTAATAATTTATTCTTGTTTTTGAAAAAGGTTTATGGAATATTTAAAAAGTGATTAAGGAAAGTAGACCTTGTAAAATCTTTGTCAGATCTATAAAGAAACGCATTATTTATTTTTTGCTTAGTGGCAAACCTTATACCAGTAAATGGAAAATTATTTCTTCATCTTTTTATTTACAGATAATAATTTATGTCAGGGGAAAACACAGTTGTCGAATTCTAAAAGTTATTCTACATCATATTTTGAAAACAACGAAGTAACCATCGAGACACTTACTGACCGAAATTGAAAGTGGTGATTGCAATATAACGTAGGTTCACCTTCTGCGTGTATAACGTTAATACTAAAGTTAATTTAGGTTACTTAATAATTTACTTCAAACACGGAAAAAATAGCAAATACCTAAACTACAATTTCAGTTTATTTTAATCCTTTGCACCCTCGAAGCGAATGGTTCCGACACCGTAGGAAGCCAAAATACAAAATTAATGCTCGTTTTCACCAACCATACCTAAATCATCCCCTATATACAATCCCTTATCCAATGTTATTTCAATCTTGTGTTCCCTAAAGGTTTGGGAAAACGAAATTGATAAAAAGCGTCACCTAACTTGGCTTAGGTAGCCAGTAAAGGGAACTGTGGTGCAAACAGGAACAATTCATCTATTCATTCAATAATGATCAGATATTTTTAAAATACTGCATGGAATTTGCCAGTCCTCCAATAACATTTTTTTCATTGGTATTATTAAAGAAAAAAGTGGTTTATTCAGTAGAAAAATTTACTATCTCTTTCACGCATCAACGATTCAGGGTCTTATCATTCCGAGTGAACGTCCACGCACAATGGTAACCGCTACTTGATACCCCTACGTTTTGATTTGTTCAAACACTCGAGCTTAACTTAATAATAAGTAATAAGGATAAATATTTTATTTAGCCTGTAGAGTCTACAATACATGCATCAATAAAATTGCACATTTCTATGCATAAAATATACAAGTGTGTATTGTGGATTAAATAGTAGGCCTGTAAAATACTACAGGTATCCCTCACCCTCAATTTCCTGCTCCAACGTCAGAATTAATAAATTCAACCAACTCGATACTTCCTGGTACAGCACTTAGCATTACATCAAGACTTTGCCAAGGACTTGCCAGTGGCTGACTCAGTCTAAATTCGCCTTCCTACAGTACAATGTTGATTCAATATAATCAGCTGGTAAGAAATGGTGTCAAAAGGTTAATCAAAATCGCTGACCCCTGATTTCTGATGTGAGGGTATGTAGATTTTTTTTCGATAAAGGGCTGTAGTCACGCAATGTTACCTAATAAGCACTTAAATTGGGTCTAGCGTGTTTGAAAAGATTAGGTTTTATTGATACACTAGTTTCGATGTGTGGATTTTCTCGTTTGAAAATTGTTTTTTCACTAGAAGCAGCAGAATGCTCTGAAAAGGTGACTTTGACTGATAAAGAACAACGAGCGAATGATCATGATCGTCCTGACAAACAAAGCGCTGGGCTTTTTCTATATGTATGTCTGCATCGTCTTTAAGGTTAAAGGACCTACCTTCAAAGTGCTGCGAAGCAACTTAGCGTTCCAACAAGATGGCATGTAAAAATTGACTAATTAAATTGAAACAGCCGTTTCTGATTGCTCATTTCACCAAAGTGTAACTGAGGTATGAAAATGTTTTGGCAGATTTTTAATACAAAACTGTCAGAACGTCCAATTCATTCCTCGGTTAAACGTTACTCGGTGTTGATGAAATTGGCACTAAAATATCAGCTAACCGTACCATAGACATTGCCAGCTTCAAACTTAGAATACATCGTCACTTACCATCAGGTGAGATCGCAGCCAGCCATCATTGAAAAAAAAGTGTAAGTGTCCTATGTCCAAATTATTGAAAACTGATCTTATCAGTACGGCAAGCCTTAGAAAATTAATCAACATTTGCTCATTTCGTCAAAACGTGCCACGAATTGGGACCCAATAGCGCGTACCGCAATTAATTCACGACGAAAGAAATCAAAGGTTCGTAATTAAAAGCGTGCGATGCGACGTCGGGTCTAATTTTTCGGCCGGTTAATGCTTGTCGAGTAATTTCCCGGGCAGTGTTATAATTTGTCCGAATTACCGCCGCGCGCCGTCCCATAAATCACACTGGACGGGTCATTTGTAATGAAGTGGCCGTGTGTTACAATAACTTGGACAAAAATGACACTTCCACGCACAGATGTGTTTGTAATTTTTTTTTAATAATAACATTGTACAAGCTAATGTCTGTGATGGCGTCCGCTTGAATTCTGGTTTTTGAATGAAGTTTTTTAAATCCTATCATCCTATTGTAGTATTGCAAATGCGAAAGTTTGGTTGTATGTTTGTTACTCAATCACGCCACAACGCCTGAACCAATATGGCTGAAATTTGGCACATAGATAGATTATAGACTGGAATAGTACATAAGCTACTTTTTATCCCGGAAAATAAGAGAGTTCCCGCGGAAATCCAAAAAAACCTCAATCCACGCGAACGAAATCACGGGCATCATCTATTATTTATTTGATATTTCGGGATAAAAAGTAGCCTATATCACCAGATCTTCATTTATACCTAGGCAAAATAGTCTGGCTACTTAATGAATATTCAGACTAGATGAACACACTTAGTTGGATGTTCGGGGCAATAATATGATGTGATGCACATATTTGACGTTCGATGAACTGGACCTTCCGAGTCTTAAGGGATCCGTAGCTCTTTTGCAACGTGATTGAAGGAAAAACCTACAAACAAACACATTTTTTGCATTTTTTATAATAAGAAAGATATTTATCTACAAATGTAAACAGTGATGTTTGTTCATTTCGTTTAAATGTAGAAAAAAATATTCCCTAGCATTTTTCTAAATGTAATCCGTAGCGGTTTTAATAAATTTAATCTTAAAAAATTAATTATTTCGCCTTGTACCGCTAATTCAGTTTCAATTAGACGCGCGTCGAAAACAGGCCACGCTCCGCAGCGACTAGCTTTGTGATGGGGCTTCGCCTGGTAATTGCTATAACCCTCTGATGAAACCGTTCAAGTAATAAAACTAAAAATTAATAATGAACGGAAACTGGGTAATAATTATGCATTGTTATTTTAGAGGTTGTGTTTTTTTTAGCCTGAATGCAATCTCATCTGATGGTAAGTGAAGCAGCAGAATAGAAGATAGAACTCATTATTCTACGTACAATTTCGTTACAAAAATGCGCTTCCATTATGTCCCGCGGCAATGCTAATTGAGCCTAAAGTAAACATATTTTTTTCTACCACATTACGCTACAAATAAATCAATACCTCCTACGTAAGTTATTGTATCCCCAAAACGCTTAGGTGACGCGTTAATTGTTCTGAAGGTCAATAAAATGGTTTAGGCCATCATTTTAATAACGATACCACTTTATACATCTTGAAAGTATGCTAAAGAATGCTGTTTTTATTTTTTTTAAACGAACACAAAACAGATAAAAACAAATGAGATAGTGATAAAATAGATAAAAGGAAATGATACAGTGCAACAATCCTAAAATGCCAATTTTATGGGATACCACAACTTACGTAGGAGGTAACGAAATATTCGTACAGTCTACCTTCTCAGTAGGTAATAATTTAAAACAATAGCAGCCGCAGATGCCTCATAAAAAAATTGTTTCTTCCAAATCTCGGATGCAAATGAACCATTAGGTGGAATGCCGTCGATCCCCCTCCCCCCGTCCTTTCTGTCTTCCCCTCCCCCTCGATTCGTCGTTTCTTTGAATTTGAATAATTTCAGAAGCCATCACGGCCACGTAACAAAAGGCCGGAAATGAAGCCGGCCTCTTTGTTCAGTTTCGGCTGAGCTACGGTTACATCGGTAACTGCCTCTAGTTGGTTCGGTTGGTCTAGTGGTTAGCATGTTCAACTATAGGTGACGAGGTCCCGGGTTCAATTCCCGGGTCGGGCCGAAAACAAAATTTGGTTTTTTGTCAAGAAATCCTTAGTACTAGCTCGGAGCTTGGAAGTTAGAGCTGTGTCACCCTCGTGCCTCGGAGAGCACGTAAAGCCGTCGGGTCTGCGCCTAATTTTTTTTCTTTTATTCGATGAAAATATAGCCCTTGACTGCGATCTCACCTGACGGTAAGTGACGATGCAGTCTAAGATGGTAGCGGGCTAACTTGGAAGGGGTATAGCAGTGTAAATTCAACCCATACCCTTAATCGGTTTCTACTCGCCATCGTGCCGGAACGTAAAATCGCTTGGCGGCACGTCTTTAACGGTAGGATGGTAACTAGCCACGGCCAAAGCCTCCCACCAGATTCTTCTCGGTCATGTCTGATTTCCGTCCCATCGGACTATGCGAGTGAGGGAATAGAGAGAGTACCTGTGTCTGCGCACGCACTCATGCACTATAATATCTCCCATGTACATGGCTAATGTCTGAGGTTAGCCGCCGTAACGTATCATCACGTGATTACAGTATGTGATGGTTAGCTGAGGAACGTAGTCAAGCTATAAACGCTAAGCTTCAATCCAGTTACATATAAGCCAAGTAATCCAAGCCGTACTAGTTCAAGTTTATCTTGACAATGTCAGCTACAAAGGACCAATGCAATGTAGTGATAAAGGTCCGAACATGAAAATGGCGTCACTGTCCAAACCTAAAGTGACCTAAATCAAAAATTTTAAATTCCCCTTTCTTGTAATGTTATTGTATTAAGTCAAGCTTCGTGTGGCCGAATTAAGAAAACTTTTATTGATATTATCATTTAGTTTAAATAGTTTTAGGGTCTATTTCACTATGTACGTACTCTGTATACGTAGGTACGTACGTTAGCATTAATTCGATATTTTGTCAGATTTTCAATGCAAATCTGTCAAATTTATGTTCGGTTAAAACTTATTTTACGTTAGTAAAATTGGCTACATAAAATAAGGAATTTTACTGGATAGTACACAGAACATTGGAAGTTTGAAAATAGCTGTTTAATTATTTCGTTTTGTTCCACAAATACAACGAGAAATCCCTGTCCCTATCACTAATGGTTAATATAGACGAATTTAAGTATATAATAAATAAAAAAAATTATAAAAAAAAACTCTCAAAGCATGCTTTCGTGCTTTCGTTTCGCTTCATGGGCTGCCGTATTTATTTATTTCCAGCAGGCTTCACTGTTTGCTGATTGCTCGTTTTTCATAAATACTCTTACTTTTAACTGGTGGTTAAAGTCAGGAATCAATTTAAAGTATCTGTTGTTAACTTCATTGCATAACAGGTGTATGCATTTAAGGTGTCAGTTACACAAGATAAGTTTCTAGAATGCGAGCGGCAAGAAATAGCTTGCCGCTATTTCTTGCTGTCCATCTCAGTAGCTTATGTCACTCTCCAGGTCCTCAACTATACCCAATTAATTACCCATGCAAAAAATTACGTCGAAACGTAGCTCTGTTGCAGCGTTATTGAAGGAAAAACCAACAAACAAAAACACACTTTCGCCTTTATAATATTAGTGTGATTCCAAATTTCCACCAAAACGTAACATACATACACACCACACACACACACACACACACACACACACACACACACACACACACACACACACACACACACACACACACACACACACACACACACACACACACACACACACACACACACACACACACACACACGCGCGCGCGCACACACACACACACACACACACACACATACAAACGTTCGCCTTTATAATATTAGTGTGATGTGATTTTATTTTTAATCTCTCAAAATGCATTCTTAGGTCACTTTCGTTTTGGAAGTGCTACTTAAGTTTATGGTGTCCGTATTATGTGACTTCACGCGATGCGAAGTGCCATCGGAAGTGGGGACGGCGAAAGGAAATGCAAGTTAGCGCACGACGCCGCCGCGCCACCGCTCGCGCCAAGTGTGTCAGCGTGGTGTTGAAAACCCCACCAGAAGTAAACAAGAATGACCTGGAAAATTGCGTGTAAAGTGTTTTTTTTAAAGAATATCAGCCAAGCTGAAGTTGACAAATATCCTCCTATCCGCTCCAAACAAGCGGAAAGCTTGTGCTAGGCGTGAGTTCAACGACAAATCAGGGTTTCAGGGTTGTCTCACACTTAGGAAATAGGCGGGACACATAGTTCGAAGAGCTGATGGTCGTTAGGGTCCATAGTGCTGAAGTGACGACCCCACACCGGGAAGCGCAGTATTGACAGGAACCCCCCCCCCCCCCCCCCCTCGACGATGTCAAAAGAGTTGCGGGGAACTGTCGAAGCCGAAGTCCATACAGGAAACCTTTGTCCAGCAGTGGACGTAAAAAAAAAAAGAAAAAAAATGCAAATTTTTGGAAAACTGCATTTTAATTTTTTCGAACAATAAAGGAAAAATCCTTAGCTAATTTCATATAGTTGTAAAAACATTCAATCACTACAGCACTGCATCGATGATGCATCGCATCTGTATCGTGATAGTAGCGTTGCAGAATCGTTGTTCCATGGGCGAAGGTATACGACCTGCTACAGTATCGCAACTGGGTCTTTTTCGGATTGTATCGGCATTGCATCGCTGCAAAAAGTCACCCTGGGCGCTCTCTCAAAGGGTTTAAAGCAGTTTGAAGAAAAAAACATTTATCGCACACAAGAACTTTTCACAAACTCTTTTCAGTTAGATTTTATATGGGATTGTTTTCTTGAGCAGCCATAAGATCTTGTGGTTAAGATATTGGCTTCATTTCATGGTTCAAATTGACAATACTAATACCGTCGTGTACATGCACATTGCGTGAGTGTGCGTGCCTGTCAGGAGCTTAGGTGGGAGGCGCGAGCAAGCTTTCGCTCACACTTCTACAGATACGACACTCACACAACCATGAGCCACGAGCCCTCGTGAAATGAATACCAATACCATAATGTTGCAATGTTTCAAATAAATATAATACTTACTGGTTAATAGGTATATTCATGTGATACCGTTTTAGTAAGTATATAAAAAATAGTAACGTTGCACTAATATGTAATAGGTACTGGGACTTCGAAGCTATATTAAAATTGTAATTTATAACGTGCTCTCCACGCTCCCGGTAACATATTAGGTGTACGGGAAATAATGTGCCATCGCCGTGTTTTCTTCATTAAATAAAACGGATATTAAATTCCTGATGTCCCTCACTCCCTGCTGCGATGATGTTAAAGTAAAAATACTTTAACGTGAAAAAAATAATTTAATTTTCTTTAACGATACACTATGATGAAAACGGTGTTTTAATATCGCCAGTCTAGATAAATAATTTAAGTAAGTAATTGATTTTGTGCAGGTAGATATTGTAATATTATATTCCGCACCGGAAAATGCAGTGTTGGCAGACCGCCTCTAGGTGGACCGATGACATATAGACGAGTAATAGGTAGCCGCTGGATGCAGGCGGCGCAAGACCGAAGCCTGTTGAAGTTCACACAAGAGACCTTTGTCCAGTAGAGGACGTGTTGGTTGAGTCAATGACAATGAAATTTAAGCTTCAATAGCCCAACGCTTAAAGGTGTGGACTGAAAATTGAAAGGTCGCAGGTTCGAACCCCACCCGTTGCACTATTGTCGTACCTACTCCTATCACAAGCTTTCCGCTTATTTGGAAGGGATAGGATATAGAAATCTATTTAGGTAAAGCCCGCGCATACAAGTTACGCCCTGCGCTACGTAAATCGCTACCGGCAGATGCTACAAATCTCAAGCTTGACGCCAGCGAGTACCAACGCAATGAATAATGCAAGCTCGAGACGATCGCGTCGAGCTCGCAATAGGCTAAGTGCCAGTTTTCACAGATCGTTTCACAGTCGTCACAACGTTGATAGACTTCGAGTGTCATTAGGGCATACTGATCGGATTCCCCATTGCTGCGCGCAAAGCGCTCGTTTTTGAGCGTTGGATGACCCCAGCTATTCTTTTTTATTCTTGCTGGGCCGGTCTCCTCACATAAAACGTAAGGTTTGTTGTATATGACGCATCACTCCCATCGACATCATTACTCCTCCATCCATCAAAGCTCACTCTTAATGGCTCGTTTACACAGTGCGAGCTGCAGTGGCGTAACTATACCGTTTGAGGCCCTTGGCAAATTCATCGGATGGGGCCCTCCCTCCCTCAATATAAAGAAGCTCTACCAATGAGATAGGCCCTTCAGGCTGGGGGCCCGTGGCATTTTGCCGTCTTGCCACCCTATAGTTACGCCACTGGCGAGCTGCTGCCTAGCTAGTAGACAGCTACTCGGTTTGTCTACTCGTACGCCAATGGCTCGCCTTAGCTGTCAACACGACACAACTAGCTGCTGCCCAGACTTGCGAGTTGTCGCGATGTCGGTTAAAAGTGTTTTAATTAAAAGAACGGTGATAAAGTAGAGTTTACACGAAGCCAGTAATGCTGGCGCCAGTCTGCAGACAAGCCAGCGTTGGCCTGGCCCTTGTTGTTTAGACGCGGCCAATCATTCACGGATTTTTTCTTCTGGTGTGCACACGTTTGGAAAAAATAATGAATACGCGGCAAAGGCTGTTGAAAAAGAAATGTTTAAGGAATATCTCTGCACTATTAAGAGAAGAGTTGAGTCCTCTTCGTTGAATTTTCTCGGCATTTTGTCGCAGAAATTCCAAATAAAACAACAAAGAACACACACCGTACGGACGTTCGCCAGTGACTGGCGAGACTCGTCTACACGTGTCCGCAACGCTGGCGCGGGGGTCGAAGGGTATGCGGGCGGAGGTCACTGGCTAGAAAAATAGACGGTCGCTCTATTCTCGCCAGCGTTGGCAGCCAGCACTGGCTTGGCTTGAAAAACTGTTTACACAAGGCCAATACCAAGCCAGCACTGGCTGCCAGTCTTATTGGCAGCCAGTGTTGGCTCCGTGTAAACTATGCTCTCGGTCTATGACAGCTGGCAAGCTACTGCCGAACGCATCCAAACGATGCGAGTGAAGACCGAGCTGCTGCCATGTGCGAGTTGCTGCCGGGAGATCAGGCGAGTGAAAATAAAAAATGTTGAAGTAACTCGGATGTGAGCTACTGTCCAACTCGCATGTACGAATTACTCGTAAGTTTCGTCCAAACTGTACGAGTTACTGCAGTGCAGCTACTCGGCAGGCTCACTCACATGCTAACTCGCACTATGTAAGCTAGCCATAAGATTTGCAATATCTTTCAACGTTTTCGAGATGTCCCAACTCGTACTCAATCTACTGCTTCGCGCAGCAAACGTAAACGTATTCCTTAGAGTATTTATCGCTTAAATCCACGCCTTTTCACATGGCTTTCAACCGCTAATTTCTGCTTCATTCAATTAAATCAGATATCCTTATCAAAATTTACATCTTTTTGAACTATTCAATACCAGCGAGGTAATGTTTCAAATTGGCGCATTGAATTTTCGAAGTACCGTATCGCGGTGTAAAAGCTAGATGAACGTGTCTACAAAAAATTCAAAAACCGTTTTTTTTTTCATAAAACTGGTCACAAACTACCAAAACGAAAATATATGCAGTATATCACAAATTCCAAAAAAAATATTATCCATTACTCATAAATTATAAGTAATTATTTCTTTTAAATAACTGGTAAAGATTGAAAATCAAAATCATCCTATTTTTTGCTCTCCTGTAAAATTGAGAAAATGTAGATACGTTCATCTGACTCTAACACCGCGGTATGGCATTGCTCATTCATTCATTTTCATTCATCTCAATTTTCAATCTATCGCCGGCTAACTACTGGGCCAGCACTCCTTTCGAATTGTAAGTGTTTAAGCCAAGCCAAGCTGGCCAAGTATGTATGGGCAGAATTCATTCACCTTTGAAAACATTATGGAAAACTCTCAGGCATGCAGGTTTCCTCACAATATTTTCCTTCACCGTTAAAGCCAGTGATAGTTAATTGCCGAAAAAAAGTCTGAAGTGTGTGCCTGGGATCGAATCTTGGACTCCACGAAAAGAAGTTTCCACTAAGCCATCACCGCTCGTAAATTATCATACTATGAGATCTAAACCTCAACTGAAATATTGATTCGAGACAAGAATTTTCCAGCTTCCAATACACAATAACAAGAATCTTCTATTTTATCTAAAGGATGTGGTACACCAGTTGCTTTTGCACACTTATCTTTACCTAAGAGCAATATATTTTATCGTCCATTGCTTCTAACAGATACTGCAAATCCCGAGCAATGTGCAACCGAAGCATCAATGAATAATGCAATCTTGAGACAAACACATTTATAAGATAGTTTATCACGGTGTGTTATTGCACGAACCACAATATTGTATTAGTTGTATTGCTTAGGATACTCGAATTTAAAAGTATTCTAAGAATCTACACTAATATTATAAAGCTGAAGAGTGTTTTGTTTAAAAGCGCTAATCTCAGGAACTACTGGTTCGAATTGAAAAATTATTTTTGTGTTGGATAGTCCATTTATCGAGAAAGGCTTTAGGCTATATAATATTACGCTGCGACCAATAGGAGTAAAGCATCAGTGAAAAATGTTGCAAAAACGGGGAAAACTATCAATATTTAAAATATATTCTTTTAAAAACTTCTTAATCGCGATCATAATAACAGAAATTGACGCGGACGAAGTCGCGGCCAACAGCTAGTAATAATAATATATCTCAAACATAGCCTAAGCTAAAACAATGTCAATTAGACTGCAGCTTAGTATATGCTTTGAGCATCACTGAAATGACCACCTTTACTTCATTCTACAAAGCAAATAGCCAGCACAAAACCATCAGCTGAACGAAAAAGAAAGTTTTGGCCTATGATACCGAAATACTACCAGATCCTTGAACTCTACAGTAGCATTCAAAGTGCCAACCTCCGTTATAGCAATACAAGATGATAATATTGTATCGTACAAATTGGTACTTATATTACAGTGGTCGTATTGCAGGTACATGCCTACGCTTAGAGTAGTTAAATACCTAGTGTATGTCATATCACGATTTAATTTTGGGGTTTTCAATTTTTGTTTTAGCGCCGTGAGCAGCTACCTTAACTGCAAGCGGCACTCGTAAACATAAATCGTAACAATGTACAATATGAGTATTTCGCTATTCATTGCTGCCAACAGACGCTACAAATCTAGAGAACCGTGGTACTGACGCGTCCATGAATAATACAAACTTAGAATTTACGTGTATAGGTCACTTGTTAAACAGTTAAGGGTAGTTCAGACTATGCTTTAATATTATAGTATTGCAGCAAATAGGGTAAATTGTATAGGGTTCTAGAACGATTCTACTATCTACAAGTTTAATCAAAGCCAAACAGAACAGCTGATTTGAGAGCACTTTAATATTATGATTTTTTTTAATGTCATGTAGCTAACACTCTAACAGCAGTATGATATGTACTGGATAAACAGACGATCAAAATACTTTTACCATTTTTTACTTAGAAATACTAATGAAATGAAACAATAATAAAATCATTCGGCGCTATTTATTTATATTAGTCTTTGTCAGCGATTTAGCGTTCCGGCACGATGGCGTGTAGAAACTAATTAGGGGTGTATGGGTGAAATGTACACTACCATATCCCTTCCAAATTAGCCCGCTACCATCTTAGACTGCATCATCACTTACCATCGGGTGATATCGCAGTCAAGCACTATCTTGTCATCGAATAAAAAAAAACAATATTTGTTTTCGTAATTAACCACTTTAATGAACAAAATCGTGTTTCTCACATAATTTTTTAGCTTTTGACAACCTTACAGCTTTATTGAATCAACACTAGATCACGTGATAGAGTCTAGTGTGACACAGTATGCTCCAGTGATCGTATTAACTCCGAGCCGGGTCTTCTGCGCGGCTTAATTACACCGGCGTTGTTGCACTGGGGATCGCGTGCGTTGCCTAGCAACGGAACGCTTTGAAGCGCGCCGCGGCGATGGCACTCGATATTCTACTACCGGGTGTAGACACGCCGGAAAATGTCCCCACGGCAATTTAGGGTTGCGTGTGATTTTCTATTATATTGCGTGGTATATTTTTTTTATCTATTTCATTTTTAGTGCATCCTAAAATATTATGTAATGACTTGATTCCTTTTTCTCCAGTGATCGTATTAACTCCGAGCCGGGTCTTCTGCACGGCTTAATTACACCGGCGTTGTTGCACTGGGGATCGCGCGCGTTGCCTGGCAATGGAACGCTTTGAAGCGCGCTGCGGCGATGGCACTCGATATTCTACTACCGGGTGTAGACACGCCGGAAAATGTCCCCACGGCAATTTAGGGTTGCGTGTGATTTTCTATTATATTGCGTGGTATATTTTTTTTATCTATTTCATTTTTAGTGCATCCTAAAATATTATATAATGACTTGATTCCTTTTTCTTCAGTGATCGTATTAACTCCGAGCCGGGTATTCTGCGCGGCTTAATTACACCGGCGTTGTTGCATTGGGGATCGCGCGCGTTGCCTGGCAACGGAACGCTTTGAAGCGCGCCGCGGCGATGGCACTCGATATTCTGCTACCGGGTGTAGACACGCCGGAAAATGTCCCCGCGGCAATTTAGGGTTGCGTGTGATTTTCTAATTTTTCTATTATATTGCGTGGTTTTTTTAATCTATTTTATTTTGAGTGCATCCTAAAATATTATATAATGACTTGATTCCTTTTTCTCCAGTGATCGTATTAACTCCGAGCCGGGTCTTCTGCGCGGCTTAATTACACCGGCGTTGTTGCACTGGGGATCGCGCGCGTTGCCTAGCAACGAAACGCTTTGAAGCGCGCCGCGGCGATGGCACTCGATATTCTGCTACCGGGTGTAGACACGCTGGAAAATGTCCCCGCGGCAATTTAGGGTTGCGTGTGATTTTCTAATTTTTCTATTATATTGCGTGGTTTTTTTAATCTATTTTATTTTGAGTGCATCCTAAAATATTATATAATGACTTGATTCCTTTTTCTCCAGTGATCGTATTAACTCCGAGCCGGGTCTTCTGCGCGGCTTAATTACACCGGCGTTGTTGCACTGGGGATCGCGCGCGTTGCCTAGCAACAGAACGCTTTGAAGCGCGCCGCGGCGATGGCACTCGATATTCTGCTACCGGGTGTAGACACGCTGGAAAATGTCCCCGCGGCAATTTAGGGTTGCGTGTGATTTTCTAATTTTTCTATTATATTGCGTGGTTTTTTTAATCTATTTTATTTTGAGTGCATCCTAAAATATTATATAATGACTTGATTCCTTTTTCTCCAGTGATCGTATTAACTCCGAGCCGGGTCTTCTGCGCGGCTTAATTACACCGGCGTTGTTGCACTGGGGATCGCGCGCGTTGCCTAGCAACAGAACGCTTTGAAGCGCGCCGCGGCGATGGCACTCGATATTCTGCTACCGGGTGTAGACACGCTGGAAAATGTCCCCGCGGCAATTTAGGGTTGCGTGTGATTTTCTAATTTTTCTATTATATTGCGTGGTTTTTTTAATCTATTTTATTTTGAGTGCATCCTAAAATATTATATAATGACTTGATTCCTTTTTCTCCAGTGATCGTATTAACTCCGAGCCGGGTCTTCTGCGCGGCTTAATTACACCGGCGTTGTTGCACTGGGGATCGCGCGCGTTGCCTAGCAACGGAACGCTTTGAAGCGCGCCGCGGCGATGGCACTCGATATTCTGCTACCGGGTGTAGACACGCTGGAAAATGTCCCCGCGGCAATTTAGGGTTGCGTGTGATTTTCTAATTTTTCTATTATATTGCGTGGTTTTTTTAATCTATTTTATTTTGAGTGCATCCTAAAATATTATATAATGACTTGATTCCTTTTTCTCCAGTGATCGTATTAACTCCGAGCCGGGTCTTCTGCGCGGCTTAATTACACCGGCGTTGTTGCACTGGGGATCGCGCGCGTTGCCTGGCAATGGAACGCTTTGAAGCGCGCCGCGGCGATGGCACTCGATATTCTGCTACCGGGTGTAGACACGCCGGAAAATGTCCCCGCGGCAATTTAGGGTTGCGTGTGATTTTTTTAATTATTCTATCATCCTGCGTGGTATATTTTTTTAATCTATATCATTTTGAGTGCATCCTAAAACGTTATAATGACTTGATTCCTTTGTTTTTCTCCAGTAATCGTATCAACTTTTGCAAGTACAACACTTGGGGAATTGACTCACTTGACTGCCTCTTTGATCTAGTGACTAGCTACTAGACTATTATTATTACTAGGATCTCGATCATGAGTTCTGTTTACTTTTATGCTTATTTCGTCTAGCATAGATTTACATAATATTATATTTGGTTTTGCAATAGTGATGTTTATCAGAGCTTTATAATACCTAAAGAGTGTCTCTGACAGACATAGATAGACGAACTAGTGCAAATTCACTCAAAGACTTCGCTTGCTCGCTTAGCCAAATAATTTAATTTGATACGGAACCCTGCATATTTCACGTAGGTACACCCAAAACTTTTTTCTAGTGGGGACGATACGATGCTTCCGAATTGGGGAGCATATATTTGCTTTTGCTACACTGAGCGGCTTGAAAGTAGAAAACTTGTGTTCTTTCTATTAGCTAGTGAATTAGACGCCTTTATATATTTCTTGATGTTTAGAAGCAATTCCATTTATTTTGGCACCCTCGTGCTGCAACAGTCAAGAGATCTATTTATTAGATGTTTGTGAAGATGTAAAAGATTTAACTTTGAACAGATATTTTAAACACATAGTAGAATATATTTTAGTAAGTAATAAGTACATACAAACATTTTTATATATTACTACTTTATTATTATATTTTATTAATTTTAGTAACCATTAAGAATTTATATTACCGAATGTTGGACTTTAAGAGTTAGTTCTGCAAAAAAAGCAATATTCTAGTAGCAAACATTTCTCCCACGGCGGAACAGTGAATCGCGTTAAATAATATCCATTCACCTACACCATAATCGTAAATAATCGTTGACATTTACATATTTCGATGGTTATCAACGGTGTGGACACGCCCTATCGTTTGTTGCCAAAATTGTTGCGAAGATAAGGGGTATTTATAACAGCTGTTTATTAGATTATTTCACCGTAATACGTGTAACAGTTTCAAATCCGTATTAATATTTTAAATGAGAAAGTGTGCATGTTTGTTGGTTTGTCTTTCGATCACGCAACTTGACAGATTGACGTGATTTTTTGCGTGGCTGTAATTGAGAACCTGAAGAGAGGCTACTTTTTCTCGAAAAAAACGAAGCGTTCTCGCGAGATTTTTAAAAGCCTGGCCTAGCCTACACGCGGACAAAGTAGCTAGCAAAATCCTATCCGTCTCGAAATAACTATAGTGAAAAAACTGAACCTTCAGAATGACTTGTCTGTTATATGACAGAACTAAAATAACTATTCTCTGTCCCTAAAATTTTATTTAAGCAACGTAAAAAGCGTAAAATTTGTCTATGAATCTATCTCACACCCACTTCCCATCTCAAATATCTGCGTTGAAGCAGAAAACACCGATGAAAATACATAACAGGGTTCACAGTACTATAATAGCTCCAAGGCCTTTTGCAACCAAATCGATAACACCTACGTAAGTTGTGGTATCCCACAAAATTGGCATTTTAGGATTGTTGCACTATATCATTTGTTTTTATCTATTTTATGTGTTTGTTTAAAAAAAAATTAAAAACAGCATTCTTTAACATACTTTCAAGATGTATAAAGTGGTATCGTTATTAAAATGACGGCCTAAACCATTTTATTGACCTTTACAACTAATAACGCGTCACGAAAGCGTTTTGGGGATACCTACAACATCTTATGTAGGAGGTATCGAAATATTTGCACGTCAAGTTTGATGTATTCAAACTTTTAAGATACATAATATAATATTTAGCTACACGATCTCGGTACATAACTGATTATACTTATCAGAACTATACTGAAATATAAACTGATAGGTACATCAATATGAATACACTTCAAATTCCATTGGGCGTTCTGTTCTGACAATGAATCTTTAAGTTGAAAATAACACGCAAATAAATAAATTCTTTCGATTTAACTACAAATAACAGGATTTCAGAGCAGTTTTTAGAGTCAAAAACATTATTTCAATATGACGCCATTGTTTTTATTTAGTGCGCTTTCAACTAAGATAGAGAGCACACTGGCTACTTTTAGCGGCAGCGGCTTTTTTATGGCTTTTAACGCTAACGTGAGCGCACAACAATCGTAGGAATCAGCGACCGAAAATTGCAGATATCAGCGTTCAAAAATCGCGAAAACCGATGCAGACGCAACATGCCGTAAAAACGCCGGTCGCTGCCGCCAAAAGTAGCCACTCTGAACTCTCCCTTACGGGCAACAAAAAGTTCCATAAATACACAGTTTCAAATCGAGTGACAACAAATAAAAACTGCATCACAAACATAATTTTTGTCCGCGTTTATTAACTCTCAGAAATTTAGGTTTTTCGCAATCGCCGAACATTGTTTACCGATGAATAAAGTTACATTTTAATAGTTTTTTATTGGCAATTTGTCAATATGTCATGTTTAATTCGTCGGTTTAAGTTTACTTGAAGAGAGGTAAATAGGCTCTTAAACTCGTTAGTGTTTCTCTGAATAGGAAAAACTTATTTCTAATTAGAAAAGTTTTTTACAACGTACCTAAACCCTGAAAGCATTTGTTACAAAGGAATACCTAGTACGTTTCGAAATGCAGAAAATTTCATTGCATGCTCTGGGAATCGTACGCTAACGTCAAACTAACGTGTTCGCGTCCATCGGGGAATTAAATTTGCTAAATTTTTGAACGCAAACAAAATAATATAAACGTAAAAATTCTGTTTCAAAACCCACTTATAACGCCACTACTAAGCATATCAATTATTATTGTGCCTATAAAATTTTAAGAGTTCCCTTGATTTCTCCAGGATCCCATAATCAGATGATGTCAATGGGACCACCTGGAAAGCCTGGACCCTTTCAAACAAAAAAATAATTTTCGAAATCCGTCCAGGCATCAAGTGATCCGGGAACATACATAAAAAAAAAGATTCCGACGAATTGAGAACCTCCCCCTTTTTTTAAAGTCGGTTAAAACTAGATAGATAAATACCCATTTAAATGTAGGCACTTATTTCGTATTTCTCCACCCTCATTAATAAATATATCAACAATAGCGCCATGAATACAATTACACGCTCAGATGTGCATACAAAACACGCTATGATCACAGCGGGGCCGCCCGATCGGCCCGGGAAGGCAACCCTTGGCAACATTCAATAATTATATCGAGAGATGCTTTTCAAGTCGCGATGACGACCCCCCCTCAATTATCACATCTGAGAACCTCTTTGACGTAGCGATGCGCAAGCGAGAGTTTCCGAGTTCAATTCCTGATGAGGGGCCGCAAATATACCCATTATATGAAGTAATATAATATGTACTATCAAAAGTTTACTGAATTTATCTATTTACCCAAGGGAGTTTTGGTCGAAACAAGTTACAAAATAGTACTTACCTAAGTATTGGAAAATTGGTTTTCCCAATAAATCTGTCCACGGTGAAAGCGTGCTAACCTGAAACAGGCATGTATGTCTGTGTTATTATAAAGATATTTTGATTGAATTCTAGATGCTAACGATAGAGTAAAGATAACAATAAAACCGTAACCACTACTGACGTAACTAGGCATTACTGATTTATACAAGGCCCTAAACTTCATCTCAAAACTCGGACCTCAGAAATGATACCAGTTCTTCTTCATTACAGTGAGATGTAATGACAGACACCGCTGTACCACAGGGAAATTGAACCCGTAAGAAAACCACGCATTTCCATCATTATCACGTCATTTAGACAGATACAGAACTTCCACTTTCAAGTCAATCAGAGTACGCAGGAATTAGATTAAAATTTGTTTAACACGCTCGGCAGGGATGCGAAACAAAGAAAGGTTCGTAGGGCGGGCGGGGGCACGTGGCGGGCGGGCGCCGGCGGCCGGGCACGGCCAGTAACGCCGGCTTGTTTGCCGGCGCAGGACGTGTTACCGGCTTGCCCTAGAACCGGCAAACGTGATCTCGTAACCGCGTATGTGTAATATGTGTTTCCCTTCAAATCCTTCAGCGTTGAGAAGATGTAGCGTCAGTGTTCATGGCAGTTGCGATATTTTCAATCAATTCAAGTTTCATTACCGTGTTCCGTGGCGATATGTAACGCTTTAATTCACCATGGCCGGCAACGGACTTGGAACGGTGAGTCCTCACTCCTCCCTGTAACGTTGGATTGTGCACAAATTGCAAATTATAAAACGTCCAATACGGCCATTTTATTTAATCGAAACTCCAATGTTGTAAGTGATCGCAAAAATAGTTTATTTTTCGATGCGCTCTGGTAAATATCAACCTGTGGCAGATAAATGAATGGTTGGTTATATTTATAAATTTGTTGTGACTTCCAATGACATTATCGGTCTCTACTTTTTATGATGCCGATTCAGGAAATAAATAATTTGGTTTGGAATATCTATTTTTAATCCCGCCGTTCAAATTGTTATGTTCAAAATAATAATGTCCATAAATCAAACAACAGATTTTATTTAAAATCTCGTTTGTTTTTAGTACCACAGTTTTCATTTTTAATACATTTAATTGATTCAGTTGTATATGTACCTATATTTTTAGTTGTCTGATCTTCATTTTATACTCCCATAGTTTTTATATATGTAGCATACTAAAATAGTACGTTTCACATTGAAAGTAGGTAGGTATCAGTTTTATCTAAAAAAGTTTTACTACTTACTTAAAGTAAGTTTGCCTTATTCCACGAGGATTTGAAGTTTACTACTCAAAAAGTATTAAATAAATTTGAAAACTTAATTTAGTGCAAATGTTCTTTGACGCGACAAGTTTTATTTTATGAAGATGAAAGAATTCAAGTGGGAATGATAAAGTCTGCAAGAAGCAGACCTAACATACTATTATTTTAAGTAACTTTTATCTGACAATCTCTAGTAGATATCTACTAGGGGACCATGGTAATATCAATCCATCTAATAAATTAACTAAAATTGTATTACGAACCGTTAGTCCGAAGCTGTGCGTTGGTTCTAAAATGGGATAATTTCAATTTTGGTGGCTCAATTACCCCGTTTTACATATTGTGATCGCCCGCCGATTATGTACGCAAACAGTTACCATAATTTATTGATTAACCGTCAGTACTAAATACTAATAAATTATTCCAAACACATTACCACGTGTGCTTGCACCTAGGTTTCAGGGAGGATTAATAGATTTCAATAACCCTTAAACCCTTAACGTCGTTGGTTACTAAGATAACGTCGGTATCAAAAATACCATGTTGAACAAGACTAATATACCCATATCCCTTACAACTAAACGGAAAGGTAGTGCTAGAAATGGATACGACAATAGTTCGACAATTTTAGTTTTAATTATATTATAATTTTGATGAGCTTGTTTGTATTGTTTGGAAATGTTTTAATTGATTATAGGTATTATTATTTTAGGCTCGAGTAATGAGTTCACTCGCCTTGACATTGCATTTGATTTCGTTAATCGTGAGTGATGTAGAGTAGGTAGAGAAAAATTTAGATAAGCATTTAGTCAGCATTTACTTTTTGAAAGAATGAGTACCTACAAAATCTTTCTTTTTATTCATTACGCACTTATTCTTATTAAAAAAGATGTTATATAGAGTTCAGTGAGTTCAGTTGGATTCCATATTTTATGGAATTCATCGCATTAAACAGTAGATTCCACCATCAGTTACAGCAATGATTATGGCAAAACGCACAGTAAAACCTATCCTGAAATTAACCCCATACTGTTCAATAGTCTAGTAATTTCGAACCAATGGTAGATTCATTTGATGATTCGAAAGCACTTTGTAAAAGTTTATATTTGAATAAAAAATTATTCTATTCTATTCTAATAAGCAGTAAGCAAGTAGCGAAATCATTAAACAGTTTAAGCTAACATCAATGCGGTTATACAGTGATAAATAATTTAAGGTTTAAGCCATTCCCGTAATCTATTGATTTAACGTCAATAAATACATTATTCGGAGCACGTAGCCACCTGTACCTGTGTGACGGTGCCGGAGACGCGTCGATTTGGAGCTTTGCGTACATGAGTAGGTGATTTAGTTTAGAAATAACTAGATTTATTTATTTATTTATTTTTATTTTTTATATACATATAAAGAATTACAAGACAACATATATTAAAAGAAGTAGAAACAGGTGAAGCTTATCTCTAAAAAAAGAAATTTCTTCCAGCTTCCCTTGAAAGTGAGTAAGGTGAAATTATAGAGTTGTACCTATAGATCAAAAATGTGCATATATTGTAATACCTACTATAATATAAATGAATAATAAACTACATGAACACGAAGATACATAAATACATATGAATTCAGTAGATATTGGATTTTATTCAAATATTTTTAGAAATTAAATTACACTAGATATTGAGGGTGTAAGGGATATTAATTAAGGGTGTAATCTCCAACGATATTAAATAGGTAGTTGACGTATTAATAATGAAAATATTATATTCACAAAGAAAAACAAGGGATTGTGAATCCTTTCGAGTGGACTCAAAATAAATAACATGAAAATAAATGTCCAATATACGCATAGGCAATTACTAATTTACATTTTATTTTGTAAATAGGCATCAAATAATAACAGGCGTAATAGTCGAGCAGAAATTTGGAAAATTATCATAATTCAATATTAATTAACCGATGACTCTTTTAACGTGGCCATAAAATTTGATAATAATATACAGCATCCACCATACATCCACCACTTTATATTTTGATCCGCAAACATTTTCAGCTAGTAAATATTTCAATGGATATGAATGACCCTCGTATCCGGTTTGAACGCTCGAGATTCGAGTATAAATACTTAATATTATAATATAAACGTAAAAATCATATCATCAATTTATTAGTCTTAATCTAGCCAATACGACTCCCTAGTGGCTACTATGCTTTTCACACAGTAACACTGAAAGTACATATTGCTTAAGAGCATTTTTTTATATTATTAGTGAGCAAACGAGTGGGTGGGTCGCCCAATGTTAAGTGATTACCGCCGCCCAAGAACATTTGTAGCTCCTGAGGCACCACCAATGCGTTGCCTTTCAGGAATTTGTTGGTGCGCCCCTTGAATAACCCCATGTTTTAATTTAGGGAGAACATCGTCGCATCTGGCACAACCGATGGTCGAAGTGCTCCAGGCACCCAGGTGTTGAGGGTCAAATTGCATTTCGTTCAACCACCTATCAAAGTATAAACAAAATATTTATATAGAGCGCAATAATTTCAGACGACAACTCGTTAAGTGCTGAAAGTTTTACTTTTTTTTTAATATCGTCTCGATATCTCGATATTTCGAATACAATAGAAAATCGATATAACAAGATATTGTTATAAACCGTTCGCATTGTTGGGCCAGAACAATACGCGAGGACAATTCAAAGGATCCAAGATTTCGATCAACCGATACAACTCTGCGCGGAAGTGAAATTTCTGTTATTATGGATGTCTTGGTGCGATTTTCGGCTTTATATTGCTGCATAGTGCATAACACATAGACACTAAAATCCTACCTGGAGGAAACCTGAATACCTGAGAGTTTTCCACAATGTTCTCAGAAATAAACATTTCTGAGAACATTGTGGGTTTGATGGCCTAGACCCCTTCTTAGTAATATTTTTTATACATTATAGCCACACGCTTGATCACTATCACACCTGATGAAAAGTGATGATGTGGTCTAAGGTGTAACGCGTTTGCCTAGAAGATGCCTATTCACTCTTGTTTTAAAGATACCCAAATTGTACGTGTTAGGAAAAACAGATCTTGGAAGAGAGCACTAGAGGAGCTCTACGCAAGTAGTGGTCGAGATAGGATAGAAATAGGATACTTTTAAAATTAAAGATTTTGAAAACAATATAAATCCACAAGAATGAAGTCATCAGCTAGTTTAGCACATTTCCACTGATACTTACTCGAAGTTTCAAAATGCCGAAGCAACGTAGACATCTCAAGCATTATTGTGTTTACATTAGATATATCTTTTAGTCTGCAAATAATACAAAAGATCCGCCAAATGCACAAATTCACTGTGAACATAGTAAATGTGAAAACATTCGGTCTCATCAATTTTCACCCTTAGATACGGTGTAATAACGCTGCGCTGTTGTTATTAAAATTACGCTAGCAATACTACCCTTTTAGTAGAGGAGATAGCTGTTAAAATTAGTATCCATAGATCAGCTTCTTCATATCAATCATCAGACATCAATCAATTCATTCAACGAATCAATCAATATAATTAAAATCGTTACGTTATCACAGGCTAAAATTTAAAATTGAAAGGTACGAAAAAGGCTAAAAAATGAATTGAGTAAAGAGAATAAATGTTCACTATAATATTCTTGAAATAAAAACCTTATTTTGAAGCTACAATGTAATATCTAAACATACTCACAGAAGTACAACTCCTTTTTATCATGTTAAATACAACTTCAAATCATTTATTTGCAAATATTGAGTAGGTATGATTGAGTTTTTTTACCAATCTGCCACAGAATAATATAGAGTTACTCTAGCACTACTAAAGTGAACTACCTTCTTACAGATATCTCTTGGCCTATTTTAATAAAACGCATGACTACATTCATTAGAACGCGGACGGCGCGGGCGGTGCGGTTTTTTGTTTCTACCCCTCATTAATTGTTCTTTAATGAGAGTCCGTGTACTGGCACGGTACTCTTTTATATTACGCGGTGGTATAATTCACCTGTAATGTAGTCTGGGGACAAATTGACCGTGTTCGGTACTGGTACTTGAAGTTATATTCGCAATAATTGACAGTATTTTTTTTAGTATAAATCCCAGTTGCTTTTCCCAATATACTACTTACTTCCTGTGCTTACTTCGTTATTAAAGTGGTTGATTTCAATAACTTGAATGTAAAAGTAATTTTGTGCTCAATTTTTATTGTTAATCTTTATTTCTTTTCCACAGTACCTAATAAAAATTGAAACAATGACAAACACCGTCGTCAATCAGTTTTCAAAAAAAGTTCTTGTAAAAATTTCCACATGACGCAGTCTTATGGCGCCTATATCCAGCGGCTCACTGTGAAAAGACCAATATCGTAGTGTTGCTTGAGGGTTTGATAACACTGCGATTTCCGGTGCAAGGCCGCCATTATAGTATTTTTTAGCTAATTGTTCTACGAAAAATATGTTCCGCCGATTGCCACTTCAACTTGCATCTAAGCTAGATAATTTGATCATGCAGGGAAATATTTATCTTCTTTTGATCAGTGGTTGAATAATCCCTAGCCTTATGAGGCTCAAATGTAGCGACCATGTTTCGAATCTATAAATAACTTCTTGTTCTGTGACATTATGGGTGCAAAAGCCAATTTTGAAATTGTAAATTTTAAATATCTCTCTTTTTCTCTTTCTATGTATGAGTATTTTAATTTTTTTCAGTAAAACATCATTGGCAACAGCCATTATTCTAAGACTTGCTAAAGTCGTCATAAAAGGCGTTAGCAAAAATTGTGCCCTATATGATCCCCACAGCGACATTAAAATGATATACTGCTCAAATCCTTGAGTACTTTCTAATCTACATAAGGGATAATCTTGTTTAATGGCGACAGGGGTGCAGAGTGGAGTACCGATAGGATGTTATAAATCAAACAAAAAGTCACAATCTATTACTATCATAGTAGGTTTATGACTCGGTTACTTGTTAAAATATCTGCCATCGGGCGATTTAAATGATTTCTTTTATATGAATAGCGGACAAACGTGCGGGCGGGTCACCTGATGTTAAGTGATTACCGCCGTCCATGAACACTTGTAGTACCAGAGGCACCACCAATGCGTTGCCGGCTTTTCAGGAATTTATCAGTCCGCCCCTATTCCTATTTTATCCTATTATTATTTATATATCATAAATGCAAAAGTTTGTATGTTTGTTACTCAATCAAGTCGCAAAGACTGAACCAATTTGGCTGAAATTTGGCACAGAGATAGATTATATTCTGGAATAGCACATAGGCTACTTTTTAGAGTTCCCGCGGGAATCATCTAGTTTTTAATATAATGCATGACTACATCCGATGCAGCATGCCCGATGCGGCTTTTTGTTCTCTCATTGATTGTTCTTTAATTAAGACTGGTGTATCATTCGTTATGAAACACGGATAATAATTATTAAAACTCACCTGTATGTTTTAAACACGTCAAACTTATACCCTCTTTAACCGTCGGGGGGTTAAAAATGACCGCCACTTTCAATCAGAGCTACATTTCTAACGTGTTTAATATCTATCTGTTAGCTTGTTCCGTTTAACCCCTTCCTAAATACCGACTCTTACGTGTCAGTAATTTTCATGAATAGATGTTTAGACGAGGCAAGAATCATGCCAAAGCTGGCATGCAAGCGAATGCTATTGCCAGTCGTTCTGAATCTAAATCCATCTTGTCGGTTTAAAGCCGAATTTACATTACGAAATTAGTGGCATGAAAGTAGTGTCATGACATTAATTTCGTCACCAATTTCGCGTGTAAACCTCTAATTTCACGATGCATGCATTAATTTCACGAAAGTAAATTAGTTTTGTGCGCCGCACGATTTTTGGGTGACGCTAGTGTCATGCAACTAATTTCATCGTGTAAACGCGACGTGAAACTATTTATACCGTGTGGACGTGTGCACTGGACGTGTGGAAACAATTTTTACGTATTAAAAATGGTCGCTTAGCGATAAGATTTTGTCGGTAGGGATGTATCAACTAGCTACATCCTTTTTTGATTTTATATGTTAGCATCTGTACAGCAAGGTTGTGCATTGCATTATAAAGCTTTGATGTTGATGGCGCCATAACTGTAGTGATACTGACGATTTCACGACACTAACGTGAAACTACTTTCAAATGTCTAATGTCAAATTAGTGGCATGAAATTAATCTGAACATGCATGCCACTACTTCCGTAATGTAAATTCGGCATAATGCTAAAATGCTTCTCAAAAATCGTGCTATTAATTTTGCAAATGTTATTCTTACATTTTCGATTGTAATTAATGAATATCCACATTTTGCCATCATTTAAATACTCAATTCTAATATCTACTGCTTGAAATAAAAACTGCTTCGTATTTTATTAAGTACATAATAATTGTTATAAAATAATACGAGTGCGTACCACGGTAATTATTTTAGTTGGGATTAATTGTCGATATTTCGATCCAATTGCATGGACGACGGTTATAACAATTATGTAATTGAACCATGGATCAAGTCTAAAATCTTTACATAGTAATTGTCATTCTAAATCAAAACAAACAAAAAAAAAAAATTAAAGACAGTGCTTTTTCCAAGCCGATTAAGGTGTCATTTATAAGGATTTAGCTCATAAAGGGTTTGACGGCCACACTGGAATCCCTTTATTGATCCAAAGGCTTTTCCTTAATCCGCGCCGTAAACTGGATTTCGTATGAGACCGCGATATTAGCTGGATTATTATTTAACGGCCAACTTATTAACTGGCGTAAGTACTGGTCTAACCAGAGAGATTATTACTTACTAGCTTTAACCCGCGGCTTGGCTCACGTTAGGTTCGATTTTTTAAACCCCTATTTTACCTCTGGGGTTGAATTTTGAAAAATCCTTTCTTAGCGGATGGCTACGTCATCATAGCTATATGTATGCAATGTAAAGTGCATGCTGAATGTAAAGTGGTTTGAGCTGTGTGGTGATAGATCAATCAATCAATCAATCAGTCAGTCAGTCATCTTTGCCTTTTATATATTTAGATTACTACACTAGCAATATTGTAGCCCGCGGCTTCGTCCGCGCGGAGTTACGTATTTAAAAACTCCTAGGCCACCCTTCACCTGGAATAGCAAGTATGCTCTTTAAATATAAATAAAAGTAAAAACTAATTAAATCTGCGTGATTGAAGGACAAACTTACAAATAAACAGCACTTTCGCTTAGAATACGAATGCAAGTGTCCCTAATAAAAATATGATTTACTGACTGACTGACATAATTATATCAACTTAAATCTCCAAGGACTGGAAGAACTTTAAATATGGTTTATTTTTCTAATGTAAAACAATCTAATCCCTAACGCAATTATTTATTTGTACATTGTAGTCATAAAGTGACAAAATTACATACCTTTGTAATATTTTGATGTCATTGTTTCTTATGAAAGGCTGTTGGAACAAATGTTAAGTTTTGGTGCAGAATAAATAAATAAATAATAACAACAACCTCGATTTTAACCGCGTTTCTTATATATGTCTGTGATATTACATCGTTTATTTAATAACCAACGTAAGCACTATTGTCCATAACTCTTCTTTACTGCACATAAAGAGATTTATCTCAATGATGATTAAAATGTTATCTAGACTTAATTTAATATAATCTCACGATGGAGAATTTAACTTTGTCTCACATTTACGATTCTACCACGATCCTATAATAATATTTATGGCTAGGCCATGCCTAAATCATTATCAACCTGGATTTGAGTTTTAAAAATTCCCGCGGGAACTATTTGATATCCCGGGAAAAAACTAGCCTAGATTCCTCCTTGTAAAAATCTCATCATCATCTTTTTTTTATTTTTAGCGAGTTGGCAGGCGGGTCACCTGATAAGTGATTACCGCCGCCCATAAATATCTGTAGCACCTGAGGCACCACCAATGCGTTACAGCCTTTTCAGGAATTTGTTGGTCCGCCCCTTGAATAACCCAATGTTGTAATTAAGTGGGAACACCGTGCGTTAAAAATTTTCATAATCTTAGTTTTAAGAATTGTTAAAGGTGAGTGTGAGTTTACTTTTCAACAAATGTAATTTTCATATAACTCGAAATGGTTTCTACTTTTTCTACTTTTAGGTTGTTTGTGGTTACAGCAATCTATCAAAGTCTAATGTCTGCATGAATTAAAAAAAGACGTGTGGCACTCGGGGACTGCCGCGGTAAAGCTATTGCATAGCATTTTTTATCAATGCCATCTAGCGGTGAGAGGAGTCCCGTGTCAGGTTATTTTCATTACGGAATTTCTGGATTCGGTCTCCACGCTCAAGGCCCGCGATACAAGCTATGCAATAGCTTAAAAGAAAAAAGTTATTTAATACTTGTAAAGTAATATTCAATGTTTCTTCTCTATACATATTATATTAGCTATGTAACAGCACACAGGTATGAAGGGATAACCGACCCGCATTCGCGGTGGACACAATCCATTGCAAAATAATGTTATACTTTAAGGCGCTTAATCCCCAGTGAGCCTATTACCGCTTGCCAAATTACTTTAAACTCTATTCCATACAAGCTACGATTTCAAGTTGTAAAGCGTATCTTTTGAAAAAGCGAATATTATGGTCTACAAATGCTATGGAGGCAGTGTTCCGAAATAATGTAACTCACTAAATCTGCGGTCGGAGCATAACCAATCATGCGAGCATCGTTAGTGGGTAAGCCTTGTGCATTTTGGTGAAATTTTATATTAAATTTAATACAATATAGTTTGATGGCACATTTTGTTTAATGTAGGGCTCTTATATTACTAAATCGAAGAGGTTGCGTAAGGTTACTAGGCACTTTTCGTTACAAATATGCGACACTAGCTTTTGCTCGCGGCTTTGCTCACGTTAAGTTCGATTTTTCAAACCCCTATTTTACCCCCTTTGGGGTTGAATTTTCAAAAATCCTTCCTTAGTGTGCGCCTACGTCATTAAAGGAACCAACTGTAAAAATTTCAAGTTTCTAACTTCAGTAGTTTAGGCTGTGCGTTGATATCTCAGTCAGTCAGTCAGGACTTTGAATTATATATATATAGATAGATAGCAATGTAGTTTTTTTTTATTCGACGACAAGATAGTCAATAGACGAGGAACAGCTACAAAACTACATTCTATTTGAATTACATACAGCTTCACTGTTTTACTTCCGTGTGAAAGAGCCATAAGCACACAATTACTGCACCTGTCGTTTCTCTCATATTATTACGTTCGCAGTGAATTCTTTATACCGTAGATAATGACCGCCGAGGGTCATCTTTATGTGACCGAACGAGCTGTTATCACCTGTTACAATAATAAAATTTGCACTTTGAAAAACGGTTGTACTTTCCTATTTTTTTTTTTAATTTATTGCCAGTAGGAAATGCCTAACGAAAATCTTAGAAGTTGGTTACATAGACAATTGCCCACAATACTATCGAGGTCTTTAAACTACGCCTTACTTAAATAAATACTATTATAATACACTTTAATAATTTTCCTATCTTATCTATATCTACTAAATAGGTAAAAAAAAACTTAATTTAACATTTCTATATGATAGGTATCGAATTATTTTAACAGAAGCTATATAAAATAATAATAATAAGTACATCGACTGCCAACGTAATCTCAGATTTTAGCTTTCTACAGTCTAGGTGGATTAGCTACCAGTATCTTAAGCAAATCCTTGAGTGGTTTTGGATACAAGCGGCACAAGGTCATGTTTATTAGCGAACCTTGCAAAAGACTTTTCTCCAGCAGTGGACGTCTATTGGTTAGAAAGACAAGATTAAAATTTTAAAGACTTAAATGTACCTACTATAAAGGATTTTATTTATATTACATAGGTATATTACAGTTTTGTAAAAAAAAAGCAGCGTAGAAATTGAGAGATAAAATAGTAAATTCACGAGTAATAAACTGACACACCTTTTCCAGGTAAGCGCACAGAAATTGCACTCAAGAGATATCTAAGTAGCGATCGTATAATCAAAGACCTCAAAGTGTACGGAAAGCTAAAGTTCTACCGAGTGCTCTAAGTGATAAGACCGTCTTTGCATGCAGCATTGTAATACCTATACTTTCTGCGTGTGCAATAATTCTCAATCCATCCATCCATAAATCTTTTCTTGAATAAGAAGGGTTCAGGGCGTTGGCCAATGTTTGAAACCACTTTGTAAAAGTTTATTTCAATAAAAAATTATTTTATTCCATTCTATTGTATTATGTTCTATCTTTTCTATTCTATTCTTTACTACGCTGGCCAAGTGTGGATTGACAGACTTCACACACCAATTGACAACATTACGGAGAATTCAAAATGCAGGTTTCCTTACGATATTTTCCTTCACCATTAAAGCAATTGATAATAATTTTGCATTGACTCAAACATGCGCCTCAGGGATCGAACCCCGGATCTCCCATAAAGGAGTCTTAACTCTTACCCACTAGTCTATCGCTACTTTATCGCTTGATCATCATCTTCATCATCATTTCAGCCTGAGGAGGTCCACTGCTGCAGATAGGCTTTTCCGAAACAGCGCCACAACACCCGGTCCTCAGCTCTTCTCATCCAGCCACTTCCCGCCACTTTATATCGTCGGTCCATCTTGCTGGAGAGTGCTCTATACTACGCATACTTGTTCATTGCTTACTTAGAATAAATAGTAAAGATCTTAATATTCCCCGCGGTAACTCCATTAGGACAAGTTCCATTATTTCGCAATACGGTCACGTTGGTGGATGGTTAGGCGAACGCACCGTGCCACGGTCGCTTTACACAAAAACTGAATTTTTATTTAACTAGGATATAGATAAAAACCTCTTACGTCTTTGTGAGAGCAGCAATAAAAACTTTTATTCGTAAAAAAAAAACTATACAACACAATTAAACGTTTCCAATGAATGGACTGTAGCGACGTACCAGTAAGTATTCAGTAGGTACTAACTCGTTTCTGAAATATCGAATTATAATAATAATATGTGTGCTGCTTTGTTTGTTTATCCTTAAATTAGGCAGGAACTAAATATAGGTCCTAAATTCACGAAAGCTATTTGTGAATAAATCCGTTGTCTCTACATTTCGAGTGGAACCCGACCTAGAAATGTACCTACCTAAAATCATCATCATTTATAATTAAATAAAACATTTATATTTTAATTTTTTGCAGTTACAAATCACTTATCTGATAAACAAATATAGGTGAAGCTACTAGTATTATAAATTCTTGGCCAGCAAAGGGGAGTGCCTATTTCACCAAAGCTTTCTGACCTAGCTAACTAATTAGCTAATTCTAGCTAGTTTTCTTTCTTTAAAGTGTTATAGTTAAATTGTTTTGTTGCCATTTTGATCAATTTTTCTAACTAAACATTTCAATTGGAAACCATTTTTAATTACTTTCCATTCAATTTTTGCTGAGTTGGGACCGACCGTGCTTTATAGGCATCATCAACTTTATAATCAAAAACTAAATAAGAAAAGCATGCAACATCAATTAGTCATTAATATTAATCATTGAATTTGTTGAATTTGGGGGTTCGGTATCACGCGCGCATACATAATTTACAAGGCTTAAACTCATTTAGCCCCCCGACTCGATTCGTGCTAATACCGTATCCTACTAATTCTATCAACAGATTTACATTCAGCAACGCATTTCCACCGTCTACCTACCATTAATTACTAGCTGATACCCGCGACTTCGTTGACGTGGATCGAGGTTTTTTAATCCCCGTGGGAACTCTTATGTTCCGGGATAAAAAGTAGCCTATGTGTTACTCCAGACTATAATCTATCTCTGTGCCAAACAGCCAAATCTTTTCAGTTGTTGCAGCGTGATTGAGTAACAAACATCCATCCATCCAAACTTTCGCGTTTAAAATATTATATAATAGGATATAATATGATAATAGGATTAATCGAGTTCAGCTTGGCTAAAGACTGAAATATTTCCATATACTACACTCTTAAAAACAGATGCCAAATTGACCTTTGCAAATGGCTCAATAATAATATTTTATATGTAAATGCACGGATAAAATTAGATAATTACTAGTAGCACAAATGGAATAGTTACCTGAATAAATAAGCGTACTTTAGCATTGTAAATTATTCATGCGGTAGAATGATCAGAAACCTCTAAACCCCAACTACATTGCATTCATCAATAAATAACATATTTGTATTTCATTGCATTTTAGACCTCCTACATTTTATATGAAACTACATTTTATATGAAAACTAGCTTTTGCCCGCAGCTTCGCTCACGTTAAATTCGTTTTTTTTTTTCGTGGCGAAGCCTACGTCGCCATACTACTCGTATCTGTATTCCAAATTTTAGCCTGATCCGTCCAGTGGTTTGAGCTGTGCGTTGATAGATCAGTCAGTTAGTCAGTCAGTCAGTCACCTTGTCCTTTATACATTTAGATAAATGGACAAAGCGTCATCATCAACATCTTATGACAAGGATTCAGGCCATAGAAGCTTTTAGCGATTGGCAGATTTCTTTCTTTCTTATTATACTACTAGAAGATGCCCGCGTCTTCGTTCGCGTGGATTAAGGTTTTTTGTTCCCGCGGGAACTCTCTTATTTTCCAGGATAAAAAACAGCTTTTACTTTTTCCTACAAAAAAAAAACATGAGGATTTAAATACCTCTGCTATCAAAAATCAAAGCCTGCTTAAAGTATTTTAATAAAGAATTTTCCTCACAACTTCCGGACTGATATTTGAAAATTTTCATTGATGTCTCATTAGTTTTTTCACTTCACCGGTCGATATAACCGTAAAGACGGATACACACCGGAAGCGCAAGTGACGCTATAATAATAATAGAACAAAATTAACATTGATGAGTTTAATGTTTTTAATGAATCCAGTCTTAAGCCCTAAGCGGGCTAGAAATTAGCTACTATTAATATAAATATAATGAAAATATAAATGCGAAAACGTGTTTGTTAGTTTGTCCTTAAAATAGCGCAGCAATAGAGCAATTGGATCAACATGATTTTTTTGGGTAGGTATAGTATGGAACCTGGAGAGTTACATAGGCTTTTCATCCCGGAAAAATAAAGTTTAAAAACTTAACTCCAGTCTAGAAGAGGAAGCTAGTTCTACGAGTATAATTATGAATGGCTACGACTTTTTGAGCATTTCACCATACGACTCGAGCGGTCTAATGACGTAGCATAACGGACAATTCTTGCTACGTCAGCGGTGCTACGTCAGCAGTATCAATAGTGTTGTCCCAGGACAGAGGCTCGAGCACGCCACGTCTAGTCTAAATTCCTACAATACCATATCTACTACTGTTCTTGGACCGTGTCCCAAGAAAACTACCAGCTGTCGCACCCTTAATATTTCACGTAATGCAGATAATATTTTGCTTATAAAATTTGCTGACTTACATCAAACGGATTAATTTTAATTTTACTGTTGTCATTGTCTTACAAAAGTCTATTTAAGAAAAGGACAGGATTAGACTTAATTAAAACTAATATTATTTTTAGCGGGTTGCTGGATCTTAGTGCTTAATTAATTTATACGGCTTTGTTGAAGCTTCAAGAATGATATTTATTTAAAAGTAATATTTACTCCAAATGATTGTTTTATTAATTAATTATTTAAAAAAATGCAAAGAAAAATCTGTAAGGTAAATTTTTAGCTCAATGAGGCGCGAAGCTGAAGTGGAAATATTGTGCGACGCACATAGTTTGGAGAACTGATGGTTGTTGGAATCCAAAGGAACTGGAGTGGCAATCCCGCACCGGAAAGTGCAGTGTTGACAGACTCTCCTCTAGGTGGACCGACGACATCAGAAAAATCGCAGGGAGCTGCTCCAGGCAGCAGACCAGGTTAGGAACAGTGGAAGTCCATGTAAGAGACTTATGTCTAATCATGGACGAAGATAAAGAGGGTTGATAAAGAAGGAAAAAGAACCCAGCTTAAAACTTGTTACAACTTGTTACAAATATACTCCTTATACCTACTACAATAAATTCAATCTATATTTTAGTACAAAGGAGTGCTTAGACAAAAGTCGCATCGCATGCAAAATCCTGTGTATAATCGCCTTAAAAGTGGAAAGTCGAGGGCGACGGAGAAATTAAAAAAGTTGGAACTTCATGCAAGCGGAACGTATGGAGCGGCGGGCATATATTTAGTTCGCAAACAATTTGTTTTGAGCGGCCACCCGATGTAATCGATAGCCGGTAATTGTATTAATGCGTTCTGTACGCGGTGATTATGACTGGAGAGCTGGTGGGAAGTACCGAGAATGTACTGAATAAGGAAAAGTTAAAAGTTTATTACGTGAAGAGTTACAGACCAGCCAGCTAGTAGTTTCACGATTTATGTGCTTCCCTGCAAGTTATTTTTAGAAATCCAAATCGCTTTAAGCTAGCCATGCACATAACTCACAGGTTTAATTCGCTAAATGGTGCAGTTAAAACAGGATATTTTTATTGCGTAACTGTGCAGGTTTCCTGCTGTGGAACGCTCTCATTTTTCCCTGGTCCATAAGTGATTGAAAAAAAAATTAATTGTACGTGTGAACATCCTAAAGAAAGTGTATCTAGAATTAATTAAGAAGAATTAAAAAAATATATAATCCGGTAATTGTCGTTCTTAAGTACAAAACAGGTCTTTAAGTACGAATTTTGACAGGTTTAATCCGGTGGTAGAATCTTGACCTTGAAAGGTCGTGACTCCATTTATGTGCCTGTAAACTACGCTTACATTAAATAGGTGCTGGCGAGTATAGTTCGTTTATCTCACGAAGTTACAGGCGCTTTACTTGTGGTTACGTCGTGTACATGCACATTGCGTAAATGTGCGTGCCTGTCAGAACCTAGGTGGGAGCAGCAGGCTCGAGCAAGCTCTTACTCACACATACGATACGACACACACACAGCCATGAGCCACGCGCCTTCGTGAATTGCAAGAACTATATTTTCACATTTTCCCACCAGCTTTCGGTCTTTTCAGTGGAGTGCGAGGTTTATATTCATTTCAAAGGGGTTAACCGGTTGACCGTGCCGGTCGTTATAATTTGTTTAAAACACATGAAGCTCTACAGTAGTGGCGACTGGCTCCATTTCATAAATTGTAATCCAATAAAATACGTTTGTGTTTTGTCAATCACTTTTATTGCGTGCCATTTGTTTCAAATTTTACCTATAAATCAACTGCACGTAGAGGTACTTTTAATATTTTTAAATACGTTTGCGGTGAAAATTTCAGATAAAAGTTTTTTATTGACATTCTGACTACAACGTTAACAACAAAAAAAAAAAATACAACGTTATTTTTTGTTAATGAGAAAAGTAAACATGATTAATTTTCTAAAGTCTTTAACGAGATTGATTGATATTTCTAATTTTTAATCCATGTTACATTATATCCCAAAAATTAAAAAAAACTCCTTAGTAATATTATGAATTCGAAAGTGTGTTTGTTTGCTGGTTTTTTTAAGGCACATGCATGCACCTACGGATAGGAAGAGGATTATTCATGGAAATCTAAACTACTCTTTCTCTCGGAAATATTTAGGATTACTGGTAAAAATACTGTAAATATTAAAGGTTTTAGTTCCTCCATCACGGATTCGCAAGGCATCTTACGAATCTGCACCGCCACGTGGTCGAAATTCCACGATGTCGCACTAAGCAGGAGCAGCTCTTTTTCATCCGAAAAAAAACAAAATTTCCCACACCAAGGACATAGTCGCGCGCATAGGCTAGTTACAAAATAAAATGATCCATACTCAATAAAGGAGTGGGATTGACTTTAAGTAATAAGTCTTAATTTTTTAAACATAAATGTTTATTTGTCAAATATTTACAAAAGTTTTGCCAATAAAGCATTCTTATTTAGCATAAGGGGGCGACGGGGGTAGTTCTAAAAGTGCATCGCCCCCTCCCTTACGACCCATTAGACGCGTCCGCGGGAAATCGTCATTTGCATAAGCGGCTTGGCTCTCTACACATAGTAATTGGGATCACATGGAACTGGCCAATCTTGTTTGACACCCGCCTCCCTCAGTAACCATCCATTGACTGGAACGATCGACCTGTTTGGACCGAATGTCCGGGGTCAATTCAAACTGGACCGAACTGGTTGGGTCCGATTTTGATCCAAGTTGGCCGGTACCACTGTTTGCTTTGCACTTAGGCACGCGTACCTCTTGGGCTTTTAATCGAAGTGCAAAATTTGAATGTGATTTAAATACGTATTGTTTTAATGGGAGTTGAATAGCTGCTCTCTCAACTCGTAAGAAATTTGCATTTAATTCGAACTGCACTTTGGGTCTTAGTTTGTTGTAATAATTAATATGGCGTCCTTTCACGCTGTTTCACGAGCTCTGCTTGCTCGGAATTTAATATTATTATTCGTGGGAAAGCTGCTGTGCTAATAAGAAAATTCTCTTTACTTATTTGCTTAATAAAGTTTTCCGGAAAAGCGGTCAAATAGTCCTGTAGGTTCATAAAATTAGTTTGTTGTTGGTCTGAATGAAATCTGCTCTTGGGTGCATTGAAAGTTGAAAACTTGGAATTTACCATTTAATACTTTTGTGGATATCTTTGTCAGTCTTTATCAGTTTATTTTTTGTTCTTCTATTTTTTAATCTTTGTCAGTTGAATTTATTTTATTATTTTAATTATTGCGTTTATGGCAATCACAATCAACTTGATAGCCCTCTAGTAGGTTTAATTTATTGTTAATTAAAATGAAACAGAGCAACTCTTGCGTGCGGCGGCCAATGAAATGGTTAACGCTAATAAAGTGAGAAGTAATATTGTTATGACTATTGCAATATATTTTAAACATTTTGAACAATATTGGAGAGCAGGAAATGGCTAATTAATGTTAGCGTACGCTCCGGTGCCCAGAACCGCCCGCAGCCCTCGCCGCAATTGTGCGGTTGCTGAATTTGTATTTTTTTTTTTTGTATATATTTTATGAACTGGTCGTCTATGGTTTTTTTCATTAAACAGAGTGGAAAGGATAAGTGTGCGCAATACTTATGCAGTGCGCATTATTTTATCAATTAGACACCCATACACTTGTAACTTGTTATAATTCTTACATATCACGAGGGCGCGTGAGCTTAACTTGTGGTTACGTCGTGTTAATGCACATTGCGTAAGTGTGCGTGCCTGTCAGGAGCCTAGGTGGGAGCGGTCAGGCGTGAGCAAGCTCTCGCTTACACTTATACAGATACGACACACACACAACCATAAGTCACGTGCTCTCGTAAATTGAAAGAACCATAGCTCGCAGGTATCATTCCTACGAGTGAGCAATTTCTTGCAAAAGTCTATAGAACTTCTGCAACTTCTTGCAAAACAAACTTCTGCAATTTCTTGCAAAAGTCTATAGAACTAGCTAAAACTTGCTGAAATGGACTTGCTGCGAATATCAAAAGTGCATTGCAAGTGAACACTTAGCTTTACCAAAGCAAATTTTCTTTTGAACAAATGCCATTCGTAGGTCAAATTAAAATTGTAATAAATAATTTTACTAAAAAAATATATTTTGACATTTATTTAGTTTGCCGGGTAACAGTTTTTAATATTTAAAATTTTGTGGACACTATTCTAATTAACATTACTCAATAAAAACATCACCTGACAGGTTTAAGAAACCTATCTAAACTAAATCTTATACATAACAATCAAACTAAACCAAATCTACTCTAAGCTAAAAATAGGGTCTACATAGTTGTTTTACGACTGTTTAACAGACACTTTCCACCTTCTTATAAAATGTACGTCACGGTTGAGCGCAGACGTGGTGACAATAAAAAACCGGAGTAACAAAATCCAGAAAGATCTTTCTCTCGTAAAACCGGCTAATCTTGTCGCCGCCACGGTTGATACGATCGCAGACACCCGTACCGGAGCGACGAAAATTTAATAAAGCCCGAGGGGGCGGCATGTGTCATCATTTACATTTAAAGCACCAATTATTTGACGTCATTAGCGCCCTCTGTTGGCCGTAAAACGCACCCAGCACGCGCTACGCCGCCCTATTGGTATTATAAATTAGAAATAAAACGGCGATTTTTAAACTCAACCACGCGTCCAATTGGATCGTTTGTCTGGTTGCGTACTTTGAATTAATTTTAAAATTGCAATTTTCAGTATTCTGAGTATTGATGCTTCTTTGGTAAAAATAAAAGTCGGCGACTATGATTACAAAGGATTATTAATATCTAAAGCGTTCTACTCACGACACTGCGGCAAGGCAGTTTAGGAGGCAGCTAGATTCGGGTAATCTAGGGTGGTCTCTACACATGGGTCTGCCGCTCAGTGCGTGTGTGGACGTGTGAAGGCAAACTCGGAGATCTGGGATCCAACCTAGAATGACCCTACACACGAAATTGGAATCTAGGATCTTCTCCACTTTGTCACCCTAAATCGGTCCTGCCGCAATGTCGTGAGTAGAATCCTTTAAGGAATGCTCGTACACTAGTCAACAACACTTTCACAGGTCAAGTCACGGTGGTTAATTTGATTAAAGGACATAAAGCACGTACTCTGCGAGAATTCTCACAGACATGTAACGTCTTAGACTACACACAAAAGAGGTATTAGGTCAAGTTTACATTGTCAACAAGTATAACGTATCGTATAACCTCTTGCAAGCTACTTTTAGCAATTTTGATCGCTTTTCTTAAACTGGAAGCTATAATTGAACATTTCACTCAAATTTGCGGAACATTTGAATGGTTTTATCGAAAAGTATCCAGCTTGTTTGACTCTAGCCACTCTTCGTCTTCGTCTTCGTGCTGGGCTGGTTTCCACACTTAAACCAGTCATGGTTTGTTGTGTGTGTGTGCTGACTGACTCTACTCACATTAGAATTCTAGTCGCACTAATTTACACAAGATCTGGAAAACCATATTAAGGTACCTCGCGTGCTACGTGGCTACGAAGATGCTCAGTGACCGCAGTATCCAAGCAATGTGCATGTGCATGAAACCCACTTAGAAAAAACCTATAGCCTCAATAGCCCAACGGTAGATATCGGTTAAAGATTAGGACTGAAAACTGAAAGGTCACGGGTTCGATCCCCACCCGATACTATATTGTCGTACCCACTCCTAAGACAAGCTTTCCGTTAATTTGGAGGGAAGCGGAGAATATTAGTCATAATAATTCATTGATTCTATTTTGGCACCACACTAAGCTCTGTAGTATTAGTATTTCTTTACCCAAATTAATAAAATGTAGAGTGAGTTAGAAATCAAAATTCTGTTATCAATTCAAGAGGCGACAATAAATCAAAACCTTACCGCACGGAAGTCACCTTTTCGACACAATTTAAAGTGGCACAAACTAACAATAACTTGTAACACTAGGTCAGTAAAGAAGTCAACAATATTTCAAGCTATATCCAACTACTCATTAGTCAAGATATAATTAATTATTATTATTATTTATAAGCAATGCTTCTAATTCTAGAGCTATTTACGTCCTAATGCAGCTATTCTCTATGAATTATTGTAATCGGTCTGAAATGCTTTGGCTGTGAGATAGGAGTTGCAATTGCAATATATTTCTAAAAGCTTAGATACTCGTAGGTACCTACTGTGAAATATACACTAAATGAAACACTCAAAGATCAATGCTCAAAACATAGCGTGGTTAAGTATATTATTACCATAAACATATTGTTACTATTGTTTTTGATTAACACCGATTTAAATCACTCAAAGATTTATGTTTTAATGAGAAATGGATACTTACTCTATACTATATGGATACTTAAGTCAAAACACATATACCACCACCAATGTCGATAGAATTTAGCATGCCTTACAGCATAGAAAATTATTACATTTTTAACCGACTTCCAAAAAGGAGGAGGTTATCAATTCGGCCGGTATATTTTTTTTTTTTTTTTCTATGTATGCCCACCGATTACTCCGGGGTTTCTGGACCGATTCACGCGATTTTTTTTTTAATCGACAGAGGAAGCTCGCGAAATGGTCCCATAAAAATTTTTACCTTCAACTCTTCAAGCCTGATGCTGCAGAGGTACTTTCCCCCTAAATTATGGGGTTTTAGGAACTGTCATTTACGAATTGGTATACTTGGCCTAAGCATATACTAGATCTTAGAGCTTCAGGTCCTACTCCTCAATCCTGATGCTGCAGGGTACTGCCCACGTAAACTATGAGGTTTTAGGAACTTTCGCTTGCGAATTGATATTATTGGTATTAAGCATAGTCTACATCGTGGAGCTCAAGGTCCTAGCTCTTCAATCCTGATGCTGCAGGGTACTGCCTACCTAAACTGTGAGGATTTAGGAACTTTCGCTTGCGAATTGATATTGTTAGTATTAAGCATAGGCTACATCGTGGAGCTCAAGGTCCTAGCTCTTCAATACTGATGCTGCAGGGGTACTGCCTACCTAATCTGTGAGGATTTAGGAACTGCCGCTTACGAATTGTTATTGTTGGTACCAAGCATATACTACATATAAAATTCAAGGTTCTAGCTCCTGAATCCTGATGCTGCAGGGTTGGAGGGATTACGAACTGTCGCTTTCGAGTTGATATTGTTGGTACCAAGCATGGACTACATCATGGACCTCCTGGTCCTAGCTCTTTAGAAATTGTGTGTTGTTAATAAGTACTGTAGGTACCAAGTATAGACTACTTCAGTACCGTAGTGTTGGAGGGAGGGGAGAAAGAGAGCAGGAACAAGCTACACTAAAAAGCTTAAAATAAAAATTCTTTTCAAAAAACCGACTTCAAACGCCACTACAAAGTATAAAAATAATTTTATTTTGTACACGTTTGTTGAAGTCGGGCGGGCTTAACTAGAAACGATGAAATCGATGCGCGACGCTTACCTTATGGTGACATATAAGAGACACGCTTATTGAAATCGGGTGAGCATCGCGTATCGGTTTCATCGTTTCTATTTAAGCCGCCCGACTTCAACAAACGTGTACAAAATAAAATTATTTTTATACTTTGTAGTGGCGTTTGAAGTCGGTTTTTTGAAAAGAATTTTTATTTGTTATCTCTTTTAAAGTGTGTGGTGTGGTGTACACTAGAGCACAAGGAAACTCCGAGGGGTACATCACACTAATATTATAAAGGCGACAGTTTTGCGTGTCTGTGTGTGCGTGTATGTGTGTGTGTGTGTGTGTGTGTGTGTGTGTGTGTGTGTATGTGTGTGTGTGTGTGTGTGTGTGTGTGTGTGTGTGTGTGTGTGTGTGTGTGTGTGTGTGTGTGTGTGTGTGTGTGTGTGTGTGTGTGTGTGTGTGTGTGTGTGTGTGTGGAACCCATGTCGATAGAATTTAGAATTTGGCAAGGAAAACTTGTATTCTGAAATAAAAAACATATACAATAACAACAAAAAATATTATCCCGAAATATCAAAAAGTTCTCAAGAATTTTTTATAGTAAATAATACACTTCATTTATTTCATTGCTCTGTAAATAACTATTTTGTTTTTATTCCAACAAGTATCGGCAAAGGTATATAAAAATGTAATATACTCCAAAAAAAATATAGACATAGTTTTACATAAATATTCATTAGTCGTCGTCCACAACTGGACATAGGACAAATGCAAGGATCGCCACAGAACACGATATGTGCCGCTTGTTTTAAACGTCACGCCTACGCATAACATGAACAAATAGTTTGTTATAATATAATATATCGAGAGATTTAATTGGAACCTATTATTCGTAATATAAGATTCTTATGAATTTAAACTATACTTTGCGTAGAAGGTAATTCCCTGTACAGTATAATAGAATATTATATTATTATTATGCTTTATTCTACCAGATCCCACAACACAATACGGTTATATAATAGCTCCACAATAGTGATATAATACGCACATATAGGGCTTATTATTCAATGGTGATTTCGACAATAATCAGTCCTCTATTATACGGCTTCTACGGAGCCATTGCTCATGATCAATAGACACAAGATCTGCAATATGTAATAGGTATGAATATTGGGAAATCACCTCAGGCGTTATTGGCCAATGGTACGTATTAATATTATAATATTATCGTACCATTAGTATTCAATTCTCTGTTCTAGGCGGTACGAGAGACGAGAATTACCCAGATTTTAGATTGGGTCAGCTTGAGGCCTAAATACGCTAACGGTTAAAAGTATGGGCTGAAAACTGAAAATTCGACGGTCCAATCCCCACTACTAATGTACCAACTTCTAACACTGTGCGCTTATTTGGAGGGGAGAGGGTAATAGTAATCAAGTTCAACATGGCTAATATTCTTAAAAAAAAGTTGGAAACCATCTTTCAATATTCTTCTTAAAAACGTATTACGCCGATAAGGCTATTTTTTAAATTCGAGATAAAAAAACCGATATCGATTTAACTCTTCATTATCCAACTTTTCTAAATTTTAGAATCGTTTTTTCTTTAGAAATAGTGAATTTTACGGGAAAAAGTGCAAGAAATTTTTTTTTTAGGCAATTGCATGATCTACAATTTTTGTCTATTTTTATTGTAACACTAATCGTTTCCCTAAAAAAATCAAAAACCCCATTTTCGCGTACTTTGACCTTAAATAAAATTTTTTTTCACACATGGAATCGGTGGGGACTTTCACAATTTCATTATTTTCAGCTTCTTGGGAATTTATGCAAGGGTTCCCCTATTTTTCGGGCTAATTTTATTTTATTAATTATTATTTTACTTACAACAGTACTAAAATTAAGGTTCAAATAAATTTCACTCTTGAAATCACAATTCACTTACTGACGTTATTTCAGAATAGCTAACACAGAATTAATGTTCTGAAAAAAGTGATAGGACTATTACATTGTTTAATCGAGACATGTCCCGGCATAGCTGAAAGTATGGATACTCGACGCTAGCAAGAACATTATATTCTTGCAGTGTTTCGGGGAAAATGTATGACTGTACCATAGACTTGTACTTATCCTATTTTATTATAATATTATGAATGCGAAAGTTCAGATGAATGGATGGATGGATGTTTGTTACTCCTTCTCGCCGCAACGACTGAACCGATTAAGCTGAAATTTAGGACAGAGATAGACTATAGTCTTCAATAACCGATAGGCTACTTTTTGTTCCGAAAAATAAGAGAGTTCCCGCGGGAATACATACCATATTTTTCAATTGCACCAAATGTCTAAAAAAATTTAAAAAAAGTTTAAAATTATCCTGCACGAGACAACACTATATAATATTATCTAATCTTCATTTTGTAAATTACGCAAAATAATATATATGCTACAACTACGCAAATGTAGTCATGATCAATTTAATGGTAGAGCTGCCAAAAGGACAGAACCATAACATTAAATAAATTATTAATAAGTATTAGAATAGTTAATTTCTTAAAAATTTGAATTCACAAAATGTTGAATTCGTAAAATGACTATTCCCAAAATTTCGAATTTTATGAACGTTGAATTTTAATTTTACAAAATGTTGAACTTTGAAAGTAATTATTATTATTGAAATTATTATGAACTGGGACATGTCTCGAAGTATCCGTAAGCATGGAAACTCTACGCTAGTCAGGAAATTACCTTGCAGTGTTCCGAGGGAAATGTATTACATGGTTGTACTATGCTAGATTTTACGGCACGCTGTTATAAAATATAGTTTCTAGCTTGCTAACTGGGTTTGTTTTATGGCTTGAAACGCAAGTTTCTTGTAGAAAGGAACATCTGGATAGTGTTATGGTATGGTGGTATTTTATGACTAAGTAGAAGAATAAAAGTTGAATAATTTTAGCATTTTATATTAGCTTAATATCTATCGATAAATCCACTTTAAGCGTCACTGTAAAGTTACATTAATATTTTTATGCGATCTTATTATAAATACTAATCAATAAAAAAATCAATAGTACCTACTAGCTAAAAATTAATAAATACGAGAACTATATTTTGTCTTGCGACTTGGATTACGTAGAGTTAGTTTTAAAATTATCGCGTGCACCCTTTATTTTTCCGGAGTAAAAGGTAGCCTATGTCATTTTCCGAATAATCAATTATATTTATGTTATAATCTATGAATACATTCAAAGACAAACCAACAAATACTCTCACGTTTATTTTATTTTTAAAATAGAAGATGCCCACGCCTTTGTCGGCGAGGATTAAGGTTTTGGAATTCCCGCGACAACTCTTTAATTTTCCGGTATAATATGTAGTCTATGTGTTAATCCTGATTATGAGCTATTTCCATTCCGGATTTCAGCCAAATTGGTTCATTCTTTGTGGCGTGAAGGACTAACAAACATACACAGACACATACATATAAGCTTTGGCCTTTATTATATTAGTGTGATATAGTCTATTGCTATAAGAAGGCTCAGGATCACTCAGCGGGCGATGGAGAGAGCTATGCTCGGAGTATCCCTGCGAGATCAAATCAGAAATGAGGAGATCCGTAGGAGAACCAAAGTCACCGACATAGCTCAGCGAGTCGCGAAACTGAAGTGGAAATGGGCGGGGTACATAATTCGAAGAGTCGATGGGGTCCCAAGGTGCTGGAGTGGCGACCCCGCACCGGGAAGCGCAGTGTTGGCAGACCCCCCACTAGGTGGACCGACGACATCAAACGAGTCGCAGGGATTCAGGCGGCGCAAGACCGAGGTCTGTGGAGGTCCATGCAAGAGACTTATGTCCAGCAGTGGACGTCCATAAGTTGAAGGAGAAGAAGAAGAAGTCTATTGCTTGACTGCAATCTCACCTGTAGATAGATATAGCAAGATGCAGTCTAAGACGGATCGCGCTTGAAAATGCATATTTATTCTTGATTTAAGGTCGTTGTGTTTTGGCCAAAGGGTGAATAGTAAAGGAAAATATGGCAGTTGTACAAATGTTATTTTAAGCTTTATTGTTAGCAGTCTAAAGGTCACGATTCCCATCGTGTTTTTTTAACTCGACCATGAACGCAAAATTATTTGTTCGATGAAAGTGAAAAAAACAGCGCGAAAGGTAAAACATCTATCCCCATTATTCTCTCACTTTTATAATCGTAATCTCCATCGCTCATATTGGGTACACAGAGTGCGCTTCCCTAACAATTTCAATCTTACAGCATCCTTCGGGCCCCAGTAAATGTTTGCAAGGGATTTTTGAAGTGCCAGAAAGGGAACTCTCGGCTCATAAAGTGTATCCTTGATGTAAGTAACGCTACGGTCCTTTCAGGCATACTTAGGGTTGTCACGTGCGGACTTATAAATTTCGTTTTATACAAAGAAAAACTGTCTCATCCCTACTTTGCTCAGTAAAAGAAAGAGAATATCAATTCTTGGGAGAATCACGTAGCATAATATATTATATTGAGTTTTGCGCAATTTTATATAGGTACAAACTTAGTAATCATTTGTAGCGTCTCTCTACAACCATTCGAATTTTAATTCTTCATACACTTCTTTAAACTCCTTAAGATAGCTTATCACTTTTACCACTTGTCACGTTTCGCCACAAACATCATTTTAATAAGTAACATTTACTTTTTTAATTATTGTCATTTTATTCATTAGGCAATACTATTTTAATATAGGAAAAATATTTGCCTGTGCACATTTAACGATCACTCCCTGTACAGGTATTTCATGTTGCTTATTATAGAACTCTTATACAAAATGTAGGTACCTACGTTCGTGCTTATTGCGTGCGTTTCCAGTCGGCCGGAACTGCCCTTTGAAAGGAGCACAATACCCCCTCGACTCGTCCCTTTCAAATCGGCGGCTAATTAGCGAAATAGCTCCGATACTGCGGGGAGATACGGAGATTATTATCATTAGATAGGTACGTGAGCCACTTTGCGCAGCGCATTAAGGCTATATCTTGATAGAAAAATTAATACAGTAGATACATTTTAGGCCTTTAGGATATCTACCGCGAAACCGTATCAGCGAAACCATTGAAGCTTCAACATGACTTGTCCTTTACTTAATACAAAAGTGAGTTGTTTGTTTGTCTCTTAATCACGCAGTATTGGAGCAGCAGATGGACTTGCTGTTTTCATGTGTACCTAAAGATACTTACATGGAGAGCGCAGAATATTTTTATCCCGGAAAAACAAAGATTTTCCTCGGAGATTTTTAAAAATCTCTATTCTCTACGTAGATAAAGTCGTGGACAAATATAACCTTCGTGTTGTCTGGACTGCCCTTCAATTATCTAACACTGGAATCTTTCAGACATCTGTCTTGAAAAGCAGAAGTTTCATTAGCAAAATGGAAATCATTTAGCATCAGATAAAACGTTATCAAAGCTCAGATTGAATTTTGAAACGAAATGCCCGCGTTATCTGAACCGTGGCGCAATAAAGGTATTATTAAATTTAAATACTCCAAACAAAATTCTCGGCAAAATTGACGGGCAAAACGATAATTGAGTTTTCAAAACTGCGATATCAAAGTGAATTTCCACGCAATTGGAATTGATGTTTTATTGCGCCATTTGTATTTGGAGTTTAAGATTTATTTCTTAATTTGTTGAAGAAGGCTTTTGTAATCAAATCTGAGCCTCTTAAGCGCCTTGTACACAAGCGCGGATCCTCTATGCGGATGAAGCCGTGGGCATAACCTATGTAGTAGTAAAAGATTCACTTACAAAATTACCAACCAAAACTTACGATCGCATTTCCTCAATTGGATCTTTGGGCAAATTGATTTCTTGTGTTTATTTTGTCAGTGGTTAGGGCGGGGAGGGGAGGGGGGGAAGGCCACCTGTTGCCGCGAGGTTCGACGCAAAAGCTTAATCCTACTAGAGATGGAATAAATAGTAACTTCGGTACGCCGCGGACTTAAAAGCTCAGATATGAAAATGAATCTAATATCTAGTCTAATACTTAGCTTTTGCCCACGACTTCGCATGGAATTAGGTTTTAAAAATCCTCCCTATCTCAATCTATGCCTAGCCTATGTCAATCAGCCATCGTAATAGAAAATGCAGTAACTTCAGTTGGGTAGTATTCTTTATAATCTCGAGACCAAATACGTTATAAGAAAATTTACGATTTGTTTGACATAGTAGGAATAGTTATCGAGATAAAATAAATAAATAAAAAAAAATAAAACACACTTTTAGTTCACTAATGTGAAGAGTTTTTTTTTAAATATTTTTAGGTAGCAAACGACTAGGCGAGTCACCCGATGTTAAGTGATTACCACCGCCAATGAGCATTTGTAGCACCTGAGGCACCACCAATGCGTTGCCGGCTTTTTAGGGTCTGGGGGTCTATTCGTAGTTCGCGAAAATGTAATCGGACTAAGAGTGTGCCAGTCCATTATTGCACGTTGCATTCAAAAATGGACCATTTGTTATTTCTCTAGTTTTTGACATGGGGCTGACAAAATACGTGCATAGAAGGCATTCCGCATCCGTTTGGATGTATTTTTGAGCGCTCTGCGAGTCTGAATTCTGAACCAGAACCACGCAGCTAAACAAATAACTAGGTAGGAAAATTTTCTGCATACACGTTTTGTGAACGCCATTTTCGGGAATATTTTGCGATGTGAAATGGAAATTTTGATGTTGTTACTGATTGCCTGCAGGTGTTATTTTTGCACTTTATTAAAATCGGTATTTTAAAAAATAAAAGCCAAATTCGTAACCTAATACGGTTATTAGGTTATGAATTTTGGTTTTATTTTTTTTTATTCGCATTAGTTTTGAAATGTGTTCACAGTGCATCTTTTTAGGGTTCTGTACCCGAAGGGTAACCAATGGCCCCAATGGGGCCATATTTATTTATTTATTTATTTATTGGTAATCAACAGCGTTTACAACACAATTTTACAAGATTATTATAGTCCTTAAATAAAGCCAAAAATGATTACATTATTTGAATTAAAGAAAATATATAAATTACTAAGACTCTGCTGTCCGCCCGTCCGTATAGAGTGCTGTCTGTCAGAGGGCTGTATTTCACGATCCGTAATTCTAATAATCCGTAATTTCTGTTGCCGCTATAATAACATATTATAATAAAAATTAAAATAAATTAAAAATTAAAGGGCCTACTAGAAACGTGGTTTTTTTTTGTATTTTTTGTTCGATTTTAATAATCGCTGTTACGATGATACGGAACCCTCCGTGTGCGATTCCGACTCGCACTTGGCCGTTATTTTTTTTATTCTATGTCTATTAAAATCACTAACTAAATATTTTTTCTTGTTGCAGGTAATGATTTTATATCACGTCAGAAAATTAAGCAAATAAGGTAACTCCGTAATGCAAACACCAAAAAGTAGAAGTTATTATTGCGAATTCATATAAAATTAATATCTAAGCGGAAGCTGGTCGAGAATTGTATCAAACTAACGTATCCCCTTTTGCTGTTTTCAATCAAATTATAATTGCTATATGAAGAAAATTTATTTGTTTCTTCATATAGCAACGAAACTTCAGAAAAATTCAGAGCTACTAATTGGACGCAGTTACGCAATAGTGATTCAATCCACACAAATTATTTATCAATTGAAATGTTAACTTTATTCTTTTACATTGTATTTAATTTAACAAAAGTTTGTGGCTTGAATCATTATTGCGTATCTGCGTCCAATTATGTATACATATATATATACACGTATGTATAGATATTTAAATTGAATTAAGCGTGACTATTTGAAACTATTTTTAGTGCATCTATTTTCCCCTGCTGCAGTGCGGTCTATTTCCGTTTGAAGACATTGACATAAATTCATTTTGAACGCTAACGTCAGTTCCAGTTTCATCCCAATAAATAATATTTAATGTAGAATTCGCCCCAAATATTCTAGAATCCTTCTCACCTTTGCGCGTTATTACAAAGCTTTGTGAGCCAATTTAGATGTTTCCTATCCCTGCATTGAGGACTTAGCGCTTCGTCGGTCTGGTGTAGCATGTTCGACTTTTTTTTTTATTCGATGACAAGATAGCCCTTGACAGCGAACTCACCTGAAGGTAAGTGAAGATGGTAGCGGGCTAACTTGGAAGGGGTATAGCAGTGTAAATTCAACCCATACCCCTTATCGGTTTCTACACGCCATCGTACCGGAACGCTAAATCGCTTGGTGGCACGTCTTTGACGGTAGGGTGGTAACTAGCCACGGCCAAAGCCTCCCACCAGACCAGACCAGAGACAATTTAGAAATTATAAATTCCTAAATTGCCCCCGCCGGAAATCGAACCCGAGACCTCCCAGTTATAAGACCACAGCGCTCACCACTGCGCCAGGGAGGTCGTCGACTGTGGATGACAAGGTCCCAGGTTCGATTCTCGGGTCGGGCCCAAAGTATATTGCGTATTTCCGTCAAGATTTTTTTTGAGTATGTACGGTGTGTAACACCCGTGTTTTGGACAGCAAATAAAGCCGTCGATCCAGCGTGTTCCCCCAAAACTTCAATCAAACACTTAGGGCGCCTTCAATTTATGCGTTTCTTGACGGCCTGCTGCGGTGCCGAAGCGGTGCGTTAGTCGTACTGCACACGGACGTTCGTTTTTTTCATACAAAGCGCTCGGTGCCATTGCCGTCTTGTTGTCGAGCGATCGCGGTACCGACACCGCGCTATAGCCGCACCGCGCGCTTTGTATGAAAAAAAAACGAACGTCCGTGCGCAGTAAGACTAACGCACCGCTTCGGCACCGCAGCAGGCCGTCAAGAAACGCATAAATTGAAGGCGACCTTATAATATTTGATTAACGACGGACGGGTTTCACTCCTTGAAATCCATAATAATAATGGCTGGTGTCTATCAATAATACACTACGACAAGGAAATTGCCATACGTGGCCACACTACTCTAGGCTTTTCCAGGATCCAGAATACATGGGAAAAATTATTTAAGATCCACGCGGACTAAGTTTGCAACAAGCTTGCCCCGGAACGAATTCACTGGTTACTTTTACCGGGAGGAGGCGAGGGTGACTATTGTTTTAAGTTTTATTATTAGGACTTACGAAACTGTGGATCGATATAAAGAATATCTAAGAAATATTGAAATTATTTCAACATTTCATTCTATGACAGTTTGTATTAATTACGATTCGAGGTATAAAAATTTTTAAAAAAGAGACCGCAGTCCTAACCACTTTGCTGAAAACCTCATAGATTAAAATAACTTAGATCCTTACTAATGTTATAAATGCGAAAGTGTGTTTGTTTGTTAGTTTGTTGGTTCGTCCATCAATCACGCCGCAACAAAGCGACGGATCCACGTGATTTTTTGCATGGGTATAATTGGGAACCGGGAGAGTGACATAGGCTACTTTTTATTCCCGAAAATCCCGTTCTGCTTCCCGTGAGTTCCCGCGGTATTTCTATAAAATAAATCCACGCAAGCGAAGCCGCGGGCATCACCTAGTAATAAATAAATAAATAGTTCTTCTTTTTTTTTTATTTTTTTTTTATTGAAGTGTTAACCTACACTTAAAGGAAATAACCTAATAGATTTATAAATACATATCAAAAATTCCGAAGCCGGCGGGATTCGAACCCACGTCTCTCTGGGAATCGCGCCCGAGTGTGTTAACCGCTACACCACGGCCGAACCATACGTCAGCCACGAAATTAGTGATATGTATCTACTTTTTTAAAATATTTCTTCGTTTGGTGACCCTAATCGGTTAGGAGCAAACCCGAAATAAAATGGAAAAATGTTAGACACGAATATTGGTGACGGGACACGTCGCAGAATGTTGGCCGACGCTGAATGTAGTTTTACGATTTACGCCGCCAGCGTGTAGAGGGCATAAAACTTTTATGCCCTCTCTCCTTAGGCTTCGTTTCCACTAAAGCGGAGATGAAAATAGAAGATAACAATGGAGTTGTGAATAGAGGTTGTTTCCATCGAAACGGAAACGGGCTTTATTGCATTTTTATTAGTGAATTGACTGACTCGTTGCAGCATTAGTGGCTAGTTCATTTATTTGGCTTCGGATCATGAGGTTCCAAGTAGAACTTTATTGAATTTTTCCGTCTAGAAATTATTACTAACTAGCGGACGCCCGCGACTTCGTCCGCGTTCTTAAATTGTTGAAATTTTTCCTGAATTTTCTTTGCTATAACGGAGCCCGAGACCTTTCCAACGAATGCAAAACCGTGGAAATCGGTTCGTGCGTTCTGGAGTTATAGCGTCAGGAAGGAAAACCCGACTTATTTTTATATAAAAGATAACGAGCTCTATGAGACACGGGTCTCATAGAGCACGTCTTTTGACCTTGCGGCTGGTATGCTGTCCCATGTGAGAGTGAAGAAATTTAGTGCACCTACCTGTGAACGTGCGCTCACATTTGTGCACGATAATTATTGTATTTATCTCCTGCGTAGGTAGTTTAGCTTATATCCAATAAGATTTGCTATCATGACTGAAATTCTGTCAGTAAACCCGTCACCTTTTTTTTACTGGTTTTTTATATAATATATTGTTTGGTACTGTGGAAAATAAATCTGCTGTCTCAATCTGCACTACAGTTTCACCTCACTTTCGCTATGTGCTACTCTATACTTCTGCGCTTTTCAGCTTAATTATGCACGTATTCCTTTCACCCTTAGCTCCTTCTATAAATATAACACACTGCTTGTACATGATTTTTACACGACAAATTTTTGACAGAAGTTTAAATCTACGAAGTTACGGGGACTCTGCACTTCAGTAAACATGCACCCTTATGCTCTTTGAATAAATATGAAAAAATAAGGGAATCTTCGTATGTAGGTATAGTTTTTATTCAACTCGGCTTTCATATTAGGCATTTGTCCTAAAGCAAAATAAAACTTTCCAAAGAAACTCCTTAAGAAAGCAATGAAAATTTTCACTCTACTGGTGCTGATGGTATTTTTTATCATTTTAGTCTTACTTTCTCATACTGTGATTTCATAATTAAATTAAAAAAGGAGTGAATAGAAAATATAATTATAAAAATGCAAATTAACGTTATCTAACACTGTTAGAACTCATAGCGAACGTAAATGAACGTTTTAACCACGGGTTAAACTTTCAACCAAACTGATTAACAATGGGAGTGACTCATTCATTTAGCGTGACACAAAGCTTACGTGACGTGACGTGGACGTGACGGAAGCGGTCCGACATGGTCGGGACGAGAAGCACCTCCGGCTGTGTCAGCGTCACGTCGACATGTCGTGTCCTCCGCTTTCACGTGTTACGGAGAGTTTCCGACGTCATTTTTTGCGCTCCGACGAATATTAATTGCGTTAGCTAAACTATTTTATTTTGGTAGCAAAAACGTCTTTGTTATAGTTTTTGTTGTGGTACTTAATATACCTATCTAAATGGTCCAAAACACATTCCAGTTTATTCATAATCTAGCTTAATGTTCTCGAAGGTTTTTTTTTATTTTTATTCGATGATATGTTGTCATTGACTGAGTCTTTTACTGCAATCTCACCTGATGATAAGTAACGATGCAGTCTAACTTGGAAGGGGTATGGTAGTGTACTCATACCCCTAATCGGTTTCTACACGCTATCGTGCCGGAACGCTAAATCGCTTGGCGGCACGTCTTTGACGGTAGGGTGGTAACTAGCCACGGCCAAAGCCTCCCACTAGACCAGACCAGAGGGAGGTCGTCAAGGTGTATGAATTCACCCAATTTGGTTGGTGGGCCTATAATTTTTCTTTCAGATATGAGCCATTGATGATGCATTTATTGTATTATAAAAATATTAGTGAGACTTTCCATGTGTAGACTTCGAGAAATAATTTGTAGTCAAACCTACATACATCAAAGAGCAAAGAAACTACGGCGGAAGCTCGTCGCAACGTGACAGTGAAGGCGCGTTGGGTGATAACACGTCGGCGTGTAGGAAATATGACGTCACCACCAGGCAATGTCGGCTCGTTTCCGGCGCGGCCCAGTTACCTAAGCTACGCTTTGTGTCCGACCAAATGAGTGAGCTATTGTAGGTACGCGATACAGATGGATCCTTCAAACCCTTATTTATTATACAACGTGTATTGAAACTCCGAAATAATACTGAAGGAGGTGAATGTGCTCATGAAACTGAACAACTTTCCCCAAGGGACATAGGTCGAAATATGAAAAAAAAAATGTGGACCTCCCATACAAAATTGACGATCAGCTGATTGATTTACTATGGGAGGTAAAAATTTTATTTCATGAGCACATTCACCTCCTTCAGTATTATTTCGGAGTTTCAATACACGTTGTATTGTGACGAGTTTTGCCCGCGACTTTGTTCACGTTAAATTCGATTTTTCATGGGGGTAAAATAGGAAAAATAGGGGGTTGAAAAATATTTTGCATACCACTTATTAAAATAAATATTTTGTGAATGTAATGTATCAGCACTGATAGCGTAGTGGTTAGAACTGCGGTCTTCTGTTCGGCAAGTCGCGGGTTCGATCCCGGACTCGACCTCTGACTTTTCGGAGTTATGTGCGTTTAAGTAAATAAATATCACGTGCTTCAAGGTGAAGGATAATATCGTGAGGAAACCTGGAAGCCTGAGAATTCTTCATAACGTTCTCAAGAGTATGTGAAGTCTGCCAATTTGCATTGGACCAGCGATGGACTATGGCCTAAAATCTCTCAGAGGAGACTTGCCCTCAGTGGTCAGCTGTTGATGGGTTGTTAAGACGAATTAATGCGAGCGGTGTTTCCTCCGTACAAACGCTCTCGTCTGTTTCCTCCCTGGTCAAATAATATTAAATAGATATTCAACGTCTTCTATGTCTTTACGTTTTCCTTTTTGAAGATACATTATTTTTCTAAGCACTAGAACCCATACGAAATGCTGAAAATTGCCTATTTTAAACCGCCGTCAATAGAGGCCTACTGTACAAAGACAATTATAATTAACGAAAAAAAGAAAACATAGGAGCACAATATATATCCTTCTTATTCAGTATATGAAATATATTTTAAATTGGTCCAATATTGGAGGAGGAAACAGTAGAGAGCCAAACCTCGAATTATGTAGGCTAAACAGTCGAATCTGGATTTTGTCCCTATCGCGCCCGGACGGCCTCCGAACTTTCGTAGAGCGACAGCACTACTTTATTCAAATACCTATTTTTCAAAAGTCTCTCCGACCGCGTTTCCTCTTAATGATGAATACAGTGTTTATATTCATGTTTGAAACCGAATCCGTAGCGGCCCGAAGTTAAATAATGCACTTTGAATTTCCATCCTATATTAGTCGGTATTGTTGAGCCAATACACCCTGTCTACTTTACATTCAATTTGTGTTACACACTCAATGCCCTTAATGAAGTGTGAAACTCATACGATTCGATTGCTAATTTAGTATACGCGATGCAAATTACCATGAACCGGGGAAAGTCTGCTCTTCGTTTTAGAAAGGCGTTAACATCAGAGTGTTAGGCTAGATTAGACGCACATTGGTCACTTTTTCAACGTGAAATTAATAATTAGAAAAAATATCGATCACCGGGATTATAGTTTTAAAATTTAGACATTTAATGTTCCAAATTAGCCCGCTTCTATCTTAGACTACATCGTCACTTACCATTAGGTGAGATCGCAGTCAAGGACTATCTTGTCAACGAATAAAAAAAATTGAAATTTTTATTTTCTGCTCTGTGTTACACTTGTACTTATATCTATGAACGATGGCAGCTGAAAAAGTTATACACTGCGTTAAACGCCACCTTCAAAACATAAAACTATACAGTATCCCAAAAAATAGGAGACTTAATTTGCTTAGACTTTAATTTCGCGTTAAAATTAAACATACATAAGACAGGACATAAACATGTTTTGTAAGTTTTATTGGATAATGAATTTATGTTGTCCAATATTGCCAGGCAACATTGTAACATATTATAACAAGTCTGTATCATTGGAATAACAGTGCAATATAACAGTGTTATGTCAAATGGTTACGACTAGCGTGTTGTACTGAGATGTAAACTAAGGACAATATTGCTAGAGTCAGTTTGTAGAATGGATCATTTAACCATGATGGAATCACCCGTAAGTTGTCGCTGGCTAGAAGCTTCTTTAACGCTATAGGTTAGGTTTAAAGAATTTATTCTAAAAGAACAATTTGCTCACTTACAGAGAACTTGAAACTATACAATGAATATAAAATATACAATAATATGAAAAAACAAAAATGATGACTCCTAGTAATAAAAAAACGAATTCCCAGTCATAAGTATTTGTATTTCATTCCATTTTTTTTAAGTTACAAATGACTTTTCAGTAAAAATCTCTTGAGGCAGACTATTATATAGTAGTACTCCCTCAAATTGTATAGTCTTCGCACCATATGTTTTTGTTCAAGACTTAGGCGCTTGCAGTTTATGTTTATTTTGTGCAAAGCATGTATAGTTATGATTATAAGTTATCTGTTATAAGTTAACGGTATGAAAGTGTTAAAAGTGTAAAAGCGTTGAAAATATTATAAAATTTAACCTACTTAAATATTTATTCATCCAAAGCGTGGGCTGGCCGCACTTAACAAAAATTTCTGTCACAAAATATTCGAACGCACACCGGAAGGCACTCATTTTGCCGCATCATACGAGCACGTCCCCCTTTTACCTTCGCCACTTACCTTCACCGGATGCCTGAAACAGTAATTCTTCTGACAGACGATTTCGGATAGTATGCAACCGGCCTTAAGGTTGGCAGCTTTAAGGTCTATGACTAAAATAATAATTTCATGTTTAATATATAGTGTGGATCCATCTTAATGATAATAATGTACTAGAGCCCGCGAGCTAATTATCATTCCTTGCGCGTTTCATATATAATGACGTTGACGGAGGAATCTAATACCTTTGAATAGCTGACTGTATGATTTATGTTAATGCCTTTCTTGACGGGTATAGGTTAGTGTCACTTTTTGGAATTAATTTAAACAAGCCTGCACAGTGCACAGTACACGACTTTTAAGAACTATGTTTTAAGAACGCCTCAAGAACCCAACGGTTAATATGCCTCTCTTGACGGCTAAAGGTTAGTGTCACTTTTTGGAATTAATTTAATCAAGGCTGCACAGTAGACTAGTTTTAAGAACGCCTTAATAACCCAACCTTTTTGAAATAATTTAAATAAGCCTCTACAATATACGAGCTTTAAGAACGCCTCAAGAACCCAACGGTTAATATGACTGACTCTCATGACGGTTAAAGGTTAATGTCACTTTTTGGAATTAAGTTAATCAAAACTTCACGGTATACTAGTTATAAAAACGCCTTAATAACCCAAGCTTTTTGAAATTAATTTAAATAAGCCTCTACAATATACGAGCTTTAAGAAGGTTAGTGTCACTTTTTGGAATTATTTCAAAAAGGCTGCACAGTGTACGTGTTTTGTGAACTATGTTTTAAGAACGCTTCTAAAGCCCAAAGCGCCTGCTAAACCGAAATGCTAATTTTGAATAGAAAAATATATTATATGATATAAAATGTACGATGCGTGATATTTAATCTTACTCATATTTCTCACTCTCCACTTAACATCGTTCCTGAAACTTACAAGAGCGTGGAAGTCATAAAACTTAATGCAAACGTCGGCATCGCGATGTTTGTCGAAAATCTACCTTGAGGCTGTAGACATTACCAGTGATGTAGGCCCTTGCGTTTCCCTTAAATTTCCAAGGTTTTCCTGTACTTTATAAATGGTGTGCGGGGAGGGGGAGCTCATTTTACACTGGTAATAAAACCGCTTGATATAATAGGGTAAACACATTAGCGTAGACGGCTTGAGACTCGGTACTGAATCACGACACCTGCACTCGATTTACATAAGATTTATCTTCAGCGGCCTTTGTCTGGTTGTCCCTTTTGGGGAGTGTGGAGGTACGGAGTTAAATAGAATGCTTCGTTGAATTTACAAGCGATTGCTTGGTTCTAGGATCGCGATAAGGAAAATCTTGTGTAGGCGCGTTAAGAATGTTGATAAGGGAGACAATACTGAAAATTAACATAAATATTTAATGGTGTTCAAAGTTGAAATTGCGCGGCAGACAATGGTGATAGTTTGGCTGTATATCACCATTGTCTGCCGCGTGTTATGTTATAATTATAACCTCTAAACGGAACTCCATCTAACAGAACTAACACAAATATTGCTTTACTTTTTACCCGACTGCGGCACGCAAAGGAGGGTAATGTGTTTTTACAATGTATCCTGTTGAAAAGAACTAAGGAAAAGAAGACGAAGAATCAGTTTTATTAAATTAATTTTGCAATTAGAAACCCTAATAAAATAAGGATTCTACCTCAGAAAATGAGGTTACTAAGGTTCCAAAAAGAAACTTACTAGTTCATTCGTTGTGGCGTAAAGGAGTAACCAACACACACACATACACACATACACACACTCACATACCACATGCACACACACGCATTCAGTTAGAAGTCACAATGGTGACTGTATGGTGAGTAGAATGGTGGAGTTGTGTTTATGGGGCACGGACGCTAAATTTCCTGTGACTTACCTAATGCAAGTCAATAAAAACTTTCAAGCTTATTATCTGATATTCTGAGATTTGCACCTTACTTAACTGTGCTATAAATCAGAAGAAGTCATTAAACCTTTTAACGTTACAACACACCGCACATATTTGAACCCTCGTCAACATAACGAAGTAAAGTAATTATTTCCGCTTTTCCGCCTCTCGGGGGCTATTCTCAGACATACAGATTTTGGGCGGAAATCTACGAGTACTGGTGTGCCACTGATACTACAATATTTAAGTTACATATTATGTAGTTCTTGCTCCATAACCAACCGGTACTAACTAAGCCTGGGAAAACTATGTTCTTCTCTTCTGTATAACAAACACTTTTCTTATTTTTATTTCTGTTTACGAACACTGTTTTAATATAAGTAGGTACTTACCTTTTTTGTCGTATATCCGTAGTACAAAGATAGAATTTAAGAGGCAAGACATTGAAATCGGAAACCTTGTGTAGTTCGTAGCGAATTGGGTATTTTACAAAATAACTTTTGTGATTGCCAACTACACCGACCGATACAAAAAAAGTATTATTTTCCTTAAAAGAACATTTAAAAGTGCTAAAAATTGATCATAATCATTCAGTATCATCATTTGATGACTAGCTTTAGCCCGCGAATTCATTCAGTTTTTTAAGAATCCAACGAGAACCTTTGGATTCTCTGAAATCAATAGTAGCTGTGTTACATTTGAGTGCACGCTTACACGTTAGCGACCTTCAGAAATTAATATGAATCATAATATTGTAATTCTATTTCGTACTTAATATAGCTATAAGAAAGAGTTTTTATTTGTTGGTTGGTTTGTCATTCAATCACGCTGCAACGGAGCAACGAACCGACGTGATCTTTTGCATGGGTATGGTTGAGGATCTTAGGTTACTTTTCTCATAGGTTCCCGCGCAGAATTGGATTTCAAAAACCTAAATATTTATGGGTAAACTCGCGGGTAAAAATGGATTTTAATAAGGTCCTCAAAAGGACTGAAATACAATCCACTTTGTTCCTTAGTATAACTTGGAATAAATGAACGGTGAATCAATGAATACTCCGCCGGTCGTAATGTCAGAAATACGATCACTGCGGCGGCGAGCGCGGGGGCGAAACGAACTGCCAGCCGTAAATACGGACGAAATTGGCTCAAATTAAAATTACATGTGCAAATAAAATACCAGGTATATTCTGTTACTAATGCTATTAATGTTATAAATGCGAAAATGACGTGTTTGTTTGTTGCTCTGTCCTTCAACCACGCAGCAACAGAGCGACGGATCGACGTGCTTTGTTGCATGGGTATAGTTGGGGACTTGGAGAGTCCGTCTACGTCATTGAACGACAAGCCGACAAGCAAACATCCTTTCGCTTTTTTTAAAAATAAAAAAAAAATATCACCCTAGCTGAAGTTGACTATATCCTCCTAACACCTACCCGTACCTTTAACCGTTGGACTATTGAGGTTTCACAATACAAGGCCAAATTATCGATTTGAAATGAAATGATTACACTTTATTGTACCACATTATACAGAAACATAAAAGATAAAATTAGCTCACACTCATAGGCTACATTTTATCACGGAAAATTAAAGATGTCCTGCGGGAATTGAAAACCGTAATCCACGCGGACGAAATCGCGGGCATCATCTAGTATTAAAATAAAAATAAAAATACAAAATATTAGAAGTCAACCTACAAAATATTTTTTTTAAACAAAATTTTATTATAACCCTATTTCACCTGTTAGGTACAGAATGTAGAAAAATTTATCCGTACCTATCTATTTCAACTTTATAATCGGTACTACCTACCATAGAGTTGAGTGTCTACTAGGTACTCAAGCAATTTTTTCCCCCAAACTCAAATTTTTGGATCCACCGATTTAAGCTGTACGCTTTCTGTTAGTTAGTCAACCACCATGGTACTTTTTTAGGTACAGAATACGAAGATAGATACTAAAAATACGACTTTAATTAAATGTTCCCATACTATTATTTCCTCGTATTTCGAAGCGGTATTTACGAAAGGTCGTTTTTCACTAGTCCCGGCAATTCGATTCCGCTCGTATTTCTAAAATTAACATTAGATTAGATGTTTTCGTTGATTTGCGGATCATTTGACCACAGGTTACGCGTTATATTTTTTTTGTACCCACTACCTCGGCGCCCATTTCTAACCGACTTCAAAAAAGGAGGAGGTTCACACTAGCCCGACTTCATCATATGTCAACAAACTAAAATTATTTTATACTTTGTAGTGGCGTTGAAGTAGGTTTTTAAAAAGAATTTTTCTAATATTATTATTACGAATTGCTATTGTATAATTTTATTCTTTGGAGTGCTAATTATTCTTTCGAGCACTATTTATACCGACAGCAAAACACATAGAATAAACATTAAATACTTACTAGCTTAGTTCGAGTGAAGTGCATAAAAATTTTATGGGAAAAGATTAAAAAGTTTCCTGTAGTACTGCTTAAGTTATCTCTAAGAAATTTCGTTCTTAGAGATAAGCTTCTCCTTTATCCACTTCTTTTAATAATATCTTCTGTTTATATGTACCTACATAAATAATAAAAATAAAATCAATAAAATAAGTCTAGTACATTAATGCTAAATATCCAGTCGATCCGTTGCTTCGTAATTGAAGGACAAACCAACTAATTTTCACATTTACGAGTACAATGTTATGGACTCGCATGATATAAAAAAGCGCAACTTTATGTATTTTTCCATGATATTTATTTTTAATTTGGCTCCATATTTGTTTTATATTTACGAAGGGGTGGTTTTTTACGAGTCCCTACAATCTGGCACCGCTCTTTTTTCCGATATTAATATCGAGATATTTTTATTGATTTGCGGACCATTGATTAAGCACTACTCAGCTTTAGGTCTGCAATCTCCTTTTTGGGGGTTGCAGGTTTGATCCTGTGAAGGAAAACATTATTAGGAAACCTGACGACTGCAATTTGCAAGGGGTAACGGCAGGGGTAACGGACTATGGTTTAAACTCAAAGAAGGATTTCTTTGAGTATAAACTTGCACTCATAGTGAGCCGTTTATAGATTGCGGTTGATGATGAACCTAAAGTATTTCTGTTTATCTCTCTGTTTGTTACTCCTTTCAACTCAACTCCTCAGCAGATTTTGAAAGGCGCAAAGCTTAAATAATGTTCCCGTATAATATGTGCAAAGGTTTTTTCTGCCTTTTTTTTAATAGGTTGTTATACCTATTATACATATTATTAGACATATTTTTTTTTTGTTGCTACGTGTACGCTCTGGGCCAATGTCACTTGGGATTGATAAAAATATTTTTACGCAAACCTTTGTAATATTACCGCTTTGATAGGGGCTTTTCCTTTGTGGAACGAATTATACCGGAAGTCGGAAGGGACTCATTTTGAGGACGAATAATAATTTGACGAAAGTACCTAGGAATAATGACTAGAATGAATGTTAGGTACGTATAGAAAAAGTAGAGTAGCACAATAATATTTTTACCTACAAAGACGATATACCATTTTCTAAAAAACTAGTAGCCCGATTTTAGTGCAGCTTGACCTGTTCATTAATCATTACACAGAAATCACTTCTGAGAAGGTTCTTGGATAATCCTGTTATCCTATTTAATATTATAAATGCGAAAGTTTGTATGTTTGTTACTCAATCACGTCGCAACGACTGAACCGATTTTACTGTTTGGCACAGAGATAGATTAAAGTCTGGAATAGCACATCGGCTTTAGACTTTTTACCCCGGGAAATAAGAGAGTTCACTAGATGACTCCCGCGACTACCATTAAAGAAATACCACACAAAACTTAACACTTATTAAGACATATTAAGACACTTTTTTAAATGGCCAGCTTTTTGTTAAAGTTTGACGACTGGTAGCGACCTCTAAATCGTATCGAAAAATTAAAAGAAAAATCTGTTTCATATTTAGATCAAAATATGACAAAGTGCCGCGATGAAAATTAAAAAGTCAAAAAATAAGGAGCACCCTATTAATTATACAACAATATGTTTCTTGCACTAACAGTAACACAGTCAACTGAACAGCAACTTTCTAATTGCCAGAGTCGTACTTAATACCACGTTATTAATACAATCAATTTGTAGCGATTAGCAATGCAGCTTTGAGATTTGATTCATAGCCTCCTATTGGTGCAATTTGCATACGATGCATTAATAGTCCGCGATATCATTCCAAAATAGTAGCTCTCTTGCAAGAGACGAAATAATTTACCCTTTTGATTACAACCATTAAAATACACAGATAAAAGTTTTAAAACTGTAACAGTAAAATGGGCGGTAACATCCGTTATATTGATTTTGCTCCTATAAGAGTAGCCTAAGTCACCCAGATTATCATAACCAATCGTTCATTCATCAAAATCGGCTCACTAGTTTATTCGCTACTGTGGAACATTCGTAAATATGTAGTCACATACATAAATACATTCTTTAATTTTTTTTTATTTGTATTGTTTTCTTCGATTCTGGCTTATAAAAGCGCTTATGAATGTCAAAATATTACATAAAATAAATTTAAAAAAATCACACAAAATACAAAATCTACCATGTACAAAATACGTCAATCTTTGCTTTATTGCTGCGTGATTGAAGGTTAAACCATATACTTACGTACTTTTGCATTTATAATTAGAAGGAATAGTACCTAAGGAAGTAAGGATACATCATAAACAATAAAGAAAGACGTTAACGTTAACTGAGGTTATTTGTGAATTTATTAACTGATATTTTAGTGGAATTCAAATTTTCTTTTACCAGTATTTGATGAGGACGTGACGGTTAAAATAATATGTCCACGGAGATCGCAGGCACCTGCCCTGGTAGCATGGGCGGGAGAAATTTTATCCCCGGGTAAAGGATAAAACTTTATCCCCTCGATTAGCTTTATCCACCCGTCGAGCATGGGCACAGCGGTGGAAATAACACTCATTGGATATACTTATAGAAATATACATCGCCTTCTCTTCTGTCGCCATGCTTTAGCATAGGGAAAAGATAATTTTATCCCCTGTCAGTGGATAAAATCGGGGGATAAAACTTTTATCTCCTGCCCATGCTACCAGTGCTGGTAGTTGTTATATACAATATCGATGTCATCAAAATCCACGCATTAAAATGTTATTACATACTCTTCAAATAGTCGACCATTCCAATATTTAATATCGATATCATTCGCAGATTGTGCACGTCCAATTTAATGTGTAAATTGACAATCGATGAACCTCGTTAAGCAACAAAACTAACTGTAATAATGATACGAAATGATACATTTCCGCTTTTATTATTTACAATTCAACATAGTAAATATCTACTGAAAACCGAAAAATATTGACTACAATCTTTTCTTAAATCTACATTAGAGATACTGTGAGTTTGGTAAACTTTTACTCGTAAGCTTTTGTGCTGAGATCTATAGAGCGTGCTCTGACTCAGCTCAGACTTAAGATAGAGGTTAAAACGAGACACAAATACTCTGACATAAATCTGTCTCTTTTTAACTCAGTCTTAAGTTTGAGCTGAGGGAGAATGCGGTCTATAGATTTCAGCCTTAGTGGCGATTGTTTTTAATTTCCATTCAAGGGCTAATTTATCAAGTTACCCCTTGAGATTTAACCTCATCGCTAATCGACGTCGTACTGGAACGCTAGGGCACGCCATTGTCGGTAGGATTGTAAACATCCACGGTCAAAGCCACACACCATTTCAGACTAGAGACAATTTAGAAATTATAAAGTTACATATTGAACCTGCCGGGAATTGAACTCTATACCATTAGGAGCTCTACTATATTTATATAACTACAGCACTCACCATCTCGGGTTTTGAAGTGATGTAAAATTTAGATAGTATTAAAAACTAGATGACGTTGGCGACTTCGTCCGCGCGGATGAAAGGTTTTTGATTTCCGCGGGAATTCCTCAATTTCCCGAAATGTGCTGTTCTGATGTATAAGCTATTATATTGTGAAGTTTCATCAAACTTCATATAGTTGTTATTGCGTGAAAGAGTAACTAACATCTATCCATCCATCCTCATAAACTGTGTGAACTTAAATTTTTATTTTCTCCAAACTTAATCTACGAACCAAGAGAAAAGAAATACGACAGTAGAAAACCAGAACACATTAAACATTAAAAAATCTAACTCTAACCGCTTCCGAGTATTTCAGATTTTCACCTCACTTCCGACATTTTATTGCTTCCTTCGACCGAAAATTCTTAAAAGTGTTAACACCTTAAAACCCGAGTGGAAAGCGTTCGTGGTAATTTCCCAGCACAAGTATGGAGAGCAATCAGCTTAGTTATATAATGGTTGAAAGGCGCGCCGTACCGGAGAGCCACACTGCGCCATTCGGCTTTTTGAAAATACACCACTAACGAGGCACTTTATGCTGTTGCTTTCAAACAAAATAGAAGAGCGAGACAAGACACACTGAGTTTCAGAAACAAGATTACGGGTTTTATGCTGCATTTCAGTGTTTATTTCTTTTGAGGTTATAAGGACTGTGTGTGTTAGTGGCAAATACGTTACTGTTACTGACTAGCTTCAATATTAATGTAGAACGAGTTACTGAGTAGTCTTTGGAAAAAAATACAAGTGTTAGAAAAGACACACTGAGTTTCAGAAACAAGATTACGGGTTTTATGCTGCATTTCAGTGTTTATTTCTTTTGAGGTTATAAGGACTGTGTGTGTTAGTGGCAAATACGTTACTGTTACTGACCACTTACTGACTAGCTTTAATATTAATTTAGAACGAATACTGAATAGCCTCTAAAGCAAAATACAAATGTTAGAAAAGACACTGAGTTTCAGAAACAAAATTACGGGTTTTGTGCTGCATTTCAGAGTTTATTTCTTTTGAGGTTATAAGGACTGTGTTTTTTAGTAGGAAATATGTTACTTTTACTAACTCACTTTCATATTAATGTAGAATAATACTAAGTAGCCTTTGAAATAAAATAGAAGTGTGAGAAAAGACGCTCTAAGGTTTTGAAACAAGATTACGTGTTTTATGCTGCATTTTAGTGTTTATTTCTTTTGAGGTTATAAGGAGGTTTGGTACTAGCAAACACAGGTTTGCTAGTGCCAAAAACGTTACTTTTACTAACAAAACACTGTAGTGTAGCTTTACTTTAAACAAATCCCATAAATGGTTCGAGATGAACTGCAACATAATAATATAATGTATTAACTAGCTTTAACTTATATATTATGCAATAATGAGAGTAATAGTGTTAACGCCTCATGAAAACCCCAGCGTCAGAGATAATTTTCTAGAGCAAGCAATCAACGTAGTCATAATTATAATGGTTGAAAGGCGCGCTGCCAACTAGGCACACAACATCATACGGCTTTTTTGCGATACCACTAACGAGGCACTTTATGTTACAACTCGTACTTTGTGATGCTTTCAAACAAAGTAGTCATTTTGATTTAAAGCAACAGTGTTCGCGTGTAAATAGAACAATTTTATATTATGAAGAACTAGCTTTTGCCCGCGACTTCGTCCGCGTGACTTAGGATATTGTTTTTCCGGGGTAAAAGGTCACTTTCATTGTTAAGGTTTTTTTTTTTCGTGAATTTTTCCGATATTTTAAAAGTTATTCTGCTATTCGGGACGGAGACAAAGACAACAAACCAAAAACCATGAAAATCGTTTTAGCCGTTCTAGAGTTATAAATGTTCGAACAAATCCGACTTTGTTTTATAGTATACGGGATAAAAAGTATCCTACGTCCTTCTCCTGGTTCTAAGCTACCTTCCCACTAATTTTCAGCTAAATACGTTCAGCCGTTCTTGAGTTATAAATAGTGTAACAAACACGACTTTCTTTTATATAATATAATATATAGATGTTTCTAATTAATATAATAATAAAATTGATTTTATGAGGTAAATGTGTTACAAATAAAAATGTCATGTTGAATGAATGTTCGCGGAGCATTAATATCTACAACTGAAAAGCATTTTCTATAGTAGCGTCTTATGCAACGCAAGTAAATCGCGTAACATCGCGTGCTAACCTACAGCTAGCGCCGTCTATTTTAAGTTGCGACATCTATAGAAATCGAAGTATCTGTTTTGTTGCCGCTAATCTCGGAAACGGCTGGACCGATTTTGACGAGACTTTCACTGGTAGATATTATCTGATTTTATCGGGAGTAATATAAGCTACTTTTTAACCAACTTTTGAAAAAGGAGAAGATGGAATTGTGTTTTTCTCCCTATGTAGGTATATCGATATTCTCCTGCAAAAATCTCCTGTTTTATATTTATAGTGTGTTATAGGTATATTGGTTCTGATACATCGACTTGTGTGTGAAATATACATAGTATAGCTTTAGTGTTATATAAATAATATCCAAAAAACACTAGGTAGGTAGATGTACTACTTGTGAAATATGAAATGCACACATTTCAAAGCTACAGTTATGACGTCGTAGCACCAACTACCAGTTTTCTCCTTTTGACACTTTGTATGCTACGTATCCGTTTTCATGAGAAAGGTTGTAAGAAATTCTCACTGTAGAGAGGTGCAAAGACCAAGACGTGTGACGGTAATAGTACGTACTAGTACTATTAGCGTGCGCGGTGTAGCGTGGTTTTCACATCCGTTTCCTTGCAAGTTGCAGCATAAAGAGCAAATTGGGCCGTCATCCTTACTTCCTTACTAATATTATAAACTAGCTGATGCCCGCGACTTCGCTCGCATGGATTGGTGTTCTTCATTCCCGCGGGAAAAAATAGTTTATGTGTAATTCCAGACTATAATCTATCTCTGTGCCAAACTTCAGCCAAGTCGGTTCTGTCAGCGTGATTGAGTTATAAACATCTATCCATCCATACGTCCAAACTTTCGCATTTATACATAATATTACTAGCTAATGCCCGCGACTTCATCCGCGTGGATTTAGTATTGAAATCCCGCGGAAACTTTTTAATATTTCGGGATAAAAAGTAGCCTCTGTCACTTTCCAGGTCCTCAACTATACCCATGTAAAAAATCACGTCGATCCGTAGCCCTGTCGCAGCGTGATTGATGGACAAAGCAACAAACCAACAAATAAACACTTTTACATTTATAATAATAGTAAGGATATTAGTAAGAATAGTAGGATTTATTTAAATTTTACTAGATGCAGATGTGTACAGATCAAGACGTGGTACGATAATATGACGTAGGAACTATAACATTAGCGTGGGCGACGTAGCGTAGTTCTCTCAAGTCTCACCCGTTCCCGTGCAACGTGATTCGGTTTTATGAGTGCAGTTAGCGACACAAGTTGCTGCATAAAAGAGCAAATTGGGCCGCCATACATAACAGTATATGAGGGCCGGCCGCGGTAAATGAATATTGTTTTATGCACAGCCATAATGTAGGGAAGATGAGTATAATTTTTTTCAGTTAAAAATTACGTGCTGTGAATAAATTAACGCTAGCTCTGGATTACATTAGTTATTTACCTATCCTATTACGTTTATAATATTATCCAAATCTGCAATAGTTAATAATGCTAACGTATTTTTTTTAATATCTGAACTTTGTGTAAAAGTAGATAATTTACAAAAATTGACAAAAGCACGAAAAGACCGATGAAAAGTTCCGACGCTGCTGAGCGAACCTGCGACCTGTTTTCAGTTCCTATTAACCTTATAAAGAAATAATACAAGGTTAGGTTAGTATTTCTTCAAATTGACTGCCTCGTTGGTCTAGTGACGAGGTCCCGGGTTCGATGAAGGAACAGAGAGTGCACCTGTGTTTGCGCTCACACTTGTGCACTATAATATCTCCCGCGCAGATGTCTAATCTCTATGGAGATTAGCCGCCGTGGCCGGATTCGGTCGGGAGGACATTATTATTTCTTCAAATTACTGATACTTGAGCTCGACACTGTTCGCATTCCCTTTATTTCACCTTTCTATGCCAATGAAATGTCTGTACTAACACTCGTCATAACGTCTCGGCCCATCTGGCCTCCATGGACTCTGGCAGTCTATGGCCATTTGAGAACACTTGTGTTATTACTCTATGACTCTATCGAATGTGATTTTCTTGTTATACTCTCCCGGTATTCATTATTATACTCTTCGCCTGTATTCGGGTTAAAAGGAGTCCGATAAGTGATAATATTATAATATTATTTACTTAGAACTGTTTATGGACTATGAAATCGTGTATACGATGTAATAAAAAAATATTACAGCTCCTAGATAATAGAGCTGTAATAACATTATACCTATGGCATATATAGACACATTTAATAAGTAGAGGTTATTACACAGTTAGTGAATTCCTTAATGACAAAGTTGCTGGGAACCAATCTGCTTTGCTTTAGCTGTCCACAAGGTAGATAAGCTACATATTGAACATTTTTTGTTTTGAAAAGAGCAACTGCTGAGTTTCTTGCCGGCTTTTCTCAGCAGAATCAGCATTCCGAACCAGTGGTAGATTCTAGACTGTTATAAGAGCCACAAGTTGGCCTACATGTAATAAATAATTTTGAATTTGAATTTGGATAATGTCTCAGGGAAATATATAAATTAAGCAAACAACGTACACCAAATGAACTATGTAAGCAAGAGCTCCTGTCACCGATCTAAGACGCAACACATATTGCGTTCCCTAAAACAACAAACCAAGTAAATGCAAACTGCAACTGTAATAGGATAAATGTCCACACGACACGGGTGCTCCGAACAGAAATAGGTCAGCCACCGTCACACTCTCGCACGTAGATACGAGGCGAGGCAGAAGGCGTATTTAAAAGCAAACATTGCTAACCGCACTTGAATAAATATGAAAATAGTTTAAACAATATTAGTGACTTGTGTCTATTATATTTTCATGTAAGATTTGCGTCATTTAATCACAAAGAAAAAGATCATCAAGAGTGAAAGAATTTGCTCTTTAAGCCAATATTATCATCATACGCATTTATATACGACAGAGTAATCTAATTTTTCAAGAAAAATAAATTCTTCTAGACAATGAGAATAGTAAAGTTTAACTAGAGAATATTATAAATCCTCCATAGCCTTAGTGTTAAATTTGATGATCATAATAAGATATTTATATTGCATATGTAACAAGTAAATAATTTATGATAGTTGTAATGAATCATATCTATAAAATTCAATTTTATAGTTAGTAGATACGGTACTTGCATTCTTATAAATATATTAAACTCACTAAAAGGAACATTACAATATTGCAACTTCCTAAAACGGCAAAAGCATTCCAACGCAAACTGAAAGTAGGTAATGTAATAGGTTAAGTGTCCAATATACGACGGTACACCAAAACAGAAATAGGTCGGGCGATGTCACACTCTCGTATGTATGAAGCGAGGCGGAAGGCGTATTTAAAAGCAGACGACTGACCGCTCACGAGTTGAATGGATAAACGTTTGTGAGTTTTGATGGACATTTCTACTATTGCGGCTGAAAATCTCCAGAAGCAAAACCTCCTGTGTAATGTGTAAATAGTACAAAATGTTTGCGTTTCTATTAATTTTTTATGATGTTTATCAAATGAAAGATCACGTCACAAAAGTAACTTTTCGTCGAGACTATAATTATCCCACAACAACATCCTCTTTGTATTGTACGTCTATCTCAAGCTCAGGAAGTTACGGGCGCTTTACTTGTGGTAACGTCGTGTACATGCACATTGCGTAAGTGTGCGTGTCTGTCAGGAGCCTAGATGGGAGCGGTCAGGCGCGAGCAAGCTCTCGCTCACACTTATACAGATACGACACACACACAACCATGAGCCACGCGCCGTCGTGAATTGCAAGAACTGTACAGCATTTTAAAAGCTAATAATATAAAATGCTTGCTTTGAATCATTATATAAACAAGGTTTTATCGCGCTGACCTTTATGAGGATTTCGTGATGTAAACATGCTGCTTTCAAATAAAAGTCATTTTTATTAGAAACATAAACTAACACTAACAAAGAATAAGGAAAAGTATGTGATGAAGGAATAAATAAATTAAAAGCAAGGCTCGTGTCCGCGGTGTCCATATTAATTTTCACCTTGGTCCGACACTTTAATTTTGCAACATTTTTCACCCAGAGATTTCCCAGGAGCAATTTGGGAAATTAGCCTAACAAACAGACCAAATTTAATGGCGCCGGTATGACACAAAGGACAGCTTGCTAAATTATTTACGCTTCTCGGGAGAGACATTCTGGTATCACTTTAACCGCTGTTAAGGCTCTTTCCGAATAATATATACAAAACCGTAACACTTTTGGATGGAGCGATTTTTATCTGCACAATCAAAAAACGTCTTGAGACGAGATAATAGTAAAAGAGATTGTGGAACATTACGGTTTTCGCGGAATTTGGATTTACTTACATTTATAACATCCATATTAGGTAGTTACTTAATAGTGATTTAGTTAACCCTAGAGTGGGCGCGCTATGAGCATTTTGCCGCCCTCACCAAAAAAACTTTGATAATTGGTAAAATAGTTGCTCGCTAAGTACGCGCTTTTTAGTAGCTGTCCCCACTTTCGTTCACTTCTCATGCGGAAAGGCGGGACGCCATCAGTGCGCGGGGAGCCGCTACAGGACGAGGTTGTTACCATCGGTCGTCGCGAGGCGGCAATTTGCTCATCGCGCGCCTTGTCACGTAAGTAAAAATTGTGTCAACTATTTTTTGTAAAATTGAAATTTACTCTATATTTATGATGTATTTATTGTAAAAACTATAATAACGTATATATAATTTCAGGATTTTAAGTGCCACGTGATATAAAAAATGGATGATCGAAGAATATCTTGGTTAGAGGAAATATCAGATTTTGAAGATGCTAGTTCACAGTTGTTAGACGAGAATGTGTCTGAAAGTGACCGATCTAGTCAACATAGTGAGCATGATATGGACACAGAACAGTCTGCACACGATGACGATTCTAACAAGGAAGAACCTTCTTCAGTTGATGTGCCCTCTGGAATACCATCTACTCAACGCTTATCGACATATACTTCAGAGCGAAGTTGTAGCCATTCACCATCTAGCACAGTATGTGTCCAGCCTCAATCTCGCCATCGCAAACGTACAATACAACCAGGCATGAAACCATCTTCAATGTTTGGGTTTGGCGAGAAGAAAGTTTTGCTGTCTTATGTTCCAAACAAAAAACAATAAAAGTGGTATTATTATTATCAACTTTACATGAGGATGATAAAATCGACGAAAACACCGGGCCTGCTGCAAAGCCTGAAATAATTACATTTTATAATGAAACCAAAAGCGGTGTTGATGTAGTAGACCAAATGAAAGAAGAATATTATGTTGGAAGAATGACTCGGTGATGGGCAATGAGGTTATTTTTTCAATGATGAATATTGCCGGTATAAATAGCCAAATAATTTACAAAGCCAATACTGGAAACATGATGCTACGCCGACAGTATTTGAAAGAGATAGTAATGGACCTAGTTAAGCCCTATATGACCATAAGGTCTTCCATTGCGACATTGAATATTCCTCTGAGGAACCAAATAGCTCGGTTTGACCTACAGAACAACCATCATCTTCAAATAAGGAGGGCAAATGCAGTATATGCCGATCGAAGAAAAATAGACGCACGAAAAAAGGGTGTTGCAGATGCTCCAAATTACTGTGCAATGAACATTGTACATACTTATGTGAAGACTATTTTATTAAAGCATATCCTGTAGATGTAGAAAATATATAATTTTGTTATTATTTTTCCATTTTAATTAGTGTTATATAGTTTAATATAGAATAAGTAAAAGAAGTTAATTAAAATGTTTAATTTTCCAAAAACTTTTATAAACCAATGTTCCTAAAACAGAGTACAATAAATATGTTGATTTTTCATTACTTATTTGTGTTTTACTAAATATCCTGAAAAAATAAATTAAATCTAATGTATATTCCTATTTAAAATAGTTACTGAAGAGGAGCGGCAAAATGCTCCCCACGCGCCCACTAACGTTACGCAGAAAGACGCGCCCACTCTAGGGTTAAGTACTAGGTAAATACATAATAGGATTTAAGTATACCTTAATTTTTAAAGTTAACGAAAATGTATAATTTTCATTAATTCCTATAATTACTCGTTTATTTTGATTTCTTTTGTTGTGTAATATTTCTAAAATCATTTGCAAAATATAAATTATATAAATCTGCCATATTTGAATTGTTAGTACCACGGGCTATAAACATGAAATCGTGATGCGTAAATTTTCTGTAGAACCAATCTTTTTAAATCCAACTTCTTGCTTAAGTAGGACACAAATTAAAGCCTCCATTGTGAGATAACAAAGAAAGATAAATGAGAAAACCAACAAAAACTCTTATATTAAAAAATAAATCTTCATAATTGTGTTTATTGTGGAGGCTGTCGATTTACGGAACACCTCAAGGAAAATAAGGAGTATTTTCTATATTGAAGTGGATGCTTGCGGTTTGTCAGGGCGATCTCAATTTTCTTTAAGGAATGCAGATTTTTCAAAGACTTCTCGACTCTGGTGGCGTTTTTTGTGGCTGTAGTAGAACGACCATGAGTTGTTGAAATACTAATAAAGGTTTAAAAAGCTGTCTCATAATAAAAGTTTAAAAAGTCATTCAACTTATCCTTCCCAATGGAAAAGAGAGTTTTTTATTTGCGCACAGTGGGAGCCTCTTAATTTTCTAAGATAAAGATATAGATATTTTCTAAGATATTTTCGTCTCCAGGATGTTCAAAATTTTGTCGAAATCGGTCAATTGGTCGAGTCATAAAAATGTACAGATTTACCTTAAGTTATTCTTAATTATGATGTTATTTCACTCAAAATTCAAAAATTCAAAATTATTTATTTCATGTAGGCCAACTTGTGGCTCTTATGATAAGTCGAAAATCTACCACCGGTTCGGAATGCTGATTCTGCTGAGAAGACACCGTAAGATTTTCAGCATTCTTATTCTCGTATATTCATGTAGATAGAGGAAGTACTTGTTATTAACCATATGTATGTAAAATCGATTTTTCTCATTCTGCTCCGTAATTTACAGTGCCAGGTACGCCTGCGTTTAATGAATGTTATCTATGGGCGGCAATCAGGGATGATAGTAAAGGTGAAAGAGAAAAGATCGTAAACGAGATTAACGGCAGGAATAAATATAAAACGGGCACACAATGATAAGAAACTGAGAAGATGTAATGCTGATTGCACATTATAGAGCTATCATATGAGCCGCACGCACCGCTAATAATGCGTTTCGTAATTTCAGCCGATAAACGTCCATGTTTGTTATGTCTCTTGCATGGAATTTATATGCAGTGTTTCTTAAAGACTCGCTTGAGATTGTCATTCACTTAATGCTTCCGCAGCTACGGACTCAATCGTTTATCGATTATTACATTTTTTTTGTGTCTGTATAGAGTCATTTTAGTGATTATTAGGCAAGTACAAAATTAATAATTCACTATCTTTGATGTCCTTAGAATTTTTACTTGTTTTGGCATTTTGTTGCTTGTGCCGTTTTCATAAAAACTTTTCTCATAATAATGTATATGTTACGGTAAATGTGATTAATTGAAAATTATTAATAATTACCAAACATTATTAATAATTACCAAGACTGATGATAAAAGTGATAAATTATTCACTTTTTTCGGTGATTATTAATATAATTACACCTTGCTTTTGATAAATGTGATTAATTTCAAAAAATAGCATACGTTTGTAGGTAAACCGTTGCGTCTCATGCGGTGTGATTATATACTGAAATGTGTGAGCACTTTGTCAGGTAGTAAAGCTGAACTCATTACCGTTGTTAATATTGAAATTAGGTAAGGCGTTGCTTGTTTTCAAATGAGTTTTCGAATTTTATAGCAGCAATAATGTTGCCAATTTTTGCTGTACCCCTACCCTATAAAAAAGAGTTTGGTAGGTATATATTTAATTTAACTACCAATTTCACTTTTTGTACTAAAAACGCTTGGATTTTTATAGCTGACCGTAAATTATTCGATTTCAATATTCGCATTTTTTGGCGAGCTTTCTTCGTAACTTTTATGGCATGTGTCGTATGCGACGCAGGCTATCTATTGTAAATATTATTTATCTTAAGTAGAAAGACATTATTAAGTCCGCTTAAAGATACATAAATAACTAGTTTTTTTGTAAAGAATATTCGATACTTCCTACGTAAGTTGTTGTATCCCCAAACGCTTACGTGACGCGTTAATTGTTGTGAAGGTCAATACAATGGTTTAGGCCGTCGTTTTAATAACGATACAACTTTATACGTCTTGATAGTATGTACAAAATGATGTTTTTTTTTAAACGAATACATAAAATAGATAAAAACAAATGATATAGAGCACAAAACCTAAAATGCCAATTTTATGGGATGCCACAACTTACGTAGGAGGTATCGATATTTGCCATGTTAAACATTACTAATATTCCCCTCGGATCGAAAATGATGCTGCATTGCAATTCCTACCCCCTCCCCTTCTAAGCTTGAAGTTTCTGACGTCATCATCCAGTAGTCCCGCTAATCCTCCGCCGCAATATCGTGTGGTCCCAGTAAGTCTCGGCAGCTGAGGGCGCGGCGCTCAGACGAGAGTCCTCGCATCCCGGTCTCCATTCATTGTGATGATTGCTCCGCTCTCATTATACCCACACAAACACCGCAGCGAGACTAACGCGACACAACAGGCGGGGGACAAACAAAAACGTCACCGGAGCCACCGTCTAGCTGAATGTGCGGGTTTCAGGACGTACCTAACGTTGCTTTTCTGAATGTATAATGGGTACAGACAATTACTACCAAGTCACATGTGATTTAATAAAACTATTATTTACACACTTAAGAATGCCGTCTTTAATATCACGTGATTTTTTTTAATAAAGAATATAAACAAGATGAAGTTGACTTATATTCTCCTCTTCCCTTCAAATAAGCGAAAAGCTTGTGCTAGGAGTGAGTACGACAATAGTGCAACAGGTGAGGCTCGAACTTGCGACCTTTCAGTTTTCAGTCCGCATCTTTAACCGTTAGGCTATTGAGGCTCTAAATTCGATTGTTTTCCATTAAGATGATAATGAACAACTTCATTATCATCATTCCTTCATTACTCACTCAGATCACAGAGATTGAGGTCAGAGTCTCCCATCAGAGAAGGGTTTTAGTCCATAGTCCACCATGCGGGCCCAATGCATATTGGCAGACTTAATGTGCTTGAGAGACTATTATTGCAATCAACATTTATGTTTTGACCATGTAGATCATCGTTTTGTATTGCGGTAATTTTTTGCATTACTGATTAATTAATATTCTTAACAAAATAAAGATATCTCAGGCCTACCAAACGGTCATGTAGCGCATCGTATATTACGTATGTACCAGGTACCTACTATACTGGCTTACGTCATTTTACTAGCAATTTAGTAGAGATAAAACAGTCCACTTTCAGTCGTCTAATCGTGTCTCGGCTATTTTAGTTACACACTTGGCGACCTTCTGATAGCTAGCTTATACTGTCATTTGAATTGGAATGCATATTGCATTAGATACTGGAGTGCTGAATTAATTGGCATTACATTTTAGATACATAAGTGTAAATTGTGTAAATTTAAAATTTAAAATACCTCCGACATGTGAAATTAATAAAATATGTGATTTGCCATTTTATGGCACACACATATACACACACTAGTTACTCCGTAACTCGGTCAAATCTGGACCGATTTCAACAATTTTTTTTATTTGAAAGAACTTATCGTCAGGTTGGTCCCATTTAAAAGTTAAGATATGATGAATATCTTCGGAGATGGAGGATGTAACTCCTCAATGATTAAGAGCAAATCGCTCGAGATCAAAATTTGTATAGGCTTTTAACCATGCATAGTTCATAGCATACATACACATTATGCCAAATTCTCCCTCTAATGTATGATCTTAATGGATGTCTACGTCATAATAGCTATCTGTATGCACAGCCCGATCCATTGATTTGAATCAGTCAGTAAATCATTCAATCACCTTTTCGTTTTATATATTTAAGACTAGTTAATGCCCGCGACTTCATCCGCGTGGATTTAGTTTTTAAAATCCCGCGGAAATCTTTGATTTTCCGGGATAAAAAGAAGCGTATGTCACTCTCCACGTCCTCAACTATACCCATGCAAAAAATTCACGTCGATCCGTAATTCTGTTGCAGCGTTATTGAAGGACAAACCAACAAATCAACAAACAAAGACACATTCGCATTTATAATATTAGTAAGGATTAGCTAACGAATGTTTTGTTATCGAATGAAATAAAACCACTGAATACAAAATAATTTGTCAAAGTGCTACGTTCATAAAATTTCGCATCGCTTGTACCTAACAACTATCCTAATTAATGATAGTCTCAATTCCGTGCTATCCAATTAATGTTTGTTGGGATTTGTTTCGAATGTAACCCAGTTTTGTCGAAATGTAATTGCTTATGACGTGATATACGCTTTGAGGCGATGTGTTGCTCCAATATTTGATATCTCTAATTAGAATTCCGAAATTATATCAACCGCAAGTATAGGTAGTCCAAGGTTATAACTATTTTTAATTAAACAGATCTTGTAGAGTGGATGTCTTGAAGGGTCTGTAGGGACACATGTACAGTGTAACACGACTCCTGTTGCTGAGACAGCGAGTCGCCCCGCCGCGAACCGTATTTTTCTCTTTTTAACATAAAGAGTCTTATATCGGACACTGCGCTGTCCGCACGGGTGTACTAATAAACAGTGAACCACAATTAGGGGAAGTATTTATTTATCACCACCCGGTGTCCATCCCCTAAAGTGGTGACCCCGACGTGATCAAGATGGCATACTCACCAGCCCCAGCCAGGATAGTGAGCAACAATGCCAGCGCCAGCAAGGATGTGGACTCCATAGTAATGGCAGAGATAGCTAAAATTAATGCCCGGATGGATAGATGGGAGAGGGACCGAGGGCGTCAGCGAAGCACCAGTCGCGGTCGCCCACAACGCCCACGCTCCAGCTCACGAGGTCGCCAACCCCGCCGTTCTCCGGAGGACCCTAATTGGCTATGCTACTACCATTACCGTTTTCGCAAGAACGCACGTAAATGCGTGACACCGTGTAACTGGAAGGACAATGCGGAAAACTAAACGTGGTGCAGTCAGCGGCGGAAAACTGCATCACGCGAGCAAATCACCGCCTGTGTGTAACCGACTTAAAAAGTGGTTACCGTTTTTTGGTGGACACCGGAGCGAATGTATCGGTAGTGCCAGTGAGTGCGGTTAGTACGAAACGTAAATCCCCGGTAAGTGAATATAAATTATATGCGGCAAACGGGACCGAAATCAGGACATATGGACTAGTGACTTTAACGTTAAATTTTAAGCTACGCCGACCTTACCGGTGGACGTTTATAATAGCGGACGTGAAGCAACCAATTTTGGGTGCAGACTTTTTGAAACACCACCGACTTATTGTCGATTTAAGCGCGCGTAAATTAATAGACCAAGTGACTAATTTGAACGTTATTGCGTCAATAAGTAGTGCTAGTGATATTTTTACTGTTAAGTCCGTTAATGACAGTGACCCCTGGCATGAACTCTTGCACGAGTTTCCAGAGGTCACTAAACCGGTGTGCTATAAGGAACCACCAAAACATTCCGTATTTCATCACATTGAGACTTCGGGACCCCCGGTATTTGCCAAAGCAAGACCTTTGCCTCCGGACAGATATGCGAAGGTAAAAGAAGAGTTTAGGGTAATGACCGAACTTGGCATTTGCAGACCCTCAAAGAGCGCTTGGTCTAGTCCACTTCATGTTGTACCGAAAAAGAATGGCGATCTTCGACCATGCGGCGACTATAGGCGTCTCAACGCAATAACCAAGCCTGATCGTTACCCTATTCCGCCTTTGAAGGATTTCACATACTTACTCGCGAATAAAAAAATATTTACAAGATTGGATTTAAATAGAGCGTATCATTTCATACCGGTGGCTCCAGAAGATATTGAGAAAACTGCCATCATAACTCCATTTGGATTGTTTGAGTTCCCGCGTATGACGTTCGGTTTGCGCAACGCAGCTCAAACATTCCAAAGGTTTATGGACACAACGGTATTAACGGGTTTAGATTTTTTGTATAACTTCATCGATGACGTCATTATCGCGAGCACGGATATCGAACAACATAAAGCGCATCTGAAGACAGTTTTCTCTAGGCTCAATGAGCACGGAATTACTATAAATGTAGCTAAATGTAAGTTTGGATTAAGTAATTTAGAATTTTTAGGGTACGAAGTATCCACGCAGGGTATTCGACCACTTGGTGAGAAAGTCGAAGCCATTATCAATTTTCCGCGACCAGAAACGGTGGAGCAGCTCAGGAGATTCCTAGGTATGCTGAACTTCTACAGGTCGCACATACCCAAGGCGATAGAATATCAAGGTGAGTTAAATACTTATTTACATAATGCTAAAAAAAGGGACAAAACTGCGATACAATGGACGGAAAAAGCCATAGAAGCATTCGATAAATGTAAGGTGAGCTTACAAAGCGCGGTTACATTGTCTCATCCGTTACGTGATGTACCTTTAGCGTTGATGACGGACGCTTCTAACACGTGTGTGGGAGCCGTACTACAACAAAAGGTAGACAACGCATGGCAACCGTTAGGGTATTTTTCAAAAAAGTTGTCAGACGCTCAGAGAAAATATAGTACGTATGACAGGGAATTATTGGCTATATTTATGGCAATGAGGCATTTCAGGAATTTATATGAAGGACGTCCTCTGACCATTTTTACGGATCATAAACCCTTAGTTTATGCGTTTACTAAGAATAGTGGTAATGTTGACAGCCCTAGACGAGTTAGGCAGTTAGCTTTCATTAGTGAGTTTACCACCGATATTCAATACGTAGGTGGGGAAGAAAATGTGGTAGCGGATACTTTGTCTCGGATAGCAACAATAACATGTCCTACTTCGATAAATTACGAAGAATTAGCCACCCAGCAACTAGTTGACGAGTACCTAATGCAAGCGTTGCAAAGTGCACACAACAGTAAATTGCAATTCAAGCAAATGCATTTACCATTGTGTAGCAAACCTATATATTGCGAAATAACAGAAAGTAAAGTGAGACCATATTTACCTAAAGAATTCCGACGTATAGCTTTTGATTCGGTGCATAATTTAAGTCATCCAGGTATTCGGGCGACTAGAAAATTAGTCTCTCAAAAATTCTTTTGGCCTAATATGAATAAAGACGTGAATATGTGGGCAAAATCTTGTACCCAATGTCAACGCGTTAAAGTTCATCGTCATACGGAATCCGAGATAAATAAGTTTCCCAGAGTCGATCGATTTCAGCATCTGCATATAGACATGATAGGACCCTTACCTATTACTGCGGACGGGTACAGATATTGTGTAACCATGGTAGACCGTTTCACCGGCTGGCTTGAAGCAATCCCTACACGCGACATGACAGCAGAAACGGTAGCAGAGGTAGTTTTTACAACTTGGTTTTCCCGATATGGTGTCGTGTCGAAAATTACAAGTGACCAGGGAAAAACTTTTGAAAGTAATTTGTTTACTCAGCTTATGAAGTACTTAGGAATAGAGAAATTGCGCACAACGCCCTATCACCCCCAAAGTAATGGTATGGTAGAGAGGTGGCATAGGTCACTTAAAGTAGCTCTAATGGCACGACTTACGGGTAGCACTTCTTGGGTAGACGAGTTACCTGCGGTTTTGCTAGGTTTAAGGGCGGCACCAAGAAGTGATACTGGGATTAGTGCAGCTGAACTTACTTTCGGTAGAACATTAAGGTTGCCAGGAGATTTTTACGACGATGCCATCATAAAAATCTCAGATTCAGAGTACCTAAATAAGTTGAAAGATTCCATTAGTAAAATTAAGCCCAAGCCAGAATCTCACGGTAATACGAGAACTTTGTTTGTGCATCCTGATCTTAGTGTGTGTAAGTATGTTTTTCTACGTAATGACACCGTACGCCGTTCTCTGCAACCTCCATACGACGGCCCGTATCGTGTAGTGGAGCGCAGAGGTAAGGTATACGTCATACAAATAGGTGACAGGTTCAGTTCCGTGTCCATCAATCGGCTGAAACCGGCTTATTTATTAAATGAATCAGTAAGTTCAGAAAATAACGATCAGGTAGTTAAAACTTCAAGGAGCGGAAGGTTGATAAAAAAACCCATTCGTTTCATGGATACACGGCTACAATAAAAGGTAGGTACATTACTTAATTACAATTATCTCTTCATAATTATCGTATAGTTTTAGATGTTTAAATAAGTAGATCAGCAGCGACAATTACCTTACGCAGCACAGCTCAATTCAGATTCAATTTTATTTTTAATGCTTAATTGCGACATACTTTTGGTATATTTCATATTACTATAAATAATGTATTTTAGAAGAAATATCATTTCATTCTCCAATCTGGCGGATACATATATACGTGTTTTTTGGGTATTAAACATGGGTCACGGACAAAGTACGGAAAAAAAGGAAACAAACAACATAGTTAATGAAACAGTTATAAATAATGGACTCAGTGAAAAACTACAGAACTTTTCTTGGATGCTAACAGCAATAATCATTTTATTATCATTATTATTCACATATATCATGTATAGACGTTGTTGGCAAAGTGTTAAATTGTGGCTGCGTAAGGAAATTGACGAAAGAAATAGTGTGCCTACGGTGAAAATCCACAACCCGCAGAGCCAGGGTACGGCTGCTGGAGGGAACATCAACGTGGGGTACGCCTGACACAGGGTACCCGTGCGTGTGGAGTCAGGATTTTTTGTGTGTAACTATTTAGTCTAAGTGTGCCACCAGCCTTATTACTTATTGTTGTACTCGTACTATTGATTGTATTGTGTTTTAAATTTCATTTGTGTAATCTGATCTAGCGTGGTCAGCATATGTAGTGGCCGACGGGTGGATTGTTGCACTGTGCATGCGACTAATACAGTCTCCCGGTTTTGCCTAATAATTTTATGTAAGTTTTCAAAATAGTACAAAATTTTTTTTTTTGGCAGGGGAGTACTGTAGGGACACATGTACAGTGTAACACGACTCCTGTTGCTGAGACAGCGAGTCGCCCCGCCGCGAACCGTATTTTTCTCTTTTTAACATAAAGAGTCTTATATCGGACACTGCGCTGTCCGCACGGGTGTACTAATAAACAGTGAACCACAATTAGGGGAAGTATTTATTTATCACCACCCGGTGTCCATCCCCTAAAGGTCTATGCCATCTGTATTAGGATTGTAAAATTGCAGTTTGGGTATGGATTCAGCACAGTGCTGTCGTTCTACAACTGCACGTGAACTGCGCACGTTGACAAATTATGTCAACTGTAATGGAACCTTATAAAAACTGTGACTTTGTTAACAATTTGTAATTCAGAATATGTAGTTCAAAAATTCTAAAAAACGGAAGCAAGCAACGAAAAAATAAGTGAATTAATTAATTGAAGAATTAAGTCCTATCTGCATTGGTATATCTAATTTCACCACTTTTTCATCGCACAATTTTGTCTAATTGCATTTAGTTTTAACTAAGCCCAAACCAGCATGTAACAAGTTCTGAGATGTACTCTAGTTCTAGACTGAATTGAGAAAAAATACGCTTACAAACATTTCTTAAGGAAGTTTAAACGGATTCTAAAAATACTCAAGTACTGATATCAAAAGGATTTGAAATCTCTCTAAAAGCACTAAAAGCAAGATTTTAAACGTCTCTGCCATTTCATAATACACCGCTCGATTCCGCTTTGACATCAAAGCGCGTGAAGGACTTCACTTCGCGAGACTGAAACTGCTTAAGATCACTACCATAGGTTAGTTTTTTACAAGACATGTTTCTTTTTGGACCGGTTTGCTAGACCGGTCCAAAAAGAAATAAAATATATTTAAAATTAAATCAATTACGATAATTGAATTAATTTTTTTTTTGATAATTTTATTTGTCAATTAATTGAAAACTAAACTGTTCTCTTCAAAAAAATTTAAAATTATTTCATAGTCAAGACTCTACCATGGGTTCTGAAAGCAGATTCGTTGGACCGTCATGAAATTCGGTTTGTTAGTTGCATGGGGATCTGGAGAATGAAATTTCACGCCGAAAAAACAATGGGCCCCGCGGTTTTACTAAAAACCTCAATCTACGCGGACGAACTCGCAGGCAAAATATAGTTCTATATAAAAAATTGATGTTAGGCAACTTCCATAAATACGAGAAAGTCTCTGTGTTGTATAATTCGTGGTTGTCCTACGCAAAGTGCAAATAACTTCACGAGAAGGTCAAAGAAGACGCGCACTTCCCGCTCTGAGTTTCTTGTGCGACAAAAAATGTAGAGTCTTTTGTGACGTCACAGATGTCGTTAGCGCCCGCCGTTACCGCGCCGTAGTGAGCTGTGTTTGCGGTCCACGGTCTACGTTTGTTTCGAGTGTCTCGTTTAGAGCGGAGAGGTGAAGTGGGTAGGAGTATTTTCGCCGACTTAAACGTGTACTTATGTCCTACATACAACATTAAAGGAGACCACCGCTTTTTGTTCAAGAATTTCTTGAACATAGCGCAGCTCGAGAAAATATTTTTAACATATCCTCGCGTTTTTGGATCGTCTTTGTTTATTATACGTTAGTATTTTTATTTTCACATCGAAAACTCAAAACGAGTGTTTACTTATGAGTATCGTTATAATTCAATTTTATTAAAAAATTAGTTGGCCTTAAGCTAGGGACAAAAAGGAATTCAGTGAGCGAAAAACCCTGCGCAATTTTACCGTTTTTTTTTTAATTTGCGGTCTTATACGTACAGATTTAGTGGTCACATGAAAATTACAAATTGTTTAAAGTATCCCTGCGAGATAGGAAATGAGGAAATCCGTAGGAGAAGCAAAGCTACCAACATAGCTTAGCGAGTAGCGAAGTGGGAATGGGCGTTTGTGGGCATTGTGGTATACAGCGCAGTGTTGGCAGACCATAAGAGATACAGGCAACGCAAGACCGAGACATGTAGAAGTTCATGCAAAAGACCAGCAGTAGTTGTCTCAGTTCATTAAGAAGAAGAAGAGAAATCGTAAAAGTATTTCTTGTGTATAACAGTTACAGGTAAAATTAATTTTATGAAAATCTGAAAATGATTGCATCCATTAAAATCACTCAAGTGAGAAAAGTGAGTTCTTATTGTATATTATTTTATTAAAATGTATAAATTATTATTTTATATCCTGTACAAATTATATTAAATTCTCTTTAAACGCTTTTGATTAATTTACTGAATATTATTCATTTAATGAAATTCAACCTAAATATAAGTGTTATTTTTTCTTTTTGTTCAACTATTGCTTTAATGAGGTTCAAACTGAGTTTGTTGTAGATCGAAGATTTCTTTTTAGTGCGAGACGATTTGCCCTTTGATAAAAGGCATAACAAAGATCTGATTTATTAGGCATACTTAGGGCATACTTCTATCTAGTAGCATGCGTAAAATTGTTCATTTGTATTTCATTATCGTGACACTTAACTTTTCTGCCAGTACTTAGTGGTCAAAATTTGGCAAAAAATATTTCTCGCGCACCCATACGTCTGACTCCTACTGGCCAATTTTCAGCGGTGTTAAAATGCTTTATGCAGTTTGTCATTGGTAAATCCTACTAATATTATAAATGCGACAGTTTGGATATATGTATGTATGCATGGATGGATAGATGGATGGATGGATGGATGGATGTTTGTTACTCAATCACGCCGCATCGACTGAACAGATTTTGCTGACAATTAGGACAGAGATAGATATTATAGTTTTTATACCGAAAAATAAAAGAGTTCCCGCGGGAATTGGAAAACCTCAATCCATTCGTACGAAGTCGCGAGTCGACTTTGTACGTGTGGATTGAGATATTATTAATAAGTATCTAACGTAAAATATACCTTGCAGCTTTGTTACATTAATTAAAAATCCAGTTGGTAGTTAAAATAATTAATTAAATCGGGCGGCCGGGTCACGAAAAAGGGGTAACAATAATTAAATGATCTAAATCGCTGTCACGACATGCTGCCATAATAATTATTCATGTACGGTCACTAGTCTGAGGCACTAATCACATAACCAAACCGACGTTATCGCACTATATTACAACCGCTTGCTATTGGATCCTAGCGCTTGAGCTCGTAGTATTCAAATAGTTTATGCTTTAAGCTTCAATCATTTTCGCACTATTACCTTACTTACACTTTTACACTGCAATGCCCCTTCCAATTTAGCCCTCTATCATCTTAGACATCTAGGCTAGAAAACTCTCAGGCAGGTTATTACATACGGTCCAATTGAGAACCTCGTCCTTTTTGAAGTCTTTTGATAATGAGAGATAGAATAAACAGGTACTAATAATTTATTATGATCTCATTGAGGTAATTATTATTCATGTTCAGCCAGTAGTCCGAGGCCCTAATTACGTAACAAAACCAACATTATCACAAAACCAGACCGCCGCCGTTAGATACTAGCACCGCAACGCGGGACTACAAATTTATTTGGCAACGATTTTGGAGCACGAGCCAGAACCAAAATCCGTTTATACCCGAAATATGATTTCAATATGGGAAAAATTTTAATGTTAACTCACTCAACTATGTTATACTAACTGAAATATGCATGCCCACAGCTAAGCATAGATCTTTTGAAAGGATCACTTCAGAACACGATCTTGAGCCGCATGTATCCAGCGGTTTCAATCAGAGATTAACCATCCACTTAGGTCCACTTGCACCAACCCCCTAAATATAATTAAGTAATATTTTCTATACCTGTCCTTTTCTTGTTCACTCTGAACTAAACTTGCCAAAAAGTGACAGCATTACAAAATTTGGATTTCTGCAAGCCGGCCTTAGTGTGAGAAATCTTAACACTGTGCCTCCCCGTGCGATTAAGAGAATTTCCATAAGACTTACAATCCAGCAATTTTAGCCGCAAAAGTAGTAGAATACATCTCCAGGATACAAGCCATCTCTGCTACGAGTACTAAGTTGCTTCGGTTTAACCGTACCTAACAAATAAGTAATTAAATCAGCCGTAGTCGCCATTTTTCTGATATTATGAAGATAAATTTTGGTTTAAAAATGTAAACACGTTGCAAAAGACAAAAATGGGTACCTACTTATATATTTTTGGACAAATTTTATAATTATTTATTTTGATTTGGAGAGAAGACCGAAAATTTCCTGGGAAAAGTTGCTTACAGTACAACGGGTGACATTGAGAGAGCTCTGACGTCTGTCGTATCATTTGTATCTGTCATCTCTATCAAGCTATTATAGCGCTATTTGATGTTGAAATAGGAGTGCTTATGGGTTGTACGTTTCTGACAGGCGCGGTAAAGGGGTGCACCGCGGCCCATTATTTAAACTTAAATTGCTTTCGTATTTTGACGACGCACGGTTGGTAGTTGTGTAGTGGCAAGCGTTTAACTCTACGATAGTTTCTACACACTATGTTTAGTCGGAAAAAGGAACAAGATTGAAATTTACCACCGAAATGCTCAAATTTAATGATTTCAAATAAATAATTATTTACTAAATTAATTATAATTAATTATAACTAATTAATGGACTGATTTTTCTTAGCTTGAGTTTGTTTATTTCGAAGAGAAGCTCATAGTTCGAAGAATTTGTGGTATTAAGGTGCTAGAAAGGTGACCCCATACTGAAAGTCGATGTTTTGGCAGACCCCCACTAGAGCCAGTGGATACATGCGGCGCAAGACCGAGACTTGTGGAAGTCTATGCAAGAGAATTTTCTCCAGCAGTGGAAGTTGCGAAATAAAAAGAAGAATAGTTGGTAAATTTCAATGGTGTTGCAATATTTCGAGTCTGTTGAGATTTCAAGAATTAGAGCACGGTTATAGCTGAAGATCTTCCATACATTAAAATCCAGCTTCCAAAAAGGAAACATTGTAAAATAAAAATCTTGTAAAAATTGTAAATACTTACTTTGGAGTAACAGCTACAAGAAGGTTATTTATTATTTTCTGACGGTACCTATAGTTTTTCTAAGTTCGAAATCTATTAACGTTTTTAAGATTAACACTCGTACTAAAGGTGTACAGACATAATAATACCAAATCTGCTCGCCAGCGATCCGAACAGTGTCATTTATAATGTCGAAATAATATTTAAGCGCTAATTAATCTTGCAGGTAAGCTCCTATAGAGCCTTTATGTTTCCACGTCCGCGTCGCTGGTGGCAGTGACAGACTCATTAATATCAGACTTTCACGGTGATATTTTTTGTATGAAGCCATTGATATAATAATATAATAATACTGGACTTCGGACAGCGTTAAAAATTATACGAACCGAAAGAAATCCAAAACGCGAGATAGGTTTCCAATCGAACGTCAGTTGAAGCAAATTATAATTGCAAGCAAATTATAGGCTGTATAATAATGGTCTAAGACATAAATTGCAATGTATTAGTTTGTTTATAAAAATACACATATATACACTCGTATATATAGGTTTTCTCGGGACACTTATTTCGTGATTTTTGCATTACACCCAAGGTCCAAGTATTATTATGTCAACGTATGAAGCCATAATAATTCTGACAAAAAAGGTGTGTGTACTGTGTACACAGACAAAGCCTATTTAACTTTCACGATTTAGACTAAAAATACGTTATTTAATAGCTGTTGACTTACAGGTTCAAATTCCAGGCAGCTACTTCATCCTTATTTTGATACCGTCATCATTATCAAACCATCACTGGTCCACTGCTGGACTGTGGGCACAGGTATCCTCTTAAAATGAGAAAGATCTTGGTCCACCACGTTTGCCAAGTATCTACGGATCTGCACCGCTACGTGGTCAAAATTCCAAGATCTCACACTAAGCGCTTCGCTTCCTCGTTCCTAATACACACTGCAATAGTTTTGAATGCCCTTCCGGCTTCCGTATTTCCTACTAACTTTAACTTGGATGTCTTTAAGTCAAGAGTGAATAGGCATCTTCTAGACAAGCGCGCGCTATTTTAGGCTGCATCTTCACTTACCATCAGGTCAGATCACAGTCAAGCGCTAGTCTATATATTTAAAAAAAAAAGTGCGGATTAATTTGATTAAATAAAAAGAATTGTTGCATTAATTCCATATTTTTTGGGTGTAGTTTAGTTTTCGGTTTGATACATATTAATCACGTTGTTGTTTGACAGAAAGCTTTATTTGAGCGAATAGTAACGAAATGTCCAGCGATACTGAATATTTTATAGGAATTTTCTACTAAAAATTCTTAAGTAAGGACTGAGAAATATCGACATTCTTTCCTTTGATAAAATGATAATATTTAACGAATACTGTGAAAGCAAGGGTTTGGAATTTAAACATTAAAGAGTTATTTTTAGTAAGAAGGTTCTTTGTCTTTGCCCTGCCTTGCCCTGTACGAGTTATTCTAATATCGGTTAACTTAATTATTTATGTATATCGACTGTTCCGTAGAACAAAATCTCATCTGCTAAATTCATAACTTGAGATTTGAGCCTTGCAGATGTGACTTTTAAGGCTCAAATTTCAAGTTGTGAATTTAGATGAGACTTTGTTCTACGGAACAGTCGATATGAAGATAATTCACTAACATTATAACAATATAAATATATAAGCTGATGTCGGTTTGCACTCTAGCTGGGTGGATCTAACTGGCTACTTCTGTATTTTCAAAACCGTAGTCCCTAGCTCCCCACCTGAACTAGTAGGTAATCTCCCTACCACATTCCGTACGGTGTAGCCAGCTTGTCAATGTTGCCATGTTGCTCGTATTACAACCATTTTCATTGTCGTCAGTGTCCCAACAGATCATCAACAACCACAGCTGGTTATAGGTTTCTTGCAAGGTTCACCACGGAAACTTGTGTCCAGCAGTTCGGTTTTGAGAATAAAACAAATCTTCAAATTCTACATCATTGAACTATAACACTTAGAACGGAAGTTTCTAAAAAAGTTCCGCTCCAAACGTTGACTCAAAACAACCAATAATTATTTTCTATTATTGATACTGATAATTACGTTTTTAATGCTTACTGTGATGAATTGTGACAACGTTACACAGCACAGTATGTAGGTAAGTTATTTATTAATAACTTTCTGCGAGCTCGTCGTACTACCGCGACAATAGCGATTGCGTAGTCGGCCTTTACAGGCTTACTAAAAATGGCTTATCAACGTGTTCACTTTGCGCTTCTAAAAGTCATTTATCTAAGGTACTAACATAGTAAGTGCTCAATCAAAACTTTCTTGGAATAACTCTCTCTTGAAGCCCATAAAACATTTTCACACCACATCCCAACTTGAAACGCGCTAAATTGTGTGCTCCAACCCAAATGTTTGTCCTCTGCATTTGGGCGGAAAGTTTTAAATGGCCGCCCTTGTTCCGATGACGAGGTGTCGGCCACTGTCGGCGAGTGTCGGGCAGTGTCGGCAAGTGACGGCCAGTTGACGGCTCCATTACCCGCAACAGTTTGATTTAGGCCAGCTTTTGATATCGTGTGAAGTTTTGGCATTGTTTTTCAGCGTTTGCGTCCGACATAAACTTTGCACTTTGTTACCTGTTAAATGGATTTGGGGAAATGGTTGCTTTGGAAATTCTACTCCATATTATTTAATACTTGCTTTTACTAGTGGCTTCGTCCGCATGGATTTATGCTTTTTTGTAATCATGTTTGAAATCTTCGACCGAAGCAAAGCATGGTCTCTTATAGTCTATTTAGGTGTTCAGATTCAGTTTTCGTGGCTGTCTAAGCCTTATGACTCCTGAATTAATGAACATTCTGCTTCATTTTTTTATTTTGATTACCAAACTGATACAACCTTAATTACTTAATAATCAAAGTTTTCAGTTACTCGAGTAAAAAAACAACGGAGGCTTAGTAATAGGGTCCCGTAGGCAGTTTGGCACTCTTTGGGCACGGAACCTTAAAAAGAGAAGTTGAATGGTGATTGTTAATTACCATGATTATTGATTTACAAAGGGCGCCAAGTTCATAGGCATATTCTTGCTCCAAAACATTTTATCCACTTCTAAAGTCTTAATAGCCCAACGGTTAAAGGTGCGGACTGAAAACTGAAAGGTTTCAGGTTCGAGCCCCACCCGTTGAACTAGTCTTACCCACTCCTAAGTCCTAGCACAAGCTTTTCGCTAAATAAAAAATAAAAAAACAAAGAATTTTCTTATCATTACCAAATTAACATTTTTTAAACATGGCCAACGTAAAAAGAGAGTTTGATGATTAGCATGATTTCCAAAGGGCACGAAGCCCGCGGGGCACCTTCTCGCCCCAACACAATTTATTTCTCCTCATCAGGACGTCAACAATTCGACGTGCGCGTTTGGGTATTTTAATCGCGCCGCGCCCGGAGCGACGCCGGCATCGTCGCCCCTCTATGTAAATCGCGAGCCGTTTGTTCGAGTAATTGTTTTTGTCGAGGATTGACACGCGCCCGGTTTAGTTTTGACACGCGCTAGAGATGAACTTGTTTATGGTTTTAGCGACGGCGTTGACTTTCCGCGTCGACGCCGAGGGCTCAACAAACAAGCTTATGTGAGTAAGCCGGCGGCGTGTTAAAATTTCATCCACTTACCAATTACCTTACAATTTTCAAAAAACGTGAGATATGTATTTTATTTTTAACTAGCTTTTGCCCGCGACTTTCTACAAGTGGAGTTAGGTTTTTAAAAAGACCGAGGGAACCCTCTATTTTTTCCGGGAAATAAGGTCAGTAAGTTTGAAGTGAAGCCATGCAAAAAATCACATCGATCTATTCCTCCGTTGCTGCGCGATTGAAGGACAAGTGAACAAATCAACAAACACTTTAGCACCTAACATTAGTATGGAAGTAAGGAAGTAAGGATATTTTAGCGTAGTACAGAATAGATAAAAAAATATTACTAATATAAAATTCAACACTACCTGTATTACAAAATCTTATTACGATTTTGAAACGAAACCAGAATTCCACGTCCGGGCTCCTTTTTACATAGAAATCTAATATCGAAAATTGGTTCCGCGATTTCGCCCCTCAGCGCGGTCTAATTCCAAGACCCGGGATCCCCCAGGACAGTGGGATTCGCAAGCCATCTATTTGTTGCTCGTTACACACCCCGGCTTCTAAGCGATATGAATAATTAATGCTTTGGCACGCCAGCTGACATAATTTTATCCCACTGGTCATTACGGCGATCGTACGATCTATACGATATCATTATCATGAATAGAAAACGTCTCCAAAAAAATAAATTATTTTCAGGTTTTAGATTAATAAATAAAATATCACAATTGCAGAGGCCTCTTGTGACCCAAGACGTAAAACGTATTGGGTATACCTACCTACAAAACGCATCTCTGACTTTTCGAAGCTTTTTTAAGAGCATTTTTTTTATATTATTAGCGAGCAAACGTGCAGGCGGGCCACCTGATGTTAAGTGATTACCGCCGCCCATGAATGTTTGTAGCACCAAAGGCACCACCAATGCGTTGCCGGCTTTTCAGGAATTTGTTGGTCCGCCCCTTGAATAACCCCATGTTGTAAATAAGCTATGTACTTTTATGGAATTAAAAATCGCATTTATGTTTCACCGCTGAAGGAAAATATCGTGAGGAAACTTGCACGCTTGATAGTTCTCCATATTACTCGTATACTCAACGATGTGTGAAGTCCGCCAATTTGTATTGGACTAGCGTAGTGGACTCTGGCGTATAAACCCTTCTCTAAGTGGAAACTTACGCTCAGCAGTGAAGCGTTGATGGGTTACTGATGACGTAAAACGTATCAGCTAAGAACCTGGGCCCAAAATTCGTACGTATTTAAAGCTAAAAGTGCGTTGAAATCGTACAGAAAAATAGTGACAAATAAACGCACAATTCGTTAACGCAAATCTTTATACCAGCTCCCTTCTATCGAAGGTAAAAACAAATTTGGTAAAATTAAGAGAATTTCAGATGGAAAATGGTAAAGAAAATTTTAAGTCCCGACAAGACTCTTAATATCAGATGATAACTTAATAGAAATTGAATCGACAACTTCAGATAAGAGTTCTGCAAAAGTTTCCATTTAACATTCAATTAAATGAAACCAATCGTTCAAAACGAATTTGATTCTAATCGATTTGAAGTAAATGAAATGAAACAGGCGGTGATGAATATTCAGCGTTCAGGGTTTTAGCTTTAGTATTAATTGGATATTGGACATGTCTACTTAGTAATTAAGTCAATAGAGCAGGCCTTGTGATAATATTATTCATTTTTCTTTCTTTTTTTTTTTTAAAGAACCTGACTTATATTCTCTTATCCCCTTCAAACGAGCAGAAAACCTGTGTTAGGAGTGGGTATGACAATAGTGCAACGAGTGGGGTTCGAACCTGCGATCATTCAGTTTTCGGTCCGCACCTTTTGCTGTTGGGATATTGAGGCTTCCTATTAAGGATTCTATGAACCAGATAATGGGCAGAGTTTTCTTGGGATAACAAACGGAAACTGCTGAGTTTCTTGCGGGCTTATAGATAGTATTTATACCTTAATATCTAGAAAGTGACATCGGATTTTTTTAATTCGTTGACAAGATCGTCCTTGACTGCGATCTCACCTGATGGTAATTGACGATGCAGTCTAAGATGGTAGCGGGCTAACTTGGAACGGTTGTGTCAGTGTAGATTCAACCCATACCCCCTAGTCGATTTCTACACGCTATTGTGCCGGAACGCTAAATAGCTTGGCGGCACGTCTTTGACGGTAGAGTGGTAGCTAACCACGGCTAAAACCTCCCACCAGACCAGACCAGAGACAATTTAGAAATTATAAATTCCCAAAGCCCCTGCCGGGAATCGAACCCGAGACCTCCCAGTTATAAGACCACAGCGCTCACCACTGCGCCAGGGAGGTCGTCAAAAATGTGGATGTTTTTTTCACGATATTTGTAAAAAACTTTCCTTCACGCAGACGAAATCGCTACAGCAGGAATACCTACCTATACATAATAGCGTACAAAATAATATGTTAATAACAAAACAGTTAGGTAACAGTTATTCGCCAAAGACTGAATAGTTCATAGTAGGTACACAGGCGTACACAGAATATAGCACGTTGTCAAATCATGTCACATCAATGCGGCTGGCGCTTCTCTCAATGTTTGATTAATCGAACGGACCCGGAATACTAAACTATGAGATATCGGGTCGACCGTGTTTGTTTTGAGATAAATATTTAATAGCATTACCGGCAATTATTTCGAATCAAATCAATTTTTTTTTTTTTTTTCATAAAATAGCAGACTTGGATGAAGTAAAAACGTTATACATTTAGATAGATCTTAAAATAAAGAATAAATAATATTAAATTACTGCTAAAATCTATAGGTACTATAATATTATAAAGCTGAAGAGTTTGTTTGTTTGAACGCGCTAATCTCAGGAACTACTGGTTCGAATTGAAAAATTGTTTTTGTATTGGATAGTCCATTTATTGAGGAAGGCTTAAGGCTATATAACATCACGCTGCAACCAATAGGAGCGAAGCATCAGTGAAAAATGTTGCAAAAACGGGGAAAATTATCCATATTTAAAATATATTCTTTTAAAAACTTCTTAATCGCGATCATAATAAAAGAAATTGACGCGGACGAAGTCGCGGGTAACAGCTAGTTAAAAAATAATATAATAGCCCAGTCATTAAAGCCAAAACCCGAAAGTAATTAGTAACTTGATAAAAATTTTAGGGGGTTGTTAAAGAAGGTAAAATAACTTACCGTGTGATTTTGCAGTGTTGTGGGGTGTACGGAAAGGGTTGAAAAGAGGTGAAAAGGGTTTTTTGTTAATAACATTGCCAAAAAAATTAGTAACACGCTGCAAATTTATAATAAGGTTGTTCTTACCGTTTTGTAACTTTTATTAAATTTGCAGCGTTTTGCAACATACGGAACATTGTTTATTATTAAAAAACAATGAAATTTGTTATTAACAAGGGTAAAAAAATAGTAACACGCTGCAAATTTATAATTAGGTTGTTCTTACCGTTTTGTAACGTGTATTAAATTTGCAGCGTTTTGCAACATACGGAACATTGTTTATTATTAAAAAAACAATGAAATTTATTAATAACAGGGGTAAAAAAAATTAGTAACTCGGTGTAAATTTATAATGACGTTGTTCTTACCGTTTTCAAACGTTTATTAAATTTGCAGCGTTTTGCAACATACGGAACATTGTTAATTACTAAAGCGCTGCAAATTTAATATATGTTACAAAAGAGTAAAAACAGCTTAATTATAAATTTGCAGCGTGTTACTACTTTTTTTACCCCTGTTATTAACAAATTTCATTGTTTTTTAATAATAAACAATGTTCCGTATGTTGCAAAACGCTGCAAATTTAATACACGTTACAAAACGGTAAGAACAACCTAATTATAAATTTGCAGCGTGTTACTATTTTTTTTACCCTTGTTAATAACAAATTTCATTGTTTTTTAATAATAAACAATGTTCCGTATGTTGCAAAACGCTGCAAATTTAATAAACGTTACAAAACGGTAAGAACAACCTTATTATAAATTTGCAGCGTGTTACTAATTTTTTTGGCAATGTTATTAACAAAAAACCCTTTTCACCCCTTTTCAACCCTTTCCGTACACCCCACAACACTGCAAAATCACACGGTAAGTTATTTTACCTTCTTTAACAACCCCCTAAAATTTTTATCAAGTTACTAATTACTTTCGGGTTTTGGCTTTAATGACTGGGCTATAAATCTAAAACCTCATCGATGTCACCGCTAATAACTCGGAAATACAAAATATCATCAGATTAATAGAGTTTTGAAAAAAGTGGAATTTTAAAACAATGTCCACATTAAGGCTGAAATCTATAAACCGCACTTTCACTCTGCTCAGACTCAAGACAGTGTTAAAACGAGACAGATTTATGTCAAAACATATTGGTGTCTCGTTTAACTCTATCTTAAGTCCGAACTAAGTCAGAGCACGCTCTCTAGATCTCAGCATTCGAGTATGAACAAGAAAATAACTTAAATAGATAATGATCAGTTAGTGCTGTTAACATTATACAAGTTATAGAGTTAGAATTATACAATCATTGCATTGTATGCGTCTATTGTTACTGTTGTGTACAGGCACAGGATAGCGAGCGATATGAAATTAGGTCGCTGTTATTGTCTTGTGATCTGAGGCACTTAGTAGATTTCTCTGAGAATACTGTTGTGCGTCGTTATTATATAATTATCATTATATAATTATTATTTACTAGTTGATGCCCGCAACTTCATTCGCGTGGATTAAGGTTTTGTAGTTCCCGCGGGAACTCTCTTATTTTCTGGGATAAAAAGTAGCCTATGTGTTATTCCACACTATAATCTATCTCTATGCCAAATTTCGGCCAAATCGCTTCAGTAGTTTTTACGTGAAAGAGTAACAAACATCCATCCACTCATCCATCTATCCATCCATCCAGCCCTACTTACAAACTTTCACGTTTATAATATTAGTAGGATGCGAAACTGGGTGTTTGCTAGTTTGTCCTTCAATCAGCCAGCAGTTGGCCGATCTGGAGCTTTTTTCTTGGATTAAAATTTAAGCTGCTTTTCCACCTTTTTTCCGCGAGATTTTTAAAAACCCTATCTCTACACGGATTAAGCCACGGGTTTAATATTAGTACGATATTATATGTACGTTGCAGATTTAATTATATATATTATATTTTAATTATTTTATTATATTATATTTTATTATATCCTAATGCTTTGACGCAAATATACGCCTTTACGTGCTCTCCGAGGCATAGGGGTGACTCCCGCCAGTAGTAGTACTGAGAATTTCTTAGCAAAAACTCAATTGGTACATTTTTGGCCCGACCCGGGAATCGAACCCGAAACCACGTCATCCGCAGTCAAACTTACTAACCACCAAACTAACGAAGCAGTCATACAGGGGCAGTGACGTATCGACCCTCTCGTTTCGTGCATTTGGAGATAAATCAAATAGAATTATTGTATTATGCCACGTGCTATAGGACAGATTGGACTAATTTACTGAATTTAGTATTTGACAGTTACGAGTATGTATGTGTGTGTCAGATGGTTCATCGGTTCCATTACAATGCCTTGCTGATTTTATTTTGATAAAGAGGGGAAAGTCGTTAGATTTGTTTTATTTCACGTGTCATGGGCCAAATGACGCTGAGATAAATCCATGACAATCCAACAATAGGATTTTAGGAGATGGAATATTATTTAGTTTTTGTACCGCGACTAATTGATTGAAACACACAGTCTAAACTGGCATCATCCGGTATTACCTGAGCTGTAAACCCTTTCTGGACTTTCAGAGACTATTAATTTCACGTTAGTGTATTTTTTTTCTGTGACATCATTACGAAAAAAAATGTGTTTTCTTTCTCTCTAGTATTATTCCTTTAATCGGGAATAGTGCATTGTAGCATTTACACCGCCTTTTATATTATTTTTGAAAAAGGTTTGCATTATATTACAAACTAGCTTTAACCCGCGGCTTCGCTCACGTTAGGTTCGATTTTTTAACCCCCTATTTAACCCTCTTGGAGTTGAAATTTTCCAAAATCCTTTCTTAGCGGATGTCTACGTCAACATAGCTACCTGTATACCAAATTTCAGCTCGATCGGTCCAGTGGTTAGAGCTGTGCGTTGATAGATCAGTCAGTCAGTCAGTCAGTCAGTCACCTTTGCCTTTTATATATTTAGATTGAAGATTGATAGCATGAATGTCCCACACACTCTTCCGTTCTATCTTGATATATAACTGCAGAGAAAAAACAAAAGAAAAACCCATCACACTCATAGCTACAAATACCTTAACACGTCGGTGACGCGAGCCTAAAAGATTTAAAAATCGCTCAACGCGTGTGCTGAAAACGGATAGTCTGTTCTTGACTTAATTGTATCGTCGTATTGTGAACAAGGTTTAAACCAGCTAAAATGCATTCTTTTGTTTTGGTAACAGTTGTCTTTGTCACCGAACGATTAACACGGATCTCTGTTCATAAAAGTTTCTGTATAAAAATACATGTAACTAAATCCATAATTTAAAATTAAATCATTTTATTAACCACCTCTAAAAGCCATCAGCGTGTAACAAAAAATCTTGTACCTAATAGAGATACGCGGGCGACGTCCAGAGGTAAAGCTTATCCCATCAAAAACTCCCAATGCAGTTCTTATCGAAAAAGTTGTAAGATCTAATGTAAAACCAAATCGTTTAATTTATTCAGTACCTATCTGCGGGAGCATCTATCCAACAAACTTTTTGGTAAATTGTTACCTAATTAGTTGACCAACGACATTTTCAAGTGACTATTTCAGTAGGTATTATACATCTTTGTCTAACATCGATACGGTTAGATACCTAATAATAATAATTATATACATTCTCATTGTTATATACAATCCTAACTGATTGATGGTCTCGCAGTGTCCCACGTTACGGCGAACTAGACCACACACTATTTGCTCACTTCATAGTCACAGACAGAAATGGGTCATGTCAAGCCGACGTCGACCATACGTCTGATTTGACAAATGTCACTGTGTGTCTATGAGCAATTACACTGCTGTGGTTTTGATGGCCTCTCTGTCTATCCAGTTCGCTGACTCGCCTTACGTTTACTATCGAAACAAGTTAGAATTCGAAAACTACCATTTTAGATTTCCATATCTAAAAATCATTTGGAATGCCCTTCCGGCTTCCGTTTTTCCAACTAACTATAACGTGGGTGTTTTTAAATCAAGTGTCTTAGGCTGCATCTTCACTTACCATTAGGTGAGATCGCAATCAAGCGCTAGTCTATATATTTAAAAAAAAAAACATTAAAAAATAGGTACTTTTTAAATGATTTTAGGCTTTTCTGCTACGATGACACGTGGCACTCCTTTTTCTTATAAAGGATGAAACAATAAAAAGATCGACTTACGTGTAAGAGCAAAAATACTATTGCTTATCATGCTAGGAATTGGTACGATAATAGTGCAACGGGCGGGGTTCGAACCTGCAACCTTTCAGTTTTCAGTCCACACGCGCTGGGCTATTGAGACTGTCTCGTTTTAACTCTGTCTTGAGTGTGAGCTGAGTGAGAGATTTCAGCCTAAATCGCTGCGTCATGGCGCCGCATCGTGTAGTAACGCTCTTAATTGACTCAACTTTTAATACGAACAAAATCCCCTTGCCGAAGATGTTTAATTAGTGAAATTTTGCGCGAACACGCGAGCGCGGGCGAGGACGCGGTATAATTTCTATGCAAATGGCGCGTTTAACTTTGCGTAATGCAAAAGCAACGGTTGCCTAAGACGGATCGGATGCTTCATTAAACATTAAATGGGTTGAGTAATAAATAGTTTTACTTTGCAACTTGGTTTTGCGGGATCGACTTTCATTTGGGGCTCTTTTGATGACTATACGTAATGCTTATATTTTCTATGAGGTTCCTGACGCACTACTCTGCCTAAGACGGATCAAATGCTTCATTAAACATTAAATGGGTTGAGTAACAAATAGTTTTACTTTGCAACTTGGTTTTGCGGGATCGACTTTCATTTGGGGCTCTTTTGATGACTATACGTAATGCTTATATTTTCTATGAGGTTCCTGACGCACTACTCTTCCTAAGACGGATCGGATGCTTCATTAAACATTAAATGGGTTGAGTAACAAATAGTTTTACTTTGCCACTTGGTTTTGCGGGATCGACTTTCACTTGGGGCTCTTTTGATGACTACGTACCTAATGCTTATATTTTCTATGAGGTTTCTTGCACACTACTCGGCCGTGATCATAGAATATAATGAAGGAAAACATCGTGAGTAAACCTACACTCTTAAGAGTTCTCCATTACATTTTCAAAGGTCTGACAACCTCCCTGGCGCAGTGGTGAGCGCTGTGGTCTTATGACTGGGAGGTCTCGGGTTCGATTCCCGGTGGGGGCAATTTGGAAATTTGTAATAGTAATAGTTCATGTCAGTTGTATGTCGATACGCCAATGTCAGCTTTTCATTTTTCTGAACAAAATTTTACATCAAAGGCTAAAATTCATGGTCTTCCTTTTATTTCTCATGCTATGTTATTTAACAAAAAATAATCCTTATGATGAAGCCTTCCGATCGGTATGATAAATATACAGGTTAATTTTTTTTCTCGTATAGCGGGTTCGAGTCCCGGTTCAATCAGGCAATTATTTAAAAATCTATGAATGCAGTTTAAATTGTTTTTTAAATTAAAATGAAGTCTTCTTTCAGTAAAATGTTCCATCTACAATATTTAAGGTACTTCCCCTCCATGTGGCATAGCCGTGGGACACCCTGTATATATATCACGAACATTTTACCTTACGAATAATAAAAGTAAAGGTAACGCTAACAAGAAAGTTTGTATGAAAATGACAGGATCGTCACTGTCAACTGTCATTTTCATATAAAATTTCTTGCTGGCGTTTACTTCACTCAGGGACTTATTGGCTTGTCCCTTGAATAACCCCATATTGTAATTAAGTTGGAACACTGTCGAAGGGAGATGATTCCACAATTTGGTAGTACGTGGAAAGAAAGATCTGGAGCAACGGATGGTTGAAGTGCTCCAGGCACCCAGGTATTTAATATTATTATTATAATTTAGAAAGTTTTATTCAGTCGCTATTAAACCGTTGTAAACAGTACATACGAGTATATTAAAATAATGAAGGCAAAATAATTAAACACAAAATTCGAGCTAAAACTGTAACAACTTTAGCACAGTGTAATCAATATCCCCCGGAGAGCTCTCGAAACTTGTTTATTAATTCATGAACTTTGTGTAAGATCATAAAGTATGAAATATTTTCTCTTTTGTTTCCCAGAAACTTAACTGATCGGTATATTAATCAATGTAATCTAAATAGAAAAATATTACGTAACAGAGTACCTACTGCTAGCAATTTTAAATATTGTTTAGTATATTGTATCTGTAACCGACCGGCTTGAATAATTCACCAAGATACCAACCAGTCTATTATTGGCTGTCGCCGTGTTCGGAATCACCTTAAATATTCTATAGTGAAGTGATTGTGTGATAAAGTTGTGAGATAAATATAATCATTTGATACGAGTTATCGACGTATTATTTTAAAAATTACCCTTCTGAGCTTTCACTACCTTGGCTTGGTTAAAGGAATGTTATTTATATTTTTCAAGAAAAACTCATTTAAAAGTCTGAAAATTAACTTGGTAGTTAATAAACAACAGAACATTGTTTAAATTTGCAGAATCGAACTTAACTAATACATATATAAGTATACGACAATATGTATAAACTGTCGCAACCAATTTTGGTTGATATTTACTAAGAATTGATAGCAATCTTGTCTTGTTCATTTAATAACTTAACTTATTTAATATTCTCTGTTATTTTCAAGCGAACGAATTCACGGAAAGAATGAGTTTATTATATGGAGAAAAATTATTATTATCTCTTCTATATGACCGAGCCTTTACGCAAAAGTTGGTATGTCTGCATGTGAATACCTACGCAAACAAAAGTGCTCCTCGAATGATTATTATCCGCCGATTCAACGGATGGACAAAATAATAACCCAAAACTTATTCACAAAGCATCTACCCATAATATATTCACGATTGTGCCGATACCTTCCCAATCGGTTCTGCGTTTTATTCAATTAATTTCCGATATCGACTGGAATCTATCTTCACAAACTACTTGGCGAACTTCCTAAAATATTCCCATCTATTTATATTCTCTTAGCAGTTACCCGCGTTAACAAACTGGTTAAAACATTTAATTTTGCTGTTCTAAATGTAAGAAACAGAAAATTTTTAAGTTGGACTTGTAACAATGTTGTAGTAATTTTGCTGTTGAGGTTGGCGTATTTAAGTCTGTTTAAATTTTTCGGGAACTGCTTTCAGTTCTCGAAAATATATATATTCTGAAGCATAATTGCCTTGCAAAAAATTAAATTAATGCCTTGCTCCGTTTCTTGATGCTTGTAGGACAAATCAACAAACAAACAAATTTTCGCATTTATATTATTAGTACGATACTGGAAGCTGCTAAACCTTATCCTTGATAGCACAAACGAGCATTCTTATCTGACAAATAAATCAAGCTCGGAATTATTAGTCAGATACAGTTCCGTAGCGGTAATGGATATCTCGTAGCAAGTAAACCCGTAGCGCCGCTACTCGATAGCTACGAACAATATTACGTTCGTCCAAATATTTTAGTACCTATATATCTGTATATTTCCTATTTATCTGTTTTTTTTTTCATGTCAACTCTGTAATAAACTTTTAATGAATTTTGCTTACAAAGGAGCAAAGTTCATCTTTAATAGTAGCTAAAATTTATCTAATTTTTATCTATTTATTTAATTTTTCGCTATTTTTATCAAAGAAATGTATTTTCCAAGCTACAGCCAGGCTTCAGCCAATTACTAGTATTGCAACAGTTACAGATGGATCAAACACGGCATCATCAGTTAGATGCATTTCTGTAGCAATGTACCTAGACTTAGCACGAATTTGCATGTCTCGAAAACGTTGATGGTTTTCGAGTATCGAAACATAAAGCTTGATTTAAATAGACCTAAACTCCCTTCACCTTCATTCACCTTGAGCAATGTTTTTTCAATGTTTCCATATTCAGACCTGATAATCATACGACAGCAAAGGTCTGACATAGGTCCAGTAGCTTTACTACATTTAATTCGATTGATTGATTCGTATTCGTCCTTAAATCTTATACAAACGCTACTGTACTTTATTAAGAAAGTTTTTTTTGTGATGTTTTTTTAGTGTTGAAGAATATTTTACTGATTATTATTATCAAAGAGGTACAATGTAAGCTTCCCGTTTGAGGTCACTATTTAGGATAATATAATCGATATTATGTATTGTCTTTTTCGAGCGAGGGAACTAGTACTAAGGCTACTATAGATATTTACTCGTATCTCGTAGCGAGTCATTGTGCCCGTAGCGCCGTAACCCAATATCCGTAGACACGTGAAACTACACAACATAACCAATTAGATTAATGGTTGTAATAGTGAGCTACGCTTACAGTAATGATTAAATTAATCAATTCGGACATAACAATTCGTAATGTGGTAGAGTAGACTATAATATGTTTCTACACCTTGATCCTAAAAGCAATCTTTGATCTGTCATTGCATAAACAAAATGTGAAAATGAAGTTATACAACTAATCAATTATTTCTTAGTTACAAAGATAATGAATGTATAGTACATCATTGTCTGTTGTGTGTACCTATTAGATTTTTATTTATGTATTAATTATGATAATTGAATTTATGTTTTTTTTTGGAATATTTTTTAAAATTGTACTTAACCTTTTGTGTGTACAGTGCAAAAATTGTATAATACAAAAACCATTTTTTTTTATAAATATCATAATAGGTATATTTTTTATAAGGCTTCCATTAATCAAACTCAATAATATTTCACTCCACAAAGTTTAAAGAAAGCTTGATAAAAAGAGGAAGCGCGCAAACGAAGTCACGAAGTCAAACTAATTATTAGTTCATCCTTCCAAGACATTTATTAATGTAAAGCGAAGCATCCGATCTCGCTTCGGAAGCATCCGTTTGCGTGTTGCTTCTGTATAAAGCGAAGTTAAAGATGCAATTTGCATAGAAATTATAAGGCGTCCGCGCCGCTTGTTCATAGGAAATTTTCCTAATTAAAACGCCTTCGGTGCGGAGATTCCGTTCCAATTAAAAGTTGAGCAGCGTCTGCATCTCTTAGCTATTGTACCGCAATTGATAACTTAGCATGCTTTGCTAAGAGCTAAACAACCTGACACAGTATGAGGCAAAGTTTGGAGTCGACTTGACGAGCAGGAATATCTGAGTATCTGGCGTCTATCTATCTACGTTGTTGGACGTCCAGTATTCAGAAGTAATTCATCGAGCCCCAAAAAGGGATAATAGGTCAGCCTTGGTTTCATATAGTGTCGTCTTTGTTACTTAACATACCTATACAATGTTTGAAACTTCTTCCGACAGAGACGATGCTCCACGAAACTGAAAACAAATCAATGTGTTATTTTAGTATCGTTTAAAGTACAGGGATGATTTATGCCGCGTTAAGGTAGGACCGTTATTCTAACTACAGAATTTTAGGATTAAGTAACGGCACCACATGACCTTGCTTGAAAAAATTCATATTATAATACGTACTATACTACATTTATTATTTTTTAAGGCTGTTAATATCTACCTGCTATGAAACCGTAGCAGATGAGCTTATGTCAGTTCCCCAGCCCAATATTGATAGAGCTAATTAAGGGTTGCAATAAAAACATTAAAACTCTCATTTAATTATGCAATGCGACAAAATTACCGTCCACAGGGACGTAAGCTCTGTTTGCGTGTTCTATTGGCTATATAAAAGGGGAGTGTTCTGAAGAGCTATTTGATCTTATCTTCTTCCACCCTTTATCTTCTACAACCGTACTGCACGCCACTTTTTTCACGTACTACCAAATTGTGGAATCATCTTCCTTGGATGGTGTTCCCACTCAATTACAACATGGGGTTATTCAAGGGGCAGACCAACAGATTCCTGAAAAGCCGGCAACGCATTGGTGGTGCCTCTGGCACTACAAGTGTTCATAGGCGGCGGTAATCACTTAATATCAAGTGACCCGCCTGCTCGCTTGCTCGCTATACATATAAAAAAAATCACAATCCATCGCAACATTAGTCATGTTAAAACCAAGAAAACACTTGAAATAAATCCTCAAAAACAAATGTACGAGTAGGTACTTGTATGCTATGAGTATCCCTCACAATTCACATAACTTCTAGTTCCGAAGTTGTAAGAACTTGTGATTTAACAGGACTTAGTTTAAATGAATTTATTGTACTACAGAGCGTCCCGTAGGATTGTTTTGGACGTAGTAAGGTAGTTCAAGAGGGACATAACGACCTCTTTTGGCGATGAAATATAGGGTTTGCTAAGTAGGGTAAGTGCTACTATTATTATGGTATGGGGACTTATCGTAATATATACTCAAAATACTCGACTTATATTGTGCTATGGTAGCGTTCATGTAGAGGTTAGATTTAAATCTGAACAGAGCTTTGTTCGATTTGTTTAGTTTTACGAGCAGATTGCTCGTAAATATGGTGTGTTTATTAAATTTCTATGATAAAATTGAAGAAATTTTGATCCAATGACTGAAATCACAACTGATCGTAACCGATGCCTAGTATTGACTGCTTAGTTGGTCTAGCGGTTAGCGTGCTTGACTGTGGATGACAAAGTCCCGGGTTCAATTCCTAGGTCGGGCCAATAAATGTATTCGGGTTTTCTGTAAAAAAAATTCTCCAAGTCAGGAGCTTGGCGATGTATCACCCCCTGGCCTCGGGGAGCACATAATTAAAGCCGTCGGTCCTGCGCCTGACCTCTCTCCGGGCATTTCGGATTTCTATCCCACCGGTATATGAGAGTGAGGGAATAGAGAGTGCACCTGTGTTTGCGCATATACTTGTGCACCATAATATCTCCCGCGCAGATGACTAATCTTTGAGGAGCTTGGAGGACATTATTATTTATTACTATGCTTTTGGAAAATATACCTATTTAATTAAGGTGATTTTGTTTAGAACTCCCATTAAGATTGGTCTGTTATTTTGTTACAGAACTGTAAGATCTGATCACACACTAAATAGTACTTGAAACCACCATAAATGCCAAACGTTTATGGTATGTTTCTAGCCACAGGAAATATTACAATTTGATTTGAATTTATGCGCGTCGCGTGACACCAAGGCAAGCTTCGGTGTGTGTTTATGTTAGCAGCAAATTATAAGCATAATTTGTTTATAATAATAAAACCAGTGAGTTTTTAAACTGACGGCAAAATATGAACGGGCGAAATACGAAATAATTTTTTAGTCGCAGGATATAACGCATATATTTTGGATACTTTGTGATCATACTATATCTAGGTTGTTCTCTTCTTCTTATTTTTCAACCGATAGATGTCCACTGCTGGACAAAGGTCCCCTGAAGGATTTCCACAGGTCTCGGTCTTGAGCCGACAGTATACAGTGGCATGCTGCGGCTCCTCTGTTATCATCGATCCGCCTAGTTCCCTGTGCAAGGTCGCCACTCCAGCACCTTGGGACTCCAACGACAATCAGGTTTTCGAACTTGCTTGCTATGTTGAGCTAGTTTGTTATGTTGAGCTAATTGTTAGCACTATGTGGTACAAGGGTTTTTATTTAACTTTTTTACTTAACTTTTACTACTTTAACTTTTTAATGAAATCCAATCACCCCTATTCCACGTAGTCTTGTCTACTCTACTCTTAGATATTTTAGTTTTCAGTTCCTTCAAGCATTAGACCATTGAGGTAGTACTAAAATTCAAATATTGTATTAATTATTTGCCTCAAAATTCTCATTGGCCCACAAAAAACATTGCGATCATGTAAATGTATTCGTTGAACCGCTCATCGAACTTGTTAGCGCGGGTACTTTGCAGAATATTCATAGACTGAAACCTTTTAAAGGGAGCGCTGAGTGGTTTGTGAAGATAGAATCCAGTCGATATCGGAAATTAATTGAATAAAACGCAGAATCGAGTGGGAAGGTATCGGCCTCCTCATGAATATGGATACTGCGCTTTGTGAAAAAGTTTGAGTTATTAATTTGCGGCCATTACATTAGCGGCTTGTCGCCATTAGTAGCAATTGTTGTTTTTTTTTTGTGCTAAGGGTTATATTTCATTATCGCTGAGTAATATTAAACCGACGAATTACGTATTTTTTTTTTTCAACATATTTTTTACTCGGAGATAGTGGAATATGCTCTTAGTACCTACTATAGAATAACTACCAGTGCCAACGGGACCCTATTACTAAGCCTCCGCTGTCCGTATGTCAGTCCGTCTGTCTGTCAGCGCGCCGTATCTCATGAACCTTTTAATTGAAATTTTCACAGAATGTGCTACATGTCAAGAAACGTGATTTTTTTAGCGTTTTTTGTTCGTTTTGTACAGAATCCTTCGTGTGCAAGTCCAATTAGCACTTGGTCGGTTTTTATATAATTTTACATTTACTTTTAGGTTTTAAACTCATAACTCATTTTAGTAATAAATATCATGTAAACCCCAGAAACAGGCAGAAGGTCAGCCTCGAATTCGTTGAGGTTCCCATCTGTCACTCATACTACGTGACGTTTTATCACTTTATACGATATTATGTACTGTGATAAAATTAGTTAGTCTTCACTATTATTTATTATTTATTATTTATAAAAAGAGTCAATGAGTACATCTATTATTTATCACATAAAATACGGTACGGTATGGGGAACAAATAAAAAAAATACCTACGTACAATAAAATAGGAGTTTTGAATGTATTAAACTTGGAAATTCGAGGTTTTTTTGCTTTAGGTAATATTTCCAAGCATGCTACGTTACCGTGCACCTCAAGCCCCTTTAAACGCAATACGCCTGCATTGCGAATTCGGCCCCAAGAGCACAACTATTTTATGCACCTCAACGACCCTATTTCATAGCAGCTGATAGCGCCTTCGATTTCGTATTCCATTTGCCGTCTTCCTCACACCTCCTAATGTGATAAGCGACAGCACTATAATGCAGAAACAAATAGAGCATTGAAAACCTCACATCGGCTCCGATCCGATATTTGGAGTCTCGCCAGCCTTTATCGAATTTATGTAAAACGTAGGAAATTGAGGTGAGAAACGACCACCGTAACTATGTCTGCATTTCTTTTAAAATAAAACGTGGAGATAGAGCAACTAAGCTCAAAATCTAAATCCCTGTAACACTACGAAACAGGACATTTTTTGCTTCCTCGTTTATAAGAATCTGATCAGTATTCTTGACGCTATCCTACTTCCTACTTATATTATAAACGCGAAAGTTTGTAAGTGTTTTTTTTTTTTTTAAAGAATATTAGGCAACCTGAGGTTGTCTAATATCTTCCTATCCCCTCCAAATAAGCGGAAAGCTTGTGTTAGGATTGGGTACGACAATAGTGCAACGGGTGGGATTCGAACCTGCGACTTTACAGTTTTTAGTCCGCACCTTTAACCGTTGGGCTATTGAGGCTATAATGGATGGATGGATGTTAATCAATCACGCCGCAACGACTGAACCGACTTGGCTGAAATTTGGCACAGAGATAGATTATTGTCTGGAATAGTCATAGGCTACTTTTTGTCCCGGAAAATAAAAGAGGTCCCGCGGAAATTACAAATCCAAGCGTACGAAGTCGCGGGCATCAACTAGTTAAAGACTAAATGCCAACTTTAATCGACGAATAAAAAAGTTTGTCATTTTTTCAATTGATAATCTCTTAGAAGATTATATTTACTTCGTGAAAGTTAACTTGGAGATGTGAGATAGATCTTAACTTCTTAAGATATTGTATAAACTGCTAAAGTCATACCTTTTAGCTTCTCTAACTTGAAAAGTAAAACGAAGAAGAGTTGCAAAAAGTTTGTTAACCGTCCTAAATATTTTAAATTTTATGACGTTCTTGCTTTAAAAGTTCATGAATTAGAAAACGAGTTTTGGACAGCACGCTTGGGAATATTGATACGCTTGAGTGAAAGTTGTTAGTCTCAGGCTTTCTTCGTGAACTTTTACTGGTAATCAAAAGTTGATATTTTTGGTGTGTCTTAGTTTCCAAACCATTAAGCAGTGTAAGCGCTTTTTTTGTATTTTCATTTATATTAATTTATTTAATGCTTATTTTTCAGACACAAACAAATAATATTATCATTATTTTTATTTTTGGGCAGCTGCTTTGAATCAAAAGTACTAGGTGGATCGTCTACGCGTAGAATGTTCAATTCGCAAAATGTGCAAAAATTTTTGAAAACGCAAATTGTTCATAAACGCTCAATACGTAAACTGTTCAATACATAAAATGTATAAAACACAACAAAAAGTTATTGGCTGATGCCCACGTTGATTGTCCCTATAGATTAAGTTTTTTTTAATCAATTTTTCTAGGATGAAGTCTGTCTCCAAGATTTATGCTAGATTTGTGACTTTCCTCTAATTAAAAAAACCAGACGCTTCGCATTTATAAAATTAGCTTTTTTAAGAATATTATCCATGCTGAACACTAAAGCTGAGATCTATAGAGCGTGCTTTGACTCAGCTCAGACTTAAGTTAGAATTAAAACGAGACACAAAATATGCTCTGATATAAATCTGTCTCGTGTTAACTCTATCTTGAGTCTGAGCAGAGTGATGCTGAGATCTATATAGCGTGCTCTGACTCGGCTGAGACTCAAGATAGAGGTTAAAACGAGATACTAATATGCTCTGACATAAATCTGTGTCGTCTTAACTCTGTCTTGAGTCTGAGCTGAGTTTGAGTGATGTATATAGATTTCATCCTGAAAGTGCCGTCTTAGATTTCAGCCTAATATTCCGCTTCCTACTTTAAATAAAATAAATAAATAAATAAATAAACATTTATTCAGCTCACACAAAAATTAAAAGTAGGTACAGAGTTTGAATAATACTAAGTGCTATAGACTGCACCCCCACTCCGCCCAGACCCAAATAAATAAACGTAAAGCTTGTATTAAGAGTGGATACGACAATAGTGTCGCTCCTTTAATCGCTGAATTATTAAGGCTTCATGAAGTAACTAGAAGTATGGTTATCGGTCGGTGTATTTCATAAATTTCTTAATCACTATGAGTATAGTTCTTTCATTTCACGAGGGCTTGTGACTCATGGTTGTGTGTGGGTCGTATCTGTCTAAGTGTGAGCGAGAGCTAGCTCGCGCCTGACCGCTCCCATCTATGCTCCTGAGAGGCACGCACACTTACGCAATATGCATGTACACGACGTAACCACAAGTAAAGCGCCCGTACCTTCGTGAGATAAACGTACTAATTTCCTGATTATTTCTAGTGGCCCCACAGTGAAGGGTAAACTAAGAAGCCGGCCCTGTTCTTACATCTGACGTCAATGTTTCCACATCGGGGCCTTATTAAAATCTTACGCCGGCGGCTTTTCCGAATTGAATTAATTTTAATATACGAAACACAAGTTAGTTACCTCGGAATTTCCCGGTTGATTTCGAGATTAAATCTTAACTGTGTTTGTTTTGGAACGATTTAGTATTTATCTTATTTCAAATGGATGGCTATCTCTGAGTTTACAAATTGAAGCAACGGGGAAGTTGACTCGATATTTTATTGTACTTATCCTAAACTTTTGAAATTTTGCGAATGTTCTGTAAACTGAGTTTTATAAATCTTAAACGCACATAGCTCCAAAAAGTTCAGAGGTGCATGCCGGGAGCCGAACCCGCGATTTCTGAATAAAATTAAATATTAAGTGAAGGAAAACATCGTGAGGAAACCTACACCCTGATTTTCCATAATGTTTTCAAAGGTGTGTGGAGTATACCAATTTGCATTGGTTTCCCCACACACCTTTACTACCGCTATTGGCGGTGTAATCCTCCTCTGAGAGGAGACCAGTACTTAGTAGTGAGCCGTTGGTGGGTTAATGATGATGTCTTTGAGTCTAATGGTGGGGGTATTTGCCAGAATTATTCAGATATACGATGTCGTCACCGCCATTTAGGCGTAGTCGTGCGAAGGAGATAGGGAGAGGTTTCCTCTTCGTCCCCACTCTCTCTCATGCCTTCATTAAAAATATTAATTATTGCCTCATTTTACAAGCAATTAAGATTCTGTTTTCACAGAAAGGTATCATTTTAATTGTATTTGCCGTGGCTTATAAAATAATAATCATACAGGCAACTATCCAATTTATTTTAAAACGTTTGTTTCTGAAATTATTTTCATGCAGTTGAATAAGCTCTTAAATCTCAATAATGATTGGCTGCGTGATTCTTACTGTAACAAAGAGCGAAGCAACGGCTGGGTCATGCGTCATGCTCGTGAACGGGTGCCACCAACGGGAATGGGTCTACTTTTGTCTGCCCGTCTTAACTTGTATTGGATTGTTACGTAGATATGCATTTTTGACACTTCATTGTGGAAACACTGTATACATAGCGTAGTTTTGTTACTCATTGTAAAAAAAATTTTTTTGAGCAACAGCCGAGTTTATTGCTGGCTCTTCTCGGCAGGAAAGACATTCCGAACCAGTGGTAGATTCATCAACGATGTTTCTATTCTATTCTAAAAAAACAATATAATTCAGCCATAGCGAGACAATGTTGGCTAATCGGAATATTGCAGCAAGTTACAGCGGTTTTTGGTGGCTGTAAAGTATGCACACAATATAAGTTGTTTTTGGTGCTCATCGCTGACTCTTGCAGCGTACAGCGACTTCGCTTTGAGCGTAAAACCTCGTGGCCCGCGGGTAAGTCATGTTTAATAAAAATACCTCGCCAATAGCCTTTTTTCATAAAAACGCCACTGAATACAATGCTGTTAAATAAAGAGCCCATAATTACACATCTGCTCCAACGTTCCACCGTATAAAGTCTCTCCCGCGATATATTTACTCGCTGCGAAGTGCCAAAGTGGCAGTTGAAGCGAATGTTCGTGTTTACTTTCCATTTTTTTTGCATTTTCCGTGTACAAAAATGCTATTTCCGTATCTATCTTCCAGTTTGTAAAGTTTGATTAAAAACTTTTATGGCCCTATTTTTGATAGCATATCGAAACATATACGAAAGAGTTGTTGCTTCTGGAAAAACATTGATCAAAACTACACTTTGCTCATGAAACATGACGTATGAAAAACCGGTACAAACCGGTTTTAGCCATGCTCGGGACGTGTGACGCCTCAAGCCGGTTGTCCATCTATACTATTGGCGAGCACTTACACAAGCCCAAACCTGAGGTCACGACGCCGGTCGCCTAAATAGCTGTTTATATTGATACTTACTTACTACTTACTTACTCATTACCTAGAAAAACCATTCGGATTTTTTGTTTTCTTCTAGCCGAATTTCAGCTACGATGGCTTATCTCAACGCCAACAACGCTGAATATAATTAAAATAGTGTACAAGCACCAAAACAGAGACGCACTCTTTTTTCCCTCACTCCCATAACAATGACAATCCAATACGACCAAGAGTAAATGGCGCAGAACCAACGGCTTTACATGCTCTCCGAGGCACGAGACTACACTGCCAACTTCCCAACGCCGGATTTTTACTGAAAACTTGCCAAAAAAAATTACGTAGCCACCTACCTGTTTTGATTCGATCCTAGAATTTAATGAATAAACTAAATGCCCGTTTTCACCAACGTTTTGTAACTTTTACGGACTACCTAAGCTAAGTTAGATGACACTTTCTGTCAATTTCATTTTAACGGACGTTTAGGTTATATCTAAAGGTAAACATAACTTTGAGTAAATCTTTGTATTTAAGGGCACGCTACGTAAAGAGACTCCTACTTAAGGGATGATTTAGGTATGATCGATGAAAACAGGCACTAGACTAACAATATGCAGTTGATTTTGTATAAATACACCACCATACTGAATACTAAACACAATGCTGTTAAATAAAGAGGCTATAATTACACCATCAGCTCTGCAGAGTCTCTCTCGCAATATATTTACTCGCTGCGAACGCACCAAAGTGGCACTCGATGCGAATGTTTGTATTTACTTTCCCTTTTTTTATGCATTTCCCCGTATGCACGCCCGCGAGGATCCGCGATCGATATGCAAATATGGGGGCACTTTGATCGCTAAAAGTAGAGCCAATTAAAGTTAGTGTATACACGTAATGTTATTACAGATGTACATTTTTATTAGTCGCAGCGCTAACCTCTAAAGGATCGCACTCACAACACTGCGGCAGGGCCGATTGAATTTTCACATAGTACGTAACAAGTAGCAATACTTGCCTGTCATTTAAAGAGTAAATTAACATATTTTAATCTTGAGATAGTGGTTTAAGGGTTCCTTAAAGTTATAGAATATTCAGTGAAAACGGGTATAAACCCCATTCTTACCTCTAGATTTAGAATTTTCAGATTACTTCTGTCTGGTCAAAGAGTCAAAATCATTTCATTAAATAAACCAGTATAAGCATGAATTGATTTGAGGCGGTTGAATTGGAATTTCAGCCTTATTCCAGAACAATAATCCACCGAGCGCGGCACTCGATGCAATTGTTTGTATTTCTGTTCCCCTTTTTCTATTCGCCGTATGCATGACGACGAAAAGGTGGAGGTCGATAAACAAAATGTAGGTAGGCGCTTTTTCATTTCACAGCCAAAGCACTAGAACCAATAGAACTGGCCAATAAACGACTTAGTTTGCACTGTGTGTGTACGTACAAATGCGGTTTAGTCATCGTACAGTTGATTAAACACTCTAAGCAAAACCACTTATCACGCTCACATTTCAATCTACTCGCACCATTACAAATGAACACTGTAAAGTGTCTAGTGATGCCAAATTATACTCTGAATTGGAGTTGTTAATGTTGATTTGAATCACACTGCGAAAAAGGTGACGAACTTTCTGGCATATACTTCCGTTTGTTTTGTTTTATTCGATAGCCTATATTATAGCCTTTCAAATTCAAATTCATTTATTTATTTCATGTAGGCTACCTTGTAGCACTTATGACAGGTCATAAATCTACCACCGGTTCGGAATGCAGATTCTGCTGAGAAGAACCGGCAAGAAACTCAGCAGTTGCTCTTTTCAAAAAATAAAATAAAATAATTTTACAATAAGTAACAAAACTAAGCTAAGTGTACAGTGCTTCCACAGTGAAGCTTCAAAAATGCAATACATATAATCCAACACATGTCAACATGGGAAGACAAAGCAGACCCATTCCCGTTGGTGGCACCCGTTCACGAGCACGACGCATGATCCAGCCATTGCTTCGCTCAACCATATTTGAGGGAACGTACTGCTTTGACTGCTTCCTCACCTGTTTGTAAATGGCGATGCAGTCCAAGAGATCTATAGAGCGTGCTCTGACTCAGCTGAGACTCAAGATAGAGGTTAAAACGAGACACAAACATGCTCTGTCTGACCTGCTGAATACTGCTGTCTGTTCTCATCACCGTTTGTCAACTGTCCAACTGTGCAGTAGCTAAGCTGTGGCATGAAAGTGTTTTTTATTGTTTTGCTGAACGTGGTTAGCTGGCGATCGGAATTATTTAAACCCAGACAGACATGTATGAGTACACATGCTCTTACTAGTAGAGTCCACGCGTACTGTGACAGAGCAGTGACAAAATAAATGTTTAACAGTACCTTTATCCTATAAAGTTAACTAACTTTGACCCGCAACTTGCTTCGCGTGGATTTTTGGTAACCCTTTCTCCGAAATAAAAATTAGCCTCTGCAGCTCTTTAAGTGTAGGTTATTCATCCAAAAATTTGAGTTGATCCTTAACGTTTCTATGGATTAAAGTGTTAATCTTTTTTTAGATCATCTTTATTTTTTCCTTCCCCACAATCTTAGGCATTTCTAAAATTAATACAGAATATAATATCAGATGTTTCATATTTTATTGTTTTCTTACAAGCTAAGCTTCAACTTAACAAAATTGTCTAGACAATGTAAATAAGAATAATTAACACGATAATATAAAAGACCACTTAATGCTATTGTTCGCGAAGATTAATTTTCACCTCGGACCAATCTCGCGGCGAATCACAAAAGAAAAGAAAAGATACGAGTCTAAGTAGGGGACTATCGTGTTTGATTAAAATATGATATAATGACTATTTGACCGTGGGAGATTAGTATACGGTTATTAATTAATTTGCAGTCGTTTTTGTTGGTCCATAAAAGCAAGATTCAAGTGTTTTGGACCATCGTCATCGATCGTCACCAGCCGACTACTGCGCACGATTTTCAGAAAGACCCGTCAATAAAAATAATAGGCGAGGTATGGGTGCAAATAATTGCAATAATGACAGTAAATGTATCTAAAATATAAATAAAACCCGTAAAAATGATAATATTATATTACACTATTAATTTTGAAAGTTAATCTCAAAAAGTTATGCTAACGAAAAAAATAGTTTCTAATTACTCAGAAGACGTGGTTAATTCTTAGTTAAACAATGGTGTTAAGCGTTCTAAATTGACATATTTTCGAGCTTTGAACATTGTATTTATTTCCAGTGAAGTATAGAATAGAATATTTTTTTATTTAAATGAACTTTTACAAAGTGCTTTCCAATCGTCAAATGAATCTACCACTGGTTTGGAATGCCATCCAATCGACATACGATTCCAAAACATATAAGCTAATTATATGGGTCTCAGAAAAAAGGCTCAGGGACACTCAGGAGTACGTAGTTCTTCCGAATGAAAATAGATTCGTAGTGAGTAAATCTATAGAGTTACCGACAAAGCAGACTCAACGAATCGCGAAGCTGATTTGGCTTTGGCCGATCACATAACTTAGCGTTAAGAGCCTTTATATTGTTAAATTGAACGCGTAGTTTTATTAAGCAAAATTGCAAACAACTTGTACGTACAAAATTCCATCGTTAAACCTAGTTAAGCACTTTAACTGAGTTGAACATGAGACGCCGTGAAGTATGGGTAATTAAACAAATCCTCAATCCCGACATGATATAACTCCTCACCTCCCGTAATTAGACCACTGAACTCGCGACGACGCGTCGACACGCTGATATAATACAGCCAGCGTTTTATACGTAAATTGGTTTAATATAGTGAGGCGAAGAATGGTCTTCCCTCATGACAAGCGTGCCCTCCGAGGTACGTGCACGGAGACAACCTTAAACTGAAACTAACAAAACATTCTGTGTCATGACACAATGAACAAAAGGTGACTTACATCAAAGGTGATTTGTGTATCCACAAAAGTGAGAAATTCAAAATGTAAGTTTGTTATTTACCAACTATGGCTCAAGAAAATCCGAAAGTCTTCTGTGAATATGGGCGTGCTGTTTTATAAAAAAATTGCAGAGTAAATTTTGGACTCGACATTACAAAACTTTACACGTTGAGTGTGTTACCAGTCAACTTTGACTGGACTAGAATTTTGACTGTTTAAACTAGTATTAGTATTAATTTTTAGGAGGACAAAGACATAATTTATGGAATCACCATACTGTACACCATACTAAAGTCTACTAGTTTAAGCTATTTAAGAAACCTATTAAAAGTATGCGAATAAAATAAGCAGATTAAATAGATCATAATAAAAAAAATGTTGGAAATGACTCGCTCGAGCATTTCATGAGACAGCGGGAATTGAAAAACCTTAATCCACGCGGACGAATCATCTAGTGAATAAATATTTTTTAAATCCTAAATCCTTATTAAAGCAAATACTAAGTAGGTATCCACCGACAAACTTTGTGGTTTCCTTGCTGCATGACCGCACCATCGCATCGTTGGAAGAATATTATTCGGACAAAAATAAGTAACATTAACGCCAACTTTGTGAATTACGTCGTATTGGAGCCCGCTCACGCGCCGAGGTGGCATTTGCTGTATATTAACTTGGTACGTGACCGACTTGCCTCGTCCATGAAAATGGGATTACTTGTGTGATATTAGTTTCCAATTTGCTAGATTTCGTGTAATTATTATGAATCAAATTAAGTAAGTTAGATATAATAAGACCAACATGTGTATCTCATAATAGTAATAAACGTAGTTTCAATCCTCGTTTTCTGTTTCGCCATAATCCTAGACTAATATTATTATCAATGCGGAAGTATGTTTGTTTTTTCTTTACTTTTGCAGCAACGTGATTTTTTTGCATGACCTGAGGAGAGTCTTCCAGCGTCTGTTTCCAGCTACGTATAATCTGAGTACCTTCAAGACAAGAGCGAATAGGCATTTTCTATGCAAGCGCGCTCCAACCTAGACCTCATCAATGCTTTCCATCATTGACTGTCGTCAAGCGCAAGCCTATCTCTATCTCTATCTAATTTTTATTCTGAAAAAACAAGGGGTTCCCATGGTATTTTGAAAACCTAACTCCAAGCGGACAAAATTGCGAGCAAAACCTAGTATTTCTATATTATTTCGATCGTTTACAGCAAATACAACGCTGCCGCAATTTAGTCATATCTTTTCTGCAATACATGCAGACAGCGAGTGTTAGGAATGGGTACAACAATAGTGCAACGGCCGGGGATAGAATCTGCGACCTTTCATTCATAGTGTCTTTGAACCGCTCATATTGAGGTTAACAGTTTTTTTTAAAGAATATTAGCCAAGCTGAATTTGACTTATATTCTCCTCTCGCCTCCAAATAAGCGAAAATCTCGTGCTAGGAGTGGGTACGACAATAGTGCAACGGGTGGGGCACGAACCTGCGACCTATCAGTTTTCAGTCCGCACCTTTAACCGTTGCGCTATTGAGGCTTCATATTAACATTGAAGCATATCGTGCAGCTGTAAATTGTGGAGGGCGTAAGACTAAGCAAGTATCGAAGTGATACCCAAGAGCAGGCCCGGACAACGATAAACACGTAAATAGCCTTTTTACGGAGTCAAGAGGTCACATGTCGCGGGTCCCAGATTCAATTTGTCGGGACCGCTTTACGTCACACATCTCGATCTTAAACTCCTATAGAGGTTTTATTGGCCCAATAGATTCTTTATAAGATTTGGTTCTTCGTTATTTCTTTAGTTATTTTACTGTTTGGAATAGATAGGCAGCTGGACTGATAAAATCCAGCCAAGCGCGTGCCGGACCCGCACTCAGAAGGGTTCCGGATCATCTTACAAGATAGCAGCTATCATTAAAATCGATCGAGCAAAAACGAAACTTTATTTTATGGAGGATTTTTTTTTTTATAATTTGCTGTTATAAATACTCATAAGATGCATCCCGCTGACAGACAGACAGAAAGCGGAGGCTTAGTAATGGGGTCCGTTTGGTACGCTTTCGGTACAAAACCCTAAATATGAATGTAACCATTCCTTCTTTCAAACGAATGTTAACACGATTATTTATCAGCTTTATTTGCTACATACATACTACGTATCCGTGAATTTTTTATTTTAATTTAGAAAGCTGTTTAGTGCAGAATGCAGATCGACTCTACAACTCCTTAACACGGGGGTCCCTTTGGTACGCTTCCGATACGAAACCCTAAATATGAATGTAACCATTCCTTCTTTCAAACGAATGTTAACACAATTATCAGCTTTACTTGCTACATACATCCTACATATCCGTGAATTTAGTAGAAAGCTGTTTAGTGCAGAATGCAGATAGACTCTACAACTCTTTAACACGAAACCACTTACCTACTACTTAAATTTTGAAACACAAATTATTTCTGTGGGTACCCTATACTTTTATTCGATTGAAACCTAGGGCCACATGATCTGCAACCGAACAACTGTAGACCAATAATACGGTTGTATAATACAAGTTAATCCAAAACTCAGCATCCGAACACAAAACTTTCTCTCCACTTTATTACATTGTAAGTATAGCTATCAGTTCCGTACATTCTCCCTTACCCCACATATTCACTTTTATGTACTAGTCTTAAGAAAACTTATGTGAATACAGCGGAACGAAACAACTCCCTAACTTCCTTGGGAGGCAAATGAAAACAGCCAGCCGCGTGTGCGGTTAAACTGGGTTAGGGTTTCCTTATTCAAATTTCTGGAAATGTCATCAAGCTGCGAGTTTGAGGGACTTGAATAAAGTTTTCATCTTCACATGAAAAATAGACGCTGTGTAATACCACTTTCTTTGAGAATGGATATAAATGGTTTTTTTTTTTCGTAATACTTCCAACATCGAGCTCTACTGTTATATTTCTTCTTCTTTTTACCAAATAAACATCTTACTTTAATAAAATACCTTCCTTTAGGTCTTGTTCTCACATTTGAGGGCTTCTGGAAGAAATCTCATCCTTAGAGATAAGCTGTCCTTGTGCACGTCCTTAAAATGTTTGTGTTCTGTTTGTGTTTGTTTATATAAATAAATACCTTCTAAGCATTTAAAAACACATTTATATTTCACGTTTCATTCACTCAAATCAACTCATCGCCTGCCCACAAAGGAATACAGATCGACTCTCGTATGAGAAAAGTTAGGCTGACCACTCTGGCCAAATCCGGATCGACCGAGTTCACTCGCCTTTGAGAACATTATGAAGAAAGAGGGAGAGAAGGTTACAGGTTGCAGGTTTCCGCACGCTGTTTCCCTTCTCGAAAAGGAAGCCGATATAGCTAACCTTTGGGATATCATCACTGCTTGTCAAATATTCTGTTTCACGTGTTACAGGATAATTAACTGTTTAAGGATATTTTTCCAGAAGCCTGAATCTACATGAGATTCAGGTTCGTGGAAAAATATTGTTAATAACTTTATTGTGTATCCAAACTTGAAATAAACTCGCAGACGTGTTATCCTTTGTATTATATTCGAGATAAATACCTATATTTCAGAATGCCTGGAGGCTTTGCTAAAGTTAAAATAGAAACCTTTTTGTGCGTTCATACAATACGCTCATAGAATAACAACAAAACGAAAATGTGAAACATGTAGTACATGCTATATAGCCTTTTGCTTGAACGACTACTAGTAAATAATTATTATTAATTATTGGTAGATGCTTGCTCATAAGAAGGCTAAGGATCACTCAGCGGGCGATGGAGAGAGCTATGCTCGGAGTATCCCTGCGAGATCAAATCAGAAATGAGGAGATCCGTAGGAGAACCAAAGTCACCGACATAGCTCTGCGAGTTGCGAAACTGAAGTGGAAATGGGCGGGGCACATAGTTCGAAGAGCTGATGGTCGATGGGGTCCCAAGGTGCTGGAGTGGCGACCTCGCACCGGGAAGCGCAGTGTTGGCAGACCCCCCACTAGGTGGACAGACGACATCAAGCGAGTCGCAGGGAGCCGCTGGATTCAGGCGGCGCAAGACCGAGGCTTGTGGAGGTCCATGCAGGAGACTTATGTCCAGCAGTGGACGTCCATTAGTTGAAGAAGAAGAATTATTGCTAGACGGTGCCCGCGACTTCGTCAGCGTGGATTAAGGTTATTTCAGCCAAATCGGTTCACTCGTTGCGGCGTAAAGGAGTAACAAACACACACATACGCTTTCGCCTTTGTAATGTTATAGTGTGATACTACTACTTGAACTTAAGTACTCATTCTTTAAAAACCTGCCATGTGCGAGTCGTACCTGCATACGAAGGGTTCCCTACCATTTTAAATACCAGGTTCAACACCAGCCAATACTACAAGTACTTACCTATTTTTTTTTAATATATACACTAGCGTTTGACTGCGATCTCTCCTGGTGGTAAGTAAAGATGTAGCCTATGATGGTGCGCGCTCGCCTAGAAGATGCCTATTCACTTTTGATTTAAAGACACCCACATTATAGTTAGTTGGAAAAACGGAAGCCGGAAGGGCATTCCAAATTTTTGCGGTGCGTATTAGGAACAAGAAAGCAAAGCGTTTGGTGCGAAATCGTAGCGGTGCAGATTCGTACGATGCCTTGACTGCCTTGATCGCCTTGCCTATTACGGTTCAAGAGATGAGATACAGCCCACTGACAGACGGACGGACGGATAGCGAAGGCTTAGTAATAGGATCGCGTTACGGAACCCTAAAAACGAAACATTCAAATTAAACGTGAATAAAAAGTTTACTCGTACTTATAAAATTTTAAGTTCTATAAATAATTGGGCGAAAAATTGCAAGACGTTGGCGACGCGACGGTGAGTCGGAAGTGGGTTTGCAACAATGAACTCAATTGACATGCAATGCCCGTAATGAGGCCCGGGAAGTTTATGAATTCCGCCGTAAATTGTGCGACGGATTCCGGTTATTTGGATTTCGGACTGCGGAAAAGAGTACTGCAGAGTTTTATTTAAAAGTTTTTCATGATATAATTAATTACCTGCCTGGAGTATTGTTTAATGAGAATTAAGAAGTCGTTCTTAAGTGGCTCTACTATTCCGCCGCTTGTTCGAACGTCCTCTATTGGAATAGCGAATTCTTTTTTTTGCTTTTTTTTTGGAATTAAGTCCAGCTTTCTTTTATTATGGAGTACTATTATGACATTTAAACTTACTTAACTAGTATTACGGTTGGATAGCTGTCTCCATTCCAAATTTCAACCAATACTGTTCATTCTTTGTGGCGTGAAGGAGTAACAAACATACACACACACACACATACATACAAACTTTCGCCTTTATAATATTAATCTGAAGTCTAATGTGTCCTACCGGTGATGTATGGAGCGGAAACGTAGACAATTTGGGCCTCGTCCACAAATTAAAAGTTGCTCAGCACGTTATAGAGCGAGCTATGTTAGGAATCTCTCTCAAGGATAAAATCTGGAACGAGAAAATTCGTAGAAGAGCAAAAGTGGCCGACATAGCTCAGAGGATTAGCAAGCTGAAGTGTCAGTGGGCAGGCCACATCTATCGCTGAACCGATGGACGATGGGGCATACGTGTTCTGGAATGGATACCGCGTACCGGTCAGCGCAGTATAGGACAATCTCCAGCTAGATGGATCTATGACCTTAAGAAGATGGCGGGAAGCGGGTCGACGAGGAAGACAGAGGAACGGGTTTTGTGGTGTACTCTCGAAAAGGCCTTGTCCAGCAGTGGACGCATAAAGCCTGATAGATGGATGGATGGATATAATTTACATTAGTAATGGTGATTAATCAATGAATGCACCAATTACGTCACATTCTGCCGAAATCATGGTCAAGATCAGAACAAAGTAATCTGACCAAATTATCGAATCCTGTCCGTCGATAACTTTGAGATGTAACCCATATAGCTCCATAAGGAAACCATAAAAACTAAGCAAACGCGTATCCAAGCTAACCCGAGGCCCGGCTCGGGGGGCGATAAACACATAAATAGCCTTTTTACGTAGTCACGGGTCACAGGTCGCAGGTCCCAGATTCAATTTGTTGGGGACCGGCTTGATACCCCATGTGAACTTTAAGGCTGAAATCTATAGATTGTACTCTCACATCTGCTTATACTCAAGACAGAGTTTTTTTTTTTTTTTTATATTTTTAGCGAGCAAACGAGCAGGCGGGTCACCTGATGCCAAGTGACTACCGCCGCCCATGAACACTTGTAGCACCAGAGGCACCACCAGTGCGTTGCCGGCCTTTCAGGAATTTGTTGGTCCGCCCCTTGAATAACCCCATGTTGTAATTCAGTGGAAACACCGTCGCAGGAAGTTTGTTCCACAGTTTCAAAGTGCGTGGAAAAAAAGATCTGGAACATCGGATGGTCGAAGTTAAAACGAGACAGATTTATGTTAGGGCATATTTTGTGTCTCGTTTTCTAAAAATTACAACATGGGGTTATTCAAGAGGCGGACCAATAAACTAAAAAGCCGGCAAAAATTACAACATGAAATCGTGCATGTCTATCTCAACTTAAATTTGATTGAAAATACATGAAATGTCAATATTTAACAAAAAACAATGATGTAATCTTTTTTGTTAATAACATTTATATAGTACGTAAATAAATTCTTAATCAAGGAATTGAAAATGAAATTGTAAAATGCAGGTTAAAATTTAATTAAATTAGCAACGTTACGTCCAGCCTGCAGCGTTATTAACGTTAATATTGACGTGACGATAATAATAATAATTAATCGACTTAAAGGTATGTAATTTTACTATTAACTTTTTAAAACCTTTATTTTAATATCGATAATCTTCTAAAGTATATGGTTTTTTAATTGGTACAATCTCCTTAAACACCGTTGAAGAACCAAAGCAGAATTTCCGCTTCGATTTAGCACATTCTATTGGAAGCCGGAACCGCTCGCGAAATTCCGCGCGCCTACAGATCTGTTCCTAGCCTTAAAATTATAAATGCTATAGTGTCTTTGTTTGTTGGTTTATGGTTTGTTGATTTTTCCTTCAATCACGCAATAGTGGACTAACGGATCGACATGATTTTTGTAATGGTTATAGTTGAGGACTTTTTTTTTTAATCTATTTTTTTTTTTGGGTTTTTTACCCGCAGGCACGCCAACCCCATCTAAACGTATAAAAGATACTACCCTAAATAACAATTAACTTATCCTACTTAATACTAACTTAACTTCGAAGACATCCGACAGTCACTGACGGCAAGCAGCGACCATACCGCACACTCTTCCGGCTAATTTTGATGTGGGGTTAAAGAAACACATAGGCCACCTTTTATGCCCGTTAAAGGGAAGATTCCCGTGGAGTTCTTAAAAACTCCACGCGAACGAAGTTCCGGGCATTAGCTAGATAAGATAGTTTTTATACTTTGAAGAGATACATTCCTAAAATTAACGGAAAATGGTAGGTTACGCGTGACGTTGTACGTGTTTTCGCTGTTTATAAATTTTTCAACCACGCACCCCGTCGCCGCCCGTGTTTCACGCTCGCTGGAGCGAACCTAAAAGCGTTTTTCCACCGGGTTAAATGGAAATTTTCATACGACCTGTATTTATTTAAAGCCCTGAGGTTATTTTTCCAATGGACTTACAATATGTGATTTCATTCATCCATCAGCATCAATCTGTATTGCAAAACGATAATAATCCCCTTGTATAATCCTCTAGGTTTACCGATTGATGTAGGCTACTTCATATCTAGGTAAAAAAAATTATAGGTGATTTTTAAAAACCTAAAACTACACGGACGAAGCCATAAGCTAAATTCTATTTTAAGCTATTGCATAGCTTCTATCGCGGGCCAGCATGGAGACCAAATCCAGAAATTCCGTAACGAAATAACTTGACACGGGACTCCTCTATGGTGAGCCGCTAGATGGCGTTGATAAAAAATGCTATGCAATAGCTTTACCGTGGCAGTCCACGAGTGCCACACGTCTTTTTACCCAACTATGGCAAGCCAAAAGGAAGGGTTATGATTTTAGTAGTATATTATGTATGTATGTACGTACAATGTACCTACATATTATGTATGTATAACGACTATTTATGAATGTTCCTCTGTAGCCTTGCGTAGCTGAGTTACCTACTGTTATAAACTTTTAAATCCTTGTATTAGTACAGAACAATGAACTTGAAAATCGAGAACTGAATGCAATTAACATTGTAATATATGCAGTAACTTATTTGAACAACAATTAATAAACTGTTCTGAGATCTCTCATAGTTTCATATCACTGCGCCAGCTCGCTGAATTGCCTCATGCCTCAGTTGGAAACTCAATTAACAAACGCATATTGACTTGGAAGTTGTTAGTGTAACTAGCTTTTGCCCGCTACTTTCGTCCGCACGGAGTTTTAAAAATCTCTGTTTTTTTTTCGGTAGCCCACGTTACTCTCCAAGGAATCAAACAAATGTTGAAAATCATAATATATGTTTATCCGTTGCTTCATTACTACGTGATTGAAAGGCAAACCAAAAAACGCCCAAACAAACACACTTTCGCATTCATATGTATTTTGGCAATTTGATAACCTTGAATACCTACTTACTTACAAGGAGGTACAAAACAATTTTCCTCAAGTTTCAACAAACGAGGAAAGATCAAACTGTATGGAATTTGCGTCAGAAAGATATCAAATCTTCCTCAGAAAAATTCCATTACATCAAATGTAATGGAATTTTTCTGAGGAAGATGCATTCAATCTCATAGTTTATGCCAGCACTTACTGCGAATTCATATAGTAATAGGTTGGGCCAGCTATCATCTTTTTCTTCTTTATCAAAGGACTATGCCAAGAGCTATGTGAAGGTGTTTTCTTGAGAATCAAATTAGAAAAGAGATCTCTTGGAGACGTGAAACTGGACTGGCATGGGCGGCACACATAGTTCGAAGAACGGATAAATGTTGGGGTCTTTTTCTCAATTGGTCACTCTTATCACAGCGGTCGTGGCTGCTAGATGATGTGACATTTGTTGTTAGTCATCGTCAGTCGTGATTTAGTCGCGCGATGCTCCGTCAGTTGTAACGGTTGGCAGCGTTGTGGGAGCAATTCACCACAGTTGTCTGGGTCACCGCTTTGACTTATTCGTCACTTGCAAGAGATCAACTAGTAATGTGGACGTCTACCTATCTATCAGTATCAGAAATGATTTTGAAAGTTAGACTAATAAGTAGTATAAGTGCGTAAGCAAAGTAACTAGCGAGCTGATTACACGATTGTTAATCCGGCTCAGTTGAAAGTTATACCCCCGCAGCGGCGAAAAGTTGAGCCATCGCCGCCCCGTGATATTAAACCGGTTTAGAGCGGTTTATGCTGGCTTTATTATATTAGCGCGTCGACGCTTTGCTCGCGAGTTCAGTGGTTTAATTACGGGAGGTGAGGAGGATAGCTTTCAAGATTGCGGATTTGTTAAATTATACACACTTCAAGGTGTCTCTTCTTCCCCAGTATCGACTTTGACTGGCTTCAAACTGTAACTTTGAATCTAAGGGCAGTATGTATTTTTACAGAAAGATAAATTAAAGAAACATTTTGAGCTTGCACTTAACACGCTCAAGAAACTATAGTATAATTATAGTAGTGGCAAAAATTTTATTTTGTTTAAAATCCCATTAGAAGCAAACTCCGTTTGTAGAGAGCGCGCAAGCATTACTAAGTTTTTCTTTTAAGTAAACATTGTGTCGTGACTAATAACTGCACAGCGAATGATAGTAATACCGGAAGTACTTTCCCAGTCTATTCGTACCCCAATCTGCAAACAAGCGGACAGATAGGCACTTATGTCGAAAAGTTCAGGCTTAGTTCAGGGTTTTTGTGCTACCACGAAACGCCAAAAAGAATTGTTTAAGTACAAAATTTTCCATAATGCGTCCATGCTTGTCCTCCGAAGCAAAAAGCGTCGGCGTAGATGCTACATCTAAATATATAAAAGTCAAAGATGACTGACTGATTGACTGTCTGACTGACTGACTGACTGATCTATCACCGCACAGCTCTAACCACTGGACAGATCGGGCTGAAATTTGGCATCCAGACAGCTATTATGATGTAGGCATCCGCTAAGAAAGGATTTTTGAAAATTCAACCCCTAAGGGGGTTAAATAGGTGTTTGAAAAATAGAACATAACGTAAGCGAAGCCGCGAGTAAAAGCTAGTTAAAGCATAAAAGAGCGTCATTTCGTTTGCCGACTCAGCATAACATGAGTTGATCTTACCCCCAATAGATATTTCATGTCAAAAGCTCTACTATGTGAATTGAATATTAATTAATTTCTACGAACCCACAAAATAAGTCGGAGCACAAAATTGTGTCCAATAAATTGAAACTAAATAGCAACAACACCAGAACTGCTTCAACCTCTCGCCGCAGTTTCATAACGTACCGTCCGCTTATTGAGTTGCGAAGTCTGAAACTCAATTAGTAAGCGCCCGGTTGAGGAACGCTTGACTAGTAACTTCTGATACAAAAATAGATTGAGATTGTGATTGTGACATTGCACATCTTAAATCACAATTTCACCCTTACCACTTGGGTGCCTGGAGCACTTCGACCATCCGTTGTGTCAGATCTTTTTTCCACGTACTTTGAAACTGTGGAACCAACTTCCTTCGATGGTGTACCCACTAAATTACAACATGGGGTTATTCAAGGGGCGGACCAACAAATCCCTGAAAAGCCGGCAACGCATTGGTGGTGCCTCTGGTGCTACAAATGTTCATGGGCGGCGGTAATCACTTAAAATTAGGTGACCCGCCTGCTCGTTTGCTCGCTAAAAATATTTTTTTTTTTTTTATTGGTTGAACCAAAAGGTTTTGGATACCTTGAGTACCCTAGAGGTGATTGACTGGTGGTTAAGACGTCAGCCTCCTAAGATCAAAGGTTACTTTATGATAAAAGGTTAGGTCTTTTCGGAGTTATATGCGCTTTATTCAATTAAATATCACTTGCTTAACGGTAAAGGAAAATATCATGAGGAAACCTGAGAGCTCTCGACCGTCCTCCTTTATATATCAATCCGTACTTGGGCAGTGTGTACTGTGTACCTCACTAGTATATATATAGACTATGTGCCCTAGTAGTTAAAACTTTGAAAATCCTATCTCATCCCGATAAAGCTGTAGATTTATTTAGTTTCTAGGTTTGGTACTAATTCTAAGCTCTGACAAAATATTAATATTTGGTAGCTAATTGTTTTGTTTTGTTTGTTTCAGGTACGAACCTTGGAGCTCGTGGAAAACTAAACTTTTTAAGTTTTACTGAGGTTTAGTTTTAAAGTTACGAGTAGTTACGCCGGCACCATTAATGTAACGCCGCGATAAAATAAATAGACAGACTGCCTTCAATAATCATAAATGACACCTAAAAGCCTTAATAAAACTGAAGTAACCTTGAGTCGTGACACAACATTAGTGCTTTATTAAAACCCGTTAGGAAAATGGTTGCTCAAATGGTGACGTCTACTCATTCATGCCTTTACTAAGTACATGGTTAAGTCTAATACTGAGATCTGTAGAGCGTGCTCTGACTCAGCTCAGATTAGAGGTTAAAATCTGTCTCGTTTTAACTCTGTCTTCACTCTGAGCTGAGTGAGCGTGCGGTCTATAGATTTCAGCATTAGGCTCCATAGAGTTTAACTTAAGTACAAGGGAAAACAAAATTCTTTTGCTTTATTTGCAAAATACTCCGTCAAACCAGAAAAAAATGGATGGACTAATGTGCCGCTTCTGGTGTTCACTATCATACTAAACCACTAGGATTAGCAACTTGAAACAGTCGGTATCAATTTTTTTTTTTAATTTTGGTTTTTTCTTTTGAAGTTGTTTCCATATGGGTATCTGAGCTCTGGATTGATGGAGAAGCTTGAAAAAATTTTTTTTTCTAAAGAATATTAGCCAAGCTAATATTCTCCTTTCTCCTCCAAATAAGCGGAACGCTTGTGCTATTTGTGCAACGGGTGGGGTTCGAACTTGCGGCCTTTCAGTTTTTAGTCCGCACCTTTAACCGTTAAGCTATTGAGGCTTCGATTTTGACAGTAGATTCCGTTTACGACGCAGGCATCCACAAAGAAATGATTTTTTCAAATTCCACCCCCAAGAGGGTTAAATAGGGGATAAAAGATTGCATGAAAATACGTCATGTTTTGAGTTGTTATATCCATGTAACTTGATATTTGGGCTTTCAATGAGAAAGATGAAGAAACACGTGTTTCATTTTTTTCCTAGAAATCCTACCACTAACTGATTTTCATAAATTCTACTCGAACGAAGTCAGGACGGGTCAGCTAGTACGTAATAAAAATATGTTGGTCAGAATAAAGCGCCAATAGTTATATGAAGCCCAACATAAAGCCTTCGGAACACTAACCATTATTCGGAAACCACTTTGATAAACTTGAAATATATTACAAGTTAACCTTCCAAGTGCTTCTTTGAAAATTGTTCAAGAATCAATCTTAGTTTGTTACTCGAGTAGGCGTCGTGACACGGGGGGGTGTAATTTGACAGGGAAAATGGAAACTTTCTATTGCCCCTCTCATCTCCAGTTCGCAAGTCGTAACTTGGCCGTCATATTTAAGAGCTAAGTTGCGTATAAAAAACCTCACTCGTGCCTTGTTTTTGTTGAAAACTTTTTTTTGTTCCCGGATTCAGATATCTTAGCGACTGTGTGAAATTTACGCAAAGTACGTATATATGCTCTCTTGGGGTCTTTATTATCTTCGTATGTCGTTTTTATATGGTCTCTTGTTTTATTCTTGAAACTCGTAAAACTAGACAAGTCGACCGGCTTTAAAGCACGGGTAATTCAATATTTCACTTTGCAGAATACATTAGGTAAGTATATTATTTTTATCGAACATTACGTGTGTTCGTTGTTTAATTTGTCCTTCAATCACGCTGCAGTAGAGCTAAATATTGTCGGCATTATCGCGAAAAAAATTTGGTATTTATAGAAAGCAGAGAAATAATACATGTGAAACTACTGTGTAAGGATATTTACGACTACACGATAATTGTAAAAAAAGACTAATTATTATTACTAACTTTTTAATTCACAAAGTTACCATGGACTTACATTATACTGCAATAATCCGTTGAAGCTTTTGAATATATTAAAGTGGAAGCGAAGTCTTTGTTTTCTGTTTTACTTTAGTAAAGCATAATATTAACTACATGGTAGGTACAATGTGTATGCAATTTAATATTATGCAGTGGTGTGCAGATTTTAATAAAAGCGGGAAGGTTCGAGAAATATTTTTCATAGCAGCGGAATAGCAACTGATAGGTAGTTCCTAAACCTAACGAAAAGTAGTAGTATCCAACCGAAGGTCCATTTATTCGCTATCGCCACAAGCTGCAAACTAAACCGGAGGTCTATTAACCCGAAGAAATTCCTTTCAAGATTGGCTAAAAGTGAATAAAGTAATTATTTTTAAAATTACCTTGTACCTAAATGCCAAAAATAATACCACTTGGAAATAGTGTCTTTGTCCAAATTGCCCCCGCCGGGAATCGAACCCGAAACCTCCCAGTTATAAGACCACAGCGCTAGTCAGTATCGATTTTGATGGCAAAGCAACGCCGAATTCAACTTTTTAAGAAGTCGATGTCGAGGTCCCAAATGACCAGATCACATCTCTTGCATTGCACATACTATTCTTTGAGAAGAACTCGCGTCTGAGTAGAATTTTAATTCAGTAGGTAGGTACCATATATCCGAAACCATTTCGACCTATACGCAGAATAGAGTTACTTCTGCAAAAACCCTACTTTACAGGAGAGCGATTTGAAGTTTGTCTTGCCTGTAACTTTTTTCGTTATTTTTCTAGAGAATTGATTCTCATAGTATACTTTTGGAACATTATTATGCATTGATTACTATCAATAAACTCAATGCAAAACCCATAATTTGGAATTTAGGTGGTTCTATATGCATATGTGACGATTTTTTGCGGATGTCTCCATGTTCTATATGTATATGTAACCTTATACTTGGGAAAAGTGTTCGTACCATGTCTATATATAACTTTTTTTATGGAAATACTAATCTTCAAACGGTCTTATTTGCTGTAAAGGATGAAATATAAATACAAAATAAACAGCGGAAGCCTACGTCATAATAGCTATCTGTATGTCTTTCAGCCCGATCCATCCAGTGTTTTGAGCAATGTGATGATGATGAGTCAGTCAGTCAATTACTTTATCCTATAATTAATCACCTTATCCTTTTATATATTTAGGAAATTAAATTTAGGAACTATTATGTAAATATGTAAGTAGTATGTATTAATAATCCCACTATAGAAACCTCAAAATGAAACTAATAAATAACTAACATGAAACGTAAACATAAATATCGTATTAGGAACTATTATTTAGCATTAATAATAATCCTATTATAGAAAACTCGAATAAAACCAACGAAATAAAATTGCTACAAGGACAAAATATAAGTTCTTTCAGGAGTTTTAAAAATAGTACAACCGAATATTGGCAAACAAAAAGATTTAAAAACATTTTCTCTATTTTCCACAATTTTTCTGTGCGATTTATTATTATCAATCAATAAGAAATCAATCATATCTAAGTTATTTATGTCTATATTATTAATATTTTAATTGAATAGATATTTTAAATCACGAAGAAAATAATATTGTGGTGGCAGAGATCCACTGGGTACCGCGCAAAATGAAAATTTTAAATCAATCAAAATAATGAATTTGTAAAGAAGATGCGGCACATCATCATCTCTAGAGTCGTTAGGCGCACTGTAAGAGTTAGTTGTAGATGGTGATTGCGATCATCATAGTGGTTAGAATAAAAGGCATCACGACAATTTATGCGTATTTAACGGAGAAGGCATGGGAGTCGGTACACATTTTGGTGATGATATTCAAGACAAATTCCCAAAGCTAACAGCAGGGGAATTTTCAAAGTTGGATCGAGTTAAAAGTGTTAGGTCTAGTTGTTGCAATTGCAGGCGACGGTAGACATTATTTATTATCTACTATATAAAAATAAGTCGGGTTTTCCTTCCTGACGCTATAACTCCAGAACGCACGAAACGATTTCCACGGTTTTGCATTCGTTGGAAAGGTCTCGGGCTGCGTGAGGTTTATAGCAAAGAAAATTCAGGAAAAATTTCAACAATTTAAGAACGCGGACAAAGTCGCGGGCGTCCGCTAGTCTTTTATAGAATTTTCAGCAACATGGTGCAGCCTTATGGCTAGTTTTGTCAGTAGCAAAAACTGGTATTTATCATTATATGCCGGCTGCAGTATAGATAATCGACTGTCTCTTACAGTTCCATCTGATATATCAATCTTCCCATACATCAGGGACCTCTTGCCTAATTTATTCAGCTCCCTGTGGTAGTGCTGCACTGGTAGCATGGGCAGGAGATAAAAGTTTTAACCCCGATTTTATCCACTGACAGGGGATAAAATTATGTTTTCCCTATGCATGGCGACAGAGGAGAAGGCGATGTATATTTCTATAAGTAAATTCACTGAGTGTTATTTTCACCGCTGTGCCCATGCTCGACGGGTGGATAAAGCTAAGCGAGGGGATAAACGTTTTATCCTTTTCCCGGGGATAAAATTTCTCCCGCCCATGCTACCAGGGCTTTTATTGTAAAAGCTCCACTACTGACACTGCCATTTTCTGAAAACAAAAATTAACATCAACGTTAAAGCAATTAACTGCAGAAAACAGATCTAAATAGTTTTATGTAGTTTTTTTATAAATACTTAACATAAAAAAAATTATTAATTTTAGGCTTTTATGGTAGTTTTCAGTTGAATAAGGATATATATCTCAATGTGAAACCAAGAATAAAAGAACATTTACACATATACCTCATAATTTCAAAATAATTTCCCTCGAACAAAGTAACTTGTGCACATTGTCCCGATATATTTTACATGATTTCCGAATAATAAAGTAGTATGGTAAAATAATTAATATTATTGATTACTCATTAAAATGTATGAATTAATGTTTAATGAGTGTAATGAATTGATATTTCTTTTTTGATTGTTTTTTGTAGTAAAATCTAACATTCCGAGGTATAATGTTCTATATGAATGTGGAACCGTTTAACTTAGTTATTTAGCTTTAAAAATATATATATGTAAAAATTATTATATACAACTATCTAAGAGCAATCTATGTATTATAATTACAAAGCTGAAGAAAGAAAATTCCATTCACTTACCTGGAACATCCATTTTTCCATTTTTTTTATCTCCACGGCATTTGTCGTATTACTATATTCAATTATTTTTGGCTTTAACGAAGGGAAGATCATATGTTTTGAGCATGTATTTTTAATTTTGAGCACATATAGTAAAAAATAATAACAAAATTAATACGAAAATAGCAGATAAAAGTGCGAGCGTGTGCACACTATAATTTCGGAGAACATGAATACAACTGCAGATGTGACCCTCCGTTCGCGCTGATCAGGACAGTGAATACTGACACTTGTGCTGTCGGGCCCTTCTTCTTTGGAGAAATAAACTACATATACCTTTATTCGACTGGTATCTTTGGATCTATATAACTTTTTAAAATTTTGATTTCACTAGTAAATATTAGAGATCTTTTTAGGCTTAAAAATGCAATAAAAAAATTTTGTGCCATAATCATATATAACTCTATTCTACGTATAGGTCGATTTATTTTGAACTCTGTCAAATATTTGAGTACAATTAGGTATAGCGTGGTTCTTCTTTTTTTGTCCAACAATAACATCAACATACCAAACTAATCGAAATAATGGCACCAGGGCAATGTAAAAGCCGAGCGTCCGTGCAAAACGAGCGACCAGCGCAATAAATGGTGTACAAACACATTTACATTAGTTCCCGTAATGGTCGGCATTAGGAGCCATTCGCTCGAACGAGATAATATAGGAGCTGAAAGTGGTGCTGTTTTTATTTGGTCATGGCTCTTTCATCTTAAGACGAAATGCGGTCGGAAAATTACGTATTTGAAGAAACTATCGTTGATGGTCTGCAGTTGTTCTTATAGCACATTCGTGCGATAAGAACAACTGCAGGTCTGACTGACCTAAAAAGTCGTAATTCGAGGTTTGGCTTTCTATTATTTCCTCATCCAAATTCAACCAATTTAAAAGTTATTTCATGAACTGTATAAAAAGAATATATTATACTGTGTTCCTATTTTTTTCTGTTTTCATTATTAGTCTTTGTACCTACAGGGTCTTTTTACACTAGGCATCTGTTGACGTTAGTCTAAAAAGACAAATTTTGATCATTTAAGGTTTCTAGTGCTTATAAATATAATATCTCATTAAAAAGAAAAAGATATGGACAATATATTCACCTACAAGTTGCCTCGCTTTCCATCGCGTAACTTTTATCCCTTCGCACTGTGTGCGCGGGAAGAGAATGCGTGGAGAAAGAGAAAGGAGAGAGCACTCACCGAAAATCTACTGCACTTGACTTGACTGGAGAACTGCACTTTTTCTTAAAAAACAAAAATATGCGTAGGCGAACGTTGCGCGGCGGTGAATTCGAAGATCTAACGAAACGGTCAATACAGATCTCACGGCGAAGGTCAGATTTCAACTGAACATGATGACCGATGTCCATTTGCGTGCGTGGACGCGGGCCGCGGGGGTGCTCCAGCGGGGTTGAGGAAAGGTATGCGGGGGGAGATGATGCGTTAAAGGAGATAGGTGTTAGGTATTTTTGCACACAACAGCGTTTTGGCGCGAACATCCTCCGGGCCCTTGAAATATCATTTCAAGAAAAAAATAATATAAGAAATATAGCAAATATCCATAAATAGGATAGCGATGGTAGCGATTTAATTCTAGCGTAATTAAGGAAATAATAAAATTTAATGCTAAGAGAAAAATAAAAAAAAAAACAAAAGTGTTGAGAGAGAAAAATAATAATAATTAATTAAGATTGATAGGGAGTGGGCATAAACGTACTACAGCGCGTTTAAGAGTACCATTTTTTGTTTTAACCAAAACTACGCGAACACGTCCGTCAGAACCAGGAAAGACTTTCTCAATTCTGCCTAAAGGCCAGTGCAATGGTGCGCAATTTTGGTTTATTAAAACCATTGTACCTACTTTGACCGGGCGCGACTCAGTGTTCCACTTTGCCCGGACCTGTAGCGTGTGCAAATATTCTTCTCGCCAGCGTTTCCAATAGGATTGCACTAGTTGGTCTAAGAGCGAGAAGCGCGTGAGTAACTGTGATTTCTCACTAGTGACGTCCACCGCGGGCAAAAACTTCAGGGGCGTTAAGTTTAAAAAATGTGCGGGCGTAATCGGAACGGGATCCGACGGATCGTCACTTAAAATTCCTAGTGGGCGTGAATTTAACAACGCTTCAATTTGACATAAGACGGTCTGCAACTCGTCATATGTCAATCTTTGAGAACCTACAGTTCGCCGCAAATGCGTTTTAAAAGATTTTACCGCGGACTCCCAACTTCCTCCGAAGTGAGGAGCATTGGGTGGAATTAGGGTCCACGAGATGCGATTGTGAGCGAGCTCGGTTTTGAATGCGACATCGTAGGTCGTACTTAGAAAGTCGTAGACCTCATTTAAGTACGACCTAGCGCCGAGAAAATTACTCCCGTGGTCCGACCAGACCCTCTGGATCGGGCCACGGCGACTGAGAAAGTTTTTAAATGCGTTGAGAAAAGATTCAGTAGTCAGATCGGGTGCAACTTCTACATGAACAGCTCGCGTAGTTAAACAAATGAAGACGCAAACATAAGCCTTTCGAGCTGTTATGCCTCGCCTTCGAGTGGGCGTTACATAAAATGGACCACAGTAATCTATCCCCGTATGCGCGAACGGCTTAGAAATGTCCAACCTACAAGTTGGAATATCGGCCATAACTGGTGCCTGATAATTTATTGGCCGTGCTTTAAAACAAGGTACGCAGGCATGTATGCGTGCGCGAACGATCCGTCTAGCAGAGAGGATCCAATATTTTTGGCGTAATAAAGATATTGTGAGCTGATGTCCAGCGTGGCAGCTGATACGATGTACATGTTCGACAATAAGATTCACGATGTGATCTTTACTCGGAAGCAAAATAGGATACTTTTGATCAAATGAGATATTCTCACATGCCGATAACCGACCACCAACGCGAATAATGTCATCTACCAAAATGGGGCGTAATTTTTGTATAGTGTGTGGTAAAGTTAACCCTTTATTTAAAGCGTTTATGTATTCTGAGAAATAAACTCTTTGAAGCGAGCGAATAATAAACAACTCTGACACATCTAAATCTTCAGCGGTTATTAAACCGCGCGTTTTTAAACGTTTGGAAAAGCGTAAGATATAAACAAAAATGCGTACTAATTTTGACCAACTAGAAATGCGTTCTGAAATCACCAGAATTAATTGTTTTTCCGGTGTAACATTATTTAATGCGATTGTTTTGGACTCGGGTAAGTCGTCTAAATTTGGAGTGAATGGTTTGATAGGCCAATCGTTGCTATCTGTGCGCATCCACTCAGGGCCGTTAAACCATAAAGGATGAGAAATAAGCTGCGCAGGAGTTAATCCACGAGACAGACAGTCACTTGGATTTTCTTTGCCCGAAACATGAAAGAAATTTTCCGGAGCTAAGTTATCTTGAATTTTTGATACCCGATTAGCGACGAAGGTTTTAAGTTTATGTGGACTAGAATTAATCCAGTTGAGTGTGATGGTCGAGTCTGAAAATGCGTATATGCGTGCTATAGTAATGCGAGAACCAAAATTTGTCACAACAGCGCGTACCAACTTAGAAAGCAAATGAGCTGCGCATAATTCCAAACGCGCGAGTGTAACTGTTTTAATCGGCGCCACTTTCGATTTTGCACAGAGAAGATTTACAAAAATCCCCTCTGAAGTCTTAGTGTGAACATATAAAACTGCGCCATAAGCCTTTTCACTTGCGTCTGAAAAAGCAACTAAAGTTATTTCACAGTCTTGCGTTATACCGATATGACGCGGAATCGAAAGTTGAGATAAAACATGTAACTCGCTTTGAAACTTTGACCACGATTGTTGAATATGCGTGGGCGGTTCATCGTCCCAGTCTATTTTTTGTAGCCAGAGTTCTTTAATTAATAATTTTGCGAATAATATAACCGGTGCTACAAATCCGAGAACGTCAAATAACTGCGCGATAACCGATAACATGTTGCGTTTAGTGCATTTCAATCCTTTAGGCGAAAAATCAAAAGTAAATGCATCTTTGTGTGGTACCCATTTAACCCCTAGCACCTTTTGACTTGAGTCAGGTTCAAAACTAACCGCAAGCGAAGGATGCAAAAGATCCTTAGGATAGTGCGCTAGAAACTGAGAAGAGTTGCTAGACCACTTTAGCAAATCAAAACAACCAGCAGCGAAAAGATTTGTCAATTGATCAGCTAATTTCACTGCCTCTTCTACAGTATGCGTTGTGCATATGACGTCATCCATGTAGAACTGTCCGTCATTTATTACAGCTGCAGCTAAAGGGTATTTACGGCCCTCGTCTTCGGCTAGCTGCTTTAGAGTGCGAAGCGCAAGAAAAGGGCTAGACGCTAGGCCAAAGCATACGCGTTTGAATTCAAATAATTGTAAAGGATCGGTTTTACAAAAGCGGTAAAAAATGCGTTGGAATTTCCAAAATTCTGGATGAACTTTAAGCTGCAGATACATCTGCTTGATGTCTGCGCAAATTGCGATTTTAAATAAGCGAAAGTTGAGCAACAGCATAAATAAATCCGATTGTAAGTTTGGACCTTTATGAAGTAGCGAATTAAGACTCAAATTATTTTCTATGGCCGACGCATCTAAGACTAGTCGGAGCTTGGTTGTGACTTTATCGTTGCGTTGAACACCGTGATGCGGTATAACATATTGCAAGTCGCAATCGTTTTGTAGTACAGGAGCTAAGTAGTCCTTTTCTAAATATTCATCGATAATATTATTATACGCGTCACGCAACAAAGGCGAAATTTCTAACTTGCGTTCCAAAGAATTAAAGCGTTTTTTTGCGTTTTGCGAAGCGTTACCCAACGCGGTAGGGTCAGACTTGAAAGGCAAAGCGACAATGTACCTTCCGTGAGAATCGCGTTCAGTAGTAGTTTGATATATATTTTCGCATTCTTGATCTTCTATACTAAGAAAAGTATTTTTACGAGAAGGTATTTCTTCCAATTCAAAAAAATTGCGTAATGATTCATCTAAGCGCTCATTAGTAATAGCGCATAGCGTTTGCGTTTGCGAGGAGCGAACGGGTCGAGCCAAAGGGGCATCACCCATTAAAATAAATCCAAGCGTAGTTTGTAATGCAATTGGCATGCCAGGTGGCGCAGATACGCGGCCTGACAAGATGATCTGCGTAAACATTTGCGCGCCTAAAATCATGTCGATTTTTGAGGGTAAATGGTAAGTGTCATCTGCGAGAGGTACACTCGCCAGGTAAGTGAGAAGCGATTTTTCTACAAGCGATGTAGGTAAGCGATCCGTTATCTTGTCTACGATCAGTGGTTCGACAGAATACGATTTATCACTCAACCTCGAAAATATGGTTATGCGACTTATGCCCTTTATTGTACTGGACTGACCGCCGAATCCGCTAACCGTCATGGAATGCGATAATTCATTTTTAGTTAAACCTAAACGCTTAACACAGTCACTTGTTATGTAATTATGTTGCGATGCGTTATCAATGAGACACTTGAGATAGTTCTCTGTCCCTTTGGAGTCTAATGCTCGGACTGTGGCAGTAGAGAGTAATACGGTGGTATTAAAATGCGTTTGATTATCAAGCGAACAAAGTGAGACCGCGGTTTGACCGTGAGAGGGTTTTTCACTAGTGTCTGATGATGTCAAGCTATTTTCGCCCTTATTACAAGTAGCAGAGGGTTCTTTTGTATCAAAGTGCAAAAAGCTGTGATGAGAAGTAGACCCGCAAGAAAAACAGCTCTTTTCACTTCTGCATGAATTTTTTATATGGAAAAAGGATAAGCAAGATACACAAGCGGAATTTGCCTTCACTACATTGTAACGTTCTTGAGGCGTTAACTTTAAAAACTTAGGACAGCGATAAAACTGTTTGTGTGTATCAGTTTTACAAAGCGGACATAATGTCTTAGTAGAATCCACCGCAGTAACAAATGTCTTAGTGGTAACAGGCGGCTTTATATTTTTTGGCGATGGCAATTTGCGTTGCCGAGTATTATTTTCATTCTGCGTAAGAGAACTTGACGGAGTTCTTTCGTTAATCTTAGCCTGTTCCTTAACGAATTTAATAAAATTATCAAAAGAGGGTAATTTTTCTGAACGCATGTAGTTCTCGTATAAGCGAGCGGTCTCTTTATCTATCTTCTTCAAACATAAGTATAGATAAATAAAGTCGGATTTATTTTTTATGGCTAATTTTTCAAACGCGGCGATTGATGTAGCACAAACATCTAGAAAAGAATTTAAACTTTGCGACGATTGTAATTGTTTAAAGTTAAAAACCTGATCTAAGTAGGTATAACCTAATGCGCGAACGTCCTGATACTTATCAGTAAGCGTTGTATATATAAGCGTATAGTTGTCACCTGTGGGTTCAATGCCCGCAATAGACGTCAAAGCTGACTCGGACAGCTGACCTAGCAAATAATGTAATTTTTCCGAATTACTAAGTTCTTTATTATTGTGGATTGTGTTATTGTAACATTCGTAAAACATTGTCCACTGTTTCGAGTCACCATTGAACTTTGGCAAATTAATCGGAGGCAATTTGATTTTAGGTTTGGCCGGTGCGGTAGTTATCAAAGGTTTGACTGGACTTTTTGTAGGCGTCGAATATTCATTTAATTTATATTGAACGGCTGAAAATAAGTCTTCGAATGCACTTATTGATTGAAAATTCGGCTCATATTCCGGATTTTCTTGAAGGCGAGCGATGTTCAACTCTTTGACTAACTGTATAAACTCACTACGTAAAGTAGAAATATTAGCGGCCTTAGACAAAAATGATTTAAGAGATTCTGAAGTTTCAGTGTCTTGCGAAGCATTAAAAATCGACTGCATATTTGTGAAGTAGGTTCTTATCTGTGCTTCAATAATGAGCACATCTGCACTAACTGAGGCTGGCGATACCTGTCGTCTCGACATTTTAAATCAATAAACGACAAGAAATTAAAACTTTCTATAATAAATATGTACGAAAAAATAATGAGCGTAATAAACTATTGATTCATACAATTTATAAGCTAGCGTTAGCCACGCGTACAGGCTATAGCTCGTTAGCACAAAAGACCAAGCAAATGGCGGACGGAATCCGCGCGTTGAGTGAACGACTGATTTATAGATAGGTATAAACCAATAATGCACTGTGAGAAAACCTTTCCTGCGTTTTAAATGAAATACGAAGCGTTTTCGATTATAGCGATTATGCGTAGGTGACTAATTATTACCCTATGGTACACTTAAACACACTGCAATAAGTTGCCGAAATAAGCGTTGCGTAACTGAATTTAAATGTAATAAGTTACCTAAAGGAAAATTGCGTAATTGCAGATGCGTAGAAAGAGCTAATAGCATCGAAGGACCCTGCGTAAGTAATGGCGAAGCGAGGTGAACAGAAAAAAGTGACGCGGAGGTTCAAATTATACGGCTCGAAAGTGACCAAAAAACACTGTGTGCGCGGGAAGAGAATGCGTGGAGAAAGAGAAAGGAGAGAGCACTCACCGAAAATCTACTGCACTTGACTTGACTGGAGAACTGCACTTTTTCTTAAAAAACAAAAATATGCGTAGGCGAACGTTGCGCGGCGGTGAATTCGAAGATCTAACGAAACGGTCAATACAGATCTCACGGCGAAGGTCAGATTTCAACTGAACATGATGACCGATGTCCATTTGCGTGCGTGGACGCGGGCCGCGGGGGTGCTCCAGCGGGGTTGAGGAAAGGTATGCGGGGGGAGATGATGCGTTAAAGGAGATAGGTGTTAGGTATTTTTGCACACAACAGCGTTTTGGCGCGAACACGCACTACGTTAGCCCTTAAGAGAACTCATCTCTTAAAACGCTGAAACCCTACCTAAAGCCGCCTCCACTCGCCCCTTATAGCGGCCCCTGATCTAACATCTAATCAATTTAACCACAACACGCCAGACAAACCACCATCTGCTAACCAAGCTGGCTAAGTATTTGCTTAAAACGCATATAACTCCGATAAGTCAGAGATAAGATACTGTCAGTAGGTAGGCTTATAAAAATAATATGGTGAGCAAACACATTTACATTCGTTTCCGTAAATGGTAGGTACAATTTTGGGGGCTATTTCCTTCAACGAAATAATATGGGATCCGAGTGGAAAGGTTTTTGTTTGACCACGTGCCGTCTAACTTGTTATCCTCGGGCCATTTGACCGGGCCCGTTCGAAAAATTAATTTATTGAACAAACACTACACCGAAATAGTCTTGAATTTATTTGTACTTACGTACCTACTACGTGATGCGAGATTTTTCTTATCAAAAGCGTTTAGGGTTTTTCAGTGGTTGTCTAGTAACTTAGTATTACTAATGTTATAAATGCAAAAGTCTGTTTGTTTGTTTGTTGGTTTGTCCTTCAATCACGCAGCAACGGCGCGGATCGACGTAATTTTTCCTATCGTTATAGTTGAGGCCTTGGGGAATGTCGTAACCTAGTTTTTAACTGGGAAAAATAGAGGGTTCCCGCGGGCGCAGTCACGGGCAAAAGCTGGTAAGTATAATTATAATAATAAAAACATTGTTATAGTAGGTAATACTCGTATCATTTACTATGAAATAATTAAGGTGCTTCCTCGTTCTAAATACGCACCGCAAAAATTTGGAATGCCCTTCCGGCTTCCGTTTTCCAACTATAACTTGGTTACCCTTAAATCAAGAGTGAATTAAATTAAGCATTTTCAAGGCAAGCGCGCAACATCATAGGCTACATTTTCACTCACTGTTAGGTGAGATCGCAGTCAAGCGCTAATTTATATACTAAAAAAAGGTTTGAGTCTTACCAATATAGTACATACTTATGCTGAAAAGATTGGCGTTTTGATTTATTTTTTTGGTAGGTACACATAAATAAAACGTACAACGTATTCGATATTCACCGGCAAATCATTGATCAACCCAACAAGACATTTCTCATTCCGTTCGTAAGTATTGGAAATCAAATAATTCTCAACGCAAAGCGAAGATGCGTTACACGTACACGAACGTAGGACCCTCCCATAAATCGCGCGACGCCCGTCGTTCCCGGCTATAAATCTTTCCATTCACTAATACACCACATTCAAATGTAGCGAGCGGGTGCCGAAGGAATTATGTATGCCAATTGGGATTCCAGAGGTGTTTCCATTGCGATTTTGAAGGTGGAATATGCTGAGATATCATTAATGTAAAGCCTTTAGCAACATCGCAAGCTACCCTGAAAACTAAGCTTAGCTCGGCGTCTTTTTACTTCTCTCCGTAGCTATAGCGGGTTACATGAAAATAAGTCGTAAAGTCAAATGTCCACGTTAGAGCATAATTTTTGCTATCATTTCACTTCCTTTTGACATCGTGACTTTGTATCTATCCCTTTCATTCCACTGTCTATAACAGTTCAGTAGCAATTTGATTTTTAGCCAAATTGACGAACAGCAATTGATTTTTATATATACAGATATATTATCAGTTCATCATAAGACAATCAAATAAATTCCAGCAACTATCAATGCATACCACCACTAAAAACTTATTTAAAATTCGACAATGAACAAATCGGACCGTGGTTGCATAAACAAAGTTCAAAAGTTCAATTAAAATCTCAACAGTTAAAAAACCGTTCTCGAGAATCAAAGCTACGTTCCTTTAGACGACGCATGCGCTCTCATTAACAAGACAACAGCACTCACCGATAAATAACCCAACCACCGATCTTACAACAATAGCAACTGAGCAAGGAAGCGGTCCTTTGTGACTTTTAGGCTATGTTCAGATGGCTGAATTGCGACGCGCGTTTTCAAATCGCGCGCTTAGACATCCTAATATATACCTAGCAACCGTTCACATGCGCGCGCGTTAACGCGCGTCAGCGAGCGTCAACGCGGCGCTCAGAGAAAAAGTTTCTAGACGCAGACAATCGCGCGTTGACTCGCGCTTTGATATTAATGTAATGTCCGTTTGCTGTTCAGTTGAGCGCGCGCTTTCATCGCGATCGCATGTAATTTAATTTTCGTAATTATATTTTGAGTTGAAGCAAATTGTCGAATGACTTTGTAGACATTCTAAAGTAATTAAAGAATTTAGATTCATGGTCTCTTAGATTCGGATATAGTATCGCAAACAAACTGGGTCTATTTTTCAAAATTGGATGAACCCAATGTGTACGTTTTCTTTTTTTATATTTTTCTTTATAATATAACCACAAAATAATAGCCTTTTCCACGTCCATTTTCTACGTTCTACCGAACTAGACTGACGAGTACTCTCGCAACGCGCATTAGCGCTCATCATCTGAACTCTCTTCAAATTTGATCGCGCGTTGACGCGCGTTAACGCGCGTTACATGTGAACATAGCCTTAATCTCTTGATGGAAAAACCGTAAAGTGTAATTTTCCTCCTTTACAAAATACCCGGGCAGATTTTTTGTTCTCAAAAGGCAAGAGCACCTTATACCTGGATAGTACTCCAAGTCTTTTGTCTTTGTAATTCCTCGTTTACATTATTCCCGTTACTGTTTCCAATTAAATTTACTTAGCACTGGCAAGAATGGATCCCATCTTTTACTTATTCCAGTCGTATATAGGTCACTGAGTTGCGAATACTTTGGACCGTGTACTGTAATTACTCTAGATAGAGCATCTACGCGAATTTGTTGTGCTAATTTAGCTGCACTTTATTAAAAGATGGCTGACATTCTAGTAACGTGACTGGAATTCACACTGAGTATATTACACTGTCGTTAACGTCACAGTTTCTGGTAGACGTCCATAGCTGTACAAACAAAGGTATCTTGAAAGAATATAGAGTAGTGGCACCTGCTTTCAATGGCTTGCAGTTATTGGTAGAGATTATCTCTGTCAAGTTAGTGGAAACTTTACAAATTCCTAGGATAAATTTATTCCCCATTAGGACCCTTATGTGTAGGGTATAGGGAAAATATATACCACTCCTATTGTCACTTCTCCCTCGTTATGTCTAACTAAGAATCTTCTGTTCTCTACTTACATCACATAGAGTGACTGACCCAATCTGTACAATCCTTAATGATAATCCATAAGTACTAACTATTAATAGTATTTGTATTCCATAATAATGGTCCAAATAAAAAACTTGTGCACAGAAGGATGTAGCTTCCATTTAGGAGACGGACAGAATGTTTATACCGGAAAGCAAAAGAGTCTTCATGGGATTTTCTGTTTATATTATTATTTAAATATAAATCATAATATATGTGGTTTGTAGATGTAAGTGCTGGATTTGATCGCTTGACTTAATGTAAACCGGCTTTAACTCAGGACACTGGAATAAACTGCCGACCTATTGTTTTAATATAACTTATAAAGCCTCTGTCACAGGTGCTCTCGAGAAGAACTTAATCAGGGTCCAACGTCTTTGAAAGTAATGGATATTCCTACTCCTGGCAAGATAAAGTGTATTGTGCTGACGCGGACGTTGCGAAATGTTTCATTTTTTCGTGACAAAAAGTCTCGAGTTTTACTTAAAAAACCGATACCTGTAATTCAATTACGGACTCTGCCTGTTTGCTTTCTTAAGAATTTATTTTACCGTTTATCCTTAAAATACAAAATTTATAAAAGATAATTTTGGCTGCCTTGTTTCTTACAAGTTTTGCAATACTATAATGTCTGCGTTATCTACGATATTGTCAAAGAAAAGCATTTATTATACTGTAGGATTGTAATACTTATGACCTTTGAGTATATTACCAACTATATACTCAAAGCTTATGACTAATGTCGAGTACATAATATATAACTATCTCTATTTGAAACATTATCAGATGCAATGATTGCGTTAAACCTAGATATCTCTACAAATAAGTACAAAAATTTAAAAAGTGTTTGATTATTTGTGGATTTGTTCTTCAGTCACGTTACAACAGACTACGGATAGACGTGATTATTTAGATGAGTATAGCCTGAGGACCTGGAGAGTGGGACAGGATATTATAAAACCTCATTCCACGTAAACGAAATCGCGAGCATTAGCTAGTCAGAGAAAAAGTTGTACATTTACAATTTCGATTTCCTTCGTGTTCATTTTAAAGTATAACTACATACTTACCTAGTTGTAGGTAAGTATTTCTAGTTGTAAATCGAGTCGACGAGCCATACATCTCGCTACAGTGGGGTGATTTACATTGCAACTCCGTTAACCCTGACATATACTTACTTCTTGACTCTTTTAAATCAGAATTTAGTTTGTAAAGTTTAAAGTTTCTGGCAAGTGATTTAGCGTCCCGCTACGATTTCGTGTGCGATGCGATTAGAGGTAGGTATGTATGGGTCTATTATAACACTGCGACGCCATTAATTTTCGGGTTCGCGTGTTTTATTTTAGACTGCATCATCATAACTATAGTATTTTCAAAGTAAAATAAAGTTGTAAATAACATTTAGCTAGATGTTAACACTTTTCTTAGCTTTTGGCCGGAGCTTCGCTCATGTTAAGTTCGATTTTTGAAACCTATAGGGGTAGGTAAATTTAAGTCCATATTCAGCTTTTTTTTTAGTTATTTGACACATTCCTCCAATATAGAGGTTGAAGACTTTTGTTATCGTGTTTTCACTCTATTAGCGTAAAAACACGAATAAATAATCTTACAAATAATGTAATGTAAAGTTCAACTGTTAGATGCAGTTGTAATACTGGGAAAAAAAGTGCCACCAGTTATATTTTAATTATAAAACATAAATGATTATTTAATTATTTGTCATTGTAAATCCCTAAAATCTCTAATAGGTCTTTTAGATTACGCGCGACCGCTGCCGTTCTAAATGCTCGGAGGAAAAAAAATTTTGTGGGGCTATATACTTCAAGTCTAAATGGCCACGCGCCTGCTAGAAGGTTAAGGTTCATTTTAATTTGACGCTAATGTCATAGTATACGAATACAATCAATTGAATTAAATCTTATACTAACCCCACTGGACGCTGCGGCCACTAGCTGTGTTCAAGGCCGCGTAGTGCGCGAGGTCCCTTAAAAAGGCCCATCACACGGCAGTGTAGTGAATTTAGCAACGTCACAAGTATAAAGGGAAACGCGACGCGAGTTATGACGCTCCGGGCTTTCTTTTGTTTGGCCAATGTTTCCGTTTTTATTGCTTACTTTTTTGTTCCTGTAACATTTCGACGAAGTTTTTTTCTCGGGAGAGTAGCCAGGTGTTGAGAAATTTTCGGCAAAAATGGATCGCTCTTTGTTTTCAGGTGAGTATTTTATGGTGTTACTAACTTTTGCTCGCTACTTCGTCGGCTTGGAATTTTTAAAAATCCCGCGGAAACTGTTTTTTTCGGGGTTAAAGATTACATGTCACTTTCCAAGTCCTCTACTGCAACCCATGCAAAAAGTCACATCGAACCATTTGCTCCGTTGCTGGGTGATCGAAGAACAAACCAAAAACCAACAAACAAACACACTAACTTTGGAACCAACAAACAAACAGACTACGCCTTGCCATTATTTTGTACAGCGCTGCAATCAAATTAAAATCAAAACATAATGCCGGAAAATACCTGACCTAAATATAGGGGCTTGAGGGTACCTAAATTATAATAATGTGTTGTTGTAGGTACAGCGCAATTATGGTAAAATTGAAATCAACGAATAATTGTGGAAAATGCTTATCCTAAATATAGGGTTGGCTACCTACAATATATAATATTGTACAGCGCAATTATAGTAAAATTGAAATCAACAACATAATTCCGAAAAGTACCCTAAATAATGTAGGGGTGGGGAGGACTTTAATTATTTCGAACAAGTTAGCGGAGCCATCGAATCGGGTGAAATAATTGCGCGAAGCCCGGTCGCACTAAACACTGTAATTTACCGACGTTGGACGTCCGACAATGGCGTAATGGCGATTACAAGAGATCTCAAATTATAAATAGGTTACTGGCGGCTGTTAAACACGTTTTAAGCGGTTCTATTCGAGATTGTAGCACTTGATAAGATTTAATTTAATTGAAACAATACACAACAATATGATCTTCTTCTTCTTTATCAACCGATATACGTCCACTGCTGGACATAGATCTCCTGCATGAACTTCCACAGGCTTCGGCCTTACGCCGCCTGAATCCAGCAACTCCCTGAGATCCCCTTATTTGATAGGGGGTCTGCCAACACTGCGCTTCCCGGTGCGGGGTCGCCACTCCAGCACCTTGGGACCCCATCGACCATCAGCTCTTCGAACTATGTGCCCCGCCCATTTCCACTCACTTTCACGACTCGTTGAGCTATGTCGGTGACTTTAGTTCTCCTAAGGATCTCCTCATTTCTGATTTGACTAATAAATAATAATTAATTTCTCTAATTATAATAATTAATAATATTGTACTTACTTGTTTTATTTCATAGATGTCCAATGCTGGATAAATATCTCTTGCACAAACTTCCGATGGCCTGGGTCTTGCGCCACCTGTATCCAGCGGCTCGCTGCTACTCTTCTGATGTCGTCTGTTCACCAAGTGGGGATACCTTGGTGCACTTGGTGTAAGGGATTAATAAGATGATATTTTATGCATAAAATCAGATGAAAATCAGATGAAGCGTGAATTTATTTTATACATGAGTAGGTAATGTAAATATCAATCATTGCAATTAGATTGAAGCAATCCGTCAATCATTGCAGTGAGTGTGACATATACAATTGCCTGCAAATCTTTCTCAAAAACGAGATAAGGTAAAATTGCGAAGGTATGTTAGTGTATCCCCATTATATTTTTCTTTCGAAACTTTCCCTAACGCAATTTTCGTACGTGTCTCACAACAAAAAGTTAGGAACGAAGTTTGATTGTTTTTCGTATTTTGGCAAATCTGTATTTTATTAGGATCGAGTCGTCTTTGTGCATTAAACTCTTAGTGGAGTAGTAAAAAAGTTTTTATACGAGGGTACACCAAGTTGAGACATAATTTAGGGGAGTAAGCTTGAGTTTCTCGATGGGGGAAAACGGCTTCATAGGTTGAGTGCACACTTTCCTGATCCCAACAAAGCGGGTTTTTTTGGCATTTGAAAAGAATTCGCTTGTTACTGTGTAACCCAGATTTATCAGGGTAGACACCGATTTGAGTATAGAATGAATTTGTGAGTGCCAGTAATTATTTTAAGTACTACTACTGATGATAATTCCGTTTTTGATCGTTATTCTGGTTAATTATGACAGTCTTTCTAAGCACAGTACGTCATTTTTTAATATTTATCTGCGAGTTCGTTGTATAGTTCTTTCATTTCACGAGGGCTCGTGGCTCATGGTGCGTGTCGTATCTATATAAGTGTAAGCGAGAGCTTGCTCGCACCTGACTGCTCGCACATGGGCTCCTGACAGGCACGCACACTTACGCAATGTGCATGCACACGACGTAACCACAAGTAAGGCGCCCGTAACTTGCTGAGATAAACGTACTATACTAGCGCGGCGATACTGCGTAGCCGGCCTTTAAAGGTTAACTAAAAATGCCTTATCGTCGCGTCGACTAAATGCGCTTCTCAAGATTATAGTTCGATGAATATCGGCTTTAAAGACACGAAAAGAAAACAATTTCTTTGTGTATGTCTACACATTATTGAATAAATTAACTAACGAGTCAGAATATTATAACATAAAATTAGTACCTAAATGAATAATATAAAATGTTGATGTGGTCCAGAATAAAAATTACTAAAATTCAATTAATTCTTTCCTGGACACTATTTCTCACTTTACTTAAGAACTTATATAAACTGATGAAGTCAAAGTACACAGTGTACCCTCTGCGTTACCTTTTAACGAACAAGGAAGAAATTCTGGGAAATCAATAGATCATCATAAATTCCAAGGAGTGGAGTGGAGTGGGCCCCACTCTACCGACGCACTTATCCACGTGAAAAAGTATATATTATGAGTTATGGGTCAAGTTTTGCGGAACGACTTTTTAATGAGGCACCGGAAACCGTCGTAACATTTTTTTTTATTTCGATTGACCAGAGGGTTTACGTAGCTTTTTAAGTTTATGGGGATGTATAAAGAGTTGAAGTTATTTATACTTAAAGATATAGCTCCTTCCTGACCATAATGTTTTACATTTTGCTCGTTAAGCACCCGCAATACCCAAAAACGGCTACAAATTTTCAGAAATTTCATAGCAATTTTATGTCACGGCATCATAATTAAGTACCTATTTAAGTTTCCGGTGCTGGCAAGTGCGATATAACTAAGAAAAGGGTGAATTATTGTGAGAATAAAATATAACGAATAATGCTTTTTGTAAAAAGTTATGCATCCCATGAGACTGCACCTCAACACCACACCATTCTTTTGGTGGGCTGTGCCCCTAATCGTTGTTTAGTTGGCCCTAACTGGTGTGTGATTTTGTATTATATAACATGTAATACAAAATCAGTATTTCATGACAGGTTTCATATTCTCATATTCTGTATTTTCACATGAGACCCTTAAGAGCAAATAAATATAGGTAGGTACATTTAAAAATAAAATTAAGATTCGCTTAACCTACTTAGCTAAAATTTACAACTTTCATAATTTCATTCATAGGTTGAGCAATGATAGCCTAGTTAAGACTTCAACCTCCAATTCAGGGGGTCAGCTCTGACTTTCATCTTGAGGAACCATACAAGAGATACGCTCAGACTACTCTATAATGTTCTTAAAAGTGCGTGAAGTCTGCTTATCCGCACTTAGTTAGCCTGGTGGGCCTAAACCCTTCACATTCCAGAATTTAGCTAAATAAAATAAATACGTTAAATATTTGCCGAATCCAATAACTACATCAACTAGATAACTAAAGTTCATGGGCCATTATTTAATTGTCATCCAACGCAAGCCTAGTCGATCATAAAATTAAAAAAAAAACTCAATTAAATTTGAGTACTTATACCCAAATATTATGCCAAGCGACCGAGTGTATTGGCCAACATCGTGTTGGCCTAACGGACAAGTGTCTTAACCCAAAAATTCAGTCGTAGGTCTCAAGGCTCAAATAACCTAAAGCGTAGCAGTAAAGGGAAGGTACAGAGGTTATAAAAGTAAATGCGAAGATTTAGGAGGACGTCGCGTCTACGGCACCGTAACATAAATCTGCCCTATACATTCCGGGCAAGGTTAGGCTACGCACACACTCGCAAAAAACTCATTAAAGCATTAAGAACGCCTTCGGGCCTCTTCTGGAGTCACGTCGCTAATAGGGTTGACGCTGATAGCTCACCTTTAATTAATACTTTTACATAAAGTATCTTGCGAGGATCGCCACACAACACGATCTTGTGCAGCGGCTTCTAGTGACTCGCCTAATACCGTCGGTACACCTATGTGGGGAGGGTATCTTACCTTCCATATCTTATCTCTTATCTTTGGTATCTTGGGGTAAGTATCTTCAAACACTGCGTTTGCAGGTGCGAAGAGTCGTAAATCGAGTATCTTAGGACTCCAACGATGAGCTATACAATGTCACACCACGTCGGTAACACTCCAAGTAGAAATCTTCTAAACTAAAAGAAATGTCCAAAAATTCATTTTGAATAACCTTTGCCTCCTGTAGAAAAAGCAGCCGCCCATACGTCATGTTTACGCTACTTCTTGCCAGCCGGTTATTTCAAAGGATTACATGGAAATCTCTACACGATTTTAGCTTGAAATTAATCAAATAATCACACACATCTCAAATTTTCGTAGTTACGAGCTTTTAAGCAGTTAAATATCACACGCTTCAACGTAAGGAAACCTGCTCGCCTAATTCAAATTCAAATTCATTTATTGATTGCATAAACTGTGTAACAAGATGTTAATGTTTACGAAAGGCTCTAAACAGTTTGCCAATTTCTGGCGTGCAATCTGAGCATGCAATAGACTTAATATTATGTACTAAATTATCACATTATAACAATCCATTACAATAACAATATATAGTAAGACTTCTCCTAATATGCGTGAAGTTTGTCAATTTACGTTAGTCCAGGCATGGTAGACTATGGCCGATGACCAGTGCCGTAAATAGGGCGGTGCCACTGGTGCCCAGGCACAGGGCGTAAACTCTGGGGGCGCAAGAATGGCCAGACCAGACAGGACTTATTTTTTCAGTTTGCTCCTGATAAGTTCCCGCTGCGCCCGGCCTAGTGCTCGTTTGCCCACATCAGTTCTAGTTCTTTAAAAAAATAGATTTTTCTTCCAAAATATTAGATGATTTGTCCACCAACACCCAAGGTCCCGTGCTTTATTTTATCACCCTGAATGAAATAAAGTAGGCCTATACATAGCATTGCTTTAGCTAGGGTATCTATAATATCCAAATAAAAAACAAGGGTGCAGTTATAGAAGCTCGCACAGGGTGCAGTTATAGAAGCTCGCACAGGGCGCAGAAAAGGCTATTTACGGCACTGCTGATGACCCTTCTCTGGGAGGAGACCTGAGCTCGGTACTGAGCCGTCAATGGTTTGCTGATGCTGCCAGCCCTAGTAACAAAGGTCGCACGCCAATGTCTGTACAAATAAAGGATTCTATTAATAATGCTCGCTTATTGGCGCGCCTTTCGCTCGGCAGCGGCACCGGGACTTAACGGGGGCTCACCGAATAATAATTTACGAAGCTATCACAATATTTGTTATTTATTTAGCGAGGGCCATGCAAACTGTCCTCCGCGAGATCTCGGGCTTTTGCATCGAGAATAATGGGAAAAGTAAACTGATTAATTATTATTTATTTAATTCTCGGTTTTGTACTATCGACTGGTGTTTCTTTTTTTATTTGATGAGATAGTCTTTGACTGCGATCTCACCTGATGCTAAGTGACGATGCGGTCTAAGATGGTAGCGGGTTAACTTAGAAGGGGTATGACGGTGAGTCGGTTTCTACACGCCATCGTGCCAGAACGCTAAATCACTTGGCGGCACGTCTTTGCCGGTAAGGTGGTAACAGGCCACGGTCAAAACCTCCTACTAGACCAGACCAGTGACAATTTAGAAATAAATTCCCAAATTGTCCCCGCCGGGAATCAAACCCGAGACCTCCCAGCTATAAGACCACAGCCCTCACCAGTGCGCCAGAGAAGTCGATTTATGCCGATTCAAGCTGATATTGGGCCATACCACCATACCAGTTTATGTATGTTTTGGTAAGAACGTGATAATCTCATGTCACTAGGAAAGGATCTATCGTGCTTGTTATACAACAGAAAAGATTTTTCTTATTCAAACAAACTTTTATAAAGTGCTTTTGAATCTTCAAGTGAATTGACCACTGGTTCGGAATACCGTTCCACTTATTATATTTTTCCTTGAGTGAATTGCGTATTATTTTCTATAATATTCGAGAAAATTACTAATAAAAATACCATCGTATTGTTATTAGTTATCAGGTATACGAGTATAATAGTATACTATCGCAATAGGTCGAGGATTAATAAGATTAAGGACCTGTAAGGATACAATAGGGATGTTAACAATTTTTCGGAATTGCTTTTATTTTGAAGATTGACTCTTGTTTACTTTTTTAAAAAAAAAATTTAAAAATATTAGTATTTTCGATGAGAAAATATACAAAAATAAAGTAATTTTGAATGTTCCCGCTAAAACACTCCACAACTGTCACGTGACTAACATGGCGTTATTCGTCAAACAAACATTGGTCGCGATTCATGGCATACATACAGTCGTCAGCTTGTTTCGCGATTAGTGACGTCACAAGCTCTTCTTGGCGTTTGCAGTCACGTGACATCAGATTATAAATATAGCATTTAAAATCATTTTTAATACATTTATTAAGTTATATTAAATTACAAAAATGAGATTTTCGATATTCTAATATTAGAAACTATCATAAAATTAACAGTAAACATTAATTTGTGATTAATGTTAACATCCCTATTGATGGTGTATAAATAAATCAATGATTACATAAATCGCACTCAGTTAAACGTAGTCGTATTTATTGTTAGAGATCTCTTGGAATCGCTATTACCGCATTGTTCGACGTCCGATGTCGGTAAATTACGGTGTTTACCGCGAGGGCTTTGCGGAATTTATTTTGTTCAATTTCAAAAGTTACCCCGCCTTGCTACGTGTAATTGTGTTCTAGAAATAATTATATTAATTAAATCCTTAATTGGTATCCGTCGTTTATTTCTTTCGCTTTAACTTCAAAATCATAATATATGGCTACAACGTATGAATTGAAATTTATGACTATTGATTAACTCTTCATCATTATGATACCAATGGGCTCTACTCTCAGAATGACAAAATGAATGATCTATCCCAGGAAACTTCAAAGGATTACCCGCTGAGCTAATCTGAAGATTGCCTGAAAATTTCACCAAAATCTGTCCAGCCTTTAGGAGTCTATACGGAAATACACACTTAAACAGATAATGTTTTATTTTTAAAAACAATATAATAACGATGTTTTTCTGTTTTGTTTCAGGTGGATACATCAATTAATTTCGCAATATAAACTCAACTCCAGGCATAAGTATGCAAAGTTTAAAACATAATATAATTAATTAGGTAGTATTTACAACTAATTATAGCCGGCCAAATATTAAACAGCGGCGCGGCAATTCAGCGAGAATATAAAATCAAAGTAATCTACATTATTATTATTTTTTTCAACAAATAACACAAAACCTGGCAGTAAATAATTATTATTATTATACAAAGACAAGCTTCGTAGATTGTCGTTTCTTTCGTACGAAGTGACAAAATTTCAAGCTCACCACAGTAAATATTACACTACGACTAGTTTCGTAGAGCATAGCCTCTGTCGGATGAAAACGAGACAGATTTATGTAAGGACTTCTCATAGACTTTAAGGCATATAGTCTATTGGGCCTCGATAAGCAGACTTTAGTACACAACACTGGTCAAGTGCGGACTGACAGACCTTACACTGGTTTGAAAACATTATAGAGAGCTCTCAGGCATGCAGGTTTCCTGAACATTATAGAGAGCTCTCAGGCATACCGGTTTCCTGAACATTATAGAGAACTCTCAGGCATGCAGGTTTCCCGAACATTATACATAGAGAACTCTCAGGCATGCAGGTTTCCTGAACATTATAGAGAGCTCTCAGGCATGCAGGTTTCCTTACGATTTTATCTTTTACTGAGGCACCATAAGTTA